>CM061257.1:204625148-205883005 GCA_030848825.1 Tadarida brasiliensis | reverse complement strand
TGTAGAGACCATAGCACTTACCTTTGCTGTTATTTCCTTTGAAGAAGGAAGAGGGTCACATTGATTGAGCTCCTAATTGCCCAGGGCAGTGTATGTGACAGCTGAGAGTTTGAAAGGGCAGTAGGAGGCATTTCAGTTGATTGTTAAAGAGAATGTTTCTCACAAGAAGCTAGAGATATTATTTAAAAGACCTTCAAATGACTGACTGACGCCTTTGCCGTAGTGTCCATTTGGGCTCTCCCTTCCTGGTCATGTGAGTCAATAAAACAGAGCAATCGTGTTCTATACAGAGGCAGTGAAAGATCGGGACTCAATGCGCTTGCTTTGAAAACAAGTAGATGGAGGTTCAACTCTACCACTTGACAGCTCATTAAGCTGAGCAAGCTATTTAACCTTGCTAAGTTTTTGTTTCTTCCATTGGAAAAGAGGGACAATAATGATACTGTGCACCACTGAGGGCTCTGGTGAGAACTATGTGAAGTGATGTGCAATAAATGCTAAGCCTTGCATCTGTGTTCCAGAAAAATATTACCTAGTATTGTTGCTGCCATGATTATTATTTCAACAGAAGCAAGACAATAGCCTATACTACTCCCTTCTCCTTTTCATTCATATCTCATGTCAGTAGGATATAATAACTAATAACTATAACTAGTATAATCATATGGCCACTGGCCTGTTACTACTTCAAGTTCTTCAGTAATTGCAAGTGAATGTCTCCTAAACTTGCCTACACATTTCATGTTCCAGTTGACCTTTAACCTAGTCTATAGTATTATACCAACCTGCTGCATTCTGCAACACTTCGCTGGACTAATATCAGCTTTGGCTTCACAACACCAGGAACACACTATCTTTCCACTGCTAATTTGCACTTTCTCCTGGGTCTTAGGACTTTCAAAATTGGATATGGTCAATTTCATGACTAGTGGTCTGTACAGTCGATTTTAAAATCATTAATCTTTGTAAATTCAAAGGTGCCCTCATCAGCAAAGGTTCTTACAGAGTTTTCATTAATTTGGGCTACAGAGTGGATGGATATACGAGCGAAATCCCTCTCACAGAAATAAGATCAACATAACGTAACAGAGACATGGTTATCTGCTGCAAGTGATACACTACTTTGCCTTCTTTCTGGACTTTTTAAATAAATGTTGCTAAAAACGAGTTGCTGGGAGTTATTAGAAGCATCCTGCTAATGAGATTTATGCATGGAAGCCCCAAGAAAAGCCAGGAATAGACTTGGTGGCAAAACAACCATAACAAAGAAGGAAGTGCGACTTCCCTGCTCAGTCCTAGGAAAAGGCACCAACAATGGAACCAGTCTGACAAGTCCTTATCTTTGCTTACTTACTTATTTTTGAAATCCATACATGGGCTCTGAGAAAAGCCACACACTGTTTTTGTTTTCTTGTGTATGTTTTTCTGTTCATTTCCTTTTTCCCGGTTTTTAATCTCAGGTACACATGATTAAACATGAGCAATGCTGCCCGAATAAAAAAACAAACAAACACACATAGAAACAAGAAGAAATGAATTTCCCAGTTCAGAAACCATTGTGGTGACAGAGAGGGTCTCCTGACAGTTTCTCCAAGAAAAGTCAGTCCCCAATAAATCAGCTTTTGGAGGCCTGTACAGCAGAGAACGACGAACAGAGGTAGACGGAATAAAGAGAAGCTACTGTTCCTTGCGGCGCTAAGTTTAGACCTCGTTTGCTAAGATACTTCCTGCGTGGTTCAGGGTTTGAGGGAGAATGAGCTTAACAAAGGAAACGGAGAATGTAACCGAACCCAGGACCGGCTGCCCGCGCAGCAGAAGCCAACCCGTGAGACAGGTGCTTGCATAACTTTGATCACTAGATCGGTAATGTTAAATCATGGTTACGAGAATCCTCAAATCCAGGAGCTCTTTAACCAGCCCATGACAAAAACATCATGGAGGAATAGCCCTTACAGAGTCAACCAGAAAAAAATGTGATGACAAGAATAAAAATCTCCATAGTTCATTTTCCTGTGAAAGACCAAATAGGAGTTCCCTGTAAAAGAAAAGCCTTCGCACAAAACATTTTGGTCATCATTATTTTCACAGCAGATGGGGCCAGAGTGGGCTCAAGCTTGCTCATACGCAGGCACCAGCCAAATTTGCCACTAATTAGCACCGCTGCACACTGGTAACGGCCTCTCCTTCCATTTACAGGCCAAAGCCCGGGTGACCTGCGAGGCGCCACCTGAGACCACCACTCAGCGGTCACCGCCTATAAATCGTCCTGCAGTGGCCACTCAGTGCCTGCGAATGTGTGAGTAACAAAGGAAGCCAGAGGAGGCTTTAGTGTTTACTTATTATTTTTCTATTTTGACTCATCCAAAGAAAATTCCAACTTCTCAAAGGTCATCGGCCAAAAAAATAAAAATGTTTGTCTCGCCACCTATTTTCCTTGCTTAATATTCCTTATGCCTCTTTTTCACAGAAAGGAAATGTGAAGACTGTTTTTCTCTTAAAATGAGGGCAAGGGAAAGCTTTCATTTATTTTTCTTCTGCACCCACATGATAATTTTCAAGAGTGCGTGTATGTGTTCATAATTTGTTTTACACCATTTGAGGGAAAGGCTATCTGGTTAACCCTTCTGCCAGGCAAAATGAGTGTACGTGGCTGGCAGCAGCTGCCGGGCACGCCTCGCCTTACCTTCTGCACTGGCTGCTGGCAC
The DNA here is from genome assembly GCA_030848825.1 of Tadarida brasiliensis. NCBI lineage: Eukaryota > Metazoa > Chordata > Mammalia > Chiroptera > Molossidae > Tadarida > Tadarida brasiliensis. The sequence continues at coordinate 205,880,300 of CM061257.1, read as the reverse complement.
AGACCAATGGATCAGTAGGAACTGGGGCCTTCAGGGTTTCATCTCAGCCCCCAGGCCTCCCTGTGTCCCCAGGATATGACTGGCTCTGTCAAGTCCAGGAAGACAAAACTTTTATGTTTTTAAATCCCTTTTTCAGAGGCACCACCATCAAGAGAAACATTTCAGCAAATTCCGAAGTAGCACAAAGAGGGAGCTGTTCTGGTTGGAGGATAATCCATTCTCCTTCAGATTGTGTGTGTGCGTGTGTGTGTGTGTGTGTGTGTGTGTGTGTGTGTGTGATGACTGGGAAAATTTTACACTTACACTTACTTTACAGCAATGTCCAGCACTTTTTAGAAGTTTTTTCTGCTACAATATATTCAAATCAAAAGTAAATAATGATGTGTTTCATTAGGGTAATCCTAGAACAAGCCTAATGTTATCTCTCAAATTAAAATCCCTCACTACCTCTAATTGGCTCTTGGGATTAAAACCTTGACTTTCCAATATTTTATATTTTTAAGAAGAATGGAGTGGTTATCTTCATTGCTGAAAACATGCAGACAAGCATCTTCCAACATTTTTATACTTTTTTCCCTGTCTGTATAGTTTTTAACTCATGGGAGCAAAAGCAAATATTTAAGATAAAGCAGGTAATAATTACAATACCTTAGCTTAATATGAGTGTGAAACTATGCTAAGAACTTCATGTCCATTACCTTATTTAATTCTCAAGACAATACTGCATTAGGTACTAGTATTATCCTCCTGTTAGAAATGATAAAACTGGAGGTCAGAGGGTCATGCAGAGGTCATTCAGCTAGTAGGTGGCTTAGGTAGGTCTATCTGATCCCAGCATCTGAATACTTAACCACCACCCTCACCTGCCTGCACTTGACAAATGGCAGATGATTATCTCCCTAGAAATTTTTGAGGAAAAGCTTGTTCTGGATGTGTTTGCCAATCCCATTATAAATAAAGGCATCACTGGCATGCTTCAGCCCATCCCTCCCACACACTCCTGTTTTGTATACAAGAGTATAGACACGGCCAGAGATGAGTCTCTTATGGAGAGCAGCTGGTTCTGACTGTTGGAAACATTGGAATTAGCTAGAACAGTTGCTTTTGAGACTTCACTGTTAGCCAAACTTTCCTATAGTAGTTCTGGTGACAAATATCCAGAGACAAAATTTAGCAATCAACAAACCAAAAAAAAAAAAAAGCAAAAATTTTAGGCAGATAAACAGTTTGCAAGGAAAATAAAAACCTCAAACCTTAGGGTTTTTATTCTTTCCTGCTTTTTAATTTTGCCTTCACAGGAGGGTAAATTGTGTTATATTAAATCAAGATGCATCATAATGAAGGTAGGGAAAAGACAAGATTGCTTTCAAACTACAGACTTGGATTTCTATAAACAAATTATGGTGAGAAAGACCCTGAGTTGGTTACGAAGAACTCGTGTATTTTAACATATGCAGGGTTTCCCCGAGAATCTTTAGAATCGACTTTCTTACTGTTTTTTCCTCACTGCTCGGAAAAATAAAGTCCCTGAAATGAGATAAAGGTCAGCCACCAACATAGCTGCCGTAATTTGTTTTCCATCTCCCTCCAGGCAGTTAAAATTTTCCTTCTTTATTGAAATGTCGTGCTCAGTAGAGGTATAAACAAATTGTAAGAGACCATTTATTTAACGGTGACAGCTTAACCAAATCTCCTTGTAGCAAGGCTTCCACGGTAAGATTCGCTGCTCACAGGCCACGGAGGGAAATTCATATTCATAGGAGAGTGTAATCTCATGTGAAAGCCTGTCACGTTGATGGCATGTCCTCCACAGACACTATTTACAGGGTTTGTAGTGGCCCAGCGACATTACCATATTCATGCCGAGGAGCTCTTATCTCCATCTTGGGAAATCTCAGCACTAAATAAAATAATAGAGCTGATCTTTTATGCAAATGCTACCAGGGACTATGGGCCATTTAGCATAGACACCTTTTCTTGCTGTAAGGAGCAGTTAGCGCTGGAAATACTGCTTTCTGCCAAAAACTCCGAAGTCATCTTGTTAATCCAGAGATCAGACTTCTTGTTGGCAGCTAACCACCAAACTCACAAGTTGTGTGTAATTCTCTCTTGGAGGATAGACTGAGTTCTCCCCGCAGAACTGTGAGACAGCGGTGCCTAACTGCGGCTCCCGGAACGCGCCGAACTGATGCGTGGGAAGGACACTGCACCTTTCGTGGCTGTTAGCGGCATGGCTGATCCGTTCCAGGCAGCTTTACCTGAAAGCAAGGACAAGAGAAACACAGTGACTGCACAGGCTTTTAAGGGAGATTTGGCTCTATTCTGCAAATTCAGAGCTTTCTATTAACACAAGTTAATACGGTCTCCCAACAGTGTGCTCGTGGGCACAGTAAAAAAAAAAAATGCTGCTTTCTTGGCAACTGGAGAGGGTGTCCAGCAGCGATGGCAAGAGGAGATGCTTATATTTTCCTCATGAAATGTGCACACGTGGCCTGCTTCCTCAGCAATGACTCTCTCTTCTTGGGTCAATGGACCAGTTTTGGTCGGGGGATCCACTTCTCACTCACTGCTAGTCCAGGAGCTGGTCAGGCCTCCACTCCTGGCCTTAGGCTAGAATTTATGCCCAGGCCTAAACTGATCAGTTTATTGTATTTCTCCTGGCCAGAGAGATTGATTCAGGAGGTTTGTATGTGAATTGCCGGATGTACTAAATGTACACAGGCTTTTCTATTTCCTGTTGTATTCAAACTCAGAAGGATGTGCCTCTGGGAACGGCTGGAAGACACTTTATAATTACGTAAGGCCCGAGATTAGATCTGCTATGAAGGAAGCTGGTGTGAAAAAAAGGAGAATAATTGGTTTATGTTGATATCATTTAAGTCCAATCAAGCCACACCTGAAGGTGATTTTCCTTGGCCGCTCCAGTTTTTATTCAAGTTTTTACAACAATGACTTGAGTTATCTTATCACTCACATACCACCCAAACAATCATAACTGATACAGCTTTTAAAATTACTTCACTTTTAAAAAATTTGAAGGATAATCATTCAAGTATTTTATGGATTAGCATAGTCAAATTTATTCTTCACTAGAGTTGTATCTTTTCCTAAAAATATTTTGGGGACAATAACACTGTAAAAACATCTTATCAAACTCATAGAGAATAGTAATAATAAATGTTTTGCGTGGGCGAAGTGTTTCAGTTTACCAAGGGCTTTCAAAAGCATTACCTCATTTGATCCCTATAAGTAAAACATGAGCTATACAGGACAAATTTTATTATCTTGTTTTATAGGAAAAAGGGTTAGATGATGTCATATCAAAAGAATAGAGGAGTAGAAAATTAACCTTAGTGAACCTATGGACTACCACATTACAGATGCAGACACTCCAGTTTCACAAAGCCAAGAGACTTACCTAACATCGCACAGCTAATCATTGCATTAATATTTTGGAGGACAAACTTTTTAAAATTTCTTTGCGAGTTCAGATGCTACATCATATTTATTATCTATCAATCTCTTATACCTGGGTGCTTAAAGTACAGCTTTCTTCCTTAAAAGAAGAGGCCATGTTTCACTCGCACAAAAGAAACATTACATGTAATTCAGTTCACGCCTCTGAGCCCTGGAAGTGCGATTGGGTCACAGACTTGACAGAACAAAATTCCCCATCCATATCCATATCCATAACCATCACCAAGACCATAACACTGTGCCTTTCCCACAGCCCTGAGATGCCATCCTATCACTTTCATATTATAAATCGAACGACTCCACTCTGCTAAGGATTCCTTGCTTGGTATATGTGACCATCAGTTTTCTCCTCCTCTTCCTCCTCCTCCTCCTCCTCCTTCTTCTTTTTCTTCTTCTTCTTCTTCTTCTTCATCCTCACCCAAGGACATGCTTAGACAGAGGAAGGGATGGGGGGGGGGGAGAAACATCAATGTGAGAGAAAAATATCAGTTGGTTGCCTTCCATATGTGCCCCAACCGGGGATCAAACCCACAACCCAGGCATGTGCCCTGATCAGGAATCAAACTGGCAACTTTTTGGTACACAGGACTACCCTCAACCAACTGAGCCATCCAGCCGGGCTTCTCTTAATGTTAGAGCCACAAAGTTGGTTCTTCATTGGCAATAGGAACTGGCTGGAGGGCTGCCATCAGCATGCAACTAAGAAAATGCTATCCCTGATCATCTCATCCTTGATTACCATGGATGGGTAAGGTTACTACTGGGTGATATCTCTGGCATGAATTTAAATACTCTAGATCATTAGATTTTTGCCACCTCCCTCCACCCCCCAAATACGTTTCTAAAAATTTGATGACAATCTCTTTGTCTATTCAAATAGATTTAATTAATAAAATCTATCATTCAATCTTTCAGTAGATACTATGTGCCAGGCACTGTTCTAGGTGCTGGAATAAAGTTGTGAACAAAATAGAGAAAAATCTCCAGTCCTGTGGGACACACATTCTAGTGAGGAAGACAATAAACAAGGCAAGTAAAATATATAGCTAGGTAGAGGTAAGTGTAAAGGAGAGGGAAAAAATGAAGCAGAAAGTAGAATAGGCTCTCCTGATATGATTTTATTTGAGTAAATAAGGAAATGAGGGATATGGCCATAAGTGTATCTGGAAGAGGAACAATCTAGGCAGAAGGAACAGCAAATGCAAAGGTCCTGGGGCAGAAGCATTGCCTCAGGTGTATTTAAGAAACAGTAAGGCCAATGTGGCTTCATTAAGGTACTTGAAAGGGGGATCAGTAGGAAACGGAGTCAAGAGATAACAGGGCATTATTGTGTGAATTTGGCTTTTATTCTGAATGAGATGGGAAGCCCTCAGAAGGTTTTGAGTGAGGAGTGTTTTAACAGGATACCTCTGGCTGCTGGGTTAAGAATAAACTGAAGGGAACAAGGGTGGAAGCAGCAAGACTAGTAGGAAGACGTAGTAGGAAGAGATGATGGAGAGTTGGACCAGGACAATAACAGGAAGGTGATGTGAAGACTGTGAATGCTGTTGCATTTGCTGCAAGATCATATATAGGGCATGAGAGAGAAGAAAGAGGCAAGGATGCCCTTAAGATCTTTTGTCTGAAACAACTGGTAGAATGGAATAGCTATTCTACTCCAGCAACTGGAGACTGCTAGGAGCTCAGTTTTGAACATGTTAAGTGTGAGATGCTAAATAGACATCCAAATGGAGATGTCGAGAGGACAGGTGGTTTTATGAGTTTAAAGAAAGGTCTAGGAAGATACAATTATAGGAGCCATCAACACAGAGATGGTACTTAAAGTCATAAAACCAAGAGAGCAAATACAATTAGAAAAATAAGATACCCAAAGGCTGAACTCTGGGGAAGCCTAACATTTACAGTTTGAAGAGATGAAGACCCTGACCAGTGAGGTAGGAGGAATACCAAGAGAACCTGAAAGCCTAGAGAAGAAAGTATTTTAAAGAGGAAAGGGGCATTGACCTGGTTAAATGCTTCTTGTAGATAAATTAAAGTGAGGTTTGAGAAGTTACAGTTGATTTAGCAATACTATAACTCATTGGTGACCTTGAGCAATGTCAGTGGAGGGTTGGGGACCCATCCTGCCTTGAGTGGGTTCAGGGGAGAGGGAGACAGAAGCAGCTGGAGGTTACAAGAACAGATGCCTCTTTCAAGGGGCTTTTGTCTAAAGGGAAGGAGAAAAATGGGGTATAACTAGAAGAGGAAATGGAGTCAGAGAAGGTTATTTCTAAGATGACAGGCTTAACAGCATGTTTGTATATCGATGGGAATGATCCTGTAGAGAGGGAAAACTTGAAGGGGCAGGACAGGGGGGACAATTGCTAGAGCAAATGTTTTTGGGTAGGACCAAGAGATGGGATAGTGCCCAGGGGGAGACATTGGTCATGGGCAGGAGCAAGGCCAGGTCATCATAATGACAGGAGAGAAGGCAGAGACTAGGCCAGAGAGGCAGGTGGGCCAGTAGAGGTAAGGTAGAACCTTGCGACAGCTCTCTGATTACTCCCATCTTCTTGCCGAAGTACTGTTGTGTGTACTTCATGCAGAGGTTACTTCCCAATATTCTGCAAAGCTAAGGAATGTCAATGTCAAGAATTCTGTGACTGGGAAACCTAAGAGTTGTAATGCTATTCTTAGCTTTATACCTAACATATCATAATCTGAAGAGTACAGGGCTCTACTATCCAAGGATGGGGCCCCTCTTCCTAGAAACAAGTTCCTGACACCCAGAGAAGCTGGCTCTGAGGAAATCTCCCATCCAATTCTGACACTCCTGGGGGAAGAGACACCAAAGCTTCCATTATCTCACGAATGCCTGCCTTTCCTCTCTTCCACGAGGTTCCCCCTCTCTGTTAAATCTCTTTTCAGATGTTCAGGACAGCATACTATGGAGACGATAGTAGTGACTAGTAGACAAAAAGAGACCCAGGGGAATTCCACGCAGGTGCCTGCATCTTAGTGGTTTTCCCAGATTCACACTGGACTTGTCCTGGATCATTTCTTTCTCTGCCTAACCAATACAAAATAATTTCTGTCAAAAAAAAAAAAAAAAAAAAAAGACCTGCTTAAATCTCTGAGAAGGGACTGTCGAGAACTATGATGGATGCAATCAGTACATGCTTCCACAACTTATTATTTGAGATTTTCAGTGTCCAGCCTGGTAGGGAAAAAGTAGGAATTGGAATAGGTTACCTTGTTGAATTTGGACATTTCCAGGTGGTAGGTACATTCCCCATTTTATAGGTGAAATTCAGAGAGAGTAAGTAACCTTCCCAAAGCCCCACACTAGTAAATAGAGAACCCAGACTTGAGCCCTGGACTCTCAGCACTCAGGGACATGTTCTTTGCTCTGTCGCCAATTCAGAAAGGCAAGTGCTGTGTCAGTAGGTGATAAAGGGCTTTCCTGCCCTGTCCCTAAGCTGGTTCTCCAGGTACTTCAGAAACTCCTCCTTCAAGCCCTTGTTCTGTGGGGTTTATGCTACAAAGAACCTTTTGTTATACCATGGGCATTCGGAACATTGCTTTCTGCCAAGGTGACTTTTAATTTATCAGAGGGCTCACTGGTAGATAGATGCCCAAGCTATTTGGTTACTGTTTTCTTAGCCAAAAACCCAGGAAGGGAAGAGGCACTCAACTGGAATGTGAATCTGCTTTTTTTTGACTTTGGGATTCCTTCCTTTCAAAAACAACTTTCATCTTACCCTATGGTGGTGGTGTTTTCCTGCTCTGCATTCTGTGTCCCAAATAGACTTCTTAAGCATTCCAAGTAGACATGTACCACTTTGTACAGATCAGCTTTTCCAAGCACATGCCCTGCAGTGGCCACTCCATTTTCTATTTTCAGTGTTCCCAGCCCCATTTATTAGTGATCTTCAGTGAGGAGACGGAGGCCATCCTAGATGACTTCCTTGATTCCGCTATCTTTGTAGCAGAATTACTTCATGCTCGTCCTGTCCTCCTTTCTCTCGTCTCAGAGGCAGGAAGCAATGTCCCTCACCGTTCCCACGATACTCTTTCTATGTGTCTCCTTGATCCCACTTCCTCCTCTCGCCTTGGGAATCTCCTCTGAAATCTCCTCTCACATTTTCAGGCTCATGTTCAACCTAATGTCTCAGTAGTGCCCCTTTAAAAAAACATCTCCCTCTATTATTAAGCTACTGCCCCATTTCTTAGGTTTCACTGCTGAACTTTTTGGAAGAGATTCCAAACTCATGACACCTTTACTGCCTTTTATTGCAACCTGTCCCGACCTTCCTACTGAAATCTCTCACTTGGGACGCCACCAGTGGGCTCCTCATCGCCATGATAAATGGCGCAGTGAGGTCCTTGTTCTGTTTAGCATCTGCAGAGTTAAGAGTGTTGGCATCAGTCAGGCCTGGGTACAAGTCCTAACTCTGGACCTTCTTAACTTTGTTAGGAGCTTTAACATAATGCCTGGCACAGAGTAAGTAGTCCACAAATGTTAGTTGTTATTCTCCTCATAACTATTATTAGCCATCCCTTCTTTTGGAAATTCCTTCATCCCTTCGCTTCCCTGCCACTTAACTCTTGGTTCTCCTCCAATCTCCAGTGGTTTTCTCTAAGCCCCCTCACTGGCCTCTCTTCCTCCTCCCTTCCTTAAATATAGGCAGTCTCTGGGCTTCTGCCTTTTGCTTTTTCCTTCCTCCACTGTGTTCTTTTCCTCAGAGCTCTGACTCACTCCCAAGCCCTCCCTCACCTGGGCAGTGAGTAGGGACATCTCTAGCCCCACCCCCTGCCATGACTAGTCTGATTGGCTGGAGGTCTCCCTGCTCCCCTCCTCTGGTGGAGACCCATCCTCCGTGCCACCTTCTTCATGAAGCCTTCTAGTCTCATCCATCTGTAGTCAGAATTCAGCTCTACCTTGGGAGGCCTCGCTTTAGAGATTCCCATTTCTGCACTTATTATTATGTGTGTTATTACATTGAACTATGATTGGGTGTGTGTATTTCTAACTCCCTCATTAGATTGTAAGCTCCATAGAGCAGGAACCATATATTAATCACCCTTTTACTCCCCACATGCTGAGTATGGTGTATTTCTCATGGTAGGCTGAACCCATGTGAACTGATGGGAAGGACAAGGGGGTGAGTGTTCAGATACCTAAGCACCTCCCACACTGGACTCCAAGCAATGGGGTAGCTCAGGAAAAGCAGGAAACATGACTGTCAAAGAGAGATCAAAAGAGGAAAGCATAAAAATGGACTATGTTGGGGGACATAGAAACTATAAAACCATGAGAGAGGACTGAGACAGGAAACCAAAAGGAAGGTAGGGGGTGTTTAGGGAAACAGGGATCGAGGAGAATCAGCAAGAAGGCAGGGGTGCAGGTGACAGGAAAGAAGGGGGTCCTGGTTCCTATCCTATGGCTAAGGGTCTTTATTTTCTCATTTAATTTCTCTGGCCCAGGGAGAATAAAACCAAATGTCACAAGAGTTACTTGGGAGCTTATAATTTATAAAGGCTTGAAAGATCTTCAAACACGAAGTATAGGAGAGGGAATTTATTGTTTCATATGCAGCCTTTAAATATAAAGTGAGACAAATGCCCTTAAATACAACTAGAAAATATCTCATAGGACTTTCCTTTAGTTTTCCTGATGAAACATTGTAAATAAGATACACTGCCTGGCTAGTGTGGCTCAGTGGATTGAACATTGTCCCATGGACTGAGAGGTCCTGGTTTGATTCCCAGTCAGGGCACATGCCCATTTGGGGCTTGATCCCCAGTGGGGTCGTGCAGGAGGCAGCCAATTCATGTTTCTCTCTCACATCAATGTTTCTCTCGCTCTCTAAAAATTAATAAAATATATTTAAAAAAAAGATAAACTGACTACATTAACTATAAACATCTATTGAATACAAATTTAAATGACCAGATGAGAAATAGTAGTAAATTATATATAGAATTCATGTTTACACCTCTTTGTTTTACTTATCCTTGTACCCAAAGGGAGGGGAAAGCAAAACATTAAATTTATTTTTGATATCAGTGTCTCCCCCCGCCATTCTTCTTTGCGTTAACGGTATATATTTCAATTAAGCTGAAATTCCACAGGCTGCTCTCCTGATGTGATCATTTAAACATAGGCCAGATGCCAAAACACACCCTACCAGGACAAAACCTTGTCCACTCTGGAGAGCCCTCCTAGAATGTTCTATGGACAGTTTTAGAACTTTTATTTTTGAAAACTGGCATACAAAACATTTTCTACAACAGAAAAATACCAACAACATCCTATTTCCAGCAGAAGAAAACACCATTGGGATGACGCCTTAAAAACACATTTGGGTGATGGCAGATCACAAGACACTTGGCTCTGAAGTCAAGATATCTGGTTTCAAACAAAAATATATAGACTGGATATGAATAAACTCTCCCAAAAGCTCATGCTTCTCTGCTGGCTGGGGATTCAGATGGGGGATCAGTAACACTTGCAGATGACTCCAGAGAAACAAGGATCCCATCTGCAGGCAGATGAAAAGGAGGAACTTTTCTTTGGGTGCTTTGCTTGAGATGTGTTAGAAACAAGATAGTCTGTCACATCTTTCTAACAACACCGGACGGTGTTCTCTTGCCAACAATTCAATTGGTTTAGAATGTTAAACTTGGAGAATTGCATCATCCATCTCACAGGTCTCCAGGCTCATTCCTGCCTAACTAGTGGGAAATGAAGACATAAAAGTTCAATGACTTCCTAGCATCAGCAGCCTGGCCGGTTTTGTTTTGTCTTTGCACACACATACAGAACACAGTATAATAAGGTAGCTCTAAATGGCAACATGCCTTTCAATCTGGTCTCAGTCAGATATATGCTATTGTCCAACCAGATCTACTCTCTAATCTGCTCCATTTCACTCCCTGAAATCAGGGGCTGACCGATACAGATTGTACAAACTGGGCTTGATTAATAGAACACACTGGCAGGAGACTAGAGGGTGAGAGAAGAGTGAGACTTGGGTATTCATTTCCCCAGCTCCCTCCCTGCCAGACCACAATGGCCTGGCTGCTTTACCATCAAAAGCCAAGCTCCTGTCAAATGCTCCCTCCATATAGCCATTCCTTCTGGATTCTCCAAATCACTTGTCCCTTCAGGCCTAGGAGTGGCAAGGGTCAACGAGAGTCCTTGAAGTAAACACTCCTAAACTTACCAGTCTGAGTGTACCATCTGCTTCTTGTTGCATTTCTGACTGAGATGTGGGCCAACCGTGATGGGTTTTTAGTGGCTCCTCCAATAATGTTGTATTGAAGATTCGAAGACTTGCAAAGAGATCACAACAATGAGTGCTGTAATTTTTTGTTGGTGTTGACCTTGGGCATGGGACAAAGGGGAAAAAAACAGCAAGAATTCCATATATTTCTTACTCTTGTCTTAGATCTTTATCATAGTGGGTAAAGACTGAGCCATAAGTAACTTCATTCTAGAGTCAAGTCTTTGATCTTATGATTTAGTCGAGGCTTACGGATGTTTTTCATTTTCATGTTGCAAGTATTCAGATGTTAATGCCAATGCCAAGAAAGGGAATTATTTATAACTACTTTGACATTTTAAACTCTAAAACTATATTGTTCTATAGAATTTACAACTGACAGATGAGATTTTAGAAAAACACTCCAGTTTGATTTAATTTTTGTTCCATAGTCTATCCTTGGTTCTGTGTTTTAGTTTTCTCCTTAAGTCTCCCTATTTGCATAGCAAGATACTTATATCATTCGTAATCAGTTCTCTTAATTTCCCACTTGAAGTTATTTGGCCTCCTTAAAAAAAGCAAGTGTGCCCTAGAAACTGGAGCAAGGAATAGAAGCACATGGATCCAATTTTTTTCCTGTAAGTCAAACTTGACTTTTTTTGTGTGCCTAAATTTGTCTTGTGGCTAAGTGAGAGAAAAATCAGAGTTAGTGCCTCGGCACTTTAATGACTGAGTCACACAGAAGCTGACAGGGCCTCAGGATTCACGGTGACGCCAGCTGTATGACAAAAAGATTTGGTTGCAGGGCTGTGCCTCTCACAGACAGAAGGTAGTCTCAAATATAATTCTTTAATATTAAAACACACCTGACGATAAATGAAATAAGAGGAAATGTACTCATCTGGACATGAGATGTAAACACAGATTATTTTTCTATAAAAGGAAATGTGTTCTTGAACTGTCAGCATCGTACAGCCAATTGCTTGATGAGCATATGGCCCTAACTGTCAAGACTCTGCCCAGATGATTTATTATTATTATTAACATTAAAACAGAACTTTTACTGACTCTAAGGCAGAATAAGGGTTTGGATCAGTGAAATAAAGACCAGGACTATAGAGCTTGGTGAATATGATCCATATGCCTTTCCCATTCACTATACATCTAGAATTCATTCATTCAAAACATTTATTAATAGACATCTAACTATAATGTAGTGTAAGGATTATTATTACAGTTTGGATCACAAGCTATGGGAGCACAGATAATGCAGCCGTTAGTTCTAGAGCTGGGTGGGTAGTGAAGGAGACTCGCATTTATGTTAGACAGTTCACCAGACAAGTGGGTGAAGAAGGAATTCTAGGCAGAAAGAATAGACATGTGAAGGCCCAGGAGTGTGAGATGCCCGGTGTGACCAGCAGGTGGGGAGTGGATAGACAGTCAGAGGCCCTGTGCACCATGCTAAGGCGTCTGGACTGTCACTGGGCCTTTAAACGAGTTTGGCCTATGGAAAGGCCATAATCACATTTGTATTTTTGAAAGGTTATGTTGTTTTAAACTTGAATGGATGGGAGGAGTCTTGGGAACCAGGTAGGAGATCACTGTAAGAGTCAAGTTGTGGGTTTGAATTAAGACAATGGGACTGGAAGGGAGAGAAAAGGGATCTATCTCACAAATATTTTAAAGGCACAAATCAATCAAACTTGGACTTGCTGACCAGATTGCAGGGGTGGGGGCACAGGGAGGGAGGGAGAGTGAAATGAGTCGGAGATGATTTTGAAGTTTGTAACTAGTGAACCAGAGGAATATGCTGGTGGGGAGAGAGGATGAATTCAGTGATGGATACGCACAGCCTGTGGTTGCTGGGGCCATCTGGATGGAGATAGTCCATTGACAGATGAGATGTGAGGCTGGAACTCAGAAGGCAGGTCCAGGATGTAGATTTTGAAAATCATTGTTTCATCAACATCGATGCGATGAGGTTGGATGAGATCACACAGAGCATACACGGAGTGAGAAGAGGAAAGCAGAAGGGAGAAGGAAATAAAAAACAGAGTCCAGTGGACATGTGTTGTTTTCAACCGTGCAGCTTTCATTCTTTCTCTGGTGCTCTTTCTTCCTTTATCCTTTAGCCAGCTACCCTTCCCACTTTGTGCAGTTCTGGTGAAGGAAATCTTCATGGTGTCCTATTAAACCTATGCTTGCCCTCTGACCCAAGAAGGAAAAAGTAAGCATGCCATCACCCTGTCCACACTGATTTTATCAGCAATGTGACGGTGATGTGCTAGACCCGGCTCCTTCAGGCTCACAAGTGGCATCATGTTGGTAGTTAAAATCAGTGATGGTGGAGGTATTTACACCACAGAAGTTGGCAGACACTACACATCAGCCTCTATCCCACCCTCTACTCAAAGTCAGCTTACCAGCACACGACTGGATGTGGGCGTGAACCCAGTGCAGAGCAACGAACACTGCCCAGAGATTTGATATATAGGTCTCAGAGGAAAGGCGTTCTTTCTCCTCCTGGATTGCAAACTGTGAGGGGATGCCAAACTTCCTTGCTGTGCACAGAACCTGCCAGAGAAGAAAATCAACCCACATGAGGAGGGAAGGATAAGAGACAAAGAAGGGAAAGACCCAAAGCACAGAATTTGTTTTCTTTTTTTCAATCAAAAATTTTTCTTAAAATTTTAGATGTAATACATTTGTAGAACATTCTACGTAACATATGTGTTCAGTTAACAAATAATAGGAAAATAAACAACCCAATTAGCACATAGAATATTCTCAATTCCCCAGAAGGCTACTATATGATCTCTCCCTCCCCTCCCTCTTGACCTTTATAAGAATCATTTCCTAGCTTTTAAAAAGTTTTTGGACCTGGGGGTACACACGTACACATTCTATTTTTTTTTTTTTATCCTCACCTGAGGACATTTTTTACATTTATCTTCAGACAGAGTGGGAGGGAGAGAGGGAGGAAGACAGAGAGAGAAACATTGATGTGAGAGAGACACATCGAGCGGTTGCCACCCACATGACCCCAACCAGGGCTGGGGACAAACTGCAACCAAGGTACGTGCCCTTAGCGGGAACTGAACCTGGGACTCTCTGCTCTAACCGCTGAGCCAAACCGGCCAGGGCCACATTCTATTTTTTTTAAATTATTTTCTTTATTGATTTTAGAGAGAGAGGAAGGGAGAGGGAGAGAGAGACAGAAACATCGATGAGAGAGAACATCAATTGGCCGACACATGCCCCCCACTAGGGATCTGGCCCACAACCTGGGTATGTACCCTGACCGAAAATCGAACCTGCTGGGCTCTTAAACACAAAGCTATTTTCCTTCCTTCTCCTTCCTTCCTTCCTTCCTTCCTTCCTTCCTTCCTTCCTTCCTTCCTTCCTTCCTTCCTTCCTTCCTTCCTTCCTTCCTTCCTTCCTTCCTTCCCTTCTTTCCTTTTATTCATTCATTCCTTCTTTTATTCTTTCTTATTGTATAACTTAGGGCAAAGCCAGAATTTAGGGAAGCCTTTTTTCCTGATGTAGGAAAAAAATTGGAATAGGTTTATAAGTTGATAGGAAAGACCCACTGGAGAAAGATTGAAGGAGCAGAGATAGAATGATTTACAGCATGGTTGTAGGGAGGAGGGAGGGACATGGAACCCAGCGTACCCACAGAGGCCTTGGCTTTGGAATAGAGGATGGAGAGATGCCTCTTTCTGATACAGGAAAGACGATCAGTGCCTACTCATGAAAGCCCTTGACTGCTGTAACACACAAGGCACAGCTCAAAAACAGTACGCTCTCCAATTTGTCTTAGCCCATATGCTATGCTCCGAGTCTCTCTTGGCTTTGTATCTCTGGACTTTGGGGTTAGTGACTGGGAGCTCCTCTCTCTTCCTCCTTAAGCTTGGCATCTCTGGACAAGGCTCTGTGTGCTTGGCTCTGGCCCCTGGAGCCTGGTGCTCCCTGACTTTCTCCCTGGAACAGGGTTCTGGCAGTGACTTACTCCATGGAGCCTCAGCCAATGGCTCAGCACCTTTTTCTGCTTCCTTTGGAGCATACAACACCCCAGCCCAGTGGGCACTTCTCCTTTCTCTTGCCCTAGTTCTGTCTCTAAGGCAACCAGCCCCTGTGGTGGGGTTGAGTGGGGAGAGGTTGGCAAAGGGGAGCAAAGTAGATAAACGTGAAGGTGGAGGTATAGGCACGAGAGTCGGCGGGGTCCACTCCTGTGATGTCCCTTGCCGAATCTGCATCCTTAGCCCATGAGACCATGTCCATACCAGGATTTCTAGGCCCCCTGAAGGCTGCTGCTCAGGAATTCCTGAGACCACAGATCCATTTCCCAACCTGCTTCCTGCTTCCGATAAAGTATGTGTTGAAAGTGCATTGGCTATATTAAAAACAAAACATTTCTACAAATTATAAAACCGTGGGTTCCTTGCCTTGTGTCCCAGCTTGCTTTTGAAATACTAATTAGCCTGAGGAATAGGTTCTTTGTGTTTCCAAAAAAAGAAAAAGGGGAGACCTTGCTAAAGATAGCTAAGTCTGGTGGAAGATTTTTTTTTTTTTTTTAATTTCAGAAGCTGCAACCAAATGTCTACGAAGTCCAACAACATTTAGCAAAAGCTGTCTCCTGTCCTTAAAAGTATGGAAGACACTGAATGAGAAGTGTCTCACAGGGCAGGTGACAGTGAACGGCTTTGGACTTTTGGAACTAGAGACTGGATTATATAAAATAGGCCCCTGTGCAGAAGCAGAAAGCTCAGATGACTCTTATCAATGCTCCGACTCTGAATTTGAAAGGGCAGCATGGACACATATACCATTTTAACTGAGCCAACACTGAAGCTTTTCATCTCATCCTAATGGGTGGCAGAGGTTGCTCTCTCCCTCCTTTGATGAATGACTGTGGCACCACCACATTTGTCTTATAACTGGCAGCAGTTCTCAAGTTAGTGATAATGAAGGACTTCCTAACAAAGAAGTCAAATGCTCCAGTGAATTTGTTGAAGGCCACTGCTTCTGCCCCCCTATTTCACATATAGTTTACAGCCAAAGGAGAATCCTGCTGGCCAGACACACACAGTAATAGGATTTTAATGCAAGAATGTTTCCAAAGATAGCAATCCTCACATAATGACCATAAAAATGCACAAACATCTTATTTTCTTCATCAACCTGTAGAATAATACTATAGTGAACACAGAGCTGAACAAAGCAAAAAGGTCAAATCTGTCCCCTCTTTGGAAAGAATTCTACTGAAATTGTCCCCACCCCAACCCTACCACACACATTTGGGGAGAAGTTGTGCGGAACAAGTAGATAATTGCATGGATACATGAGTCCTGTCTAGTGGCTGTTTGAAAATTAATGGAGTGGATGAGAATAACAACACATTTTTAAGAAGAAATAGATTTCAAGAGTGAGGGACCAAGTCATTAAGGAAGAATGTCAGGCATTTGATATCAGAAGATAGAAAACATAGACCTAGTAAAGTAGAAAGCCAAAATTCTGGTTTTGTTCTGTTAGACATTATGAAACTTTTACTCAGTGACCCCCAAACCTGGAATTTATTTCAAATAGAAATTGGAATTCCCACTTACTGGCAGAAAAACATGAGCTTCTGGGGCCAGCAACGCCCCTACTTCCCAGAACATATTTCATTGCAAGTAGGCAGCTCTACCAAAGATGGAGTCCTGGAGTCTCTCTCTCCGACTTCAGACACAAAGCAGCATTCTCCATCCCTTAGTCCCCCCATCTCTGAGGCGCTCACTCAACAGCATGGCTGAAAAGTAAATGAGATTATGGAAGTAAATAAACGAGATTACAGAGGTTCTGTTTTTTAGCTTCACAATAGTCTTTATTATGAGTCAGTGCTACAATTGACACTTTATTTAAATGCAAGAAATTATAGGTGCATTTTTTTTCTTCTCACTATGAATTCACTCATTCTTCAGTTATTTTTTTTTTAAAGCCCATACATTTATTAAGCTATTCTGCATGCTAGATACTGTGCTAGATGTTAACAAGTGAAAGAGAAAATAAACGAAAACAGAAACATGGTAACTGCTCTTGGAATGTTCCTAGTGTCTAGAAAAACATAGATAAGAAAAAGATAGATTTTAAAAAAGAGCCAAATAAAATCTTGTAGTTGCTATTAATGGATGTGGTGAAGAAACTAAGGAGAAAATGGTCAATCAACTACGTGTGTGTGTGTGTGTGTGTGTGTGTGTGTGTGTGTACATGCACACACAGGCAGGGGTTGGGGTCTAAGTTCGTAAGGAGACCTGGTTGGAGAAGGGTGTTTCAGGGAGGAGTCCATGGACACACAAAGCATCCTAGAATGTGGGAGAGAAGAGTGTAAACCTTTGCTTACAACGGGGACCTAGAGTATTGAGAGAATTAAATGACAGGGGCAAAACAGGTCTCAGTCAGATTTCAGAAAGCTTTCTAGGCTACACTAGGAAGATGGGATTCTACCCCGTAGTTGTGGAAGGGTTTAAGCATAGCAAGACTGTGAACATATTGGTGTTCTGAAGCAGTCACTCCCACAGCAGGGTGGAGGGTGGATTGGAGGGCAGGAGGCCGAATCACACAAAACAGTAGGCAGACTATTGCAAGGTTCTGTCCAGGTGACATTCAACTAATGGAACAGGAATGGAGGGGACAAGGGGAGACTCAAAGGAAGAGTGCCACGGAGGAGAGTGGCTGAGAGGGTAAAGAGAATTTCCGGCTTGCTTGACAGGTGGTGCATCCAAGGAGACAGGGAGGGAGTGGGGAGTGGGGAAGGAGTGAAAGATGACAAGTTCTTTCCACTTCTTGACTTGGAGTTGCCTGTGGGACATCAGGGTGAAAGGAAAGAGGAAATATGGGTCTAGAGCAGGGGGGTTAAATGAAAGAGTTTAGAGTCTGTATGTGGGTGGGAAAAAATGCATCTTTGTTTTCACTAACCTCTAACTAAAATTTTGTATTTCCTTTATGTGTACAGGCAGCAAACACAATGGTATTAGCAGTACCTCTGACTTTGTCACTAGCAGAAATCACAATATATTCATATCATTTTTTAAGTTATTGCAGACATCTTTAAATATTGTTTACACTCATCAATTCTTCAAAACGATAGCAGTTAGTAGACCTGCTAACTATTATTATTTAACAGTAACAAAAAAACATACACATTATATAACACATTTAGTTTTAACATTTTAACAACTGTATTTGAACAACTGCATTTTAAAAACTTTACAGAAGGAGTTCAGCCCTGGCCAGTTTGGCTCAATGGTTAGAGCATTGGCCTGAGGAACAGAGTCATGGGTTCGAATGCTGGTTGGTTTCGGGTTTGATCCTCAGCCCCGATCGGTGTCATGCAGGAGGTAACCAATGGATGTGTCTCTCTCACATCAATGTTTCTCTCTCTCTCTCTTCCCCTCCCTCCCACCCTCCCTCCCTCCCACTCTATCTAAAAAAAAAAAAAAAAAAAAAATCAATGGAAAAATATCCTGAGGTGA
Organism: Tadarida brasiliensis; assembly: GCA_030848825.1. NCBI lineage: Eukaryota > Metazoa > Chordata > Mammalia > Chiroptera > Molossidae > Tadarida > Tadarida brasiliensis. Next base: position 205,862,065 of record CM061257.1, on the reverse strand, counting down.
GGATTAAAGAAAAAAAAAAAAAAAAAAGGAAGGAGTTCATGGGCTTCAGCGAGCTGCCGAATACACCCATGGACCAAAGAAAGGTCAAGGATCGCTGGTCCAGTGTTTGAAGGCTTCAGGACTGGTCAATAATTCACAGACTTCTGCTGAGCAACAATATGCTGAGAAGGATGTGACCTATTCCAGGGGCTCCATAAATAGACTGGGACCAAAAGGAAATGGTTGACTGCAAAAGAAAAAGAAGTTTGTACTTGTTTGGTTAGGAAGCCTCTGGCCTCCTTCCCAAAATAGTTGGCCTTTATAGCTCCAGTCTCTCAGTCAAAATGTGCATTGGGCTGTTTCATTTATTGCCCTTGGGGAAATTGTGCCGCTGAGGACCATGAGCCAAGGGGACGGTGTCGACAGATCCCTGGGCACTCTAAAAATGAATGTCACTCAGCAGTGAGTTTGAATTGTTTGTAAAAATCAGTTAGGATGAGAGGAATGTAAAGCAGATGACAGAATTGCATAACTATCCCCAGGAAGGTTTTTTCCTTTCCCAAATCCAGATCCTAATGTCCAATAAGCCATAAAGAATAATGTGTGTAGTGGGTGGAGAAAAACTTGGGGGTGACTAGCTCAGCTGGCCCCGAGGCCAGATGTGACCACAGGCTTAGTCCTTTCACTGGAGTCACAGGCCCTCTCTCTGTTCACGGAGCTGCTTCTTTCCCAGCCTCTCAGGCTGAGAAGGACAAACACTTGCCTTCACACTAACCCTCACTCATCCTTTTAGTTCTGCATCTTGTAGCTGCTCTTGGGAGACAAAACAGTGAAAACTGTGACTTTCAGCCCTTAAAAAATGTAAAAGTCCACATTAGAAGGTCAAAACCTTTTGAGAAATGCACTTCTAGAAATCTGTGCTATCAAAATCTCACTCACGTGCACAAGGTTGTTGACTGAATATTGTTTATGATGAAAATTGGAAACAACCTAAAAGTCTATCAAGTGGCAACTAGTTAATTAATTATGGTTCATCCATAATTATAGAGTACTTCAAAGTGGTTGACCAGTATGGACAATTATTCATCTACATTGTTAAGTGGAAAAAAAATTGCAGAATAATATACATAGTACAACCACCTTTTCCTCATATATGCTTGTATGTCCAGATAAGGACCTAAAAGAGGGTCCCTGAAGTTCACAGTCCTATTTTGGAGACTGAGAGTGGCATTTAGGAGAGAAGGAAGATGAAAATTTCAAAGAAAAATTTTTACTCTGTACTAAAATATCTCCACATTGTTCAAATTACAAAATTGCTTTTGAGATTTAAAATATAATTGAAACAAAGACCATATGAGGTCTTATCATGTGTAATGGTAATTATCGGGTCATCAGTTTTCAAATTTGATTTGTTAAGACAACCATGCTGTATCTGAACAGTATCTGGCTCAGGTAGGGTGAGATGGAGCTGTAACAGATACCCAAAATAATTGTGCCTCAGACAGCTGAGGACTATATTTCTTTGGAGGTAACCACCCAGGGCTCACTGGGCCGCGCTGTTTCCCTGCAACTCCTCCCTCTAGAGCGTGTGGCCTCATCCTTATGGTCTAAGTTGGGGTAAGAGCGATGGTCATCCCACCCCTGTTCTCTGAGGCAGAATGGAAGAAAAGACCAACAAGGGAGTCCCCGTCGGCCATTTGTCCTGACTCTCTGGCTTCGGTGTTCTGACATGCACTGCACAGACGACATCGATGCCTCCTCTGCTGACTCTAGGCCGAGCAGGAGCACCTGGAGCCTCTTCTCAGGGACTTCTCTTCTTTTTCTTCCTCCACTCCACTTCCCTCTCCTGCTTTCCCTTGCCTTGTTCTTCCCAGCCATGCACCACACATTGCTAGCCAAGCAGGCACTGCCCAGAACTGAAGAGTAGCTGCAGTTTAGGTGGCTTTGGGATTACGAGATCCCGTAACAGGATGGCGGGGGTCAAGAATGAAGGTTTCTGTTTCTGGGTAGCATTTGGAGAATTAGCTCTCAGAGTGTGAGAAAGATATAAAGAAGAAAAGGTGTAGCCATTCAGCCAAGCATGTGTTCTGCTCCTGGCCAGAGAAAACAGCTAATCTGGTGTGTGTGGGTGTGTGCGTATGTGTGTGTGCTGTTTATATGAAACTTTATTTACCTGATCTCTCAACATCGCTCTCACCCATGCCCTGAAATGTTTACCAACACCTCTCTTATGACATTTTACTTTCTCTTTTTCCTACTTTTGAGATACAATTGACAGAAAACGTTGTATTTGTTTAAGGTGCGTGACATAATAATTTGGTATATGCATAATGGAATAGTCACAATAAGTTTAGTTAACATTGATCACCTCACATACTTACAAATGTTTTTTCTTATGATGAGCACTTTGAAGATCTATTCTCTTCACAACTTTCAAATATACAATACAGTATAGCTAACTATAGTCACCATGCTGTACATTAGACCCCAGAACTTATATGTTTTATAGCTGGAAGTTTGTACCTTTTGACAACATTCACCCATTTCCCCTCCACCCCACCCCCCACTCCCTGACTCTGGCAACCACCAATGTGTTCTGTTTCTATGAGTTTGATTATTTTAGATTTCACATATAAGATCACACAGTATTTGTCTTTCTCTGTCTGACTTACATCACTTAGCATAATACCCTGAAGGTCCATCCATGTTTTGTAAATGGCAGAATTTCCTTTTCATGGCTGAGTAATATTCCACTGTGTATATATACAACATTTTAAAATCCATTCATCTATGAATGGACACTTAGGTTGTTTCTATGTCTTGGTTGTTGTAAATAATGCTGCAGTGAACACGGGGGTGCAGATATTTCTTCGAGATAGTGATTTGTTTCCTTCATCTAAATATCCAGAAGTGAAATGGCTGGATTTTACTTTCTCTCGTTGGAGTCATTTGTGTATCCATTTTCTCTTTCTTACTAGTAAGAGGAAACACTGCAGGGGTTTAAGACCCCCATCCTCAGGACTGCCAATCACGTGTCCCTGGGGCCACAAAACCCAAAGATCCCAACAGCCTCGGCTGTGTCTTACCACACATGGAAGATCTCTTCACTTTATTCAAGTTGCGTTGGAAAAGGAAACTGGGCAAAGGGAAGAGAAAGAAGAGCGCAGTCAATAGGGATCTGAGTTCTCGCTTGCTCGGAACCTGTCTGCTTTCTCATCATCTGTACACAGTCCCAGCTGGCACCGAGTGAAGTGTGGGCTAGGCTAGCTGCCACTACAATAACCAGTTTGTTTGATTTCCAAGGAATGCTGAGATACTAGGCTCTGGGTCCTGGCAAAGACCCCCTCACTGCATATGTACGGTGCTTATGGCCACTGTCACTGACCCCAGGATCGGAGAACTCCCCCAGGACAGCCTGAGTCCAAAAGCAGCTCCTCTGAGTCTGAAAAATGGCCCTTTCCTTTCTCTGGCTGCCTCCTCTATTACCTGTATGGCTTTTAGATCAAGAATATAGCCCTGGCCGGGTGGCCCAGTTGGTTGCAGTAACGTCCTGTACACCGAAAGGTCGCAGGTTCGATTCCCAGTTAGGGCACTTATCTAGGTTGTGGGTTGGATCCCCGGTCAGGGCACATGCGGGAGGCAACCGACTGGTGTTTCACTCTCCCATCAACATTTCTCTCTCTCCCTCTTCCTTCCTCTCTCTCTAAAATCAATAAAAGCATGTCCTCGGGTGAGGATTTAATAAAAAGAATATGGTCTTCCTCTTCCCCCGTCATCCCCCAGTCCCATATTTCTCACCTGTCTCCACGAAGCAGAGTGTGGAGCATTAAAGCGGTGTTTTAAAAGCACAGACCTCAGAAGCTCCCATCCCCTAATTAGCTGGGTTATCTTGAGACAGGTACTTACTTAACTTCTCAGCCTCTGTTTTCACATACTCCTGCTTAACCAACAGCTACAAACAAAACATGGGTAGAAATAAATATGATTAAATAGATTGCAAACCCAGGTTTTGTGCCTGCACTCACTCAGCAAATATCTACTGAGCACCTAATCAGGTCCTGCAGGTAATGGGGACTCTGTGATGAACAAAACACATGAAACCCTGCCCTATGGAGCTTCTGTTCTTTGTTCTAACCTTTTGAAAATTGTGGTATAGCATATATACAGAAAGATACACAAATATTAAGGGTACAGCTTGATGAGTTGTTGCATATATGTATTAGTGTAGCCAGATAAAGAAATAGAACAATTCCCAAATTCCAGGAGAGTTTTCATAATTCTACCCCATAAATCCACTCCCACTTACCCACCCAGAGGTAACCACTATTTTGACTCTGTGCTTCAGTTTAAAAGAATGAGAGCATTCTTAAAGTTGCCGTGTGGATTAAAGAGGTAGTGTATAGAGAGAACCTAGCACGTTGCCTGGTCCAGAATCACTCAACAAATACTAGCTACTATTGCTTTGTTGTATTAGCCTGTTTCTTTGCTTGAATCCTGCCAGGACAGGAGAGATGTAAGAATGGTGAGGAGCCAGGAAGTGGCAGGCTTTGAGCATCTTGAACTGGAATCTCTGCTTGGCTTTGAGGGTTACTAGTAGCGAAGAAGCTACACTGCACCCCCAAGGGCAACCTGCAAGGGGAGGCCTGAAGTAATGAGTAATGGACTGTGGGCAGGCCTCTTCTCCTTCCCTCAGTGAGTGGCATTGATTCTTTACTTTTTTTTTTTTTGGAAGAAGGTTATTTTATTAGCACTAAATTACTTTTTTATAAAGTACATAATTCTAACATAGTTGATTATTAGAAAATTTGTCAGCTTATAAAAACGTGATCTATAGAAAAGCTTTTATGAACAGTAGCATTACCTGTATTACTTTTTTTTATTGTTATTGTTAATCCTCACCTGAGGATATTTTTTCCATTGATTTTTAGAGAGGATGGAGGGGAGAGAGGGAGAGGGAGAGAGAGAAACATGGATGCGAGGGAGACACCTCGAATGGTTGCCTCTCGCACATGCTCCGACTGGAGCTGAGGATGGAACCTGCAACCTAGGTACGTGCCCTTGACCGAGAATCGAACCCTCAACACTTTGGTGGGTGGGTCAACACTCCGAATGCTGGCCAGGGAAGCCTGTATTACTTTTATAAGCTGAGATATAATTGACATATAACATCATATTAGTTTCGGGTATGCATCTTAATAATTCAATTTTGTATATATTGCAAAATGATCCATCATCACATCCATCAACCACACACAGTTATATTTTTTTCTTGAGATAAAAACTTTCAACATCTACCCCCTTAGCAACTGTCAAATATACAATATAGTATTATTAATTATAGTCACCATGCAGTATATACAATAGGCATTGATTCTTGTGGGCAGTGGCCCCAATAATCTTCCTGTTCTCTCTTGACCCTCTAATTGGGCCCTGGTCTACAGGATGGGGCTGCCAAACCTGAGAAATGATGGTTCAGTACCAGCTCAGTAACCAAGCACTACCCCCTGCTCTGCCCAGGGCTGCCTCTCACTCCAGTTTGCTTTTCACCCAGCATCCTAGTTCAACACACGACTCCTCCCACACCGATAGGAGATGCTATCAGGAACCTGTCCTCATTCATAACGCTGACGTGACTTCTGCTCTGCGGACCAGTTTTTAATGAAAACTCCCATGAGATTAAAGCACAGCTGAGGAAGGAACAGAGGATGATAAATGTCCTAAAGCAAAACAAGATACAGTTCAGAGAGGGTTGGGATGCAGTTGATCTTTTAGATGAATATTTTATGGAAAACACTGGCCAAAGTGTCAAAAGCCTTCATCTGAGTTTCAAATATTAGCACAGGATATTTCCTTCTGGTTATTAGCAGAGGCAGAGATGCATCCTCACTTAGGGTCCCTTGAGGAGCTCAGTCTTCCCCTCCACTAGAGCATCTTTCTGAAATTGGCTTTCAGGTTGTAGAATGAGGAAGTTGATGCAAAGAAGCATGAAGAGAGATTAAAATGTGTTTGGACAGGGCTTTCAGAATCTCATTAGTTGAAAGTGTGAATTTACAAAATAATTCAGCATACAACTATTCACTTGCCAAAAGGATTCACTATCGTGTACATTTATTTATTTTTTCACCTTTTTATTTTTTTTAACTTATCTTTATTGTTGAATATATTACAGATGTTCCTCCTATTTCCCCTATTGATCCCCTCCTCCCCACTCGCACCTCCCTCCTGCCTTTCCCCACACTGTTGTCTGTGTCCATTGGTTATGCATATATGCATATAATTTCTTTGGTTTATTTCTCCTCCCCCAACCCCCTTCCCTTTGAGGTTTGTCAGTCTAACAACCAATTTGTACTTCTTAATCCCTTCACGTTTTTCACCCATTCCTCCAACCCCCCTCCCATCTGGCAACCAACAAAATGTTCTCTGTATCTATGAGAATGTTTCTGTTCTGCTTGTTTATTTTGTTTGTAGATTCAATTGTTGATAGATATGCATTTATTGCCATTTTGTTTGTTCATATTTTTTATTTTCTTTTTCTTCAAGAAGACCGTTCAACATTTCATATAATAATGATTTGGTGGTGATGAACTCCTTTAGCTTTTTCTTGTCTGGGAAACTCTTCATATGGCCATTGATTCTAAAAGATAGCTTTGTAGGATAGAGTAATCTTGGTTGTAGGTTCTTGCTTTTCATCACTCTGAATATTTCTTGCCACTCCCTTCTGGCCTGCAAAGTTTCTTTTGAGAAATCAGCTGACAGTCTTATGGGAACTCCCTTGTAGGTAACTAATTGCTTTTCTCTTGCTGCTTTTAAGATTCTCTCTTTGTCTTGAACCTTTGTCATTTTGATGATGATGTGTCTTGGTGTGGGCCTCTTGGGGTTCATCTTGTTTGGGACTCTCTGTGCTTCCTGGACTTGTATGTCTGTTTCCTTCACCAAGTTAGGGAAGTTTTCTGTCATTATTTTTTCAAATAGGTTTTCAATTTCTTGTTCTCTCTTTTCCCCTTCTGGCACCCCCAAGATGCGAATGTTGGTACACTTGAAGTTGTCCCAAACGCTCCTTACACTATCCTCATTTTCTTGGATTCTTTTTTCTTTTTGCTGTTCTGGGGTGTTTTATGCTTCCTTATATTCCAAATCGATGGTTTGCTTCTTGGCTTTACCTACTCTACTATTGAATCTGTGTAGATTATTCTTTATTTCAGTTAGTGCCTCCTTCATTTCTGACTGGTCTTTTTTTATGCTCTTAGGCCCTCACTAAGTTCATTGAAGTTCTCACTAAGTTCATTGAGCATCCTTATAAGTAGTGTTTTGAACTCTGCATCTGTTAGGTTGTTTATCTCCATTTCGCTTAGTTCTTTTCCTGGAGTTTTGTTCTGTTCTTTCATTTGGGACCTGTTTCTTTGTCTCCTCATTTTGGCTGCCTCCCTGTGTTTGTTTCTATGTATTAGGTAGAGTTGCTATGTCTCCTGGGCTTCCTAGCATGGTCTATTGTAGTAGGTGTCCTGTACGTCCAGTGGCACAGCCTCCCTGATTTCCCAGCTGGGCCCTCGAGGTGCACCCCTTGTGTGGACTTTACATCCTTCTGTTGTAATTGAGACTTGATTGCTGTTGGCATATCAATGAAGGGTTTTACTCAGGCTGATCAGCTGCAAGGACTGTATGTGCCCACTATCCACCGTCCTCTGACTACCTTGGATAAACAGCTGTGTAGGGGCCCACCACACAGAGCAAAACTTATTACAGCAGGGCTCTGGTACCCACTGAGTCCATTCCTTGAGTGTGTCACTTGTGGAGGTGGTTGGGTGGTGGTTCTTCAATGTGGTCTGAAGCTGTCCACTGGGTGTGCTGGCTCTGGGGCAAGGTCAGCCACTGCCTGGTGTTCTACCTGGGGCCACCTGGCATAAGCTACAAAGCAGTCTGCAGATGGCTGCTTCTTGCGCTGGGCTTGGAGGTGCCCAGGAAAAGCCAAGCTGTGAACCAACGCTGGCTGCTTCGAATGCCAGGCCTGGGGCCACTTAACAAGAGATATGGGGTTTACTGAGACCAGATGCTGCTTGTTTGAGAGAATTTAGGAAAGTCTGAAGCAGGATCCGAGGTAGGCCATTCCTTTGGTAAAGCAACTGGCAATAGCTTTGGTGGGCCTGAAAGTTGGGTGGGGCAGGGCCTCAGGGAATCACCAAGGCAGGGCAAATAATGTATGCCAGGTTGCTGGAGTCCCAGATATGGTGGCCATCTGCCTGCCCCATGGGGGAAGGGCTCACCAAAGGAACAAAGGCCTCTGACAGCACATCTGTCCAAGAGAAAACCGCCTCTCCAGCCCTCGCCCCAATGCCAAACAACTCAGTTCTTCCCCGTATGTCTCTGGTACCTTTCGAGCTGCCTCCCCCATGCTGGAGCCTGGAGGGTGCCAGTCCAAGTAAGTCCGTGCACGGGCCCTTTAAGAGGAGCTGCCTGGGGCTTCAGCAGCCACAGCCTCCCTCAGCCTCAGTTCCCGCTGGTTTTTCCAGCCAGAAGTTATGGGGATTCTCGTCCTGGCACTGGAACCCTGAGCTGGGTGCCTGGTGTGAGACAGGGACCCCTCAGTCCTCAGGAAGGACCTTCCCAGCTGAGGTATCCCCCTGATTTTTATCCGCCACACGTGGGTGTGGGACCAGCGCCTCCACGCCTCCGCCCCTCCTACCGGTCTCGATGCAGCTGCTTCTTTAATTTCGTAGTTGTAGGACTTCCATTCAGCTCAATTTCAGGTGGTTTTGAATGATGGTTGTCTGTAGTTTAGTTGTAACTTTGATGTGGTTGTGGGAGGAGCAATACCGCCTTTACCTACACCGCCATCTTGACTGGAAGTTACTATCGTGTACATTTAAATATTTTCTTTCCTTATTTTCCCCACCAGTTGGCTCTGTAACAGCTTTTTCAATTCTCCTTAATAGATGGCCCCTCATCCCACCTTTGTTATCAGTTATTTATCCAAGTTTGAATTTCCCAAAACCTGATAACCTAAGGAAATCAGGAAATCTATAAACATCTCAAAATAAGCATCCTCTCCTACTCAGAATGTTCAGTTTACCTATCCTGATAATGTATGCTTGAACTGGCTAGATGTTATCTTACCTTGACCTATCATTAATTTACTATAGAATTTTCCTTAGAGGCAAACTTTAATATTACTTAATTTACAAAAAATTATTTGCATATAACATTTCAGGATCATGAAATTTGGAGCAGAAGGCCCTAAACTGTGAGCCAGCCCCAAGTCTTCCCTTTAAAGATGAAGGAATCAAGATCAATAAGATGAAGGTCTTTCCAATGTCACAAAAAAAATCTTCCCGGGTTAGAAACAGGGTTAGAATTAGAAGCTAGAGACCCCTGACTCACGATTGATCATAAATGCATATATACATACATATAATAGTTATTGCATACATATGATATTTATTGAGCAATTACTATATGCCAAACCCTATACAAGATGCTAGAACAAGTAAACCAATAAAAAAGATACATTCCTGCCCTCGTGTGTAGTGGAAAAGCAGATCCACATGTACAAACTCAAATGTTATGAAAAGAAGATAACAGATGTGACCTGATTGGGGCCAGGGGGTGCAGTCAGGGGATGAAATGGCATTTGAGCTGAAAACTGATAGATGGATGAGTTAACTAGATGAAGGGGTGTGGCCTAGGGAAGTAAAAGAAGATTCCAGGTAGAAGGGTCTACATGTGCAAAGATCCTGTGTATTCTCCAGTACATATCACTGCTCTTGACCACTGAGTCACACAAAACGAAGTTTTTTTCAGCCACCTTATTTTCATCTTCTCTTTGATTTAAATAGGTGTAACGGAAGAATATAATGTCCAATCACAATTCCTGTTGGTGACACGAATCAGCAAGCACTGTCTGTGCTGAGGAGGAAGGTGAAACTGGAGTGGCATGTTTGGTATGATTTTTAAAATTATGAAAATAAAGAATTGATTGGAACTCATTCTAGACTCTTCAAAGCATTGGTTTTTGGTCTTCTTTTATATTATTCCTGAACTGGAAAAGATGTGCCTCACCTCAAGTATTTTGATTTTCACCTACTTCTCATTAAACTCAATCTCATTTACATTTTTCTACTTTCTTTTCCTGAAATACAAGGCAAAAGTGCATAACTTGGGAAGCATAGAGATTATGATGCCAGATGGGAAATAAGGGCTTTAGAATTACTAGGGAGACTTCAGTATCTTGCTTTCATCTTAAAAGCAAGGAAACTTGAACCTCATAAGTGAGCTCAGCATATAGAAGGAGGTGGGAAAGAGTAATTAGGAAAGGAGACACCCGGTATGTAATGCTGGAGGGCTTTTAGTGGTTTTCAGTTCACTCTTCTAGATGTGAACTGCTACAAATTGATTTGAGCACCTCTCTTGTGTGGTCTTTTTATCTTTTTTTTTTTTTTTTTTTTTAACAACCCAACCCTCACTTTCTAAATTGCAAGGGCTAGAGTAGTTAAAAGTTGTAGTGAGGCACAAGATGCAAATGAGTACGTTCACACACCCACTGGATCCATGGATATGGATGGAGTTCTGGTCCTCATTCCAAATGGGGAGAGTAAGGGCATTGGAGCTGTGATAGAGAACACTGCTCATCTGGGGGGCAGGTACTGGGGAAGCACAGGCAGGCAGTAGTCATAGAGATTTATTGCCTAGTGTTTGCGTTTCTGTGTTTGCATTATGGATATATGCTCTGAGTCTTTTAACATGCTGAATCTCAGTGGGAAACTATGATTCATGTGGGTGTTAAATGTTACAGTTTTAAGAGAAATAAAGCATTCTTTAAGGTTCTTTCTAGTCTGAGTCTTCCAAATGCATGTAACAATAAATATCGAAAGGCTGTGGGATGCAGGCTACCAGGCTACATGGGAACATTGATTTAGGAAGTCCTGAACCCACAAAAATCTCAGACCACCAGTGACAATATAGAGAAGAACTATACAAGATAATAATATGATCATGTAATCAGTCATTACAGATTATTTCAAACAGTGGATATAGCTGAAGGGGTTTTCTTCATTGTGACCACTAACTTCAAGAATGATTAAGCTATTATGACCCATTAATGTGGCTTCACAATCATTCGTCAGTTTCCTCTTCTTGCAGTTCTTATCTGTCAGCAGTACCAGCCTCTCATCTACTCCAGGACAGAAGCCTAGAGTTAGCTTTTTCCATTCCCCATCATTAATCATCCGTACACAATCCATCACCATGGCTGTTTCTTCCTTCACTAATCTCTGGGTTAGTTCTTTGAGGTTCTTTTTCTTTGTCACCATCAAACTCCATGCCCCCACCACCTCAGCTGGAATTCTGCAATCATCTAGCTCGTCTGTGGTTAACCAACCCCTCTTCTGGATTTAGAAAACTCTCCATAGTGTCACTCTGGATGGGAGGCTGTGACATGTGATGAGAGCAATAAAGGTTTTTTTTTATGTTAATGAAGTGACTTTTGGAAAGCCCCTAGGTAACCAAAGGATGGGGGCTGGTTGCCAGGAGACCCAACCATGTGTGATTTAGAGGATTAGATCATTCAATCCCCCCTACATCCCCTACCTTCTGCCATACCACCCACCTCTAAGGAGGGGAGAAGGGCTGGAAGTTGAATTAATTGCCAATGACCAGTGATTTAATCAATCATGCCTATGTAATGAAGCCTCCATAAAACACACACACACACACACACACACACACACACACACACACACACACACAAGACAGGGGTTCAGAGAGCTTCTGGGTTGGTGAACACATGGAGATTTGGTGAGAAAGGCATGTTCAGAGAGGGCATGGAAACTCCGTACCCTTTCCCTATACCTTGCCCTATGCATCCCTTCCATCTGGTTATTCTTGAGTTGTATCCTTTTATAACAAACCAGTAATCTAGTAAGCAAAATGTTCTTTTTAGTTCTGTGAGTTGCTGCAGCAAATCAATCTGACCCAAGGAAAGAGGAAGTCATGGGAACCTCTGATTTATAACCAGTTGATCAGCAGTACAGGGGACAACCTGGATTTTCTATTGGTATCTGAAGTGGAGGGCAGTCCTGTGGGACTGAGTCCTTAACCTGTGGAATCTGAAGCTAAGTCTGGGTAGTTTCAGAATTGAGTTGAATTGTAGGATACCCACATGGTATCAGAACTGCTTGGTGGTGGTGTGGGAACTCCTCCCCTACCACTACCTGTTGGAATTGGGTTCAGAATCATTAGAGGCAGAGACTACTTCCTTCTGTAGAAGCCAAACAGTAGACAACTTGTCTCTCAGCCTCTCTTGCAGCTACAGCTCAGGTACCTGCACCGGCTCATCCAATCAGAAGCACCCACCTCATATATTATAGCTGGTGCTATGGTCACAGGGGTAGAAACTGTTGATAATTCTTCTGCTGCGGTGGCAGTGGCAGTGGATGTCTTCAGTCTGCACAGGGGGCCTTAGCATGCAGGGTCAGCTATAGCTACAGTGCCCGGGGCTCAGCCACTGTGCCGGCAGTGTGATTTTGACTGTGGCTCTGGCTGTGTAGCCCCCTTCAGTTCTGCTTGTTTCCTCAGTCTGGTTCTCTAAACTTCCTACCATTTCTGTGAGTTATACAATAATCCATTTGAAAAATTCCTTTCATACTTAAGATAGCAAGAATTGGTTTCTGTAAATCCAATCTCTATATCTGCCCATGCCCCTAAGCTATCACCCATACCACTGCCAAACTCTTACGAACACTTCAACTTTATCATATCATTTCTTAATATCTGCTGAAGAAGGTATGGTGCATTCTACATGAATTCAAGCTCCTAAGCTTGATTTTCAGCATTCTGAGTAATCCAGCCTCTCTCAGTGTAAGAGAAACTGCCATTTCTCTGCTGTCTGTCTAGCCAACAGTTGTCAAACTTTTAAATGAGATCCTTAGAAGTAACATTAAGAACCAAAACACATAACTGAAGCAAACACTTCATAAAAAATACTGTATGTGATAACCTCTGATATTTTCTATTTCACCCTTTCTCTCTCTCTCTCTTTTTTTTCAATTTTAAAAACTGCTGGTTAACAATCATCAGATTGATTTGTAAAACACAGATTTAGCCTATGCTTGTGGTTTTCAGGCCACCCACACTGCTACCAGTTTATGACATGAGCAGGAAGTACATAAAAGAATTAACTCAAAATGTTCAGTTAATCCCACTTTTCCTATTAGGGTTTCTTATATTTACACAAATCTTGCAGAAAAAAAAATACAAAATTGTCATCATGAAGAAAAAAAATGCCCATGAAAAATATAATTCTCAGGACTACTGAATAATACTTGAATACATAATTAAATCAATTACCAAAATTTTTTTCTTTCTAAACTTTTATTTGATTTTATATATTACTATGAAGAAACAGTTTGATTTCCACATTCACAGAGCCATTTTTTTTCTTTTCCCAGAGGTGGTCTCTTGGGAAAAGTTTTGCTTTGGTTCAAAGGTTAGGGCATTGGCTCCACTGATTTGACACAGGCTGTTTCTTTGCAGAAACTCTAACCAAATAGGTGTGTAAGAAATCATTGCTCTCATTTTTCAAATGAATGAGGTAGATTTAGATTAGTAAAATGATCAGACTAAAATGATTAGAAAAAGTCAAGCCTACAAGGACACAAAGGGTCTCAGTGAGCTGACTCTTTACTGAAATCCAAAGGTTGATTTGGGAGATGGCAATGGGACTGAGGATGGAGGTCGGAGTCTAGGAACAGAGTTGGTGGAAAGTGACAAAGGACTACGGCCCAGGGCTGCTGGTGGCACATCTGAGTTCCTGCCCTGGGAGCATCCTCTCACCAGCTGCTGCCTGTCACAGCTTACCACTCCCTCCACCAGGTTCCCAGTGTCGGCTATTTAGTCCTTATGTTTGACAGCCTGTACCCTTTGTGCTTTGCAGTCATTAAAATAATCTGTTTATCTTTGTGACTATCTAATAGACAGTAGATATGCTCCTTTGAGGTTAGAACTGTATACTGACATAGAAATAAAGATGTTTTTCCAGTTAATTCCACAATGGTTCATATTCCAACACATTGTTGTATTCATCTACCTCTGTGGCCTGCAAAGCTAGCCATATGGAATCAGATACACAGAGCAGATTCTCCCCCCAAGAGCTTGGAAGAGCATAAATAATGACCTTCTCTCCCTTCCTCCGGTTGGCTGAAAGCTCTGAGACCCCTGGCTATTTCCAATCACTTCAGAGTTTTCTGCAGCTCTCTGCTTCACAGCCTCCTTTCCCTACGTTAAAAGAAGCACGGGAGAGCTGCGGCATAAAACCAAACCAGGAATTCCTCGGTAAACAGAAAAATGCATCCTGAATCCTGCATCTCGGTGGCCCCGTTTCTGTTCCTTCTGCCTGCCCCTCCCACTCACATGGTTTTTCAAAGCTTCAGGCTTTTGCTGAAGTGAAAGACTGCTGGTATTGGGTAGATTGGAATTTATTTATTTTTCTTTGTAAATCCACAGGGACATCTTTGCCTTTCCCTGTACTACCATTTGAGGGTGGGGTAAAGTAAGAGAAGTTGACTATGGATCATGGGGGAAAAACTTTGTAAATAGGAAATAATGAATAATGAGTATTCCTAATGCTGCCCCCCACCCCCTGCAGTGGGAGGCAGTGTAGAATAGGGGTTAAGAACCTGTAGTCAGATGACTTGGTTTAAATCCCCCTCTGCTTCTATCTCCTTATCTGACCTTAACACATTACTTAACCTCCCACATTTCCTTTTTTTTTTTTAATCCTCACCCGAGGACATTTCTCCATTTTTTGTTCAGACAGAGTGGGAGGGAAGGAGAGGAAAAGAGGAGAGAGAGAGAAACATCGACATGAAAGGGACACATCGAGTGGCTGCCTCCTGCACGACCCAACCAGGGCCGGAGACAAACTGCAACCGAGGTACGTGCCCTTAGCGGGAACCGAACCTGGGTCTCTCTGGACTGCAGGCCAACGCTCTAACCGCTGAGCCAAACTGGCCAGGGCCCAAATTTCCTTTTTATACTCTAGTTCCTATTGTTTTCCCCTGTGAGGACAAAGGTGTGTGCTCTAGCCTCTAGGAGCTTGCGCTAAAATGGAAAGAATACACGAGCCACATGTTCTACATCACTGTCACCCCAGTGTTTCATCAACTGTGGAGGCCATGGCCATCAAGTCCCTGGTGAGAAGGTGAGTTCGGGTCAAGTGCGTTCCTTAACGTGATTGAGTGTTGTGGGCCAAGGAGCTCACCCTGTGCTCCATGGGTCATCTAGTCTCTAAAGACAAATGACACCCTGGGACCTCCAGGTTGGTTGATTTCCTGGTGATATGACATCAACCAGAGGTTTCAAAGCAGAATCTTTCCTGTCAACAGCATGTATGGCACACAGCTGGCATCCTGTTCAGAAGCAGTGACCCATGTGCTGAAAACTGATGCTTCTGGTGGCAGATGAATGGCTTTCATTCTCCAGTCAACTTTCGCTTTTCAAAGTGAATGGGAGCTCCGTTCCTTTCCTTCCTTCCCTTCCTTCCTTCCTTTCCTTCCTTCCCTTCCTTCCTTCCTTCCTTCCTTCCTTCCTTCCTTCCTTCCTTCCTTCCTTCCTTCCTTCCTTCCTTCCTTCCTCTCTCCCTCCCTCCCTCCCTTCCTTTCCTCTCTCTCTTATTGCCTCCCTCCCCTCCCCCCCTTCCTTTTCTTTTCTTTCTTTTCCTGTTTGCTGCCGGAAACCATGAGATTATTTGGGACATCTTTATTTTTATTTTTAAATGTCAATAAGAGTTGTTGACATCCTCTGGATATTATGGATTCTTGCAAAATACCTAGATAGTGTATCTAATTAGATCCTGGCATTGTTAACAACTCATTGGGCCAATGTTTTCTTCTTTTTTAAACAAATCTGGAGGATATCAGAGTGGACTAAAATAATTTCACCATCTGCAAAAGATTTCACAGACAAATAGTACTTAAGCTGAGAAATCCCTCGATAAATTTGCCAGTTCTCCTCACTGGCATAAAGGAGGTTTATAACAGGAATTCTTTGTGCATTGTAGAAGGAAAACACACATGCATTTTACATGAGCAAATTCTAAACCAACCAGCCATGATTTTTTTTTTCAATTACACTTCCCTCAAAATAACCCCCTTTAGAACAAGTTCTCAAAGGTTTTCTCTCCGTGATTGTAAGCTGCTCTTGGAGCCCTGGAATGGATAGAGAGGAAAAAATCTGAGAGTCAAAGGTTTCCATGTAACCACAGTTATTTCTTGCATTGGAAACTGCCTATTTTTGTTGTCTCTAGGGAAAGAATTTCAGAAGATTTTTATGTCTGTCTCAAAATTGATTATGTGTTTTTAGTTTTACCAAGTTCAGACTTTTAAAAAAATCCAAACAAAAATAACATCTTTTTCTGCACATGTCAGCGAATTTGCTCAGCACTTATACATGCTTGGAGTAACATCGCTTGTTAGTATTTACTGTGCAACACTACGGACTTAAAAGTAGCAACAGGAAGGCACTATGAGGACAGCTGTGTTCTTTGTGTGAATTGATTCAAGGCTCTCATTCATATAGTAGCTACACCTTTAGTTAGTTTGTTTTTTTCAGGTGATAACGCAGTCAAGTCTGGATTCAATCCACTCTGATTGGTGCTACCATTTATACCAATTGTTCGAAGTTCGAATTTCATTTTTGGGGAGGTAAAAAAAGGCTTAATGTTGGAAAAGCAATCTTAATTAAGTTTTTATTCTTGTATAGTTAGTGTGGCCCTTTTACCAAGGGGAGAAATGCTTTACATAAAATAATATTGAAGCCAATAAAGGTAGAAAAGTTATAAATAAGTGGAAAGTAAGAGGAAGATGAAAAAGAAAGGGAAAGAGGGAGTTGGGCAGAGGAGGGAGAGAGCGAGAAGGGGGATATTGGTCGTGTAAGGCTTTACAAAGAGCAGCATAAAAATAATTTAATTATTGAACTTATGTCATCACTGGATCTCATTGTTAAGTACAGCATCAGTGACCCTGAGGGTTTGTCCAAAACCATTTTTCAAGCTCTAATACAAAGCTTTCAAATGGTTATCCAAACCCAGAGAGCCATATCAGAATGGCCTGGGTGAAGGTTATTCATTATATGATGCACATGGTAGCTGGGCTATCCCTACCTCTCAAAATCTAGACAGATATGGCTTGAACCCTTATTCTGTGTCTCCTAAAGGTCCACATCTCTGGATCCATTCTGTGGCTTTTCTAGTCATTTTCTTAATGCTGGCTTTTGATGAGCA
The DNA here is from genome assembly GCA_030848825.1 of Tadarida brasiliensis. Lineage (NCBI taxonomy): Eukaryota > Metazoa > Chordata > Mammalia > Chiroptera > Molossidae > Tadarida > Tadarida brasiliensis. The sequence continues at coordinate 205,844,817 of CM061257.1, read as the reverse complement.
ACAGTTTTTAATTGTGAAGTCAAATGTATCAGTTTTTCTTTTGTGGTTCATGCATTTTAAGTCCTACCTGACAAATCTTTGTCTACTCCAAAGAGGAGATGTTTTTAACAGTATGAGATTTCAAGCAATTTTGAATTGAACATTAGACGTCCTGGCTGGCACCCCCTCCATCAAGGTTTCAAATGCCATCCCTTGACCCCTCACTCCCACACGTTCCAGATGATCCCCACTCCAAGCCCCAAACTCCAAATTCTTCTCACTCTAAGGCAGAGCCATTCAAACCTCTGAAGCTTCAGGATTAGCTTTGCAATACTAAAACCTATAAGCTGCCCAGCAAGTTAAAATGGTTTTCCAGAACACAATCGGAACTATCCCAGCAATTTTCCTCTTTACATTATTGAATCCACTCAACTTTTGGCCCAGGTTTCCCATCAAAATTTTGGGATTTTAGCTAACCTCTGTCTTTTACTGAAATGATATGCAAAGCCTTCAACATCTGGAGACATCAGACATTTGCTTTCTCTACTCACTGTGTGCGTAGTTCTGAGTATGACATGATGTGGCTGAACAAGAAATGAACAAGCTACTTCTCACCATGGTAATACCTTTGTCTTCTGGTCCTAATGACATTCAACAGAATCATCCCACAGTCCAGAATGTTATCCTGGTGACTGTTCCTCTTATTTATAATTCCTGGGACCATTTCACCCAGATCTACCTGTGGGAAATCCCTACCACTGCAGGGTTACTTTATGATATAGGGACTCAATCTTAAATTGTTCTTCTCAGGAGTTGAAGTTCAAATTGATAATTAATAGATTATTTAACAATTTATCTTTTGTTGGATTTCAAACTGTTCTGACATCTCAAGTTCAACATGTCCCAAAGGACATTTGTCTTTCCCTCCAAATTGGTTTGTTCTATCCATAGCAGGGTTCAAATCATGTTAGACTCTTATATTCTTATTATCCTCTATCTGTTACTATGAGCTATTCCTTTGAAATACCTAAGATTTGTTCTTTTTTCTCCATTCCAACCCTAGAACAGATATTCCCTGCAGTAGTGTCTATTCTCCCTATGTTCTTTCTCTCCTCTCACTCTCTTGACCCTGTCTTCAATCTCACATTATTTTTATACCAGGCCAATCTTTCTCTATTTGCTCAGTATAACCTACACTGAATTCCTCTGGCCTACCACACCTGCCTGACTTTGAAGGCTCCTAGAGACTCACTCCACCCATCTGCATCATTTCCCACCATGAGCTCTATTCCAGGAGGCCATTTTCCTCACTCTCTCCCCAGGTGTACCAAGCTCATTCATCTTTGAGTTCTTCACTTGACCTATTGACCCTCTCTGAAGACTCACAACTTAAAATGCCATTTTTCACAGTCACTTTCTGAATTCTTCTCTTTCCAATCTTAGCCCATCTTACCTTCTTCAACCAAGTCCTCTCTTCCCTAATCTACTGCTTCACTTATAATTCACTGAGCCTAGTTTGAAATATCTGGATAATATCACCAAGGTCACAGAGTTCATGTGAAAATCAAATGGAAACATATAACAAATAAAGCCAATATGTTAAGAAACTATCAACAAAATGAAAAGAGAACCCACTGTATCGGAGAAAATATTTACCAATGATATATCCGATAAGGGGTTAATTTCCAAAATATATAAAGAACTCATACAACTCAACCCCAGGAAGACATTCAATCCAATTAAAAAATGGGCAAAGGACCTGAATACGCACTTCTACAAAGAGGACATACAGATGGCCAATAGACATATGAAAAAATGCTCAAGGTCACTAATCATCAGAGAAATGCAAATTAAAACCACACTGAGCTATCACCTCACACCTGCCAGAATGGCTGCCATCAATAAATCAACAAACAACTGGTGCTGGTGAGGGTGTGGAGAACGGAAACCCCAGGGCACTGTTGGTGGTAATGCAGACTGGTGTAGCCACTGTGGGAAACAGTATGGAGTTTCCTCAAAAAATTAAAAATGGAAGTGCCTTTTGACCCAGCAATTCCACTTCTGGGAATATATCCTAAGAATTCCGAAATACCAATCAGAAAGAATATATGCAACCCTATGTTCATAGCAGTGTTACTTACAATAGCTAAGATCTGGAAACAGTGCCAAGTGCCCATCAGTAGATGAGTGGATAAAAAAGCTGTGGTACATTTCCACAATGGAATACTATGCAGCTATAGAAAGAAGGATATCTTGCCCTTTGTGACAGCATAGATGGACCAAGAGACTATTATGCTAAGTGAAATAAGCCAGTCAGAGAAAGACAAATACCATATGATCTCACTAATATATGGAATCTAATGAACAAAATAAACTGATGAACAAAATGGAACCAGAAGCGTGGATACATGGAACAGACTGGCCGGTGCCTGAGGAGAGGCAGTGGGGGTGACTGGATAAAGAAGGTGAAGGGATTAGCTAAAGAACATATATGTATACCTTAAGGACACAGATGATAGTGGGGTGATGACAAAGGGAAGGGGAGGTGGGGTTAGGTGGAGGTGGGCAAAGCGGGGGAAGGGGGTACCTGCAATAATGTCAACATTAAAAAATTTTAGGAGAAAAAAGTCCAATATACTTACAATACAAAGTCTCCATTAGACAGGAACTGAGACCTTGAGGCCCCTGGTAAGTAGATTTCGACTCTGCCCCTCCCCTTAACATTTCCTTATATAGCCACTAATTTACACGGGGACTGAGAATCTTCAGGGGAAAACAAAAGACTTGAATGCTGAACACTACTGGGAATCACACCATACAGCATGTCAGATGGACTGCGTTGGCCCCAACAGGAGCCAGAGGACAACGGAGTCTTTAGAGAGAAGTTATCACAGAGAAGGAGGAGTCTGGCCCAGGGAGCCAGAATGGAGAGGTGATTGCAGGAATGGCCTAACAGTTGACACCGGAATCCTCCTGACCTAGTCCAAGTGACAGCATTGCCATTGTGGAAAAAGGGCTTAGTTGTGTGAAATGGAATGAGCTGTATATTAAGCACTATAGCACTTTGGGGCTCAATAAACCTTACTGACAACCTTCCTTCTCTTTCCCAACCCCCCTTCCTGGGCTAAATACAGAAGAGCATTCTTCTCTCTTTGCCAAAATGGTGACAAGATCTCTGGCTTCAAGGTACAGTGGCATTATTCCAATTTCCCAAACAATGGGTGCAATGGATGCCCACCTCCACAGGTGGCTAGAGGGACAGGAGCCAAGATCCACCCCTAGAGGGGCAACTCTGTGGACCTGCCAGGGCCCTGGGCTGCAGATTTTTGGCTCAGCTTGATACTGATCACAGCGGTCATGTGAGTGAGCGAAAGTCTGGATCACATTTTGAGGCTCACTCATCATTGCTACAGGGGCTCCTGCACCCATCTGAATCTCTCAGGATGGGTAAGGTCCATTTTTTAGTCCTGGAAATGAAGTGTGATCTTTTTCCTCTACACAAAAGCAGAGACTCAGAGTATGCACCAAACACAAGCACACTTTAATGTGACCTGCTATCCTCCCATGACTGGGTGGAGAGAAAAGGGGTGGATTCATAGAAAATAAAAGGGCTAAAGTTTCTCATCCATTCAGGCAGGGCTTAGTGCAATAGCAAAGAGGGGGTTGTTTTGATGGCCTCTGGGTTCCTGGGAAGCTGGGTTCTTCTCCATTCACTCAGGGGAAGAAATAGCGCAGGTGTTTAAAGGTCTCAGCAGCTGCAATAGCAGTAGCACAGAGCAGGTAACAGTTCTAATTCCTCTACTTCTCTGGGGCCCTTCCTTTCGGAGGCCAGTTAGTGTGGACCTGTCTCTGCAAGACAATAGCCAGTCATGAAGGCTACTGTCACATCATAGGCAACCAGAGGAAAATAACTCACCCTTCAAAATCATGGCTGCTGCCATTCCCATACACACTTTAAGCACAGCGCTACCACCAACATCCAAAATACTGTATTATAATCAAGTTGCATCGGCCATATACATCCATCCCACAAACGTCAACTACATGAAGACACAATCTGATGCCCAATGAAAGAAAATCTCATTACAAAGTGGCATTTGCTTAGGGAGACAAGTTCACAAAAAAGGGGAGGGTGCTAGGGTCTCTACCAGTATTCTGCATACCCAAAGGAGATTCTAGCTTATTTTGTGAGGACTTCATGAGGCTCTCTGGCTTCAAAACCCAGTGGCAACATAGCCATTTCAGCATTAGGTGTGTAGATTTCTAGCCACTATTATTACTATGGAAGTTGAACTGTGTAATAGGTTATATTTGGGTATTAATCTCCTTTTGTATTTTTTATAAGCTTAAAATATGTCCAAGTTCTCCAAATCCTATAAAATATTAGTGTACCTATCCAACAAAGAAAAAAATGTTAGTTTTAGATTTTACTTTCAATTTTCTTAAATATAAACAAAATAAAATATTATGGTTAAAGTGGAGGAATTTGTTTCCTCTCCAGCACTATTCCCTTTCCTTCTGCCTACAATCACCTTCTCCATATCCATGTTTTTAATCTTAAAAGAAAAAAATCTCATGTCCATTCATATCCATGGACAATGTATATAGTACATTGTATTTTTTAAATTTGACACCAAAACTATCATATTGTACAACAAATCTTTTTGCAACTTGCTTTTTTCCTCAATTTTTTTAGACCTACCCACGTTGATACACATATATCTAGTTCATGCAATATTGTCTTGCTACACAAAATTACCATGGACCAGAAGTACTACCATCACCAGGGGTTTCTTTAAAAGGCAGAACCTCAAGCCCCATCCCAAATCGAAAGATCCTCAGGTGATTATTTTTCATATGAATGTCAGAAGAAAAAAAAAAAACCCTGTTGTATTGCTCATTATATGAGCAATATAATGACACCACAATTTACTTGTGCTATATCATACACAAATACATTATAATAAACGTGTAAATATATTTATTATTCCTCTATTGATGGGCATTCAAATTGCTTCTAATTTTTGCTGCTAGAAACAATACTGTAATGAATATATTTTATACGTCTTAAAGTGCACTTGTAAGAGTTTTTTGAGGTAATTACCTGAAAGTAGGAATACAAAGTTTAAAGTATGTTCATCTGTTCATTTTCAACTTTTTATTGCTAATTTTTTTTCCATTGAGGTTGTACAAATTTTACACTTCCTTGTGCAGTGTACAATCATGTCTTCGACAACACTTGATATTGTTAAGAACTTTTTAATTTTGCAAGTCTGATGACTGTGAAATTATACAGGGTGGGCAAAGGTTGTGAGTACGTGAAACAGAGTCTTGCATTCTTATTTATTAATTATTATATTATTTTTCATATGAACAAAACCTGCTTTTGCCGACCCCTATATCTCACGTGTTTTTTATTATTTTTACAGCTTTATTGTTAAATAATTGATATACATCAAGTTGTGCAAAAAGCACATAATTCGATGTCTTGACGTATTTACACTCCTATAAAACTATCACCACAGTCAAGATAATGAACATGTCTGTCACCCCCCAATTTTCTCATGTCTTTCCATAATCCTTCCCTCCTGCTGCTCTCCTTACCCAGTCCAGTGTCGAGTGACATCACACCTCTTCACATGCAGCATAAGAATTTGTACCAACATGCTTGCAGTGCCTTCCCCCAGGTCTTTGTGCATTGCCCATTCTCATACATTGTACTTCTACATGATATATACCTCACAACACATTGCTATGACTTTGGTTTTAGATGGTCAGTTATCTTTTAAAATGATTGAAGCCCAGCTGGTGTGGCTCAGTGGTTGAGCATTGACCCATGCACCAAGAGGTCGCCTCACCGGTTTGATTCCCGGTCAGGGCACATGCCCAGGTTGTGGGCCCAATCCTCAGTGGGAGGCATGCAGGAGGCAGCCAATCAATGTTCTCTCTCACTGATGTTTCTATCTCTCTCTCCCTCCCAATTCCTCTCTCTCTCAAATCAATAAAGAATAAAATTTTTTTTTTTTAAAAGAAGAAAACATTTTGTTGTACTTACAGATGTGCCTCATACCTTCGTGTAGATTCAGATTTCCATCTGGTATTGGTTTTCTTCTGCCAGGACTTCCTTTAACATCTCCAGAAATGCTGGCTTGCTGGTGAGGCATTCTCAGCTTTTGTATGTTTGAAAGTCTCTATTTACCATTGTTTTGATAAATATTTTTGCAGGCTATAGAATTCTAGATTTTGTGTTTTTATTTTTAGTACTTTAATAATGTTGCTCTACTGTGTCCTGGCTTTCACTGTTTCTGGTGATTAAATCTGCTGCAATTTTTAGTGTTTGGTTTTCCAAAAACAGTGAGTCTTTCTGTTCTTATTGCTTTAAGATTTTTTTCTTTATTACCAGTTTTAAGCAAGTTGGTTATGATGTCTTCTGTATAGCTTTTTTCTTTTTTAATCCTCACCCGAGGCCATTTTTGCATTTATCTTCAGATAGATCAGGAGAGAGAGAGGAGGGAAAAGAGAGAGAAACATCGATGTGAGAGAGACACATTGAGTGGTTGCCACCCACACGACCCCAACCGGGGCCAGGGACAGACTGCATCTGTGGTACATGCCCTTAGTGGGAACCGAACCCGGGACTCTCTGGTCCGCGGGCCGATGCTCTAATCGCTGAGCCAAACTGGCCAGGGCTGTATAGTTTTCTTGATATTTTTGTGTTTGTGTTTGGAGTTTATTGGGCTTCTTGAAACTGTAGGATTATAATTTGTACCAAATTTGGAATTTTTTTGGTCATTTTCTTTATGTGTGTGTGTGTGTGTATTTTTATTCACTCCTTCTTGTACTCAACAAGTATATTAGGTCACAGCTCACCAATGCTCTGTTTATTTATTTTTAGTCTTTTTTCTCTCTGTGCTTCATTTTATTAGTTTCAATTGCTATATCTTTAAATGTATTAATTTTTTCTTTGTTAGTGCCTAACTTACAGTTTTCGTACTCTGTATAGTTTTTATCTCAGACATTACAGTTTTTATCTCTAGAAGTTCTACTAGAAGTTCTAATATCTGCCATGCCTCTACCTGATGTGCTCCATGTTTTCTCAACATTCTCTATCACATGTGTGTAGTTAAAATAGCTATTTTAATATCCTTACTGCTTCTATTATCTATGTCCTGGGTTGGTTTTTGATTGGCTGATTTTTCTTCTCATTATAGGTCATATTTTCGTGTTTCTTTGCATGCCTGGTAATTTTTTATTGGGTCCTAAAACACTGTGAATTTTACTTTATTGAGTGCCAAATTTTTGTATTCTTAGCACTATTTTTGAACTTGTTCTGGGACACAGTTAATTGAAAACAGTTTGAGCTCAAGAATTAGGCTCCGAGCTGTCTTTTGTCTAGGGATAATTTTCCTCACTACCTCATTCTCTAACATAACAGGTGATGATGCCTATACGGAGTGTCTGTGGACCATATTTTGGGCAGCCAGGCCATATAAGTAGTCCATCATGAAATAAGACCAATTCATCTGAGATCTGTGTGCTGAAGAGGCCACATGGAGGCATTCCAGTTGATGGTGCCAGCGGAACCCAGCCTCTCCAGCTTCAGTGAAGCCACCTTGGACCCTTCAGACCAGCCCATCTATCATCTAACTACCAACAGGTGACCCCAGTTGATGTGGAGCAGGAGATTGCCTGAGAAAGCCCTCTCTGAATTCACAATCCATGAAATTGTGACATATAATAAAATGGTGGTTGTTTTAAGCCACTAAGTTTTTAAGCAACTAAGTTGTGTTGTGTAGTAACTAGTTAACCATAGCAGAATTTAGTCTGATATGCACTGGCTGCATATTAAAACCAATTGGGGAGCTTTTTAAAAATATTGATTCCCAAACCCTTTCCCCAGAGATTTAGATTCACTTGGTCTGAAGTGAAGCTCAGGTACTGATAGTTTTAAAAACCCCAAGATGTGTTTTATAACAGAGTTTAACGCAATTTTAATAGGTAACGAAGAACCATGGAAGAGGTATAAGCAGGGAGCTGATGTGATCATGTCTGTGTTAAGCACAATTATTGTCAACTGAATGGAGGACAGATTTCAGGGGCTGAAGACTGGTCTTAGGGAAAATCAATTAAGAAGTTGTTGTAGAAATCCAGGTGAGAAATGATGGAGGCTTAAACTAGGACAGTGATCGCAGGGCTGGAGAGGACAGGATAACTGAGAAAGTTTCAGAAGACAAACAGATATCAAGCCCAGCATATAGCTTCCGAATTATATGGGTGTCTGGGTGAATAACGGTGACATTCATGGTAATTGGAGGCATAAGAAGCGAGGCAAGTGTAACAAGTGAAATTAATTCATTTGGGGATCTGTTGACTTCGTATTATCTAGAATATCTAGGTGGAATTTTTGGCAGGCAGTTGAACATATAAATCTCAAGTTCATGGGAGAGGTGTTAGCTATAGATATTGATTTGAGTGGCATCATCATTTATATAGTAATTGAAACCAAGAGAATGGATGTGATTGATCGAGGGATGGCTGTGAGGAATACTGAGATTGTCTAACTCAACCCCCATTTCACCCTCCTTTCATAGTGTTTTCTATTCAGAAAAAGTGAAAAGGACTCGAATGACACTTGTATGAGATTTAGAGGCAAATGTGAAACAGAGATCATCCTCATTGAGTTCTTTCTGTTAGTAAGTAGGATCATGTATTTATGAGTGGAGAGGCAACTTCAGGGCCAGACTCAGTGGCCAGAGGATGGCTTCTTGGGTCCTGTGCCAACCTCCATCCACCCCTTTATACCCACACCCATTTTTCCTATGGTCTCACAGACTGTTAGGAACCTTGTCTTCTTGCTACAACTCTGTATCCATATCCTCAAAGTTAAATTAAAAAATAAAATTTTTTTTGCTTATGTCAACAGTTCTTAACACATTAAAATCATCTAAGCTACTTGAGAAATGAATGTAAAGGTTTCAGGCCCAGATATTCTAACCTAACAGGTCTAGGGTGGGCTTTAGGAATCACTGTGTGTTTGAAAACTCTCCAGGTGATTCTAATACACAGCCAGGCTTAAACTACGGACTTTTGCTAATATGTGTTTAATCTTGATTATTTTTGTCGGTTGCATCTTCATGCATTGGTCATGAGGTGTGGTGGTTATCTGATTTACAGAGAAGAAAGTGAAGTACAGTTATTTACTGGAATTTATACTCTGATTGAAGTAAAACTCAGGCCAACCAAGGCTTTTTGAATTCAACAGCTGTATTATTCATGTTTATATACCTATGAGCAACTTTCTTGCACCAAGTAGATGCATAATAAATCACTGTAGAATGAATATTGTTGACCTAAGTAGTCTGTAGATTGACTTCTAAACATATTAAATCACATAAGCCATTTTTATCTCTTTATTTGTAAAATATTCATGGACAAGCTAGATTTGTGTTTGATCTGGACTTAGGGTATGCACATAGCACATGAATGAGATGAACTAGGAGTTGAATCTTTTTTTATGCCAACAGCATCTACTCAGGCTAAAGTTCTTCAAGTCAGTATTCTGATTAACTGCCCCAATTATCAGTTAATTGCTAGAGAATAGATGCAACTGACTCATTTATCTTACAAATTCCAACTTGGAAGTCTCAAAAGCACAAGAATAATTCTAGCTCTACAGTTAGTTAAATGCAAGGCTAAATCTGGCCGATGTCACTGTAATATATGCCCTCAAGCATCACAACCTTAGCACATAGCACTAGAGAGATTTAACATTAATAGGGTGTTTAGAAAGAGCGCAATCACAGCAGAGAGCTAAAATCCAATAGTGCAAACCACATGGATCCACATTTTCCAAGATAAATACCTCGCATGACTCCTTAATTAAAGCCATTAATGATAATTAACCTCATGGGGAAAATGACTCATCTGACTGGTAAAAATACACTTGATTTCATTTTGGTCTATTGTCTTCTTTTAAAGGTTACAAATGGACTGTTTTTCCTTGTACATATGTGTACTCACCTGACGGAAAGCTGTGGATGGCCCTTCTATTGAGTTTTTAAAGGTTCTGAGTGAAACTCTGAGGCTGTATCCTGATCTCTCCCAAATCAGCGTGCTACTTTTCCTGAAGAGACACAGAGAGCACCCCAGTTTTGTTGACTTAAACATTACGTTGGATGGCCAGTGATAAATAATGCAAGATTTACTCACTTTATTGGCTTGCTCAGAAAAAAATCAATCTGGGGACTCAAATTTATTGTTCACCGAAATGCATGGATCAATTAATATGCATTGTTGCTCCTAGGTTTTAATCAGATTCTAAACAAATGCACTGTATGATGACTCCTCGAGGGAGTAAGATGTGCACAACTCCCAAGTACAAAGGCAGTATCCTTCCATTTTCTCATGTTCAGTATAGATCTGATGGCAAGAAAGACTATGCTAGGAATTTCATTGTCCACATAATTGCCAGATTGACACCTCTCCTACTTTCTTGCCCATGGAGAATCAAGGTAAATTCAATAGGGATTTGCAAGTGATGAGCTATTCTTTTGGCTCTAAGGGGAAAAAATCACAAGGACTTGGGAGCCTGCTTGATTAGAACAGCATAAGCCTTGATAATGACTGTCCAGGAATATTCCATTAAAAACAGATCGAGGTGACTCTTTTGTTCCAAGAGCCATCCTGCGACTTCTCATCTAGCATCTCCAACTTCCACATAAGAACCCTGGGTAATCAAGGCACAGGTCACTTGTTCAGTGCTGAAATTTGAGTCCACTAATAGGGTCTATGTCACCTCCCTTATTAACCAGGACTTTGAAATCAAGTCATATGAATAATTGTCTCTTTTGTGGGGTGTAGCAGATGCAGTGGTATGGCACCCAGATCCCAGTTTCAGGATCTGGACACTCACGCCCTCAGTTTCCTGGCTGATGAATGTTCACAGTTAAGTTACCCTCTAAGAATTGCCAAGTGCTGAAGGGAGTTACATTTTGCAATATAATACCCCTCCTTTGCCAGGTGTGTGTGTGTGTGCGCACACACACACACGTGTGTTTTGGTAGTGGTGGTCACACAAAGACTAGACCCTTGCCTCAACTTGGGGTAACTCTGAAGGGCCACCCAAGCTCCAGAGCTCCCTCTGGGATCAAAAGAGATCTCAGTGGAAATTTCATCATAGTTCTTCTCCCTCTGCCCAGTTCAGCTCCCCTCACTTCCTGCCAGGTATTGTTCCCCAGAGCACTCCCCCAAACCTGCAAATGAATCTCCATCTCAAACTGTTTCCAAGGGAAATCAATCTAAGCTACATTGCTACCAGCCTCTGAAAAGCTGGGTATAACTCAGTTCCTAGAAGCATTCTAGGTTATTTGTGTTTGGTAGACTCAGTTAAATAATCACAAAGTTGGAAAACCTCATTGATTTGGGCCAGATTAGCGATTATCATCCTTTAGACATTACTTAAATGGACTCATTAAAAATAATATGGTAACTTCTTTTGTTAAATGTAGAACCACACCCTTATTTATTTGGTTTGTAAAATGACCATATGTCTAATATGCATTGTTTATAGCAGATTAAATTTGTCAGGGGCTGGATAGACCAGTTGTTTATAATACTCAGACACTTTAGAAGCATTCTTTGCAGAAACTGATAGGCTACAGATTATTTTCCTCTTTAAAGAAGACCATCAAAAGGCCTTGTTTAGAAAATATCAGTTTAGTTCAGATTACTATGTATGTTCAATCAGTGATTTATTTTAAATTTTTATTATTATATATCACTTTTTCTTTCACTTACTCCAAGTTATTATCACATTACTATTGTGGTTAGGAATGTCTAAATTAACACTGAAATACCGTAAGTCAGATCAGCATATATTAAGGCCCTGGCCAGAGAGCTCAGGTGGTTAGAGCATTGTCCTGCTACACCATGGTTGCAGGTTCAATCCCCAATCAGGGCACATACAGGAATCAACCAATGTGCCCGGCCAGTGTGGCTCAGTGGACAGAGTGCCATCCCATGGACTGAGAGGTCCTGGTTCAATTCCTGGTCAGGGCACATGCCCAGGTTTCGGGCTCGATCCCCAGTAGGGGGTGTGCAGGAGGCAGCCGATCGATATTTCTCTCTTATATCAATGTTTCTATCTCTCTCTCCCTCCCCCTCTCTCTCTAAAAATCAATTTAAAAATCAGCCTATATTAATAGCTAAAGCATATTTAATGCCCACTCTGTCCCAAGTGCTTTGTGTGTATAAACTCACATAATTCTTAGATGAGATAGGTACCATTATTATCACTATTTTTCTAATAAGAAAACCTGTCCAAAGTCACAAACCTAGGAAACAGTAGAGCTAAATTTTGGACCCAAGTAATTTGGTTCCATAATCTGTGCTTTTGGTCACTCCCCACCACTGCCTCCTTGATATCTAGAAATCAAGGCTTACAAAAATGAAAGAACGGGTTAAAATATTTGGGGAATATATGGAAAAGAAAGATTACTTGATTTAGAAAACTCAGGGAAGGCTTCATAGAAGGGGTGACGTTTGAATCAGATCCTAAAATATAAGTATCATGTAGAATACATCATAGTGAATTTATTTCACCTTTAAATATCCCTACAAAGAAACCTCACTAGCAGTTTAAGCAAAGAGAAAATGAGCAGGAAAAAGAGTCACCTGGCTACTTTTCTCCATCTATTAATAAAAATAAATCATTGTGTGCCTGGCAATGTAAGGAATATAAAGACTTCTGATGTATGATCAATGTCAAAACAAACTTACAATCTAGTTTGGTGGATAGACATTGAACTTGAAAGGATAACATGTAATAACTATAAAAGCTCTATATGATTATAGCCAAATGAGGCTATAATTAGGTGAGTAGGTAGGAGAGAACTGTCCAGTGTCTGTAATCCTGCCCTCTGCCACATCCCCTGGATGTGTTTCTGGAAGGCTCATTGAAAGACAGTTACATGGGATTTGCTAGAGGGAGAGAGTTTACTAGAAAGTATTTAGAGAGGCAGAGATGGAAATGAGATAGGGATCCAGGGGCAGGAGGAATTGAGACTAGATTGGGATTGAGTTTTTTGGGTCCCAGGGTTTTTAAGACTTAACCTTCATACCTTCCTTATGGAGGTGGACATACCCATGAGGAAATGGCAGAGTGATATTCTTAAGGGAGGGTTCTATCCTGTGCTCTAGAGCCCCAGCCTTTTCAGATACCCTCATGCCCCAGGTGACAGAATTGACTGCTATCAAAAGGCCATGTGGGCTTGGTTAAGGATCTCAGAAGAACCCAGGAGGACAAAAGACACTATGCTAGATTGTGTAAGACACCTGGTGCCTTTGAGTGAAGGGTGGGGCAGTGAATCCCAGTAAGAACTGACAATGATTCTTATTTTTTTTTTTTGTCATTCCAGCCAGTGGGATTCCAAGTGATTTAATTTGATGTAAAAAATACAGTGATGGCATCCTTGGTCTTATTTATTTATTTATTTTTTGGTCAACCCAGTATTGTAGTTGAGCACAATTCATACCAGCTATGGGATTACACAGAAATCATCACTGCCTGGGCATGCCAAGAAATTCATGGGGAAAAATATGAGATTTAATAGACTCCTTGAAGATGGAATAAAATTGAGAAGAGTGAAGGAGGGACTGGGCAACATACCAATGGCATGTGTAAAAACTTGAGGATGGCATGTACCCATCCTAGGAGACAGGATACTTCAGATGCTTGTCGAGAAACACTGAAGGCACAATGTTAATAACCGTATCTCTGAGATGGTGCTGAAGCACTAAGCAAGATCTGTCCACACCTGTTTCTAAAGAGTCTCCAACACCTCTCAACACGTACTGGAGCTGCAGGTTTCATTTGTCATCATGCATCAGTGCTCATCCCCCTGAAATGTCCCCTCAAGGGTCAGTGATGGGAGAGGTAGCTGCTTCTCCTCCATTTCCACATCTTATTTTGCCATGTTCTCCAGAAGAAATCAGGTGAAACCAGTACCTCCAGATTTCCTCTGGGCCTCCCAGAGTCCACTATGCTTAAAACCAGAAAGTGCGCACGTGTCTAAAATGAATTGTGCACCCTACCTTTGATAACAACTTTGGACAGCAGTCCTCATGCATGTTTTTTTGCTTGTTTGTTTTTGTTTTTGCTACTCAAACAACTTTTCCTTCTTACCAGTTAGTGAAAAACGCTGAAACTACTCTTTTCCAAACGATCCATTATTTCCATTAGCAAGTTGTTTGGTTTACAACCTAAAAAACCCAAATTTGTCTATGTAAAGTATTTAATATTTGATAAAAGATAAAGAACCATGGACCTATATTCTATATAAATTCTATTTTAAAACACCATTTTATCTAGTATTTAGCTATAGGAATTGATAACTATTTAGATAGGCCCTGGTATTTAATTTTATCTGTGCATGTACAATCAGGAGAAAAGATATGCAGATACATAATGTCCTCTACTTCTTTTTCTCTGTCTCCAAACTTTGTTGATATCCACTCTTTTTGTTTATTTGTTTCTTTAAATACTAATTTTAATTGTTATTTTCCTTAATTTAAAATGTCTCACTTTCTTTAATCTCCCCATTAAAATATAAGATTACTTATTAACTTGGTTTACCACTTAAAATCTTACTAGGATTTAGAAAGCCATGAACCCTGAAAAAAAGTAATACTCAAAAATGATTTCCTGTATATCCACTCCTTAGCTCCATCTTCCTCTCCTTCCCTCCCCTTCCCTCTGTCTGGGCTCTGGTCCATAGTTTCAGGAAAACAAGAAAAGCAGGATTTCTAACTCCTTAGAGCACCTTTTCTGGGCACTTTAATAACAATGACTTTGCTCCTTTGCCCTACATTTTGTTCCTATTTCGTCATCTTGCTCTTTGTTTCTAATGACAATTGACATTATTTTCTGTGTGATTCATTTTCTGTATTCCAGAGCTACCAGTCCTTGACTTTTCTGAGTAGAAAAACTCTTTCACTTTGATAAATTATACATAGTAAATATTTGGGGATATATATTCAAGATGGTAAATGATTTAAAAAAATTTTTTTTCTTTATTAATTTTTAGAGAGAGAGGAAGGGAGAGGGAGAGAGAGATAGAAACACCTATGAGAGAGAACATCGATTGGCCACCTCCTACATGCCCCCCACTGGGGATCAGGCCCACAACCTGGACATGTGCCCTGACTGGAATCAAACTGGCGACCTATTGGTGCATGGGTCGACACTCAACCACTGAGCCACACCGGCTGGGCAGTAAATGATTTTTAACAATGAATAGGTAAGATATAAATTAGTGTCCTAAGATATTCATCCTTGCCCCTGAGAGATACTGAGTTTAAAGCTACAGACTTCAGAATGGGGGAAGACTATCCAGGGGACAGATGAGATGTTCCTTAAAAAAAAAAAAAAAAAAGTGCATTGGAAATTATTTAGAAATAGAGAACTATTTTCTACAGGCTCTTGATACATCATGAACAATTACAGAGAGAATGATAATCTAGCAGGTTTCCTCTTTTTGAGGGAGATGTCACATGTCTCTAAATGATGTGAACAGAAAAATTCCAACCTGCATCCAATAAGTGTTGCAATTACTACTATTTATGTTCCTCTAAAAGTTCCAGTTGGGGGGACGGGGCGGCACACCCATATTTATACAACCAGGATGAGCTCTACAACCCAATTCTAGTCCCCAAAACAGTCAGGGACCACCACGAATTAATATTTATATCAATTAAACTCTAAGGGGTTTATTCAGGGTACTAGAGTCCCAGACAACAGAGTATTCTCACAAATTACTGGGACAACAGATATCAAACTACTGACTTTCGCACTGCACGCGCTGGACAGAGAGCCTGGAGGCAGGTGGCCGCCCCACCACAGGGAGTGTGCAGCCTGACTTGAACAGTTTGCCACAGGAAGCAGCTGGAGAAAAGAGGAGGCTGAGTTCGAGAGCAACACACCATAAGCCGGGCCACACAGCTACCCCGTCCCAGGGTCAGCGATCTGATGAGCTGCTCTGGACAGGAGGGGAGAGAGGAACAAGACTCCTCTGAGCCCCTCTGGCCTGGAGAGTGAGGTAGAAGTCCCTCTCTTTTAGGGGACCCAAATTCCCCAAATAGAAGCCCCCGAAGACCATTGAGGGTGGTTTCTTTCTGTATTGATTTTCTAGGGCTGCTGTAACCAAGTACCACAGACTGGTGGC
This sequence comes from Tadarida brasiliensis, assembly GCA_030848825.1. NCBI lineage: Eukaryota > Metazoa > Chordata > Mammalia > Chiroptera > Molossidae > Tadarida > Tadarida brasiliensis. Next base: position 205,828,618 of record CM061257.1, on the reverse strand, counting down.
TTATACAACAGAAATTGATCCTCTCAAACTCTGGAAGCCAGAAGTCCCAAATCAGGGTGTTGGCAGGGGGCGTGAAGAAAGAGCTGTTCCAGGTCTTTCTCTTTGTAGATGACCATCTTCTCTCTGTGTCTCTTCGCATTGTTTCCCCTCAATGCACGTGTCTGTGTCCAGATTTCCCATTTTCATAAGTCGTACTGGAGTAGAGCCCACCCCAATGACCTCATTTTAACTCGATTACCTCTGTAAAGACCCTCTGTCTGAATAAGGTCACATTGAGTAGGGTTTCTCCCTTGAATCAAGTGTTCCAGAGAAAGCAGCTCAATAAATATGGCGGTTTGTCATCGTACACAGCACTGGCCAGACAGCGAAATGTCTGACTCCAAGGTATATGTGCGTTTTTGGAAAGCACCATTCATGCAGGAGAGCCCAGCCACGACCCTCCAATTGCAGTTCATTCGGAACAAGGCTTCATGAATGCTTTTGGTCCCGACACCTCAAACAGAGTCTGTCAGGAATATGAATAACAGACTCTGCACATGTTCCCCACCCGAACCGTTCAGCCATCCAGAGCTTTTGTCTCCAAATATTTACAAAGCACTATTTATCAGAATGAAAGAGAATGTTTCTGCTCCACAATGTCAGGCATATGGTAGCAGCGTGAACTAGAAGATAAATCATGCTGGGCGATTCCAACTGGATTTAATGCCAGCAATAATTATTTTTAATCAGATGGAAAGTTCCTTCAGTGATACCAGGCCATCTAACATTGGAAAATAATTTTGTCAGTTCTCATTGTCTGATGCTGTTTCTATAAATAATCTCTTATGGCCTTTTGAAGTCTACCTTTTTATCTTTTTTTTTAAAAAATATTCTTTCTCATTTTTCTTTCTATGGGAATGTTCCATCACATCTCTAAATCCTGGCTGTTGATTATAGATGCCTTTATAAAACTGCATAAAGCATTTGGTGTTTAGCTATCCTCTCACAACTACATGGAATTTTAATAAATTTCTTGAATTTCTCTGTACTTCTTGCCTCCCACCGCCTCAAAACAAGAGTGCTACAAAATATAACTAATAATCCAGAACAGCCGGGATCAGGTGATACATACTTGTGGTTTGGTGTGGGCTGGTGGTGTGAGGTTAGATATGTTATTGGAGCAATAAGACCTCAATGGGTATCTTACTGCAAGGACTGTGTGTGCCCACATACCGCCCACCCATCCACACCTCATGAAAGCATATGGCATTTCCTAGCCAGCTATGACCGGGAATTTTTAAAATAACTAGTAATTTCAAAAATAACTGGCAATTTAACTGCATTCACTTGTAGGTATAAAAAACATGTGTAGGGATACAGCTAAAAATCCTATTTCTGAGCAATACAAAAAGGAGCTTCATATAAATGAGACTTTTATATCAAGAGATAAATGGGGGAAAGCCATGTCTCTGACACAAACCCACCAATAGGTTAAGGCTGATGAATCCCCCACCACAGTGGGACTTTTGCTACAGGGTTCATGCAGTGCTGGGAGGTGACACCCAGAACCCGAGTGCCTCACCAGGAGAGCGTAGGCCCAGATCAAGACCCACAGATTTTGCTCTCCCCAAGTTCCCAAGTTTGCTGACTGCCAGGGCACTCTATCCTGTGAACCTAGGATTTTCACCAAACCCTCAATCCTACAGTAAACATCAGAGCTTTTGCTAACAAACAAAAGCTAATTTCCTGCAGGTAAGAAGGGGAGTCATGAGAACAATCCCCTTAAGAGGCAGCAGTGAGGGCCTTTGACTGTACCTAACCTGGGAGTCAAGTCTCAGCGATTCCTGCTTCTGGGTCCCTTTGTACACTCATCTCCCTGGTGGCTCCACGTTTGGGCTCCTCCTGCTCCAAACTGTAGGTCAACCTGTTGGCATCTAAACTCTCCAGGCCACTGAGAAACTGGGTTATTCCTACTGCTTCCCTTGGGGTAGACTGAACTGGGCCCCAGGCTGCCCCTGCCACTTCCAGATCTGCTGCTTTCAGTAGACCTCCAACAGGGCAGCAGGCCACTGGGAAGTCACCAGCCTGTCCAGGGCACGCGGCCACGCTGCCACACTGCCACGCTGCCACACTGCCACGAGGAGGTCTGTGGAGGCCAATTTGAAAATCTTTGACATTCAGGTACACTCTCACCTATAACTGACCTTCTTGTGATTTTGCCTTCAGACAAATAATCTATTTCTCAGCCTGCCTTTGCCATTGTAAGAAGGCCCTACCACTTTTCCATTTACAGCTTTACTATTATGCACCAGGGGTATACAAACCCTGGGGTCACCAAGCTAAGGAAAGTTAGAGACATTTGGAAAAGTTAGTGATTCTGACAACTAGGTAACAATTACTTCCTGTCAAGTGGTTTCTAATTCTTTGTTTTTAATAGAAATGAAAGAGAAATTGTCACCTGATACATCATTAAAAATAATTTTGGATAATAGATCATCATGTGATTTTTTTTTTTTTTTTTTTTTTTTACATTCATTCATTTATTGGGCAAATAGCTCAGAGGAATAAACACATTTGGGGACTACATGATAACAAAACTTCTTTTTCTATTCTGTTTACTTACTTATTTAATGCTTTGCTTAAATGAAGGTAAATTTACTGTATTCCAGGGACAGGTTTATTCACTTTACATGCATTTACTTGTTCAATTCTCACAAACACCCTATATGGTAAGTTTTACTATTATCCCTAACTTACAGGTGAAAAAGTAAGCTCAGAGTCGTGGACAGCTTGTCCAAGGTCACAGAGCTAGTAAAGGACAGAGTTGGGACTTGAACTCAGGTAGACTGGCTCCAAAGTCTCTGCAGAAAATGGCTGTTATGTGCTAATATTATTTCTCAGGTTATGGCAATAAAAACAATAAAGGCAATAGAAATGATGCTGAACCTTAACTTATTTTAGCAATAAGTATATCTACCCACTGATACATGAACGAGTTAAAAATTTTAAATTCCCTATCCCTATTGAGATAAATTTCCAATAAAATTGTACTTTTTATTGAATTATCAAACTTTGCAATACATCCTCATTATTTTTAATTAACTCAATATTGCTAAAATATATATATATTTATCCTCACTGGAGGACATTTTTCCATTTTTTGTTCACATAGAGTGGGAGGGGGAGAGAGGAAGAGAGAGAGAGAAACATCAATGTGAAAGGGACACATCGAGTGGCTGCCACCCGCACGACCCAACCAGGGCCGGGGACAAACTGCAACCGAGGTACGTGCCCTTAGCGGGAACCGATCCCAGGTCTCTCTGGACCGCAGGCCGACACTCTAACCGCCGAGCCAAACAGGCCAGGGCAATATTGCTAATATTTATAAGAATAACTAACTTAGAAATTATTTTATTATTTAAAGACTTGATCACAAGAAATTTTAAAATTAGATGTTTATATGCATTTTTTGTTGCAAAATATAATGGAATAAAAAATAAGTTTTTAAGCAAAAATTCCACATTAAAATATATTTCTGTGGGGGAAAGTTGAAAGAGAAAAAGGAATGATATAAAATTTCTAACTTTTAAAGTTGGGCTTGTGTTTTTCTCATTTTTGTACTTATCTTTGCTATATCTTTAAGATAGTAATTTTTTCCCTTATAACACAATCATGTATTTTTTTTAAGTGGATAACATTGGGTATCAGATTAATACAGTATTTAGATTCCTTTGGATTTAAAAAAAAAACACTTTTTAAATGTATGATTGAGATACAAAAAGTCATATACATTTAATGCATACAACTTGATGAATTTGGACATAAGTATACACCAGTGAGACCATCACCACAATCTATGACATAAACATATCCATCACCTCAAAAGTTTCCCTTTGGTTATTTATAAAAGCACAATGCAAAGGTTTATTTTTTTAATGTCAATATTTACAATTGCTGGAAATTACATCTTATGCAATTATTTAGACTTAGGATAAAAATTTTTGGACGCCAATAAAAAGTGCATGATGTTAAATAGTTTTTCAGAATTATTTTGGGTATTAAGTGAACAAAAATGCTCAAACATGTTCTGATGTTGATGGAGCATATCCTCAAGCAGCTTCCTGAGAAGGGTGCATATAGGAAGTTTTCTGAAACCTTGCATGTGTTAAATTCTAAGTCTTTATTTCCCCCTCATATTTGATTGATAGTTTGGCTGGGTATGTCATTCTAAATTGGAAATCATTGATTTAGAATTTGCTGTTGAGCAAATATAAGGCTTCTTATTCCTGATACTTTGAATTTTAACTTTTAAAAAAAATAGTATTTTAAATATATTAGGATCTCTTCTTAATCTCCAGGGCCCAAATATCTCAAAATAACATTAGTATGGGTCTTTTTCCTTTGGGGGAGAATTTAGTAGGTTCTTTCAATCTAGAACATATTTTATTCAGTATTTGGAATTATACTTCAATTATTTCATCTGTACCTTTTTTCCCTGATTCCAAAGCCCCTCAGTAAACCTCTTCAAAAGAAAAACTCTTCTTCTAGGGAGTGAGGAAGTGTGTGGTTACCTGGTTGTACCTGGTGAAAGAGGGAATGAGGTGTCTTACTACTTCTTATGAAGACTTTCAACTAATTCTCCTTTTAACCAATCCTCAAATGCCTGAACATATTTGTATTTTGGGGGTACAAATCTGCTTAGTTATTGTTAAATTCTCCCTTTCTGGATTAGATTTAAACTCCCATAGACCAAATCTCTTATAATTAATTCATTAACTTTTCAACTTCTGAATTTGTGTATTTTTTTTTTATTTTCTCCTATCTATAACTGCAGATTTATGTTCTTTTAATCATTTTTGTAAAATCTAACAAGAAATAGCAGTAAATTCATTTTTAACTGAAAGTCAAAGTTAGCTTTTCTTCAGAAAATAACTTTATCATTCTTTCTCTTTTCTTTTTCTAGAACTTCTATTAACTATATGTTGGATAATTTTAGTTTATACCATATCCTTTAACTATTAGTTCATAATATTAAACTCTCTCTTTCTGTGCTGTATTCTGGATGAATTACCAATTTATTTATTGTCTCTTCATTCATTCCAATCTAGAATAAACTGCCTCTATTAAATTTTTATTTCCATGACTATTTTCTTAATTTTGAAAATTTCTAATTATTTCTTTTCCTGTTCTTGTTTAATGCATCCTTGGTTTTGTTTCATGGTTTAAAGTCTCAGGTCAAAGTTTTATGAAAAATTTATTTCCTCTAGAATAAATCTATGTTAAAGATTTAAAAGTTGGCTATCTTTGTTAGCATTAAATTTCTTCCTATATTTTAAAATTTGGCTTTGCAGGTCAATTTTCAGTGACTGTCTTTCTTTCTCCTTCTGAGCTCAATTTTCTTGTGCAGTAGTTTAGTGGATATCATTAGTCAGCTCCAAGATCTGGTCATATAATAGCAATTCAGTATTTCTGCCCAATGTGATAATGGTGATAAGCAGATTTACCTCACCAGTCAGTGGCTTAGTTTGGCTCCAGGTTGGGAGACTGTCTCTGGGTCTTCCTATCTTCCTAGACCTGTAGCTTACCAAGAGCCATTGCTCCAAGAAGCAGTCAAAAGTAGCTTTTTTCAGACTCCTTTCAGGGTCAGGGTGGCTTTGATAATTTAAGCAGTGAGCTTCAGAGATCATGCATGGAGCACGCTGAGCACTTGCTACTTCACAAGAGCCTATTCCCTTGTGCCGCGGTCTGAGTCTGGGAGCCCGTATAGTGCAATGGTTTTAGCCCCTTTTATTAGGTTGTGATTATTTTCCAAATCTGGTTGTAAGCTATGTGTATCTTACTTTTGATCCTGGCTATATCATTTTGGTTCTCTCTCTCTTTCTCTCTCCTTTATTAGACTAAACCATATGAAACTGCAATTTTGTTGGCAAAATTGTCCAATATTGGCCATTTTATATGGTTCATCTTAATAAACAGATTTTTGCTGTGTTTCACACATGGTACATCAAAGTATGAACCTGTTGTGACCTGACCGAGGTTTGTATTAACTCTTTGATCCTTCTTTCTGTCACCACTCAGTCAGCCAGTCAAACATTCACATACCAAAATCTACACATATTTCCAGGAAGAGACATTTCCCCTGCCATAAAGTGTCTTTTAGATTTTTGAAGGCTACAGAGAAGTAGGAAGGTGGTGGCAAGAGGTTAATGAACAATGAATGATTAAGAAAGAACCCTAAGTCTAATTCCTCCAAATAGCATTTGTCCTTTTTCTGCTATCATCCAGCTATTCAAACCAAATGAAATTTCACTGAGTCTAAGAGCTATGATTATTTTGTTTTCATTTGGCAGAGAGGGAAGAACTAGAAAATATGCATCATAAGAGAGGAGATAACACATTCATATTTTATTTTATCATTAAAATCTTGACTTACACCCATTATCAGCAAACATATGAATAGCCTAGCTTATGCAATGAATAAAAAACCATGGGTGATGGAAATGCCTAGTTTGTGTGTGTGCATTTTGGGGACTTGATTTTTATGAAAGACAAGGCAGAGAAAACTGAAACACATTTTTCAAAGAAGAGCCTAAGTATCCATCATCATGAACAAATCAATAGCTTTCTTTCAGACATATTGAGTTTAAGAAGCACTGATATCTTTCAGCTTTGAAAGATTCAGGATCCCTGAATTCCTGCCCCACTCTGTCACACCCCACCCCTCCCCCAAATATCCATTCTCCTCGTTTCCTTAGTAAAAGGATAATCCCTGATCTTTACCTGGGCAAATTGCCACCTAGTTAAATTGAAAGAATTTTTGTATCAGGACATAAAACTAGTGAGAGAGATCATGTGACCAAGTTTGGCCATAGATTTCCATGTGACTTTTGGGCAGTTTCCTTAAAGGGATGGGTATGTTCTTTGTCTCTACATCCATCTCACTGCCTGGAGCAAGGATATGATGGCTGGAGTTCAAGAAGCCACCTCAGAGCACGAGGGAGGACACAGTGGAGAGCGGGGAGTGGACTGGGTCTCTGACGACTTAGTAGAGCCCCCAGAGCAGCTCTGATCTGGTTGCTTTCAGACTTCTTTCATTTGAGACAGACATAAGCTCCTGCCCTGTTCAAGCCACTGTTGCTTTTGATTCGTCAGGGCTATGTAACCAGCTTATAGTGCCTGCAAATTATTCCATTGCTAAAATCATGACACATTCATTTTGATGATAAGGCTCAGCACCTCGTATTTTCATGACAAAGTAGAAGGGAAGAGAGATTTGTCATTTGATTTGTTCCACCTTAATTCCAAGTGCTTGAAAAACAGTTGGGTTTCCCTTACATTGGCTTGATCATGCAGTGATGCCCAGAGACTTTAGCCAGCATGTCTGAAAACTGTGGTTTTCATATTATAACCACCTAGGCCTCTACAGTAAAATAAACATTTTATTTTCAAATGTCGAACTCCCTACGAAACAAAGGAAACACTTTTATAAGTTAGACTCCATTCATTGCTGTGAAACTGCCGTATGTGTAACGTAACTACAAGCGTGTTCTCCATTTATCGACTATATTGACACTGCCATTGACGACCTCACAATTTTCTCTGCATCTCAGAATAAATCCTCATCATTCTAAAGATCAGGCAGATATTTGTCAAAAATGTTTTGATTTAAAACGAGAGAGAAATTTAATTTAAGCTAACTTAATAAAAGCATCACTTACTCGTTTGTGCCATTGAACAGTCCATGGAGCATAGGTCTGCTTGGCTTCAGGCTCCGCTGGGTCAGAGGTGTCATTAGACATCTGTTTCAGCCCGGCTGGTGTGGCTCAGTGGTTGAGCGTCGACCCATGCACCAAGAGGTCTCCAGTTCGATTCCCAGTCAGAGCACATGCCCAGGTTGTGGGCCAAATCCCCAGTGGGGGGCATGCAGGAGGCGGCCAATCAATGCTCTCTCTCATCCATGTTTCTATCTCTCCCTCTCTCTCTAAAATCAATAAAGAAAAATAAATAAATAAATAAATAAATAAATAAATAAATAAATAAATAAGTAAATAAATAAATGAAATCTGTTTCATTACATTCTTAAGCCTTGCTTTCCTCTGTAGTAAAAGGTTTCTATAGTCTTTAATGTCAGCATTACCACCCACAAATGGGCTGCCTTTTATTTGGCTTAAGACCTGTGCTCACCCCTGAACTAATTCCATGTCTGGGGGAGTGGAGTGTCCTGATTAGCAAGGCCTGGTCCATATGCCACCCTTGTCCAGGGGTACTGCATGAGCATAGCATGAGGAGAGAATGAATAAAGAGGGATTTTATCACCAGAAAAGAGCATACCTAGCAAGAAAAGACAACAGGCACCTGCTAGAGGGCAATTTAAGAATTTTAAAAATAGGTAGGACAAATAATGTGTCATTTCCAACATCTTTGCCTGTTGTCTCGGTCTCATCCTTTTCACCTTACTATTTTTTATAGCTAAGTTTACTTTACCACTAATTAAATTCTAGTACAGTTAATACTGTTACACAGGCTTCTCACTCTTCTAACTTCTAAACTTCTTCTGGATTTTCAACCTAGAGGTACAGGGCTGAGAAGGCCGAAGTTGTGTAGAAATCAGGATTTTAAAAGTCTTTGCTTTAAGCAGACAGGATGGTTGGGTTTAAAATTCTGGGGATAATGAGGTAGAGAGTAAAACTGATTTAGGAAGTGCTCTGAGGGACTGTGATACTGGGTACCATCCACATGGGAAAAAACTAGCATAAAAAGGACGGTAGAGTTTGTCTATCATAGATTTTTGTTGTTGTTGTTAATCCTCACCCAAGGATATTTTCCCATTGATTTTTAGATAGCCTGGAAGGGAGGGAGGGAGGGAGAGAGAAAGAGAAACATCAATGTGAGAGACACATAGATTGCTTGCCTTCCGCACAACCCTGACCAGAGCCAGGGATTGAACCTGCAACCCAGGTACATGCCTTTGACCGGGAATTGAATCCATAACCTTTCAGTCCAAGGGCCAACACTCTAACTGCTGAGCCAGACTGGCCAGGGCACTATCATAGATTTTTATATCTCAGGAGTTTCAGTTCCATTCATGCAGGGATCTCAGTGTGAGCCAGGCAGAGACAGCAGGCCAGGGCATGGTACAACCAAGGGGGACCAAGACGAATTGTTGGCCAGTCATCCAAATGGCAAATGGTGCTCCCAGTCTTGACCAAATGGCATCAATAGCCAAGTGTTCTTGATGTGGTAAGTGGCATAACGCAGCAGACAGTATGCCAGTCTAGGGGTAACCATGCCAAAGTCCCAAAGGTGGGATAGGGCTCCACTCAGCAATGGTGAGTAAGGACAGATCAGTGTTCTTCCTTCAAGAATAGGTTCTGGCAAAAGTGAGGTGAAGTCTCCAAACCTCAGACAAATGGTTTAATAGTTAAATAAACATTTCACACTCAGCAGGGAATAAATATACTTGGGTATAAATCAAAACAAAGGCAATAATAGCGCCATCATGAAGACTGGGGGTGATGGCTTTGATCTTGGACATGCAGCTGCCAGATGAATCCTAAATGACAATGCTAACTTGGATCACAATGGCTGAGAAACTTGGAGCTGAGTTTTCAGGTTAAAAATATATCAGCGAGAGAGCCTTACAATGAAAAGGAAAAGACATTTGAGGCAATCCTCAGCTAGTTTGTAGACTTACACTTACTTATTTTTATATCTTGAAGAACCTTCTACAATACTGGGACTCAGTGCAGACTTATTGAATTAAAGGAGGAATAACATAAACACACACTCATCCCACTGTGACCATACATAAAACTAGGGGTGACGGGTGTAGCCGCAGATGGGAAGAATGCTGGCTGGGCCATCTGGCCATGTGAACTTGGTCTGCTTGCTGTGGTGTTCTAACCACAAGAGCCAACTGGCTTCCAGCCCACACCTCCAGGATCCACCAAACTCTTGTTAATATCCGTCTGCCCTTCTAGCTCCCAGAGAGCGATGTGAGTTCCTAGGTCTACACTTACTGAACTTTGGGGTAATTAAAGAGAGAATCTGAAAGCTACTAAAAGTAGAAATGTGGGGGTTCCACTCCCAGAACAATGACATCACCAGGCCCAGTGCTACCTAGGAAGGGAATTTTGTCCTTCAACATTTTTATAGTGGGGTGGCCTGGTGCAATACTTTAGGACATTCTCACCCATTGTATTTTTCTGGCTCCAATATAGGGAATGCCCTCTTGCCCCTTGTTTATTTCTCTCTCAAACAGCATGTAAACTTAGGTTACAGAATAAAAGACTTGGTGGATTCTATGGCCACTAGTCATGTGAGACTATTAAATAGTTTTTGGAACTTCTTGGGAATCAGACGGAGTAGGTGTTGCCAGATTATCTTGGCTGTCATTGGACTGACAGATGTCACATCCAGGTTGTCCTCATGCCCAAGTGATTAGTATGAGTCCGGCCAGAACTCCAAGCTGGTGGTCCAAGGGCACACGCAGCCAGAGTGGGCAGCAGGCATGAGGCAGAGTGAATCTGAGCCACACTCAGGCCAAGTCAGGCAGCTAGCCTAAGAAGTAATCAAAGTTAAACAAGGCAAGGTTCCCTGTGAGGGTATAAACAAAGGTTGTATTCCTGGTACCAGAGAACATTTAGGTGGTGGTGGTGGGGGGGGGGGCTTCAATGCATTGAATAACTCCCTGCACCCATGTGTGCCCTTGATCTTAAGGAAAGCTTGGTTAGAGGACATCATGAAGTTCTAGTGTCACAGTCTGAGAACTTTTTGACTTGTCACTACCTCCTTCATTGTTGGAGCTATTTGTGAAAGAGACTCTGTAATGTATGGAGCTTGGTTTCTATGTAATCATCTTCAAACACTTCCTCCTCACACACAGAGGAGCTGGAGGCTCAGGTCTCTTATCTGAATTAGGGCTGAGGAGTGGGGGCAGGGGCCTCATCTTTAGGAAGGGGATGGTGCAAGGGACAAGCCTTCCTTGTCCTCCTGACCATTTTGTCCCAGGGACCTCTGTTTCTTGAGGGAGAATGGGGGAAGCAGACTGCCATGTTCTGGTGAGATCTGGGTGAGTGTTCTTGCTGGTGGTCCAGCTGGCCTTGGCGTGTGCATGCAAGGTCCCTGGGCCTCTGCCTGGTGCCCCAGCACTTGGAAGAAGGTGGTGGCTCTGGATAGACATTCTCTCCCCACCCACAGAAATCCTCTGAGGGTTTCCCTCTGTGGGTTTATAAAAGCCCATTATCTAATTCATGACTCAGAGACTGAGCTGCTCACTGGCGAGAGGCTTTCAAAGTCACATTTTGAATAATTTCTCAGCAATTCATTACATAGGAAAACAGGACCTTTTTGTTCTAATACTTCGCCTAGGAATGCAACTCCTCTCTGGCAAATTCATTAACAAAACCTGTGGATGGAGGCTGAGCATCTCTGACTAGTTTCTCAACTGGACTAAAACTTGCTGATCATTGACATGTAAATTTTTACTTTTGGCTGGAAATAATTCATGGGTAGCATGCCACTTTCAAATGTCCAGGATAACTCCAGACCAAGTGCCCATTGTGAGATGAGGCTTAGCATGTGGCAACTAAGAAATGGCCACATGTCATCTTTCCAACTGGCAGCAGAAGGGAGGGCTGGTAAGAAATATGGTCACAGCTTGAGGGCAAAGCAGTTCCCCTCATTGGCAATATAGTGACCCGGGGCTCAGAAGAACTGCACGACAGGGCCAGACTGTTCAGGCTCCTCGTCACACTAATTATCATCACTGTGAGAACAGTTTTGGGCTTGCCCACCCCCAGGCTGACCTATATGGAGCAGTGGGCAGTGAGTTCCACACGGAGGAAGAGGGAGCCATGCCAGGGGCACCCACAGCAATGCAGCTAGTGAAATGGGGAGAGGAGAGGAGCCATTTCAAAAAACGGTGCTGCTTGATACAGGCTGGGTATACTTACTTCTAAAATATATGTTTAATTTATATTATGTATAGTATAAAATATTATATTTATACAATATATTTATATATCAAAATATTTAATATGTTTAACTAAAATATTTTAAGACATATATACCTCTTTAAATTTGTTGTGGTAAAATATCTGACATAAAATGTACCATCTTAACCATTTAAAGTGTCCAGTTCAGTGATGTTATCCATATTGTTGTGGAGTTATCACGACCATCCATCTCCAGAACTCTTTTCATCTTGCAAAACTGAAACCCTGTACCCATTGAACATTAAACAATAACTCCCTATTCCCTCCTTCCCCAAGCTCCTGGCAACTACCATTTTACTTTCTGTCTTTTTTATTTTGACTACTCTAATTACCACCTGTAAGTGGAATCATGCAGTATTTTGCCTTTTTGTGACTGGCTTGTTTCACTTAGCACACTGTCCCCAAAGTTCAGCCATGCTGTAGCATATGTCAGAATTTCCTTCCTTTTTAAAGATGAATAACAATCCATTGTAGGTATATAACACAATTTGCTTGTCCAGTCATCTATCAGGAAACACTTGAGTTGCCCTGGGCAGGTGGCTCAGTGGGTTGGAGCGTCATCCCGTACACCAAAAGGTTGCAGTTCAATTCCCAGTCAGGGCACATACCCAGATTGTAAGTTTGATTTGGTCAGTGTGTATACGGGAGGCAACCAGTCAGTGTTTCTCTCTCACATTGATGTTTCTCTCTCTCTTTCTCTAAAAATCAATGAAAACATATCCTCTGGTGAGAAAAAACAAAAACAAAAAACACTTGGGTTGCTTATGCTGGATTTATGTCTTGTTTCGCTTGGGCTGCCATAACAAAACACCATAGACTGGGTGAGTTAAACAACAGAAATGTATCTCCTCATAGTTCTGGGTGCTGCAAGTCCAAGATCAGGTTGCCAGCCTGGTCAGGTTCTGGTCCTTCTCACTGTGTCCTCACCTGGGAGAGGAGAGGAAAGGGGAGGGGAGCGGAGGGGCGGAGAGGAAGACAGAGAGAAACTGCAAGCAAACTCTCTGGTGTCTCTTCTTATGAGGGCACTAACTCTATCGTTCAGACCCCACTTTTATGACCTCATCTAAATCTACCTCCCAAAGGCCCCATCTCCAAATACTTTATATTAAGGGGTAGGGCTTCAGCATATGAATTTTGAAAGGACACAATTCAGTCATAGAATATACAAATATCTTTCTGAGACCCTGTTTTCAATTATTTTGGGCGTATATCCAGCAGTGGAATTACTGGATCATATGGTCAATCTATTCTTAATTTTTTTGAGGAACCCCTACACTGTTTTCCGCAATGAATGTACTATTCTACGTTTTCACCAACAGTGCACAAGGCTTCCACTTTCTTCACATCTTCACCAACACTGATTTTTCTGGATTTTTAGATAGCCATCCTAATGAGTATAAGGTGGTATCTCATTAGGGTTTTGATCTGAATGTCCCTAATGATTAGTGATGTTGAGCATCTATGCATGTCCTTCCTGGCCATTCAAATAATACATACTTTTAAAATATATACTTTGTATATTTTAAAATACATGTTAATATAGATGCTTGGGAAAAAAAACTGAAATTATACTATAAGATTATTGATTCTGCTGACAAGGTTAAAGGAAAATTTTTGGTTTCTTCCTTATTTTTTCTATATGTCCTAAGTTTCCTTTAATAAGAGTTTCTCTTATAATTAAAGATATCATCATCATCATCATCATCATCATACATTCATAGGTAGATCATTTTGCTCTTGGCTAAGCACTTTACGTGCATTATTTAAAATAAACTTTATAATCACCACAGATAACTGGCATCACAATTATTTGTATATATTTTATTTTAAAAAATAAATTAAAATTCTGTTGGAGAACCTCAGACCTGTCAAGGTGACTCATCAGCACGCTCCTTAGAGATCCTGTTTTGGTCACTTCCATAGCGTCTGTCCCTGAATTCTAGGTTAAGACAGGTTGCTTACTAGGTAAGACAGGCTTCTTTGTGCTTCTCAGCAGCACTTTGTAGAGGTGAATAATTATATACTCAATTTGTTTAAACAATGTAACAAATAATTATGGAGCACCTACTGCTATGCCCCAGGCACTCAGACACTGGGCTCCAGATGGGAATGCTAAGAGAAAAGTCTGTGCCTGCCCTCAGGGTCGGATGGAATTCCTATAAATGCTCTGCAGGGAAGCCGGCCACGCCACGGTACAGAGAAGGGAGGCTTCTGCTTCAGGGATTTCTGCACCTGGTGGCACATCAGAATTACCTGGAGCGCTTTGTAAAATTATAAACTTCGCAACACCATCCTGACTTAATGAATCAGAACCTCTGGGAGGGACCTCTGGGAATCTGTATTTTATTATTTTATTTTTTAAAATCCTTACCCGAGGATATTTTTACATTAATCTTCAGATAGAGCTGGAGGGAGAGAGGGAGGAAGAGAGAGAGAAAGAGAGAAACATCGACATGAGAGAGACACATTAACTGGTTGCCACCCACACGACCCCAACGGGAGGCCGGGGAAGAACCACAACCAAGGTACGTGCCCTTGGCTGGAATTGAACCCAGGACTCTTTGGTCCGCGGGCGACGCTCTTACCGCTGAGCCAAACCGGCCAGGGCTGGGAATCTGTATTTTAAAATGATTGCCCAGGTGATTCTGCAAACAGAATGACATGCCTGGTAGATTGCGATTGCTACTGCTGACTGACAGAATAATCTCTTTTTAGATAACAGAGGAAGGGAGAAATTTTATAGAATAAGAGACACTTAAGAGGAGTGTGAAAGGACACTTATGAAATTTGGTTTTTAGTGCCTCATTCATCCTGTGGGTAATACATCTTGCAGAAGTGTAAAGAAGACACACCTCCTTGGCACTGCCATTATGGAAAACAGTATGGCAGATCCTAAAAAATTAAAAATAGAACCATCCTTGATCAAGCAATCTCACTCCTGAGTATGTATCTGAAGGAAATGAGCATTATTCACAAAAGCCAAGATATGAAAACAACCTAAATGTCCTTTGATGGATGAATGGATAAAGGAAATGTAGTATATATATAGAATAAAATGTTAGTCAGCCATAAGAAGGAAATCCTACCATTTGTGACAGCATGGATGGACCCCGAAGGCAGTAGCTAAGTGAAATAAATCAGACAGACAAAGACAAATACGATATGGTATCACTTATATGTAGAATCTAAAATAAATAAATAAATAAAAGCTGATTTCATAGAAACAGAATAGAACATTTTTTGCCAGTGGCTGAGGGCAAGCTAAAATGGGGACATGTAGGTCCAAGGGTATATATTTCAGCTATATGAAGCATAAGGCTCTAATGGACAGCATGGTGACTAGACTGTGGTGAAGAATGCGGTATTGTATACTAGAAAGCTGCTATAGTGGGTTGTAAGCATTCTCACCGCATGCAAAAACAGAGTGAACTATGTGGAGTGATGGATGTGTTAATTATCTCGATCGTGGTCATCATTCCACAATGTTTATGTATATCACATAATCATATTGTACGTTTGAAATATATAAAATTATATTCGTGACTTATTTCTCAAAGTTGAAAAATAAACCCTCCAATGGTTTCTCATCATTCTTAAAATAAAATCCAAACTCCTTAAACAAACAAAAAAGATGACATATCACCCTAGTAATTTTTTCTCAGCCTAAAACTATTGAAAATATCACTGATTGTTTCATACAGTATTTGTGTAAATATTTCCACCACTCAGCATCCAATTCAATCCCGATTCATCAAACAATTCAATAAATATCTTGTTAGTACCTACTATGGACCAAGTACTGTGCTAATCAGTGAGCAAATTAGAAATGACCCCTGACTTAAGAACAGCAAAAGGGCTTTATAGATACATAAACTAAAGAGAGAGAGAAGAGTAAGTAGTAAACTTACTGCACACAAGTTCTATTTACACAAACCTTGAGGATGGATTCCTATTTTCCCACACTACTGAATTGTTGGTTGTGAATTAAGAAATAAACTGCTTGTCTGCTACCCAATATCCATCCTCCCCCTCATTTCCCCGTGTTATAGGAGACAAAAAGTACCTAGCAGGAAAAAAAAAAAATCCCTTAAAGCTTCCAGCCTCCTTTACATTTCGGTGTGTCTGACCTGATGTTAGCAGCAATCATTGGCTGAGGCTTCCAGTGAAGCCCCTCCCTCTTATGCCCTTGGTGCTACCTTAAGCTCAGGTGTGATGGCTGGAGATCCAGCAGTCAAGCAAATCACAGAGACCCCAGCTCTGACATTTTGTGCCATTAAACTTAGGACAGTCTCTATTGACCTCTGGACTTCTCAATACCTGAGAAAAACGAACCCGGTGTGTGTAAGCCACTTTCGTCAGGTCTCTGTTCCTAGCAGCCAAAAGCACCACCTAACTGGCAATGTGCAGCATCTGCCTCCCTGAGCCTAGAGTATGTGCAGAGAAACCGACAATGTGCTTCAGTGCCCTGGTGTGTGCAGCTGGCAGACTGGACTCCGAAACATCAAGAACAAACAAACATCTGACTAAGGGATCTCCTGTGCTCTGTATTTCTACTGCTATGTGTTGTCACCAAGCCATCCCAACAGGCTTTTGGCCTCTCCAATCATCCAAGGATTAGAAAGGCAGTCTTGGCATTTATAAATTCTGTTTAATCGTTGGTCATGTCGAAAGAGATTGCATTGTTGCCGAATTCGTGGGATTTGGGGAAAGAGTCTGCTGTCATAGGAGACTGGACAGAAGAACAGGCTCCTTTTTCACTCTCACAGAAGATCTGCTCCTACCCTGAAGCTTGCGATTCCATTTCCTTTGCTTTGATAAACTACAAGTGGTTTTAAATTGAGTCATAAATTTCTCCCAGCCTTTAAAAGACCAACCCCTCCGCCTTTGATTCCCTCACCTCCCGTGGCAGGGAAATCTGGCTGGAGACATACACACACCACTTTGTGCACATTTAGGCTGGGAGCTTGAAATTTACAGGCTGTGCCTTGCAGAGTGACCTCGACTACTTAATAGCCTGAGATGGAACCAAAGAGATTGCAACTGGGGATGTGCCAGGGCGGGCAGGTCTTGGGGACAGCCCCAGCTGCATCCAGAGAAGACTCCAACACCCTGTGGCTGAAGTGAACAATTTATGGGTGGCTCCGACACACTCCTCGAGGTAACATGTTGACTACTGGCTTTGCATTCATGGTCTAAAATGAGTTTTCCTTTTAAAAACCATGATTGTTGTCTGGCCGGTGTGGCTCAGTGAATTGAGCATTGTCCCATGGACTGAGAGGTCTGGGTTCGATTCCTGGTCAGGGCACACGCCCGGGTTTCTGGCTCAATCTCCAGAAGGGGGTGTGCAGGAGGCAGCCAGTCAGTGTTTCTCTCTCACATTGATGTTTCTATCTCTCTCTAAAAAATCAATAAAAACATATATTTTTTTGAAAAAAAGGATGAGAAAAACTTTAAAAAAATAAAAAATAAATAAAACCATGATTGTTAACATACACACTTTACCTTGATTCATGTCTGAGCTATAGGGACTACGTCATTTTAAGTGTGAAGCCACAATATTCAGGGAGAAATGATTACTAACATCTATCTCACTACCTGGGTGGGTCACATGCAGAAGACCTTGGACAGGTCTGTGGGTGCCCCTCTGCTTCTCTAGAATCAGATTGTCAGCTGAGAGACAGCAAAGTGAACATGGGCACTTCTGCCTAAGCCCAGGGCCTGGAAATGGGAGCAGCAGCCCCTCTAACCCACGTCTGCAGCCTGCGCTGCTCCTTGCGCTCAGAGCGGGCCAGGCAGGGCCCACATGTCCAGGCCGAGCCAATCCCGGTCTGCTCTCTGAGTAGTCCTGACTTCAAGCAAAAGAAAACTCCAACTTTACAGTTTTGCCCTAAGTCAAACCTATCTCCAGCCCCCCCCTGCAGCCAAACACTTGCCATCTGTGCTTCCTGGCCTTGCTGGGCACTAGCCACACACAGACTCAATACCCAAAATCTCCTTTCCTCCCCCTCAGTATCCCCAGTCTCTCCCTCAGCACCATGAATCGCAGGACATGTGAGAGATAACGGCCTCGTGAAAGGAGTCTCATTCATTTATATGCATAATCTATAGACTCCTCACCATCCCCTGCCCTCCCCTTATATCTTCTTTCTTTAGACCAACTCTTCTTCCAACTGGCTTGCATAAGTCACTTTGTGACACTTTCATCAATTCGCCTATATTTTCACGCACAGTCAAATATTTACGAGCACCGGTATAATACAGTATCGGTGTAGACGGCCTGAATTCTAATCCCATCTCTGAAACTAACAAGCTGTGTAAACCTGGACAAGTCGTTCAACCTCTCTATGCCAGTTTGGTATCTTTAAAACGGAGAGAAGTACCTATCTCAAAGGGTTGTTTATTTTTTAAAAAAATACTTTTAGTGCTTAGGATGTGCAGGTCCCACTCTAAGTTTTTTCGCAAATATTGTATATATTTATGCCTATGTATTATACATCTCTAACATGCATATAACAACGTATATGTAATATGTATGTATACAAATGTACCTAAATATGTTTTTACATATAAAATAGCTAGTTAATCCTCATATTATAAATAGCTGTGAGGTAGGTACTATTATCAGCCCCACATTATGGGTGAGGAAACCAAAGCACAAAATGCTAAAATAACCAGCCTAAGTCACACAGCTAGAGAGTGTTGTAAAGACTGAGTTAATATATAAAGCACTTGGAACAGAGCCTGGCATAGAGTAAGCACTAGATAAGTGTTATTATGATGATAATGATTGCTAGCATAACATTCCAGGCACTATACTGGCATAAGGGAGACAATGATTAAGATACAGGCCTGGTCCTTTAAGAACTCGCCATGTGGCGGGAAAGGGAGGCATGCCAGTGGATAACTATGCTATAATGTAAATGTTTAAGGTGTGAATAAGGGACTGTGGGAGCACGCAAAGGAAGAACTTGGCTCAGCCTGGAGCTATTATAAAGAAGCACTGTCCAAAAAGCATATATATAGTACAAGACAGTATGCAATTTTAGTTTCTTGTTGCCACATTAAAAAAGGGAAAAAGAGGCCCTGGCTGTTTTGCTCAGTGGTTAGAGCATCAGCCTGGCCCGCGGACCAAAGAGTTGTGGGTTTAATTCCGGTCAAGTGTGTGTACCTCAGTTGTGGCTCTGTCCCCGGCCCTGGCTGGGGTCATGCAGGAGGCAACCAGTCGATGTGTCTCTCTCACATCGACGTTTCTCCCTCTCTCTCTCTCCCTCCCTCCCTCTCACTCTATCTGAAGATAAGGGGGAAAATATCCTCAGGTGAGGATTTAAAATAAATAAATAAAATAAAAAAGGGGAAAAGAGGAAAACTTAATTTAGTAATATATCAAAATATTATTTCAATGTGTAGTCTATATTTTTTAAATCATTAGTGTAAAAATATTTTACTTTGTACTAAGTTTTTGAAATCCGGTGTGTATTTTAGACTTAGAATACATCTCAATCCAGTGCCTCATGTCTCTAGTGTCTCCTTTACTGGTCAGCAGATACAGAAGGCTTCCTGGAAGAAGTGGCATTTGAGCTGAATGAGGTGGAACAGTGCTCTGTATGGTTGGCAGAATAATGTACCCCAAAGATGTCCACATCCTAATCCCCATAACCTATGGATATGTTACATTACCTGGCAAGGGGGAATTAAGGTCGCAGATGGAATTAAGATTATAATCAGCTGATCTTGAAATGGAGCCATCATCCTGATTTATCCACGTGGGCCTAATTAAATTACAAAAATCCTCATACATGAAAGAGCAGGTCAGGAGAGTCGGTGTCAGAGGGACTCAGCGTGAGCACGACTCAGCTGCCCATTGCTGGTTTTGAAGATGAATGAAGGGGCCGCGAGCCAAGGAGCGCTGGAAGCCTCCAGAAAATAAAAAAGGCAATGAAACAGGTTCACCCCTGGAGCCTCCAGGAGGAACACAACCCTGTCGACACCATAATAGTCCAGTGAGACCCACTGCAGATTTCTGACCTTCAGAACTATGAGACAATAAATTTACATTTCCCCCCAAGTTTGTGGTAGTTTGTTACAGCAGCTAGAGGAAACAGTCCCCTTTCCCTCTTCTGGGCACTGGGAAACCCAGCTTGATCCCCACTCCTTGAATGGGTCCCTCCTGACCTCGGGTTAGGTCAATGACAACAGGAGCTGGGGGTTTCTCAGCTGCCTCCACCCCCCTCACCCGATACACTCATGCCCTGGAGGCACACCTGTTTCCTCAACAGTCTCTGTACATTGAGATACCGTAGGTGAAAGGCCCTCGTCTCCTCCAAAATGATCAGGGCCTGGCACTGCTGTTTATAATGTTCATAAAAAGTAAAGACTGTGAGTAACAGGGATACTGGGGGGAGTGAGGGAGTATGTGGGAACCCTCCGTACTTTCTGCTCATTTTTCTATAAACCTGAAACTGCTCTAAAAAAATAAAATCTATTGCCTGGCCAGGGTGGCTCAGTGGATTGAGCATCAGCCCATGCACCAAGAGGTCGCCGGTTCGATTCCCAGTCAGGGCACATGCCTGGGTTTTGGACTCAGTCCCCAGTAAGGGCCGCGCAGGAGGCAGCCGATCAATGTTTCTCCCTCACATCAATGTTTCTGTTTCTCTCTGTCTCCCTTCCTCTCTCTCTGAGAAATTAATACTAATAAAAAAATATATCAATAGAAAAAATAAATACAAATAAAAAGTAGAGGGCAAATGGCTCACAACCTAACACCCGGAAGTACACAGGAGGACTTGCCAGCATGAAGTGAAGGAGAGAGAGGATTAGCAGAGTAATGAGGATGCTTTTCAAAGCAAAAAGGAAGACCTACTAGGTCACTAAGTAAGGAACAGGGAAAGACGGCTCAGTCCCATGAGCCCAAGGAAAGGTGGGCATGACTGCACCTTTGACCTTCGGGGATGCAGGACCTCTGGTGTCCCAGACCCTTACCCTGGGTATATCATAAAAGGAAAACAGACCAGCCAGTGCCCCTGCCAAGTAATTGAAATAATAATTCCTGTCTACCACACCCCACCTCGCAGGCCTGGGGACCATCTGAGTGTGCTCGTAAATGTCTCTCACACTGACAAAAGGCATCACGGCCTCTTAGAGAGCAGAGCACGTCATTTCTCCAGGTGTGTGTCAGGTGGCCCAGGTGACTGCGAATGCCGGACGCTCGAGCTCGGCCTGTGCAGGCTTGTTCTCCGCCTCCTGGGGCACCGAGGCTTTCGCACTAGGACTCCTCGGGGAAGTGCGAGAGGGACTGGACTTGTTTTCACGTGCATAGTTACCCTCCTAACGGGCTCCACGGGAGGAGCGTGGAGAAGACACTGAGCCAGGGAGAGGGACACGAGCCTCAGTTAATGTTCCGAATGTCCTTCCGCGAGCTCAGGACAAAAGACCAGGCTCTTGTCCGCAGGCGTGATTCACGTCTGTCTCCAGCCAGCTAGGGAAAGACCACTTTTCTTCCCTGTTTTTGTTTTTTAAATGGTGCATTATAAGGGTTTTAAGATGTAAGAGAGCAGTAGATGCAAGACCCCAGGGGGGAAAGAGCAGGAAGAAAAAGGTGTCTTGAGAATAGCGGGTTCCCTGTGCCCTGCGGCCCCTCGATGCCAGTGGGCAAGGACATGGATTCCCCCGCAGGTTAGAGAGCAGCCACGCGTGTTCCAGAGATGAGGCACGCTGGGATTTATGCGCTTAATATAGTGTGTGCCTTTGTGGTCTCATTGGTTGGGAAAGCGCAAGATTCTATGTCAACAAACTTCAAAACAGGGATGATAAACCATGTCTCGCAGGGAACGTGGGTGCCCATGTAGAATCCCCTGGCACGGGTCCCACCGAACTCTCTGCGTGCGACGAGGAGACTGGGGTTCCCACAGGCAGCTCCACTGCTCTGGGCTTTCTTTTTTTTTTTTTTTTTTTTTTTTTTTTACCATTCTCTCCATTCCCTCAGTGACATAGCAGGTCTCCTGGATGGGGAACTCAGACCGAAATGAGGTAACGATGAGCAACTTCATGCCTGACCAGACAGGACTCCGGGTTCCTCGGAAATGCAGAAGGCAGGAGGGCAGCTCTGCTGTGGTGTCTCCCACGACAGGCCATCTCCCTGCCACCTGAAACAGTAGCAAAGGAACAAACATTTGTTTCAGCTTCCGGACACTGCCTCACACAGATATGGGAAAGAATTTGGTAAATAATTGGTTATTTCAAATCAGTGTTTTCCTTTTCTTGCTCACATCCTAAAGTACTTATTACCTGGCAAGAAAATGATGCCGTTCAGCTGGAAGCTTAAGGCGCCCAGAAATGGATGTAATTGAATATCATCATCGACGTACATCCCTGAAGCACCTAGTTATTAGAGAAGGAAAGAGAATATGTCCGTGAGTCGGAGGCTGGGAGCATTCCTAAGAAAACACGAGTTTTTATTATCCTTGGGTATTTCAGGGCAGAGGCAGGCAGACCTGGGAGATGGGAGAGGAGGACCCAGGGACTCCCGGCTCCCAGGCGCCCCAGAAGGCTCCCGACTCAAACACAATGCACAGTCAAGGGTGAAACAAAGGGAATCTGCAGAGGAGGTGGCTGCAACTCTGCTATTTTTAAACTGCCAATTAGAACGTCTAAAATTATGTGGCTACAACCACCACATCTGCTCCGAGTTAATCATACTCTTCTGGGATGAAGTTTTAAACCTTCTGTTTTCCAAGCCCCTGATCAGAATATTTAAAAAGATGATTTCTTGCCTGCCTCGGCCCCACAGTCAGGTTGTTTCAGTATGGTTTCTCCTGGGAAGAACTCTTCTTAAAGTCATTAGCGTTCTTAAAACCTTTTAAATCTCTCTCTCTTTTTTTTTTTTTTTTGTAAAATAAAGGAAATAGAGATTAAAAAACAAATGAGACAAAAAAAGTAGCATGGAGGGGGAAGTGTGGCATAATGATTCTGTCTGACCCATCAGAGTAACACGATTCATGCTCACCACTTACCTTAGCCCTCCTTCCCTTCCAGGTCCCTCAGACCAAGCAGTGAGGGTATAATGTTTTGTGCAGTGAGAATATAATGTTTTGTGCAGTTTCCTCCAGTTGCATCTGACCCCAAAGAGCTCAACTTGAGTGAAAAAGGAGTGAGTGCATAATAAAATCCTCATCAAAACCAATTAAAAGACCTGATTCAGGGTCCAGGCCTCACGGAGGCTGCATGAACCATTAAAAGTGTCTTGACTCTCCAGTAATCTCTGCAACATCCGAACAGAACCCTACAAATCATAGCTATCTGCCATGCGTGGCTAGTACGTAGCCTCTTCCAGCTATCTGGGATAAAAGAACAACTCTCAGAGACAATGAGGACTGAAAGAAAAAAAATGCAAAAAAATAAAAATAAAAAGTGCAAAAGGGGCTTTCTGGTTAGTGTTTAAACAGAATTATTTTCATTTAATAGAGGTATTACATTTTAGCCATGCCTTGGTATGTTTTGAGGAAAGCACATTTTATGTGGTCATTTAGAAGCTGTATCCTATTATCCCGTCTTGTGCATTTATTTATGAGTCAGGAGGTCAACGTTCATTTGTTGTTGTTGTTTTAAGAAGAGGCAAGATTCTAAATAGAGCAAATGTTTTCCAAATGATATTATACATTTCAGCGACACCTCCAGAGAGACAGAAGGGCGTGTGTGGAGCCTGTGTGTGTGCTCATTCCAAGCAGCGGAGGCTCGTGAGAAGCCGGCTGTCCCCGCGGCCCCCTGCTCTGTGCACACTTAGCCTTGGAAGGCTTCTTCTCAGGGTGACCAAAAGAAGCTGGAAATGATCCGAAGGAAGGACTGTCGCCACCTTCATCATCTCTGAAACAGTCTTCAGTGTATTTACCACTTATTATTCCATTTCCCAGCCCAATGCTTTATCCCCTATAGTCTCACACTTAATAAAAGTTGCCACAAATGGTGGTGAACACAAAATTGCTTTTTAAAGGTCTGCTTAGGCTCCTAACCCAAGATGTATGCCACGATGGCACACACCCTGTGCTGAAACCACTTTTCTTTTTATTTATTTTTAATCCTCACCCAAGGATATTTTTCTGTTTATCATCAGATAGAGTGGGAGGGAGGAAGAGAGAAACATCAATGTGAGAGAGACTCATCGACTGGTTGCCTCCCGCATGACCAGACCAGGGCCGGGGACGAACCGCAACCGAGGTGCCCTTGACCAGAATCAAACCCGAGACTCATTGATCCTCGGGCCGATGCTCTAACCGCTGAGCCAACCCTGCCAGGGCTGAAACCACCTTTAAACGGGGCTCTTCTGCTCTCTCGGTAACAGCAGCTGATTGGATGAATGCAGATGATGCAGTGGTACTGCTCCAGGGCGGTGACATAAGAGATCTTAAAAGATACAAAACAGCAGTGGTTCAGTGTCACCGTGGGGAAACTGAGTCATGCAATAATTAAATAACTGTTCCAAAATTAAACTGAAAAAAGAAATCATAAATGGAGCTCCAGGGGAATCCTAGTCTCTAAGCTCTTATCATCTAGTCCTTTTCTCATTGAATTACCACAGTACATCTTCCTGCCACAATAAATAATATAAGCTCTCTTTTCTCCTGAAAAGGCCTCATTCTGGGGACCAGACAGGGTGCCTATTTCTTTTTTAATACTTTCCCTCAGTCCTGTGAGCTCTGATAAAATGATTTCACATGCTGAGTTCAATAATTGGAGTTGCCTAGTTCCTGACCGTTTGTTTGTCAGCTATAATGAGTGTCACTGTTATAAGGGAAAGACTGATACATACACTGAAGGAGCAAGAAAAGAGCTGTGAGGACTAGCAAATAAGGATTCCTATTCAGAAGATGCGTGGCACTAACGGGCGTCACTGCCCAGCCTCCCAGGCCAGCCCCCCTACCCCACCCACCCACGCCTCCTCACTCAGAAATTGGAAATGCATGTTCAGACCTCAACACGTCAACCCTGCACACTGCATAAAAAATTCTAATGCTAGCCATACCAAGGCCTGGTTTCCAGTCCTTGCTTTGTTTTTGTCACTTACCAGCTATTGTCCTCGGGCAGGCTGCAGCTGTAGTTTCCTCATCTGTCAAAAAAAAAGAGACCTAACAGGACCTCGATGACATTCTGTGGTTTCTATTAGGCAAGTTGGTTAGAGTTACTCTTATGAAAGCCCACAGGCCTCAGGGGAAAACCCACAAGCTTCAGGGTGTTATTTTATGTATTTGGAAGAAAGGGGAAGGTCTGTTCTAAAAAACAGACTCTATGTCTGCAGTTACAAACTTAAAATTTATACTAGGAAAAGGAAGCCAATAAAAGATACACATATAACACTTAACAGTTTTATAAAATATATAAATATGGGTCTTGATGTGTGAGAATTTATTAAAATAGCCACAGAGCATCTACTGTGTGCTTGTCATTGTACTGGGTGCTTGAAAAAGGACAAGACACACCCCTCAATGTGTCAGGTTTGCTAGGGATCAGTGAGTGCTGGGAGCCCAGAGGAGGCATGCCAAATGCCTGTCTGGGGTGCAGGGTCAAAGATGATGATGCGGAGATGAAATGCAGGCTGAGCCTTCAAAGCAAGCAGGGGGTTAGCCAGATAGAAAGGAGATTAAGAATCCCATCCTGGGAAAATGCAATGGGCCAAGGAACACAGCCTGGAGACGGCAGCTGCAAACGGTTTGGAATGGCTGGAGCACAGTTATCGGAGGAGGGAAAGGGCAAGGGAGGAGGCTGACTAGGAGAGCAGAGAGGTCCTGGAGCAGAGGCTGCCAGGCCTGGCGGCTGGACCTACCCCATAGCACAGCTCTGGGGCACCTGCAGGGAGCTGTTGGGCAGGGGAGGCCACAGTCCATCTTATTTACATTGTAGGAAGATTATTCTGAAAGCAGAAACGAAGGACTGAGTAAGTGTGTGTGTAGTGGAGAGGGTGTGTGAAATAGGGGATGCGAGTAGTGATAACCACAACAGATATTAAAATAAGGAGCTTTTGTCCATACATTATGAGACAGCCTAAAGTAGGGATGAGCAAACTGTGGCCCGTGGGCCAAATCCTGCCCCTCACCTGGTTTTATACAGCCCTGAGCTAAGAATAATTTTTACATTGTAAAATACCTTTTTTAAAAAATCAAGATTGAATCACAAAGACCCCGTGCATTAGGGGTGAGCACAGGAATAAGAGAGGGTTGGCGGACTCTGAGCTGAAGCTGGGACTCGGGACTTAAATTGCTTTTAGGCTGTCGGGAGCTAGGGCTTTTGTGAGAGCTGGGGTTCTTAAACTGGCGTGAATCAGAATCGCTTAGCAGCTTATTAAATACACTCCCACTACAGTGGCTAAAATTAAAAGACTGACAAAACTAAGTGTTGTTTAGGATACAGAGTAACTGGAACTCTCAAACAGTGCTGGTGAGAATCTAACAATGGTGCAACCACTTTGGAGAACAGTCTGGCAGTTTCGTACACAGTTAAACATATGCTTATCATATGACCCAGCAATTCCACAGAAAGACTTTTACATGCTTGTTCACAGCAGCTTTATTCTTAACAGCGAAAACTCTGTAACAACCCAGATGTCTGTCAAAAAGTGAATGGATAAGTAAATTGTGGAACAACCACAAAATGAATAGTACTTACCAATGAAAAGGAATCAATCAATGACATATGCAACAAATTGGGTGAATCTCACAACTTTATGCTGAGAGAAATAAGCCAGATACAAAATAATATATGCTGTATGATTCCATTTTTATGAGATTCTGGAAAAGGCACTAACTATAGTGATAGCTAGCCCATCGGTGGATGCCTGGGACCAGGAACTTAGGGGGTAGGGACACTCAGTGCAAAGGGCATGAAGAAAGGCTTTTGGGTGATGGGAGCGTTCTAAGCCTTGATGATGATGAGTGTATGCTTTCATCAAAACTGACTGAACTTCGTACTTAAAACGAGTCCATTTTATTGTTTGTAAATGATCTCTCAATAAAGTTCACCAAAAAAAGTAATAATCACCCAGGCCCTGTGACAAAACTCCCACGGCAACATGTCTGCAGGCTGGGCCCAGAGCATCAGTGTGTTTAACAGGCCCCACAAGTTACTCTGATTTGCACCAAGTTTGTGAAGCATCTCCTTACTGTTTCAGCAAGCTGGCTGAAAATCCGTCAGCCATGGCTCCCTCAGCTCTCTCTTTATCAGCCTTGGCTTTGGAAGAGAGTGGTGGTATTATAGTCCCTCAGAAGAGACTTCATTAAACTAGAAGAACCTCTTAAGGTCACGCAGGCCAATCCCCTGCCTCTGAGCAATCTGAGATGCCAATCCGTGAGTTGGGTTCTGCCAAGTCTTCCCTCACGCAGGAGAGGATACCAGAGTCCCCTGGAACTGGGCTTTTGAGTGGGCTTCACACTCAGCATCGTCAACAGGGGACACCTCCAAGCAGCAGCCCCAAACCAAACTCCCCAAAGTGAGCACAGCTCCTCCCCTCAAAGCTCCCAACTGAGCCAAGTCATTCTGTGGTCTCGTTTGTAGGGAAAGCAGCAGTTTCTGAAGTTAGGTTATTTACACGTATACTCACCCCTCTGTGGAAATTAAGATAGTTACACATGACACATACTTACATGCAACTGTGCCTGATTTTTTTTAAAGATCTCAACTAACAGGTTGTAGAAAGCTATAATTTTAAAAATAAATATGCCATGTTCAGAAAAGATGAGTAATTCGGTATCTGTGGTGCTTCTCAGGATGGGTTCAGGAGTTTAGAGTATAATGCAATCTCTGACACTACCTGTGATTTTAAAAAAAAAGCTTCTCTATGTCAGTAACTATCATTCCTGGGTTGCTGCAGCCTGTTTAATTGTGCGAGATAGCTTACTAGATGTTTAGCATACTGTAATTGGGAAGGCAATGCATTGTGGGTTAAATTAAATTACCACTGAAACATTAGCAATAAATGACTGCCAAGGCTGGAAATGGATATTATATTGTCTTCAGCAGTAGAAATTTTACCTTCCTGGAGGCTGGCTGCCTCGTCTGGATCAGGACGCTGGTCCTCCGGCACCTGCATTAACAGGGCAGCTCACTGGTGACAGAGCCAGCGCTGCCCGCTGCGGCTGCACAAAGAGTGGCTTGAATTACAACATCCCCAGACAATGTCAAGAAAATTCAATGCCCAAGTCAGAGGAACTTTTACCGGATTATTGCAAAGATTATTTTTGTCATTGTTGCTTTTATTGTTGTTTATGTCTTTAAAGTTTTTGTTCAGCTTTAAAGCAGCTTGATTCTATAAAACAATTTTTGATCTGGATCTTTTTATTGGGTAAGCCTGGAGCAGATCAGTATCCCTAAATAATGTAAACCAAAATTGCATGTGCTGTAAAACTCTCAGAAAAATGAACGGTGAGACGAAGTATCTCTTATATCAGCACATCTCAGATACAGCTAACACTAGAACAAAAAAGGTTTTGGTGCCTGGAGAAACCAGGGCAGAATATTTGCCGCGTTCTAGCAGCAGTGTCTGGGACTGGGAATGAGAGTCTTTTCTGGAGCAACAGTGATGGTGGCATCTGAAGTGGGTGTAACTACTACTTACAGAGCACCGTCTGCTGTCACAGCACACGCCACAAAGCACTGTGAAGACAAGTGCAAGAATGTACACGAAGCACCTAGCACAGTTCTCAGGGCGTTGTAAGTACTTCATAAAGGGTAATTATCATCATCTTCTTTTTCTTCACCAACCCTATTTTAGAAATAGTAAAACTGAGGATCACAGAGACAGTAGCTTGCTCAGGGTCGTCAAGTAGTGAGTGTCATAACAGGATTCGAACTCATGTCTGAGTGACTCTAAATCCATTATTTGTTTTTGTTTTTACCAATCTCTAGCACCTTCTGTATACATAGCTGCATTAGCCTGCTAGAAAATGATTTCCTCTGATACGTAATTACTTTCTTTGGACCAGGTAAGTAACAGAATTTGGAAACAAATGACAGGTCTATATTTATCTACTGCTGGGTCTCTGGTTAGAGCTCTTGAGCTGAGTGCAGGGGACTCACAGGCTGATGGGTCTCTGGGGGAGGGTCAGGGCTCTCTCAGGCCAAGGGAATGGCTTTATGTGCATGCTTTTGGCCCTCACCTCCTACTCTGAATCAGAGGCAGCTGTCACATGTCCTCGGAGCCCACTGACACCTGGGTTGCTGGGAGTCATCCTATAGATCCAGGAAATTTAGGATTCACATCAAGTTGTTTCAACAACGTGTTTCACAGTTTCTCCTAAGAAAACACATAAGGTGCCTAAAGTCAAGTGCATTTAATAAGTTGTTTTTTCATAAGGAAAGACATTTCAGCCTGAGTGATGACAATCACTTAGCTCACCTGCAGTCGAGGACACAGATTTATCTTTCCTCGGAAAGTACTGCAGAAACCAGAAATCAGAGGTGTTCATGGACAGCACGAAGATGGGTTCTGTTGCTACGGTACCCGCTGATGCATAAATAGATAAGGACTCCACAAAATCTTATTAATAAAGTTGATGCATCTTTGGTTGACTGGCCAACAGTGGCTGCCTTCAAAGTCATTAGACTTCAGACCAGGCTCAAGATTTATTAAGAGATCTCGCTGCCTGATAGTCTGTGTAGGAATATTCTGAGAGCCGTCGCTGCAATCATGTTCAGCCAATGGGTGAATTTCCAGCAAGCAAGGCTTTGAGAAAAACTGAAATCCAGTTTAATATAATTCAACCACCACAACAACGCGACAGAGAAACAAAATTGAAAAATGCCAGATACTGGTGATTTCCTCTTAGACAATTTTACATAATTGACATTAAAGAAGAATTGCTTTAGGAACTCAGGAATCCAGGGAAGAAAATGTTTGCTTTACATGAAGCACTGTTGATTCTTCATCATTATCATCACCATCATCCCAAACATTTATGGACCACTTACCACACATGAGACACTGTACAAAGCACTTCATCTCATTTAGTCCTTCCAACAACTCTATAAAATAGGTGCAATTATTATCTTTCATTTTATAGTGAGGCTCCTGAGGTTTAAAGCAAGTAACTTGCCTATATTTACATAGTTGACAAGCTGCAAAGCAAAGAATCAACTCAAGTCATCAGTTTCAGAGTCCATTGCAATGGTAGGCATTGTTTGCAACACTTCTCATGAATTCAATTCTGACGAAAGTCCAATGAGGTAGGTGCCAGCATGTGCTGGGCACAAACTGTACAGTTTCCCTATTCCCTTGACCACCTACTTCTTTCCAAAGGCATCTCTCAGACTTGGCCACTGCTGACACCTTTGCTGGTGCCCTTGCCCAGTACCCTGGGCTGAGTGGAGGCCACATCACGCACGCCGAGCCTTGTCTTCTCTGAACTTCCTTCCCCTTCAACACTGAGATAAAACACCACGCTGCAGACCACTGGGTCCGGATTCCTGAGATTTCACCAAGGGGCCAGAGGGGGCGCCTCACAAGCCGGGGAGCGGTTGTTCCCCATAAGGTCAACAGGAGACGTGAGCAAGGAGGAAGTTGAATGAATAGGTCCCTCTCCTGCCCCCTTCCGTGAAAGGCTCTGAGATGCGATGTCTGACCACGAACTCTCTAGTGAATACTTCTACTGAACAACTTATTGCACAGAGTGGCCAGCTCAGCCGCACGGCCTGTCGCGTGTTTTCTCCTCTTTCCTTGCCTCACTTCCCGTTCTCCCTTTGCCCGCATGGCTCTGGCTTGGTGCTTCTCACACAAAAATTCAGCTCTCTAATCCTTGCCTGGGCTCTACTTTCTAGAGGTCTAGGGCTAAGACAGACTCTATCCTAATTTTGCATCAAAAAAAAAAAAAAATCTGGGTTTCCTAGATGTTAAGTAACTTGCCCTGGATAACACGATCAGGCAGAACTAGAGAGAAGTCTTTTTCTGGATTCTAGAGTACCCATTCTTTTTTTTTAAATCCTCACCCAAGGATAGGTTTTTATTGATTTTAGAGAGATAGGAAGGGAGAGAGAGAGAGAAAGAAACATTGATATGAAAGAGAAACATCGACTGGTTGCCATACATACGTACTTGTCCCCACTGGGGATCAAACCTGAAACCTCGGTATGTGCCCTGACTGGGAATCAAACCCACAACCTTCTGGTGTACAGATCAATATTCCAACCAACTGAGCCACGGGACCAAGGCTGGAGCACCCATTCTTAACCTTATTTGGGACACACAGAGAGATGTCTAATATTATCTCAAGACATCTCAAGAGACCTAGAAATTGTTCCTCAAAAATGTCTAAGCAAATTAACTTCAATGTATATTTTTAAGAAACAAATGTATGCCATCCATCACTTTCAATTAGATGAGACATTAGATATAATCAAACTAAATAAAATGGGATGCTTAAATCCCAAAATGGTGGGATTATGCCTTTAAGGCATCTAAGAAGTCACCAGAATCTTGTGTCTGTCCAGTGTCTATAAAAATTAATGAAACCAGCTCCTTGGGGAAACTTATCAGAACCAACGCTGAAGGATTCGGCTTCCAGCAGTCGGCTCCTTGGGAGGACAGCAAAGCGCTGGTGGTACCCTCCCTGGTCAGGGCCTCTGGAGTACCGTGAAACAAGGAGCCTCAGCGCGCCTCTGAACGGGGTGAATGCACAAAATGAGGTGACGTCTGAGTCACACCGAAGGACAAAGAGGGGATCCTGTGTTCCCGACCCTCCCTTCATCCAGGGCCACAGTGTATGCCCACCTACCGCCTGCCCTCTGCACAAAGGTCTGAGTGCCAAAAGGTGCCGCGCTCGACGCATTGCAAAGGACATTTTAAAGCCCTCTCTTTTGACTTCACTTACAGCTCTTTCCACTGAAAACATCTTTATAAACATCCTTTTTCACATTTTTGTCTTGTTCCGTCTAGGAGAGTCAGAGAGAATTCTTATGGTGCCCCCTCCCCTAAATGGAACGCTCAAGGGCTGAGTGTGATCTAAATTTGTCCCTCTAAACCAGTGTCTTAGTCTGGATTCCTCCCAAAAGAAGTGCTGAGACAACGACTTGAGTACAAGTAGTTTATTTGGCCAGTGGTCTCTGGGAGGACATTGAGGCCGTGGGAATGTGAGGTAGGGGATGGAGAAAGAAAATAACGTGTGCATCAATGAGGGGGTTACTGCTGTGGGCACCTGAGGGACCAGGGACCCTCCGAGAAACCATGTGAAACACACCTCGGAATCACCCCACTGGAGAACAGAGAGACTGGGCATTATCCACCAACTTTCACCCCCCATTGGTGGAGGGTGGCCCAGGGAAATGAGCTCCCCTGCACTCCCGTTGACACCACTGCCCTCTCGGAGGGTGGGGAGCGGCAGGAGAAAGCCTCTGGGAGAGAAGACCTGGGAGGCAGGTGCTGGAGGGGGAGCTGTCGGTGTGCTGGGAACTCTCCTGCAGCTGCAGGAAGACTGGCTTAGCTGCGGGACAGGGGACAGGACCACTACTTTTCTCTTACCCCCGCCTTGCTTTTCTCATGTATGCTTCAGAAGCTCTTGACCAAGTTGCCTTAAGGAAGAATCGCATCTCTGGCCCTTACTAGTTATGTAACCGAAGGCTATCAACCTCTCTAGATCTCAAATCCTTAAAATGGTGACAGAGTCCCCTTCATGGCCTGATGGAGACTTAAATGTGATGATACCTGTAAAGCTCTTAGCACAGTGCCCGACGAGTGCTCAATAGAAGGTTGGCCGTTATTATCAGTTATGTCTGTCCTGCCGTCTGTTTATGTTTCTAAGAAGAAACAGTATGGGATGGAGATTTCTGAGACCTCGGTTTCAGCCCCAGCTCGGCTACCAGCAGGTGTGTGATCTTGAGAAAGCCACATAGTGTTTCAGAACCTGAGCTCCCGCATCTGTTAAATAAAGGGGTTAGAGTAAATTTGTGTTTGAAAGGGGAAGAACAAGGTTTTCAGTCAAGGAATCCTGAATTCAAACCCAAATACCAAGCACGTCAGCGTGGAGACTGGAAATCCACAGAGGAGACGGGGCCCTGGCAGCATGTTGTGGGGCTGCCTTTGTGGGACAGGTGCTGAGGGCCCTGTGCTCGAAGGAACACAGCCTAGAAATCTTTGCCTGGATACCAAGTGCCTCAACTGTCTTTCAGCTGTAAACAGCAGAATGTCCAGCTGGAGCTAGCTTAAACAGAAAAGGGGGATCTACTGTGTTAAGAAATGGAAATAAAATCCCCATCTAGATTGCCTTCCATCATGGCTGGGTCTGGGGCCAATGGTGCCACCAGGACCACGTTTCTCTGCACCCCTTAGCTCCACGCCCCTCTCTGCTGGCTCCATCTCTGACAGGCCTGCCCTCCTGGAGGCAGGAGGACTGCCAGCAGCTTTCTGTCCACCTCCTATTTTAGGAAGACAAGAGAAAGTTTCCCCCAACAGGTAAAGTTAGTCCTGGTACTGACCCTTACTGGCCCAAATAGGGTGAAACATGCTCATATCTGAACCAATCACTGCATGGGGACAGGAAGTGCGCTCAGTCGTTGGCTTGGACACAGGCTCTCGATTGAGAAAAGCTGGCGGGCTGGGGTGCTGTTGCCAGCAGAGGGAGGAAAGGGTCTCATGTGGCAAAAACAACACATGTCCACTGTGAGTCTGTCATACTCTGACCTCTAGCGTGTCTCCTCTGCTGACCCCTTCTTGGCTTCTGAATTTATGAAAACCTCTCTTTTTCACCATCCAAGTTGCCTCCTCCCTTTCCCACAATTCCTTGCTGTCACATAAACATCCATCAACCAAATAATTAATGGGTCAGTAGGTATATGTGAAACACTCAGAATTCTGTGGGAAAAATAAGAGAACTTTGGATTAGATGCTTATCCTCAATGGGTGTATAATCTAGCTGGGTAGAAAAGCAGAACTACCCTGGTCATGCAGGTTCCACAAGCAAAGCAAGTTCATAAAGGGAGAGATCCATCACATAAGAGTTCCAGATAGACGAAAATGGTGGTCAAACCGAACAAGATGAATTTCAACAAGGATAGATACAAGGTCCTATACTTAGGTGCAAGGGCCCTAGGGAGTCAGTGAAGATTTTTAACCAGGGAGGAGATAGGGTCAAAGCAGAATTTTAGGAAGAATTACTCAGCAATACATGTGGATGAATCAGAGCAGGAAAATATGGGAAGGTAGGGATAAGTTTAGAGTTCATTGCAACTGTGTTTGTATAGCATGAGTTTACAAAGTCTAGATCTGAGATACTAATGGAAAAGAAAATGCATATTGGAAATGAACTGGGTGGAGAAGGTAGAACAGGATAGATTAAGTAAGAAAATTGTGGATAGTAACTCTGAACATTTGAGTCTGGAAGACTGGGGAATGGTGTCATTAGAAGCAAGAAGGCTGGCGGAAGGAGCCCTGACTGGGAGGTTGGGAGCAGGAAGGAGAAGGCAGCAGGGAATAAAGTGTTTTAGACATACCACACTCATAATGCTGGAGAGACATGCAGGTGATCACTTTCAAAGAGCAATTGAAAATTTGGTTCAGGTTGTGGGAAGACAAGTTCAACAGAAGATAGTGATTAGGGAGTCAACTTCCTGGACTAGAGCTAAGAGTCGATGAGCTTAATACATTTACCTACCAAAACAACAGAACACTGGAGAAGAAACCCAGACCTCTGGCTCCTCCATTTGCTAGCCAAGTGACGCTGGACTCAGTCTCCTTATTCATACATCGGAGTTAAATAATCATAAAAGATGCATTGACCACAGGCAGAGAGTCTAGTTCTCTTCTCTTGCACATTCCGTAACAAAGGTGTGCTTTTCGCATCAATCATTCTGAGTTGTATCACTGCCCAGCTATTACCTACCTCTCCGCAGGGCATGCCCAGGCCTCAACGTATTAACCTCCATTTTTATTTCAGTTAGACCACAGTGAATATGAGTTGTATATAACATATTTCACACACTATTTTAACATCGTTTGGTCATTTTCAACCTTATACACTCCCCATTGTCTACTATCCCTGCCTCAGGAGAGAAACATCTGAAAAGGACTTTGTTCTCCCACTTGGCTAAATTTCTACTGAATTTATCTTTAAACCGAGTTTAAGTTTTCTAAATATTTTATTCTTCAGCTCTCTAAAATCCTCAAGATGCATGTCCTATCCATTGTTTCTGCCCATAAGAAGGACAAAGAATGCCCATTGTCCCCTTTATCATTAAGACAGAGCGTCTACTTGACAGTCCTTTCTCACATTAGAATTTGAAACTGAGGAGATAAGTTATTTGGACCGAGACATTTCCCCCTGCTGCATAGCAATGGGCGGGCATCCAAGCAGGGTCTAAGGGTACACTCCAAATGGCAGATGGCAAATAACTGGCTTTGTATAAGTAACTCAACCCGATGATTACATCTAATAATTCCTGGCCTGATCCTGGAGCCTCCGCCAGTGCGGGGAGCACGCCCACTGCCCTTTCTGACTACGAGGCATCCTCAACAGGAAGTGTGCCTTCACTTAAAGAATTGTATTTGTGTTTATGGATATGTGTGAATGTAGAGGTTAAGGTGTACTGTAGTGTCCCACACAAGTTGACATTAATTTTTGCTAGTTCTTAAGTATTGCTTTTAATAAATCATTATTACTATATGTATATAGTGTATGCCCAGCTTCTGAGCCAAACTATAATCCTTGGAAGATAAGTGGCACCTACTTAGGTAAAGCGACATCATTACATATGTGCTATATATTATTTATTATGTGGCAGATACTGAAATTACTCTCTTCACTTTCACGGTAATCCCGTGAGGGAGGTATTATTAACTTCACATTACAGGTCAGAAAAACAAATCGCTCAATGCTATGTGGTTGCAAAGGGGGCTGGGAATCTGAATTTGAATATTCCTGGGCAGGGTCTCTTCTATCTTGACTATCACTAAGGATCAATAAATAGTTGTTAAATAAATGCATGATGGAGGGACTCTAAAACTCACACCTTTAATCTCTATGTTACTGTGCACAAAAAAGGATCCATATACTAAACCTGACAAGCTCAGGGGAGGTCAGCATGGTGGTCTTACAAACCCAGAGACCTAAAGTAACCACATAGGTTGATCTGAACATTAAAATTCCTAACTAAAAGCAACTAGTCCAATCCTAGGCCTATAGCTTCCTTGACAAGGGTCAATCTTTACCTTAAGTGAGTTTGTCTATTGTCTTTTTGCATCTAGGATAACATAACTGAAATGTTATGGTAATCTTCATTTCTAGAACCCTCAGGGCACACCCAAACACCAGAGCAAGAGATCACAGAACCCCATCATTATTATCTTGTTCCCCATTTACCATCTCTATGTGTTGTCAATGTTAATTATTAACTATTCTGTACCCACCAATGTAAAAGAAGTATGTGTCTCAAGTAGGAGGGATCACAATACTGGATATCAGGTTATGCTACAAAGCCATTGTAATCAAAACAGCCTGGTACTGGCACAAGAACAGGCATATAGATCAATGGAACAGAACAGAGAACCCAAAAATTGACCCAAGACATTATGCTCAACTAACATTTGACAAAGACGGCAAGAGTATACAGTGGAGTAAAGACAGCCTCTTTAATAAATGGTGTTGGGAAAATTGGACAGCCCCATGCAAAAAAAAAAAAAAAAAATGAAACTAGACCACCAACTTACACCATGCACAAGAATAAACTCAAAATGGATAAAAGACTTAAATGTGACCCTTGAATTCATAAAAATACTAGAAGAAAATGTAGGCAACAAAATTTCAGACATCATACACAGCAGAATTTTCACTGATACAACGCCTAAGGCAAGAGAAACAAAGGAAAAAATGAATACATGGGACTACATCAAACTCAAAAGTTTCTGCACAGCAAAAGAAATAAGCATCAAAATGGAAATGGAACCCACTATATGGGACAGCATAATTGCCAACAATACATCAGATAAGGGGTTAATTTCCAAAATATATAGAGTACTCATACAACTCAACAAAAGGAAGACAAAGAACCCAATTAAAAAATGGGCAGAGGACCTCTCCAAACAGGACATACAAATAGCCAAGAGACATATGAAAAAATGCCCAATGTCACTAATCATCAGAGAGATGCAAATTAAAACAACTATGAGGTATCACCTCACACCTGCCAGAATGGCTGTCATCAACAAATCATCAAACAACAAGTGCTGGCGAGGGTATGGAGAAAAGGAGACTCTAGTACACTGCTGGTGGGAATGCAGACTGCTGCAGCCACTATGGAGAACAATATGGTGTTTCCTCAAAAAATTAAAAATTGATCTGCCATTTGACCCAGTGATGCCATTTCTAGGAATATTTCCTAAGAAGCCTGAAACACCAATCAGAAAAAATATATGTACACCTATGTTCATAGCAGCACTATTTACAATTGCTAAGATCTGGAAACAGCCCAAGTGTCCATCAATAGATGAGTGGATAAAAAAGCTATGGCACATATGCACAATGGAATACTATGCAGCTGTAAGAAACAGAGATCTCTTATCCTTTGAGACGACATGGAAGGACCTGGAGAGCATTATGCTAAGCAAAATAAGCCAATCAGAGAAAGACAAATACCACATGATCTCACTAATTTGTGGAATATAATGAACAAAATAAGCTGATGAACAAAATAGACCCAGAGACATAGAAAGGAGTACAGTTCAGACTGACAAACCTCAATGGAGGGGGCGGGGGGGATAGATGAGATAAACCAAAGAACTTATATGCATGTATGCGTAACCAATGGACATAGACAACAATGCTGGGGGGGGGGGCGGAATTGGGAGGAGGGTGTCAATGGGGGAAAAAGGAGAAACATCTGTAACAAAAATAAATTAATAAAAATTGCAAAACAAAAGTATATATCTCTCATTTTGCTTTTTATCTAATCCCAGAGATTTCCACTGCTTTGCTTTCTCCCTCCCCGTAATCTACCACTAATGAATTTCATGTAACCCTCCTTATACCTTCCCCTTTGATTCTAATGTATAAAATAGGTTAAAAAACTGCCATTCTCTGGAGCATTTTATGAATCTGTTGAGATTTTGCTTCCTGGCAATTGTCGCCAGTTTAGCTCAAATAAACTAAAAAGTTCTCTACAGGTTTGGACGTTTCTTATGGCAACACTATACTGGACTAATTTATAGTCACAATAACAAGCCCGATGCCTTGGCTATGGCATATGTTTCCTAGATGCAGATAGTTGACAATTATATAAAATTAAGATTTTTCTTTAAAAAAATATAACACCATAATGGTTAAAATAAACTGTGGTACAATCAAGACAATGGAATATTATTCAGCACTAAAAAGAAATGAGCTATCAGCCGTGAAAAGACATGGAGGAAACTTAAATGCATGTTACTAAGTGAAAGACTCGAATCTGCAAAGGCTATTACTGCATTTTAAAAAACAATATGACATTCTGGAAAAGGCTAAACTGTGGAGACAGTAAAAATAAAATTAGTGATTGCCAAGAGTTGGGGAGTGTAGAACGATGAATAGGCAAACCACAGAGGATTTTTTTAGGGTGGCGCAATGCCCTAAATGATACTATAATGGTGATATATGTCATTATACATTAGTCCAAACACACAGAATGTAAAACAGAAAGAGTGAACCCTAAGGTAAACTATGGATTATGATGTGCCAATCAATGTAGGTTCATCAATTGTAACAAATGTAGGATGTTGATAATGGGAGAAGCTATGTATGTGTGGGAGCAGGGTGTATATGGGAAATCTCTGTACCTTCCTCTCAATTTTGCTGTGACTCTAAAATTACTCTAAAAAATAGTAACACCAAAGGAACAAAATCCCCAAATCCATGAAATTACACAAACAGACCAAGATGATCTATGCATGAGAATCCCAGCACTATGTTTTGGGCATCTTTGTAACTGCCATTGACCACCACCATTCCCTCAGGTCAAAATATGTACTCAGACAAGCCACACTTAACAAGGACTGGCCAAAAGACATGTAGATCAGCTTGGACCATTAATTTCACACATTAGGATTACAGCCTCAGGGAATTAAAATAAATTTGCAAAGGATTTAATGTGAGTGAGACATGATGCGAGGTCCTAGGGTTGAGTTCTAACCTTCCCACTCACAGGCTGGGTTCTGGACTATGTTCCTACATTCTCGGGACACATCACTGCTATTTTGCTTCCCTGGGATCTCATAGATGACCCAATAGGCTGGTAAACACACACTATCCACACACTCTATATTCCTTGACATTATAAAGCTACAGAAGCAGCATATTATTGATATTTGCTAGTGGTTCTTGCTCTCTCCCACTCAAATGTGTGCCAACATTTCTCCATAGTTAAGTGACTATAAGGAACGAAAATCCATTCACATTTGGCTGTTCCCTGTCTTTTTTAAAATAGTTACCTCTTTTTGACTCATCTCGCCGTCTAACAAGTGAATTTTCCTTTGTGTTAGAAGTTATCTCTTGAGTTCACTGTCGAGTCCATTTTAATTCTTGCATCCTCCTCTGAGATACTCATTCCAAACGAATTGCTATTCTGTCAGTTACACAGCTCTGTTCCTGGCATGGGAATTGTATCTCTCTAATGGCTTTCTTCCTCTAAACATATTCTTTTTAGAGGTCTCCATTATCCCCCAGTCCTTGGAGGGAACCACTGGCAGTCGTAGAATAGGGCTCTTTGCTGCCTAGAGGCTTGAGAAACAAATCTGAAATATTTTTGAACTAAAAGAGTCCCTGAACTGATGTGTGTCCTGGATTGCCTGCTACTGGGCACCGAGTACCAAACACAAGACAGAACTGCAATTATTCTTCCCAGCAGTCAGGGTGCCAAATGAGTTTTTCCTGCACTTAAAAATGGACAGAGGTTTGCAGTAATTGAATGAAATAATGTACAATAATTTAAAATATTGTTCATTCAGAGAGTGATTAGGCTTTAATTAAATGGTGTCATTTAATATACCGTCCAGCAGACATTATAATTGGTTTCTTTAGCAGAGAACACAGTAATAACTAAGCTTTACTGAAGTGATAATGGTACTAATGTAGCCCAGTGGATACATAAACAGCTTGCCTGCATCTGACACCCTCGATGAACAAGAAGTAAGCTTTGATCATGACATCTGCACAACTCTTGATCAGTCATTTCTTTCTGCAATGAAATTACAAATAACTGGGACTAAATAAATGCTGTTTACATTAAACAGGTATGCCACCTGGGATTTTCAGAGGTATTAAGCTATTTATTTATATGGCTGCAAAAAGGTAGGGTTATCTTCAGAACAGTTATGAAATGACATTGCATTTGAATGCCATTTATTGTTTTTAAAACCCGGTATCAATGCAAACTAGCACTCCACAGTTCGCTCAGAGAGGGCAGACAATTTTCTGGCACAACCACAGCTGTGTATTTTAACTCCTATCTTCTGCTGGTCATTTACAAGGACGTTTTCATTTCCAGGCTTGGCTCCTGTTTCCTCGTGGCTCATTCCCGAAATGTGATACAATAAGGTCCTATTCTCCTCGAGCCATTCTGCTTGATAATTCTGAGCAAAGCCAGAAGGGGTGGGGTGGGGGAGAATTTAACTGAATCTAAAAAAAAAAAAAAAAAAAAATTGCCTTCTAAGGTCTAATGGCCCAGACAAATGACAAAGTAACCAGACATTAGATTAAATTCCTTTGCTAAATTCTTTGTTTGCAACAATATATGCATTACACCTAGGGATGGAAAACTTTCATTTCCCTGTTTGCAAATGACCAGCAACATGTTTATTTTGGAAAAGAATGGAAACATTGATTATAGCAAAGAGCTAGCTAGGTCACAGTGTCAGAAAAACAGGCCGGCTCTATCACTGGGTGGAGACACAGAACTGGCAATCACAGGATAGGGTCCCGGGGGTGCAACTCCACCATTATAGACGTTTCAATGGATTGTTAGGGACTTGGTACAGCCTTTGAGAACTCCTCCCTGTCCCATTAGAACTCAGGGAGGGTTTTCTGGTTCATCCTCAGAAGATGAGAAGTGTCACTGGGGACATAGGAATCACGTGTAAATGGCATTCCGAAAACTCTAAAATGAGGATACTCCCTGCAAACTGGAGAGAGCAGGCAACCCAAACTGAGCGAAATAAAGGCTGCCTCCGGACTGCCTGGGTCCTCGCAGTTAAAGGACAGACCTCATGCCAACACAACTGCAAATCAAACGCTACTCTCAAGGACTTTCACAGCCACTGGAGACCATCAGGACTCCTGCTATCCTTGAGGTTTTTTCCTTACAAAGCAAACCACACTCGCCAGACTGAACAACCACAAAAAAGCAACTGTGCTCCGGACAATTAGAGCCTCTGCTTTGCTTCCCTGTAAATTACTCTTTTAACCAGGGCCATCCGGTTGCACCCAGAGTGCTGTCTGGAAGGTCCTTGCTGACCAAACTGCCAAATCCAGTGACTGTTTTAGGTCATTGTCCTTCTTGACCTTTCTGGGGCAATTCAAACAGTCAGACACAGCCTCCTCGGATACTCCTTCGCCGGCTACGGCAACCGTATGTTGGACCCTTCCTCCTTTTCTCTGGCTGCTGGAGTAACAGTTCCAAAATGTGGATATGCTCCTTTCCTCTGTTTAAGTCATTCTTTGGCTTCCTATTTCTCCAGGATATAAAACAAAGTCAACAGCATGGCATATATAAAAGCCTTCAAAAATGGCCTCAAATAATCTCTCTCTCTCTCTCTCTCACACACACACACACACACACACACACACATGCACACACACACACAATTTCTTGTGATTATCTCAGCAATCCCTGCATTTCTTCACCCATGTCCTTTCCTTTTCCCTTTTTCTTTCAACTCTTTACTTGATGGGACCCAACTCATCTCTCAAAATCCTTCTTGGCTCACTAGCCTGGAAACTCCATGGGGGCAAGAGTGCTCCTGTGGTGCCCATCACTGGCACCTAGCACAGAGGGTGGCATGCAATGTTTGCTACAATTATTTAAGTTGGTGTTGCCAAATATCGAGTCACACTGTCCTTCATGTTCA
The DNA here is from genome assembly GCA_030848825.1 of Tadarida brasiliensis. Taxonomy (NCBI): domain Eukaryota; kingdom Metazoa; phylum Chordata; class Mammalia; order Chiroptera; family Molossidae; genus Tadarida; species Tadarida brasiliensis. The sequence goes on along the minus strand of CM061257.1, from coordinate 205,786,588 downwards.
CACTGAACTTTCTGTATACTTTAAGCATCACAATTTTTATTTCATGCCTTAATTATCAGCAGGGGAATCAGGCCTTCCACAAATGAGTTTGTCCCAGTCAGAGACCTGACCTGAGGCATGTGCTTGGCAGTAGCAGCACCCAGAACTGCTTGCTGGATGAAGGAAGAGAACGTGGGAAATGGCCATGTGAGCACCAGGAGGTGGGTTTCCCTCAGCACACCTGTGCTCTCCCCCTGTCTCAAGGTGGCGTTTCTTTAGCTTGACCAGCTCCAGGCTGAGGCCTTTTAAATTCTGTCTACTGGATTCCTGCCGTGATCCAATAGTTACAAAGTGGCAAGAACTGATTTGGCACTTCACCCACAGCCCCACTCACAGCCTCAGGGATAAAGCAGCCTGTTCTAATCTAATCAAAGGGCTGCTTCATACAGCTTTATTTGCCCAGATTCTCTGCATTCTGCTGCCTACTCCCTTAGACACCCACCAGGAAATAACAGCAGCCTCCTGAGCCGGCAAGATAAACCCACTGGGATTACAACCATTCCCCACAATTGAGCAAACCGCTTCTCCAAATGCCCATGCATTTTGCATTAAATACAGTGTATCCAGTTAAAAATAAAACTCAAGTTGTTTGGTTAATGGTTTTCCCAGGCCTGAGGTTGAGACCAGACCACTGATCCGTCTCTTGGAGAATGTCAGCTGGTCCTGCTGCCTGCCACAGACACCGTTCGGCTATTATGTGGGACATGAAGCACTTTCATTCATTCTTAAACCTAATGTCCAATTAACTGAGAAAGGGATTCATTAAATAATTTAAACTAGATCCAAATTAAAGGGCAGTTTGCTTAGTTGCATTTGCAGAGAAGTTCAATTCGACTGAAAGAAGTAATCATTTTAAGCCCATGTTGGTTTGGGACACACTTTAATGGGGGTAATTTTGAATCAGCTCCATTTGTATCTTCTTCTCATAGGGAGCATAGGGAAATCGTGCCTGTGACACCCATATGCAACATTTTCTCCTTGACAATGTGTTTAAACTTAATTCTTTTGAAAAATTATGTAAAAGAGTTTTGGTCATAATTACATGTTCAGCTTTTACATGCGAGGACCTGTTAGACTAGATGATGAATCATATTCATTGCCAAGATGCTAGAAAAAAATCCCCAAGAACCATCTGGAAAACCGGTTGGTCGTAGACATCCTTCGTGTCAGCTTATTCTTAGAAGAGCTGGGAATAGAACTCACAACATCTGACTGTACCCACGAGCCTTCCCAGCTCACCTGCTTCACCCTGTCGGGAAGACCGACCGTCCAGAGCTGAGTCAGAGGAAAGCTGTTTAGGGGGTTCCGGCTGATTCACCAGCTATTTGTAAAATGCATTGATGTGCTAGGGAATGCAAGAGGAACAGATTAATCTCCTGTTCCTGAAAGCTGGTTTCTCTGGGTTTGCATGCAGTTCTTAATGCCAACAGAAAACAAGTAAAGGTTACAGAAATCCTGCAAATATTTCTCTCACGTCCAGGGCTTCTGGAACTACTTCCACCCTCAACAGTCCACTATTCCTTTTTCCAAGTGGTCAGTCCAAAGAGAAGTACATGAAAACAATCTCCTCAGCCCTGGCCGGTTTGGCTCAGCGGTTAGAGTGTCGGCCCTCGATTGCAGTTCGTCCCCGGCCCTCGTCAGGGTCATGCGGGAGGCAGCCAGTCGATGTGTCTCTTTCACATGGATGTCTCTCTCTCTCTCTCTTTCCCCCTCCCTTCCTCTCTCCCTTCCTCCCTCCCACTCTATCTGAAGATAAATGGGAAAATATCCTTGGGGGAGGATTTAATTTAAAAAAAAACAGTCTCTTCAGCAAACCTTCCTGAGATGCCCTGAGTCCCAAGTTCACGCTCATGACCACCTGCAAAATGCTCAGCCCCCTGGGCCAAAGGAGCTGTTCTTACAGGCAGGCCTTCTTCCAGGTGCACCTTCTTCAACAGACTTTCTGGGCCTTCAATTTTGTCTTTTACTTTCTTCGGTCAATGTAATTATCATCATCATCATCGTCATCATTTACATCAAAACATGTACTTGCAGTTGCCATCTTGGTAATGAGCAGGTGACTAGTACAGCCTTCCTTTCCTTTCACAGTGAACCAGGCTGGGGAGACAGTATAGGCCAGAGACCTTCAAGCAATGAGGTCCCCTGTTCATGATGTCCCCTGCTGCTCCCAGGGCTGGGTTCCAGCTGCTTTTCCTCACAGGGTTGCCGCAGTGTCTTCTGACAGCTGTTCCTAGCGGGGCATCTCCAACCAACAGCAGTACCTCCCCTTTTCTGTCCCTCACCTGGGTGTCACCTGGGAAATGTTCAGCTGCTCCCATCAGTGGCTTCTCTGCCTCCTGGAACAGTTCTGTAACTTCCTAATAGCTTGAAAGCTTCATTTACAGCCTCAACACCACCTTGAGAGAATGGCTCCTAGGAGGGTCCAGGCAGAGTCCTCCTCAAGTAGCTACAAAGCAGAACAGCTCCTTTAACAAACATCAAGAGGGAAAAAAGAAGAAAAAACCTGTAATGATATTTATAAAGAGGTATATGGCTGCATAGCATATCTACATGCATTATTTATTTTCGTCTTCACCAAAGTCATAGGAAGTAGGTGGTATTAGTTTACAGATGAAGATCATGGCAAAAAGCCCCCAGTTTTCCTCGTGTTCCTCAGCCCTCACTTGCACTTTTGAAAGACATGAGGAAACCTAATTACTCTGCTCTTGTCACTTCTGTGCTCATCTATAATTCCCCAATGTCTGCAGAATAAATCCTCACTCCTTAACCTAGAGCACAAGGCCAGATACAACACGATTATGCCTTCTTTTCCCAGTCCCTTCTTCTGTGCATACTGTGATCCAGCCAAAATGAATTACTGAGTGTCTCACACTCACCCATCTATGACAGACACCATGATGCTACTGGAAAAGCATTAGATTTGGATACAGGTTGTTTTTTTTTCAGATCCCTAACTCTATCATTAACCAGCTATTTGACCTTGAGAAAGTAACTTAAGCTCTCTGAAGCTCAGTTTTTAACAATCAAATGGAAATGTATTGATTGGTGAACAAATAGACACGGCCCTTGCTATCCTGGAGCCCACCCTGGGCTGTGGGGGGATGGGAGACGGGAACTCAACCTTGGTGCTAGTCAAGGGAGTGGGGGGCAGGCAAGAGAGAGGTGCAGAACAGGGAACTGAGACATTTGGAGTGACTGGAGGATGGATGTGGGATGGGAGAAGGGTCTGAGATGAGGCTGAGGAAGGAAGCAGAGGCCAGATCATGAAGGCTCTTTAAGCTCCGTTCAGGAATCCTTTATTCCAGAGGAAATGAAGAGCAGTCCCAGGGTTTGAATCAGGGGAAGAATGTGCCCAAATCTGCATTCCACAGTGATCCCTCTGGCTGCTGTGTGGAGAAGGTTGAATGCGGATAGGATGGAGGGGCAAGACTGGAAGCAAGATCAGCTCATGGGAGGTGGTTGCAATGGTGCATGAGAGATGATAATAAAAACACCTGGCTCTTGCCTGGCCGGTGTGGCTCAGTGGTTGAGCGTCGAGCCATGCACCAGGAGGTCGCCAGTTTGATTCTTGGTCAGGGCACATGCCCAGGTTGTGGGCCAAATCCCCAGTGGGGGGCATGCAGGAGGCGGCCGATTGATGTTCTCTTTCATTGATGCTTCTGTCTCTCTCCCTCCTTTCCTCTCTCTAAAAATCAATAAAGAAAAAATATTAAAAATAAATAAATACCTGACTCTTGAGGTGATCGTGAAAATCAATGAAATGTGGCAAGTACAGTGCCTGGTACAATATCTAGCACTTGATCCACAATTTCTGGCTCCTTCAATTCCCACTTTTGGAACTCACTAAAGATCAAGGAAGCATGGAGAACCAGACAATAGCAATATGACAATATTTATATATTCTAATTTTTTCAGATAGCATATCCATTTGGTATTCTGATTTATAATATAAATTTCCGGGATGCCTGCTGATGTTATTAAGGTTGTAATATTTCATAACATGGTCTGTTTTCATTTCCCATTACATTGTATGCCTTGTTTCCCATCACTTTGCCCTCTCTGCAAATGTTTATTGCAATACAAAGAGTAAACAAAGGCTTTGCTTTGATCAGAGTCTGTCAGAAATCATTGGTAAAAAGCTGAACTGCCCATTGTCTAAAGACTCTTATGAAAATGGGAGATAATGAAGTAGAAAATAGAAAAAATATTGATGAATATAACTACAGAAGTCAAAATGCCACCCCATCTAATCAGAACTTAAAAGAAATAGCAAAATGTTTTAAATTAGAAGTTTAAAGGTGCAAAGGCTCAGAGATAAAGAGTAATTTTTGAAAATGTCTGTGTTTCAGGATGACAGGGTTCAGCTTCATGTCATCAATATCCAATTTGGCTTTATATTTTTCAGGAACAACCACATAATTAAAATCATACCTGGTAACTGATGAGAGCAAAAAGCACTTACTTATATTACAGCATATTAAGAGGTGTTAAGGGGGAAAAAGAGCTTGCAATAAAAACAAGAATTATGGCCATGAAAGAAAAGCAGACACATCATTTATGAGTTTTACCTGTGTGTGCTCTGAAAAGGCAAGATAATTCATTTTCCATGTAAAACATCCTTGAAATTGAGAAGAAAGTGATTTCCAACATTTTCTAAATCTGTTCTGGGTAATCAATCAAGATATAGAATTTGGAACTAGGCAGATCTAATACCAAACCAGAAGGCAGGATCATAGCTCTGCCCTTACTGTGTAGAATGGAGAGAATATCTCTTCTCTACTTATGTGGATTACACAAACTAATATGTGGCCCAGGTCCTCTCACACTGAGAGCTTTTGTAGATTGAGAAGGTATAATTTTAAAATTGCTAAACCAATCAGGCAACCCTATGAGCAGAAAAGCCCTAGAATCTGTCAGCCCCAGGTCACCACATTCCAGGTTCCCGCCTCACTCTGTCTGCTCCCCTTTGAGGTCCTCGTTTGACTTGGGGCTGAGCCCACATGGGTGATGATTCTTTGTAGTATATTTTCTGAAGAAAGTCCAGAGTATTCATGCTGTTACCTTCTTCTGAGGCAACATTAGAACAATATTTTAATGATACCATGCTCATCAGCTTTCTTTCCTAGCTGATGTTTTCTTTTCGGAATTTTTTATGGTCTTAGAGGGTCTTTGTCCACTTCATCTACCATGCACTCATCAATGCTACTTTAATAAAGGTAATAACTTAAAAAATCACACCTGTTCTTAGGATTCCTTAAGATTAATTTCCAGAAATCTGAATGGGGAGGTATCTGAGCTTCTGTTGGCAATCCCCGTCTATTGATCTCAGTGGGTGGCAAAGAGGGTTTAGAGAGCTGTTAGGGATGGGGGAGGGGGGTGCTCCTCTCCGTCCCTATGTCTGTCTTCAGGGTTCTGAAAGAAGAAGCTGGAGATCAGCTGACCTTCAGTCCTGCCCAGGCCACAACTCCCAGTAGCAGAAGGCTTACAAGTACAATGTGGGCAAAGGAAGAGTGAGCTGAACAGGTGAGCACCTCTGCCTTGGATATCGTCACTGGGGGAGGCCAACCTGAACTCATGTGGCTCTTGGACAGACAATGGTATTGCCAATTTAATGTTAATCCAATGACAGGCTGTCAGTTTACAGGCATCTTTAAGCCTGGCCAAGAAATAATAGCTTGAGGTTTTTCAACAAGAAGTAATGACAGGTTTGGAAAGAAGCACCAGAGGATATATGGCTCAATCATCTGCCCTTCACATCTCTTCCTAGATGATTAAGCATCTACCTTGTGGTCAGAGATTGAGAGAGCAAACGTTTTTGCAGGAACCCAAACCTATCAAAATTCTTTATTCAGCAATTGTTCATTGATCACCTACTATGAGCTCAGGAAATAACAAATAAATGCTACGCTTGCCATCTGTCTAAAATTTTTTATGAAGAAATTTCAGCCCCTTACTATCTGTTCCAGTTCACTAGGATTAGTATAATAGAATTTGTAACCTAGAAAGATCCTAGAAATTGAATTCAAATTCTTCTCTTCAGGGGTGAGAAAATGGAGTTCGGGAGCCCAAGTGATTTTCCCTATGTCATGAAAGTTGATGTGAAAAAGCAGGTTTCAATCTCAGATCTCCTGGTTCACCATCAGTGTTTCTTGCCTGCTTCATGAAGCTTCTTGCAGGCTCCACGAACACAATGGAGTCTTCAGAGAGATACACCGAAGTGTTCAAACATTAGTTTCAACTCATCATAAGCATTTATTGAGTGTCCACTTAGGACTGCATTGTACTTTCATGGGGGGGGGGGGGCAAGTACTCCTCCATAAAAAAGTATTAAAAATTATATTCAACAACTGAATTGGTAGAAAGATGAATTTACTCATCTTAATATATATTAAAATGTTTTTTGACCCAAAAGTTTGTTTTCTTTCTTCTGATTTTGAAAGAAATCTAAAACATTTTATGGGCTACTGAAAGTCTCGTGGGCCCATAAGTTAGTCCTGCACATGTCAGATGCAGGGCGTGGAAATGAGATCCTGAAAAGGAGACTGAAGAAAAGTGAAGATATTCTTGCCCTCAACCAGCACATAAGAGAGTTGGAGAGAGAAGGTATAGAATGCACTTTGTTCTGTGAGTAGTGAATCCTCTTCAGACATAATAAAGGTTAGCATTTACTAACATAAAAACTGTGCTAGTCACAGATCATTTCCTACATCAACGTCTCTCCACTAAGGAAACCAGACACAAACATTTTGGTTGAGTCATGCCTGTCAGTTGTCCTGCCCTCTTTTGCCCAACCATTTCTAGCAACAGCCAACCATCCTAGGGGCTGAGATAATAAGCCCATCTTCAGCAGAGTAATATCTTCTCTCACTACATCATCAGCTAGATGATTGGTGTCATCTTTCTTAATAAAAAGCCATTGCTAGAAGCCATCTCTACTAAATACTCTTGACATCACTTCCTTTAATAGAGCTTAGAAGTTATAAAATATTTAAGCAGCAAGGCGTGACAGAGCATGTGTTACTCTGGGCTGCTCTTTCAGCTCTCTCTCCTGGTGTGAGACAAGATGCGAAAGGCCAGTCCGTTCCCTGCTTCTGTGAGTGTGGCTGCTGAATGCTGGCACCTTGGGAAAACAATGTTATTACCAGTGTTGGTTTTTAAAATAATTACTAGATGGAAAAGACCAGCACAAATGATTACCATGAAAATAAACTGACCCGACAGTGCCAAGTGTCTGCTCTCTATCCTCTGATTAATCCGTAGTGCGGTAGTTTCTCTATACGCGCAGACAACTAACTTATTTGAGTGAGGCCGACTTAAGCAGGGCAAAAAACTGCGCGGGCCACTGACACCACCTAGTCCTACTTTCTGGTGGAGAAAGAACTGGATGATCACAAGAATTGGAGAGGAGCTAAACAGAAACCAAAAAAGTAACTGTGCAATAGTACATAAAAATAAACTTTTAACAGAAATGAAAGCTACAGAGACAAGTTGATTAATACTAGGAGGAGAACAACAATGAAAAACTACAACCGTCCCCAAACCAACATTCATTCTGTACTGAAAAGGATTCATTCTTTCTCAAAATCCTCACAAATTCCAATTATCTATAGGGCCTTATGTCCAATAGGAGCTTTTCAAAATAAAGACATTTTAGTAGAATAACTGTTATGCCTTAGCTCTCCTAATGTGTTAATTTATAAACATAAAATTTCAATAAGCCTTAATAATTCACGTTATAGATTGCTATACAGTGACTGTGAGTTGTAAGTAAAAATGAAAATGCGAAAGTAGGTACCATTTGCATATCTGACCCAAAGGAAAGACTTGCACGTCTGCATGGCTCTCACCTCGCCCAGTGGGCTCTACCTAGAGAAACATCGCTCTCCTAAGACATGCGTGTACATAGCAGGTGCTCAAGAAAAAATAAAAGTCTGATGCTAATAGTTCCCATTATCCCCCTTTCTCTTTAGTAGGATGATCAGTCATTGTCTCTCTAAGACACATGGCACCTTGATAGGGTGTAGATTCCAAAAACCAGGATATGGATGGAGTCCACATTCCATGCCTTTTAAAAGTGTCTCCCAGAAATACCCACAACTCTTTTGTAGGTCAGATAAAATTAATTTTTAAAAATAAGTGTGTGTGTGTGTGTGTGTGTGTGTGTGTCTAAATGAGTGTTTGAAGGCTTTGAGAAATCAGACCAAAAATGGAAAATGCGGAATAGTCAAATGCGAGTGGGTAATTAGGTGGCAGCTCACGTCTTGACTGATGAGTCCAAAGAAAAAGCCAGACAAAGCCCGCCATATGTTCAGCTTTCTGTGTAAACCACTGTAGACAGAGAGAGCTTTACGGAATATTCTATAGCATATGTCTAGTCAGTGTGTTTGTTCCACCCTACTTGTTGCCAAGTTCCAAATGCTTAAAATAATTAACCTTGCCACCTCTTTGGAAAGCTTTGCAATGTATCACAAAAGAAATGCTTTACTCTGTCATCCTTAGAGGTAGCACCCCACCAAAACTCACCAATGAAGTGGGTTTATTCCCCTGTGAAATTGAATACCAGCGTGTATGTTAAGAAATCCCTCTTTTCCAGAACACTATTCAAGTGGTTGTACAAACAAATGCCAAACACTAGTTTTTCAACAATTAAGAAATACAATGTGGTGATGGACAGAGGGAAGGGATTGAGGGCAGGGGGGTGGGCAAAGGTGGGGAAATGGGACATCTGTAATAGTGCAAACAATAAAAATAAAATAACAGTGCAAAAAAAATACATGTAAGAAATAATAATAATGAAACAAGCATTTTACTCAGTGTTAAGTTGCTATATATAAGAATTATTTTTGTGTGTGAGTTGTTTTATTGAACACTGATAAGTACTTCTGGGTGCTTCACATATAAATACAATGTTCCTTGCTCAAAAGATCTTATACCCTGATGGCGGAAACATATTTACAAAGAACTATTGTTCTTATAAAAGGAAGGTGTAGAGTGTAATGGATTTGTACACTGTCAGCTCAGTTTTGCTGGATTTACGTTTCTCAGAACTCTCTTCCCTCTACAGTTCCAGGTTAGCACAGACCACAAGAGCTGTTTTATGGGAGATCTGGAAGACAGAAAAGTGAAATAGCCATATTCTTACCACACTCGGAAGGTTGCAGCAGGACAAGGGTGCAGTGACATCTCACATATGTGGCTGTGTACCTGCTGGCTTACCTGTTGGGGTGGAGGGCAGGCAGCAGCCGGGCTCACCACTCCAACTCCTGCTGCATCCCCCTTTGGCTGCTCTGACCCCTGGACCAGGCACATAACAAGCATCATGACCAAATTCAGCAGCTTCTCCTGCAGCAGACACCCACAGCCTCAAAGTTAGAGGCCTCAAGGCGGTGAAAGACCAACACAGCTTCCAATTCATCCTCCTAGGCCCTATTCAGGTCCAATTTGTCCTTCTTCCCCATCTAACCCTTCCACCAGCCTACCCTGAAGGCAGACATGATAACCTCCCTTAGGCTGTTTCACCAACTAACCTAGTTTCCACCATTGTGTAAAGTCAAATCCCTATAAGAAATCATATCCTAATGGTCTGCCAAAGGGTATCAAGAAATGTTCTTGCCCTGGCCAGTTTGGCTCAGCAGTAGAGCGTTGGCCCGCGGACCAGAGTCTCGGGTTCAATTCTGGCTAAGGGCACGTACCTCGGTTGCGGTTCGTCCCTGGCCCCGGTTGGGGTCATGCAGGAGGCAACCAGTTGATGTGTCCCTCTCACGTTGATGTTCCTCTCTCTCTCTCTCCCTTTCTCTCCCTCCCACTCTATCTGAAGATAAATAGAAAAATATCCTTGGGTGAGTATTGAAAACAAAAAAAAGAAATGTTCTTTAGTACGGTGACTTGAGGTGAGGGTCTTCGAAGGAAAGAAGAGTTCTCCAATACAGAAGGCAGGGGAAAGACCTTGCAGGCATGGAGAACAGCACATGCAAAGGCTGGACGACATTCGGGAACGTCATATATTCAGGATAGAGTGACCATCAGGTTTGTGGGAGAGTTTATTTTAAAAACCAAAAGGAAGGCTGAAGAAGGTATAAGAACCACGCAGGCCACGCTGAGAAGTTTGAACGAAATCCAGGAGGCAATCAGGAACTATAGAAAGATTGTAAGCAGATCATGCATGTGTCTGTGCATGTGTAAAGTGATCAGATCTGATTTTAAAGATAACTCTGGCAGCTATGTGAAGGATTGTCAGAAGGGATAGGACAAGCCTGTGCCAGAGAGTTTGGTTAGGCGTCTGTTGCTATACCAATTAGCAAAAGATAAAGGATGGTGGAAGCTGGGGAGAAGCACCTCTTCTGCAGAGTCTGTAATTCATTTGTATATACAGTTATATGAGACACAAATCTGAACACCACGTGGATGCTGAGGAGCATCCCTCTGAAACTGTCCTTCACATAAAGTTAAACCACACTGACTCTGAGTACCAGTTAGGAACCCTCAAGGTGAGAAAATATCAACAAACCTAACTCCAGCTGGTTCAGAGGTTGGAAGGACTTCAAGCCTGGTCTGAGCCAGAAGCTTATCTATGTCGCCAAAATGTGGTGAATTTTTGCCTCTCTGCTATGCCTTCCAAGAAAATTCGCGCGCGCACACACACACAACCACAACAAAAACAACACTAAACAATAACGTGTTGAACACTTACTTTGTACTTAAAGTGCTTTAAATGTGTTTACTGGGTTTCATCTTAAGGCAAAGTGACCAGTCGCAGCTGTCGGAACCATAGGCAGCAGGAAACGAAAACATTTTCCCCTCTGATCACCAGACAGTAGTCACCCCAAACCCATTGCTGTGGCGGTGGCAATGAGGTTATACTCAGTGGCTAATCAAATCTCATTTTGAATCTGGGGCAGTGTCAAAGCCATCTGACAGAAAAATAAAAAAGACCACGTGAAATTCCATTAGAAGTGAAAAGGCGTGACGGGAAGGTCAACTCACAAGCCATTATGCCCTGCTTTTTAGTATCAGTCCTAGATCTGAGCTCTTCCCTCAAGTGTTCTGCTGGTAATTGCTGTCACCTTCATGGAAATGGCTATTTAGTCCCATGTACCAAAACTAAGGGAACAGAAGATGAAGTCTTCTTCACTTAACTCTTAAATTTCTTATTCTTGTTTCATGTCCCAGTAGGATTGTAAACTCTTTAAAGATATGGACCTTGTCATATTATTTTGTATCACCTAAAGCCAATATACAGTAAGCATTAATAAGTGCTCTCTAACCTGTACTGTAATTGTGGAGTTTAAAACATATCTCCATGGTGTGACGATGCTGACATTTATCTAGTTAATTCTGTCCACTTTTGTTTCATGTATTTTGAAGCTCTGTTATTTGGCATACATATTTGCGAATACTATGTTTTCCTGATGAACTGGCCATTTTATCATTTGGAAATGTCCCCTTTTCTATTTTTTTTTCTATAGTAATAAAGCCACTTCAGACTTCTGATATTTCCTATTTGCATGGTATGTCTGTTTTCCAGATAGTAAATGTATGGGTAAATACAACAGACTACTTCTTTCTTTAAAATAAAGAGTGCTGTCTTTCTAAGAAAAACTTATAATGCTTGCTTGTAACACTTAATATATGTAGATAGAATTCACATATTTACTCTTAACTTATCTTGATTTTATGTTTAAAGTGCAACTCTATTGACAACATATAGGTTTTGCTTTTTAAAAACCATATAATCTCTGCCTTTGAAGTGGAGTGTTTAATTCATTAATATTTAACATAGTTTTTCATATGTTTTGAATTAGAGTTACCATTTTTATTATTTGCTTCCTGTTTGCCCCCATTCCCCCCCCCCTCATTTTTTTGGTTCTTCTCTCTCTTTCCTGACTTCTTTGGAAATATTTTAACATGTTTTAGAATTCCATTTTAATTTAGTTATTGGCACTTTAGCTATACTCCTTTGCATTATTTGTTAATGTTTGCTATAGTGATTACAATGTACATCTTTAACTTTTCATTCTTCTTAGAGTTATTATTGTACCACTTTTCATATATAGGAAACTTGCAACGATTAGTTCCATTGCTCTTTACCTCACTACCCTCCCAAATCCCTTTATTCTATATTCTATCCCTTTATTCTGTAGTTGTCAGACAAATTCCATATATATATATATTTCCCCACAGTAAGCATTATAAGTTTTACTTTAGATGGTTTTAAAGAAATGAAGAAGCAAAGCAGTCTTTTATATTTACCCATATGCATTTTATAATATTAATGTATTTAATTCTCATACTAACCTTAGGGGTATTCTACCCCCATTTTACGGAAGAAAAATGGAAGACAGAGGCATAGATGACCCTCCAACCTCTGCCTGAACTTTCATTCCCTCACAGTTCCATCATGGACAGGCTATGCCTGCAGAAAGTTAAACCCAGAGCTCACTGCGCCACTCCCCACTCACCACCCCCAGACCTCACTCCACGCCACATGGCAAAAATTTCCAGCCTTGCAGAGACCGAGCGGCGCATGGATTCTCTGATGCTTATTTCCAGATGTGTGCTGGAAAGGACAGTAACAGCTACACACTCTCAAGACTGAGTTCCTGACCTTTGTGAATACAGAACTGGCTTCCTTCAGAAAGAACCAGAAGGACCCTGGTGTCCTGGACCACATGGTGAAGGAGTTGGACCTCAACTGTGATGGGCAGCTAGATTTCCAAGAATGTCTTAATCTTATTGGTGTCATGGTGGTAGCTTGCCATGACTCGTTTACCCATTCCCTGTAGTATATCTGAGGGGCCCTTGGAGCTGGCCTCCAAACTCACCCACTTTCTCTCCAGCCTCCCAGTCATCATCTCTTCACAGACCACACAGCCCAGCACACCCACTGCCCCGTGCGGGCCCCTCCTACCACAGCAGTAATAAAACATCATCATGTTGTTTTTAAAGTTAATTCCGAAGTCTCTTCTCCCTAACAACTCCAACTCATTCGATCTGCGCCATTTCTCTGAGATGATAGGAATTTCCCAGCCAAACCCAGCATGCACGTTCAGGCCATTGCCCTCCCTGCGTGAAGGAGCTGTTTCCCAGAAAGCATCCCTGGGCATCACGCTAAAGGCTATTGCCTGAATCACAAATTTACCTTTGCCCTTTGCTTCAAGGAAGGCCCCAATTACCACATTGCTTCTTCCTCGGGTCCCGGAGCTCTGGGCAGGCAATAATTCAGGTCTCCTTAACAAGCAGGCCGTGGTTCTGTTGTCCGGGGACAGCAGTCAATAAACACACTGAGCCTCGAACCTCCCCAACCTCCACTTACCTCTGAAACTAATTACCTTGCTAACTGCAGAGGCCGAGCGGCCACGCTAACGAGCTGCTGGACCACGGTGTTTCTGCTCTCCGGGGAAAAGCCACAATGAGGCAGCAGCGATGGGGGCCTCGGGAGCTCGGATCAGCCCTTCTCTGTGACTCAGCCCCAGAAATTTTCAAAATATCGCTTAGCAGGGAGATGGATTTGGCCACAGAGTCCCCCTGGTGCTGAACGTGTCCATTAATTAGCATTCAGAGAAATACAGAAAAAAAAAAAAGATTGAAAGGTCACTGCATTAGCATTTCACCCCCGTGTCTGAATAGCTATTTGTATATACTAATTTTCCACCCATTCCTTCTATTAATCACCATCTCTAAGGAGAACTTGGCCAATGCACATTAGCAGACATGCTTTCTGGTGGCAATATTCTCCTCTGAGTAATGATAAAAGAAATCACTGTTTATGTGCGCAACTTTAACATTTTCCTGTAAAAGGGAGTCTTTGGGGGGGGGAGGGGTTATACTTTTCACTCCTACTGAAGAGAACCCAGATGGAATTTTTTGTTTCTCTATAAAACAGGATCAGAGTCAGGCCCCCTTTCTTCCCCCCTTCAAAATCTGGCTACTTATGGCTTCCTTTCTAGACGGATCTTCTTTTTTTTTTTTTTAAAACAAAAGAACCATTAGTGACAGACTCTTTTCCTGTGTGAGCTGAAGAAAAGTCACCACAGTCTTTCACTTGCAAAGAACACAATATGTTGTTTAGATTTTAAGCTGTCAGAGTCCGTGAGAAAGTTCTGGCTTCATGACGCCGGTTGGAACTCGAGGAGCTGCTGGTCACCAGTCTGCACCTCCACCCCCACCTGCAATGGCCTGAAAGCTCTTCCCTCAGAAGAGCGCCTTTCCTGGCTATTGAGCATCACTTTGGTTCTTCCCACCCTGCCTCGCTCTCCTGGGAACACGGGACAATGGCCCTGGATGAGAGGAGGACCAGCTGCACAGCAGAACCCCCACGTTCCCACAAGCTCAGAGAAATGAGAACAGCTGTAGTTTCCTTCAGGAGGTCTTCAGATGGACTCGGCCACTTCTTCAACCCTTGCCCTTCCAGGGAATCATTTTACACCTTTTTGTGGAAAGATATTCTCAGAGAAAACCTGTCCCAGGTGCTTTCTATGCAGGGAGACCTGTTGGAGTCTGAGCACTTGGGGACATGCGGCGTCAGTCACTACGGCCAGAGAGAGGGGCCACCAAAGCACACCTGTCTTCACTGCATCGTCACATCGCATTTCGTCAGTAGTGCACACTCACGCACATCAGGACAGGTGTGCCTAATGCTAATGTCCTGACCATTCATCTCTGAGATCTTTCTTTTCCAGCAAGCAGCCCAAAGTCATTCCAACCTAGTAGCTGTAAAGGTCATACGGGAAATTTGTTGCTATCTTTGAATAATTTCTTATGCACAAGAGAAGAATACATTGGAAAGGGGAAAGGAATTGATGTTTTTCACAGGTGCCATTCTAAAAGGCACGAATCCTTCCCATGCACGGTGACTGCACCTCCCCCTCCCCTCCCCACTCACATGTTGGTGTCATCCATTGAATGCTAAGGTTTATTGCTACCCAGGTCATAAGAGCATTATTGATTCTCCAGCTTTCATAAGGCAGAGTGATGCCCCATGAACTCTGTTATTATAAATATAATAAGCAAGAAACTGACCTCTCTTGTTATACAATTCCAGGTTTTATTGATCCCATCACTTCTATCTAATGATACACATACAGGTACAATAAATCTTTAAAAAATGATTGAAAGCAGAAATCGAATGCGTGTTGTCTAGTATTCATTAGCCGGTCAGGTCCTCTCCTCTGAGGAAGGGGTGAACAAACATTGCATTTTAGCTGTGCATCGGGAGAAAACGCTGAGAGTCACACAGCCCCTTTCACTGTTAAAATAAAGGAGTTTTGGGTCCAACAGAGAGGGAATGACTTCATTGCTATGCACATGAGGTTTCAAGAACTTCTAAAAAGGAGCTGCACAACTTGGCCAGTGGCCATTAAGAGCAGAAAGAGCATAGTCCGTGCCCTACTCCAGCCAGGCCGTCCCTGGTACCTATGGACCAACAGGCAGCAGGGCCCTCACTTGGAAGAGAAAAGACAGCACCTGCGATGGACACTTAAGGTGACCAGAGAGAGTCAACCCAACCCCAGAAGAAGTGTAAGTGGTTGTGGCTAAATTCCCTGGTCGGAAAGAAAAGCTTACACTAAGACGGCATGCAGGGCAGGCCGGCACCATACCTAAGCACGAATGGGAGGACAGGATTAACAGTATGCTTGAGCAAAAGAATTGTGAGGGACAACGTGATGCTTGTGACCTTGGATGGTACTCTAAGCTTTACCTGGCAGAAGGATCCACCCCCAGAGCCAAGCAGTCGGTCCTCCGAGTCCTTACGTGGGCCTGCCTGCCCCACACCCAACCTGCCAAGACTAGAGCTGGGGCTTCACACACCCAAGGCTCTTTTCTACACCCCTGCCAAGCCCCCAGCACTCTGGGGAGTCCCCGGGACGTCTGCTATGTGCTCAGGAACACGCTCCCTCCTGCGGGCACTGCACATGCTCCGCTCAGTGCTGAGTCCCCCCGAGTCTGCCGCCCCTCCCTGCACCGGCCGCAGCACCCCGACTCTCCCTGACGCCTCGGCTGTTCGCTGGTTCATGGCAAAGTGAGGCAGAATTCTCCCCTCCCGTTTCAGAAACACTGGCTAAAGCCACACTTTCTGATATCCCAATATTTATAGTTTTAGCAGAATAGCTCTTCAGGATCCAGCAACGCACACATGAACACAACCTGTCCTTACAGTCACTATACTCCTCTGTGACTATGGCTCTGTTTCTGGGTCACGTCAGCACGCCCAGCTCCCTTTTCCCTTTGGATAAGTTCTCCCCACGGGGGCTCCTTCGTTCCCACGCGCAGAGGCTTCTGCCATGTTGTCCTGCCGGCAGCCCGTGGTGCCCAGACAGCAGGCTGCAGGGCCCCGTCTTATCCCGATGCCCTGAGGGTGCTGCAGAGAGGCATAAGCTCTAGGCACAGAGCCAAGCACAGCGTGAAACCATCTCTCTCACACTCACGTGCTTCGTGGACCAGCACACCTGTCACCGTCAGAGGAATGCTGAAGCCATACACTCGGATTCTAGAGCGATGGGGCAGTTTGGATTCCGAAATTTAAAAGCTCCCTAACTCTCCTAAACCAAAGGATCAGACCTGGGCTTGGCTGGTGGAATTCTGGACAGCAATTTTCACCGTTTCTGTGAGATATTTCGAGTCCTTCTGTTGCCCCTCAGGCTCAACTGCTCACAGGGGCCACTCAGGAAACATTTGCTGAACAAAACTAAGTTCTATTTTATCCCCCCTGTGGGAGAAGGAAAGGGATAAGGGAGAGCGGTAGAAAGGGTTCTGGTGTATTGTATCCCATCTCAAGTCCTAAATCGAATGCACCATTCTCATATCCACTGAACGAAGACCAGGTTTCCCCAGGAGCAGACCTTCACATCCCGCTCAGTCCTGGGAGCCGGAACGCACAGACCTGCCCAGGCGACTTGGAGAGACACCAACGAACAATGTGTTCTGTGGTTCTCCTACTCTGAGTTGATGGTTAACGTAGAAAACAGATGTTTTATATTTACCAAGAATTCTAGGTTTCAAAAACACCGCTCAGTGTTCGTTTGACCCACATAGGCTAGTAGATAGCAGGAATTTTTTCTTCCTGTTTTAGAGGCAAGATACACGGAATGATTTACTTACACACTCACTCACTCACTCACTCACTCTCTCACTCACCCAACCATCTATCCATCCATCCAACCATCTATCCACCCGCCCAGCCAGCCAGCCAGCAAGCCAGCCAGCCAGCCATCCTTTATTCCTTCCATCTCAAACCTGAATTACTTCCATCTTTTCATCCGTATATTACCAAGAAGTGCCACGATCACGGGAGCAGAAATAGGTGGAAGCTTATCATCTTTCTCCTTAGCCCACCCTTTATCATCTGTAACAGTCAGGATTCAACTAGAGAACAGAACCACCAGGAGGTAATATATGAAGAGGTATTGGAAGGGACTGCTTATGTGATTGCGGGGACTGGCCAGGCAAGTCTAAATTCCACGTGGCAGGCCACCAGGAAGGGCGGGCTGGAGCTCTCGGCCCCGGCAGAAGCTGCTGACCACAGGTGGAATTTCCTCTTCTTCAAGGAAGCACCAGCTCTGCTCTCATGACCTGTTAACTGATTGAACCAAGCCTACCTGATTATCTAGGACAATGTCGCTCATTTACAATTAGCTGATTACAGATTTAGTCACAGCTACAAAATATCTTCACACCAGCACCTAGATTAGTGTTTGATTGGGTAACTGAGGACTGTACTAGAGCCAAGTTCACACATAAAACTGACCATCACACCGGCCATAAAACAACACTTCAAACCCACTAGTATTAATTTCCTCAACCCAGTCCCTGTACTCTTTACTCCGCTTCGGCCATTCAGAATCAGTTACACGTTGGAACACATCATTATTGGCAATTGTTCAAATTTAAGATCTTTAAATGTGAAATGCCTCTAGCTCTATTTAACATTTCCTCCCCCCTCACTCCAACTAAGAGTGTCCTTCATGTCCATCCTGCCCCAGTCCTGGACCCTGTTACATGCCCCTAGTCCACCAACATGTTTTCAGCCTGGATCACAATCCACCTGGTCAACCATGTTCTGAGGCTCAGGTGTCCCATCTCTGACACTTCCTCCTGAATTAGCTGACTTTTCAATCCCCACTGTTGGGAAATCCCCCACACTGTTCTCGTGTTCTCGCTCTCTCTCTCCCTCCCTCCCCCCTCTCCCCTTCAGCAGCCATTGAATGAGGTTAATGACTAATGCCTCAATAAATTCATGTTCTCTACCCTAAGCCAGACTCTCACCACTGCTTAGGTTTTTATTTGCCTCCAGCTGATCCCCTCTGTCATTCCTGAACACTATTACATCTTTCCCACTCTCCTAAAGCCTCCCAGCTTCCCATCTCTGCAGGTGACCTGGTGTCCTAATGGACAGACGCTGCATGACATGAACTCCCTGCCCCCTCCCTTTCACTTCTGAATGTCTCTGTTTCTCCTCCCGCCCTGTCTCCTTCCCTCCTGTGGCAGAGGTGGTTCTTTCATTCTCCTTTCTGAGGCTCATTCCTCTACCTGTATTAGCCATCCTAAGCCTCCTCCCAACTCCTCTTCAGTTTTGTCTCATTTTATCAGTCCTCTCGCTTTTATCCTTCAAATTCTTTCTCGTCATTCTTTTTCTCCCCAACATTAAAAACCTGTGCAACGTTCTTTTGTTCTAAAATGAAAGTTAACAGAACAAAATTCCTCTCTGTATCCCCACTTCTTCCTGAAGTTAACATTGTTTCAGCAGTTCCCTTCCCTTCCCTTCCCTTCCCTTCCCTTCCCTTCCCTTCCCTTCCCTTCCCTTCCCTTCCCTTGCCTTCCCATATCCTCAAAAAACCTACTCTGCCCACTTTCATTCACCCCTGGCTCTGCCTCCTCAGCAAAGAAAGCATTGTCTTGGAGATCAGTGCCTTACCAGTCACCAAACCCCATGGCTTTTTTTTGCCGCATCTGATGGTTAAACAACCTCCCTCAGTTGCTAAGACTTGGGGATTTCTTGGTTCTCCTCTTCCTTTCCTGACTACTCCTTATCTCCCTTCTTAACAGTGATTCTCCTTTGTTGCCCATTTACAGATTACAAGCTTCTACATCTTTCCAACTGGGTATTCATACCCTGCAGCTTCACCATGATGCAGTTGAAGGATGTGCAGACGGGATAACAGGGTTCATGGAACTGGAGAAAGTACATAACGAAATTATAATGAGCGCACTTGATGGAGAATGCAAAACTGGCTATGACATTTGACATGAAACCACAAGCCTCCAAGAAATAGCCACTCCCTCCAGACCCCAGACATATGTCATCTGCTGTCCTCTGCCACCCGGTGTGCTTTTGTGGAAAACCTTCAGAATCACTGAGCACATGATCTCATTTGACCATTATGGCAAACCTATTATCAGGATGATGTAATTATCACTTGGTGTTACAGACAAGAAAGCTGAGGGTAGGATCAGTTCCTCGATTAACTTGTGGTTTCAGTTATCTAGTGCCACATAACGAGCCACCCCAAACTTAGTGGTTTGAAAGAACAGCCAATTTATTATTTTAAATGATTGTGTGGGTGAACTGAGGCTCAGCTGGACAGTTCTTTTTGTGGCCTCATTTGGGATTTCTCATAAAGCTGCATCAGATGGTGACTGCGGCTGGAATATCTTAGATGGCTTGCCCACATGTCTGGCACCTGGCTGGGGGCAGCTGAAAGGCTGGGCTCATCTGGGAGGCTGAGATGGCTGGGTTTCTCTCTCCCCATGTAGTCTCAGGGCCCCTCCCTCTCTATATGGGTTCTCCAGCAGGGTAATTGGATTTCTTACATGGTGGCTCAGAGCTCCCCAAAGGGCAACAGCCTTGTTAGGCTTAAGTCTAGAATTGGCACAGTAATACCTTGGCCGTATTCTATTGGTTAGACCAAGTCACAGGTCCAGATCACGATTGAGGGGAAGGGAAGCAGAGCTCATTGGGGACCACCATATGTAACCAGCCACTGCCCTTGTCTGAGTGAGAAAGCTGAGGTGGGACCCAGTTCTTTAACTCTACATTTGGTGAATCTTATTCTTGTCCCACTGTCCTTCTTTGGTGTTATCCTTACCCTGCACTGAGGTTCTGTCCTCTGCCTCTTCTCACAACCCTTCT
Source organism: Tadarida brasiliensis (assembly GCA_030848825.1). Classification (NCBI taxonomy): domain Eukaryota; kingdom Metazoa; phylum Chordata; class Mammalia; order Chiroptera; family Molossidae; genus Tadarida; species Tadarida brasiliensis. The sequence goes on along the minus strand of CM061257.1, from coordinate 205,766,424 downwards.
TTGGTAACTTCATCCTATTTCAGGAACTCAGCAGCTCACTTCTGGGGAATGGATGTCATGCTTCTCTTTATGACTTCTCCCATTTCCGGTGGTCTGCTAGATTGAGAAGTTTAACCAGTCTTTCAGACTAAATATGCCCAAAATGGGATCCATGCTCTTCCCTTCTCTCCTTGCTGACCTCCTGTGTTCTCTGTTTTTGATCCTGGAATTGGCTCTTCCCAATCACCCAGGATTGAAGTCTCTGAATGCCCTTGACACTGCTTCTCCCACAGCCCACCCTTAATCAAGGTGCCAAGTACTCTCCATCTCGTCTCCTCCGCACCTTTCAATCCATGTCTTTCTCGTTATTCCCACTCCGTTCCACAGTCCTATACACCTTTGTCTAGACCGCTCTAAAAGTTACCATTTTAAGCACATAAAGGGTTTAAAACGAGAGGGGGAAATGAGTCATAGCCCAGAACCCCACTCCCCGCACACAGTTACAGCAGTCCCCACTCTCCATGGTTTCAGTTACCTGCAGTCAACTAGGGTCTAACAATAGTAAATGGAAAATTCCAGAAAAAAACAATTTGGAAGTTTTAACTTGAATGCCATTCTGAGTTAGGTGATGAAATCTGGGACTGTCCTACTCCATCCTGCCTGGCATGGGAATCATCCCTTTGTCCAGTGCATCCACACTGTATATGCTACCTGCCCGTAAACACTTAGTAACCACCTCGGTGACCAGGCTGACTGTCGTGGTATCGCAGTGCTTGTGTCCAAATAACCCTTACTGTACTTAGTGATGGCCCCAAAATGCAAGAGTGGGGATGCTGGCAATTCAGATATGCCGAAGAGAAGCCGCAATTGCTTCCTTTAAGTAAAAAAAGATGAAAGTTCTTGACTCAATAAGTTAAAACAAATCATATGTTGAGATTGCTAAGATCTATGCTAAGAACACATCTTCTATCTGTGAAATTGCAAAGAAGGAAAAAGAAATTCATGTTAGTTTGCTGAGAAAGAGAGACCGCATTCACATAAATCGTATTATAGTATATTGTTATAATTGTTCTATTTTACTATTAGTTGTTGTTATTAATCTTTTATGGTGCCTAATTTATAAGTTAAACTTTGTTATGGGTATGTATGCACAGGAAAAAATATAGCATATACAGGGTTTGGTACTATCTGTGGGTTCAGACATCCACTGGGGGTCTTGGAACATGTCCCCTGAGAATAAGGGGGGATTACTGCACAATAATTTGGTTTATCTTTCAAATATCATTTTTAGATAATTATTATTACATTATACATGTTGTTGACTGCTTTCTTCACTCATAATATCTTTTAATTTTGCTACATAGTCTTCGTAGCCATCAGGTTTTAATGACTGCACAACTTTCTATCCCATGAATATATCCTAATTTACTTAATAATAAGTTACTTGGTGATGGATGAGCAACTTTATTTATGTAGCCTTCTAATATTTGAGATTATTGCCTAAATATCCAAAATTAGTATTTTGTTTAGTGATATGAATACTTGTATAGCTCTTGATACATATTGTCAATTACTTTTCAAATCAGTTGAACTGTTTTATATATAGCATAGGAATTATGCACTTTTCTTATCCCTCAATTCAAACTAAATATTCTCATCAAAGTTTTGCTAATTTAATTAGCAAAAAGTGATACTATTATTTCTGTTTGCATTTCCTTGAATAATACTGAGACCAGCCTTTTTGTTCAATTTGTTTGCAATTTTTTTCTTTTAGGAATTGTACGTTTATGTATTTTGCTTATTATTCTTTGATATCTACTATATTTCATTTTTTCTTACTATATTTCTTAACAATTTTTTGGTACTTTCTATAATAATATAACATTTTGTTATATTTACTATAAACAGTTCTTGCCTTTTTTTGGTACTTGATCTATAGCCTATTTCTTCTACAATCATTTATATACCTTTCAATAAGAACTTTTTAAAAAGCTACATTCTGCCCAGCTGGTGTGGCTCAGTGGATTGAGTATCATCCCATGGACTGAGAGGTCCCGGTTCAATTCCCGGTCAGGGCACATGCCCAGGTTGCAGGCTCCATCCCCAGTGTGGGGTGTGCAGGAGGCAGCCGATCGAAATTTCTCTCTCACATCGATGTTTCTATCTCTCCCTCCCTCTCTCTCTCTCTAAAAAAATCAATAAAAACATATTTTAAAATAATAAAAATAAAAAGCTACATCCTTCAATGTGACAATCTTGTCCTAAAAACAACAAAAAAATGACCAACAACCAAAGAAAAAGGTTATTAGTTCCATACTGTTTAATATAGCAGTGCTCATTTCTTTTTCTCTCAGAACATCCATGAGAGATGGCAGTCGCATGCCTGACACACCATCCATCATTGCACATTCAGGGTCATGTACAACTTTTGCACATTTGCTATAACCTCACTCTTTTGCCTCTTTTCTGAGATTGTCTATTTTTTTATTTGTTACAAGTATATTTTCTCCAGAACAAGCAAATTCTAACTTGATTTATGCTGACTCCCATACATATTTTGCACCTACCTCATAACTACCTTATAATATTGTTGATATAGGTGTTGCTGTTGTTGTTGTTCGTTTTGGGTTTTTATTTTTGGTTTGTTGTTTTGTAACTCCTCAACTAAAAGGTATTTTGCAAGTTCCATGAGAAACAGTGCCTTCCAGTGGGAAGCCGGGAAGCAGTGCTCATTAATAGACTTCCCCAATCATTTCCAAAAGTAGGTGGAACTTCTCTATGCTGGTTTGATCAAGGTTAACGAATCTTGATGCCTGGTAGGGGTGGAAGAATCCAGTTTGTTCTTGATCAAACATTATAAGAACATTGGCAATATATTCTTCTGATATGAACTTAAAAACTGTGATAAGAACATAGAACTTTGATAAGAGTCTGAGAACTTCAGAAAAATCACTAGTTTTCTCCATCTCACGCATTGGCCACCACTCAGTAAAATAAGCCTTGCAGCAGGTCTCAGGAAAGTCATATTGTCTAACTTCAGACCTAAAGTCCATTTTTATGGGTCATTCTCACTGGTGAATTTTCCATACAAAGAAGAAGTACGTACACCTTTTACAGGCAAGCAATGCTCACCCCACTGAGACTGCTGTAGTCAACCATCTGCAACCAGAAGAACCATAGACACTAATATATAATACTTATATTTGTAGCCAAATGTCCATGTGGATGCCTCTCTAAAGGGTAAACGTGTATATATGTTCGGTGCCATATTCTCAGCTCAGCTTCTGTTCCACAAAGCCAACCAACTTGCTGCCCTGTATCCACACTGCACTGGAGCTCACCTCTGACCCTGTGGTGGTTGCCCTCACAGCCCCTTCCTTCCATTTTCACCATCACATCAAGCACACACCTCAACACCCATCTGAAACCAGACCTCTTCAAGAAGCTTCCTCAGCAGCTTCCTCTGGATCTTATTATTTCAGAAGGTAGATTACTGAGTCAGTGCGACGTTATTTTGTACTTGTTTTTATTTTACTTGCGAATTGTACTCCCCTAGCTAAACAAGACTATTGAGCACGTGACTGCCATTGTTCCCACAATCTCTCAGGTGGGCCTAATTTTATTTCATACCCTAGACTGGTATATTTTTTAAATATTTTTTAATTCTTTTTTATTATATAGCTAATACTGTTGCATTGTGGGAAAATTATAAAATATAGAAAACAATAAAAGTAGCCATAATTCTACCTGCAAGCAACAGTAGCTGTCAGTTAGCATGTTGGTCTATATCCTTTAGAAATGATTCTATATAACCATAGAGTTGGATATGGATAGAGATCTAAATATAGACACAGATATATTACAAAAATGTACAACTTGTTTTCTAGTAAACTTTGAAAAATCTGACTAGATTATGAATAGTTATGAAGATAATTACATAGGGAAAATACAACTTAGATACTTTACATTAACACTGTACTTTACAGTGTATAAGTTAAATTCTCAAACACTCTTTTCCTTTTCCTGGAAGAGTGGAAAGGAATATTGTCAAGTCACTGGATATAAGGACTTTTCTAGATATAAGGAAGGTTAAAAGGAACGTATGGGTTCCTGGCGGCTGTTAGTACGGTCATGAGTCACATAATGACATTTGGAGCAACAATGGACTGGTGGTCCCATAAGATTATAATGGAGCTGGAAAATTTTTAATACCTAGAGACGTCGTAGCCATCATAACGTCTTCATGCAAAGGTTGCAAAAATCAACAAGGCTGTGTTTGAGATGGCAAACCACTTTAACCTGGGTGTGGATGACAATGACATTGAGGAGCTCCTGGAGGTGGTTCCTGAGAAATTGACCGATGAGGAGTAGTCAACCCAATATTAAGAGAGTTCATCACTTCCACGCGAAAAGGCAAACACATTCTTTTATAACTTGGCATGATTTAGATAAGATTTTGTCTAATAGCATTGGAACATATTTATTCAGTTATAGTTTTATTCATTTATTTTTAGCCATTTGGGCAGGACAGAGGAATTAGAGGAAGCAGGCATTGGTGAGGTGAAGAGTACTGTACATCCAGGCTTGTTCTCGCAAACATGAGAGCTTGAGCATCTGTTTCCTCAACTGTAAAATGTGGATAGTAATTCCTAGCAGGGTGTCATGCTACTCAAATTACATAACACAGTAGCCCCCACCTTATCCACGCTTTCACTTTGTGCAGGTTCAGTTATCCACAGTCAAGCACGGTTTGAAAATATTAAATAGAAAATTCCAGAAATGAACAATTATTAAGTTTTAAATTGCATGCCATTTTGAGTAGCACGATGAAAGCTTGCACTGGCCCACTCCATCCCACCCAGAGTATAAAATCATCCCTTTGTTCAGCATCTCCACACTGTATATGGTCCCCGCCTGTTAATTACTTAACAGCCACCTCAGTTATCAAGTCAACTGTCACACTATCACAGTGCTGATGTTCCAGTAACCCTATTTTACTTCATAATGGCCCCAAATCCATTCACATGATGTTTATTACAGTATATTGCTATAATTGCTCTATTTTATTATTAGAATATTATGTACATCTCTTACTGTGGCTAATTTATAAATTAAACTTTATTATTGGTATGCACGTATAGGAAAAAACATAGTATATATAGGGTTCACTACTCTCCACAGTCTCAGGTATCCACTGGGGGTCTTGTAACATCCCCCGAGGATAAGGGTGGGGACTACTGTAGATCTGAAAGGGCTGATAAATTGGAAAGCATTATATCATTATGAGGCAATATTACCACAAAAGATGAAAATCCCCTGTCTGGTCACTGAACATGCAGGATATCTTTCCATAGCAAGATTTCCTCCCACCACACCTGTACACACATACTCTATTGTGCTTTCTACCTTTACCACCAACCTAGACTTCTTCTTTGGGTTCCAGAGTGTTCATTCAATTGCTTACTTGCTATTTCCACTGGAATTTCTCAAAGTCACCCCAAACTCTACAGGTCCAAAGGTAAACTCATGTTCTTTCCTCTTCAACCCTGGTCCCTTTTCAGCACTTCTTAACTCAGGGAATGATGCCCCCCACCTCTCATCTCAAACCAGAAACTTGGGAGTTATCATTGACATCCACCTTCACTCAAGCTCTGTCCAATCTATCACCAAGTACCAGTCCCTTGCCTTACACATCTCCTGAGTTTGCTCACTTGTCTCCACCTTCATCACCACCACCACCACCATCGTGGTTCAGGATAACCTCATTTCTTGTCTCCTCACTGCTCTCTTTGTACCCCATTTTTAGCTCGCCCCCTCTTACCCATCTGTTTAACATACTTTTTATCAGATTAGTTTTTTAAAACATAGATTCAATCATATCATCCTGCTGCCTAATCACTCTTAGAAAAAAGACACTGAGGCCCTTAGAGTCCAGCCACCAACACTGGCCCAGCCTTCTCTTTCTTGTTTCATTCAAGGCACCCTGGCCTTGTCTCTGCTTCTTGAATGTGCTCTACTCCCTCCTGCTAGTTTTACTTACTGCATTCTCTACCTGGAACCTCCTCCCTCTACTCTTCATCTGGGGAGCTCAAGTGTGTTACTCCCTCTGTACTGACATACCTGACTAGAGCAAATCTCCCCACCAGACACCTGTGAAGCATCGACTTCAGAGCCCTTTCACAATTGTGGTTTTATAGTTACTTCTGTGACGGTGTCTCCTCCACTAGACTATCGGCTTCATGAGGGTGGGAAGCATGTTTGTTTGGCTTCCCATGGCATCCCCAGTGCCTGATATATGCTAGATACTAGATAAATTTTTTTTTAAGTGAATGAATGAATAATACAGCTATTCATTATTTCTATATTTATTTTCCCCAAGAACAGTGAGTTCCTAAGAAGGCAAGTACATCTAATTCATCTTAATACCTTCAGTGTCTAGCACTGGTCTAGCATGTAACAAAATTATATTAAATTAATAAATGAATTCCAAGATTGAGATATTATGGCATAATGGAAAGAACAGAGTCATATAGAACTTAATTTGAGTCTCTCCTCTTTCCTTCACTAGTGGTGAGGACAGGGACAAGTTACTTAACCTTTCAGAAACTCAGTTTCCTTGTTATGGGCCTAACTTACAAATCTGACATAAAGAGGGAGCTGTACAGACTCCACACAAAGCCTGGTAAGTAGTAGTCACACAAATTCTCACCAGTGTTCCTTTTCCGCCTCTCAGAGTATGTGTTTGACCCACCGTGATACATCTGAGAGACTATGGTGTGTTTTGCTTCCTTTTTGAGAATGTAATCCTATGACCCTGAGTCTAACATGTACTAGTATCCTTGTTTTTCCTCCCAGGAAGCTCATTTGTTAATTCAATAATTAATTCTTGAGCTCATGCGTTTATTAAACGGTTGGCTCATCGAGAGCTTACCATGTACCAAGCACTGTGTTGGATGTCATTTATGAACCAAACAGTTGTCCTGGTGTTTAGACTCTACTGGGGGGAGGAGTCAGACATCAAAGAAACATTTACATGAATAAATATTTCAATGGTAGGGGATTTGGTCTTCAGCCAAGATTCAGTCAAGGTTTTCCTGATAATAAATGCTAGGAATGAGAAGTAAGGAGGACTTAGTCTTGGCAGGAGTGGGTTTCATGAGCAAGAGATGTTGAAGCTGCGAATGGGAGGTGGAGAGAGGTTAGACAGGGGAAGAGGATACAGAAATTCCTCTAGGTAGAGGGGCCAACACGTGTGAAGATCCTGAATCCAGAGGGAACTAGGATTTGAGAATTTGAAAGAGGGTCAATGTATCTGGAGGGTGCCAGTGGGGAGTAGTGTGGGAGGAACCCAGAGAGGTGGACAGAGGTCAAGTCCTGAAAGGCCATGTTAAGTGTCATTCATTTGCTATGGCCATACAGTGAAACAAAAAGCAAGAAAGGAATTCAAGGCAAATTCTATCTGAAGGAATGCAGAATCCAATCGGATGGTCAAGGAAATTCATTGCAGTCTGGGTTAGTGTAGAAAGCATTTATTTAAATCTGGTGATACAAGTTGAAAGAGGATATGAGAACTAGGTAGGAGTGTAACTTGAACCCATGGATTGCTAGTTGTGAAACCAATGCCATCTAAGGGGTGTGGACTCAGAGTCCTCTATTGATAGAGGCTTGAATAGAATCATGCTGGACACATATTACCTGCAAATCTCTAAATCTATGCACATTAACAACTGCATTGGTAACCTCAGCCTGACTAAGATAAAAAATGCTCCAGGAAGGTTTAGAATTAAATTAGAGGTGATAAAGCAAAGCAAACCTATTGTTTGGTTTAGAAATAATCTCTATGCTGTAACTTAACATGTAATGTTTAAAAGGTTTCTGGCATGTTAGACTTGTGATTTTAAGTTTAAACACATAAGAATATTAACTAAATTTGTGAATAAAACTTACAAAAATTTGGTTAATTAGATTTGCTAGAGCTATTCTAATACTTGGAAGGTTCCTGCTTGTTAGTGTAGACATTCAGAGATCTCAAAATAAAGTAAAACATAGTAAATGTATAGTGAGTTTAAAATGTTTAAAATAATTTAATTAGTTGAACTTTTATATGGGACCAATTGTGTAAGGCAGTTTAATTTATACAATTTGAGCTCTTCAAACATTTGTCAAAGAGTGAAGGATGTTGTTCTTATCAGATTTACAAATAGGACAACAAGATTTATAAGACAAATTCAAAGACCTAGGTAAAAATGTTTTTGACTTTGCAAATTTAATAAGTTGAATATTATTTTAAAACCAAGTAACTGTAAGTAGTTTGTTTCACACTCAAAAGTGATCTTTTTATTTTTTATTTTTTATTTTTTTATTTCCCTTTATTGATTTTACAGAGAGAGGAAGTGAGAGGGAGAGAGAGATAGAAACATCGATGAGAGAGAATATCGATTGGCCACCTCCAGCATGCCCCCCACCGGGGATCAGGCCCACAACCTGGGCATGTGTCCTGACCAGGAATTGAACCGGTGACCTCTTGGTGCATGGGTCAATGCTCAGCCACTGAGCCACATTGGCCCGACTCAAAAGTGATCTTGAATGTTTACCCAAAACACCCCCAAAAACCTCCACATTGACCTTTAAGAACTCTTAATGCAATTACTGGTGACCCACCCAAGATTTCTTGAAGTACGTCTACTGTTGAGATCTTCCTGAATTTGTGCTTCTTATATGTGGGTCAAAAGTGAAGTGGGGGTAAAGAGTCTCAAGATTGCTCTGGCTGGTGTTGCTCAGTGGTTAGAGCATCGGTCCATGTACTGAAGGGTTGTGGGTTCGATTCCCAGTCAAGGACACATACCTGAGTTACAGGTTCAATCCTCGGCCCTGGTTGGGGCACATGCAGGAGGCAATCAATCGATGTGTCTCTCTCACAATGATGTTTCTCTCTCTCTCTCTCCCTTCCACTCTCTCTCAAAAAAAAAAAAAAAAATTCAATGAAAAAGAAATCCTCGGGTGAAGATTAACAGTAAATAAATAAATAGTCTAGAGACTGGCTATGAATACCTTTTAAGTTATGCTAGCCAAATCGATCTTTGGCTAGATTAAAGTCAAGATATGAAATTAGCTCTTCAGTCGCTCGTTCCTTTCTCTACCTTTGTGGTTTCCCTCCTTATCTTAGTGAAAATGCCAACCTTGTCATGTCTGAACAAAGTGGGAATGGAACTCCTCAACTGTCAGCCAGGTTGGAGAGGTGAGCTAGGGATAGAGGCATCAGGCTGGACTGGTTCCAAGCCCAGAGAGACCCACAGAGCTGAGAGAAACACAGACTAGGACCCAATGAGGGGAAGAGTTTGTGTTCCACTGACAGCTGAGACAGAACTTAAATATGCCACCCCATGACATGGCATGCTGGGAGTGAAGGGGGAGGCTGGACAAAGAAGTGGGGTGCTGGACAGGGAGGGAGCCCCCCCAGACACCTAGGAACATGCCAACTAACCTCCACACTCAGTGAGTTTCTGAGAGCAACAGGTAGTTGACAGCCAGTTATTATATAGCACTGAAGATTATTTTCAGAGTCCACTGGCCCATGGAGTGGAAGGTCATAATGTCATGTCGAATCAGACCTAAGACAGGGCTGGAGCTGAATCAGAGACCAAGGCTGGAGGCAGGCTTCTTTTCTATGTTTCAACAATCACTTTTTAAAAATTTAAATCATTGAAACATTTTCAAAAATATTAAATCTTAATTATAAACCAATACAAAACAGATAAAGGAATGCTGCAGTAGTTGAAGAAGAGATGGGGGCATTGAGCTCCCTTTTATTTATTGGAGATGGGAGAAGTCTAGCTAGCCTCCTTTTAATCACAGGGGGTGGAAGAGAGGCACCCCTAGCTTTTTTTTTTTTACCACTGGGATTTGGGGAGGGGACAGGGCACTCAACCTTTCCTTTAATCCTTACCCCATCCCAGAAAGATCTGAGTTAGAAAATGCTTGCCTCTGATCACTTGCCCTCAGTCTTGTCCAAGAAAAAAGAAAATGTGAATGCTGTCTTACAAAAAGAATCTTGGCAATGTTGGTCACACCTGGAGACAAACAAGAAGATTAAACATGTTCATGGTCTTTATCAGGCTTGAATGTAGATAAGGAAGAAAAATACATTGCCCATGTTTTCCCTGGCATAAATTAGGGTATAGAATTGTGTGATGGCAGCTGTCCTGTAAGCAAGTATAGCCTCGGGCTTCGACTGCACATACCGGTGAACTTTGAAGCAGAATGATCTGAAACTGTTCTGCAGTGAGCTGGTGTTACCTGTGACCATGGTAAAGAGCATGTACTGAGTCCTCGTGTCTAATAAGCATGAGGAGCTGAGTATGTGCCCATCACATAAAGTGAACAATGGCAATAAAAATGCAGGTGAAGGTGTGCAGCAGAGGCCACTTGCTCTTTATTGGTGGGGATACAAATGGGCCCAACTTTCCTTTAGAAACTTGGCAATATAATACTCATTTAAGTATGCACACTCATCAAGATGGCAATTCCACTTCTAGGACTGTATCCTGTAGAAATACCAGTAGATGTACACATATATAGGTACACAGGGATTATTTTGTGCAGCATGGTTTTTAACAAAAAAAAGAAGAAAATGGACCTATTAAAATAACTATTAGTAGAGAGCTTATCAAATATAGCACTGTGGCCCTGGCCAGTTTGGCTCAGTGGTTAGAGCGTTGGCCCACGGACTGGAGAGTCTCGGGTTCGGTTCCTGCTGAGGGCACGTACCTCAGTTGCAGTTTGTCCCCGGCCCCGGTTGGGGTTGTGTGGGTGGCAGCCACTCGATGTGTCTCTCTCACGTCTATGTTTCTCTCTCTCTCTCTCTTCCTCCCTCTCTCCCTCCAGCTCTATTTAAGGATAAATGCAAAAAAAAAAAAAAAAAATGTCCTCGGGTGAGGATAAAAAAAAATATATATATATAGCACTGTGACCTGAACTCAGTATGAAATACAACACAGCTTTTAAAGGGAGCTCTTTTGCCTGGCCAGTGTGGCTGAGTGGATTGAGTGTTGTCCCATGGACTGAGAGGTCCTGGTTCGATTCCTGGTCAGGGCACATGCCCAGGTTGCAGGCTCAATCCCAAGTAGGGGATGTGCAGGAGGCAGCTGATCGAAGTTTCTCTCTCACATCAATGTTTCTATCTCTCTCTCCTTTCTTCTTTCTTCTTTCTCCAAACTCAATAAAGGGAGCTATTTCTATATGTTTAGGCATGAAAGGGTATGCAGTAAGCAAAAGAGAGATTCAGACAGTCTGTTTAGTATAATTCCTTTTGTGTGTAGGAAGCTCAGAACTACACATCTACATAATCTGTATTGACAGCTGGAGCCATAGTTATTGGCATTGCCATAAAAAAAATAATAAACATCCAATTTTAACAGTGTTTCCCCCAGGAGCAGGTGTGCAGGAAGAACTTGAACTTTCTACTCTTCAGTGTTCTTTGAAATATTTTCAAGGAGAAAACAGTAATGCAGGTGTAAAAAACACCAGAGAATGACAGAGTCCGGATTTGTGGCCAGGTCGGGCTGACTCCATTGTCCAAATGTTCTGCTCTATGCCTCAAGCCCAGCACACCACCATCTCTAAAACAGCCTGTCCAGTTACCACGCCACCTACGACAGCTGGGACTCCTCCCGCTGCCACCACCCCTGCTGCAGGAGGATGCACCCTAAGTCTCAGTCAGCGCTCCATCCCCTTAGTAGATGACCTGCCGTTTAGACCCCTGAGATGGAGAATGGACTTGCTATTTGAGACCCTGGACACTTACGACCAAGAATTTCCCATATTTTATTAATCATAAATAAAGACTCCTATGCCATCTCTTGGCCTGCCGGGATTGGTGCAATGCAATGAAACTACAAGCACACGCTGCTTGGAGTGAGGGGGAGCTTTGCCAGGGAGCAAATGCTCCAGATCTTAGGACGCAGTCCCATTTATTTGCAGTTTCGTTCCCCCGGGTTACAAGTGGATTTATGTAAATTATTTCCTTGAGATGGCGTCTCTGCAAACCATACAGCCTAGCTTTGTCTCTTGCTTTTTACAGCGAAGAGACTTTGAAGCCAAAAGATAACAAACCCACATGCAAAAGAAGCACTGAATGCACCTAGGCTGGCCAGGTTGTGAGAGTACATTAACACAAGGTTGAGAGTGCATTAACACAAGGTTACAAAACATCCATCTTCCAACCCCCCAACCCCACACTCCTATTAGAAAGCTAAACATAAGCTCCCATTAAGCAAACCTCAGAGCAAGATGTGCTAGAACAAACCTCTCCCACTCCAAGGCCTGGTTAAATATTTCATCCCTTCCTGTTGCTTAAATTCCCCATCTGGTTGCTGTAGGCAGGTCAAGAAGGGGCTGGGTTCTTTTCCGTCTCTCTGAGTGCTGTGAAAACTTCTAGGATGATTCTAGGATGATACAGGGTGTGCTTCCAGCTAGACGTCTTCTAGGCTTGCATCCTCCTGACCACCTGGGATGTGGTTTCTGAAACTCTTTCCTCCGGAGCTTCCCTGGCTAAGGGAGGGAGGGAGGGAGCAGGAAGGGCCTCTGGCTTTCCTGGCCTGAGTTTTCACCTCTCTCTCAAGTCAGGGCTTTCGCCTGGGCAGCCATGTCCCCCTTCCTTAGTGCTGGGAATAGGTCCAGTCACAGGACCCTGCCACTCTAGGCCTGGACGCCCCCTCATCCATGTTGCTGACCAACAGGGGAGACTTTTCTACTTGACTTTACAGTTCTGTTTGAACTCTTTTTTTCTGTTTAGGAAATATCTGCTCGTAACTCTTCTCTTTCAACTTTTCAGACATCCATATTATTTTCATTTTATTATTATTGTTATTATTTGGCTATCATCAGACTAACAGGCACAGATGCAGTCCTCTGCTTCTTACCTCCACCCACCATTGTGGGACCTCCATCTATTCCCCTAATGGTCTCCATCATTCTTCTGGGAGAGCCAGATCCCCCTCCCAACCCTCACAATGCACAGGGCGGGTACCACACACAGTAAGCCACGGAGGAGGTGGAACCACCACAGGGGCCTTGACACAATGGTCAGGCTGGGTGGGGCCTTCAGAACACTGACCTTGGCCTGAAGCTCGGTAAGGGCCCACCCAGCCCAGCCCTCCCCATCCAGCCATTAGAAAACCAAACTGTTCATTTTAAATCTATCTCTCTTAAACCTTACAGCAGGATTCTGTGAGGCGTCCCCAGGGACAATGCAGCTGGGATTTGAAGTACATGTTCAACCTTAGAATTTCAGGCTCTTTTTCAAATTTGGGTTTTATGCTTACCTCTTCAAACAAGTGTTAGCAATAGCATTCTTAGCAACTGTCAATTTAAAAACTGATGTCTCTTCTTTTCACAGGAAGAAAATCAAATGGATGGCTTCAGGGTTAGTTCCCTGCAGCTCACAAGATACACAATTCTTTGCAGATGGTTTTCTAACTCAGAATAGCTGGGAGAGTGAAGAAAATTTGGGAGTGTGTCTCCAAAACAGCTCTGATTGGTATGATAATTGTGTTTACCCCAATCTCCCTCCACTCCCCCAGGGGCTGGGATACAGGTGTGCTCGGCACAGTGGATGAGGCTTCCAGCTTTGCAGGTAGTGGCGGACCCAGCAATGAGAGCAGAGGTGTTCTGGGAGATTTCTGGAGACAAGCCTCTACCTTGGTCTGGTCATTTGACATTTCTGTAATGTTCTGATCATGTCCTATAGAAGTTTGCTCATTTAACCTTGTCCCATCCCCAAATTCCATCTATTAAGTGCTTCAGCTTCCTGAATGGCTCTGTTTGAAGGTATCCACTGATTACAAAAGAAGAGTAAAAAAGTAAACAGGGATATACTGCAACTACTGCCTCCTCCCCACACTCTGATGTCCCCCTTTACCCTTCTCTTTCTTGGTTTCCAAAACACTAGTCGTCTGATATACCACAAAATGCCTTTGTTTATTATGTTTATTATCATTTCTCTCTTCTTGTGGAATGTAAACGTCAAAGTGGCAGAAACTTTGTCTTGTTTACTGACATATCCCATGTGCTTGTAAGCGGTCTGACATGTAGTAGGCACTTGAAAATTATTTGTTGAATTAAACTGAAGTTAAACTGGAACGGGGTTTATAGTTCCCTTCCCTAATCTCTAAACCCTCTGAGTTTCAAAGCTCTCCTTGCCTATGTGGGCCAGCTTGCTGGTAGCCTCCTTGGAAGCGGCCATCCTTCCTCCTGCCAGCTGCCATGACCCTGATCCATTGTCTGTGCACAGCTCCTTGTAGGCATGAAGTCAGTCTTCTACCCAGGGGCCCACAGCCAAGCTTAAGCAACTCAGCTCCGATGTGAAACCCTCGGCTTGACAGCTGGCACCTGGCATCCAGACGTGGTACGCTGTCCTCAGCTCTTTTCAACTAGTTCCAAGCATTCCTGGGTATGGCATGAAGCTCCTCTGAACGTTTCTGAGCACTGCTTCCTCACTTGACATGACTTGGAAGGAAATAAACAAGCCCTGGTGTTCTGCTCACTATCAACTGCTTTTATTAGAGCACACATCCAGCCATGCCCATGTGTTTGGCCCAGCCCTGCCTAGAGAAGCAGGCACAAAAGCTGGGCCAGTGGCCAGCAGGGCCAGAAGTGGACCCCAGATTCGGGCTCTCTGCCAGAGGTTAAGAGGACTGCAGATGTCACAGAGAACATGGAAGAATTGAAAACAAGATGGATGAAGGGACTTGCCCAACATCATATGGCAAGATGGTGGCAAACTGGGACACAGCTCCCATCCCTTCACTGCCTGCCCTGTGGCTGTTAGGTGTCCAAGCCACAAGGCCACCACACCTGCTCTGCATAAGTATGGCTCAGGCGCGAAGGGCCTTTGAGGCCTTTCTTATGTATGATTCTTCTTCACACAACTCACCTGGTTCTTTACTGGAAGAAAACTGACTTCAGTGATGCAGTGTCCATCTCTGTTTCCCTGAGCACCCGACAGTTCTTTGCATTTAATAGGCACTCCGTCAACAGCAGTTGAATAAAGGTATCAATAAATGAATAACTGAATTTGCTTTATTCCCTTAGCTCTAGAGATGTAAGACATGGTTTCTTTCCATGCCTATCATAGTTTAAGCACCAACCGAGCAAGATAATCACCTCGCTGACCAATCCTCACTGCTGACAGTAAATCTTCACAGTGGATATTTTAGGTGATTTGGTGCTTTTGTGCAAACGCAGGGAGCAGAAAGTGTAAAGCAGGCCTGGCTGCTGAGCACTGGATCTCTGGAATGGATGCTCCACATCAGAACTCCCAGCAGGGCCAAGAACGAAACAGGACCAAAGGGGCAGGGAGGAGACAGAAGAGAAGTATTTCTGCCCTGTGTCATTCAACATCAGAGCTGGGCAGGGGTAGTGATTCCCCGCTAGCTGTGCTCATGTGTCAGCAAGGACACAAATCAGCTGTTTAGAAGCAAGTCACGCATCCTTCCCACCCTCAAGGGAAGGGGATGACACAAGGGTGTGAACACCAGGAAGTGGGATCATGAGGGTTACCTTAGACGCCGTCCACCACACCAATGTTTCAGAGTTGGCAGGAGAGATGACACCTTTTTGACTTTCCTGGCTCAGGCGGTCAGGTTGCCTGGGATGGGACGTATTCAGTAACTGAACCAGACAGGTTAAAGGCATGTGAAGGTCATGTTAAGCCAATCCTTAAGAGAATATGACTCTAAGGATTTGTGTTCCGTTACAAAGAAATATTCTAATCAAATTCTAAAGATTCAAACTATTAGGGAAGACGGCCGTGGTCAGCAATATGGCAGACAAGTTGTCTAGCACAGAACATCTAAATATATATATGGAAAGATCTCTTCCAGGCATGGCTGAGCCTCTGAAAATTCTCAATCTTCAGAAATTCAATCCTCAGAAATTCAAATCAAGGAGAAAACATAAATCTAAGAGGCAAGAGATGCTGGAGCACTTGTCTGCGGCATCTGTGACTGCCCAGCGGCCTGAGACTCAGGTTTTAGGGGAGCAAAGGAGAAGGCCTGGGGCCCCAGCACAATGGGGGGCTGGAGCAGAGCCTACCCCCTCCACCCACTAAAGCCAGGAACCGAAAAGACCAGACCCTCTGAGGTAAACTGGGGTGGAGTTGGGGGACAATCTTTCATAGGGAGATGATTAAAAGTATTACTTATTTAGACCTAGACTATGGGTAGAGAAGTAAATATGAAAAAAAAAAAAAGTCTTCTCTGAGAATTCCTCAGAACCACGTGCATCCTTCATCAAGATTTGGAGCAAGAATCTGCATGAGCACTTTCAAAAAAGTCTCAAGCTGAAAATTCAGATTAACATTATCTTGAGATATAGCATGGGGTGAAACAAACAGGACACGGAGGAATATACCTAGTAAGAGTCCAGTTATATAAAATTAAACGACTGAATAACATAGTTTAAGGGATGCATACAAATCAGGTAAAAGCTAAAGAAAGGCCAGAGAATAATGAATTCAAAATTCAGCACAGTGGATACTTCTTCATGGGAGAGAGGAGAGACGCAGTTAGGAGGGGTCTACAGAGGACCGCAGATGGACTAGCAATGCTTTATTGTGGGTGATTATCCAGGTTAGTTTTATTATAAATCTTTAAATTGTGCTCTTTACTCCCAGATCTGTGCAAAAGGCTTAAAGGATGGCCTCCTCAGATCTGGAACACATATGCTCTCATATTAATGAAGCAATGATCAATATTTAAATATCTTTGTCATTAAGGAACTGTGGTCAAGAATCTACCTTGAAGACGATAGTAAATAAAACAGGGAATGAGATCATGGTAGTAAATGAACGTCTAACTAAATTGAAATTAGAAATTCAATGTCAAGTACAAACTACCAGTTCAGTCAAGGAACTCAGTGAATCTCTTCAAGAAGATTGTAAAGATGTGGAACATCTCAGAGATACGCTCCTCCCCACTTGCCCGAAGTACAGGAACCCGGAACTTTGTTAATGTATCAGATCTTGACCCTAAAGAACCTGTCAAAGTTGAAGAATCCACAACCACACAGAAGCCCCCTAAAGAACAAAGAGATATTAAAAAGACGCCATTTATAACTTCTGACAAGTTTAATGGCATTCCTAAGTACATGAAACCCAGTTTAACCTATTGTCAAATTAATGATGTTATTAAAGGAATAAACAAGGCAGTAGTTAGTAAATATAAGCTCAAATGAATGCAAATTAAAACCACAATGAGATATCACTTCACACCTGTCAGTATGGCTACCATCAATAAGTCAACAAACAACAAGTGCTGGCGAGGGTGTGGAAAAAAGGGAACCCTCATGCACTGTTGGTGGGAATGCAGGCTGGTGCAGCCACTGTGGAAAACAGTATGGAGTTTCCTCAAAAAGTTAAAAATGGAACCTCCTTTTCACCCAGGAAACCCACTTCTGGGACTATATCCTAAGAATCCCAAAACACCAATGAAAAAGAATATATGCACCCCTATTTACAAGAGCTAAGATCTGGAAACAGTCCAAGTGTCCATCAGTAGATGAGTGGATAAAAAAAACTGTGGTACATATACACAATGGAATACTATGCAGCTGTAAGAAAGAGCTCTTACTCTTTGTGACAGCATAGAAGGACCTGGAGAATATTATGCTAAGAGAAATAAGTCAGTCAGAGAAAGACAAGTATCACATGATCTCACTTATATGTCGATTCTAATGAACAAAATAAACTGACGAACAAAATAGAACCAGAGGTGTGGATGCATGGAACAATCTGACAGAGGTCAGAGGGGAAGGGGATAGTGGGGACTGGATGAAAGAAGGTGAAGGGGTTATCCAAAAAACATATATGTATAGCCCACGGACACAGACAACAGTGTGGTGACGGCCAGAGGAAGGGGTGGTGGGGGCTGGGTGGAGGTGGGTAAAGGGGGGCAGGAATGAGGGATATCTGTAATAATGTCAAAGTTAAAAAAAAAAAAAAAAAAGATCCTACATCAACCAAAAAAGTCTGTTAGGAGTTCTGTGGCCAGAAATCTCAATCACAGATTTGCTGATAAAGAAACAAAGGATACCAAAGGTCATTATTTTCTAGTGGAAGCTGACATAAAGGCTCTCACGGCTTTGAAAGTTGACCGGAGGGTTCATGTGATACTGAATATTTCAGGGCACCGCTGGAGGCTGTCAGAGGAGGGGGAGGGCTCACCTCACCTGTTATAACCCGAGGCCCTTAGCAGCTTTAGAATCAGCCAACAGTCGGTTTTAGAGGTCATTCTAATAGTTTCCTTATATGTAATTTTTATATATATAATTTCTTTAGACTTTTATCATCTTTTCTTGTTGATTATAAAAACTTAAATTTCTTCAAAATAAAGCATATATATTTTTAAAT
The DNA here is from genome assembly GCA_030848825.1 of Tadarida brasiliensis. Classification (NCBI taxonomy): domain Eukaryota; kingdom Metazoa; phylum Chordata; class Mammalia; order Chiroptera; family Molossidae; genus Tadarida; species Tadarida brasiliensis. The sequence continues at coordinate 205,748,039 of CM061257.1, read as the reverse complement.
AAATAAATATTTAAATTGTATATATATATATATAGTATATAGTCTCTATGGTATATGTAACATATTTCATATTAAAAAGTGAACTTAGCCCTGGCCAGTTTGGCTCAGCAGTTAGAGCGACGGCCTGTGGATGGAAAAATTGTGGATTCAATTCCGGGTCAAGGGAAGGTACCTCGGTTGCAGGTTCGGTCCCTGGCCCCGTTGGGTCATGCAGGAGGCAACCAATCCATGTTTCTCCCTCTCTCTCTTTTCCTCCCTCCCTCCCGCTCTATCTTAAAATCAATGGAAAAATATCCTCAGATGAGAATTAAAAAAAAAAAAAGTGAACTTAGAGGAGGTGATAGTAGGAAAACTACCAGATTCTACCTAGACATTTGTATCTTTAAAAGCCTGCAACAGTTGTGGCTTATCTATTGTTTAAAGTTTAAATGATGCAGTAAGCACTTATGATATAAAATAAGAACGGAGAGGCTATTGTTATGAAGCGGTTCTTGGGTGAGCCTGGCACTGGGAGCAAGCGGAGAAGTGAGAATTGGCGGCACCGGCTCTAATCGCAGGGCGAGTCCTCCGAGTGATTCCTGGAGAGAGCATTGCAACCAGCCACTCACGGCTGTAGCAGGATCGCCTGCTTCCATTAATCTTTGGCTAGGAAGAGGAACAAGTTGTAACAGCTAATGATTTATGTTCAGCCTCATACCCTGCTTCTGGAGATGTTAATTAGACGCCTGTGTTAGGCTTTCTTTTCCCTTCTGAATCCAGTTCTTCTGAACGACTTCAAATTTTTTCACTTAGGGAATCATACCTCACAAGGTTCTCTATGGCCTAACTTTCTTTTAAAAAATCAAAATTAATTTCTCTAAAAGCCCTAAACTTCTACTATTCTGTTCTGAACCACACAGTGTGACTAGAAGGAGCCAGAGTTTCCTTCACTCTAAGGACCTGGAAGTAACAATCTATAAACATCCTGTATAAATTACCAATTCCTTGCAGACAGAGGAAAACAGTGTTCAGAATCATCTCCGCTGTCTTCTGAGACATAGCTTCCTCTCGATGGCAATGCAAACCTCTCCAGTTAGCCACTCTGGGTCCTCCCTGCCACCTGGCTGCCCTCCCCCGACTCTGCCTCCCCACCACTACCCCATATTCCAGGGGCAGCGGGGCAGCAGCCTCTCTTGATTGGCTTGGGTGACTTTGATGGGGGCCTCTTCACTCCAATGCCATCACTTAGAGTACGTCTGTGACTGGTCAGGGATGGTTTATACCAGGAGGACTGGTTATTACAGCCGAGCATGGAGTCACCCTATCATTAAGGTAAAACATCGGGAACTTTGCAGGTTCTTTGAAATACCAAAAAAATTTCAAAAAGCTTTTGCAAATTTTCTTTGAAAGCCAGGGCGGATGGTGGGGAATTACTACAAGGCCGAGTAAGCCACAATGTGTTTACAATATAAATTATTACAGAAATGAGTGGTAGGCACAATGGAGAGGAATATATATTCCCAAAGGTTCCCATTTATTCATGAAAGTCAATGTTGGACTGTTGAGTCTCCTGGGAAGACCTCAAGTCCAGTGCAGGCAGGGTTAATTGGGACCCAGGGTAAGAGATTTTCAGTCTTTCCAGGAAAACAGCTGCTGCCCCTCTAGTGCCCTTTGCCCTCTGGTCTGCTTTGCATTTCCAGATCAGAAGCCAGACTTCCCAAAGGCTACCTTGGGTCCCAGGGACTTAGCACAGCCCCTCCTCCTGCCCTGGGCTGTAAGCCCTCTGAGCAGCAGTGGTCTTGCTCTCATTTGCATCCTCTTGGGGACATCTGTCCAGTGCATCCTGCAGACCTCAGAACAGCCTGTGGAAGATTCTGAGTGCAACCTCAGGGCAGGCAGATCTTACAGCCTTCCTCCTCCACCCCAGCCTTTTTCTTCAGATGGACAAGTACTTCGGAATCCACATGTAGGGTGTTTCTCATTTCTCATTTCACAGTGAGGAAGGGTACAGGGAAACCAGGTCTCATGGTACCCATAGGCAGAGAGGAGCACCCTTACAGGGCATGGAATCCTTCTGCAAAGAATGTGTTCCTTAGCCTTGCAGGAGTGGAGGGGACAGAGAATGAGTTCTTTAGCCTTGCAGGAGTAGAGGGATGACCGGAGTGTTCACGGATAGACATTATTTGTTGATGTTGTTAATCTTTACCCGAGGATAATTTTTCCATTGACTTTTAGAGAGAGAATGGAAGGGAGGGAAGAGGAGAGAGAGAAGCATTGATGTGAGAGAGACACATCGATTGATTGCCTCCAGCATGCACCCCAACCGGGGCTGGGATCGAACCTGCAACTCAGGCATGTGAATCAACAGGGAATCGAACCCATGGCACTCTAACCACTGAGCCACACCATCCAGGGCCGTGGATGGAAATTTTAAACTCCCTGCAGCTGAATGCTGGGAAAGAAAATCAATGGCCATCAGATGCTCAAAGTGTTTATTGTTTAACATTTAAGAGCCCCTGTAAGCATACAGGCTCAGAGTCAGGCAGGCATGATTTTCAATCAATCAAGGAAACTTTTCAGCAACCAGAAAGGAGCCCACATGTGTCCACAGATGCCAACATATAAGCTTTCCCTGAAAAAAAAAAAAAAAAGAGGTTTTTACAAAATAGATGAAACTGTAATTAAAGCCAAATTTGAGGAAAACTCATGAATTGACAGCATGGCAGAACCTGACAATTGCCTCCTAAGACTCCTCCTCCCTTCTTCTGTAGTAATAAAACCCCTGGTTTTTAACTAAAACTCGGCTATATGGTTAAGTTCTGGCCAACCCAAAATGATCAGGAGTGATATGTGCAGCTGCCAGGTGCCCTTTCCTGCCCCCACTAAAACTGCGTTGGGTGCAAGAGGCCCGCCCTGGGGACGGCAGGGTGGCAAGACTGAAGAAGGCTGGGTCCCTGATGCCGAGAAGCCACCAAGCCAGCCCTGGACGGCTCACACCGAACTGTTAGCCGAGAGAATCCCCTCTCCTTTAAGCCACGTCTCCGTTACAGCTGCCAGCCCTATAAACTAGGTCGTGTATTCCAGCAGGTTATTGAGAGGATGAAGTCTACAGAATGTACACCATCTAGTTTTTATTCTTTGGAAAAAAAACTTGTGAGAATGAAAACTTGACATTTTGTATTCCTCCATGATTTCCTAGAATCTAACACCTTGGTGATTGAACTTAAACATCTATTTCTCATCTCCAGAGCCCCTCCAATTAGCTTCTCCAGTTTAGAAGAGCTCTTTTCAAAGCCAATGATGCTTTTCTCATAGATAAAACTATTCATGAATAAACACGTTATCATAAAGGCCAAACTGAGAAACCACAAGGAGAGAAAGGTTGAGGAAAGAAGGTATGAAGAAGAAAATAAAAGTATCAGTTGGACCGTGTGGTAACAACAGCACACAATTGTCATTTACTCTTTTCCTTGTTAACCAATTCCTTGCAAACTGAAATCACCACATTGGGCTTTATCAGTTGAGTCTCAGTGAGCCCCCGTGTGCTTGCCAATATTAAAGATAGAGCTGATGGCCCCAGAGCCTTTTGCTTATTTCTGTGCTCACTGGTGTCAGGGCTGAAGGTTTCTGGCCTCACATGACACACTGATTCTGAAGAAGGAAACTGAGAGAGTTGCTGGGGTAGCATCAGTGAACTAGCTCCAGGCAATGGTGACCCATCTGAATGTTGTTATTTTGATTCTCCGATAACAGCCTTTAGAACAGGCTGCTTGCTGGTCTTACAAAACTCTGGAATCTGGGGCTCCATTGTGATACACTGGGGATATAAGGATATAGTAAACATAGCCGTTTGCCTCAAGGAGTTCATGGTTCACTAAAAAACATCACTTAAAGATTATGTTGCAGTGTTCCCTGGCCAGTGTAGCTCAGTTGGTTGGAGTATCATCTCATGCACCGAAAGGTCGCAGATTCGATCCCTGGTCAGGAGGCAACCAGTCAACGTTTCTCTCTCTCTCTCTCTTTCTCACTCTTTCTCTTCATTCCTCTCTCTCTAAAAATCAATAAACATGTCCTGGGATGAGGTTAAAAAAAAAAAGTCTGTTGCAGTGTGGTAGGGATGTAAGAGGGGTGATTGACTGAGTGCTTGGAAGATTTCACAGAAGAGGTGATACGAGAGCTAGGTTTTGAAGAGTGTTTTGGAGTTTCTCAGATACATAAGAGGGGGAAGGGTGTTCCTGAGCAAGTGACTAGAACATGGGGAGGTGGGAAGTAGCGCGTGCGGACTGTGGGTCCAGGGAGCAGGTGGTAATCCATAGCTACGTGTGGGATAAATGATGGTGGAAAGGGGTTGGAATGGACTTTGAAGCCCAACTGTGAAGAACCTGATGAGGAACATGGTCTCACTTCCTAGGCAGAGACAGGCCTAGACATAGGAGGTCCCTGGGAAGACTAATAATTAGACATCTCTTTAAACAGGTCATTTGTAAATATTTTTTCAACATGCCAGTTATTCAGTGGGGCTGGGAGCAGAACTGAAAATGTATTAATAAAAACTGCATAAAGCAAATAAACAATGCAGATACCTATACTAATCGATTTTTGCCCATGAAAGCAGAGTTTATATTCTGGAAAGAACTCAGTTAAATAGTTCTAACTTTTCCACGGTTCTTTTTCTCCCTTCAGTTATCTTCTGGCCTTTTCTAAATCAGACATCTTCTTGGGAACCATACTACGGTTTTAAAATTTCAGTGATAACACGAATCACTCTTATGTGGTAAACAATACCTTGACATGCATATTTGGTTTCTAAATTTCAGCTTCCTGCCAACTTCCCACTGATTGAAACCTTGCATGCATGGAGCAAAGTACTTATCAGAGAAAGGGCAGCCAGGGAGGACTGTTTCTAAGTGTTCCAGTGTGGGCTAGCATCCATTGCAATGGGAACGGAATAGACTACTCTTTCCCAGCCACTTAAGGACGTGAGCGTAGAAACCTGAGTTATCTGGCTCTGTTTTAGGAACTCCGAGATGGATTTCCTGCGTTAGCCCACCCTTTACCAGACCTTGCGTCTGGACCAATAGTTTTCACACTCCACTTTTTGAAATATTTCTCATTTTTAGTGCACCCTTCCATCAAAAGGAATCTTGTGAAAAGCCAATACGTAAAACAGATAAGGGTAGGTCCGCCCTGGTGAGGAGAGAGGACTACCTAAGACCTTTCTTGTTAACATTAATGGTGCCCGAACGTAAACCCCGGGGCCCTGTGTCTCTAAGGAGTGGGGAGCTAATGGAGGTATTAAGCAGGAGTGCAAAGGAGGAAACCAGAGTCTAGCTGAAGCTCTAACCATTAGCAATAAATGTATGGTCTTTGGAGAGGACAAAATTAATTAGATTAATTAGTGGGCACCATCACCTTTTAATAAGTATCTGCCAGGCTCTGAATGTAAACACACACACACACACACACACACACACACACACACACGATACCACCCCCACCCCTTCAGAGCTCACTGTGAATGCATTAACCTCTCTAATGTGGCTGCTTCTGAAGGGGACAGCAGCTTTAGCGGTGGCACGGGGTGAAGCTCATTATCACAGGATAGCTGGTCGTGAAGCAGCAGAGGCAGACTCCTCCTGCTGGGAGAATCGTTCTCACGCACCTGCTTTAGCAAGTAACTCTGTCAACATGAATCAAGGCAAGGCGTGAAGTACATATATTTGCTTGTATGTATTTGCAGTTACAACAGAAGTCTAGGTGAGGTGGGTACCTTGGTCTCTGATCAGAAGGCCATCTGGGCCTCAGAGCTGGCAGAGATCTCAGACTTTGGTTCCCGCACATGCAAAACCAGTCATCTCAACAGCTGCTGTTCCTAACAGGCATTCCCTCTGGGCCGTGTTCATCCCTTTGTCCCCATCAGCTTGTCTGTTTCAGTTCTTAAGCTGTAGTCTCAAGAATCAGGCTCACACACCTTGCCTAGAAAAATGTCCCACAAGTGCTTTTACATTAGAGATGAGAAAACAGGAGCGTATGTGTGTACTTAATATACGCAGTGCAAAGAGTCTGGTACCTATAATTTCACCTTTAAAATATCTGTGAGAATCCATTTGAACCTTTTTCCCAAGGCCTTTCTCCAAGTCAGCCAAAAGAACAAACCTTCTTTATCTAGAATTTTGGATTATAATCTTCAGCTACCCGGTTTGTAGATCCTGAGTGCCTTTGAAAATATGGTGAAAAATTCTCCCTGAAAAACGCACAGAATTCTGCACACAATTCCAGAGGGTTCGTGGCCGCCTGGCGCCATGTACAAAAGGCTTTCTTGAGGCTGACAAGCACGGTTCTCAGCCTAGCTGCACATTAGAGTCCCTGGAGAGATTTCTAAATACTGATACCTAGGTCCCAACCCAGAGATTCAGATTCAATTGCTCTGGGGTAGACCTAGGCTTCAAGAATTATAAAAGCTCCCCAGGTGATTCTAAGGTGAAATCATAGCGAAGGTCCACAGCTTGAAGTGACCTGACAGTAAAGGTTGTGACAGCCTTTCTCATCCCCACCATCCCCAGTCCTTACAAGACACAACTCTCACTGGGGAGCAGGACATAAGGTAAAAAGGTATCTGACGCAAGAACCTACGACAATGATCTAAAGCAAAACACCACCAAAGAGAAGGTCACGAACGATTTCGGGAGAGATGGCCCGAGTGTGGCTAGGACAGAGCATAGATGGCCGAGATTATATCTAAAGAAAATAAGGCTCAGTGCCTACAAGATTGGTTGGCTAGGAAAGGATCCTGTAATAAAAATCAAAGGAGAAGAGAAGAGTGTCGCTAGAGGTGAACACAGGAGATGGGCTGTAGATGGCCAAGGGTTATGGAGCCAGAGTCAAGTTTAGCAATTCGCTGCCTCTTACCCCCTGAAAGAACACATTGCTTAACCATGGACAAATGGTTCTCATTTTCCTTCAAGAGAAACATGCATTTTATTTAGTTGTTAGTTTCATTTCTTCAAGTTTTTCCTTTTTGGTGACACTGTGAACTATAAGATATAACAACAGATGAAGAACATCCCTGTTTCCACAAATAGAGAATTTAGGAAACTCAAAGCTTCTTCCCCTCCCCCCCCCTCCTCTTCCTCTCGCATTCACTCTCTTTCTCTCTCTCATTCTCTTTTTTGTGGCCAAGTTTCGTGACCTATACTTGGCATTCTGTATAACATGAGTATGCCAGATGTCAAAACAATAAAGCCTTATGTCATGTCAACACAGTCCATGTATGAAAACTTGCCAGCCAACCTCTGCCCGTTAATAGAAGTGTTTTCAGTTTCTACAACTATTTGATTCGGAGGGTTTGTTTGTTTATTCATCCATCCGTTCAACAAATATTTAATGAGGACCAAGTAAGTGCTAGGCACTGTCCTAGATGCTGAAGATATCAAATTTAGCTAAGATCAGTTCTTCTTTTCCAAGAGTTTACAGTCCAGTAGGAAAAACAACTGTTGAAATAGACAAATGACAAGCTTGTGCTCTAGTGCAGGGAGAGCTGGGCACAGGGGTGGGTGCAGGCAGGAGGATGCGGGGGGCTGGGGACACTGCAGTTTACTTAAAAAGTGCTCTGCCATCAGTGGCCTCTCTTCGTGCAAGGATCACAGGGCAGGACTGCTGAGCAAAGCTTTCAGAATGTATCACTATATGCATGCTGGAAACTTGGTTTTTACCAAAATAAATCCCATTGTTCTTATTAGCTCTTCTCACTTGCAAGTCAAGACTGTTCTCCTTTTTTAGGACACTGAACATCAAGTAAATCTGTTGATGTGTGAAGCAGGGGGATTAGAGATTAAATTACTCATGGAAGAAACGGGTATTTCAGGGAAAGTAATGTGCTCTCTGAGAATTGAAATTTGGATAGAAGTTCATACCAACTCTTTGTGTTGGCCAAATGCCTGACTTCTGGGGGGTTCAAACACATTATCGACATTTCCCCCATGGTTGTCATAGAAACTCTCCAATGGGGATGAATGGGCAGTAAAAATAGGAAGTAAACAATCAGGAGGAATATATGTTGGGGTTGCCCCCCAGGGCTCCCACCTCCATCTGACCCTGGGGACCCCCAGATTTGTTATTCAGCCCTTACCTCTCCCTCCAGCTCTAGCTCTATGTGTCTCCCTGCCACTAAACCTCTCCCCTAGATGTCCACAGCCACACTTAGCATCTACCCCCGCCACATCTGTGGGTGGAAACGACATCATAACAGAAATACATGGAAATGTTTACACTTGAATGCAGATAGAGACAGGGATTCTGGTCTCTTTTTCAGCAGTTTGTTGTTGTTTTTTAAAATAATCAGATCTGATAGCAAGTAAAAAAAAAAATGGATTGGTTGACTTTCAGTTCTTTTCTATTTCCTTTTCTCCTTGAAAAGTCCTAATATCAGGAAGACAGAAAAAGAGCCCCAAGAAATCCAAACAGAACGTGGCAGAAACTGTTACTTGCCTCCCAATAGCCACTCTCCATTTCTCCCCCTTGTAACAGAACTTTGAATTTATTTGGTCCCGCAGTGCACACAGCTGGAAGGCATTTCCCAGCCTGCTTTGCAGTCTGCTGCAGCCACATGACTAATTTCTGGTCCATATTGTATGGGACTTCCAGGAAGACCGTTTAAAGAGGTTTAAAGATACCTGACCCTGCTGGGAAAAGAGCCCTTTGTCCTTCCACTCTTTCCTCCTTCCTGCTTCCTGGAATGTCAACATGATAGCTGAGCTTCTGCAGCCTTGTTCTCCTCAGGAGACCTTGGTGCTGAAAACTATGTGCCAAAGGGAAGGTGCCTGGCTCGCTAAGGACCTCGCGGAGCTGCCAAGTGGACCCGGCACTGCTTTCTTCCAGAATTTTTTAAGTGAAAGAATTTAAGCCACTCTGTACTTAATCTACTATATTCAGGCTTCTGTTATAACATAACCTAATCCTTACCAAACCATTAGATAATTAGGAGTTAGCTATATTTAATAATAATCAGGAGTTAACTGTAATGGCAACAGTTAAAGCTTGAGAGAGACCTACAGCTGATTGGTGAGTGTGCCCACAAATTAAACATCAACCCTGCCCATTCTCAACATTACTGTGGCCGTGTTGGATTCGAGGCAGTGAAATCTGCAGGATGAAGAAAATGAACATCAGTTGAAAGTCAACTATATGGCTTAATAAAGTTCAAATGCCTTCGCAGCTAATGTCCTGATCTTGCTGTTTATTGCCTCCTCCCAGGCCTACATTCAGCACCTGCATTGGACTGAATCAGATCTAAGCTCCATGACCCAAGCTAGCATCAAGCAAACCACCCTCACAGTAACAACTCTGCTCCAATTTGCCTTATTGGGAAGCTGGTGACAAATTCACACATGGCCAGGATCAAACTTGGAAGAGGGAAGAAGCCTCACTTAGTGAGGAAAACAATTTACTTTCAGCTCTTCCCAACTCATCTTGATATTCATACATGTCTCCACCTAACCCCAGGGCAAGAACCAATCTGATCACCAGGATGATGAACAGATGAGGGATCAGAGATCATATTTTTACCAGTGGCACTTTCTCCCCCTTCACCATAGCCTCTCGACACTCCACTGGGTCAAGTAGGACTCAAGGCAGTAACTCCAGTAACCAGAGACTCAGGCAGACCTCTCCCCTGGAATCAGCTCTGCCCAGTCACCTCTGACTTTGGCCCTCCTCCACAGGGACACTGAGAACCCTCGTCTAGGGGTGCAGACAGGACAAGGGCAGTGGACAGAGGAGCTCCCGTTTGCTCCTGTTTCTTTTGGCTTTCCGACATGAGCACAGCATGTCCCAGATCAAGGATTTCTTCAGGGTTTCTTGGGAGTGCTGTTAGGCAGGGATGTAATTCCAAGCAGTCCAGGGTACAGCCACTTTTCACTGGGCACCCCCTTTCACACCACAATCTTACACTCTGTTATTTTTTAATTAAAAACAGGGCTTTAGAATCTGAAAGGCATTAGCCAGATTTTTAACACCTTCTCAAAGGCAACCCCACTCATTATGGTGTACTGGAAAGAGCCTTGTTATGGGCCACCAGAGGCTTCGGGTCAAGTGGTGCTGTTCTACTAATTAGCCACGGGATCTTGGGTGAGCCCAGGGCCTCAAGTTATATCTTTTTTTTTTTTTTTCTTTGTGTGTGAGCACATACCAAGCATTATGTCAAGGTGCTGAGAATTCAGGAGCAAACAAAATACATACAAAATCCCTGCCTGTGTACAGTTTATGATGGAGTGGGGTGGAAGTATAGGGAGAGATAAACCTTAAACATAGAATCATACATGTGCATATATATTTACAGACTTAGATGGATATTATGAAAGTAAAGTACATGGTGCTCAGAGGAGAAACCATCTAACTTAGTGGACGGAGACATAGCATTTCAGCTAAAGGCTGAGGAATGGGCAGGAGTTACCAGGTAAAGAATGAGGGAAGAGCCCTGGCCATGTGGCTCATTTGGTTGAGCATCGTCCCCTATACCAAAGGGTCATTGGTTTGATTCCTGGTCAGGGCACATACCTAGCTTTCAGGTTTGATTCCCGATTGAGGGGCATATGGGAGACAACTGATTGATGTTTCTCTCCCACATTGATGTCTCTCTCTCTCTCTCTCTCTCTCTCTCTCTCTCTCTCTCTCCCTCTCCCTCTCCCTCTCCCTCTCCCTCTTCCTCTCTCTCCAAAATAAATTTTAAAAAGAGAATGAAGGAAGAGTGTTCCCAAAAACGGAGTAGACAGGTAATGGAGTTATGAGTCCATGTTTCTCTTCCACCGCTCAAAAATTATAGTATTTATTAGTATTATAATAGTCAACTGATCTTATATATATAAAATGAATATATGTATGTAATACATATAATAATTATAATAGTCAAGTGACCTGTGAGACCCTGTTGGGCAAGACCAAATGACAGATGTGAGCATCTCAGAGATGCTGATGGGACATAAGTCAGTCACCAAAAACCAGGCATGAACATTTGCACCCGGTAGACGTCCGCCAAGAGCCAGACCACGCCCCCACTCCTCCACCACAGCCCCGGTCCCTGACATCCCGTACAGCCAGGGCTCTTAGGTCCCCCTGACGGTTAAGGGAGGATGGAGGCAACTCTCCTGAACTGACTGGGATTAAACCTGAAACGACTGGAAACCACCGCAGTGACCATTTGGAAAGAACTAAGTGCCGTTTCCCACCACGGGCTTTTTGCCACGGACATTAAGGTTTTGATTCTGTTTTGTACATCTGATGGTAATCTGTGAAGTGCTTCTGAATGGGTACACAGGAGAGAACACGGGAGTGAGGCGGCCGTTGGTTGTTACGGAGTGTGGAGAAGGAGGCAGGCAGGACAAATCGCCATGTCTTGGCACACCCCCCGAGCCCACATCTGGGTGCACACTCTCAGACCCCTCCACTCACACTCCCTCTGGCCGGCCCTGGCCTGAGATTCCCAAGGCCCTCCAGGAGCATGTGCACGTTATTGACAAGTGGGGCCTGTCCTGGACCTGGGCGCATTTCCCAGCATCTCCTCACTCTTCCTCCTCTCCAGGACGCTCGCTAGGAGGCCTGAGACTGGATGGGTCGCCTCCCTGCAGTCCCCTGGCCCCTGCGTGCACCTGCAACCCTAACCCTAATTGCACTGCCACACGAAGGAAGGGATGGAGAGGACCAGGCAGAAGTGTCAAGAACTCTGAACAAATATGAGGCAGTTTGGCAGAGTGAGGAACAGGCTGGGCACCCCGCTCTGGGTCTAGAATGGAGCCCCAGGTCAGAGGGGATCTCCAGCCACAAGGCACCCCATGTACAACTCATGCACTGGAAACAAGACCAGGCCTGGCCTGGATCACTAACAAAGGGTATACAAGGCCTTCCCCAGGGAGTGAATTATATCCAGGCCACCATTTATTCACTGAGAGAACTTGGGTTTCTCCTTTCTTCTGGCAGATGGGGAGTTTTCAGACAGTACCCTAGAAACTCAACCACATCTCCCAGTGACCCAGAGGGGCTCTCCTGTGCCTTAGAACAGCCTGGAAAGAATGCCAGCCTTGGAATCAGACACCTGGCCTGGCCTCCACTTCCCAGTGAGTCACCTGGAATAAACTACTCAGTGTGTCTAAGATCAGGGAGAAGACCTCCTTCGTGGGTGTTTTGGCAGATCAGTGATATTTCTTGTGACAGTGGCGAAGATAACAGCTATTTTTTCCTATCTGAGCCACCTACTGTACTGAAATTAGACTTACTGTAATGTGTAATTATTTTATTATTTTGTGTTTTGACTTCATTATTACTATTGTTATTGTTATTTATATCCCTCACCAGATTACAAAATCCATGAGAACAGAGACCGTAGCTCTCTTACTCACATGTCCCCAGAACCTAGCATGTAGTAGGGACTTAATAATAATATTTTTAATACTATTTGAATTCATTCAATAAAAAGTCACTTTTCTTCTTCTTTCGACCCTGCAGGTAAGTCAAATATTTCTGAGCTAGCAACTAAAGCTGAGTGGTTTTTCTGGGATATCCATTGCAAAACTACCAAGAAAGGTGCTTGAGAAAACCAGTAAACTCACAGAATCACTAGAAACAGTTGTGGTGTTTATCTAAGAGATGCAACGAAGTCACACACCCAAGAGCACTTTAGAATGAGGCAGCCAACCAGCTTTCTGCGGGAGGACGGCGTAGGGACATGTACTCTGGCCCGCCCGCCCCCACTCCCAGGAGCACCGGCCAGGCCCTCGGTCCTGGGGGCCGGCTGCAGGGGGAGCAAGCTTCCAGTAATTGCAATGCTGTTTCTTCAGGAGAGGGAGGGAAAGGCATTTTAGTAATAAGCAAAGGAGAGGGAAAATCAATAAGGATGTGTGTAATGAATTTTTGTTTCCTGAAATAGCCTGGCAGGAGCCTTGCCAGGAAGAGTTAGGACTAAATCAGTGACAAGATGAGAGACACGAATCTGAGAACGTTATTCAGCTCTGCAGGTCCCCATGGTGGAAGGATGCCGGTGTCAGGAATCACAGAGCCCAGCCTGGAGTCCACAAAGACAGGAGACTTTGGACGGAGGTAACAAGACTATCTGTTTGGGAAGAAACCTGTGCTTCTCTGGCTGCCTGGAATTTGAGAGGCTCTGATCGGGTTAGGCAAACTGTAATCGTATTTTTTGAACCGTTAAGTCTAATAAGCACCCTTCAATCCACTGTTGGGCTGTAAGATAACGGTTATGAGCAGACTTCAACTTTACCATTTACTACTCATCAACGGTGCTGTCTTAGATAGGTTCTTTAACATCTCTGAGCCTCTGTGATGTCTTCTATTAAAAAGGGAGCTAACAGCACCCATGTGGTCAAGCTGTTGTGAAGATTACGTGAAATCAGCATCAATCACAGTGTCACAGGGTAAACACTCAAAGAGCCGTAGTTGTTACTGTTATCATTACTGTTAACTAATCCGACTGTGCCGAGTCCTTGTTAAGATCACTAGGCCTTTGGCTGGACTGTTTGTCCTTGACAGGTGATCACCATGTTTTCATCCTACAACACCCTGTACCTGGCAGAACCAATAGATGTTGGCGCAATGAAACTGTTGAACTAAAATCTAGCAATGAGGACTAGGCATTTCTCACTTTCATTCTCTCTTGAACATCTCATTGTGGGCGTGTGATTCACTTGAAAACAATGGAGGGAATTCCCTTACAGGGATTTTAAGTGTCTAACAACTCCCTCACTGATGACAGTGCAGTTAGCCCTCTATCAACACTTCTTCAACCACTCTGAAGCGTTCCACCTCCGGCCATAATTATTGGCGACGTGGTGGAGTGGTTCTGAACTGCGCTGTCACCATTTTATTAATTCCGGTAACTACACTTAAAAAATTCATTTCACTGAGGCACCATTTACAGGTAAGGAAATAGACACCCTCTATGAGTCTAGTGAATCCTGATAAATGTCTATCCTGTAACTCCTGTAACTACCACCTGCATCAAGGTGTAGCAAGTTTTTAAACAGGCTCCCTTGAGCCCCATCCCAGTCACTCCTACCCACCTCCAGCCCCAGACAACTATTACCACTTCTACTGGAGATTAGATGTCTTTTCTAGTTTTATGTAAATGGAAACGTACCATTAGCAGTCTTAGCTCTGACCAATTTGATCAACATAATGTTTTTAATATTCATTCATTTGGTTACATGTATCATTAGTACATTCCTTTCTATTGCTAAATGGTATTCTACTGTATAAATAAAACACATTTAAAAAAATCCATATTGATGAACACGTTGGGTTATTTCCAATTTTCGTTTTGTTTTATTGTTGTTGTTTTGTTCTGTATTTTTGTTAAGCCTCCCCCAAGGATATTTTTTTCCCATTGATTTTTAGAGAGAGTGGAAGGAAGGGGGGTGGAGAGAGAGAACATTGATGTGAGAGAGAAACACATGGATTTTTTGCCTCTCACACACACCCCAACTGGGACTGGTGATCGAACCTGCAACCCAGGTACATGCCCTTGCCTGGGAATTGAACCCGCGACCCTTCAGTGTGTAGGTCAATGCTCCAACCACTGAGTCACACCAGCCAGGGCTCCAATCTTATATTATTATGGCCAAAGCTGCTCTAAATGTTCATGCACAAGCCTTTTCACACGTTTTTATTTCCCTTAGGTAATTACCTGAGTGGTATTGCTGAGTCATATGACAAGCGTATGTTCAAACGACATACTTGTTAAACTCTCTCACCAGCAACGGGTGTTCCGTGGCTCCATATTTCCTTCAACAACTTGGACTCATTTTACATGTGACTACATTTTACATTTACATTTCAAATAAGTCATTGTTCCAATTTACTTGGGCTTTTCTAGAATTTCTTCTTCTCTCCCTGTCTCTCTCCAATTTCTAGAATCTCTACCCTTCCATTTAGTGTCTCTGAAGGGCAAAGTAAGGTCAAAATGTTTCTTATTACATTCTAGAACTTATTTTTAATACATGTTTAAAGTGCTCATATGGAAATGACCTAAGTATACATCAAAGGATGAATGGATAAAGGAGATAGGATATACATATATAATAAATAATATATTACATATTATTCAGCCTTGAGAAAGAATGAAGTCCTGCCATTTGTGACCATGTGGATGAACCTTGAGAGCATTAAGCTAAGTGATGTATCAGAGAAAGACAAACACTGTATGATCTCACTTATATGTAAAATCTAAAAAGGCCAAACTTGTAGCCACAGAGGAGAACGGTGGTTACTAGGTGTTAGGGGACGGGGGAAGCGAAGAGATGTTGGCCAAATGGTACCGACTTGTAACTGGAAGATGAATAATTCTGGACATCTAGTGCACAGCATAGTGATTATAGTCAACAATACTGGATTATAAGCCCCAAAGTTACTAAGAGACTAGATTTTAATGTTCTCACTACACAAAGAGAAATGATAATTATATAATGTGATAGAGGCATTAGCTAACTCTACGGTGATAATCCTATTGCAATATATAAATGTATCAAATCAACATGTTGCACACCTGAAACTGACACAGGGTTATATGTTGATGATATCTCAATTAAAATTAAATAAAAGTACTCAAAAGATACCAGAAGCTCATCTGCCAGAAAAAAATGCTTCCCCGTTGGGATTCCTCTTATTTATTTCACTACAACCCACATATGCAAATATATACACTTAGAATCTTCTTGTCTTTGGACAAATGTGGCCCTGGAATAATTTATTTATAGCAGACAAAAGAAAGAAGAAAACAACAGCTTTCTTTATACACTAAACTACTCGTTTCTAGGACCTTCTTTTCAACAGCCCCCCAGAATGTGGACTTGTCTGTCATCTTTTGTAGTGTCCTTCCCTCTGGGCTTGTTTCTGCTCTCATCTCACAATAGTTGACCACTGTCCCTGTACACAGATTTATTGCTTCATGAAATATAAATTGTCTGGGCTATGTTTTATTTAATGCTATTAATGTTTGTCTTAGACAATAAAATCGCAATCTGTAGCAGAATGAAAGAAGCACACAAAGTATTTCATTACCAAGGCTTTGACTTAGGGGGAAAAAAAAAACTCGTGTACTTTATTATTTTTAAAAAATATGCTTTTATTGATTTTTTTTAGAGAGAGGGGAAGGGAGAGAAAGATAGAAACACCGATTGGCTGCTTCCTGCATGCCCCCCCACTGGGGATGGAGCCCGAAACCCGGGCATGTGCCCTGACTGGGAATCGAACCAGGACCTCTCAGTCCGTGAAACAAAGCTCAATCCATGGAGCCACACTGGCCCGACAAAAACTCATGCACTTTAAATTTCTAGGATTTTAACATAACCAAATTCTTTCTAGGATTGAAAAAAAAATTAAAGAAAAAACAAATCTTTAAGATGTAAATACCAAGATCTTTTTTAAAGGTGTGTAAGTAATTTCTTAAGAAAGGCAAGTAACGGTGTCTCTCAGACTTCGAGGATCCTGAACATGTTTGGACGGTCAGATTATATTCCTTGAGTAGTTTACAATTATTTCCCAAACCCCGTGTATAACAAAATGCAAACCCTATTTCTGCCAAATACTTTTCCAGTTTGAAAACTAAGTAATTTGAGGAAGACATTTGTGCCATGACTCCTTTCTACCTGTCATCAAATGTTGTATGCCACCAACCCTTTGATACCGTTGGAAGCCCTTTGTAAGTACTTTGCTAAGCCCTTTTTCTTAGAAACAGACATTTTTGTTTTAAGGGTAAAGTAACTCGAACATCAGAAGTTTCAAGTTCATGTGGAGACGCTGAACCCAGGAGGTTTGGGTGAGTTACGAACGTGGCAGAGCGTCTTCTCCGCCACCCTCGGCAACCAGGCCGTGTGCAGCCACAGCAATGCAATGGCCCAAAGCTGCAGAGGCAGACCGAGCAGAGCAAGTCACCGCCACAGGCAGGTGATCAATCGTGCTGTCAGCCTCTTCTTAAGGTTCGGAAGAACAGAAGCCCAGGGGCTCCTTAACATGCCAGTAAGTGAACAAAAACAAACACCTCCACTGCAAAAACAAAACGCTACACACCCAATCCTAGAACTGCTCATAAATGTGAAAGTTATTTTGCATTTAAAGAAAAGTGTGATAAATCACCATGGATGGTACAAATATAGAATTACCAAGAGGACTGTGAAAGACTTACTTATCAAAGAGAAAAATGATACATTATGCTATACATTCATTAAAATATATATACTACGAGGATGGCCGATGCCATGACCACGTTGTAAGTGTGACTCGTGGACCACTTGTTCTGGAGTCCTCGGCGGAGCTTGCAAAAATGATCCCTGGGCCCCACCTCAAACCTACAGCTCTGCAGGTGAACCTTATGCCCCCTAGAGTTTGAGAACACTTCAATAAATCATGTCCCCAAGGTTATTTTGGTAGCCAGCATAATGGCCCCCAAAGACATACACGTAGTAATTCTGGAATCCGTGACTATGTTACCTTACATGGCAAAAGGAACTTTGCTGATTATGGATCCTGACACGGGAAACACAGCCTGGATTATCCAGAGGGGTCCAATCAAATCACATGAGTCAGAGAAATACCTCGTGTGAAGAACTTGATCGACTTGCTGGATTGGGGAAAGCGGCCATGAGCCAAGAAATATGGGCGGCCCTAGAAGCTGGGAAGGACCCTCAGTGCACAGCCAGCAAGAAATGAGAACCTTGCTCTCCATCACAAGGACTGAATTCTACCAAGGACTTGAGTGAGCAAGAAAGGAGTCTCCTGTGAAGTCTCCAGAAGGAAGACCCTGCTGACACCTTGATTTTAGCTCTGTAATATTACACCTTTTGATTTACAGAACTGTAGGATAATAAATGTGTGTGGCTGTAAGATACTAAGTAATTTGTTATGGCAACAATAGGAAAGTAATATTTATAATCAATCCTGACCCACGTGAGGGAAGGAAAGAGAAGTTATGAAACAGTATATATATATATATATATATATATATATATATATATATATACTATTTTATAACTATTATATTTATATTATATAATTATATATACTATTACTATATTATATATTACATGCTGCCTATACTATATGTAAATGTTATATTATATAACTGCATATTCTATTATATTTCATAACTGTATATATTATTTCATAACTGTATATTGCATATGCACACACAAACAGAAAAAAGACACCAAAATGTTAGTTATCTTTAGGGAGTCCCATTATGAGTCTCTTACTGTTCTCTTTGTGCTTTTAATTTTCAAAAGTTTGCATGACAAATATGTATTACTTTTATAATCAGAAAATGTCACTCAAAAATTAAGTAAAAAGAGGTGACTATGAGAAATAAAACCTAACATGATTCAGCCAACAGTGCACTGGACTTAGTCTGGGGAAGGGGACCAAGACCAAGTTCAGCCTCAGGGCATTCAGCTTCCTGTACGAGGCTCTTGGGGCATCTGTGTGGGGACCCAAGCTCACTCGTCTTCTCCTCTTTTATTCCAGGGACAACATTAGGGACTCAATTACTTTACAACACCTGTTCTTCATGGGAAAGCAGCCCAGACAACTGATTAGATTATTTTTAATCTCTCATTTAGAAAACCCCAAGTTGCTACAACTGGTGTTCTGTCCAATTGGATGAACATAATCAAAGTGTAAGCCAGAAGATTCAGTAATTGCTGTCGCTAGAACATACTAGTAGCTCAGAAAAAGGTATAGCACTTGAAGTTCATGGCATTCCTGGTTGACTATGCCAAGCAGTAGAGAAAAAATACCAAGTAGGTTCAAATCTCATTTGAAGGACGGAGGAAAACCAAATATTTATGAGCATGAACACAAAGTATAATGTAAAAATAAAGTAAAATTTCTACTAGAGCTATTGACTCCTGCAGAGAATGTTTAAGTCCAAGGTAATACAGGAGGAAATGTGGCTACCTGTCCACTGAACCAGACCCCTCAAGGCAAATCTGAGCATCAACAATGTCTGCCTTAAAATAACAATAAGCCAGAATGACAATTTGCTAATTTAAGTGGGAAATCCATTTTGGATGGGGACTGTAATAACACCAATCCAGGGACATCTGAGCAGACAGATCTAGGTTCAAGTCTTGGCTGCTGCACTTAATTGCTGGGTGACCTGAGCTAGAACTTGATCCCAACATTTAAGCCTTGGTTACTTCTTCTGTAGAAAAAGTTATAACAACATCTTACTGAGGGGTTTTACATTAAATTGGACAATGTATACAAAGCACTTGAAACGTGTGACGTGGGGAGAGCTTATAAAACGTTAGCCATTATTATCCCATTTTATAGATGAAGCTCAAAAAGGTACAGCGATTTCCCCAGAATCCCAGAGATAGAACATGGATGCAAATCCAAGGCACCTGACTCCTCATACACAAATCACAGGTAATGAGAGAAAAGATAGTAAGGAGTTCCATGTTACTGGAAGGAGACTGGAACGTATTCTCATTTCCGTGATTTTCACAGTCATTCCTGACCCGTGTTAGAGGAGGAAACAGAAGCCTCTCCTTTGTGATGGGAAGCTGCCTGGATTAAGGGCTGCCAGGCCCCGCTGCGCAAGCTGTTTGCTATCCAGCTCTGGGGGGTGCCTCTCACGTGGGCAGCAGCCTTAGAGGTCATTGACACACGGACTGCAGAACCATGATGCACTGGGAGCCAGGAGGGCACTGCTCGTGAGGAGCCCAATGCAGAAGCTATATAGCGTCAGGAATGCATGTAGACACAATCAAAACTTTCCACAATTCCCAGAGGCTCGGAGATTAGTACTCAGTACCACTACCACCTCCTTCTGCAACGCCAAACAGTGCTCCCTTCAGAAAGGACAAAGCACTTTTGTATATGTTCCCATAATACCAGCTGTTTCTTTGGCAGTGCTTAGTCACTGCTGAAAGTTTAAAATAGCTCTTGGGCCAAAACCTTACAATGGGATTCTGAGGCGTGAAAGAAATGCTGTGAGTGGTGAAATGATTTCAAGGGAATTCTTCTAGGAAACGAGAACATGCCAGTCCTCAGCCCTCCCCCGCAGCCAGGACTGGGTGGGCTGCACACCTGCGGGCCTCAGGGCGCGGCTCACCCCCATCACAGTGTTTATGGCAGTGTGAGCACATCTGTCTGTGTCCTGGCCGCTCCCCTGCTGGCAGGCTGCTGAGGGCCCAGAAACACTGTGGCTCATCTCTGCATTTCCAGTGCCTGGCAAGGAGCAAGGTATCGACTCATGTTCACTGATTGATTGAATGCATTTATGAATTCATAACTTCCTGAAGAGGCCTATCTGATTATGAATAGACCCCATATTTGCAGAAATTCCATTGAGAAACTGAATTTTTGGCAAAAAGGAATCAGAGTGATTTGCCAGTCCCCGGGGTTATGCGAAAAAGCTCCTTCTGCCGCCCCACAGTGAGCGAAGGGAGGCCAGGCACTGGACGAAAGTCCCCAAGACTCTGGGATTCTCATCACGCTGGGCTCATCCCAGTTCTGGTCCACACTGGGAATTAGGCATGAAGTGGGCAGTCCCCAAAGTCTTGTCAGGACTGCTCTCAGTGAAGTTCACCTTTCAGAACCATTACCAGAGCTGTTCTTTCCATTTTCTCTTCGAGGAAGGGAACATAAGAAGCCTACACTTATCAGCGCTGGGCTTCCTGCCGTCTGTCAGGGCGGGGGCAGAACAAATCATTCACACTGCTCGGTAGCCTTCCCCCACTCTTTGGGCCCACTACTATATATATTTTTAAATATAATATGTAAAACCCTTAGTCTTTACGCTGTGTTTCACCAGTAAAGCCCCAAAGCTGCCTCCATCCTGTTAGGTTCTTGGCATATCTTTTGAAATCCAGACAGTCCCCTCCCAACCTTCCAGCCTCCCAAATAATAAGTAACCAAATAATAAGATTGTCGCCCAGGGTGAGATTTCATCTGAGCAATGAAGTGTGCACACCTAGGGCTTTGATTTAATTCTTCTGGACTAAGCTGATTAAGTGCTGAGCAGTTTAGAATCTTTTATAATTTTATTAGATTTCAGAGGTGAAATGAAAGGAAGCCTGATCAGAGACAAAAACGGCCAAATCCGGCTCCACGGAAGGTCCCTTGGGGCTAGCTTTCAGGAGTCAAACGCTCAGTAATACATACAAAGCATGACTCTCTCAACAATGGGGATACAATTTCAATGTTAAAATAACTTTTATGGTGCCAGGAAATATAGTGACATGCTTTTGTCTTGAAGCATCATGCTTTTGCTTTAATGAAACCATAGATTATTGATTCTCAGACTCATGGAACACTGTCTTAATGGATATGGTCTCGAGTTATGTTACTACTTCAACCATTAGCCCGTGCGACTAAAAGCAAATGACTTCACCTCCCTGTGCCTTATCTCCCTTGAACTTTTCTCGCAGAATTTAGAAAAATGAGGACATTCAATTAAGAAAACATTTGTGTCCACATGTAATAGAGGCAATAAAAGGCGAATGTGCAACTGCGTCTCATGCTTCTGACTGTTTTCCTGGGGTCAGAATTCCTGCGGCAACATCATCTTAGAAATATCTCAACAGACAAAAATTCCGCTGGTGTGCATATCACACTGGGCTCCGTCCTGAGTCAGTCTTCTCTCTGTCTCTAGACACTATATACATCTCAGCATTACTCTCATGCAGGCTTCTCCCAGGCCTCTCATTTCCAGCCCTAATTTCTCCTTCTCTCTTGAGTTTCATATCTCCAGTTATCCATGGGATATCTCTACTTGGATATAAAAACTTAATAAGCCAAGACCTACCTCACCACTCTTCTCTCCCAATTTCTCCTCCCATCAGTGGTGCAAGTTTTTTAAGGCTCCGAAATTCATTCTTCTTCACCTCCAACAGCAGATCCATCACCATGTCCTACTCATTTTCTTTGCTATTCATATTTTCCTTTTTATTTCTTCCGTTTTGCTCTTAATCTAGGGCTCATTAGCTTATCCCTAATTTTTTGATAATTCCCTTCCATGTTGTCCTGAGTCCTCTGATCTCTATTATTATTCTACATACAGCTGCTAATCCAATCAGACAGAACCTTCCTCTTGCCCACCATATAAACTCTCATTTCCATAGTGGGGCTTTGACCTTAGATCCTTCTGTTTATCCCATCAGCTTTATAAGCTTCTTGTATGTGTTCCACCCCTAACATGGGTCCTGTCCTCCAGCTAAGCTCATTTGTGTTTTGGCTCCAACACACTAATCGCTTGTTCCCATTAACATTCCAAAAGAATTAATTGAATGAATGAATGAATGAATGAATGAATGAATGAATGAATGAATGAATACATTGAACAGGTGCATATGCCCACAACTCAACTCTCCTCTGCTAACTCTATCCCTCACCACTATAATCATAGCAAAATATATTCACAAAGCCTTTGGAAATGGATCTCCTTCACAGCTTGCTGCTACTCAGAATTGGTGTTATTCTTCCCTGGGTTCATGTCTCAGACATGTGATCTGCAGTTTTACATGTATGTGTGTTCTCTTAGATTGCTAATCGTTCACCAAACCCAGTTCCTCTTTTTGTATGTAACTGGGCAGGTAATTGGACTGTTTCCCAGCCTTCTTTGCAGTTGGTTAGGTGTGGCTGTGTAACTAATGGACAATGGAATGTGAGTGGAAGTGGTGTGGTTCCCTTCCAGGCTGTGGAGGCTTCAGACGAGACTGTACCTTTTCCATGCTTTCTTTTCTGCTTCCCTGGGGTGGGAAAAGGCAAAGAGCAAGTGGCCTTGGGAGTCAGGCATTGAAGATGGCAGTCACTACCAGCCTGGCCCCTAAATAATGAGGAGAGTTGGCACTGACCTAGAACATTGCCCTGGTTGAGGATATGAAAGAGAAATAACCTTCTGGATCTGGGGCCACTGAAATGTTGCTGGTTCTTGTTACAGCAGCTCAGCCTTCTCCACATAATTCCCTACTCAATGGGATCGCCAGTGCTCTGAGCAGCTGAAGCAGTGCGAGCAGTCAGGGCAACGCTGGATGACGATCAACGCTGCAGAAATACCTCAGAGTAGGACCAGGTAATCCAGCAGAAGGTGAAAGGAGGACGGGCTGAGGCTGTGCTCTGGGATTCTTCATGAGTGGGGATGCAGGTTGGATCACAGACAAGGAGGAAGACATGTTAGAAGAAGTAATGTGTGGTCAGTGCTAGAGACTGATGAGGCAGGAGCTAAGCGAGTGGATTTAAAAAGCACCAGGGATCATTCTCCCTGGGTTTGATTCTATTGCAAAGTCTAAGGAACAGTGAGCTCTGTTCTAGAAGAGTTTAGGCTTTTCTCCCCCTTTTACCTGGCAAACCTCTGGGAGTCTTATTTCTGCAGGTTCCTGGTTATTTTCCTATCTGTTCCGTCTCCCAGAGACAACGCAAGGTTGGGTCAAAGGAGAGTCTTCTGAGTCGCTGCAGTAACCCTCCCCAGTTCTCTGTCCTGGGCCTTAGGACGGGCTAGAGTTCTGACAGCGGGGCTTTTGATCGGGGCTTAAACTCCACCCCATTGCCAAGGACAGCTCAGGCTGGCTAAGTGGCAGAAAGCTGAAGAAACTCCATCCTGGACCTCTAGATTAGACCACCTTCCAGTGATGGAGTGGGCACAGGAAGATCTCAGGGGCTGGTGAAGGGGTGCACTGGAGAAACATCTGGCATTGAGTGTGCCAAGGCAGAGAAGAAGACAATGGAGGTAGGATGGGTCTCTAGGGCACCGAGGAGCTGACATGTATAGACTTCAGGTTGTTCATCCATTAAGGAAACAGTTATTACATATATATTAAGGTCCAGGAACTATGTATGTAGATTTTTGATGCTATGGAAGAGTATAAAGAAGCAGTATACCCATTTTTTCTATAAGTCAAATGCAAACTAAAAGCAAGGTGTATGATCATATCTTATATCCCCACCACAATATTGTTGAATAGTTGACATTTTATACAAATGTTTGGACTAGGCCACTTTGAGGTCCCCATCTTAGGCAGTCCATGGCTAAGAAGGGACTGAGATGCAGGTAGGAAGGAGCACAAGTAAAGCCATAATCTATGGGGAAGGGGCATGCCCAGTCTGGATGTCCAGGTATAATTGCCAGCTAAGAGTCTCTAACATGGCAGCTAGTAGGGCAGCCGATCATAGAACTGAGAACTGCTCCTAAATAAAGAGTCTTGTTATTGCAGCGACTTGATGAGCAACATGCACTCCAGCCAGAGCTCATTGATGAACAGCATCATTTCCTGGGCATAAGGCCAGGGGGTCTGGTGTCCCCAGACCAAAGCTAAAATTCCAGTTTTAAGGACAAGGCCTTGGCCCTCCAAGTCAGGAGCTAGTGAAACATTTTGTCTGGAATTTAAGAGGGGAGACGAAGAGGGGCTATCAGACGTGACCAGGGCAGCACACAAGGATATCTGGCTTCCTCCCTCTGTCATTGGGTCTCAAGCAGAGGCTTTCTTGACAGCAGTGTTTCTGCAAGATCAAAACATTCAGCTCCGTAACCAGCTCTGTTGGGTTAGAAGTTCATGCCCCTGCTGGTTAGAAGCTCTATATCCACTGTGAAGAGACATCTAGGACCCCCAAATTTGCATGACCCAGGTCGATGATGCTCTCTTCACTTCTAGAGAAATGTGTTCTTGGGCAAGAAATCATTCAACTCAATCACTTTAGGGTAAGTGACTTGATGATATGATGTGGTGTTTGTTCCAGGGTCATTTATAGTTTAACCAGCCAGGAGAAGTCTTCATCCCCAAAAATGGATCAACCAGGTTGGAGAAGTACTAGGAGATCAAGAACATAAGTCGAATGACTGAGCTTTCCCCCATGTTCCCCTTTTACCAGACAAACATGTGTAGGGAAGGGCTGGTGTGGGGATTTATGGGATTGCATGTTTTGCGAAGAGCAATGAAGTACGGTTAAGGACAGGGGTCTGTTCCTGCCTTGGAGGGTAACTGCTACAGGACAATGGCCACGCCGTTTAGCCCTTTTGTGATGTACTTATTGATAGATAAAATCAGAATAACAATACTTTCTACTCTCACGTGGGAATAATGAGGATCGAATAAGATGAAAAATGTGGACAATTCTAAGTCCATACAAACACAAAACATATTATTGTGCTAATGTTTTCAACAACGTGTGTGTGTGAATTTGTTACACAGTGATGAAGAAAGTAACACAGTATTACCCAATAATTCTTAGCTTGGACCCCCTAAGCGGTAGAAAGTAACTCTTTCCACCAAGAAAAGGGTACACACACACACTCACACACACACACACACACACACACACACACACACACACACACACACTGTGCCTGTAGGACAGGGAACTCAGGTTAGAGGCAGAGCCGTCAGGTCAAGGCACAGATCAAAGCTAACCCACGTAAATGAGTACAATCAACAGGCAGAGATTTATAAAATTCACATTGGTGATTTTAAAAAAGATATACTCTCCCATAGAAATAGCTGATACAAACTTGCTATTTAAAGTAAATTAGAAAAGGGAAATTAGAAATAATTCATAAATATTGACAATCATTTATAAATATTGTCCTAAAACAAGGATGCGAATTCCAAGGCAGACACCTGGTAGAGGTGTGATGGAAACCAAGAGTGGGAAGTAAAACAGTGTTGTGGCCTAAAATAAAGTGCAGTTAAGGAAAGGGCACCTTGTCTCTTTTATCAGCTGACTGCCAAGGAGAATGCCCACAACTGTGCCATCCATGGTGTGAGGTGAGCCTGCGCGGGTGTGACCTGTGCCAGGTAGGAGCATTGACAGTCAGGACCCAGGCAGGAAGACAGCTTCCCATGAGGAGCGCCTCTGAGCTTACCCCTCCCCATCTGAGGGCTGCTGGGGCCCCAGTGATTCCCCCTCGAGGGGGCTGCCCCTCATGCCCAGAGCATCCAGGCTGTGGGCCTCGGCAGCAGGCGGCTGGTGCATTATAAAACAGCTCTCCATCTTGGAAGTGAGTGACTTGCTTTCCATAGCCGGCTTACACTCTATATGTGCTTCTCAACTTTAAAAGCAACTGTAAGGCCAAAATCTTAATTGTAGTTAAAAATTCAAAGTTTGAAATGGATTACTTTTATTTTTTGGAATCTGGGTGTCCAGCTTCTGTCTTTCTTTAGTCTCTGATATTTAGCAAGAGACAAGGGACCCCAGAAATAGCAAAGGAAAGTTTCCAGAGAGCAATACGTAGTGATCTGTAATATGTTTACTTACGAATTAGCCTTTAGTCAACAGATTTAATACTAATTATTAATTCATAAGCTGCTCTTTGCATGGAAATGACATAATTATGTCTCTGATTCAACCCAAACTGTCCACTGCAGAATATATAGAATGTTAATTCGTAGTGAATTACAATTAGGGGAAAAAATTCTTTTAATTATGTAATAAGGCTCATTACAATGGGTAATCAACAAAGCTGCCAAATTAGTCCTCTGGTGGTGTTTTTCTATATATAGCAAATAAACTTTTGTTTGTATAAAATGTATATTTAAATAGATTTTAAATTGCTTTCAAGAAAGAAGCGGCAGTGAGTCCCAGAGACAGTTAGAAATCACCCTGTAATCTTTCAATTCTGTGAGGCAGTAAAGACGGCTCATTTAATGAAAGAACACATCTTAAATAGTTCTCCAATAGTTGAACTCGTGCTCAAAACCTCCACTGGGTTTGAACCATGTCTTTTGGAGACTTCAGCTGTTTCTCATAGAGTTCAGATCACAGGAGCACTATTATCAATGTGGTATTTTTTTTTATTTATTTAATTTATTGATTGATTTTAGAGAGAGAAGAAGGGAGAGGGAGAGAGAGACAGAAACATCAATGAGAGAGAACATCGATTGGCCACCTCCTGCATGCCCCCCACTGGGGATTGGGCCCACAACCTGGGCATGTGCGCTGACCAGGAATCGAACTGACGACCTCTTGGTGCAAGTGTTGACACTCAATCACTGAGCCACACCGGCTGGGCATCAATGTGGTATTAATGAAGCACCTATTGAATATAGAACATCAAAGAAATAGAAAACGTGATCCCTGCCTGTTATTGGTAAGACCTCAAAAACTCAGTGTCCATCCATCCCACGTGTGTGAACTTCATGTCCAAGGACTTATCTAACACATATTCATAAACAAAGATGCAGCTCTGTCATTCAGTTGTCATTCACTCATTCATTCTTCAAAAACATATTGATGGCTTTCCATGGGCAGGCCCAATGCCAGGAGCACTGTATTGACCCAGGTTGGACCTCTGGCCCCAAGGGGCTCTAAGGAGTGATTCTGAAGAGTAGATTTGGGCTTTAAAGACAAGACTATCCTGAACATCCAGGCATCATAGCCTCACCCTCACCACGTCATTCTCATGTGAACTTGGGCAAATAACTTCTCTGAGGCTCAGTTTCCTCATCTACGTGGGGATGCTCTTCTCTGCTTTGTGGAGTTCTACATAAGTTTCAGTGGGACAATACATGTCAGGTGCTTTCCCCATGTATGGCAGAAGACCGGCGCACAAAGACTGCCCCTTCCCCATCCTTCACAGCCTGGGTGGTGGTGGTGTGTTAGCCTCAGCTGAATTTAATGCACAGTATGACAGAAAGACAGCAGCTTCGACATAATTGCCTGTGGAATTTCATTCAAATTAACTGACATTTGTATTGAGTGCTGTGCTAGATGCAGGAATATAAGTAGAAAAGATCGAATCTCTCCTGCCTTGTCTTGGACTCTGCACCCACACTTTCTGCTCATCCTCCGGGTCCTCATCCTACCTATGACTTTGCCTCTACTATTCCTTGGTCTGTAATTAGTTCCCCAGCTTTGAATGCCTCTCTCTGGCCACATTTGTCCCTTTTCTCTGAGAACTCCTACATCTGACCTCTGCCTCCCATCAGACTCTTTACTCAGGCCTACAGTGACCAGATCCATAAAGCCCCTGGAGGGGCTTATATCAGACTTCTAACCCTGACAGAGGATGGAAATTCACTTTCTCCCCCACCTTACTGCAGTCCTTTCCTTCAGGAAGCAGAACACAGCTTTGTAGGCCCTGGTGAAAGCCAGGCAGCGAGTACAACCCTTTGGCCAACTCCAGGTCACTCTGAGGGTCCCCTAACAGCTCGCACCACCAGATGAGTGCCCGGTTAGCTCTGGAAAGGTTGCGGAGCCTTCAGGCCCCCCTCCAGAGGGGCACCGAGCTCCAGCAACTGAGTAGGGGCGGATGAAGGGTCTTAGGCATCTTCTTATATTCAGGGGCTCAGAGCACCTGGCTCACAGAGGATGCTCACAGAGGGTGGAATGTGCAAATGCATGAATGTGATATTCAGGCCACCCACTGCACACAAGCCTAGCCCAAATTGGGCATAACCAGAGCTTAATCACCCAGTTTAAGCAGACTTTCCAAGAACCACTCTGCCAGGAGGCTGCCAACTATCAGATTTCATAGCTCTAGCAGAGGCACGGATCCATCTTGGAGCATATGAGTTCATTCTGACAAACGCCTGGAGCCTGAACTGGAATGACATAAGGACATGTTCCAGGACCAACCAGGGATCCATCCAGGAGGAGCTTGCCCAGACTGAAATGCGTGAATCCTTTTGCCTGGAGTGAGCAACCAGTGCTGCTGAGATCGTCTTCCCACGGCCTCCTGCCAGCGTATGCCCAGCTCTAAAAGGAGGCTCAGGGCCTGCCCATGGAAACCAGGAAGGTCAGCAGCAAACCCAGGTAGGGGCAGAAATGCTCTGAAGTTCGTTGTTAGGCCTCAGCCACTTCATCCACTTGCCTCCTCACCCAGAAATTGCTTTTAGAAAGAGATATAATAAATAGTCAAAGATAGATTAATTGGATGGATGCATGGATGGATGTATGGATGGATGCATGGATGGATGGATATAGAAATAGAGACAGAGAGATAGGCAGAAGAGAAAGAGAGAAAGAGAGGGAGGGAGGGAGGGGGTTTTAAGCCCTGACAGTTTCCCAGATATAAACATTTAAAAATAAAAGATCAATCTTCACAAAGGAAAGCCTCTATGTGGAAATGTTGAGACAGCCCAAATGTGCCAACTAAGTGCCAGAGCCAGCCTCAAACACAGTTTTCAGACTCCCAATCATCACCCCAGGCTGCACGTACACAGGGTGTTATGTAGCCTTAGGGAAATAAACTTGGAGAATTAGTTACTCCCGCTTTAAAAAATGTCTTCCAAGATGCAAAATCTCCTGTAGAACCAAAGATGAGTTAAATAAATTGGGGGCAATGATGACAGCATTCAGACGATTGAGACAGGAGATAATACTACATTTTTTGACTCACAAAACCATTTTCCTGCAACCTAAATTCAGTTCAAATCTACACAACAGCTGCTGGTAGTATTATGTCATCCCCAGAGGCACCTCCTCCCGAAGACAGACATTTAAATAACTGCATCAAATCCTGGTGCCCTTCGGCCATCAGCAGTGACCTTGAGGCTCATCAGACCTCCATTTTCTATATGTTACAGATACCCAGAAGTACCGGGTATGCTTGGAGGGGCTCCTCCTGGAGTTACACTCATTTTTAAGCTACAAAACCCTAGCAACAATTTCTATATACAGTTTAGATCATTCCAGTCTGCATGCCATTGGTTTTCTCTAGGATGGATCACACTACAAAACCAGCTATGCAATGTTAAATGGGCAGAAGAACAGACTCTTCCCCAGTGGCCTCCTCATGGTCTACCCCCAGGGTCACTGCAGGTGCTGAGTTCCAGTCATGCCCATGGGAACATTGTTGCTGTCTCTCTGTAATCACTAGAGCTATATGAACTTGGGGTGCTGGCTGGCTCTGTAATTCAGATGTTAACTGGGGTTTCATAGCTACTTCAAGTCTAGCTGAGATCAATGTGCAGTCTTTCACCAAGGTTCAAAACTCTCTCCTCAAAATCCCTCAGCCCACCACAGGCTTCTACTTTTCTCTCGTCTTTGACCTCCAATTCCCTGCTTCTGCTTAAATTTTCCACTCTGCATCCCTTGACCCTCCACTCTGGCATTGACCCAAACTTGGTTCCCACTCCCCAAAACCTGCACTTTCAAAGCAAGTTCAAATTGTTGTACTTATTATTAACAACTAAGACTTATTGAGTGCTTGCTATTAGAATCAATTGAAGGGCCTATGGATATTGTCTCATTTGACCCTCTCAGCAACCCTTTGAAAAGTATCCAGAACTGTTCCTGTAGCAGAATGAAGATGGAGATCCCAGGGAAGCAGCAGCACATTCTAAGTAAGAGAAAAACTGCACAAAACCGTGTCGGTCAGTCTGGCCGCCCTGGTCTTCAGTGTCCACAGGCTGTCTCTATCCCCTGTCAACCCCATCTCATCCCCATTTTCCTTCTTCTCTCCCATCTCAAATTACCTCCTCACTTATTCTGTCTGGGATTAGTCTAGGAACCTCTTTCTCAAGCGGGAAATTCTGCGTCTTTAGGGCACCTCTTCCCCAAATCACACAAACGAAAGGATCGCCGTGCTCAGCGGAACAAGGTGACTTGGCCCCACAGCGGCGACTTTCCTTAGCAGGCATCTGGGACTGTAAAGAGGAGGTTTGGTCGATGTTGGAATGGCTCTTATTGTTGTTATACTGCAGTCCCCAAGTATCCAAACCAAACATCAAGAACAGAACTGGAACAATTTGTGATCACTTTTAATATTTTTAATTTAATTCTTTTGCATAGATAGTGCATTTGCATGTTCTAAATTCAAAGAGTTCAAAGGGATATATATGTAATGAGAAATCCCCCCCTACCCTGGTCCTCCATCCACTGGGTGTCTTCCCCCTAAGGGGAACCAATGTTATCAATATGTTGTGTACACTCCAGGGATATGTTAGGCACCTACAAATACATCCTTTTAGAGTTCACCCTTCCCCTTTTTATTACAATGGTTTTAAATGGTGGCATACTATGCTACCCTTCGGCACTTTGCTTTTCTTCCTCAACAACAGCTCTCAGTGGTCATTCCACATCAGTACATAAAGAGCTCTTCATTCTTTGTTACAGCTCTATAGCATTCTCTTGAGTTCCATAATGTATATAAGCAATCCCAAAAAGGGGGGACATTTAGGTTGATTCCAATGTTCTGCTGTTGTAAGCTATAGGATAACTAGTATCTCATACATACATCATCGTTTAAATGGCTTTTGAAAAAATCTTTAGAGAAGTTCTCTAAGGAGGACAGAACGTACATGCAAAGCTCGACAGGGGCAGCAGGTCTCCTGCATCTCACAAAGGAGACACTACGGAAAGTGTCTTCCCTCCTCTTCCCTCTCTCCCTGAGCGGCTTCACTGATCTCCTGCCTCTCCCCAGTCACTGAGGCAGGCTGGCTGCGTCAGTGCCGTCTTTTTCCATCGTTCTCCTCCCCCCTTCCTGCTTGCTGCCTCAGCCCCTCCCCCTGAACCCATTCCTGCCCATCAGTCCGCACACACACTAAATCTGCCAAGACAAAAAGCAATCAACCAGCCAATACTTCCCGGGCTCTGTTATCTCATGGTTGTCTAGTCTGCTTTTGGTAAATGAACAGTTGTTGAGCACTCATTATGAGTCCAGCATTGCTCTAAACTCTTTACATGGATTAAGTCATTTAATCCCTGACAACTCCATAAAAAAGTTATGATATTATCTTGCCCATTATTTACAAATGAGGAAGTAGGCAGAGAAGTTAAGTGACTTGCCAAAGATCGCACAGCTAACACATGGTGGGGCCAGGGCTTGCCAACACGCTTGATGACTGCACTCGCCCTTTGTCCCCACACTTCTCAACGGAGCCATTTCCAGCAGCGTCTCTGCCCCTCACCCCTGGCTCACTCCTAGCCCTCCATTCTCCATAACAGCCGCCACCCTTGCTATTCCCCTGAGACTCCTAGAAAGCTCCCAGGAACTTCCTAGGCACCAAACCTAAAGAATCTTATTTTACAAACATTATTTTCTAGTCATTGTATCAAGCAAATACAAAAAAAATACAAATAGAGTAAGACACAATTCTTATGCTCAAGGAGCTAACCTTTCAGTAGACAACTGCAAAAGATAACGCAATGTCATCTATGTAAAAACATAAATAAGCTCAAGATACAGAAGAGACTTTACCGCACCCTGAGTGGACCAAATATGCTTTGTGAAGGAGATGGTACCTGAACAGCCTTTGGAAGGGTGAATAAGAATTTTCCCGGCTGATAAATGTAGAGAGAGTGCTCCCGAAAGACTGTGAAGAACAGATACTATTTGAAAGACTCAGGTTCAGTCCTGGAGAGAATGAGCATCGCCCTAAGAAGAGGAAGGGAGGAGGAGGGCGGTGTGACCAAAAAAGGATGTGGTGGGAGAAGAGGCTGGAGAGTCAGGAAGGGCCATCAATGCCCTGCTGAGGAGCTTGGATGTCACACCAACAAGGGAATGAGCCAGACACTACCTCAAGTCCTTCCCATTCGACTCAATCACCCTCGAAACTCTTGTGTCTGTTACTAGCCTAGTTCGTGCCCTTTTTTAAACTATTGTAAAAACATCCCAAAAACATCTATCTGCATTGTCCCTGCACCCTGCCTCCCACCACCAGGCTCCTCTCCCTGCTGGTGGGACGCATGCCATGTCCCACCAGGATGTTTTACTCAAATCTGGCATTCCAGACCCTCCATGATCTGTATCCAAGTCCTTTCTATGGAATCCTCAACCATCCCTTCTGCCCACCCTCCAGTCCAGTGAAACCAATCTCCCAGCTCATCCCTGTCCACTCCCAGAGCATTGCTGCTTGCGGTTCTCAACCTGTGGGTGTGACCCCTTTGAGGGTCGAACGACCCTTTCACAGGGGTCGCCTGAGACATAACAGTAGCAAAATTACAGTTATTAGCAACGAAAATAATTTTATGGTTGGGGGTCACCACAACATGAGGAACTATATTAAAGGGTCGCGGCATTAGGAAGGTTGAGAACCACTGGCTTAGATGCCCCCCAATCCCACTTCC
Organism: Tadarida brasiliensis; assembly: GCA_030848825.1. Taxonomy (NCBI): domain Eukaryota; kingdom Metazoa; phylum Chordata; class Mammalia; order Chiroptera; family Molossidae; genus Tadarida; species Tadarida brasiliensis. Next base: position 205,715,060 of record CM061257.1, on the reverse strand, counting down.
CTGTGGTATCTCCTCCAAGAATCCTTCTTCCTGGACCCCCACTCCTCCAGGAGCAACTCATTGCTCTTCTAAAGTTCTACCTGCACCTCTTGGAGTGTTTTATTCACACCTCTCTTTGGGCCTATTTGGCAATGTAGTTATTTGTGTATTTATTCATTCAACATTAGACGAGCATTTTTTAGGACCTACTATGTGCCAAGCACTATGCTAAGTGCTGAGCATACAGAAGTGACCAGAACAGTGTGAAGGGCAATTTGCCCCCCAACCCAGTGACATTTGACAATGTCTAGAGATATTTTTGGTTGTTGCAACTGGGGGAAGAAGGGTGTTATTACTATCTACTGGAGAGAGGCCAGGGAGGGTACTGAGCAGCCTTTACAAAGCACACAAGAGTCCCCGCAACAGAGAATTATCTGACCCCAAGTGTCAATAGAGAAAAAGATGAGACACCCTAAATTAGGTGTTTTTTTTTAAAGCACCTTGGGGTGGGCGAAGTGGTCTTTATTGTTTAGTTTAGTATCCTCCAAAACACCTAGCATAGTGACTTGATACACAGTAGCTCCTAAATATTTGTAGGAATAAAAATAGCCCCCATAGGATATGGGAAAGGGATAAGTTTTAATTAGCAAAAGCAGTAAGAAATATTAGTTAATTTCAGAGGGGAAATCATAGCCTAAACTTCTTTGCTATGGGTATGGTAAATTAAGTTAGTATTTTATGCTCCATTGTTGTGTTTTCTTCATTATAATATTTACCATATAAATCCACCAACTTACATAACTCATTGGGAAAGCAAGGGATTAATTAGGCAATTTCAATATGCATAAATACATTAATATTAACAAAATATATGTGGTGACGGCAGAACACATTAAGGAACATGAATCAGAGATAATATAGCAGAGCAAACTCACCCGTGGCAAATAGGCTTGCCCTGTCTAGAACGATTCTCGTGCATTTAATAATGTGACAGATTCCTGGCACAATCCTCCTATTCATTATAGGGCTATTAATTTCATCATATGCACCTTGAGTGAACTTGCTTTACTGCATTTGTGAGTATAATGTGAAGGGTCATTAGAGGTCACCCACTGCCAAGCCATGACTTGGCATCTACGGCGTTTGAAACCGGTCCTCTGCACACAGTGAAGGCAAACATCTGGCAATGGATGGGACTCAGGATGGCAAACAGAGGTCTTCACACAGGCGTGCATTTCGGGGTCAGGCTAATTGGAAGCTGCAGCCAAGCCCAGTCTCCCCACATAAATGGGGGATATTCCTGCACAGCTGTCCAAGGAAAATTTTACTTAAAGGCATACGTCCTTAAAATCCAGCCTTAGAAGCAAACTGAGAGTTGACCTAATCTGATCCTCACATTTTACAGAAAGTGAAACGGAGGCAGGGGAGTTAATGTGAGTTGCCAAAGACAGAGAGCTGGCTAGCAGATGCCCTGTTTTGGAAACCTTCTAACTCCATTGTATCTCTCTGCATGTTCTTATCATTACAGTCTTCTGATTTTAAACACAGCTCCTATTATTGAGTGGAGATTGCATTTAATATACCTATTGTTAATCACTTGTCTCTTTATTTCATGTATTATTTGATTTCAAGTACATTTTATAGTTCAAGGAAGCCTGTATATATGCCTTTAACCAAATAGGACTGTGTGCATACACTGATTTGTTCGCCTGTAGAAGTCTAAGAGTCAGAGTCTGCGTCTAACCAGGACAATGGAAAGTATTCTAGATATTTCAGAGAGAGTTTGATATGATACAGGTAATTGGTTACAAAGGTGGTGGCAGGATTGGGGGGCCCCAAAATACAAAAATAGTCAAAGCCCGTAGAGAAGCAAAGGGGAAATGATGTCCCCAGGGCTCGTGTTCACTGCCACTGTCAGAGTCTGGCTGCTGAGCCAGAACCAGGACAGGCACTTGCTGCCCACTGACACAGCTCCCATTGCTGCTGCTACTGCTCCGAGCTGGAAAGAAAATAGCTTCTCCCTTTCTCCCAGCTTGTATTCTCCCATCAGCACCTCCCCCTGGCAGAATGTCATCAGCCAGCTGTCTAACAATTCTGGGAAATAGAGTCTACAAGCCTTCTTGTCCCAGAAGTAGACAGGTGGGTGAAGAAGGACGAGCATGGGCCGGAGCGACCACAGAGAGTATCTGGCACACCCACCAGTCGAAAATTCTTTGCCCGTCTTGTGTAAGAGCAAGCTGCACATGCATTTCAAATATGCCAGTCTCCATCATCTTTTATTCTTCTTTTCTTCTTTCCTTCCTTCTTCACATGGAACGTGCTAAGCAAGGCGCTTGGCATTGGAGATGCAGAGTGAACCAGGAGGGTTATATTCTGGTGGAAGGTGAGACGAACATTTTGAGCTCTCTTGAATTCTCTTTTCTTTTTTGTTTTGTTCCTGTTTTCTAGCTTTTCCATTCCTAACTTTTCCAAGATAGCAATTCCCTTATTTAAATGACATGCCAATGCTGTTTAATATTCATGCTTTAGAGTGCTGTTTGCACTTTTGCAGTGAATGCGGTAAATCATAGGATGCTATTCTGAGATTAAGAGAGGATACTAGTTAATGAGTGTGTGTGATTTCCAGAAGTGTGTTTGAATTTCATAGTCTTACCCTTCAGAGCTGAAACTCCAATTCAGGCAAGGCTTTCCGTATTTTTATTATAATCCATTTGAGGGGTATTAATAAATAATAGACTTGTCAAAACAAGGAAAGGCAGAACCATAGTTTATAGATTTTTCTCATAGATAGTCCCTGAAAAATACATAAAAACCAGTTTGTTCACTGATTCAACTAAATTTATTGATGGTTAACAATGCACTGGTGCCAAGGGCTGAGAATACAGAAGAAAACAAGAAAGAGTTTCTGTTCTCAAGGAGCGTGTAGCCTAGTGGGGGAGGCAGACAGAATAATTAAGAGTGACAGCCCAGGGTACAAAGTGTCTAATGATGGGTAAGAACACAGGGAAGGGGTACCCATGTCAGCCTGAGGGCTCAGGGAAGGTTCCAAGAGATGCAAGACTCTAAATAAATCAGAAGGGTGCATACAAGTCAAGTGAAGAAGGAAGAAGGAGGAGGAAGCCTTTTGACCCTCAGGCACATAACACAGGAAGGTCATGAGACAGGAGTGAAGGGAGATGCAGGAATGACTTCTACGAAGGACGAAATGAGATGACACAATGGCTGTTCACAGGAGTTGGGTTATGGAAGGATTTAAATGCTGTGCATAAGGCTCTGTCCTGAAGGAAGTGAACCACCCAGCAGCTTCAGGGGAGAGAATAAGATCGCTCTGGAAGCCCCATGAAGGGTGGATTGGAAGGAATCAAGACTGAGACAGAGGGACCAGCTGGAAGACACTGTGGTACCTAAGCTAGAGAGGCAATAAAATGTAGTGAGAAGAGGAGAGCAGTGAGAGCAGAAGAATCTAAAATGATTCACAGGGTGCTGAAGGGGTGACCGATGGACCAGCGGTCCAGTGACCAAGGTGGGAAAACACAGGAGCTGGACAAGTTCGGGGACAGGTCGTAGTGTAGTGGAAAATGGCTGGGGGAGAATTTTGAACACACTGAATTTCAAATGCCTTAGGAAACCAGTGGTTGGTGGGAAATACAGGTGTGGAGCTCAGTAGACAGGCGGAGGCATCTACATGACCTTAGGAGTTATCTGCTTTCTAGTAAAACCATGGTTGTGGAAGAGATCACCCAGGAAGGAGAGAAGGAGACCAAGGACAAGTTGCTTGAGAAACTCAATATTTAAAGGATGTACAGAGTAAAAGAAACTCACAGAGAAAACTGGGGAAGGATGGTTAGAACTGCAAAAAGAAGAAAATGTGGGTGTGCTCTGCCTCAGTCATAAACCTGCATCTTCTAAGCTGCTGTTGTCGGAGAGTAGGGGACCACCTTGCAACCATCTCTTTACTGAGGTCTGTTAACTGTGTCTTTAAATTCCTTACTGATCTGGAAGATGCTGGTGACAGCTGTCCTGCAGGAGTGGAGGGTATTGGCAGTTATACCTTTATTCCCCTGAGATGTTAAGGACAGTGATTATTCTCTGTGACCAAGGGTCACTCCCCTGTCTTTAAGCAGAAGAGCTGAAATGGAATTATTTCTTAAATAACTAAGGATTTTATTCTCCCCTTCCCATTGATGCACTGATGATGGGAAATTTTTGCTGGATGATCAAAAATGTCCACATACCTAGAGCCTCATGCTATTTAAAGGAGATGGTAGTTTTAACAGTCCAAACTTGAACTCTTCCTTATGATTCCTCTTCAACCCCCCACTCAAATGTTGATGCGCCATAAATGTCAATGCCCTTCATGACACCCAGTACCAGATCCCCTGGGCTTCTAATGTCCAAATTCTATGTCACATCTCAGCAACTTTCAGGAAGTCAGGTAAGGAATTCTGTGCCTTCTGCATTCGGACTAACTGGAGAAGCGGTAGCTTTCACAACGGAAAATGTGTCTCACTGGGTAAATGTCTGCCAGACCATTACTGTACCTTTCTGCAACCTTTATGAGGTGTGGAGTGAGAAAAAAAATCCCTTAACACGATTTCTCATGAGTCGGTTGCCAGAGCTGGCAGCCAGTGAGTGAACCCGAGCTGCGGAGGGGGAGGGCGCTCTGGAGGGGACTCGGCCTCATCAGCGCCTGGCAGCGCAGACCTAACGGAGGTCTGGAAGCGCTGCTGGAGGACCCCCGGATTCCCAGGTCCCGGGAAGAAGGTGAGTGAACAGCAGGGTGTGTGCGGGCGCTGGAGTCAGCGTGCCCCGGCAAGAAGCGTTCCCCATGGTGGAGTCAGTCCCCTGGAGGCTCTAGCGTTGGGCACCATTTCCCAGGTAGAAATGTAGTAGCTCAATTGGCATCCACCTGGGCCCTGGGGCAAGTGGGAATCAAGCTTGTTTTGCCTTAAAGTGACAACACAGTGATAAATAGGTCTCCTGTCTCTCCCTCTGTTTTAAGACTCACCGCCTGGCCCTGCTGGATATGCAAACTGTTCCCCGAAGCGCCTGGCTGGAGAGAGGCGTGCGTGGCCCTGTTCCCCCCCGGCCACCCGAGCAGAGTGTGGGCACAGAGCTGGGTTTGGAGCCTGGCGACTGTTGACAACAGCAGGTTTTCCTCAAGGTCTTTTCACCAAAGAAAAGTCAAAGATTGTCAGTATACCGTTTACTGCTCCCTCCCAGCTCCCCTGTGAGACAGGATGCTGGTCTCCACCACTGTCACAGTCAGAGGGCTGCAGAGGAAACACGGAAACACGACAGGGAAAGGGACCCAGAGAGGAGCGCAGCGGAGGTGCCACCTGCCAATAGGACTTCCCCGAGCTGAATCTAACAGAGAAATGGGTTCCTAGCAGGACTTTCAGCTCTCTATATAGAGATCAATGGTAACTAATCTTCCCCAAACCTTGAATTTCTTCCAGACTGACTTTCAAGGCCACAGATTCTCGACAGATCAGAAAGAGAGCCCCAGAGGCTGGGCAGGCGCCTCACAAGCAGCCCCACCCTCCCCCTTCCCGTGCTTCAAAGTGGGGCCATTCTAGTGGTAACAGCAAACCAACCCACAGACCGAGAAGGTGTGTCCCTGGCTCACATCCACTCACTGTTAGAAAAACATTTCTGTCTCGTGCCCGGTCCCTCGTGCTCAGGTCTCTAATCCCATTCACGGAGGGGACCTTCCCTGCTCCTGAACAAACGCAGGCCTCCTTGGCCGGCTCCATGGTTCGCCCTGACCCCCTTCAGAATCATTTAGGGAGCTCCTAAAGAAACAAACATTCACCCACTCCCCCAAGACCCCCTGGGTGTGGTACCCAGGAAGTTTAAATCATCTTTTTAATTAATTTAAAATTTAAAATAGAAGTATAGTTGGTATGCAACAGTATTCGTTTCAGGTATACAATATAGTGATAAATCATTTTAAAAAGGGACTCCGATGACTCTGATGCAGCCATCCATGCACAGGCTGGCTTTGAAAGAGAAAGGATTCCAGGCCTGAAGACAAAGTCCACTCTCCACCGCTGCCTTCAGATTTAGACCAGCTCTTTTAACATCTCCAGGCCTCCATTTCCTCATCTCTATGGTCAGGGAAGCTACTGACGTTTCTGAAGCAGTGATTTTTATTTGCATTTTCTTGCTGCCTTCTAAACCTGAGCATTTTTCATGAGATGCAGTGTCCTGAGGAGAGGGCGGGGCCTGTGGGGCCACACCCCTTTTACTACTTGGTGAGCCAGGGCTCTGGATAGTGGTCTTTAAATTTCCAAAGACTTCTCACTTTCCAAGACACCTGGGGTCTGGAGAGTTATAAGGAAATTGGTGTTATATCTGGTACACTTTCCTATCTCCCTCCTCCCTCTCTGGAAGGCAGACAACTCAGTGGAAGGAAGCCACCTCAAATCTTACTAAGATGTATTTTTCCTAAGGTGCAAAACTGTGGGAAGCCACCCTGTTTGACAAAGTCCAAGGGGCAAGGTTTCACAAAGTGACTTGCAATAAGGCTTACCCACTCACCCCTGCAGGGGTTAAGCTTCATAGTATAGTGCTTGCAAGAGGAAGTCAGGATGCTGCGCTTTGCCATAAGCTCGCGGTTAGGTGTCTAGACCAAGAATAAGGAACTTGCTACAAACAGCGGGAACCCAAGTAGAAACCGAGAAATAAGCTTAAGGTCATTTATGTATCTGCATAAGAGTATGTAAAGGCTGAGATAAATAAACTCGGGGCGACAGGCTCTCTGTCTGCCCTCCCGATCCCATCTTTGCTGTCTATGTTTTCTTAATCCCCACTCCTCCTTCAGGACCGTTCGATCTCGTCGGCTGGCTCCGACACAAAACCACCGAGCAACAAACAAAAGTACACTCTGAAATATCGGCCTCTGCAAAGCCCGCTTGAACTGTCATAACAACCCTCCCGTCCATGTCATAAAGAGATAAATTTCCAACACAATTATTTTTATGTTTAGTAATCAACCATAAAAACATGCGATGTATATAAGTATATGTGTATATATTGCCCCGATCAATCATGTACTAATAATAATTCTAATGAGAATTTAATCCATAATACATTTTCTAACAGAGTGCTGTGTGACCAAAACAAAATTTAACAATTTAAAATTTTCAATGTACATATATACATATTTTTGTTGAAAAGAAAAATGATAGGGTTTTAATAAAAGACTTTCAAGCGTACAAATGTATCATGTTAGGATAAAGTTCTGTAGGAGAAGTGAAATGCGAACACAATTTCAAGGACAAAAAAAAAATTGTAAAACTTCCAACTGTTAAAAAAAAAAGAGCTTGTCCTTGTGTTTTTTGAACCATGTGTATTAAATCACCATGATATTTAGATTTCACTGGGCAAATTTTTTTAAGTGCTATAACAGTTTCATTCTAAAATGTCAATATTTATAATATACCAGGAATTACATCCTTTGCAACTATTTAATTTAAATGGAGAACATCTGATATCAACTTGAAAAAGGAGGTCATAACTTTTTAGAAGTTTTTAAGGGGGCGCACAGGAAAAGGGTTTGAAGACCACGGGGCTGTCACAGGACCCTACTACATGGCAAGACAGAGAGAGCGGACACGGTGGCATAGGGGTGGTGGAAGCCACAGCCCTTTCCAGCCCCAGGGGTCAGGGTAAGAGACAGCCAGAGGGAGTGGCAAGTCAGTGCGATGTCCTCTCAGAAAGGTGCACGGAGGCTGCCTTCTGGGCTCCCATGGCCTATGTGTGGCATTCGGGGATCCAGAAGTTTCCACAAGCACCAGCACAGCGTGAAGGTGCTGAGTGATCAATCCTGCAGACTTCAGGACAGCACAGGTGATTCAACCCCAGCAGTGTCGACACATGTGACCCCAAAAGATCAGTCAGGTCCATTGACCCTCCCTGGTCACCAGGTGCACAGAGCAGATCAGAGAGTGTCTAGAAGTCCCATCACCTGACCGTGAAACGCCAGTGAGTCCCACCGACACCCGGGGCCATCGTGGAGGAGAAGGGGAAGTGAGTACCTGGTCATCGAGGGAAAGCGAGTCATCCAAAGAGACTAAACAGCACTGATAGGTTACTTAGCTTAGAAAACCCTGACTACCTAAACAGGAAGACACTGCAAACCAGAAGAGATTGGGTGTTGTTGATAGGCAAGACTCGGTTTTGTGCTACCCAATGGGGTAGGGACTCACAAGGAGGCTCGAGTCAGCTGGAGAGCAGAATCTACATCGTCTGTGCACTGAGTGGCATGTGAGCAGGTATGCCATCCTGTCACACCTGTGAGACAGGGTTAATGATATTTACCTGGCAGGGTTCCGCAAGAATTAGAGGGAATGTACATACCCAGCACGTATGTGCCCCGCGAAGGGCAGCTATCACTGTTATAAAGTCTGCCAGCCTCTCTGCTGCCTGTGAGGTGATGAGACGCCACCGGGACCATGGTCGCTGGGGCCAGCCTCAAGCTGTCCTCACCTTTGTGTGACACTGGCACTCTTTGGGCACTGAAGGCCACTTCTTACAGAGGTGGGAGGACCACTCTCCTGCCACATTCTGTATTTTATCCCCGGGTACCTGGGGTGCCGCTCTGGCCTGCAATATCTTACAGAGCCAGAGAGAAACCAGTTCCAATGAAAAAGTAGAATCTTCGTAGAATCTGTCCTCTGATTACTGGGGCATTGTTATCAGCTTGTTTCCAGGGAGTGCCCATCCTCCCTGCACACAGGCCTCCTTGAGCCCACCCAGAAGTCTCCTGATAACAAGCTGGCTCCGGAGGGGTGGAGCACCCGGCCCGAGGCCTGCTGGCTGTCAGACTGCTGAAACACAAGCTTCCAGGCTGCTCCCCAGAGCTCGTGCCTAATTCCGCCTTCCTGTTCTCAAAGACGGCCACCCAAACGGCACACAGCTCCGACCGCACAACACCTGGGTCTACCGGTCCAGCCCTTATTCCTACTCTCTCCTGGCGATCGAAGGGAAGAACGGGGCCTCACAGCTGCTCCTGTGAGAAAACCCCAACCCTGCCAAGTGATAAAAGCACCTCCACGGATAAAAAAGCACTTTCAAGTTAGATTCTCTGAGGTAATGAATTCACTGTTAATTAAGCACCCACCAAGTGGAGGCTGGTGCCAGGAGGGCCTTACAGCCAAGAGGGGGATACAGGCGTGAAAATGAATGAAGAAAACCTCAACAGAAACTGGAGTTGGAAAGGCCTGTAGAGGGAGCTCTCACGCCCAGCCACTAGTGGTCAATTGCACCCAACAGGAAGCCCACTCCATGACAGCATGAGTTAATTCAGTTGCAGACCCCAACAGGAAAAGACATACCTTGCACTCCCAAACGGTTAGTGCAACTCTTTTACTACTTCATCGGGAGGCAAAAAGATTTTCTACTTGCCTAGCAACAAGCCTAGTCAAGAAAACGCCATCCTCACCTGAACTCTTACCTTCTTCCAATAAACTTGCATTTTTCCTTGCGGATAACTTTCTTGTCCTACCCTCCTTTCTATAAAAGCCTTCCATCTTGCGTAACCCTTGGAGTATCTCTCTGCCTTCCAGATGAGATGCTGCCCAATTCATGAATCATTTATTAAATCCAATTATATCTTTAAATTTAGTTAAATTTTGTTTATTAACATGTGGCTTTGACATTTACAAATGAAATCTACTATGCATGTTGCCAGAGCAATCTGCAAACTCCTCCCCCTGGGGCCAGTGGTCAGCCTAGAGGCACCAGCACATGCCGCCTGCTGTGTCAGCTCCCCAAGATCCATAAACTAAAGGGTTAACACAGCAGTGGATGAGGCCCATAATGGTTGTTAATATTTTAACATCATCCCTCCTTCTATCTAGAATTTTCCACAAAGTCTTTCAGTTCTCTTGGTCTTCATTAGTGACCAATAAACAGACCCAGAAATAGTGAGCATCTGATCATCTATACAGAAAGCCCAGATGAGTCTGGATGACCCTTAGAAGGTTCTCCACCATGCACTCAGCTACATGAGGGAGGATCGTGCATGAAGGGGAATCTACCTCTAAAACTTGGGTCTAAACAAAAGGCCAGGTGGGAATTCAAATTCCTTCTACAAGATTGATGAAAGAAGGAATTTATTTGAACAACAGATTTCTCCTAGCGCATTAAATATATGTTTCCATTTTTTATGTTTTATACACAACTGCTCAGGAACATGTCCATTGGAGAGATGAGTTCAAGCACCCATTCATTCATTGAACAAAAATGTACTGAGTATCTGCTATATGCCAGGCACTGTTCTAGGTGCTAGTGACCTATTAGTGAACAAAACAGACGATAGTTGTGTTCATGGAGCTCACATTTTGGTGAGGGTAGACAAATAACAAGCAAATGTACAATATGGTAGGTTGGAGTAAGTGCTATGCATAAAATAAAGCAGAGTAAAGGGTGTGTTGGAGTAACTAGCTAGGGAATGAGGTGCCATCTCCACAGGGAAGGCCTCTCTGCTAGGCAGTTTTGAACTCAGAAGATCTAGGCAAAGGAAAGAAAGGGGCAAACGCTTGAAGTCAGAGCGTGCTCACTGGAGACAGGCCAGCAGAGGAAAGCTTGGAAGGCGGAAGGGGACAAGGTTGGCCAGTGAGTCAGGACTTTTATCTGAACTGCCTGAAGGAGGTATTTGTTCTGGACCAGCTCTCGAGATGCCCAACACATGGTCAGGACTCAGAAATTCCCTGACTCTTCTAGAAAATTCAATCATGAAATGCTAAATCAAGTTGAGACACTCTAAACACATTTTAGATTAAAAATCAATTTCCTCCCAATATCCTGTAACTTTACACCGGGATACCCATGGCAAGCCGAGCACAGTGCACAGTGATTCCTTCTCCCCGAATAAACGTGCTGCGGGCTGCGCAGGCCGGGAGGAAAGGCCGGCGGTGCATACTGAATTCCACTCTGCTTTTGAGTAGGTCTCCGTGTTGCGCCGCCAGCTCCCGGAAGGCGCTCGGATACACCAGCTGCTGACAGCGCGGAATGCAACGTTCACTGGAAAGCTCGTGCTCTGACGCTGCCCTCCAGATTCCCCGCAATAAATGTGACCGGCCTAGCAAGCAAATTAAACCCAACCTGGTGTCATGCCTCACCCAAAGAGCAGTATTCCTCAAATTCGCGCCTCTTCTTTTGATGACATAGCCTTTATTCTATACTTTAAAAATTAAAACAACTTTCATGATTTATTTTCCCCCTTATCTCCAAGGATGTCGGTTACTAGTGTATGAGAAGGGCCAGTATCTCAGGACTCCACGGAATGCCTGCCACAATAATGTCAAAGATCATTTCTTCATATAGGGATGTTTTATAGTCCCATAGCATGCTTGGCTGTAGGAAGTTATCAGGTGGCATCTCAGCAAGAGATAAAAACTGCTTATAGAAACTTCTCAACTAGGCAATCCATCTCTCCAAAGGATTTTGGCTTCTTATGCAAGCAAAAGTTAATCTGGAGAGAATTTAGTAAATAATGACCCAACTCCCAAAAGCTACTAACAAGTTTTGGGGGTTTTTAAAAATAAAAATAGCTTCTATAAAAAAAAAAAAAAAAACATTCATTGTAGAAATATATTAAGACAATCCAGAAAAGCATGAAGAAGAAAGTGGAAAAAAAATATATCATCACCCAGAGATAACCTACGTTAATTTTTTGGTGAACACTTTTTCAGACTTCTTTTTATGGATGAGAACACACTCACAATTTTATACAAATGGAATCAAGCAGACTTAAAGATTTCAGACCTGGTTTTTTCACTGTCATGTATCATGGACAGTTTTTTCTAAGTTACTGACTATAGACCTAAATCATCATTTTAAGTTGATGCATAATATTCCATTATACAAATAGTGAGGGTCACAAAATTACTTAACTACATTCATACATATGAAGAAATATGAGTTCTTTATGATTCATGCATGGACTCATTCACCAGCTGGTGGAGAAAAAATAATTAGTTTGATTCTATAATCTCAGTACAATCCCATAATGTTAACTGTCCCTGAAGGATAATTTTTTTCTAGGCAAAATTCTTAATCTCTGGTATTCATTTCACTCCCACTGCTTCTAAGAAGGTGTTGGCTGTATGGCAGGAAAAGGCACACAGTGTGTGACATTTTGGTGACAAGGGAGATGGATTCTCAGATGCGTCTCCCTTGTCTGGTTCTCTGCACCCTAGCTAGGACTTCAGTGACATCAGGAAGCCAAGAAAAGGTATTTTGGGAAAACGGTCCATACCTTGGAGTTAATGCAAGTTTCTCTCCACATGTCCCACAATTTTAGGCACTTTGGAAACATCACAGGTTGTATTTCAGAGCCAAGATGGAATACAGAACTATGTGGTATGTGTTTCAGAATTCAAGTTTCAATAGGGATTTCTGTATTTACCCAAAAAGCTTTGAGATAATTATGTAGGGATGTAATCACAATTTTCTACTAACCACATTGTTGGAGATGTTGCTTTGGTGTATGTCAAATTTTTGGAAACAGCAGTTTGAGACAATGTGATTTGATTAAGTGTGTGAAATTTCCCAGGGTGAGTGCATAAACATGTAATTCGTGTTTTTAAACACAATGTTATGAAATGCGTATTGCCTCTTGAACTTTCTATTAATTCTCCTTACTCCTCTATGTTCATGCCTTTAATTTTTTATTAAAGTGATCTTTTTTCAACATTATTGTCCTTATTCCTAACTTCAAACAAAGTAATTATTTATAGGACTTTATTTTCTACTAACCGTTGAACATATATTTCCCTCCAGCACCCATCTTTCTTTGGTGTTATTTTTCTGCAACAATTCTCGGTAGTGGTGTCCAGTCCTAACAGCTAGCATTTACTGGCTGCTCACTATGTGCCCGGCACTACACTATCTCATTTAATTCACTGAAAACACGGTTGTCAATTCTCCTTTTACTTTTGCTTAGTAGAGTTTGTGAAAGCCCCATTTATGAGTACAAGAATTAGCAGCCGCTTTGCTGCTTGGAGTACACCAAAACCGCAATCTGTTCTGTGCTCAAAGCCTGAGCGTGGCTGCGGGTCCAGCCGGCCACAGCAAGCATCTGGATGCTTTCACCTAACGCCGTTAGGAATATTTCTCACTGAGTTAATTCAAGGAAAATGGCTTGTCACGGATGATATCTGACTATAATAAGCGGCTAAAATGCTTTCCCAATAAATATTGTAAAACGAAACAGGTGTAAAGCCACAGTTGCAAAATCAGCAGACAAGAAGCCCTGCAAGGAGGATGAGCCAACTTTCCAGCAGAAGGCCAGATCCCTGGGAGGCAGCAGGGATCTGTGTTAGCGGGGCATTTCCCAGATGCTTTCAAGAAATTCATCACTCACCTAAACGTTCGTTTAATAAAGTTTGATATGCTATACAGAGGCACTCTGCTGGGTCTCAGCAGGACACAAAGATTAATGCGCTTCAGTCTTAAGGAGTTGCAGGCTGTTGAGAACGAGAGGACCTGATGGGATCTGGTGAAGCACTGCCACCCCGTACACACATGTGCAGAACACTCCCCGCTGGTGCAGATAAAACCCAAGTCCCTGTGTTGAAGGAGGCGCCAAAGGGCAGCGGGTCTGGATTTGTTGGAGAGAAAGACCTGCAGAGGATGCTAAAAGAGAACAAGGTAGTGGAATTTGGTGGCAGGAAACAGCTCCTCTCCCACCTGGAGAAACCACCCGGGTTTAGAGACATGCAAGTTGAGAGCTGAGAACAGGCCATCTCTACTACATAACCCCAGAATTCCTAGAAAATGCAAATCTCACAGTGTGCAGTTATAGCATCTCTTGGAGCTTGAATACCTGGTATAAACAGCAAGGGGTGATTCTTGGTAACACTGTTTACTTGATAAACATAGCAAACACTACAATACATCCACTGGTAGAGTCCTAAGGCTTAACAATATCGAAAGCAAGTATATACCATTTGCTCTTTATGGAGCTTTATGATCCAATAAAAATGGAAAAAATAGACTATTGCATTAATATATGATCCCAATATAACAATGAAGCTCAAGAGACACTGGGATACACCATCTAGCACAAAAGAAAGGGAGAATGATCAAGTATAAGTAAACTATCTGTAGTAGATCCACACTAGTAGTGTGCTATTACTTATACTGCAGATAGATTGCCAGAAAACCTTAACTGAAGTGTTGTGATCTGTGAGTTTCCTGATCACAGGGGGTGGGGGGAGCCTTTCCCACACATGGCATGAAGCACAGGAAAAATGGATTATCTGCCGTGATACAAAATGTGTCTTACAATGATCATCAGGTAATTACATATTTTATGTCAATAGCCATGACAATTAGTGAAATTCTTTATATTTAAGGCATATGTGCCAAATTTGTGAAGGTTGCCATGGAAAAAACATAGACTTTGGAGCTAGATGGGGGTTGGCCTCCTGACTTCTCTCTTTACCATTAAGGTGATTTTGAGCAAGATGTTTAAGCCTCTTTAATTCTCAGCTTTACTCAGCTATATATATTTTTAATTACTTAACCTTGTTGCATTGTTATGAGGGTATAGATTAGGTATAGGAAGAACAAATATTGAGTGCCCACAAGCTCATAACTGCTATTATTATTATTATTATTATTATTATTATTATTATTTCAATTAAAAGGAGTGGAAACTCTTCAACATCAATGAACAATATTTCCTGTGTCAAGATTTCAAAAACTGTTACCAAGAAAACCATCTTCAAAAAAAATCAGGATTAAAATGAAGTGCTAAAGATAGTTAAATGACCCAAAACAAATAGGAAAGGAGAAACAAAGAAACAAAAGACATGGAGAACAGTCAAAACACAAATAATGAAAGGATGAGCCTAACATATCAATAATTACATTAATTATAAATGGTCTAAACATACCAATTAAAAGACGGAGATTGTTAGAAGGGGAAAAAAATTACACAATTTTAAACTATCTATACAAAACTCAATTCAAACATAATGATATAGGTAGGTTAAAAGAAAAGGAAGAAAAAAAGATGTATCATGTGAACACTAATGAAAACAAAAAAGCGATGAAGTGGCTATATTAATATCATACAAGGTGACTTTAGAGCAAAGAAAAAGTCCAGAGATAAGAATGGAATTATATAATGATAAAAGAGTCACCAAGAAAACATACTTTACTAAATGTGTATGCAATTGACACAGTCTCAAAATTCTTGAAGCAAAAACTGACACACTGAAAAAGGTCATAGAAGGAAAACCACAATTATGTTTGGAGACTTCAACAATCCTCTCTAGATAACAGATAAAATTAGTGTATGGAAAATCAACAAAGGTAAAAGAGCACTGAGTAACACCATCAACTGACTGGATCTAATTGAATTTAGAAAACACCCCACTCAGTAACAGCAAAATAAACATTTTTTCAAGTGCACATGGAATATTCACCAATTATTTAGAAATAAACTTTAACAAATTGAAAAGACTTGAAATCATGCAATTAAGTTCTCTATTATAGAATTAAACTAGAAATCAGTTAATAGAAAAATAATAGAGCCCTTGTTGGTTTGGCTCAGTGGTAGAACATCAGCCTGCAGACTGAAGGGTCATGGGTTTGGTTCCTGGTCAAGGGCATGTATCTCGGTTGCAGATTCAATCCCCAGCCCCAGTTAGGTCATGCAGGAGGCAACCAATTGATGTGTCTCTCTCACATCGATGTTTCTCTCTCTCAACTTCTCTCCCTTCCATTCTATCTAGAAATCAATGGAAAAATTATCCTTGGGTGAGGATTAACAACAACAAAAAAAGAATAGAAAACTCCTCTAAACACTTGAAAGTTAAACACACTTTTAAATAATTTATGGTTCAAAGAGGAAGTCTCAAGGGAAATATTTTTGGAAGAATATAAACTGAATTAAAAATGAAAATAAAACATTAAAATTTGTAGGATGTCTTTAAAACAGTGTTAGAGAGACATTTATAGTACTAAATGCTTGGGGGGAGGGGGGAAGGTTTCAAATACACAATCTGAGATTCCACCGTAAGTAACTAGAAAAGAATAGCAAAATAAAGTCAAAGCAAGCCGAAGGAAGGAAACAATGAAGAACAGTTAATCCATGAAATCAAAACTGGGAAAGAGTAGAGAAAATTAGTGAAACAAATAGCTGATTATTTGAAAAGATAAATAAAACTGATTAACCTCTAGCAAGACACAAAGAAAAAAGAGAGAAAATACGAATTACCAACACCACTACAGACCACACAGACCTCAAAAGGCTGATAAGAGAATACTACCAACGACTCCACACACATAGAATTGACAACTGAGATGAAATGAACAAATTCCTTAAAAATTCCATATAACTATACACACAAAAAAACCAATTAAAAAATATAAATTAATAAAAATCATCCAAGATGAAATAGATAACCTGAACAGTTCTATAACTATTAAGGAATCGATTAATCATTAAATACTGTGGGGTTGGGGGGTTGGAAAATGTTTTAGTAACCTTGCGTTAATTCACTCGCAACCTTGTAAACCTGGGCCGCCCAGGTGTTTTGAGTACTTGTTACCAATCTGCGAATAAATAGGACCGCGTCCTAAGCTCTGGAGCTTTTGCTTCCTTGCAAAGCTCCCTCTCACTCCAACCAGCGTGTGGTTGTAGGTTCATTGCGTTGCACCGATCCCGGCAGGCCCTGAGATGGCAAAATACCTTTCAAAAAAAACTATCTTCAGGCCCAAATGTCTCACATGTTCATTGCCACATTATTTACAATAGCCAAGATATGGAAACAATCTAAGTGTCATCAGTGGATGAATGGATAAAGAAGATGAGCTGTATATATATATATATATATATATATATATATATATATATATATATATATATATATATGTATGTATGTATGTATATATATATAACAGAATACTACTCACCCATAAAAAAAAAAATGAAATCCTGCCATTTGCAACAACATAGATGGACCCTGAGGGCCTTGTGCTAAGTGAAATAAATCAGACAGAAAAAGAAAAAAATACCATAAGATCTTATCTACATGTGGAATCTAAAATACAAAACAAAGAAACAACAACAAAAAGCAAGCTTACACATAGAAGAGATTGGTGGTTGCCGGAAGGAAGGAAGGGGTGAGGGAGTGGGATACATGGGTGAATGGGTTAAAACTTGCAGTTTTAAAATAAATAAGCCTTAGGGATCTAATATACAGCATGGTGACTATAGTTAGAAATACTGTATTGTATATTCGAAAGTTGCTAGGAGAGTAAATCTTAAAAGTTCTCATCACAGAAAAAAATTTTGTAACTATGATGACAAATAGTAACTGGAGTTAATGTGTTGATCATTTCACAGTGTATACAAATATCAAATCATTATGTTGTACACCTAAAACTAATATAATTACTTATGGGGATTATACCTCAATAAAAATAAATGTGTTAATTAAAAAAGAAAAAATAAGTTACACAGATTCTATAGATCTCTTTTAGAAAACAGAAGAGCAGAGAACACTTTCCACCTCATTTCATGAGGCCAGAGGCCATTACCCTGGTATCAAAACCAGATAATGAGAGTAAAAAAAGGAAAATTAAAGACCAGGATCCCTCATGAATGTAGATGTAAAACCCTCAACAAAATGTCAGTAAACTGCATCCAGCAACACATAAAAGGAATACTACACCACAACCAAATGGGGTTTATTTAGAAAATGTAATGCTGGTTCATATTTAAAACGCAATCATGTAATCCACCATGTTAACGTTTTAAAGAAAAAATACCACATGATCTTATCAATTGATGAAGAAAAGGCATACGAAAAAAATCAACATCTATTATAACAAACTAGGAATTCAAAGGAACTTTCTCAACCTGATAAAAGGCAGCTACAAAAAAAGCCTAAAGCTAACATCATAGTTAATGATGTAAGCTGAATGTTTCATCCCTAACACTGGGAATGAGGCAAGGACGTCCATTCTCTCCAGTCCTGTTCAATGTCAGAAGTCTTAGCCCGTGCAATTGGCAAAAAATAGAAATAAAAGACATACCAAATAGAAAGGAATAAATAAAACTGCCCCTATTCATAGATGACATGATTGTTTACATAGAAAAACCTAAGCAATTCGGAAACAAATAAAGAATTAATAAATGAGTTAGCACAGCCTCAGGATTTGTATCATCTGACAAAAATCAATCATATTTCTATATATTACAATGAGCACTGAAAACAAAACTTTAAATATACAGTACCATGTGCAATAGCTCCAAAAATAAAATATTTAGGTATAAAGCTAGCAAAATATGTACAGGACCTAATTTGGGGGAGAGGTGCAGCCATTTGTACCCTGATTTTGCAGGTGGTTGCATGCATTTTTGTATGTGTTAAAATCCATATAACTATACACACAAAAAAAGCCAATTTTACTGTATATTAATTTAAGGAATAATTTTTTAAAACAAAAATAAGAACATTAAGAAGTAAGAACATGGCATCATTTTGACCACATTCCTTGGGGTTACAATGACAATGCTGTTAGTGTCCAGTAGATCTGGATACAACATGATAATGTGGACATGAACTTGTCTGAGTTTTATTTACTGGCCTAGGGTAAGGAAGCAGATCACAATCTTCATCTGGTATTTGTTTACCTTGGAGAATTTTATAGCAGAAGTCTAATTTATCACAAGTAAGATTGGCTGTCTAGAGACATTTATGAGGCTACTCCTTGATAATATAATGGGCCAAATCAAATTGGATTTTATGATCAATACTCTTCATAATAAAGAGACTGAAGCCAGATTGGCAAAAAGAGTCAGTCTTCTTTAATTTACTAAATTTTATTTGCTGTGTCTTATTCTCCAAGAACTGTTTGTTTATTAATAGACATCTATAATACAAATGGCCAGAAATTCCCTGTCCAGATATCAACCATAGCCCACTGTCTCCATTAATAATTTTACTATGCCAGAATTTAATTGGACTTGAGAGCTGTTTGCCAACTTTTTCTAAATATAGTGCTTTCAAGCTTTATACAGAATGTGATATTTGGGCAGTTAATACTTTGTTTGTCTTGCTTGAAAATCAGTGACAGGTGTAGGAGAAAAATCTCTGAGCAGGGCAAAAGCAAATTGATGTTGAGGAGACTCTAGAATAGTATCATTTCCAGAGACATTCACTCAGGCATTTATTAATTCATTTATTTACTCAACAAATAGTTACAGAATACCAACTGTGTGACAGGCATTATGCTGATGAATAAGACAAAGTTCTTGCTCATAGAGCTTGCGATTCAGAGGGGAAGAGGAGAAACAAATATGATCAAGTCAATAGCAAAATAAATAAGATATTCACAGCTTATAATAGGCATTAGAAAGGCAAAGCCAGGTGAGGTCAGTGTTTTGGAAGCCCAGGCATGAAAGTGTTGGTACATGGAGAGAATGGTTATCAGCCAAAGACTGACGTGGTTGATGCTGCTCAAAGGTCAAATCAGATGAGGGCAGAGAACAGCCCGTTGGATTGGCAGCATGGGAGACACTGCTACCATCAAGGAGAACAGTTTAATGAAAGGAAACCAGCTTTAGTGGAGTGCTGGGGCAGAAACTTGGTCAGGATTGAAGTACAAATGAGAGGTAAAGAAGCAGAGACAGTGAGTACAGGTAATGCATTCCAAACGTTCAGCTCCTCAAGGGAGCAGATAAGTGGGGTCAAGAAAAAGTTTTTCAACATGGCAGATCTTGGAGAATATCTGCATACTGATGGAAGCTGTCAGCCAAGAGGGGGAAACTGGCGATGCGGGAGAGCATGAAGCAAAGAAGGAGCAGGCTTGTGGAGAAAGAGGCAGGTGATCTTTGATAGGAGGGAAGGCAGAGATGGGTAAATGTGCCTAGTTAATCCTTGTAAGATGATAATTAGGCTCTCCAGTTTAAAAGCCTGTGTGTAAGACCCAGCCCAGAGAGGCTCAGCTCCCCTGCCATTGTGATATCATGAGGGTAGCGGGCCCCAAAAGCCCAGCATACTTCCCTCCAAAGGGAATTGGGTGAGGAGCAGAGCCACATTCAAGAAAATCTATGATTGTTGCTGTCTCACGGTGTATTCTGTTTCATGCAATGGATCAGTAAACTGATCAGTGAACTGATTTTATGCTATTAATAATTAATGTTATCTCCACCTAAGATTGTTCCTGGAAACTTACAGGAGACAGACCATGATGTAGTCTGTAACCTGCCCCTACCAATGAAATATGTCATCAATACAAGATTTATGAAGGTAGGAATGTCCTATTTCAAATGCTCTGGTGGTATATCATGGGCTAGCTTGGCCGTGACATATGCTGAGACCACTGTGGTGGACACACTTGAAACTGGCACAGAAGCTTCCCTACACAGACAGGATAACCAGGGGAAAAGGCCACAGCTTCCTGGCACCCAGCACCCTTTAGATAACTAAGGATTATCCCTTCAGTTAGCAGATTAAATCCACACATCACCTGCAGGTAGACACTCACTCTGATAGAATTTCGAAGTCGGATCCCATTGGCTATGTTTAATTACACAATGGGACCACACCTGCAGGATGAATGCCCCAGGTGAGCAGGGGTGCAGCAAACAGGAACTGACATAAACTGAGAGCACAGACTGCCAGGATCCCGGGCTATAGGAACCAGTCACTTCCATGAAATCCTATCTGGGTAGTGAATGTCAGCAATAAATTTAAGTTTGCTGGGCAATCTTCTGACTCCAGAGATTGTTTTTTAATTCCTCACTTTTCAGTCACAGTTAAGCTCTAAGAAGAATATGTTTTTACTTAGTGAATTTAGAGTTACTTTTTTTTGGAGATCAGGGTGTCCTTTTCTACCAAACTAAAAATGGGCATTCTTATTTTACCATAAGAATTGACACACAGAGAGAGAGAGGGCGGGGTGGGGGGGTGGGGAGGACAATGTTCTATAAATAGGCCAGAACATATTCTAATTTAGGGTGTAGGAATAGAACAGGAAGTTATGCAATCAAATCTTTTGACCCATAAATCTCTTCAAGAGAGTTGTTAAGAAAGTTCTGTAATCTCATGAGAATACCTCTAGAGGCACACTCATGATGGCAAGCACACAGTTATTAATCACTTAGCAGAGTAAGCCTCTCTATGAACACAAACACAAATCCCAATATTAAACACTAGACCACGTTAGGGCAGTCCTAAGAGCCACCGGACATCTTCCATTGGCTTCAGAGCCGAAGCTGTTACTGAATATGTCCCCCGAGGCAACACACTGCTCATGCTCAAGAAATTCTGAATGTTCCCAGGGACCTCAATGGGACATCAAGCTCCATCCCTAACTGCGTGGGACTAAGAACGCCTCTTTCTGTTTGCAGAACCTGCTACGCCGAGCTCACATTTCCCTTCTTGAGTGTTTTCTCAACTCTCCTAAGAATTATGTTCATATTTCACTACTGTTTGGTATATGGTTCTTCCTTGGTAAATTACTTATTTGAAAATAATGTCCCAAACCTTTTCCCCCCTCCCTGGCAATCTATGGATGGCAGTTTGTCTCTAAGAGTCTTTGTCCATTCCCCTCTCACACAATCTGAAGACTTATTGGGAGATATGGAAAAACGTTTTCTTAGATAAACCTTGAACTTATCACATCGGCCATCTAAGTGCTCTTGAATATAGTTTTCTCAATTTACCTGGCATTTTACTGTATTGGGGTCACTCTATCCACTTTCCCTGGACTGCAGATTCAAGTGAAAGAGGATGTGATGGCGGGTTAAGAGCAGGAAAGAAAGCTTTGAAAAACATAGTTCACGCATGCAGACATTGCTCCCTCCCCCTGGGAGGACAGAGCAGTGAAGCCAGGAGCTGGAGATGGAGACTTACAGGTGTAGTAAAGACTGAAAAATGGGGAGCGGAGCGGAAATCCGGGTAAGTGCGCTGCTGACCATGGTCCTGAGAAATGTCTGCCTATAGGGCCTAGTTGCTTCTAATCCTGAGATACTGGTGACTGGTACAACTCTCTCAGAACTCCTGAGTCAGGTGAGGAAAGAAGTGGTGGGAAAAATGGAAGGAGGCAAAAGAGAGAGATGGGCAGAGGTTCTCGGAGAGGCAGAGAGAAGAAAAGGCTTTCTGGATAATATTTTCAATTAATAGTAATGACCAAGAAAGAAACCACCAGTCACACTTAAAAATCAAACATTTGAAGGCAACCAAGAAATTCTGTGTCAGATGGTGCAGAGCTGTGCAAGAGAAGACATGAACACCTAAGTATGATCAGGTGACAAGCACGACAGCAACTGTGTAGAATTGAGATGCCATTGTGAGTTGAGTTATACCAACACTGTCCTCTCATCCCTCTACATGATCTCCTTGGGGGATCTTATCCATGCCCAAGCCCTCAATACTATCTAATGCTGATGACTCCGACTTTATATTTCCACCTGTAATCTCTCCTTTGAGCTCCAGAACTTCATATCCAACTACTGCCCATCTCTATTTGGAGGACTCATAAGATGTGAATCCCCCTATTAATGTGCTCATGGGGAGAGAATAATTGGCAGTACAGGGGCAAAAATGCTTCAACAGGATAGACTATTAGACAGTGTAAACCAAGTGCCAACATTCAGGACAAAGGAAGAAAATGCTAACTGGGTAAGAAACTTGGACGTGAGACATGGGGGCTTATTCAGAAAAGATAGTGAGTGAGGAGACTGATCCCCAAACAGAGACAATTCCTGCTGATGGTAACTGCACAGAAAAGCAATTCTTTTCTGAATACCTTGCAGAAATAATTGCTGATCAGGTATGTGTCCTTCCAGTCATATCTGTACTCATGAATACGAACATTGTCAAATAATCATAAATCATAAATAAGATTCTCAAATCCAGAAACTCAAAGACTGAAGGAAGCTCACATAGATACTTATAAATCCAGAACAGTGATGATAGAGTCAGCAGGGTCCACAGCCTTAGAATTCCAGAACCAAGACCTGAAGGATATCTTAGAGGAAGTAAAAGTAAATATTACCATACATGCTGGCTAATAAACTTAGGGAATTCTTAGCTCTAGAGGTAACAGAGGCTAAAACCAAAATCAGGTTGAAAATTATTTGAATCCTTTCCTTGGTGGAAACACCATAGCATATTAGCAAGCGATTTTTGTTTGGGGGGTATGTAACTAGTTTTACATGCCTGAAGTCCTGGAAAGACTTGTAAATACCATCTTGATGTCATTTTCTGCATAAATTCATCTCCTGGAAAAGCTGGACCTCTTAAGCCTCAGATAAATGCAGAGGTAAGACAAGACTGGCCACAGGTTATAGAACACAGAGCTGACAGAGAGCTGAATGTCAACACCTTGGACTAAAATCACAGCTGAGATAACCTGAACGCCGCATATGCAGTAACACAATGACATTTAGTGGCAAAAGGACACAATGAGCAAGTTCAGAGGAGAGGAAGGAGGTGGACGCTGGAGAGATATCTCAAGATACAAATATAGGAACTTGTCTAGGGGGCAAGGACCTGGCCATGGCTGAGGAACAGGCTGTCGTGGGCACAAAATATGGTATACCTTCAGAGAACACACCTGCCAGTGGACCAGGGACCTTTCTGTATACTTTTTGGACCTTGGAACAGGAACTGCAACACACACACACACACATTATAACATGCTCTAGAAACATATATTAGTATGAAAGGGTACAGAGGATCATGAGAGGATGTGCGCATGCGTGTACACACACACACACACACACACACACACACACACACACACACACCCATAATGTTTTTATTAGTGCCAAAAGCCAAGAAAGGAGGAGGGAAAGGACCCTTTGAACCAAGGGCTAAACAAGGTTTTTAACAATATGTCATGCACATGAGAATTTAATGAGTCACAAATTCCAGTGGGTATTTTTTTCTCTCAATTTTCCAGTTTGTTCTATTTTGCAAATATTTGTACTCAAATGATAATGTGACTTTTGTTGTGCAGCCACACTGACTCCCTCATGAAGAGCTTTATTTTGAGTCAGAAGACATCTGCTAAATTGAGATTTACAAAGAACTTAATAAATACAAACATAAATAGATGAGCTCCGAATATTATATTCCGAGCATCCACTTCCTTATGTACTTGCAAATTACACACCAGCATGCAAAGCATCTCAAAAGAGCGATGCGTAAATCTCTTTAGACTCTCTTCCTTCTGAGCACCTTGGAGATGCTCTTTCATCCAAAGCTGTTAATTAGGGAGGTTCAACATTGCCTTCCTCGTACGCAGGCTTTGTCTCTACAGGCTATTGATGCAGAATGTGGGGAAAGACTAAGCAAGTGCATTTGAGGATTGTGACAATTGATGATTGACATCGAGGATCCATAATACGTATATTCCAGACACAGATTTCAGTCAAGTTTAGCGAAAGACAGGATACACTACAGTACAAGCCAAAGTCCTTGGGAACATTATATTCCCGGGGAGCAGGCTGTTTTATGATTTTTCAGGCTCATAAGTGACTCAGAATTGGCCTCATTGCTTTGCTTTTGAAAGCGTTACTTGGCACTGTCACAGTGATAAACCAATGGCCTAAAATGCAATTAGCTATTATGCGTCCTTGTTAAGCAACAGCCTGCCTGCCCCTGGCGCTGCATGTGAGATGAAGTTAATGTGGCTCGCCTAGCTGTCAATCAGGTCCCAGTTCAGATGAAATAAGGAACTCACTCTAAACAAGGCATTTCTTTGCAGACTCCAAAAACTATTTTATTTTATTACTTTTTTAAATTTTTTCTCTTTATTGATTTTAGAGAGAGAGGAAGGGAGAGGTAGAGAGAGATAGAAACATTGATGAGAGAGAACATCGATTGGCCGCCCGCCCCCTGCATGTCCCCCACTGGGAATTGGGGCCACAACCTGGGCATGTGCCCTGACCGGGAATCGAACCGGTGACCTCTTGGTGCATGGGTCGACGCTCAACCACTGAGCCACACTGGCTGGGCTCCAAAAACTATTTTAAAAATTAAAAATAAAAAACCTAAACACATTTCCTGCCAAATTAAAGAGAAGTTTTATAACATGACATAAATGCAGTGTTGAAGAGGCTATGGACTTCCTCTGGAACTGTGTAATATTTTAACAATATTTATCACTTATCTCTTGTGGATAAAAAGGTGGAGAGGGTCAGAAAGGCACAGTGTATAAATTGTTTTCTGCAGCCTTTTTGATAACAAAAAGAACTATTTGCATTACATCATTTTAGTGGCCCTTGAATTCTGACTGAGGACATTATCTGGCTCTCCAAAACTGACGGCATCTCCTTAGGGGATACAGCTATAATGTGGAAAACTTTGCACTCCCTGCCCTGCCCCTGTAAATTCAAGTCCTTGCAAGAGGAAAGACATCAGTTTTGCCATCTATCTGCAAATGCAGGAGTATGGTGATAAGAATGGCCGATTCCTCCTCACGCAACAGGAGTGCTCTATTAATTCAGAGGAGCCAGGGTCTCCAGCATAAATGAAGGAAGTGTCCAGTGGTCCCATTCCCTGCCCCGAGTCCCACCTCTCCCAGCTGGCTCCAGTCACCCATGGTAAATCCTAGTAGTTCCCTGAATGTACAGCAAGAGTGCATACATTTCCTTTCACAATAAACTGGCTTCTGAGAGAGCGGACCTGATATTTGCAGGACTGTGATTTGCAGTGTGGGGTGTGCATGTGCGGGGCCGGTGATAGATCAGTTGCATTAACAGCCCCAGGTAACGGCCTTTCTATGCCCATGCTTTTTGTCCTATCGCTTTGCAGGCCTTGTCCGCTGTGACTCTGGGCTAGATCAGGTGAGTTCCTTTGGCCAATGGGACAGTAGCTAACCTGACACAGAGGCTTCACACAGAGTCCTTGAGCACTTCTGCTTCCTCTCTGGTTTCTCTGTGATTGCCATGAGAACACGTGCAGGCTAGCCTGAGAACATGCCTGAGCTAGCCCGCCGGGGGCATGTGTGGGACATGTGCACGCAACAGACCCACAGAGGAGATCTCAGCCATCCCAGCTGTGGCCACACTGGACCAGGCAGGCTTCCTCCCACTCACCAGCTGAACAGATGCATGAGGGAGCCTAGCTAGCCCATAGACTCATGGGAAATAATAAATGGCTGCTGTATTAAGCCACTAATTTGGGGGCGTTTTGTGACACAGTATCATGTTGGTCGTAGGTAACTGATGCAGGGCCAGAGCTGAATTTTTTAGGGCAACAGAGGAGAATTTGAGTTAGGATCAGTCATCCTGCTTCTCTGTTCTTCCCCATGCAGCTGCTCCTTAAAATACATGTTAAGCAAAAACTTTAATCGGTTTGAAAGAGCACCCACAGTGTGGGGAGGCATCGGAGGCAAGAGGTGAAGTGGGAGCCCAGCCACTGGGCGGCTGTGAACAGGCCTGGGTGGATGGGTGCAAGGACAGGTGGGACTCTAGAGCCCGAGCTAGAGACTTGGCATAAAGCTGAGTGTCCGACTATTTGCTGGTTCGGGGGCTCAGGGCCACTTCAGCTTAAAGGTGCAGGCTCTGTCTCACCATCATCTTCCCTGAAAGAAACTTTACGGAATCTCAGAAGGGATCTCAAAGGTCATCTGTATGTTCACGCCTTCTGATACTTGATAAATGTGCGTTGTCACCTGGCCTGGTTTGTATAAGCCGAACAAATGACTGGTTGGGAGTGGCGTTACATGACTGACGATCACTGGGAACATTTAGACAGGGCTGAGAGCTAGAAGAGGCCTCAGTGAGTTCAGGTTTCCTCCCTGGAGCACACACCAGGCCAGAGCTCTGTCTCTAAAGCCTTACATTTCCCTAAAGCTTTTAACCTACACATTAAGACCAGAACCCGAAGAAAACATAAACTGGGTTTAATCAAACAAAATTTCACAAAATCGTGAGTCAAACATAAATGTATTAAACTGCCTGGTTTTGTGTCCTCTGCAGGACACGATGTTTTTACAAAATAAGAAAGACACAGTCCTCCACCTACAAACTTCGTATAATTTGGCAAAGTAAGATGAACATACTGGCAATACTAGCCCACTAATGAGGACTGTAGCATTGTAACTATTCTATGATCACAGGTATGCAGACTCGCCTCATTCCATACACAAGGAAGGAGTAGAGAAGTGTAGCCATGTCACTTGTTTTGAAAGGCCATGGAATGTGAATAAAAGTGATGGGTGTTATTTTTTATGCAAAGGCATTTAATTACCGGTGCTCAAGGCCAACCTCCCTTCACTTGTGGCATTTGTCATGTCACAGGAGTAGAGCCTCACCATGTCTGGCCCCCCGGGACCACCACAGAGGCTCCCTGCTGACTTTCATGGGAGGTGTTGGTGTGAATGAAAAATACATTTTGTTATGTAAAACCAGAGATTTGGAGGTTATTTGTTACTCAAGACTAACTTTGCTTATCCTGACTGATACAATAATCATCTCCTACAATTTTGGCACCTGAACTGTAAGCCTAATGGGGACATAAGAGGGGAGAAATCAACATGAACTAGAACATTCTGGAAAGATAGTTGTGTCATAAAAGGTAATGCAAGGGATAAAAGGAGTGGGAGGAGAATTAAAGGCAGAAAAGAAAACAAAAATAGCACACAAACATAAAAATAAGGGTGTATTTATTTTTATCTTTATTATGGGACTTACTGTTGTTATTGTGTACCTGGTGTGCACCTTGAGGGGAGAGACCTGGGCTTCCCATCTGAATGCCCCCAGGGCCTGGCAACAATGGGTCCTCCAGTAATGTTTGTTGAATTAATTAGCAAAGTGTGTTGAGGTTAATGGGATGATGAATCTGAGTCAATCAGTAGGTAATAGAAAATTAGATTTGATTGGCAAAATGTGCCACTTAAATATCAGGGACACTAACTGTGCAGCAGGAATGTCAATGCTGAAAATCTTTACCTTGGACAGACCTGTTTCCTCATCCATAAAGTGGGGACAGATGACCCCAAAGGTTTACTCCAGTTCTCACAGCCAAGATGATATTATTTGTGTTGTTTTGATCTAAAAGTTAGATTGCTTTTGCCATTCAAACCTGAATCACTTCAATGATCTAACCACATCACGGGATTTTCCATAACATTACTATTCTTTAAAAAGCTTCAGGGTATTATAAAATTCTATGCCAGCATTACGCCAGGTTTCTTTAAAGTGGAATAACATGAAGTTTTCAGAAAAAAAATGTTCAGCTAGTGGTAAGTTCAAACCAGGTCGAAATTGCTTCATGCATGTACAATTTGCTGAGGAACTCTGTTCTTAGTGAAGTTATTGGGGTGGCGTGGGGGTGGGGAGGGGAGTGTAGGATGACCTCTATATTGGTAATAAATGCAAATAGTTAGCTACACCTCTGGTGACTAGAATTTTTATAACTATGATTTATTCGGGCATGACTTCAGTCATTCAAAAAAAATTAAAGAAAATATTTTTTTTTCTCTAAAACGTTCCAAAAACGTACTTTGAAAATCCCTCTCCTATCATTTTTTTCTTAAATATATTAAGGTTTCAGTGCTGGTTTCTGATTCGTTTCATTACATGACCCTTACTACACCTCACACCCCTTTTCAATCACACACAAGGACTTCAGTCGGGAGCACCTACCAGTTACATGTCAGCCTCCGAGGCAGAGGCAGGTGCCCTGCCCTGAGGTGCACTGGCCCCTGGGCCAAGAGCTGAGTGCGTTAGAGACACAGCAGACCCTGGGCCCGAGACCCAGTCATTCAACCTTCCGTGCCCAGGAATGTCGCCCTGCTCTGGGCATCCAGCCCTTCCGAGGGCACACCTCAGAGGAGGGTTTTCTGTCCGAGCTGCCTTTGACTAGGCCGGGACAGACTCATCCTCGGTAATATAGCTCAGCGATTAAGCAATAGTGATGAAGACTGTGTTTACTAGAAGGTAACTGTGCACTCAGGATGGAATTAGCTGCAAGGCCCACCCAGAGGGCCTTACGCCTCCTGGAAGAGAGTAATTTGTGACACAAACGCTCCCTACGAACTTCCTTTCTTTGGAAATTTAAAAACAAAAAATCTTTACTATGGATAAAGAAGATAAGCAGGGCAGGAGAAGAGGATTTTGAACCATTCCAGATTCGATGCGCTCAGATTAACGGGCTCTGCCCGACTCTTCACTGCCAGGCAGGGCCCCACTAAGCTGACTGTTTTTATCATGAAAACAGAAGATGCTCAAGACAAGTGTCTCCTACTGTGCAAATATCTATATGTCCCAGATCATCTTGGAGGGGCTCCACAGGGGGGTGAGGGAGGCAGGGAGTCCGCCTGGGCTGATTACACGTGGTCAGCTCGAATGCCTTTCCTTGTGTTTGCACCTTCTTGGGGGAGCTCAGGGAGGACGGGCATAGAATCCCCGCTCGGGTCTCCGCGCGCTCATTGACTCACCTGCGTGATTGCACACGGAAGGTGTGCTGCTTGCCTCGGGGAGTGGGTGGTGTGCACGCGTGCTCTGTGCCTCTGGGGCTGAACGGGGGTCTCAGATACATCTGCTCCTCACTTCCTGAGAAGCTTCTCACACACAAGATCATAGAAAAGCAACCACTACGCAAGCTCCCAAACATCCCCTCCCACACAAAGCCTACACTCTCCACAGTGGCCTAGCTCACGGGGCTGCCAATAGAACACGTGTCTCTGGACGTGCACCTGTACAGTCAAGGGGTTCTGGAACACAAAGCAAGGACTTCACCTGCAATGCACCAGGGAAGATCCTTCCCACGTCCCTTTTCCATTTTATTTTCACACCACGTGGGGGCTCCTGTGAGGTGAGAGTTGGTCATCAGTCTTCTACAATTACCTCGAAAAATCTCTTGGGTCCATACGCTTCTTTCCACCTTCATCACCACCACCTCAGTCCCAGCATTCATAATTTCTCACCTGGACTATTGCAGTAGCCCTGAAACCTGCCCTTCTAGCAGCTACCACACTGCATTCGGAGCAATCTGGTTCTCTTTATTACTGAGGTAAAATTCACAGAATGTAACAGTACCCGTCTTACAGTGTACAGCACATTGGCATTTAGTTTATTAACAATGCTGTGCACACACCACCTATATCAAGTTCCAAAACCTTTTCAGCATCCCAACAGGAAACTCCATGCCCATGAAACAAGCACTCTCCATCTCCCTTCCCTCCCCCGCTCCTAGCAACCACGAATCTGGTTTCTGTCTAAATGGATTTACCTATTTTATATATTTCATATAGAGAGAATGATAAAATAGTTGTGCTTTGATATCTAGCTTCTTTCACTTAACATGATGTTCCTAAGATCCATCCATGTTGTAGCACATATCAGTACTTCATTCCTGTGTATGGCTGAGTCGTTTTCATTTTATGG
Source organism: Tadarida brasiliensis (assembly GCA_030848825.1). Taxonomy (NCBI): domain Eukaryota; kingdom Metazoa; phylum Chordata; class Mammalia; order Chiroptera; family Molossidae; genus Tadarida; species Tadarida brasiliensis. The sequence goes on along the minus strand of CM061257.1, from coordinate 205,684,702 downwards.
ATATACCACCATTTGTTTATCCATTCATCCGTTGACGGAATTGGGTGGTTTCCACTTTGGGCTACTATGAATAGTGCTGTTATGAATATTCACGTACAAATTCAGAGTTATCACATACACATACATACACACACACACACACACACACATGAAACCTGATCATGACCTCACTCCCTTAACAGAAAATGGGGGTTGGGGGCGGGGGGGAAACTGGGAAGGCCAAAGAGACCTGTGTCTAAAACAACCTGTCAATTCTGGTGGTGGCAGAAGCAAATCAAAGCAGCTGGGTGGCATTATGAAAATAAAGTTTTCATTTCCAAACAGTCCTGTGAAGCTTGCAGAAGTCTGGCCAGCCTCAAGCTATTGAGCTTCCCATTTCATGGGGGAGAAACTAAGTCCTTCTGAAACCCCAATCTTCCAGCCAAGGACGTCATGAGCTGCCACTTTGAACACAGGTGCTAGGGATACCCCTTTTCACTCTTCAGGGCTCTCACCGGTCCGAAGAACATAAACTGACCAGGAGGACAGGATCAAACATTGTTCTCTAATCAGACTCTGTTTTCTGTTTTCAGGCCTGTCAGAACTCCTATAAGCTGCACAGCAAACCAAACATGGAGAGACCTCTGTGTCAATGGACCGTTAGATGCAAATTTACCCAGCCTTCTGAACGTATGCCAGTGTGGTAAACACTTTTAGCTAAAACCGAGCCAGACGAGTGCAGGCATTTTGTGCATTAGAAGGTATCATTTTCAACTCTTATCAGTATGTAAATTAGATTGGACTCTCTGGTCATCTGCTCCAAAGGCACAACCTCCCAAAATTCAATTAACATAATTTTCATTCCAGTGTGGCATTTCGGTCCCTTTGTGAGGACTGGGCCGGACCTCCTCTCCTGGCAGAGCCAAGAAATGCTAGGTCTTCCTAAGGTACCAGCTGCTAGAATCAAGCCACAGGAGGAACCAGAAGATGCGAGTATTTTCTTGCTCTAGAAATCATTAATGTCAACGCCCCTCTCTGATAAAGTTCTCTAGAAATCATTAATGTCAACGCCCCTCTCTGATAAAGTTCTCTAGAAATCATTAATGTCAACCCCCTTCTCTGATAAATCAGGAAACTGAACCCCAATTGTAGGGATAGGGAGGTTCCCATACAGAAGTTCAGCATGAGCTGCCTGGACAGGGGTGAAGGCCTGGAGACAATGCCAGAGGCAGCTTCTGACCCAGCTGCAGCTGTAAAATCGGAGAAACATATTTTCTTTTTTTAATTATTTTTATTAATTTGTTTTTGTTACAGATGTTTCTCCTTTTCCCCCCATTGACACTCTCCTCCCCATCCCCCTACTCCCACCACATCCCCAGCTTTGTTGTCTATATCCATTGGTTCTGTGGTTTATCTCTTCCCCCCCAACACCCTCTCTTCTGAGGTTTGTCAGTCTGTACCCTACCTCTACGGCTCTGGGTCAATTGTGTTCATCAGTTTGTTTAGTTCATTATATTCCACAAATGAGTGAGATCATGTGATATTTGTCTTTCTCTGACTGGCTTATTTCACTTAGCATAATACTCTCCAGGTCCCTCCATGTCGTCTCAAAGGATAAGAGATCTTTCTTTCTTACAGCTGCATAGTGTTCCATAAAAATATGGAACGCTTCACGAATTTGCGTGTCATCCTTGCGCAGGGGCCATGCTAATCTTCTCTGTATCGTTCCCGTTTTAGTATATGTGCTGCCAAAGCAAGCACAGAGAAACATATTTTCCATCTGCTCCAACTTCCTCTGTCATTCACCCTTTTCCTCTCCCTGGTACCATCATCCCCGGCTACCCAGAAGCCTGAACCCTGGTGTCCCATCTCTGCTCTCTCAAACACTGCCTCAGAACCCCCATTTCTCCTCCCCTTCCCCTCCCTCTCCTCCATCACCGATTGCCTGCATTCATGATCCATAGACTGCAGTGGACTCCCAGACAGAGATGCATGCGCGCTCACAGCCTAGCATGTGATTTCGGAGTTCTCCAGCCTCCGGAAGCCTGGTCCACCTACCCCAATTCAAGAACTCTTGTTTTCTGCCTTTCTCCCACTAAGCAATCATGGAGAAATTAGTCAGAAAACGTTGATTTTGCACTGAAAAGGATTGCCCAACCAGGGTTCCCACAAAGCAGAGCCTGAGACAAAGGCTTAAAAACAAGCCCTTTCGCCCTGGCCGGTTTGGCTCAGCAGTTAGAGCGTCGGCCTGCGGACCAGAAAGGCCCAGGTTCGGTTCCCGCTAAGGGCACGTACCTTGGGCACGTACCTTGATTGCAGTTTGTCCCCGGCCCTGGTTGGGGTCGTGTGGGTGGCAACCACTCAACCACTCAATGTGTCTCTCTCACATGGATGTTTCTCTCTCCTCCTCCCACTCTATCTAAAAAGATAAGTGCAAAAACATCTTCAGGTGAGGAATAAAATAAAAAAACAAGCTCTTTCTCCGTGAGTGTGATCCCAGGGAGATGGAGGGGAGGGGTGAAGTAAGGAAAGCTGCAAGGAGTCTGCCAGCCTGAAGGGTGGGGCGCACCCTGAGAGCCTCGCAGATCCCGAGGATCCCCAGGTGAGGCTTCAATAAAGAAGCTCTGGAATGAGTGAGAGGCAGGAGCTGGGCCGGGCACGGCTTGTTGTGCCTGCATGAAGCTGGTCCTTTTTTTTTTTTTTTTTTTGCATTTATCTTTAGATAGAGTGGGAGAGAGGGAGGAAGAGAGAGAGAGAAACATCGATGTGAGAGAGACACATCGAGTGGTTGCCACCCTCACGACCCCAGCCGGGGCCGGGGACAAACTGCAACCGAGGCACGTGCCCCCAGCGGGAACCGAACCCGAGACTCTCTGGTCCGCGGGCCGCCGCTCTAACCGCTGAGCCAAACCAGCCAGGGTGAAGCTGGTCCTTTTGGAAGCTCCGTCTCGTCGTAACTTATAATAATGTCTAAGCCAGATGTTAGAGGCTGGTGAGGTGGTTTCAGGTCAGTCCTTGACAGCTTGGCACCCTGATTAGCATCCTCATCCCACTTCGCCCACTCCCTCATTTCCACACCATGGGAGGCCAGACAAAAACAATGTCTGTTCGTGGCATTCACATGCCTACTATGAACGATGCAAGATGTATGGGGAGAGACTGTTCAGTAACATGAAATATGTGTATCAAAACTTACACAGGCCCTGGCCGGTTTGGCTCAGCGGTTAGAGCGTTGGCCCGCAAACCAGAGAGACCCAGGTTCGGTTCCCACAAAAATCACGTAGCTAGGTTGCAGTTTGTCCCTGGCCCCGGTTGGGGTCGGGTAGGTGGCAAAACTCTCTCACATCGATGTTTCGCTCTCTCTCTCTCTTCCTCCCTCTCTCCCTCCCACTCTATCTGAAGATAAATGCAAAAAATGTCCTCGGGTGAGGATAAAAAACTTACACAGAGTGTGATCTTATTTTTATAAAAAAGTGTGTGTGTGTGTGTGTGTGTGTGTGTAGGGGGAGAGGTGCATGCAGAGAAAATGGTTTAAAGTGTATAAATCATGGCAGGATTATGAGTGATTTTGTTCCTTGTGGTTGCTGAATTTTCTAAGTTTCCTACAATAAACAGGGGAGAGAAGAGGGAAGACCAAGGATGGTGAGAAAGATGTGATTCCCAAAAAATCATTAAGAAGGAAAAGCTGCCTCCGAAGGAACTTAGGAAGGGAGAGAGACCATGAATTCTGGAGTCATACGTGGTTCTGATCTTACCTATTAGCCACTGCTCCCTAAAAAAAGTTACTCTACTCTTTCAACCTTAGCTATTTTAACAGAACAATGGGTAGAGAAAAACCTCCCTTGCTGGGCTATTTTGAAGATTAGAATAATACCTAGATAAAGCAGGTCTTCCTATACAACTCCCACTATGAATAATTTGAATTTATTGTTGTAATTTATAACAACAATAAGTAAGCTTGCTCTTGGCTGCATTCCAGATGGACTTTGCATGTAATCACAAGTATTCACAAAGCATCACACATAGTATCATTCATAGGTGTGTTCAAAAAAATGATTCAAGCATCTGCTAAGTACCAGACTCTGGGGAAATAAGTCTGTGCCCTTAAAAAGTGACGAGTGGGGAGGGTGAGGGTGACATGTAAACAGAGAGGGAGTCACAGTGTGATGAGTGGGTGGAAGGTGTGAAGGGGAGCTACAGGAACACTGGAAAGGAGGTTCCCCGCTGGGAGAGTCAGGGAAGGCTCTACAAAGTCACCAAGGCTTTAGGGGGGCCTGTCTTGGTAAAGCAGAGCAGGAAGGGTATTTTAATGAGCCCGATTTGTGCAGTCGGAGCTGTGGAAGAGGCACAGTGTATCTGGGCAATGGAATGACTTTCATCGTGACTGGAAGCATCTGTATCAGGAGAGGTAAGAACTGAAGTCGGAGGACCGAGCCAGGTTATAATGGCCTTGCATTCCACGATCACGGGTTGGCCAGGGTGGCTAGCATGGTCTTCGAGCAGAGGAATGGCAGGATCAAGCTTACGCTCTCACTTGGACAGGAGACTGGAGACTGGACTGAAGTGAGGAAAGCCTTAAGGCAGGATGACCAAAAAGGAAGCCGGTGTGATCATCCAGAAAGGAGATCATGAGGCCCCCAAAAAGACAAGACAGTGGCAATAAGAAGTGGGATTGGATTCAGAAGCTCTTCCAGTGGTAGAATTAAAAGGATTTGGAGACTAACAGGACAGTAGGGGAGAAGGATGAATTCCAGGTCACAGCCAGGTATCTAGTTCAAAAGTCTAGATGGCTGACTTCAAGCCGAGAGGGGGCAACTTCGAAGGGCAGCTGAATCCAACTTGAGTTTGAGGTGACGGGAGGCACGTGGATGAGATGTTAGGCAAAGGGCTGGAAATGTGGAGCAGTAGCTCGAGAGAGAAGTTAGATGCAAATTCAGGAATCATTAGCATGTGCGTTGCCATCGATAACCATGGCAATGGATAAGATCACAGGAGGGAAAATTATGCATTGGAAAGAGGCCGACGACGAGGGGGACCATCCATCCCAGTTTGCCCAGGGCAGCTTTGGTTTACATCTGTTGTCCCAACATAATTATCCATAGCAACCTGTTTAATCTCAAAACTGTCCAGTTTGGATGACAAATTATATAGCCCCCTTTCCAATAACCCAATTCTAGGGACCATCAAACAAAGAACAAAGGAGATGGGAAGGAATATTAAGAGGTGGGAGGAAACCAGAAAGGAGAGCATCTTTAACTATGTAGGGAATAGGCTCCTAATTAGAAGTATAAATTTCGTGCTATCAAATAAAACACACAACAAATTTTTTATTGGAACTTGATCATTTAAACTAAAGTCACCAATTAAAAAATAAACATAACAGACAAGCCATGAAAATTCCCAAACAAAAGCAAAAGGAACAAAAATTAACTTTACCATGTTTTAAATTGATTATAAAGTACAGCAATTAAAGAGTTTGGTACTGATGAACAAGTTGACAGAAACACAAATGAAATAGAATAAAGGGTATAAACACAGATCCAAGCACATATGGGAGTTTAGTACATGACAGAGGTGACATTTCTAATGGATGAAGCTAAGATACATTAATTATTAAATGATGTTGGGACAGTTGGCCAACCATCTGGAAGAAAAATAGGCTAGATTTCTACATATTCCTCTGGTTCCAAATGGATAAAACATTAAGCATTTTAAAAAGAAATCATAAATGTACTAAATAAAGCCTGGATCTTTTTTTTTTTTTTTTTTCCCAAATCATCCTGGGACTGGTGATGGAGTTAAAAGGCTGTTATAGTCATGACATAAAACCTCAAACCTGTAAAGAAAAAAATTGATAAATTTATCTCAATAAAAATTAGCATTTTTTGCCTGGCCAGTGTGGCTCAGTGGTTGAACATCGACCCATGAACCAAGCGGTCGCCAGTTCGATTCCTGGTCGGGGCACATGCCCAGGTTGTGGGCTCAGTACCCTGTGGGGAGCATGTAGGAGGCGGCCAATCGATGTTCTCGCTCATCGATGTTTCTCTCTCCCTCTCCCTTCCTCTCTCTCTAAAATCAATAAAGAAAAAAAATTAGCATTTTCTGCTGAGCAAAAGAACATGAACAAAATTAAAAGTCAAGTAGCAACATGGGAAAATATTTACAATATATATGATACACCCATGTTGAGCTCTTATGAATTAGTAAGTAAAAAACCAACAGCCCCATTTTTAAGAGAATGGAAGATAAGAAAAGAAAAAGAAAAATTACCGTGATGCATAAGAAAAGATGCTTTACCTCACTCATCATTTTAATCACTTCTACCTTAGATTGGTAAAAAATAAAACAGCTTTATTAAGATATAATTCACATACCATAAAATGTCCCCATTTAAAGTGCATAATTCAGTGGTTTTCAATATTTTCATATGGTTGTACAGCCATCATAGTATGTCTTTCTGGGCCTCAGTAAGATGGGGGGCGATTATGGTACTGTCCTCATGGAGTGATTAGGAATGTGCTTGCAGAGGGCTTGGCACGGTGCCTGGTCAGCAGGAAGCCCTCTGCCAGCAGGAGCAGTTATGGTTATAGCCTGGGGTCACAGCGAATCAGGGGTGAAGCTCATGATGGCATGAGTCTCCCCTCCCTTGGCACAGAGCTGCCTCTGGGCAGAGACTTAAGGAGGTATAGGTAGGGAAGGCAATGACCACAATTGTTTAAAAAGCCCTGAAATGGCTAATAATTGAATCAGCCACAACTACTCCCAACCTAATTATTCTCAAAGTTAAGACTGAACACCCTTTTTTTGTTGCTGTTAATCCTCACCCAAGGATATTTTTCCATGGATTTTTTTTTTTTTTTTTTTTTTTTAGAGAGAGTGGAAGGGAGGAAGGAAGAGAGAGAGAGGGAGAGAGAAACATCCATGTGAGAGAGGCACATAGATCGTTTGCCTCCCGCACCACCCTGACCAGGGTCAGGGATCGAACTCACAACCCAGGTACGTGCCCTTGACCAGAATTGAACCCTCCACCCTTCTGTCTGCAGGCCAATGCTCTAACCACTCAAACCAGCCAGGGAGAGACCCAGCACCCTTTGTGTCCCATTTGTGGTATTTGATGACATTTCCTTCTCTAAAACTTCATTCAATCCAGTTATTTCTACTGGAAATAATAGTTACATAATGATAAGATTATAAATGTTATTCATTGCATTTCAGCTTTCAGAATTCACCTACAGACAAAGCGGAGGGCTTGGCTGCAACTATGCAACAGAATACACATGCAGCAAATGTAGATCGTGACAATGCAAGAGTATCACAACCGACCAAAACTTGGAGGGACAAAGTGATGGAAGAGGAGGAAATTTGGATGTTCTGTAAGCCTCATTTTACACAGTAGGAATTAATGAATACTGTCTAAAGTTGATGACTCAAGAAATAAATGTATATGTGTGTATACAAATATATATATTTTAAAGACTATGGTGGTTGTCAAAATGATTAAAAGGGGAGAATTACGAACTGTGGCACTTTTTTCCACCTACCCACTTCTCCCACTCATGAGTAGGGATACCATATAATTTATCATCTAAATGGGACACTTGGGATAGTAAAATTGGGGACTAAAAAATAATTAACAATTGTTGATCAATTAAAAAGAACTTGCCAGACTGTCCGGGCAAACCAAAAGGTATGGTCATTCTGCACAGAAATCTATAGAACTTCTTCCATGGGGCTAGCTCAAGGTACAAAAAGGGAAATCACCTTTCAAGCTCGCCAAGCTCTTCATTATCTGGCTGACAAACACACAGAGGACAGATGTGAGTAAAAGTCTGGGAAGACAAACACGGCCAACTTTAATGGGTATTCAAATCATGGTAATGTACATCTTCTCTAATCCAACACGTAGGCAAAGGGGGTTGCATTTGAATTCATCTGCTTTCCAATCGGGGTAAGAAATCTTCCCTTCTCCGAGTATAAAGGCAGAAATACCTCTCACTGGTGTGCTGTGATTATTATGATTCTGTGATGGTCTTTAAATTTTTTCACTACTTTCAGAACCATGTAGAACAAACCAGAATGAATATCTTTAGCAAAAAAAAATAAAAAATACAGTGATAGTTGCTATATTTTATGGTGATTTTCTGGGTCGGGTTGCTGCCAGTTTGCATGAGTCACAGAGTTGAATGAGCAAAATACATAACAAGCAAGGCTATCTGAATTTAGAAGGATTATTCCACCTGATCTCAACATGTGGGCGAGTTGGAGGCTCACCTCAGCTTCCAGACCCTAAGAGGCACTACAAACCCACTCTCCTTCAGCTTTCCGGGCACAGTGACACTACCTACAGAGCACAGCCACCAATTCCGTCTGTGCTGGAGTCCAGGCTGCCTCAGCTGACTCGGGTGGAACAGAGAGCTTATGCCAATGAGGACAGGACACATGGTAGCCAGGCCCTTTCACCCTTCAGGGCCACCAGGAGAACGGTGGTCCTTGGGTCTGGTTAGAAACTCTTGAGTCCTTTATACACTTCTCTCAATCCTAAGAGACCCTAGTGAGGTACATGTGAAAGAAGTAAAGGAGCAAGAGACACCCTGATCTTGGTAGTTTGGGCACAGACATTTCTCCATACTGGAAAGGCTCATCTCAAAGGTATTGTCTGGATACTTCCTTATTGCCTTAAGACCTGGAGGTTTTTCAGAATGAATACGTTATTCTACTACCTCTTCCTATTCTCTTCTTGAACAACAGCACCCAAAATCCTTAGCTCCAGAGGGACCATATCCTGCTAGAAGAACCAATTTTCTAGATATTTCCTTTCTTTGGGCTGAAACAGCTGCACACCAGCGCAAATAGCTTTGCCAATGGAGCTGGCTGAATTTTGGCTTCTACATACACCCCCTTGACCAAGAATCTTTGTGCAGGGTCCAACCTGCGCCACTGTGCATGGCGGCCCTGCTTGGCCCTATACCAATCCATGCACATTCCCTGTCCTCCCCATCACCAAAAACATGGAGACTGGGAGAGCCCAAACCATTAAAACCCTAACCCCTGCCCAGCTTGCAATGATTTTGTCAGAATATTTTAAGACTTAAGCATAAAGGAAAAATCCAGGCTTATACTGGGACTGGTGTGAACATAATGTTCTGGACCCACTTCTAAAGTACCCAGGGTGGCCCGGCCAGTGTGGCTCAGTGGTTGAGCATTGACCCATGCAACAAGAGGTCGCCAGTTCGATTCCCGGTCGGGGCACATGCCCAGGTTGTGGGTCAAATCCCCAGTAGGGGGCGTGCAGGAGGCAGCCAATCGATGTTCTCTCTCATCGAAGTTTCTATCTCTCTCTTCCACTCCCTTCCTCTCTCTCTAAAAATCAATAAAGAAAAAATAAATAAGTAAAGTATCCAGGGTGGATGAGGTTTGAGGAATGCTCTCCACATCCCCTCCATTCCCATGTATGTTCTTTGCTTTTCTCCAGGCATTTGTCTTTCAAAACAACTCACGCAGTTCTCTCTGTCCTTCCTGGGACAGCTGTTCCATCCAAGCGTCCTGGGATATTGCTGACCTAACACGCCTCCCTCACAGCACGGATCTAGGGAGTGAGCGTGGCCTTGGCTGTGCGATCTACACATGCAGTCAGGAGTGTCTCTCTTCATGTATGAAATGTGCTGCTTGTGGGTGGCTGCAAACCCTCTTTCTCCAGCCGTTTGCCTCTCCGTGACCAGTACCTTCCTCTTTCAGAAGCGTCGGTCCCATAAATCACAGGGAGGGGAAGAGGCAGAGAATGAGAATAAACGGGCATGTGGCATATGGAATCGTCCAGAACTATCCAGATGCCTGCTAGTTACAGTCTCGGAGCTTGCTCCCTCTCTCTTGCCTACCTGCAGGATGAATTTGCCCTTCTGTTATTGTTATTATTTGTTCCGGGAGCTTTGTCTTCTGCTAGAACATCTGGCACTAGGGTTTCATACCGTGGGGTTTCCTGGAAACACTCTCAGGGAGGAGTTTGAACCTTCACTACTGGGACTGGCCTGGACCTGAAATGTTGTGAGCTGTAATCTCAGCCCACGTCACGTTCTCTCCCTTGTTTCCTTTGCAAAACATCGTTGTAATCAGTCCCACTGTTTTTCAACGAGAGGCGCTGGCACCAAGCCTAGGCGGCTGCACAGGCCTTGTCCTGCCAGGGAGCAGAGATAGCGCAGGCCCGGTGCAAAGCCCTGCCCCCGCGTCTCTGGGTGGTTCCCACCCTGCAGCACTGAGACCAGAGTGTGCCAAGCAGGGGAGTGGGCTGGGTGTGCACCCAGCTCCCATCCTGGTCCTAGTCACACTGTTACCCATCTGGCTCATATTACAAGGTGCAAAGTCCTCTGGCTCCCTAATTCCTACAGGGGAGCCATAGGGCCCCTCTGAGATTGGTGAAACCCTACTCAGATGAGGCTGTTCACTGGAGGCTCTGGAAGGGGCTGCATCTGCCTCTCTGTGCTCTCATGGTTCTCTCTCTCTCTCCCTCTCTCTCTCGCCTTTCTGTTCCTGCCTTGACTCTTTTGTTGCTCCAGCTGAGCCTCTGTTCCCCATCAGCTTTGGAGTCTGGCTCCTTGTCCTTCAGATTACGGCTTAAATGTCACCTTCCCAGAAGACTTCCCTGACCTCGCAGGTTAAGGTGGCCACCCCGTGCTTCAGCCTGTTTTAATCCTCTGCAGGGCACTAATCGCTACCTAAGAGCTTGTTGATAGGTTTGCTCTGGGACCTGTTACCTGACTTTACGTGGTGGAAGGGGAACAGGGACGTTGCCTGCCTCGTTCCCCTTGAACAAGCGTCTGGCACGTAGTAGATGCTGAATCAATATTTGCGGAAAACATGGAGTTTGTGTACTGGCCCCACTACTTACTAGTTGTGTGACCTTGGGAAAGTTACTGCACCTTACTGTGCTTTGGTTTCTTATCTTAAAAATAGGAATTACTATAGGAATCCTAATTTCTGGTATGTTAAGAGGATTAGACATGACAATCCTTATACAGGCTTAGCAGAGTGCCTGGCACAGAGTGGGCATTCAACAAACATTAGTTATAATCACTGTCAACATGTGAACCCAATCGTACTGGGTCACCCCCCAATGCACACTGGTTTCCCAGCTCAGCTGGGCCCTGACAGAATCAAGAGGAGTCGGGCCATGACGAAGGACAGGCCCAGGGGTTATTGTGGGCGAGTGCACCAGAAGAAGAAAAAGAAACCAGGATGGGAAAATAACACCATCTTTCCCTCAAATAAGAACCACTTCTCTCAGAAGGGTTCTTCCCTTGCCTATTCCCCTTCTCCTCCTGTCCCTGCCAAGCCCACAAGACTGAGCCTGGCCCTATACCTGTCATGGAGCAGCAGAGGCCAGAGGTCAGGGCGATGCTCTATGAAGAAGGCAGCTTAGTGCCCCAACCTGAGCTGTTCCGCCACCTTGCCTGACATTAGAGGACAAATAGGGCAGGCAACAATGTCTGAGAAGTCCCGTTATTTAACCTTGGACATGACAAGAAGAGGAGAAAGGTCAGTCTGCTTTGGTTGTGACCACAGTTTAGTATGAGCACAAGCTTGTGACACAGTTAATACCTTATGCACCATGGAAACAAATCCATTGCGCCCTGGGACTTGGCATTTCTTAGGAGATGGTTTACCCGGCTACCCAAAGGGAATGGGGCCACCAATTTTAACAAGAAAAATGGACTGTGTGCTCCTCCAGGCTAGAAAGTCTATCATACCCTCTCCCCACAGCCCAGCAGACAGGCCACTGCAAGCTCCTCTCCTTCCCAAACTAGCCAGCTGCTTTGAACCTCCCATTAAGACCTAGCTGATGCTCTTAGGTGCTGATCCACAGACACCACCTGGTACTTCAATGAATGGTGTGGGGTCATTCTGCCGGCTCCTGCGGCCACGCGCCTGTCCTTTGTTACTGCTAGGGCAAATGCTGTGTTTAGTAATAATATTAATTCTCCAGGTCAATCTGATTTCCCCCATCAAGTTGTGATTCTTACTTTGTTTTACACTATGGGCTGTCCTCCCCACCCCAGAGAAGATCAACCCCTGGCTGGACAAACATCTCTCTACCTACCAACAGAGGATAGAGCAGAAGGCTGTGGACCTCAACAAGTTCTCACAGCTCAGTCCACTGTGGCATTGTGAGGTCTCCAGAGTTGTTATAAAAACATCCCTCCACCCTTCAGATACTCCCGCTCTGGCAGGAAAAGACATGGAGGTTTGTCAGGTCATCCTTGGGTTCCCATAAGCCTCAGACCAGGATGTGGGTGCAAAATGTTTATTTGGAGGTGACCAGAACACACAATGACAGAGCTGGACATTGAGAAAGGGAAGGGAGGCAAGCCAATTAAGAGGCATAAATGAGCAACATACCACTACAGATAGCTAGGGGCTCCAACCCTGGGGACCCTTTCAGAGACTGTGTGGAACCCACTTCATGGTGGGGCAAGGAAACTGGGGGATTTACCCCTGTCCTTTATTGACTGAGGGTTGTTCCTGGTGTATTAACTGCTCAGCACTGTCTCCAGCAAGCACTGCCAGAGAATGTTTTCAGGCAGAGAGCCCAGGATGCTATTGGGCCCATACAGGATTTGTCCATGGGTAATGTTCAAGGTGAGCCAAGGAGATTTGAGTCAGGCTGGACAACATCAGGCTTTCTAATGACCAGTAATGAGCTTCTTAGAAAATGCCCCACGGGTAAAGACATTTTAGAACATCTATTCAAATTTGTCTGAACTTCCTAGAAATCCTTTTAACAACCCTTAAATAGACATGGTTGTATAAATCAGCCTCTCTCTGATTTCTGTGAAAGAAAGATTCATGGACATGAAGCAGCTTTTCCCACTAGTGGCCCGAGTTCTGTGCCCCCTGGAATCATAATCAGGGCCCATAGAGCTCTGAGTAGACACTTTGGGAGGAGGTCAAATCTTACCAGTGTTCCATTAAGACCAAGCAGGAAAAGAGATAGAGTAGCCTGCTTTGCAAAGTTTTGAAGTTCAGATTAAAAGCACAGCAGGGAGGCACACACCCTTTCCCCAGCTATTGGGTAAAGTGAGCTCAGGAACTAGTGTAATAAACTGGATCCTAATGAGAAAAAATAGTGTCTCCTCCCAGTGCCTCTCCACCCACCCATCTGGACAAGCCAACTCTCATAAGCCCTGGGCAGGAACATGCTTACTGTGTACAACAGAACCATATCAGAAAGAATTTTCCTGGAATTCAGCCATGGAAAAATACACCCAACTACCATTTGATACCAGGATCCATAGAGCTCCCACCCCTCTCAGGCACTCTGTAACCCCTGTAGAGTCTACAGATAATATCCTGCTTCAGCTGAACACCACATTGATCTTTGCCAACAAAGAAGAATTTTCCACAGGCAATACTGACATGTTACATTCTCAAAAGTGGCAGGTGATTGGGCATGGGAGGTTCCAAGAAAAATGGAAAAGTCTCCTTACTCCTGGCCTGCAGCCCAAGTATAGGGTCAACTCTTTATCAAAGAGATACAAGAAGTTCAAGAAATTTTCTGCAACTTACAGCCTAGAACAAAAATGTTTCCAATCAGCTCACCCACATGATGACAAAAGGGTCACAGGACAGACAACTAGGAAGTCAAGAGTCCCGTGATCTGGTTGACTCTCTTCTACATAATTCTGTGGCCTCAGGTGAATCATTTGATCTATCTAGACCTGGAAAATGATAGGTCAGTCAGGGACAGCAAATAGAGTCAGCTCCTAGAACAGTGCCCCTGCACCTAAAATAGAGGCTTGGAAACTAAAAACAGTGTTCTTGCCTCTTGGACGGTGCTGTTCATACAAGAGGCACTCGATACCTGGTGGTTGAATAATAGATATGGCAAACGTGACATTGCTCCTGCCTTTTGTACCCCTAGCAGACATTGCCAATCAATTATGATAGCTTTTCACACTGAAACTGGACGCAGTATCAAAATTCTCAGCATAACTCTCCAGATAGGCACAACCAATCTACTGGCCCTCCTGTGTGAAATATCTATTTGTCAGGCCCTGACAAACTCTTGGATTTTTTTTTCCACATTTCACTTTTGTAGTAAGGGAAATACTAAAGGGTAGACTATTTGTCACTCAGTGAAGCTAAATATAAACATGACTGGATATTTTATCTCATCTGCATAAAAATCTGGATTGTTACCATTCTGACTAGGGCAGGAAATGCATTTGATCAGTGAAGACCCCATAAGATTAGGTCACTAGGAGTCTTTGCAGGCAAATACATACTTCCAGATCCCTGTGGAAAACATCAAATTCTTCATCCCAACCATGTGGAAGAAAAGCAGTTCTGAGGCAAACCCCACCCCAGCCATTGACACCTCTGAGTAGTGAAAACTCTGGAGTTATCCAGTGTCTACGATCTGGTTCACCATCTGGGTGTCATGCTCTCCCACCAACTTCACACAGGTGAAGTATTGCATTAGGCAGTGTTCTCAAGAAAAATAGAACCAACAGGAGATTATATAGAGAGAAAAACTGATTATATGGAACTGGTTCATGTGACTATGGAGGCTGAGAAGTGCAATGATCTGCCATCTGCGAGCTGGAGACCTAGGGAGGTTTCACGCAGTTTAAAAGCCTGAGAGCTCCAGAGCCCGTGGTGCAGACTCCAGTCAGACTCTGAAGACCTGAGTGCCAGGAGCACCGAGGGCGGAAGACTGATGTTTCAGCTCTAACAGTCAGGCAAAGAGAGAGAGGGCAAGAGAGCGTGCCAATTCTTCCTTCCTACACCATTTTGTTCCATTCAGGCCTCAATAGATTAGATGATGTCCACTCACATTGAGGAGAACAATTCCCTGCACTCAGTTTAATGGTTCAAATGCTAACCTTTTCTGGAAACACCTCACAGACACATCCAGAAATAACATATGAACAGATAGCTGGGCATCTTATGGTCTAGTCAAATTGACACATAAAACTAATGATCACAAATATGAAGGACAGCAATGAAAGGGGGAAAAGTCACAGAAAGACAACAGAGAGTGAGATGGGAACAGTGCATTTTCAGTCCAGACCCTCCCGTGCTTTCAGCCCCCACTGCCTGAGCTGCCTGGAATACCTGGTAGTGCAAATCTATGCTCCCTCTGGGAAGCCTGAAAGACTTCGTCTCAAGACACAAATATTAAAGCTCATCAATGACTCTTGCAACATCATCAAAAGAACCCTGACTATGTGAAGTTGCCGATGTTGATGTTTGAACACAGAACTGATGACCTTCTTGAAGAGAGCTGAAGACTCGCATTCTTCCGCACGGAACCCATGCAGGTAAGCTGTGACTATGACATCCTCTGCCACCCTTTGTCGCCTTTGACACTGTGGCCTTGCCTGATACACCTAAACTCTACACTGACTGTCACATGCTAAGTAAACTGTCTGCTTCTCTGTACAATGGGAACCAATACAGTGGGTCACTTTCCCACTACATATGCAAAGCATGGCAGCATGGATGTTCCTTCTGGCCAAAAAGCCATTTTTCAATGTGTTCATCTATTGTTTATTGTCTCTTAAGGCATGTACCTGGAGAAGTAAATCTAGAAATCTCTGAGCATGAACAGAAATGGAGGAAGTTTGCATTCATAGCAAGTGGCTTTAGTGTATGGGGGCGGGGAAGAACTATGAGGAGGGGCAAGTGGAGATTACTTTATTTGCCCCAATAATTACCAAGAGACTTTAACTGTTACTCATGCTGGCTTCAATTAAAATCCCCAGGGTAGTAAATTAATAAATTAGTGGATGTCACAAGAGCCTCGGGGTCTAAGAATTAGAGAAGTTGCTATGGAAGGAAGGGCAGGGGCCTTCAGTTAATGGCTCCCCCGGTGCTCCCCACACCCTCGAGAACTATTCCCCCGGTGCAACAGAGACCAAATGCAACCCTTGCTGATCCACTGGCTTAACACAGTGCCATATGTTTTCTTGACCACCTAAGTCTCCTCTGGAAAGGAAACATACGAGACAAATTGCTAACCTGCCCAGTCTGTGTCAGTAAAGACACTCTAAAAAGAAAACTCTTGTTCAGCATCATTTTGCCTACAGAGGTGTTCCTGTCTTGGCAGACAGAGCCTACTGCCCACCAAAGCTTTTGCTCCCCTTCACAGTGTAGAGTTGTTCTTGGGCAGTGGCTGCCCAGCCAGAGACTACAATCAAAGAACTTGTCTTAAATGAAAGGGTCTTCGATTAATGCTTACCCAGTTCAAGAAAGTGTTCCTCTTACAAAATGAGGCCCATCAAGGACTATTTGAGTGAAACAGTGTGATTAAAAAAGCAGATACGCTTTCAGTACTTACGTGTTCTTCCCCCACTTGCTGGCTGGGTATAGACGGCAGGGCAACAGCGGGAGCCAGGTATGGAAGGCAGCAGAGCCTCCGTCAGCCTGGATCCCTGAATGCCGCCAGGAAGTAGAGCCCACGCACTTTCAGCCAACCGGAAGGAAGTCCTAAGAAGTAAAATGTTTGTATTAAATCTCTGGAGTTTGTTCGTTACAACAGCTAGGTTGCTCTAACTAACCCGCTGCCCTCGATTAGAAGAGTAGGAGCCCAGTCATTATTGTCACGGCAAACAACAGCACACTTCCACCCACGTTCCATCCTGCAAGCTCGAAACAGCCCCAGAATGCAAGATTATTTCCGCGGTCGCCTTGATCAATTCTTGCTTTTGCTTCCAGGAATGTAGTCCATCTGTAAGCTGCCACCCAACATGAGATGAAGGGTCGGCTCACCAGAAGAGAAAGAGCTTCGTCAGTCTGGGTTTGCATAGCTTTTGTCTGTAAGGCCGCCAACTCACCAGACACTTTTGCTTTTCTCCTCAACCTGCATCCTGAAATCCTTAGACGTCACTATGTGACTCTGCTCTTGTCAAATGCGCATGCATATTTCCTTCCGTTTATAATATCTGAGGCTTTCTGAGTGGCCCGAAGGTGCTGACTCCAATACAACTTCACACATGGTCAAAAAATACATCTCCCAAACTGGCTTAGTTCTCTTAACCAGCCCTTTGCCCTACTTTCCAATAAATCCCTGTGCAGAATCCCAACCCTAGCTTCCAGCTCATACATTTGTGCCTTACATGTTAAATTCTGAGGAGGTAGAAGGCCCAACAGAGGTGTCATGCTATGAAAAATTATGGGAGGAAATCCCTTCCTTTCTAAGCAGTCTTATCTAGAAGCTGCCTAGAGGCTCGGCTGAGCAGTGATAGAATAATTACCTTTTAAAGGCAGTGATATACCAGAGCCCATTCCCACATCTTGAGCGAACTGATTGGGTACATTTCTTTCTGACTTCACGTTCTGTGATAGCACATTGGCAGCTAGCCGGCAGCCCTGGTGAAAGTATTTACACCATGGAAATTGGCACACACTACAAATCAGAGCTTTTTTATGTCCCAGAGAACTGGCTGTTAACATGTATCAGCACACCCCTGCGTGAAGAGGAAGGGTTCAGAACCACCCAGCAAACAAGGATCAATGGAACGAGTTCTGTCTGGCCCCCTCTTCTCCTCTTAGAAAGGACAGGGACGTAGCAGCAATCTACGGAGCCCTGCGGGGTCTGTTCAGGGACATTTGTAGGGCCTGTGTTCTGAATTGGACAAGAATGGAGACCAAGGGACAGTGAGCTTGCATGGCAAAGAATGCTGGACCACTGCAGACAAATGGGCTTCAAAAGGCAGATGCATCATTTTGGACACCACAAAATAGATCCTACCTCAGTAATCAGATTCTAATTACTTGCTCTGCCACTCACCTAGGCAGGTAGCAGGTCTTCTAAAATAGGAGGAGGAAAGGAGGAGAACTAAGTTCATTGTCAGGCTGTCAAGCCCGGTGCTGGGCATTTCACACGGGTTAATGCAGTTGACCTTCTCACAGCCTAATGCCTTAGGTGTTAGTACATTCACTTTTTGAAGGAGGTAAATGAGGCTCCAGGAGGTCAGAGCAGTAACTTGCCTAAGGTCACACAGTTCTACGGATCTGGATATAAATCTGGGTGTGTCTGTCTCCAAGGTCCACAGTATTTTCATCACACCACATTGCCAACAAACCTTGTTTTATTTATTGTGGAACGGCAATCAAAGCAGCAGCCACCCTGCCTCTTGGGGAATTTAATGACAAATCTGTTTTTCTAATATAGTGGAACTCTGTTCTCAAACTTAATTTGTTCTGAAAGGCTGTTTGAGAAGTGATTTGTTCAAATATCGAATCAGCCCTGGCTGGTTTTGCTCAGTGGTTAGAGCATTGGCCTGGGGACCAAAGAGTCTCAGGTTTGATTTTGGTCAAGGGCACGTACCTCTGTTGCGGTTCAGTCCCTGGCCCTGGTTGGGGTCGTGCAGGAGGCAACTAATCCATGTGTCTCTCTCACATCGATGTTTCTCTCTCGCCGCCCGCACTTTCTCTCTCTCTTTCTCCCTCCCTCCCTCCCACTCTCTCTGAAGATAAATAAAAATAAATCGAATCATTTTTTCCCATTAGAAATAATGTAAATTGAATTAATCTGTTCCAGACCCCCAAATGACTTCCTGTTTTAACCTTTCTTATATACAGCACATGTCTAATGTACTGTTTAATCTATAAATAAACACTTATTTTCTTAAATTTATCGAACCACCCCCTACTAGCCTTAAACGAATCACTTTCAGCACTGGTTCCAGGGGTGTCTTTCAGGAGGTCAGTACGTGGCATCTTCGTTTTTCACATATAATTGCCTCCAAAATGTTATCACCGGCTAACTGCTTTTCGTTTATCCAGTTCAACAAGTTTTCTACCTCTTCGATTGCCTGTGATCATTGTTTCATGAGCGCTTTCACACCCGTAGCAACATCGCCACTCTTGATGGCCTCTTTATGTTTTAAAATTGTGCTAATTGTACATTTTACCAGGAACAAAGGCAAAAAAAAAAAAAAAAAAAAAATCCCAGTGAAAATATTCACAGCACAATTTCCTAAGATGTTAACAACTTGAGGTTCAGCAGTAAACTGACTCGTACGCACGCACTCTCTCTTTTGTTTGTCGCCTGAGAGATGCGCGACTGATCATACAGGGAGCGGCATGAAAGGGCTGTCAGGTTGAGAGCAGAAGTTTTCAAAATGGGAGACGTTTGAGAACCACAGTTGGACTGCAACGGCTGTGTTGAAGTATAATTTTCATACCATAAAATTTACTTTTTAAAGCGTACAAGTCCGTGTGTTTTTAGTATATTCACAGAGTTGTGTGACTGTCACCACCATCTAATTCCAGCACATTTCCATTACCCCCCAAAACCCCCACCCGTTAGCAATCGACTCCTCCCTGTGCCCTCCTCCGGCGGCCCCTGGCCACCACTAAACACTTCCTGTCGCTGTGGACTGGCCTGTCCTGGACAGTTCGTATAAATGGAATCATACAACATGAGGCCTTTGTGTCTGGCTTCTTTCACTTGGGATAATATTGACAAAGCTGTTTTAAAGCTCGCGGAGTTCTACTGCTGAACCCCACTAAGGTGAAAGGCAAACCTGTGCAGTTTTTACTTAAATACCAGGAAGCAGCAGATGCAAAGCAAAGACCACGACGTGCTGGCATCACCTTCGTGTTTTATTCAATTCTACTGTGTTTACTGAGCGCCTATGACATGCCAGCCACAAAACTGGCAAAAATCCTTGCCCTCATAGATCTTACATTATGGTAGGAAGAAACCGATGATGATGATGATGATGATGATGATGATGATGATGATAACAGCATATTAGAATATCTAGGGTCAAACATATGGTGACGGAAGATGATGTGACTTTGGGTGGTGGGCACACAACGCAATATGAAGATCATAGAAATCTACGCTTGAAACCTATATGATCGTATTGACCAATGTCACCCCAATGGAAAGAAAACATTTTTAAAGAATATCTTAATTATTGTGTGTAAAAAAGAAAGAGCAGTTTGGGGGGATCATGGATGCTGGAGGAGGCCTTTGAGTAGCCTCCAGAATATATTTCTCATTTCTCTCCCCCCGTCCCCCCCCCGCCCACACACACACAATGCCTAGCTGTGACTCAGGTGGTGCTGTCCTAACACACTCTGTTTTCAGAGAGCTGCCAGCAGCAGGTGTCCCTGGGTCCCTATGCCACTGTGCACCTCTGAAGGCCAGTGGACATCTCTCCCACCATGGGCAATAGACCAGCAGGCAGCAACTCTCCCTTGTTCTGTGACAGGTCCATCTTCCCTCCCTCTGGAAATCCTGAGCTCAGCAGGGGAAAGGGAAGCAGTTTCTCCTCCCCACATCTTTTCTCGGCAGGGCAGCAGTGAAAAGGCCACTCCCCCAGCCAAGGGGAGAAGTGCCAGCTCCACCCTCTGCACGCAGCCGCAGTCCATGCATTCATCAAAGGTCTGTCTGCAGGGCAGAATGGAGCCCTGAAGAAGATGCCCCAAGCCTCCACATTTGGCCATTTCACCAAGTATTGTCTATTTCAGCTCTCCAGTTGCTGTTGGTGCTGTTTCTAAACACTAAACATTTTTAAAACCCTGCATTTATTTTCATAAATATAACTAGAAACATTCCAACATTTCCTCTCAGGAAATTTCACCATCTCAAACACCAACAAGAGTTATTAGGCCGTAAGAATCCACACCTCTGAGTGTGGGTGGGACCTAAAGAAGTCCCATTTCCCTTCCACCAAGAAATATACTATTTCTTCCACCAACAGTACATACTGCTATATGTATAATTGATCATGGTTTTTAAATAGCTTTTTATTATTATAAAAGCACTACATTCATTGAGAGAAAATGGAAAATAGAGAGGAGAAAAGCAAAGCCACCCCCTGCAGTGGGTATTGTCTAAGATGGTATTCACATCCTTGTGAAATCCCCTCCCCTTGCCTGTGACTCACTTCTACTGAAAAGAATACAGAAAAAGTGATGGATGTCATTTCTGAGGTCAGGTGCGCAGAAAAAGGTTAACCTAGCAGACCTGTTCTCCTTAGAAAGGTCTGCATGCAAGTCTGGCCCTTGGCTGGCATCTGGGAACTTGGATTTCAGGAGGAAAGTCCCCACCATTCCCGGATAAGTAGGACTCGCTGCGCCTAAACTGTGCAAACAGTGTGCGGATGCTGAACACACCCGTCTTCCTTCTGGGAGTCTGGAATGTCGACACATTCTAGCCAGGGGGTGCCTACATGACCAGCCCCCAGTGAAAACCCTGGGCATTGAGTCTTTTATGAGGTCCCTGGCAGACCACATTTCACACATGCTGTCAGCACTCACGGCTGGGGGAACGCAGCTCGTCTGGAGAGACTCCACCAGGAGGGGACTCCGGGAAGCGTGCTCCTGGTTTCCTCCAGCCGCCACCTTACGCACTGTTCCGTTTGCTGACTGTGCTTTGTATCCTTTCACCGTCATAAATCGTGATGATGTAACTGCGGCTATACAGAATATGACCATGCGCTGAGTCCTGTGAGCCCTCCTGGGGAATGATCAAACCAGGGGGTGGGTCTTGGGGATCCCTAGGTGTCCCTGACACCCCTGACATCTCTCTCTCTCTCTCTCTCTCTCTCTCTCTCTCTCTCTTCCCCAGCTGAGCCTTGAGATGACTAAGACCCACCTTGTCTGCAGCCCTGTGAGAGACACTGACCCAGAGGACCCTGAGCTAGATTCCTAACCTGGAAAAATGTTGAGATAATACATGTTTGTTGCTTTAAGCTGCTAAGTATTGGGGTACTTTGTTGCACAGCAATAGATAACTAACACATCCTTCACCTAGAGACCATTACTGTTTATATTTTAGGACATGTCTCTTCAAGGGTTTTTCTACACCCATATATATGTAGAATAAAAGTTGAATTTTTCAACACTCTGTAAAAAGCAAAGGCATGTGGCAGAGGTACAATACTTCCTTTCATTACTACAAAAAATTCTCGCATTCCACAACGATAGCTGGCATTTCTTTTTAAGTCAAATTGTCCTTTGTTCTGGAAAGTAAGGGAAGTAGAGGGAAAAGTCTTTTTAATGGCCCGCTGGTCATGCAATCCTAAGATACCATTCGGAAATGGGGAGGTTTCAGACATTAAGTTAAATCAGTCAGCATAATAATGTAAATGTGATTATCCTCAGTGTGGGTGGAATTAATTTCAACAAATATGTTTCCTTTTAGGAAATCAGTTTCCTCTCTTCAGTGGGATTGGTGGCCAGGGCTCCTGGGAGGGAAGATAAGCTTAAGGATACCCTTGGGAAGGGAGCAATAAGCTAGTGCTTGGAGCACGGTGACCAGCTGGAGGGAAAGGAGAGCAAAAACAATAGCGCAGACGTGGGTGAGACTGACCCAAGTCCAAGTTTTCTGGGAACAGACATATCTAGAATCCAATTCTAAGTTTTCCCTTTTTGGCTTTACCATTCCCACATGTTATAGCCCAAGCATCCAGGAGAGTTTTATTACACATCACAGCTCAGTCTTATCTGTGTTTGGGGGTCAAAGGGAATCAGTTATTGTCCATGTGTCTGCAAAGCTTTATGAGGAAAGAGACAGCCTGAAAAAGCTGGTTTCATGAGGTGACCTGCAAAGGAGTGAAGGGCCAGAAAAGGTGATGAGAGATGGAGCAGGGGAAACTTCTAGAAGAAAGAACCTCTTGCAATCAAGCTGGGTGGGGGATAGAGCCACAGGGTGTGAGTATTATAGGCAAGTGTAGCCTCTTGTGGCTAGAGTAAGCGGAAAAGTCAGTGACACACATTTTTTTAAATAACAAATTCCAATAAAACTGAAAATACTATTTATAGCCTGCTTAATTCACTTAGCAGTATGTTGTATCTTAAAATTTTTTCTACAGTGCAATTTGTACTGGCAACTAAATATTCCATCATATGGGAAACCTGTAACGTATTTTACCGATTTCCTACTATTGGGCATGTAGGTCATTTCTAAATTTCCATCACTATTATAAACAATGCTGCAGTGAACATCTTTGCACTAAATCTCTGTCCAAAACTATGAAGAAATCTTTATAATACATTGCTAGGAATGGAATTGTTAGATCAAAGATATGCACATTTTATGAGTTTTGGATGCATTTTTCCAAATTGCTTTCCAGAAAAGTATGCCAATTCAAACTCCTGCCAGCAGGAGCTAAGAGTATACTTTGTTTCACCACTTAGCCAAAACCGGATATTATCTTTTTATTATTTTTACATGACACACGTGCATGTCCTTGTAATTGTTTGAATATACAATAAGATATGGTTGAAAATTATCTGGTTATGTACAGCCCACGTATAAACATTAATGCCATTCTAGGATCCCTCGGTACTGCTGAAGCAGGCGAACGAGAATCAACAACAGCAGCTCTTTGCCCCATACTTCTCACTTCAGCAGCCACTTCTGAGGTGAGTCCAGTCACGTGCAGCATAACGTTTCAGTCGATGACGGACCACATGTATGATGGGGCCCCATAAGCTTATAATGGAGCTGAAATTTCCTGTTGCCTAGTGACCGCCGTCGCCATAAGGATGTCTAGTCCTGAGTAGCCGTGGCGACATTGTACTGGCCCTGTGGTTGGCTCAAGGCACCGCACACACGTTTGTGGTGATGCGGGTGCCAAGAAACCTGCCGCACGGCCAGGAGCGAGGCGGGGGTGTTAGTGTGCCTGGGAACAAAGACAGACTCGCGGAGGAGATGGGACTGACCCCGCCTTGGAGAGAAGAGAAGGGACCATGAGGAGGAAAGGGGACCATGAGAAGGAGCTCTGACAGACAGAAAACAGCTGGAACCAAAGAACCAAGTGTGCAAACGGACACACGGAGCATGGGCCTGCTGTGCGCACAGGGAGGTAGTGAAGACAAGATTAAAAAGAAGGTTGAATGCCACTACTGTATGATTCCAACTACATGGCCTTCTGGAAAAAGCACAACTATGGAGACAGGAGAAGGATAAGTGCTGCCCAGGGTTGTGGAGAGAGGGATGGATAAGTGGAGCGGCTCCTTGGGGCAGGGGAATGACTCTGCACAATCCTGGAAGAGTAGATAACATGTATTGTACATTTGTCCAAACGCTCAGAGTGAACTCAGGTACGCTGTGAACTTTGGGTGGTTATGAGGTGTCAGGGCAGACGCATCGGTTGTAACAAATGCACCTCTCTGGTGGGGGATGTGGATAATTTTGCTGTAAATCTAAAACTAAAATCTAAAAATAAAATCTTTATTAAAAAGTTGTGGGCTGTAACTAAGGGCCTTGCCAGCAGTGCTAAGGAATGTGGGCCTGACCTGGAGACCAGTGTTCTCCAAACTGTTGGTCCCACTCTGCACTCCTTCCAAAAACCCCTGAGCATCACCCTAACACAGGTATACGCATTTATTTACACATCAGTGATATGCCTTACCTACTACATTAACATGTATAGTATATGTATGTGAAAGAAAAAGAAACAGGAAAATATAAGCTAAAAAGGATGAGATCATAATATTTAAATGTCTGGCTGATTGAGATGGCTTCGTACCAGCAGGAGCACATCCTCAAAGCTCAAAGTGCATTCACCTAACAAAAATTGTATGTAAAATTTACATTTCAAAGCATCTTCCTTCGATTGTCATTGTTCCGTCATCAAAGGGCTCAAACCAGACCCAGCAGAGGTGACCCCTGCTGCTTCGTGTCTGTGCTTCACCACAGCACCCCCTTCCGAGCCCGCAGCGATGTCTGAGCCCCTGCCCATTTCACCAGGTCCCCTTAGTTAGAACCAGGTACCAAAGCCTCACCCGTGGACTCACATAAATTATGGCCTGAAGATGTATTCCACGGCCACACCTTTGGTGTACTGAAACACCTCCCGAGGCTCCCCAGAACTGCCTGAGACCCAGTTGGGGTGCTGGTGTCAGTCCACATAGTTAAGGTTAGTAAATATATATAAACAGAAATTCCAGCATCTCCCCTCCCCCTGCTTAGAGGACTGGCAAGGTAACAATCTCCCTTTTTTTTTATCCTCACCCCGAGGACATCTTTGCATTCATTTTCAGATAGAGCGGGAGAGAGAGAGGGAAGAAGAGAGAGAGAGAAACATCGACGTGAGAGAGAGACATCAACTGGCTGCCACCCACACGACCCCAGCCGGGGCCAGGGACACACTGCAACCGAGGTACGTGCCCTTAGCGGGAACCGAACCTGGGGCTCTCCGGTCCGCGGGCCGACGCTCCAACCACTGAGCCAAACCGGCCAAGGCACAATCTCCCTTTTTGATATGTTGAGTTGGAGACATCAATTGTACTTCCACAAGGAAAAGTCTAAAAGAAAAGTGGTCACACGGATCTAGAGCAGTATGTTGGGCTGAACAGTGTCCCCCCAAAATTCATGTTCCCCTGGAACCTCAGAATGTGACCTTATTTAGAAATAGAGTCTTTTGCAGATGTCATTTGTCAAATTGAGGCGAGGTCATACTGGATGGAGGTGGACCCTAATCCAGTGACAGGTGTCCTTACAAGAAGAGAGAAATGTGGACACAGACATGAGAGGAGAGGGCAACGTGAAGACAGAGGCAGAGGCTGGAGTGATGCACCTAACACCAAGAGACACCAAGGACAGCCAGCAACCACCAGAGCCAGAATAAGCAAGGATTCTACCCCTACAGGCTTCAGAGGTAGCATGGGCCTGCCACCACCTCGATTCCAGACTTCTAGCCCCCAGAACACCTAGAGAATAGGTTTCTGTTGTTCTAAGTACCCCATCTGTGGTACTCTATTACAGCCTTCCTAGGAAACAAACACAGGCAGACTCCTAACTAGGGATCAATATGAGAGCTGCGGTCATTGGAGGTATGCAGTCATCCTTCTAGAAGACTCAGAGAGGGAGGAACAATCCAAAACAGAAAGAGGGCAAAGAGAACGTGAGAAGCAAGCCAGAAGCCATAGTGGGACCCTGGACAAATAATCAGGAGATGGGAAAGAGCTTTTGGCTGAGGAGAGGAGAATGTGTGCAGGGACAGAGGGGAGATGGCTGGGGCAGGGGGCAGGGTGGAGGACAGTGTCATGAAGTCAAAGAGGAGAATTTTGAGGAGGGATGGGGTAGTCCGTGGAGACAGATGTCCCCCAAATATTGAACAAAATGGGAAATGAGAGAAATTCTTACAAAGCACATGATCAATGATCATTTTTCACCCCTGTGTTCCAAAGAAAAAAAACTTTGAATGCCAAAAAGGCCAAGCCACCCAACCAACATCAGCCAGATGGCATTGGGGCAAAGATACATGAAGTGAAAACATTAAATTCCAAGACAATGTGGAGAAATTCAGATGGAATACACACAATCTATCAAAATGATCACTGGGGCAGAGGCAGGGACTTCCACATTCTGCATCACATATTCTGAAATGTTTGGATATTTTCATTAAGTATTTATTAATTTTAAGTAGAAAAATATAAAGACTGAAAAAGGAACAGAATACAAACCAGCATGTGCAGAATCTCATCTTCAGAAGAGATATCTCCTCTATGTGGGTATGTGGATGAAAAGAAATCTTAAAAGACACCAGATTGCTACAAGTGTTTGATCTGGAATTTTTTGCTTCATATATATATATGTTATCCTTTTCTTTTTTGCTTTCTCTTTTAAATTGAGCAAATATGATTTTCTTCAAAATAAGGTCATTGGCTTTAAAATGAAAGAATAAAGGCCTCCTGCCCTGGCCGGTTAGGCTCAATGGTTAGAGCGTCGGCCTGTGGATGAGGGAGTCCTAGGTTCGATTCCGGCCAAGGGCACGTACCTTGGTTGTGGTTTGTCCCCGGCCCCGGTTGGGGTTGTGTGGGTGGCAGCCAGTCAATGTGTCTCTCTCACATCAATGTTTCTCTCTCCCTCTCTCTCTCTCTCTCTCTCTCCCACTCTGTCTGAAGATAAGTGTAAAAATATCCTCGGGTGAGGATTAAAAAAAAAGAAGAATAAAGGCTTCCTATTCTCTGGTTACTTTTTCCTCCACTGAGGTCAACAGCACCAAATGGACAAACAAGTACAAATGAAGTTCATCTTGATTCCCTCAATACTTTTCCTCTGTTAAAATCGAAGCAAGGCAAAAAGATGTATCCATGTAACACAAGCTCGTTCTGGATGTTGCCACTTTAGCAAAGGTCATTCTAAAATTACATGACCTCTGACTGTGCAGGGCAGGCAAAAAAGAGTTCTGGCCCTGCTCTCATTCACCATTTCTCTCGCCTCCTCCTTCGCTGTACTGTCTCGAAGCATTTCTTTCCTACCCCCTTGGAACATGAGCTAATATTGTATCAACAACTGCATTTTCTGTACTTTGCTTAATTTCTTTTTACTGACAAATATCACACACAGAGAAGTATACATTTCTTTGTTTCTTCAGCCACATTTCAATTCTCCTTACGACGTCTAATTTTCTTCCCAAAGAACACTGTGCTTAAGTAGAGGCAGTAACCACATTTTTAGTACATTTTGGACCTGTTTCCATGAAAGATTGCACAGATATTTCCCAAAGTACTTCGCCTCCCTAGGAGAAGGCCACACACAGCAAGCAGACAGGCTTGACAAAGGCAGCGTGTGGGAGGAGAGGCCGAGCTTGCAGGTTAGGTGGTCAGGATAGCAGAGCACGGGCTCAGAAGGAAGCTCACCTCTTCTCTGTTCTTGCTAAAATTGCTTGTCAGTTGTTAAAATGGGTCTATTTTCTCCTAAAGGGTTTTGCTGGGGGCGGGGGGGGGGGGGGGAATTAAAAAGCAAACTTGTAACCTTCTACCACCTCCTATGATGTCCTGAGACAAGAACAACATCACTTCTTGGGATGTTCTTGCTTAAATGAATAACCTGAATTTAATCGTGAGAAGACATCAAACAAACCCAAACGGGTGGACACTCTGCCAAATAACTTGCTAGCACTCTTCAAAAGCACCAGTCACAAAAGACAAAGATATTCTGAGGAACTGTTCCGGGTTCAAGGAGGCTAAGGAAATACGACAACGAAATGTACCATGGGATCCTGGGTTGGATCCGGAACCAGAAAAAGAACCTCAGTGAGACAACTAGAGAAATTTGAATAATTTCATTTGCAATTACATTTTTACTTAATTCTGCAGAATTAATCTGGAGATTAATTAATCATGTCATATCAATGTTAATTTCCTGGTTTTAATCATTGGACAATGGTTTCTAAGAGGTGAGTGAAGAGTATAAGAAATCTTTGTACTATTTTTTCAATTTCTTTTGTAAGTCTGAAACTGTACCAAAATAAAAAGTTTAAAAAATATCAATGATGTAAAAATGTATTAAGTGAGGGATGACTGTCTTCCTTCCTCATTCCCTTTTCTCACTTCTCACTGGCAGTCAGTCCCTGGCTTCTCAGGGCCGCGTCCTGGTTTCCCAGGCAGAATTCCTGGGAACAATCTCACCCTCTTGTTCATCGACAGGGCTCTATGCCAGCCCTCTTCCTTCAGGGACCTGAGAGGTTGACGGGAGCTGATCTGATCCCCCCGTCTGAGCTGTTAGCAGGTAATCAGGGCTCTCTGCACCTGTCTTTTGAAATAACTGCCCTTCTGGCAAAGGTAAGAACCTCATGGGAACTTCACACATTTTGTAGAACCAAAGGAGGTCTATTTGAACAAGGGGTAGGTGACACCCTGTTTAAACTTTCAAAGGCCACAGAAATCCATTTTCAAGGATAGCCTGAGGCAGACATGTTCCATCTATGAATCAGCATCACCTGGGAGCTTTTAAAGCTTCACCTTCCGAGCTCCACTCCAGGCTACTGTGCAGGGCCCTTGAGTGGGCTCCCGAGTCTGTGTTTTCACAATTCTCCTGAAGGTTCTAATCAGTAGGCCTGAAGAGAGTGGGCCCCAGTCCTCAGGCACAGGACATCTTAGGGATTCATCAAGACAAAAGAGACTCAGAGAAAGAAAGAAAAACGACGAAAGAAGGATCACAGGAAACAGATTCCACATCGTGTTTCAAGTGTCCTGTATGAGCCAGGCCTGTGAGACACACCCTGTGCTGGTCTCAGTGAAGCCTGTGCCCATTTTATAGGTGACAAAACTGAGGACTGAGTGGATTTCAGCAACTTGCTCAAAGTCTCCAAGTTAAAGTGTGTGTGTGTGTGTGTGTGTGTTTTGGTTCTTGGTTTTGGTTTTTACCTGCCCAAGTAATTTCTCTAAGAATGAACAAATAAGAAGATAGGCTTTGGGGGTCCTTCTCCTACCCTCCAAGAGCTGTGAAGAACAATATAGAGTGGGAGTTCCCTCTTCTTCCCAGGGATACTGCCCACAATCCCATTAGTCTTACAGGCACCAGCAACCCCAGTGGGCCTCTGTCTCCAGAACTCTCTAGACCAACGTGGGCAACAATCTTTACGGCCATGTTTCCTCACCTTTGGGGGCTCAGGTTGGCCTTTCCAAGGACTCCTTCATCATGCGGAATTTGGGGGACAACACAGGGTGAGCCTGTGGGTTCTGCAGCTCAGCAAACCTCCAACAGCTAGTTTCCCTGCTCATCGGTCTCCAGGCTTGGCACATGGCATAGAGGAAAGAAAAGCAGCCCCTTCCCCATGGTGAGACACCAGCCTCTCACCACACACCTGGCCCAGGGGCCAGAAAGACCACTTCCCCCCTGGCCTCCAGTCCTCTTCCCACATAGCCCGGGAGCAGCATGTGGGAGGGCGGCACGGTGGCAGGCCCCGTCCTGCTGCTTCGTCATAAGCCTGCGTGGAGGGTCTCCCCAGATCTGCAGGACTTGGTGCTTAGTTGATTGTTTCAGACTTGGGCCTTAGCCACCATTCAAGACTGTAGCAGAAGTCCCAATCTATAAATGAATGAATGACTGAATGAGCTTCGCCAGCAGGCAAAACTGAGTTCAAATTCTGGCCCGCCCACTGACTACATACCTCGTTTGACTTTTCTAACTATAAATTGTTATTCCTTCTGTCTTGGCTTCTAGGAGACCCAGAGCCGAATGTATGGCCAGCTCCAGCAACTCTACCAGTGTGCTGTGCATTTCTAGGTGGCTTATTATTCTTTCCATGCTTTGCCTTCACTCCACGTCTCCCCATCAAGTTTTTATTGGTTTCCTTTTGGATTGTAAGCACTTTTGTTAACTACCTCAAATCCTTCAAAGAACGGCAAGGGAGCGAAATACCTCCCAGGATAGTGGAGAGGAGAGATTAAGTCAGCTTGCATCACGGCCCGTGGAGGGCCTGCAGCAGTGCAGGGAGGGGATCGCCAGGGGCTGGGTGCCTCCTCACCAACCTTACCTCCTTGCACTCCAAGCCTGAGGACCCCAGGGACTGAGATCACAGTTCACGGAGCAGCATCGCTCATTGATTGCTTTTGTCCAGAACAGACCATTAGGTTGTGATCTTGTTGGACAATACTGGACCCATCATCCATGAAAAACAGGCCCACAGAGGGAGGGGGCAGGGTGCAGAGAGAACCAAAGTTGCACCATGGACCCTGGGTGACCCCATGTGGGTGTATAATTTCCAGTACAGACCTCCCATTTAATCATGCCACAAAAGCAGTGACAAGTCTTACTTCCTCGTGTTTATCGATGGGATCCTCCGCTCTGTTTTCAATACTAGTTAACCTTTTTGCCATCAGCCTGTGGGCACAGGGCCCAAAATTCCTTCCACTGCAGGTCACCAGGTGGAAGGCCCCGTAAAGCATGTTGCCCTGGAACTCTGGCAGCTGGCCCTCATGTTGCTTTGGGAAGGTGCCCTGGTAATGATGTGGGGGGAGGTGGGAGGGGCGCGTTTCTGCTTGGCTTGGCTTGTAAGCAGGTTGAGGCAGTGCTGATGGGGGAGGCGGGCAGGGGTAGAGGAGGAAAGAGTGCCGTCTTCGACTTGTGCCTGCAGAGTAGCTTGGGACAGGAGAGATTTCCCTGGGCTCCTGTTCTGTAAGGCCGCACAAAGCCTCTGAACGGAAACGTCTCCCCTCCACAGCTCCGAGCTGGCTGGCATTGTCCGGTGTCGCAGTGGCCCAGACGTCACCCACGAGGCCCTTCCACCACACCCACCACGTCAGGCACCCCAGCTTCAGGAAAAGCCTGAATAAACAGGTGAATCAAGCCTCGTAGTGACAGGAAAGCTTTACAGGTTTTTGTTTCCAACTCATTAGGCATGTTTAGGTGGGGAGGGGGAGGATAGATTTTTCTTTCATCTACAAGGGAGCTCAACTCTCTTCCTTTGTGCTGTGCTCTTCTGACTCGTGTGATGCTACACGGACAAACTAGACAGGGCATCAATGACAAGAGGCCAGCAGGGCCCCCAAAGACGCTACGCAGCTGGCAGCGGCTTTTCCATATGTCAGTGAGGCCCGTCTGGGCTTCGTGGTAGGAAAACATTCTGCACATTTAAAGAATTATCACTTAATCATGTCAGCAGATTGGAGCTTTATAAATGTGTAGGGTCACTTCAGGCGATCCTAAACTGTCTCGACACAGAAAGTAAGCCAAAACACATGTTAGCCCTGAGGACTGGCCATCCAGGGGACAGCCTTACAGGCGCACGCTCCATGTAACTGACAGAGGAGAGCGCTTAGGCAGATGTGGGCTGTAACATCAACGGGGGCCTGGTGACATTATAAAACGTAAGACAAGGCTCCAACGGCTTGTGGAGTCAGCAAAAGGGCCAAGAAGAGTGATGGCCTGTCAGTTACAGCCCGGCGGGGGGCAGTTTGTTATTGTCCTTAGCCATGGGGAGCCCAACAGCTGAGGTTTTTAAACTCACACTCACCTAGGCCTTCCATTTTGCACATAATTTTTTTTAGCACTGGGCATTTATGAAACCATGAGGCAGTTTAACATTCCCATGAGCCCTGCTTTCAAGCGCAGGAAACTTAAATGCCAGAAAGAGCCACTTCGCTGGGTGACATCAGAGCCTCCAAATCCGAGTGTTGTGCCTGGAGTCCTGGAAAAATCTAACAAGGAAAATAAGCTTACGGGACCGCCTGCAAGAGAGGGTTGACTCACATTGAAAGGAAGATGAGACTCATTCACCTGGTAGATGTACAAGGGGCCCTGATGGGAGGAAGAACACCCTTGTGGCAAGCTGGTGGCCAAGAGAGCTGTAAAGTCCTTTAAGAAAGAGACAGGCAAACACTTCCTGGAGCAGCAGAAGCTCGGAACCCCGGAGTCTAGAAACTGCACATGCCAGGTGTTTAAGACCCTTATGAGTCCATGGTTCATGATTTTAGCCTGTGGTTCTCTGCCTAAAAAAAGGAAGTAAACAAAGAAAACAGCCTTTTTACAATGTTGTAGCGATAGCCAAAAGAGGGAAGCCATCCAATGTCCATCCCCAGATGGACAGACAATCAAAGTGTGGTCTATCTGGACTGGGGAATGTTATTCGGCTGTGAAAAGGAGCCAAGTGCTGACACACGCTACACTATGGATAGACCTTGAACTAAGGTAGTGTATGAATCCGTAGTGTACGAATCCACTTATATGAAGCATCCAGAATAGGTAAATCCATAGAGACAGAAACCAGATTACTGGTTGCCAGGGACTGGGAAGTAGGAAGTAGAGGGGAGAATTAGGAGTGACCACTTAATGGGTACAGGTTTCTGTTTGGGGTGGTGAAATGCTCTGGAACTAGACAGAGGTAATGGTTGCACAACATTGTAAATGTGTAAATGCCACTGAACTGTATACTTTAAAATGGTTCGCTGTGTGCCCTGGCTGGTTTGGCTCAGCAGTTAAAGCATCAGCCTGCGGGCTGAAGGGTCGCGGGTTCAATTCCAGTCAAGGATGCTTACCTGGGTTTCAGGTTTGATGCCCCGCCCTGGTTGGGGTTGAGCAGGAGGCAACCAATCGATGTGTCTCTCTTACATCGCTGTTTCTCTCTCTCTCTCTCTCCCTTCCTCCCTTCCACTCTATCTAAAACCAATGGAAAAAATATTCTTGGGTGAGGATTAACAAAAAAAAAGGTTCACTGTGTGAATTTCACGTTAATTTTTTAAAATGTATAGCAAATGGATGCTCTCCATGCTCGTGTGGCTGCTGGAGCAAAGGGCGGTGTGAGGAAGCAGGAGCAATTAAAGAGCGGATGACCCTTGAATGCAGCAGACTGCAGGCGGCTGGGAAGAGGGAAGTCAGTCCAAATTCCCCAGGCTCTGGGGTCCAGAAGAAGGCCCTGGGCATATCCCATAAAAAGATGTTTAGTAGGTCTGCCCTTGCTGGGAAGGGCTTGAGAAGATATATTTTTGCCAAAGTCCAGACCCTTTCTTGGCAGCCCAGCCCAAGAAGGAGAGAGCCTGGCTGTCGGTCACCTAGAAGAGCTTCCCTAGACAGAGATCTCACTTGCATAACATCTCTCAAGGACGGGACAGACCATGCACAGAGGGCAGCAGAGCCCACCAGCCAGAGGGGAAGCTGCAGCCTCTTCCCAGGTTCATGATGGGGGCGCAGCACTGCCTGACTGGGCCTCTCCCACACCACACAGCACACTGCTCGGAGACCAGCCTCCTCCGCCCCCACAGTCTCCTCTAACCGAGAGCACACAGGGCACAGCCAGCGCCTGCCTTCCCCGGCTGCCCACAAGCCGTGAGCACCCATCAGAAAGCACCAGACAATAGTGGTGGTGACTGAAAAGTTTTTACAAGTTCAACATAATCACATCTCGGGGCACTTTGTGATCTTTATCTGATACATCTTAACAGCTTTTTTTTTTTTTTTAGAGGGAGACATTTATGTATTTTTTAAAATTCCATTGGTCCCTTTTCAAGATATATTTATGAGGGCAACACTGGCTGTTGTGACAGATAAATTCAGAAATCTATGGCTTAATACAATGCCAACTCATTTCTTGTTTAACTTGAACTCTGAGCAGTGGCAGCAGGGAGCTGTGTTCGCCACAGACAGGGCCTGGAGATGAGACACCGCTGTTTTCCAGCTGGGCTTCCAGAACCCTCTGATGCTAGACGGGCAGCGGCAGCACCCGGTGGAAAAGGCCTTGGTCCTGGCCCGAACAGCTTTTTTTTTTTTTAATCCTCACCCAAGGATATTTTTCCATTTATCTTCAGATAGAGTGGAAGAGTGGGAGGGAGGGAGACAGAGAGAAACAGCAACGTGAAAGGGACACATCAACTGGTTGCCTCCCACACGACCCCGACCAGGGCCTGGGCAAACCACAACCAAGGTACGTGCCCTTGACCGGAATCGAACCCGTGAGTCATTGGTCCGCGGGCCGACACTCTAACCACCGAGCAAACCCGGCCAGGGCCCAAACAGCTTTTTAAAAAAGATTTTAGGGTGAAAATGTCACGCCCTTGTCTTCTCTGAAGTGAGCTTTCCATTGAAATAAAACATGGGAGTAAACAGATTCAGTTACTTTAAGAAAAGACTGTTACATAACTGTTTATAGCTCTAAAAGGTATTTTAAATATTTATAAATTTTGACATATATGTAGTCCCAAAATGTCTGAAATGAATGAACTGACTTCTATGTGTTCTCCATGGCCAAGTCTGGGGGTGGAGAATGTTTAAATAATGAATATAAAATCAATTTTATGACTCCAGTAGACTAAATTTCATAAATGATTAGCGTTACTTAATGACTCTTGTGAGTATGGAGTTTGGTAACTACAGTGTTACTGCTCCTTAGGTTCCACCAGGGCTTGCACGGGCCTCGCCCGCTGAGTGGCTGTGGGTTTCCGCTGCTGTTCTGCAAGGAAGCAGGTAGATGCATAATGGATAGAGCGACGGTGATGATAATGACAGTGATGATATTTTTAATTTTTTATGTTCTTTGAAGTGTCTAGTGCTTGCCCTTTCCAACTGCTTTCTTTTTTATTCTGTGACATTTAAAGAACACAAGTTCTCCTTAGACTGAATTAAATGCTAAGTGCAAACAAGTAGAATAGCTGAGGTCGCCATGGTCAGGTCAACCCAACCACTTTCCTTCATGTGGCAGACACTACTGACCGCTGTTATTGTGTCCCCCCAAATTCATGTGTTACAGTCCTAGCCCCCAGTATGTCAGAATGTGACCTTATTTGAAAACAGGGTCATTGCAGATGTAATTCGTTCAAATGAGGCCATACTGGAGTGGGGCGGGCCCCTGATCCCCTATACGACTGATGGCCTTATACAAGGGGGAACTGGACACAGAGCACACAGGGAGAACGCCATATGAAGATGAAGGCAGATACCAGGGCGACACTCCCACTTGCCAAGGAACACCAGAGGTAGCTGGCAAATTGCCAGAAGCTAGGGAAGAGCAAGGAACAGATTCTCTCTCCCAGCCCTCGGAAGGCGTCAACCCTGTCAACACCCTGACCTCGAACTTCCAGCCTCCAGAATTGCAAGACAAATTTCTATTATTGAAGCCACCCAGTTTGTGGTACTCTGTTACGACAGCCCTAGAAACCTAGTACCACAGCTTCCCTGACAGTCATTCCTCTCTTCCTGCTTAGCTCGTTGAGTCTTGATATTATTCAGGCAGCTGTGGATTCCAAAATGGGAGCCATAATGGTCTAAATCAAGATGGCAACCCCACAGGCACTGGTTAGTGGTTCGTTTGGAGGTAAGCATGTAAGTTGGTTCTAGTCGGAGAGACATAATCAGGCCTGGCCGGTGTGGCTCAGTGGTTGAGCGTCGACCCACGCATCAAGAGGTCGCCGGTTCGATTCCCGGTCAGGGCACATGCCCAGGCTGTGGTTCAAATCCCAAGTGGTTGGCATGCAGGAGGCGGCCAGTCGATGTTCTCTCTCACCAATGTTTCTATCTCTCTCTCCCTCTCCCTTCCTCTCTCTCTGAAATCAATAAAGAAAAAAAGAGAGAGAGAGAGAGAGAGATAATCAGGTAAATCTCTTAGAAGCTTCTGAAAAGGATTCTTCTCCTGGATGAAATAGGGAGAGAAGAAAGAAAGAGGAGGAGAGAGGTGGGAGAGAAGGAGAGAGAGGCAGGTGGGGGTGTGGGTAGAAAGAGAGAAAGCGCTTTCCTTCCTTCTTCGAGCTCTGTTGGAATCTCAGCGCTGTGATGACCACCTGTGATCTCAATCAAAAGACTGAAAGAATGAAAGAATCACCAACCCAGAGGGCTGACCTCTCGAACAAACTCTGAAACTGCCTCCTTGGTACGAGCCGGCTTTCCTCTGCTGTACCACTCTCAGTCGGGTGACCGGAGGAAGGCAGCCTGCCCGGTGCCCCACCTTGCTGTCCTGTTTCCCACAAGCTCTGAAAGGCTATCCCTCAGCTTCTGCTCTTCTCAGGCTGTGCTGCCCAGTGTCCTAGCGAGCAAGAGAATCAGAGCTGGCCGAACTCGAGAAAGGGCTTGTCTCTGTTTGCAGTGGCCGGTAATTTAGATTCTAAACCATATTCTTCTGCAGCTGCATTTTTACTGTGTTGCCCCTGCGCTCCTGTTCACCGCTGCACACACTCACGCTATTACAGAAAGTAAAACATTTAGTGAGCCCTACAAAACCTGCCTGCCACGAAACGCGTGGGAGCGGCAGTGGGGAGGCCGGGAGGGGTGTTTCGAAGCATCTCCAGCTTCGGAGTGTGAAGACGACACTGTCCTGCTGAATCTGCGCAGGAGGCCTCTGTGCTTGGCCGCTTCACGTAGCTCATCGCCAACACCCCCTGGGTGGCAGGCATCAGCTGTTGCTAAAAGCTGCCCACCCGATGCCTGTCTGGGGTTTTGCTATAGAGTTATTTTATGACATGTCAGACTGATGTCTAACTTTCAGGTGAATGTCAGCTCTGGCTCCAGCCCTGGGAACTCTGGTTTGGCTCAGGGACTCCCTACAATGGGACACAGTCCTAGCCCTCAAGGAGTCTATAATCCATGGAGGGAAAAAACATCTGCAATATTTGGAACCTCTGTTATCTACCCTCAACGGATAAGAAGTTTAAATGCATCACCTCATTTATACACCTAAGTCCATTTAACTAACCTCATTCAGTGTCTTGTGTCAAATACACAGCACAGGTGCCTGCAAAGGTCACCTAAACCAGACTCATAGGAATAAGGCATCCTGGCCACTCATAAACGTGTACATGCCAGAGTGAGACCCGGGGGGAGGTCCTGCCCGCTGCTGGCAGTGGCTGCACGGACTCTGGTTACAGATGCAGGCGTAGAGGTCAGGGGAGGGGGGCCGGGGAGGGAGGCTGGGGAGCACTACCACAGCAACAGTGCGGGGAGAGGGGGCAGCACGGGGGGTCCTCAGAGAAGGCCATGAGTATGGATGGAAATGGGAAGGAACCTAAGCTTGCTCGGAGAAATTTTCCTCCGAAGTTCTGAAATGACACACCCCTAGTGCAGTTTCTTTCCCCAATGTGGGAAGCTCGGAGGGCACCTGCGTCCGAATCCATCCTACAGTTGTTAAAAATATGGATCCCTGCACCCTTTTTCTCTGACCTCTCAAATCATGGCTTTGAGGCGGGAGCCTGGACCGACCCTGTTGAGGAGCCATCTCGGTGACCCCCTGCCAGCCAAGGCCGCGGCCCAAGCACCCCCAATTTCGCGCACTCAGCAGCCAGGACTGCTGGCCTCCCTGCACTGACCCAGGGCTGGGAGGTGAGCGAGGCAAACTACCCTCATTACATGCGCAATAAGAAAGAGAATCATGAAGACTTCTATTTCAGGAATATCCTGTATTTCCAAGGTCACCAAAGTATCCAAGAAAAACTGTTCTACTAATTACGGCTTAATTGACAGAAGAAGAGCTGAGACCTTCACGGGCGGCGACCTGAACATCGAGGAGGTCGGAGTAAGTAGCTCTGCAGGGCTATTCTGGGCTTCATGAAAAGATGCCCCCCTGCACAGAACTTTCTCTCTTTTTCTCTCTTCTAAAAGTATGAAAACAAAGAAATATGCAATTGGGAAAAGAAGACTCTTTTTAAAAAGTCATTTGAAGAAACGGACAAAAATAAAAGAAATTCTGTGACCGAGTCTGCCCCTGTATTCTAAATCCCTACTCATTTTCCTTCTGATTTCTTCCTCAAAAGTAACATTGCCAGGTGAGGATGGAGTTGGCCTCGCTCCCGGTGGTTCCGGCGTCAGCCCTGGATAACACACTCCGGCGAGCAAGAGGCATTCAGGCAGGCACAAACAGCTCCCACGAGGCGGCCCTCGCAGTTGGGAATAAGTCCACCTGATCTAGTAAAAAGAAATATCTAACCCCAAACATATGCATTTAGATATAACTCTGTAAAGCCAATGCTAATTAATCCTCTTGCTCATATAAAATGGCAAAGGAATTAACAATATTGCCAAGTCTCAAGAAGTCTTTCTAATTGCACTGCAATTCTTTGCAGACAGCAGGCACCCGCGTGAACGTGGCCGCACACCGCACAAGGCGGATTTGCCCTTCAGGAGAAGCACTTGGCGCTCGGCCTCCCAACGGTGTTTTGTTGAAACCCGGTGCATGTCCCCCCAGAGAACTGCTCAGAAACCAGCAAGGGAAGTCTTGTTCACCTTTGTAAGAGATCAGCTACTGAACGCTGGAGGTGCCCTCGGAACCCTTCAGAGTCCCCTCTGGTGTTCACCTTCCTGGGAAGTTATTCTTGTTTGTTTTTCATGATAGGAAAGGAATTGATTTAGATTCAAATTGTGGGCTGTGGACACTTCTTTCGTTTGGGAAAGGTCATTAAGTCTGTTCTTGATTTGGAATGAAGCAAACTTTATTTTTTATTCTAGGGCTGAACACAAAAAGCAAAGGAAAGTAAGGTTCACTTTAAATACAAATTCTGGGGTAGAATCCTGGGCACACTGGATGGAATACGCAGGTGAGGCGCTCAGACTACTGCAGCTGAGGGTGAAGAGGGGTCCAGGAAGCCCCCATCCCTGCCCAGCACCCCAGCTTAAACAAAGGGCTCTGGGATCTCACTGTAATGTAAGTTCTAGGGCCATCCTGTTTCCAGCCTAGCTTGACCCTGACACCGGATTTTCCATCTTTTCCATCAGTCCCCAATCTTGGGAGTAATATCTCCACTTTCGCACAGGCACTCTGCCGCTTGTACTTTGCTGCTTTTCAAATTGCATGGGTCCTTTTAAAACATATGAAAGTGCAGTGCCTTTTAAAGCTGGGAACAGTGTGGCCATCCAGCCTCATGAATCTGCTCTCCAGGTAGCCTAAACCTAAAAATATTTGGCAAGAATATGGGGTGAGCCCTGGCCAGGTAGCTCAGTTGGTTGGAACATCATCCCATGCACTGAAGGGTCACAGGTTTAATTCCCGGTCAGGGCACATACCTAGGTTGTGGAGTTTGATCCGCAGTCGGGGTGCATATGGGAGACAACCGATTGAAGTTTCTCTCGCACATCAATGTTTCTGTGTGTGTGTGTGTGTGTGTGTGTGTGTGTGTGTGTTGCCCCCCCCCCCCCCCCCCCCGTCTTCTTCTCTCTCTAAAATTCAGTAAGCATATTCTCTGGTGAAGAGAGAAGGGGGGGGAGGGGAGGGGAGGCCAGAGTCTCTGGGTGGGGGCCTTAGCTTGACTACTGCAGAAGCCTCCCAGGTGATCCGTATGTACAGCCAGCGTGGAGAACCTCACTCCTGCAGAATGCGACCTCCTTCTCCACCACTGTCCTCCTCACCCAACCCTTTCCAGGCCACTGGGCTGCCTGTGAGCGCCTGTGCCTGGCAGGTACACACTTCCTGCTTTAAAGGAAAAGAATAAGGGGTGAAGGCTGTCAACAGTACAGAATAAAAGAGCAAATTTCTGCCACCGCAAGGAGAGAGGCAGAAATCTCCAGGTAGAGCTTATCTCCTTCTCAGAGCTTAGTGTCTCCCTGTAGCCTTGCCTAAGCTCCCTTCCCAAGCTCCACGAGAGGAACTGGACATGGGATCTAGGCAGAAACTACTCCATGATGAGTGTGAGTGTTTTCATTTACTAATCATCTACTTTTACTGGCCTGTAAATACTCATTGGGCCACAGGTCACCAAAGAGAGAAGCCCAGTCTCCCAGATGGGAATGGTGACTGTTAAACAGTGTGGGGGCTAGTAAAAGATTTGCAGCCTGGTTCCCTCACAGGTACCCCCTTACCATGTCCCTCTACGATAAACTCAAGGTTAAAACTCTAGTGATTAAAATGGAAATTGCCCAACTTGCTCCCCTCTCGATCAAAAACCAGCATTTGGAAACTGCCTTAGAGCTGAGGAGCCCCGAAATGGTCAATTAGCATGAATAGGCTGAGTGACTTGCCCAAAGCCACCCCGAGGTTAGGGGCAGAGTCTAGACTAGAAGCATTCAAGCCCTCTGGTGAAGTGTTCTTTCCTCTGATTCATATGTCCACTGACTTATCTAAAAACAGTTACACAAGCCAGAAAAATTCATTCACAAAACAATGTTTGTTAAGCACCTACTGTGTGCCAGACTCTGTGCTAGAGGCTGGGGATATGGTGACTCAGCAGAGCCACATTGCAGACAATCTGCTCAACAGGAGTTTCAGGCGGCAATAAGTGCTATGAAAAAAATGTGAAAGGCCCTGGCTGGTTTGGCTCAGCGGCAGAGCGTCGGCCCGCGGACCAGTGAGTCTCAGGTCGATTCCAGTCAAGGGCACGAACCTCAGTTTCGTTATCCCCGGCCCTGTGCAGGAGGCAACCAGTCGATGTGTCCCTCTCACTTCGATATTTTTCTCTCTCTCCCCACCACTCTATCTGAAGATAAATAGAAAAATAACCTCAGGTGAGGATTAAAAAAAATTTTTAAAGGCTGCTGTAATATGGAGTGAATGAATGAGGCCTTGCTATGTGGTGATTAGGGCAGGTCTCCCAGCTGAGGTAGCTTAAATTGAGCGATGAATGACAAGAACCAGTCATGCAAATGTGGTGGTGGGGAGGGGGCGGGGAACCCAGGCAGAGGATATCCTCAGGCAGGAAGGAAGGGCATCGAGGGAGTGGAGGGCATAAAGGGAGTAGGGTAGGGGATTATCAGAGAGAGAGGCCATTGAAAAGACTGTACATGTTACTCAGTCTCTCTTTCAACCTGTTCAGCATATATATACAGCTGTGGCCAGAATTTATTCCTCAGTGCTCATTAATTAAAAGGTAATACCAATGTACAAGAATGTTGTCACCAGGTAATAGCTTCCAGCAATGACAGAAATGCATTTATGTTTCCAAGCGAGAGCAATTGATCCTCCAGGCGATATTCGAGGGCACCAACTGCACTTGCACTGGGCCCTGTGATTAATGCAGATTTAATCGGTTTCTCTGATGGATTTCAGGGCAGAGCTGTGGCAGTGCCTCTGAGGAGCACCACGTACTGATTGGTGTACACAACAGAACTATTGTGTGGCTGGAGCCAATCGAGGGCTGGACCAGTTCACCCCAGAGGCGCTGAACTGTTATGAATACGCCTTCTGACTCGCTCAAGTCACAGGGACTGTTTATTAATTTTGCCAATGAATTAAGTTTATCCACATTCATTGGCTCCAATTGGTTGGCCGGGATCCCACACCACATAACGAATGCCACATTGCGTTGGGATATTTCTGAACTGACATGTGGCAGGCAGAATGATTGTAAATAAGTTCATCACCAGGGCTCTGACCAAAAAAAGAAAAAGTCAAATTAATGCAGAACAATAGATTGGCCAAACAGCCAGCTGTTATCTTCCTGCCCCAGCACATGGCCATTCATCCTTGGAAATTGTGTCCAATTGGTTATGACAGGGAGGTTGTTGAAATATCCCAGTGTGTGTGAGAACAGGAAATCTTAACTCCAGTACCTTGGCCATCTTCCATTTTTGGATAATTATATTCTATATGTCAAGAATTTCCTCTGCCTTAGGCCTTCAGAAACATGACGGGATGGGGTCTCAGTGCCCCCAGTGGTAATACCTCACCCCAAAAGAACCTTTACTCATGATGGTGTTAATTAGAGACATTTGACACACAAGAACATGCACATACACACACACACACACACATACACACACACACACACACAAGCAGAGCCCAGTGTGTTTTTCCCATATATGTGACAATTTTATGCTACCATTAGAAAGGTAGGAACGTATTAAATAAACAGTACTCGATTGTAAAAAGGAAATGTATAATTCGGTTCACTGTTGGGCATTCATGGCAGAGGCCTCACAGGGGAACTCATTATGATGGAAGCTTTGCCTGGAGCGAAGCACAGGGGATTGGCCCCATTGCCTGGGCTGTTTGGAGAGAAGGTGGACAAAAGGGAGCTGTGATGCTGTAGGAACCAGGTAGCTAGAACCAAAAACCAGTCAAGGAGATAGAGGTGACCTGGCCAGCTGCTGTTTCAAAAACGTGGGTGGCTCATTAAAAAGAAGTATGTATATACATATATACACACACACACACACACACACACACACACACACACTATATATAGTATATATACATTACACATGCATATACATAATACATATGTGTATATATACACACACACATATATATATATGTATTCAGCATAGGACAGCGCCTCCCCAAGTCCCCCAAGCCCCCTCACCCAGCAGGCTGACCTTTGACCTTTTGGATCCTCTCCTGGGCCTTTTTCTCTTTCAGAGTAGAGATTTGACTACTTCCTTCAGTCACATGACTTTGAAGACTTTGATTCTATTACCCACACAGTATGATGGCTTTGCCATGGGTCCAAATTTGGAGTTCTAAAAACATGGCACCATATAGCTTTGGAAGCTTGTTTTAGTCAATTTATCTGGCAGAGAAAGATGAGCAAGGCACAGAGTAGACATGTTGGGTGACTGGCATTCTTTTTCATGGCCCCACCCCTAGCCTGCAAGAGAGCCCAGGTTATTAAAGGTTATTGCTGCACCCTTAGAATCCAGATGCCCCAGCAAGGCAACATTTAAAACACTTAAGCCGCCCTGGCTGGTTTGGCTCAGCAGTTAGAGCGTCGGCCTGCGGTCCAGAGAGACCCGGGTTCGGTTCCCACTAAGGGCATGTACCTCGGTTGCAGTTTGTCCCCGGCCCTGGTTGGGTCGTGCAGGAGGCAGCCACTCGATGTATCCCTTTCACGTTGATGTATCTCTCTCTCTTCCTCTCTCTCCCTCCCACTCTATCTGAACAAAAAATGGAAAAATGTCCTCAGGTGAGGATAAAAAGTAAATTAAATAAAAATAAAATAAAACAAAACACTTAAGCCCTCTGTCCTCATAATCCTTCTGCATCCTATTTGTGCATCCGCAGGGTAACCTAGGGCAATGCTTTCATCAAAGCCCTGGAAAGATGTTAGTAAAGATCAATCTCTATCATGACTTGGAGTTGGCGTTTTCTTTTTTCCTTCCCTTTTTTCTCTCACACGCTCGCTTTTTAACATGTTTCATCCAGCTTCCCTGAAATTTTGAGTGTGCCCCTCAAAGAAAAAACAGGGGCTTTCTCCTGAGCAAGAGATTTTCTTGGGCAAACTAGAGCCAAGAGAGAAACATGAATTCTCGGCATAATGACACAAGCCTTGGGAGTCTTAAGGAATGATGTTAGGTGATAAAGAGAAATCCACAGGGAAAACTTCCATAAACAGGGAAAAAATCCCATATATCCTGGCAAGTGAGTTCAATAAATCTGAAGCACAAATTGGCACTAGAAGTTCACCATGTGAGCAGACATTGTGGCGAAAGAGGAGCCGCAGACGGGGTGGCGGGGGAGCCCAGGACGTTTCGGAAGCGGCCTGCGGGAGGTGTTCAAAGATTCAGAGACAGGGATGGAGGACAGCTGGGAGCACGTGACAGATACACCGATACCAGAATCAACACAATATTCTCGCGTAAAATGCAAACTTCCCCAGCTTTCCGAAAGCCAAATTGCTTTATTTTTCTAGGTTGGGAAAAGTAACACGGGAGTAACTCCTGCACTCTATGAATTCCACAGAGCACTCAGGGATAGAAAATGCTAACTGCAGTGGGTAATTATCTGTTAGGGAACATGGTTAATGATTATGTTCAGAAGATGTTAACAATCACGCGTAGGGAAGAGACTGCAAGGGTTTCAGAGGAGGGTCCCTCCAGGCCACGTGACTGTAATGTGGTCTGAGGAGCCTGCTTTAATGCAAAAATGCTTGTTGTCATGGTGACAGGATAGCGCCAGCCTGCTCACCAGCACCACACAAAAGCCTCCTATTTTGGCACAATCAGCATTTAGTTCAAGATAGACTTTATCAGTAACCAAATAGGAAATATTCCATGTGGTCTCATCTATTCACTGCTCTGTGAGGACCTGAAGTTCTGAAAGTGAATCGAATCCTAGAAAAAGTTTGAAACAGAATGGATGAAATGGTGAAACCCCTAAGAATCCTCACTCCCCCCAACACGCGCGCACACACACA
Source organism: Tadarida brasiliensis (assembly GCA_030848825.1). NCBI lineage: Eukaryota > Metazoa > Chordata > Mammalia > Chiroptera > Molossidae > Tadarida > Tadarida brasiliensis. The sequence goes on along the minus strand of CM061257.1, from coordinate 205,640,494 downwards.
CACACACACACACACACACCCAAGTCTTACTGCTTATGGAATTGTCCCTGCACTGAGACGTATCATCATTGGCTTTCTTGCTCACTTCCTCTATTTCTTTCATAATAAAGGAGAGAACATTTTAAATATGTTGTGATGCCTTAGAGATAAGTGCTCACCCAGAGTGCGTAATGATTTATGGGGGTCAAGTAATAAAAAAACAGGAATTTCATTTCTTTTATTGACTGTTTACCTCCTGGGGGAAGAGACAGCTGGTAAATCAGTTGGATGAGTTGGTAAACTGGGGAGCCTTTGTTTGCTAGACCCAAAAGGAAATCACAGGATGGAAAAGGATCCAGAGGTGCCTCCTTCACCCACCCCTTTCTGGGCAAGATTGCTTACAGAGGACATCAGGCAGACAGCTATAAATCCTTCCTTTTAGAAACTCTAGGTTCACACACACACAACTTGGAACCTCTCTCCATTGTTCCATTGCCTTTAAGTCCTCTTATTCTCTAAGTACTTCCTTATGTCTAACCTAAATCCCTCTTGCTTTCCCATCTTTACCAGTTAATGTAATTATGCCTCTTTTATTCATGTAGAGACTGACTTGGGTGCAAGCACAGATATTCTTAGTGCTGTCTCAGTTCAAGAACGATTTCTTTAGGAGTTCTGATCAGTTCCTAAAGCAAACTCAGCAAATCTCTATTTGTTCCTCATTATAACAGGAAGAGCACCCCTTACCCTCAAACAGCCAGTTGAGAAGACATGGACATTTCTTTGCTCTTTTATATGAAGCTCATCAAATCTACGTTTAATCATTTCCTGAGAGGTCAGCACTTACACTAGGTGACATCATTATTTTTGTGATTAAATAAGTAAGGATAAAAGTGGCTATGATTTTTTAAAAACTCATTTGCCCTATAACACTCCATAAATACCCAATGCCTCCCTGCCCTATTTCTTCTGTGATATGGCCCTCGAGATAAAACAGCAAGGAGAAATGTGTGCAGTATCCTGCCTGTCTTTCTTGCAGGTCATCTGCCAGAGGCACTTTGCCCATAAGTGTGTGTGTGTGTGTGTGTGTGTGTGTGTGTGTTCAATGTACCAACACAGTGCTTTAACATTTTTTAAATTACTTGCCAACATTTCGTAAATGGGGAATTTAAATTAAAAGTCTGGATTTCAGTATTTCTTTAACAATGTAAAGATGTAGTAACAATTGCCAATGCGGCCACTAGTGAAGACACATAGTGGCTGTCCCCTTTCATGGGGCCTTGGCTCCATTTTTCCCTAGTCCTCACCAGTCCCTATTGCACTATACCCTGCCACTTAACACGTGTTACTTGCTGCCCCCCCCTTTTTTTGCAACTCTTACTTTATTCTAACTTGGGATAAGACTATCCACCCAGTTGAAGTCAACTTTTCTTTGGCTGTGAAATTTGGTGGCTGCTCATTCTCAAAGGGACGTGTCCTCATGGGAATTGAATAATTGGCACTGCCTCACGTCCCCTCCCCACTGGCTCCTTACAAAGGGACCTCTCAGGGGTCTCCAATAAGGAGGATTAGCATGAAGGGGCACTGCCTCTCTTTGAGGTCCTCTTTGACCCTCTGTCTACCTACAGCCTGTATCTTTCTCTGTGGCTGAGAATCTGTGTCTCAGCAGCTGGGAAGGGACAAGACTTTGAGCCAATCAAATCACCTCATGGCACCCTCCTAGACCTCTCACTCCTTTTCTTCCTGGCATGCCATCACCCCCACCTCCTGGCACTCATACCCTGCTAATCCTCTCCTCTAAATACGGCAGAAGTGATGGATGTCACTTCCAGCTTTAGGTTATACAAGCCTGTGGCTTCCATCTTGGGTGACCTCTCTCTCTCTTATTTTATTTATTGATTTTAGAAAGGGAGAGAGAGAGAGAGAGAGAGAGAGAGAGAGAGAGAGAGAGAGAGAGAGAGAGATTGATTTGTTGTCCCATTTATTTCTACATTCATTGGTTGATTCTTATATGTGCCCTGACCAGGGATCGAACCCACCACCTTGGCGTATCAGGATGATGCTCTAACCAGCTGAGAGTCACTCACTGTCTCTTGAATCGCTTGCCCTGGGGAAGGCCAGCTGCTGTGAAGAAGCTCATGTGGTGAGAGACGGAGGCCCAACAACAACCACGTGCGGACCCTTGGATGTGGATTCCCCCCAAAACTGCGTCAAGACTTCAGCTGAGACTCCTCCGGACAGCTTAGCGGCAGCCTCATGAGACATCTTATGGGCGGCTCCCAGCTGAGCCACACCCAGACCCCTGGCCCACAGAAGCTGTGAGACAATACCTGTTCGTTGTTATAAGCCATTAAGTTTTGAGTAATTTTCTAAGCAGCAGTATGTAACTAATACACTAGTTGAGGCTAAGGCAGCTGGTCCAAAGACTGACCTTAGAAAACCTTGGCTCTAAAGGAACAGCTTCTTCTTCAGTCTTCTGATTGGATCGGGCAGGGAAATGCTGGTCTTGAATATTTCTGAGTTCTGGAGTGTTCAGGGCATCCTTTCAGACTCCTTTCATCTTACTGATGGCAGAGGTGCGTTTGACATGTGGGCCTGAGTCACCAGAGCCCCACCCCCCCTGCAGGTGGAATGGTAAAGCCAAGGTGCCCCGATGGGCGGGTCTTCCCTCCTGCTGCCCTAGCTATGGGAGATGGTCGGGACTGAATTCTCAGTCACAAGGAGAGACACAGGTAATTCCTGCTTATGTTGAGAGCACAGCAAAAGGCGGGCCCCAGAAAATGGAGGAGGTGAACAAGTATTTCTTTGGAAACCCTCATTGTCTCTCCCTTACTCCATCCTGCTCAACAGACTCAAGAGCCTGTCCTGTGCCTGTTCTTATCCGGACTGAGTTAGCGAATCCAGAGGAAGCTGCCAGGTGTACGTTCCACGCTCATGTGTACATTCCACCTTCACACGTACATGTACATTCCACCTTCATGTGTACATTCCACCTTCACGTGTACATGTACATTCCACCTTCACGCGTACATTCCACCTTCACACGTACATTCCACGTTCATACATATAGGGTGGGACAAAAGTAGGTTTACAGTTGTTGGTATGGAAAATAATACAATACTTATTAAATAATAATACAAGAATAAACTCACACCCATAAACGTACGCTTGCCCCACCCTGTACGTTCCACATTCATACGTACACTCCGCAAGGGCAGGGACCTTGCCTGCCTTGTTCACTGCCACGTACAGACGCCTAGACTGGTGACGGGCATGCAGAAGGCACTCAGTAAATACTTGTTGAATTTACGTTTTAATAGCTCAGGGTGGAACCTGACCAAGGGTATGGACCTCCTATGGGCCAGAGTGTGCACCTCTGTTCCCTTCCCCTTCTCGTAACATCAGTCTCGTAGCACCCTTAGGAGTAGGGAAGGTTGGGGGAACACCCCCATCAACTAGCCAGGCCCCTTGCACTGTAGAGATGGGGGACTGGCTGGAGGGCCCACCCCATATTACCACGGCCTTCAAGAGAAAGGACCACTCCTTGTCCGCTGCAAGGAAATGGGTACACAAAGGCTCGGCAGGCCACTCTGTAAGGCTCCAAGCCCAAGGTGTCAGACATGGACCGTCTTGGTGCAAGGGACACCAAGGGGCTGGAAACACCAGTAGGGGTTCTCTGGTGACTGAGGCCAAAGTGTCTGGTGCCAGGAACCAGAAAATACAGAATGACAGTTATTGTATCTAGGGCAGCTGGCCTACGGCCTCATTCTACCAGCGTCAGAGGGAAATAAATCTTGTGTGTTTAACAGATGCAGTGGAAGAATGTCCTGGCACAATGCCTGACATCCAGTAAGCACTTAATAAATATATATTGAATGAATGAGAAAGATCTTAAGCCCAGCAATATATTTCTTGGCTGCCAGTGGGGAAAGGTAAAAATCTGATTTGTGAAGCCAATTGCTCCTTCTCATCCTCACAACCCGCACACAGAAAAAAGCAGAAAGGAAGGCGAAGAGAGGTACCACCGGAGTTGGAGGAGGAAGTCATCCCTGCTCTGTGACATAGGTTCAAGCACGTACCCTCTCTGGGCTATCACTGTTTCATCTGTACAACGGAGAGTCTGCGCTTGGTGACCCGTGGCTCTGTGCGTCTCCAAGGCACTGTCCCTCAACCCCAACTGGGCAGTGTGCCTGCAAACAGAGCGCGGGACTTCCTTCATCAGGGCAGAAACAATGAGGAGCCGCGGCCAGTCATCATGGAGCTGACCGTTCTCTCAGCCTCAGGCTTTGACTGGGTGAGGAGCCCGGTGACTCATTTCCTAAACAGAGCAGGTATTCTTCTTCGGAGCCAGTGTTTAGGAGCAACTGGGAGAGACTGAAGAGGAGAAGGTTCTGGTGACAACATGCCCTTCTTCGCAGGTTTTAATTTTTCATGCTACACTTTCATCCCTCTACAGTGGGAAACCCCATCTCCAAGAACAGTGGGGGAAATAAAAGGCAGCAAGTTGCTGTCTGTGTGTGTAACTCGTCCTTGATCTGCTGCTGTGATGGCAGCAGCTGGTAGCAAGGACCAGGAGCTTTACATCTGCGAGGGAGGCGTGGGCGACAGAAAGAGGGGAGGGGAGGTGCAGGACAGCAAGCTCTTTGGCCTCCTGCTCTGTGTCTTCCCAGTTTGGCTGACAGTGAAAAAGGTCTTTCTGAAAAGAGCAAAGGGAAGAAATGGGAAGAGAAATTTTTAAATTAAAAACAAACAAACAACAACAAAAAACAATGTTTTAAATTATTTTTTGTTAAAATAAGGCACTTTTTCCCAAGATCAGTAGTATCTGTAGTCAATACCCAAAACCTTGTTGAATAGAGGGCAAACAATTCAAAATGCATACAGGAAATTAAAGGGATATTAATAAATGTCACATGACAAAAGGATTCCATGATCAACTTAGTTTGGGGAATGATTTATTGCAGGACTTCTCAGAGCCTTTAAATGTCTGAATGGACAATGTGACTTGAAAGAGAGACACTTTCCTCAGAAGAGTTGAGTTTCAGAAGACACTTTGGGAAACACTGGCTTAGGAGTGATCACTCACTTCTCTTATTTGAAGACAAATCATGGAAATGAAAAAGAATTACCCTTTCTCGTTTCAGAAGGCAAAACTAAATCAACACATGTTTAAAAATTACTCCTTTGAGAGAATAAAATGTGTAATTTAACCCTGACTGGTTTTGCTCAGTGGTTAGGGTGTAAGCCCGTGGACGAAAGGGTTGTGGGTTTGATTCCCAGTCAAGGGCATGTACCTGGGTTGCAGGTTCAATCCCCAACCCAGTCAGGGCCATGAGGGAGGCAACCAATTGATGTGTCTCTCTTGCACTGATGTTTCTCTCTCTCTCTCTCTCTCCCTCTCCCTCCCTTCCACTCTATCTAAAAAAAATCAGTGGAAAAATGTCCTCGGGTGAGGACTAAGAACAACAACAAAAAGTATAATTTAGTTTCAATGTTGAACCTTCACGAGGAAGCCAGAGGACAAAGATCCAGGCTTCAGACTTTGAAGCTCTCGCCAACAGTAGTAGCTGTTCCCAAGTGAAGAAGTCCATCTTTAGGAAGACTGAATAACCTATCTCTGGAATAATAACAGCCACCCCCGTGGAGTGTTTGCTCTTCCTGACTGTGCTAAATATCATTATCTATGTAAATACAGATAGATATAAGATACATATGTAAATATGTGTATATGTTATATGTGCATGAATTTATGTATATACCCAATTTTTTCCATTTAATCTTTACAGCCCTATATAAGGAGACACTACCATTATCCCCATTTTTTAGATAAGAAAACTAAGGCTCCAGAATATAATGTTCCCAAAGGCACACATAGAGTAAAAAGCTTAGCCAGGATTCAGGGCCAGTGAGGGTGACTGCAGCCCTACTCCTCACCATGCAACTACACTGATCCCCTGGAAGTCATTGGACAACAGCTGTGACTACCAGTCATGACAGGGACACTGTGGACAATGTTTTAATGTCAAAAAGGTGTATTCTATGTGACTTACAGGGTCCTTCCAAATAGTTATGATTAGAGTTTTTCATCAATCTATATAGATTACTAATACTAATATTTATAAAAACATTGAATTCAATTTTAGTGGCTACTATGTGCCTCACACTGTCAAGAACGCAATAGGTAAGAAATGGGGAGTAAAAAATGTCAAAGATGGTATCTGCCCTCAAAAAGCTTACAGTCCCAGCGTTTCCCTTAAGATCAGGAACAAGACAGGGATGTCTGCTTTCACCACTTTTATTCAACATGGTACTAGAAGTCTTATCCACAGCAATCAGACAAGAAGAAATAAAAGGAATCCAAATTGGAAAAGGAGAAGTAAAACTCTCATTTTTTGCAGATGACATGATACTATATAGAGAGAACCCTAAAGATTCCACCAAAAAATTACTAGCACTGATAAATGAATTCAGTAAAGTAGCAGGACACAAAATAAATATTCAGAAGTCTGTTACATTCTTATACACCAATAATGAAGTAACAGAAAGGGAAGCTAAGAAAAAATCCCATTTACAATTACATCTAAATAAATAAATACCTAGGAATGAATTTAACCAAGGAGGTAAAAGACCTATACTCAGAAGATTGTAAGACACTAAAGAAAGAAACTGAAGCCCTGGCCAGTTTGGCTCAGCGGTTAGAGCGTCAGCCCATGGACCAGAGAGACCTGGGTTCAGTTCCTGCTAAGGGCACTTTGCAGTCTGTCCCTGGCCCCAGTTGGGGTCGTGTGGGTGGCAACCACTCGATGTCTCTCTCACGTCAATGTTTCTCTCTCTTCCTCCCTCTCTCCCTCTCGCTCTGTCTGAAGATAAATGCAAAAATGTCCTTGGGTGAAGATAAAAAAAAAGAAAGAAAGAAAGAAACTGAAGAGAATGCAAATAAGTGGAAGCCTATACCGTGTTCATGGATAGGAAGAATGAACATCGTTAAAATGTCCATACTACCCAAAGCAATCTATAGACTCAACACAATTTCTATGAAAATACCAATGATGTATTTCACAGAACTAGAACAAATAATTCAAAAATTTATGTGAAACCACAAAAAACCCAACTAGCCTCAGAAATCTTGAGAAAGAAGGATAAAGTTGGAAGAATCACGCTATCTGAAATCAAACTTTACTACAAGGCTAGAGTAATCAAAACAGTATGGTACTGGTATAAAAACAGACATATAGATCAATGGAACAAAATAGAGAGTCCAGAAATAAATCCATGCCTACATGGTCAATTAATATTTAACAAAAGAGGCAAGAACATACAATGGGGTCAAGACGGTCTGTTCGACAAATGGTGTTAAGAAAATTTGATAGATTTTGCCATAAAATGAAACTAAACCACCTCCTAACACCATATATAAGCATAAATTCAAAATGGATTAAAGACTTAAATGTAAGACATAAAACTCATAGAAGAAAACATAGGCAGTAAAATCTTGGACATTGTTCTTAGTAATGTTTTTTCTGATATATCTCCTCAGGCAAGGAAAACAAAAGAAAAAAAAAATGGGACTATATCAAACGAAAAAGGTTTTGCACAGCAAAGGAAACCATATTCAACCAAACAAAAATACAACCTACTGAATGGAAGAAGATATTTGCCAATGATATTCATAGACACAGAGAGCAGACTGGTGTTGCCAGAGGGAAGGGGGTTGGGGGACTGGGTGAAAGAGGTAAGGGCATTAAGAAGTACTAATTGGTAGTTACAAAATAGTCACCGGGATGTAAAGTACAGCACAGGGAAAATTGTCAGTAATACTGCGATAACTATGTATGGTGCCATTTGGGTACTGGAAATATCGGGGGGATATTGTATTGTAAAGTACATGAGTGTCTAACCATACAATGGGAGCTAATATTGAACGTAAGCTGTAATTGAAAAGTAAAAAATAAAGACATAAACAAGCTTATGGTCCCATAAGAGACGAGATGACACGTGGGAAGCTGAGAGGCACCAGAGCCTGCAGTGGCTACAGGTCTAGCACGTGGGCTAGGCCTCAGTCGCTGGGGGCACCCAGAGGAGCCGGCAGGGGCCCCCTACAGAGGGTGGCTGCCTATGTGACATGGTCTTACGAGTACCCCATGCCGGAAGTTGATCAGGTTGGCTGCCCAGCTTCTGAACTTTCTTCCTGTTTGTGTAAATACTGGTGAGAGGCAGCAAGTGCCAGTGTGTGGTCAGACTCCCAATGGCCAGCTCCTGGGGCTCTTCGCCCAAGGGCTTTCTCTGGTATCCACTTTGCTCACGCAGGACGCAGGACAGCAGGGAGTGTCGAGGATGTGTGCTTTATCAGCAACCCTCGACCAATGACTGTCCATCGGAGGGATAATTCTGAGTCTACATTGTCTGCATGTCCACACCGTCTCCCACAACTCCCCTTATACCTCCTGCTCCTACGCATGCATAGATTCCCCATCATCCATACCCCCCACCAGAGTGGTATATTTGTCACAACTGATGAACCAACATTGGCACAATATCACCCAAAGTTCTTAGTTTACCTGAGAGTTCACTCTTGCTGTTGTAGGGTTTGGACAAATGTATGACATGTATCCATTATTATGGTATCATACATTGTATTTCCATTACCTTAAAAATTCTCTGTGCCCCACCTATTTATCCCTTCCCTCCATCCCCAACCCTTGGCAACCACTGATCTTTTTCTGTTCCTATAGCTTTGCTGTTCCAGAATGCCATATAGTTGGTTCATACAGCATGCAGCCCTTTCGGTGTAGCTTCCTTCACTTACTAACATGTTAACAGTCACTCTTTACTCTATAGGGGAATTCTGTAACGGGAAAAGGCGCCTGTGGAGCTGGGGAATAGCTGGAGGAACAGAGAAAGAAGAACTAGAAAGCAGACTTCACAGACATCACAGTTTTGCCTAGGGCCTGCTTCGAGCTGAGCTTTAAAGAATGAATTTTACACTTGCACTGTTCCTCGTGAAATCCAAATTCCCACTTGTACTAAGAGACTTGCAAGCAAAGAGCAAGTCACAAAACCATTCCATAGGAGCCTCTTCTAATAGCTGCGTGTCTTAGCACTCATCGCCAGGGCAAGGCCCGAACTTACGGTCTGCCCTGAAGAAGCCAGCGCAGCAGAGCAGGGCAGGACATGGCCCAGCCCGACTTTCCCAGGTTCAGTCATGAATGTAAATCTTAACCTTCAATGAGCATATTTCACCTTTCAATTTCCTCACCTAGTATTACCTTAATACTCACCCCAGTCCCTGAGTTGACAGGATCTTTTAACTATTGTCCTGTTTCCCTGTGACTGCCGACTCCACTCTTCCCCGAGCGGGAATCTGATTGAGCTTGCTCACTGGTACCTCCCCTCAAATGAGACACAGCCCCCAACCTGTCAGCAGGATTCAGGCAATGCAGGGTCGTGTCATGCTTGCTTGTGAATAGGGGCAGATTCTGTCCTCTGTTGTCAACAGACATTCCTAGCCTGAGGTTAGGAAGACGAGAGATTTTATTCACTGAACACTTTGCAAACCAGGGAAACACAGCCAATGGAAACTGAAAATGCACTCTGCAGAGCCAAGGGGTGGCCCCTTTTTATACAGAAAGTTCCCATTCTGGTTTTTGATTGGTCCCTTTTTATGCAAATGAGGGATCCAAATCTGCACAGTCCTGATTGGTCAGTATCATGCATTCTAATAAGTTATGGAGAAGTTCTAACTGGTCAATATAGATGCAAATGAGGATATAGTTGTGCAGTTCTGATTGCACAGGACAGGTCTTAGTCCACTGGTCCAAAGATGAAACCAGGAACTCCCTTATAAGGATTGACTTAAGCAGCAGGAGCCCAATGTAAGAGGCTGAAAGGTCTGTGACTTTTCCCTGAAATGCAGGGTCTGTGCAAGGCCTCTGTCAGCAATGGCTCCTAGATTCTGATTATTAATGTGTGCCAGTTAACCATGAGGAGTCTTTCTTGGCAGATATATTCCTTCTCAAGTTTCACACTGTGAAGGGGAGGGGAGGGATGATGGAGAGGGGGAGCCAGACAAAGTATATGGGGTAGTGCCGAGAGGGCAGTTCCTCAGGGGTATTTAGCCAGAACTAGAGAAAGGTTCCCCTGGCCTTCTCCAAAAGAGAGATACTCCAGGGAGCAACAAACATGAAGTTAGACCTAGGGGATAGTGTTTTTGAGGATCCCAGAATCAGTCTGCCTTCCTCCTCACTCACACCCCACTCTCAGGGTTTTCTGCTAATGAACAAAGAGAAAACAAACCAGCAAGGGTGGGAGGCTACAGAGCTCACGGAGGCGTGCTGAGGTCTAACCACCGGAGCCCAGTCAAGTTTCTAACTCCCTTCCAACGGGGCCCATGAAAGTCCCTCCGGGCTTTTTCTATCTGCTTTTATTCCTAAAATGGGAACTCAAATGTCTGTCTGCCTTGAGCCATAGGATTATAGAGACAGAAAATGTAAAGATTTGCAGAGTCCATCTCCTCACTCCCAGATGCAGAAACCAAGACCCAAAGAAGCAGAGTGGCTGGAACTTGTCTTAGAATCAGGTATCTGGCCTGGCTGCCCATGCACCCTAGTACCAATGGGACTTCTTCACAACTGCCCAGGCGGGTCTCAGCGTCATACCAGCCACGTAGATGACAACAGTCTTCCCAGACGCTAGACATGAGCAGCCTGGAGGTCCCTGAGCTTCCATGTCCTCACAGCGGGTGGAGACAGGAGCCCTGTCATCATGGCTGCATGAGGACTAGCTGAGGCATCCGGAGAAAGCCAAGGAGCGCTGCGGCCCACTTTCCTTGGCTAGTCTACAAACGGAGAACTGCAGCAAGTTATTTGCCCACGGAGTGATACGATATTGCTGTTACTTATGAAAGGGAACCGGCCAAATTACTACTCATGAAAAATGAATCGAGGTAGGGTTTAAAGTTTCAAAGGTGAGGACTTAATACACTACAAGTCACCCACAGAGGGGAAACCCACTCTTGGATGAAATCTGTCCCAAAGCTGCATAAAAGAACCCAGATGCTTCGTCACTGCCCTTCCCCGTGGTTATCTCAGGAACAGGCAACCCCAGCTCTGGAGGGACAAGGTCTGGATACAAACCCTGACTCCTTTGCATACTAGCTGTGTGGCCTTGGCCAGGCAATTCACTAGCCTGAGGTGCTGTTCTCTCATCTACAAAATCCCAGACTTGTGAGAACTGAGTCAGATAATGTCTGTAAGGGGCCCAGCTCTGGGCAGGCACAGAGTAGGTACTGATGAAATAGTCGTTAATATAGTTGTCACCATCATTGTCCGTGCAGTGACAGTGAGCTCAGATCCAACCATGACCATCACCAAGCTAAGCAGGTGACGTTTCAGCAGATGAGAGCCAGGCTTTGGAAGGACAGAGCCGCCAGGACCTCACATCCTGGTGCCCACACGGAGCCAGCCCTGGACACCGGTTTGTCTAATGCAGGGTTTCTCAGTCTCGACACTGCTGACATTTTGGACTGGCTAGGTCTTTGCTGGGGATACCTGTTCTGTGTCTTTTAGGATGCTTAGCAGCATCCCTGTCCACTCACTGGATGCCAGTAGCACCTCCCCTAACTGTGACAACCAAAGACGTTTCCAGGCATGGCCAAACGGCCCTGAGGGACAAAAGCACCCCCGGTTGAGAACCACTGATCTAGTGAAATGTGCACAATGGGTTTCTGAGGCGGGTTCAGAGAACCCATGGTGATTCTGGTTCCAAATCTTCTGCTCAGGTTCACTTTTCCTGGTACACCATGGAAAAACACTCCTCTCACGTATTTCACAGACACTGCTTTCCAGAGGAAGAGCATAAACGGGGGGAATACTGCGGTGAGCGCATGACATTTGTACTTATTTACAAGGCTGTCGCAGCTCCCTGCTAACACATCTGGGACTGCATTTCTGCCGGATCAAGGTTGGGATTTTCTAAACCTCGGACACAGATATGTTCCCAGGAGCCCCTTGTCCCTGGTTAAACATTGTGACGGGTCAGCAGCCTCCATAACAGTCCTCCACCAGAGCATTTTTCCGAGGGTATTTATCACTCTCTAGTTCAACATAACCAAGGCATTGTTCCCATTCCGGGGCCTCGTCTGCAGGGGGCCCTTTAAAAGGAAAACAACCTAAAAGGATGAATGAGTGAAAGAATGAATGGAACCTCTCCGTTTCGTGTCACCTTTTGCTGACCCCTGTGACTCACACTATGTATAAGCTCTAACCCAACCACCCACCTCCCCATTCAAATAAATGAATAAATAAAATTAATGGGCTGTGATTGAGACATACCAGGCCACAGATGTGTTTCTTGGTGCCCCCACCCCCAGCGGCCCACGCTGCCCCACAGAGTGCTTCTCCAGAAACACGCTGGGAGAGCCCTGAGCCCGGCGCAGCCTCGTACCTTGAAAATGTGCAGAAACTGTTCTTCCAAATGCAGGGAACTCGAGTGGCTCCACAGTGAATGGAGACAAGAGACTCCACATCAGCCACACGGAGATTCCAGGGTGCCCTGAGAGCCGCGGGGCCCTGAGGGAAGAGGCGTGGGAAAGGAGAGCGGAAGTAGCTCGGGAAGGCAAGCCCAAAAGGAGAGGGCATGTATTGAGCACTTAGTACTCACCTCACAATAAATGTTCCCTCCTTGTCACCACAGAAGGGAGCCCTTATTATCTCCAATTTTGTCAACAATAAATTCAAGAAATTTGACCAGCTGAGACTAAAGCCAGGTTGTCCCACTGCAAAGCCCAGATTCTTTGCCACACCTGGGGCTCCGCAGCCTGGCTATGTGGTTAAATCACCTGATTCGGATGCCACAGCCTCCACCAACTGAATCAGAATCCTGGAGCAAGCATGCTATTTCTGAAAAGCCCTCCGGGTGATTGGAGTGCACCTGCAGGACCTAGAACCACTGCCCCACACAGGGCGTGGAGGAGGGCAGTGTGGGCGGAAGGACGATGCCGCAGGCAGATGCTGCTGTGTCAATGAACCAACCCCAGAGCCGCACTGTGCCCCCGGGCCCTCCTCCCTGACACCCCGTCAGTGAGCACTAAGAGCACTTTTGTTTTTATCCTCACCCGAGGATCTTTTTGCATTTATCTTCAGATAGTGCAGGAGGGAGAGGGAGGAAGAGCGAGAGAGAAACATTGATGTGAGAGAGACCCATCGAGTGGTTGCCACCCACATGACCCCAACCAGGGCCAGGGACAAATTGCAACCGAGGTACGTGCCCTTAGCAGGAACCAAACCCGGGACTCTCTGGTCCACGGGCCAAGGCTCTAACCACTGAGCCAAACCAGCCAGGGCTGCACGCTTGATGTGTGCTAAATAAAATGCTTTGGGAAGATAAATCCACAAACCCTGCGTGCCGTATGATACATTCCAGTAGAAACTGCTTTTGCCTCCTGGGCTTTTCCACATAGTGTGCACCGGGGACTCCATTACTCCCATAGAGCAGTGGTTCTCAGGCAGGGATAGTGTAGCTCCCCAGGGGCCACTGGGCAATCTCCGGAAGCTTTGCTCCTCACCACTCGGGCAGGGTGGGGAGGTGCCACTGGCATCTAGTGGGTAGAGCCCAGCAATGCTACTGAACATCCTGCAGTGCACAGGATGCCCGCCACAAAGAGTTATCCAGCCCCAAGTGACAATAGGGCCAAAGCTGAAAAACCCACCCAAAAGAGCAATAGTCACCATAGGGTAGACACAAAGCCTTGAGTTCAACCCTCCTCCAGCTCAGAAGCCTGTCCCTGTCCAGGCTCATTTCAAAGCATCACAGACTCTTAGAACATCAGAGACTCCAAGATAGCTAGGTCAACTGAGACCCAGGTGGGTTGTCAGGACAATCCTAGAACAAAGCTGCACAGTGTTTACCAAGCCACATTAGCATGCTTGGCTGGCTTCGCGTTCTGCCCAGGTAGTACATGTGCCGCAAATTAACTAAAACTGGTATTCCTTACTGCAAACCCTCATTCATTGGTTTAACAAATATTTGTTGGGTGCCCAGTATGTTCAGGGCACAGGGCCTAATTTCCCTGCTGGAACTGTTCCCCAGCCTGGGACAGCCCTCTTTGTGTTCAAGCCCAATGTAAGATCCAGGCAAGATATACAGGCTCAGAATCCAGCAAATCACCCCCAGCTGGGTTTATGGTGGTTTTATTGTTTTCTGGCTCATTGGGTAACTTGGCAACCTGGGATCAGGTATGCGAGGAGCTGAAGGAGACCCGTCCAAGAATCACACACGAGGTTGGGGCAGGGGGAGTTGCACATGTGAGGCTCCGCACAGCCTGAAGCCCATGGGCAGGTGCCCAGCATTCCTCACAGGCTGCCCAAAGCTGTCCTCTGCCCCCGGCCCAGCCCTGCTCCCAGCTCCCTCCCAGTTCAGACAAGTTCCAGGCAGCTGACTCTGGCCACCTAGCCACTCAGCACAGGTTCCACCTCCCTCTCCTCCTCCGCTTTCCCTTCTTCTTCTCCCCCTGCCCCTCCTCCTCCTCTTCCTCCTCCTACTCCTCCTCTCCAGGCAGCCACACTGTTATCTACAAGAATAAGTGCCCTATTGTAACTTGCCACAGAAATGAAAACTGCTCAAGGAAAGAAATTGGGAACGTTTTGTACTACAGGGTCACAAAAGATTTAAAAGTCATTCTCTCTACTGGAGGTCTCATTTACACTGGGCAGAACCAACAACAAAATAAAAACCTGTCGAATGGATTGTGCAATAAAGCCAAAGACCGCAGAGGCCAAACTGGCGGGGGTGGAGAGGAAAGGCAACACGAAGCCGCCACGTGCAAGAAAGTGAAGGCCAAGTGCTGGGCGCTGCGTGATGCTGGCGGAGGGGCATCAGGTGCCTCCCCTGCCCGGCCCTGAGATGCCCCTGTGCCTGAACACCACTCCCTGCACTGCTGCTCATCCAGCAAAACTCCTGGGCACAGCTGTGCAACTGACACCTGACCAGAGACAACTCTGATATAAAGGGGAGAGGAGCCAAAGCCACCTGGCATGGCAGTACCTGTGATCACAGCCATTATGTCACCTGACTCTCCTCATTCTGCGGAACTCTACCTGAAAGTCATTGCCTCAGCGAAGCCTCCTCTAATCCCCTAGATTCATTCCTTCACTCAACAAATATTTGTTGAATGAATAATATTTATTGAGTGGCCCCCAAGGGTTAGGTGGCCTCAAGTGCAATCTCTCATAGCAAACTCCTCCTCCTATTCAACAATATTGATGGTAATAATTAACTACTTAGTAGTGATTTCTTAGGGTCCATTCCCACCCCCACCCCACCAGCCTTTCCAGAATATTGAGCTACAGGAGGACAGGAGCCGAATCTGTCTGGTTAACAGTTATATTCTATGGCCACTGGTGCCGGGACATATTGAATGAACGAGTGGACAAGTGAATGAGCAAACTGTCTAGGTCAGCACTGTCCAATAGAAATTCTAGTTGCATCCGGCTGATGTGGCTCAGTGGATTGAGCGTCGTCCCATGGACTGAGAGGTCCCGGTTCGATTCCCTGTCAGGGCACATGCCCAGGTTTCTGGCTCAATCCCCAGTGGAGGGCATGCAGGAGGCAGCCAATCAATGTTTTCTCTCTCACATCATTGCTTCTATCTCTCTCTCCCTTCCTCTCTCTCTAAAAAAATCAATAAAAACATATTTTTAAAAAAGAAGAAATGCTAGTTACAAAGGCAAGCCACACGTATCATTTAAAATTTTCTAGAAGCCACATTTTAAAAAATAAAAAGAGTCTGGCCAGTGTGGCTCAGTGATCGCTGGTTTGATTCCTGGTCAGGGCACATGCCCAAGTTGTGGGCCAAATCTCCAGTTGGGGGCATGCAGGAGGCAGCCAATAGATGTTCTCTCTCATTGATGTTTCTATCCCTCTCTCCCTCTCCCTTCCTCTCTCTCTAAATCAATAAAGAAAAAATATTTTAAAAAAATAAAATAAAAAGAAATGAGTAGGGATGTAAATTAAAGTACAGCGTAGGGAACAGAGCCAATACAATTACAATAACTGTATGGGGCCAGGTGGGTACTGGAAATATGGGGGGAACACTTTGTAAAGTATACGATGGTCTAACCACTAAACTGTACACCTGAAATCAATACAAAATAATATTGAAAGTAAACTGTCGTTGAAAAATAAAAATAAGCCCTGGCCAGTTTGGCTCAGCAGTTAGAGTGTCGGCCTGCGGTCCAGAGAGACCCGGGTTCGGTTCCCGCTAAGGGCATGTACCTCGGTTGCAGTTTGTCCCTGGCCCTGGTTGGTCATGCGGGTGGCAGCCACTCGATGTGTCCCTTTCACGTCGATGTTTCTCTCTCTCTCTCTTCCTCTCTCTCCCTCCCACTCTATCTGAACAAAAAATGAAAAAATGTCCTCGGGTGAGGAAAAAAAAAAAAGAAAAAGAAAAATAAGTTGAAAAAAGAAAAACTTTTTTTTTTTTTATCCTCACCCGAGGACATTTTTGCATGTATCTTCAGATAGAGCAAGAGGGGGAAAGGGAGGAAGAGAGAGAGTCATCAAGCGGCCGCCACCCACATTGGGGCCGGGGACAAACTGCAACCGAGGTACGTGCCCTTAGCGGGAACCGAACCAGGGACTCTATGGTCCGCGGCCGACGCTCTAACCGCTGAGCCAAACCGGCAGGGCGAAAGAAAGAAAAACTTTTTTAAAAAAGAAACGGGTAAAATTAATTTTAACAATATGTTTTATTTAACCTACTGTATCTAAGATATTGTCATTTCAACATTTAATCAATTTGAAATAATTACCAAAAAAAAGATGTTTTGCATTCTTTTTCTCATACTTAGTCCTCAAAACGCAGTACGTATTTTACTCTTACAGCATGCATTTTACTCATACCAAGGGCTCAACAGACAGACACGTGTGGTGACCGTGTTGCGTTGGACAGGCTGGGTCTGGGCTCCAGGGGCCTTGGCAGCGTGCGTGCACTCCGCTGGAGGAGGGGAGAAAATGCTGAGCTGTGCCGAGAGACCACAGAGCACACGCTTCCGGCCTCCTGCCTTACCCTGCCTGGTTTGAATCCTACTTCTGTCACTTACTACTTGCATGACCTAGGGCAAGTTATGTAATCTCTCTGTGCCTCAGTTTCCTCTTCTATAAAGTGGGGGTGCTAAGAGTATTTACATTATGGGAGAGATGTCAGGAGTAATAAAGCCCTGAGAACTACGCCTGTCACATCGTAAGCACTCAATAGTATTAGCCATTTAATATTTCATTATACATTTGTATCACAAACAGATATTTATATCGACTTCTTGGCACTAGAGATGGGAGGTAGCTGGTCGGACAAAAGTAAAACCAGTATCCATTTTAGAACTGCATTCTGAACATATTCTTTTATGGACACAGCAAGATATATCTTAGCGAAAAAGACTGGTTACAGACATGCAAATTGCACAGGCCAGAAAAAACGTTTAAATGCACATAGAGAAGAGAGTTTATACTCTTCCAAGGCACACATTATCATTGGTGAGACAGTGAAGTTTTGGTTTAAATAAAAACCGTTTGCAATTTTGTACAGGTTATTTTAATGCCTTTTTCTCGTGTTAAATTCAAGTTCCACTGTACAGGACACACAGCTGTCTCATTTCCAATTCAACACAGAAAGCAAGTGACATGCACATTTGATTTCCTGTGTGGGGCAGAAAGCCTGCTCAGGAAAGCCGAGCATTCAGCAGGTTTCAGGCACGGGGCAGATGTTTTCCTCACCCATCATCATGGCCCTGGAGCTGGGGGCTGCCACATTTGAAACAAGGTAATAATACCTACTTTGCAGGAATGTTGTAAAATTTAATTGAAATCATGTGAGTGACAATGCTTGACCCAAAGTAGGTACCTAATCAATGTTTCCTTAAAACATAATGTAATGTCTGTGTCTTATTAGTGATGCCACAATCTCATTAAAAACATCTTCTTTGAGCTAAAAATGTGTTCTAATTCAGCCCTTCTTGACTAAGAATGATTCTAATCTCTCTTCCCAAAAGCCCTCAAATATGTGAGTAACTTTTCATGCCCTCCCCACTAAACTTTCTCTTTTTTAGCCCCAAACTCCAATTTCTTCCAACAAGACAAGAATGTGTTGTCTTCAAAGTAACTAGAAGAATGTGTCTGGACTTTAGTGGGTCCCAAGACACATCTCAGCACCAATAGCAAGCCTGTAGCCTAGAGGATCCCACACATGGTCTTGGCGGTCATGGATAAACTTAACCTCGTGATTAGCCTAATGCTTTCTCTGGTATATAAAATTCAAGAAACTTTTTCCATACGCTCTCCCCACCCCCAACACTGACTACAGATGCTGTTTTGCTTAAAGGAGACTGTTTTAGCATTAATACATTCTTCACAGTTGAAATCCAGCTCTGAACCTTTGAAGTGACATTTATTGTGGTCTTGGGAAAGGTTCGGTGGAGGTGAGGAGTGACAGCTGAGGGTGATAAATCAAATGCAGTTCAGTTTTCATTTAAGGGCAAACTCTCATCGAGGCCTGGCTCAGTCACCAGCCAGCTCTGGCAGCTTGGAGTTCTTATGCAAATGGTAAACAGAACACTGACTGGTGACGATTTCTTCAACTGCTAGGCTGAGCAGTCAGCTCCCATTCTCTGCTTTAACTTGACATCTTAAGCTCCTGGTTAGAGGAGAGTCGTGTTAACAAAAACATTTCAGGGCTAATCCTAGTCATAAAGCCTCTCTTAGGAATGATGCTACTTATACAGCATGTTCATAGCACACCTGTCTGCTCTGCCCCCTCAGCCCTGACCGGAAGGTTGCCCTATGGGAGCCACCAGCCACGTGGCCACGGAGCAGGTGAAGTCTGGCCTGTTGGAATTGCGACGTGCTGTAAGTGTAAAATAATACACATGGGATTTCAAATATGTAATATAAAAATTGTAAAATCTCTTATTAGTCATCTTTTATATTGATTTTATGTTGATTTAGATACTATTTTGGATATATTAGATTAAACTAAAGAATTGTAAAAATTCATTTCACCTCTTTCTTTTTACTTTTTTTCAATGTGGCTACTAGAAAATTTTCAATTACATATGTCTTCATAATCTGGTCCCCATTTCTGTTGATCAGTACTCATCTGGAAGGCAAGGTGGGGAGCTGGACACCTCACATTTCTCTGGCTCTTCCCCTGGGTTCGGATTTAGGCTCAAAGGGCCCCACGCCAGAGCTGTCACCAACCTGACTGCTTCTTTCCCGGGCGGACTGCAGCAGCGGTCCTCGAGCCTCCGAGAATGTGAGTGCTATGGATTGAACTGTGTCCTCCCTGCAAATCTATAGATTGAAGCCTTAATTCCCATGGGACAGAATTGGAGATAAGGCCTTTAAGGGGGTGGTCACAGTTAAATGAAGTCATAAGGTTGGAACCCCGATCCATTAGAGCGGGCGCCCTTATAGGAAGAGGGGGAAACACCAGAGCTCTCTCTTCAGCACGTGAGGACCCACTGAGCAGGTGGCCATCGGCAGGCAAGGAAGAGAACCCTCACCAGAAACTGAACCCTGGCGAAACCTTGATCTTAGACTTTCCAAACTCCAGAAATGAGAAAAAATACATTTCTGTTGTTTAAGCCACCCGGTCTGTGGTATTTTGTTATGGCAGCCTGAGCAGACTAGGGCAATAAGCATTACCTGGGGAGCTTAGAAATACAGGTTGTTGGGTTCTATTCTTGAAAGATGCTGAGTCTGTTGATCTGGGATAAGCCTGGAAATTAGCCATTTTCAAACAGGCAGTCTGGGCATTCTATCTCCATGGACTATACTTGGAGGTACCCTGGAATGAAGCAAACATAATTATCTAGACTCCTGTTGGCACTGTTAAATCCCTAGCTCTACCACTCTAGCTGTGGTAGCCCAGTTAGTTTGATCATGAGTGCCCCCTTCTGGTAAAGTGGGGTTTTTTTTTACCATGCATGCAAACAATCAAATGTGCAGGTCCCCCCACTATCAGAAAGTTGAGTGTTCCTATGACACCTCTAGTAACCTGAAATGGTGAAAAGAAGCAATCACCTTAGGACACATGTTCCTAACAGATGCACAAAATGAACCGAGATAAAGCACAGATGCTCAAGAAACAGTTCAAGGTTATGGCAGCTTGATGTCGAGATGCTGAATCTAGTTCCCGGGGAAGGAGCTGAGCAACGCCAGCCTCGCTGCCCAGGGTGCACGCTGCCTCCATAACCTCTCGCTGTAAACCAAACGCTGAACGCTATTTTCACTTTTCACCTTTTTTCGTAAAAGCAAAAATCCTCTTCAGATTTCTTTTAGAGAAAACAAGTACTAACGTGGGTCTCCCATAACAGCAACGTGGACTAAAGCAAACTTTCGAAAGCTGGGAGATATTTGTATACTTATTGACACGTTGCATATGCCCAGCTGTGAATCATATACTGAATATTAGTAAAGCTTATTTTCAATAAAAATAAGTAAAGGTAAGAAGTTATGCTGTTTTCTTCCTGGATCCCAGTGGATCATCTTTAGCCCTTGAGGCCTCTCACTGAACAAGTTATCTATCGTACCTCAGACCTCCTAGCCTTTGCACGTGCCATTTCTATTCCGCCTTCTGGACACTGAGCAAATGACTCTTCCTCAGGATTCAGCTCATAAATCTCCGTGCAGCTCTTCCTTCCCTCTGCCTTCCGCAGGCGGAGGTGCTCGCTCAGCCCCCTGCAGCACCTCTGTGGGGTTATCACACCGAATTGCAACTAGTTCACCTGCCAGCACCCTGAGGGCATGGACTGTGCTTTGTTTCTCTGTTTCCCCCGTGCCTTGCACACAGTTCCAGGCACACACTGTGTATTTTTGCAATGTTTGTAATAAGCAAACCAATGAACAAAAGTGCAATTAATCAATACTTTAAGCAAGTTATTGCCCTTTTCTGTGGAAGCAGAATCACCCCAGTGGATCATGAGAAATAACCCCCATGAAGGAGTACAGTGTGAAAAGCTACCTGAAGACATACTGTGTTTTAAGTGTGGGTTTACAAAGGCACATAGAATTCACACCGAGCTGAGGATGAAAGCAAAGTGCACAGCCTAAGCCACTCACAGCACAAAGGACATAAAAGGGGTGCTTTCCTTTCTTTTTCTTTTTTTACTGCTCTTTTAATTGTTTAATTTTCTTAAGGTCAGATCCTCCTGGCAAAGTATAATGATGGTCAGTGAGAAGTCTCAGCGCATCTTTGCGGGGCAGGACGAAGATGGATGGGGAACAAGAGGGCTTTTAAATGCGTGATAATTTGTGATCTACATCCAGGTCTGTGCTGTACAAAATGAAGGAATCACCTGGTCCAAGCTCCAGAATTTTATGGCTAAGAGTATCACCTTTTGGACGCATAAACCTGGCTTGGAGTGTATAACAGCAAGTGTCCCCTGTCTGTGAAATCTGCTCAGCCTCCATATTTAGAGGTTTGTCTTCCCTGTTCCTTCCTGTGCACCCGGTTGTCTCTGACCCTAAGCTTCTCCAGTGGGTGGGTCATAACCAGAGCTCTGGCTGGAACTCTCTGGGTGCTCTGTCCTGTGTGCTGGGGCCCAGGCTGATGAGATCAATGCTTTGCCACGTCCCTGTTTACACAAAAGCTTTCTCTCTCAGCAGGAACTTGAAAGAAACAAAGCTATTTAATCGGTTTATCTTCTTAGACCCACTTAAAAAGACTGACCCTTGGAAAATAAAATACATGTCTGTTTATGAATCCCTTTTCAAAGTGATTAGCAAGTAACATTAGCAAGTAGAAAGATTTCCATATTGTTCTCCGAAAAGTGGGGTTGCCAGATTTAGCAAATAAAAATGTAGGACATCCAGTTAAATTTGCATTTCAGATCAATGATGAATAACTTTCTAATATAAACATGTCCCAAATACTGCATGTGTCCTGCATTTTATCTGGCAACCCTATCTGAAAGGGAGACGTCTCCACATAACCCTCACGGGGAGGATTTCTCTCTGTGTGTTTTTGGAAATGTTTCCTATCAGCTGAGAGATATATATTAATAAAAACATACGCCTGAGGTTGAGCCTTCTGAATTCTCTTCTGGTTCACTCTCTGCATTGATCCATCAATGTTTCATCCCCAATATTTTTTGCACATTTACTCTGAGGCGGGTACTGGGTGAATTGCTGGGGAAACAAAGATGCTGCAGAATGACATGGTCCCTGACGTCTTGGAGCTTATAAGGCAGCTGTGTGATCCTGAACCTCTCTGCACCTCATTTTGCCAACCATAGAGTGAAGCAGCTGATCACCTCGGACCATGTTTCCCAAAGTGTGTTCTTTGCTAAGAGGTATCACATCAAAGAAGGTTTCCATGATCAAAAATTTAAGACAGATTGAGTTTAAGAGAGTGATATTTTACTGTGGTCTCTAAATGGTGCCTGACCCAGGAACGCTCTCTTCAAGGAACCTGGGACTGGTGTTCTGAGGAACACACTTTGGGAAACACTGCCATGAGCTGAAGCCTAAAATCCTTTATTAATCTGGATTCTGTGATTCTGTACTTGTCTTCTTGCCTTTCTCTGCCTAAACCTCCTTCATCCTTAGAGATCCAGCCCAAATGTTCCCTCCTCTGTGAAGCCGTCCCTTCTGACTCCCCCCAGCCCCTACCACCCCCACCCAACACACACACACACACACACACACACACACACACATACACACACACACACACACTCACACACTCACACATACACACACACACTCACACTCACACACACACACTCACACACACTCACACTCTCACACACACACTCACACACACACTCACACACACACACTCACACACTCACACACACACTCTCACACACACACTCACACACACACTCACACACACACACTCACACACACACACACTCACACACACACACTCACACACTCACACACACACTCACACTCACACACACACTCACACACACACTCACACTCACACACACACACTCACACTCACACACTCACACTCACACACACACACACTCACACTCTCACACACACACACTCACACACACACACACTCACACACACTCACACACACACACTCACACACACTCACACTCACACACACACTCACACACACACTCACACACACACACACTCACACTCACACACACACACACACACACACTCACACACTCACACACACTCACACTCTCACACACACACTCACACACACACACACTCACACTCACACACTCACACACACTCACACTCTCACACACACACTCACACACACACACTCACACACTCACACACACTCACACACACACACTCACACACACACACACACTCACACACACTCACACTCTCACACACACACACTCACACACACTCACACACTCACACACTCACACACACACTCACACTCACACACACACACACACACACTCACACACACACTCACACACACACACTCACACTCACACACAGACACTCACACACACACTCTCACACACACACTCACACACTCACACACACACACTCACACACTCACACACACACTCTCACACACACACTCACACACACACACTCACACACACACACACACACACTCACACACACACTCACACACTCACACACACTCACATTCACACACTCACACACACACTCACACTCACACACACACACACTCACACACTCACACACACACTCTCACACACACACTCACACACACACACTCACACACTCTCACACACACACTCACACACACACTCACTCACACACACACACACTCACACTCACACACTCACACACCAAAGAGCAGGGACAATACCTGTCTGCCTCTCTTCTGCATCTCAGCACCTAGCACTAGCCCTGGCCCATATAATGAGTTACATCGATAAACCTATTTCTTTTTAAATAAGCAAGTCAAAAGATGAATGTTTACCTTTCCAATCATTTTTTTTTCTTTTTTAATCCTCAACTGGAGGATATGTTTTTATTATTTTTTTTAGAGAGAGAGGAAAAGAGAGAGAAACATCAATGTGAGAGAGAAACATTGATCAGTTGCCTCCTGTACACACCCTGACCGGGGATTGAACCCACAACCTAGGTATGTGCCCTGACCAGGAATCAAACCCACAACCTTTTGGTGTATGGGGTGACGCTCCAACCAACAGAGCCACACCATCCAAAGCATCAGTAAATCTATTTTTTAACAAATGAATAAGTGAAGTAACACGTAGTACCAACAGTTACCCTATCCTCTACCTTCTCATAGTCCTTTTTTGTTGTGATATAATTATTTCTTCAATATCTACTCTCTATACTGGAACTATTTTGAGGACAGCAAAGAAATATTATTCGTTTTTCCATCCCACTAAATGAGTGCAGTCTCTGCATACAATTTTCTCTTAATAAAAAATAATAAATAACAATACTGACTGTATCAGGCACTCACATGAATTATTATTTAATCTTCAGAACAATCTCATGAAGACTGTTGGGGTAAATACTGCGGACTGGCTTGCCCAGCCTCTAGGCTGCAAAGCTGAAAACAGTGTTTCTCAGATTCCTGTGGAGCTAGTTAGCATTTCTCATGAAATTAGGTTATAAGTATTTGCATGAGTTTGGGAAGGTGGAAATGAAGCAGAGGTCACTTCCTGTCCCCCTTTGGCAGTTTCATTCTGGAATCAAGGGTGTGGAGATGTGAGATTTTCCTGTGGCAGCATTGTGGCTTTTCTCCACCTTCCTGGGCACCTGAAGCAGAAGCAGTGTCCACGTGACACTTCAGTTGTATGTCCCTGAACTGGACAGTTCCCACAGCAGCTCAGAGGTACCAGCTCCCCTGGTGGGCCCGTTCTGGGATGGGGACTCATTCGAGGAGATCCAGAGGAGCGGTTGTTCTTCCAGCCCTGCCGACAACTGTGTAAGTAGATAATACCCTGTGTTAAATCTTTTTCTGCTAAAAATACTTGGAAGGGTTTCTATTTCTTATGCTGATTGCAAAAATTACTATCATCTCCACTTTCCAGAAAAAGAAAACAACAACAGCTAAGGTTGTACAGCGATTAATTCCCTCAGTCCCAATCTATTAAGGGGCAGAGACGAGACTGAACTCAAGGGCCAAACCTCGTTGTCAGACTGCCCTCAACAAGATGCAGGGAGGTGGGAGCAGAGGAGGCAGTAGAACTCAAGAAGAAAAAACTGGCTGGATTTATCAAGCAACTACTTAGAACTATTGGTAAAATATATGCAAAGATTAATCTACAAGTTAGTTTCTCAGACCATCATTTAAAATAGGAGAAATTCAGAAACAACCTCAATGTCCAATAACAGGAACTGGTTACATGAATTATCCACACAATGGAATTATGCAGACTTTAAAAATAGTATTGTACAGTCCAGCTGGTGTGGCTCAGTGGTTGAGCGTCACCTATGCACCAGGAGGTCGCCGGTTCAATCCCCGGTCAGGACACATGCCCAGGTTGCAGGCCCAATCTTCAGTAGGAAGCACGCAGGAGGCAGCCAATCGATGTTCTCTCTCATCGATGTTTCTATCTCTCTCTCCCTCTCCCTTCCTCTCTCTAAAAAACCAATAAAGAAAAAAATAATAATGTTGTACAAAAGGATATGATATACAGCTCTATGTTAATAAATTTGAAAACCCGGTTGAAATAAAAAACATTTTAGGAAAAAGTTTATCAAAATTCACCCAAGAAATGATATAAGAAAACATGATAAATAAGTTTGATAGCAATTATAAAAGTTGCAAAGAATTGCCCCTAGGTGAAAAGACACCTGGCCTCAATGGCTCCATGGATGAATTTTCTCAAATTTTCAAGGAACTGACAATTTCAAGGTTACCCAAACCCGTTCCAAAGCCCAGAGCTTTCCAATTCTTTTCAAAAAATCCGAATACTACTGACTTCAAAACCTAACAAAACCTTGACAAGGAGAATTCAGCAATAATACTCTAAAAGAGTGATGTATCAGGCAAGTTTTATTCCAAAAATAATTCAATATTAAGAAATCTATTCACATGAATCCCCACATTAATAGTCAAAGGGGAACAACCATGTGATGACGTAAACACATGCCTAAAAAAGGAATTTGGTAAAATTTAATGCTCATTCCTCATAAAAAATTCATAACAAGGTGGGGCATATGGGAATAGGAATATGTGATGATAGCTGTAACATAATGAACACTTTATGTATATTTAGAAAAGACTGGGCACATAGATAAATATGTAGATCTCAAGAAAGCCAACTTAATAGAGAATAACTATAGAAATATTTGTTCAAATCAGAATGATGGAAAATTGTCCACTGTTTCTATTATGGTCTAACAGTAGTCTGGTGGTTAATGCAATTAGATGCAGACAAACATGAGTTTTAGCAACTACAAAGTTCTCTGCAAGTGTCAGCCATTGCTCTCATAGACCCCTCCATGGAATCAGCAGAATACCAACTAAACTCTTGAATTAGCAAGGCTTCCTCAGACTCTCACCCTCTGTCCACACCTACCACAGCCTGTTAATCAGTATGACTATGAAATAATGAATGTTGATATTCACTTCCTTTCCTCAGTTCTTCGGGTTTTCTTGGGATGTCTATAGCCCGACAAGACCTGCCGGTCCTTTGCAATAATTCCAAGCTCCTGCCTCATCTCCTCGGGACTAAGCTCTCAGAGGAACATACCCCTGCCATGGCCTTAATAAGGACCCATGGGTTGAGGTATGACTCTTCCCAGTAGCATGTTTTCTTTGTAACACAGCAGCTTGCTAAAGACCAAATATCTTACCTGACAGGAAGGACCTAATGGAGGGAATTTCAGGAAACAGTGGCAGATGCATGGTACCCAAGAAGGAATTCGTGTCCTCGCTGAGCCTTTCAAAATGTTATAGTTACTGCTTCTACTGAAAGGCTGTCCTGTATCTGACTGGGTTTTTGCTGTTGTTATTGTTCATTCTTTAATATTACATTTTGTGTCGGCTTTCAAAATGAAAGTCACAATTAAAAAAGAATAAAGGCCCTGGCTAGGTAGCTCATTTGGTTAGAGCAGCATCCAATACATGAAGGTTGCAGGTTCAATCAACACATCGATGTTTCTCTCTCTCTCTCCCCCCGTCTCTCTCTTTCTCTCTCTCTCTCCCGCCCTTCCCCTCTCTCTCTAAAATCAATACATTCTTTAAAATCACCAAAAGTAAATACGTGAGGACTGAGCTTCCTGGAAGCCAAGACAAAAAATGAAATGCATCACATTCCAGACCTCTCACTACTTTCTGAACAGCACTGTCAGCTTCTTGAAACAAAGTTCTCCCTGCCATTACCTTCCAACACACACACTTGCACATGCACACATGCACACGTGCACACACATGCACGTACACACGCTCACACACACAAGCAATGCACATCCAGATGCTCCTTCAGAACCATCCTTGCAGAACTAACTTTCAGAATAAAGTTATTTGATAAAAAATCTGCAACAGAAATAAAAGACTCTGCCCATAAATGTAAGTCATTTTATTGGAAGATACCTCCTGGAGGAGGAAGGCACTGGCATAGAGCAAAGGCAAAATCAGTGGGAAGATTTTTAAAAATTATCTGAGCTTGGTCACAAATGTGAAAGGCTTAATTAGTTAAAATGTGAAAAACAGTCCCGAGTCTGAAAAATGGCTCTCCATAAAATATTCTTCATTATTCTTATTCATCAGAGTCAATGTGTGGCTTGCTTTCAACTCTTCTATATTGAAGCTAGAGAGACATGATGGTAAAATTTCAAGACAACGTGAAATGACTAGTGCCTCTTATTAGAAAGCAGCATTTTTCTTTTCAGGGTTATGTGCCGCCATTTTTCTTATTCATTACTGATGCAACATCAAGCTGTGAGCTTCTGCAGGGCTGAAAATAATTCATGCAACCAATCTTCTTTAACAAACTAATCATCTCTCCCCTTCAGGAAGTACAAGATATGGAACACCGGGGATGATGATGAAAAATAACAGTATTTATATAAACCTACTAGGCTCCACAATATCTTCAGTACAGTTAAGGGAAGTTTAACTGTGGTTAAAGATCTTTCCACTGAAACTCTCATTGACATAGGAAGGGCTCGCCACATCATTCGGACAGAAGTTTCCAAACACTGTTTTCAGAATCCCTTTACACTCTTATAAAAATTGTGAAGTACCCCAAAGAGCTATAGTTTGCATATATTACAACTATCAATATGTGCTATATTCTAAATTAAAGCTGAAATATTTTAAGTGTGTTTATTCATTTTATTTTTAAAAACTTATTAACATTATTCAAAAACACAACTGTATTTTGCAAAACAAAAACATTAGTGAGAAGAGTGGTATTGATTTACATTTTCGCAAATCTCCTTATGCCTGGCTTCACAGAAGATAGTTGGGTTCTCACATCTGCTTCTGTATTCAGTCTGTCCCAGGATCACACAGCATGTAGCCTATGGGAAACCCACTGCACACTCGTGAGAGAATGAGAGTAAAAAAGGAGATAACAATTTCGTTTATTACTAAAATAGCTTAGATCTTGTGGACCCCCTGAGAGTGTCTGAAGGACTACTAGGGTTCCATCAGCACATTTTGAGAACTGCTGATTTTGGATAAGACTGACTCCCATAAGTGTAAAATCAAGCTTAACTATCTAATGAAGAAAGCACTAGAAGCAGAAGAGTAAAACCTAAACAGAAATAGAAAACACAGTATCTGTTTAAGGGGATTAAAGTTTATTTTGCAATAGAGTAGTAGGATATATTGCATTACTCTTCAAAATATCTGCTGCTCTTCTTACCAGCTTCTCGAGTGGGCCCTTCCAACAGAGACGCTCCCTAAGGAACAATTATTACTCTTCCCAACCTATCGTGTTCATGACTGGCCATCTGACTCATTTTGGCCAATGAAATGTGAGTGGAAGTGACATGTGCTACTTCTGTGCAGAAGCTTTGAGGGCCATGGCATGCTTTCCTCATCCCTCGTCTCCTCTCCCATGGCATTCACAAGGCAGCATGAAGCCGAGTAGCGGTCAACCCATGAAGTCCATGCAATAAAATAGTCATCCACTGAGATTTTTTGAGTTGTTTGTTATTGCAGCATAACTTAGCCTATGGTGATTGATAAAGGTGGGATAAAGTGAATTCATAGAAACTTACATATTAAATAAAGTATCATAGTAACTATTCCCACATATTAAAAAATATTAAGCCAGGGGTGGTCTATGTCAGCATCCTCAATTTTTTCAGCAAATATTTAATTAAATGTTACAAGCATTAGGGAGTCAGGCCCTGTGCTAGACAGTGACTATTTAGGGATGAGTAAGACATGGCCTCAGCATGGAAGGCAGTGGTAGGAAGCATGGCTTTGACATGAGACCTAGACTGGAGGTCTAATTCTGCTGCTCATAACTGTAGGACCTTGGCAAGTTTCTCTGAGTTTTCTAATTCTCATCTGTAAAATGGGAGTAATAATACCTACTTCAGATGATTGTGAGAATTAATTGATATGATTATTTAAAGTATATAGCAGATAGCATAGCAGAGTATGTATTTTCAATAAAGACTACTTTCTTTCTACCTTTGTTCCTCCATCCTCCACCCCCCACTCCCAAATGAGGTTGGGATTCTAAACTCAATTCTATCTACTGGGTTTCTCAGTTACTTTTCTAAATTTTAGTCTTTCCCTAAATAAAAAATATATACATATGTACATCATACATATACACACACACAAATATATTCATTTAGTCTGTCACTCAACTAATAGTTAATACTATACTCATTGTACAGATGAGAAACCTCAAGCAGTGGGAGGCTGAATAACTTCCCCAAGGTCATATGTCAGCACATAGATATTTACCTCATTTTTTTAAATGGCTGATAATATTCAACATATTGATAGATTACAGTTTCCTTAAACATTTTCTTTTTGATGGACATTTTCAAGTTTTGTTATGTGTTTATCATCACAACAAAGGAACATCCTTATACAAATATCATTGTACACATATGTAGCAGCATTTGTAGGATAAATTCTTAGAATTGGATCATTAGGTCAAAGAGTATAGAAACTTAAATTCTGATAGATAACTGAAATTGCCTTTGAGAATGTCTCTGCCCATAGGGTATGAACTTGCCTTTTCCCCAGAGTCTCATCTATGCTATCCCCTTAACCTTCAGTGGCTTATGCCTCTGGGTCAGTGCTTACCAAACAGTGTTCCCAATACTCTCATCAGGCACTGCTTAGGAAAGGCTGCTGCACAGACTGCACCCCTCTTTTTTGTCCCTGGTAGGTTAATGCCTTGTTTCTCTGCTTTCACCCACAATGCATTTGGGGAGTCTGGCTGGAAGTGGGCTTTGTTCTGCTCTGAACTACACAAGAACAATTCATCTGACTGAAAGGTAACTTGTATATTGATCCAGAAACATTGCAGGAGTGTAGCTTTTTCATTGATTATTTGATAATGGGTCATTTCATTTCTATCTACTTCTGACTTCTCTGTCTAACTCGGATAAAAAAAGCCAGGTAACCCTGAGCACATAATTCATCTCAGTGAAGAGCTTTTGCCTGCTCATTCACATTAGCTCAAAAAGTGACCCTGCAAACCAACCAATCACTCCGAACAACATGAAGATGGCTCTTCCAACCTGCCCTATTCTTGTTTAATACTTGGGCAAGAAACGAAAGGAGCGTTTAGTTTGAAGCAAATTACATCTCATGTACTCTTGGAATGAGGCAAAAGCAAACCTAAAACGTCTTTCAATGGAGTGAGCCCACGTTGACAAGAGCACTTGTAATCGCTTCCATTGTGTGTTCTTAGCCAATTTACAACTCATTCATTGAATTAATAATGATCAGCTAGAATGCGCAGAAGCCCAATACCCAGAGCTCCATTCGTAGGCTGCTGCCCTGACATTTAAATATTTACTGATGATAATTGGATGACAGATAGGAATGGGCTCCGCCAGAAATAAATTCAATCTGCTTGCACACACGTCCCAGCCAAGAGCTCGTCGGGCCACGGAGACGCAGTACCAAGAGAAGTGGGGGAACGGGACTCTGAAGATACGTGAACACTAAAAAATTGCTCTGTTTAGTTAAAGGTAAACATTTTTTTAACCAAAAAACATCATGTTTTAACCAAATTGTCAACAAAAGAGAAGAGAATTTGGAATTCAACACTTTGCTTTCCTGGATTCTGAATTTTCCTTCTTATTTCAAAAGAATATTTGAGTGCTACTGGGCATTAAGGCTTTCGGTCTGTATGGAGACTAACAGAAGGCCCAGGATAAGGAATGGAAGAGGTGGACGGTAGAGGGGGAAAAGGCAAGAGAGGGAGAAGAGATTGATCAGAGAGAAAACCCTGAAAAAAATTTATGATAAAAGAGCCTTTGCAACCCATGACCTACCTTGTTAGCACTTAAAAACATTTAATCATTTCCCCCCAAGGTGAGTCAGACCGCTGCTTCCACCCGACAAATAGGAAAATACAGAGCTAATTTAGCTGACAGTGTTAATCACCTTACTGGAGCATTTACCCATCAAGATATGCCAGGTTACACTGCAGTAACAAAGAACCCTAAATCTTAATGACTGAAAACCGCAGTCATTTGTGCTCACAGCACAGGTCCATCTCAGGCTCCCAGGGCATTCTGCTCATCACAGTTACCCAAGGACGCAGGCTAAGGGAACAGCCGGTCGCCCTTTCAGGAGAATCTGGCATCTGTAACGGAACGTTCTGGCCTGGCAGTGAACGGCACTGAGGACTGCCATGGAGGCCATGCTTAAGACAGGTGTGGCTTTGAATTCCTTCTCTGCTTCTCACTAACCGCGCAAACTTGAAAATGTTACATATACACTTGGAGGATCAGATTCCTTATCTGGAAACCAGGAATAATACAACTGCAGAACCTAGCACATACCTGGGGCTCAATAGGTGATAGGCTTTTGTTTTTTTACTACGTGAAAAGACCTCCAAAGAGCCCAGTGGGTTCATACATATGTGTGCTTTTGCTCACTTGTACCACATTATACACAAAATTCCTTGAAGTGTATATTAAACCACATGCCTGCGTGTCTCAAGGCTCCACGGCCACTTCCTGGGGCTTCTAGCAGTTCAGTTTCGTACGTGGTAAAAGGTGACCGGAAGGTGAATGAAGAATTGAGCCAACGTTGTATGTCCTGATTTCCACTGCAACCCTCCATCTCACTGCTGTGTCCGACCTTCTGGGGACAAGGGAGAATTACCCTGCACCCCAGGACAGCATCTTTGGCAGCCAGCGTTTAGACAAGGATCAGATAAGTCAAAAGTTTATTGACACTATTCATATGTAATGATTACCCTTCACAACTCTATTTCCAATGATTAAGGAAAAATAAAGAGATCCAAAAAATGATTACTACTACAATAAAGCAGGAAGATAGTTTATGGAACATTGTATTTTAGGGAAGCATCGTAGGGTGGAGGCAGGAGAAGGAACGCATGCCTACCTGCAGGGAGAGAGCGGAGAGCCCATGGATGGAGCAGGTGCACTCCATCAGGCCTGACAGGTACTATTTCAGTGTTATGGGACCAATAAATTGAGGAGAGAATTTAGTACCTATTGTTTTAATACTCACCTAAAGAAATGTTTTAAATTTCGTATCTATGAATTTTCAGGGAGGACCAAGTAGTCTGTGCTACCCCAAGATGTCACGGCTAATGCTCTGTCAAACAAAACAAATCACTTCCCAGATGAAGACAACATTAAATATAATCTTCTGGCCCTGGCTTGTTTGGCTCAGCGGTTAGAGCGTCGGCCCGCGGACCAGAGAGACCCGGGTTCGGTTCCCACTAAGGGCACGTACCTCGGTTGCACTTTGTCCCCGGCCCTGGCTGGGGTCATGTGGGTGGCAGCCAGTCAATGTGTCTCTCTCACATTGATGTATCTCTCTCTCTTTTCTTCCTTCTCTCCCTCCCGCTCTGAGGATAATTGCAAAAATGTCCTCAGGTGAGGGTAAAAAAAATAAAATAAATAAATAAATATAATCTTCTGCATGTTTGTAAATGAATAACCAATTAATAATCACTCAGTCATGAACTAATAGCACTTACTAGGTCCCCCTTCCTAATTTCTCAGAAATATTTGGAAATTAACAGGATGTGATTAATCAGACTAAGCCCATAAGCTATTTCCAAGTCCTTGTTCCTTTTTTCTTCCCCATGACAAAGTGGGCTGCACCCAATAATTTCTGGGGTCACAGTGGCTGATCACTACGGTGAAGTGGAAACTGCAGGGGCAGCAGCAGCTGGCCAGGGCAGGCTGGTATCACATAGAAGGCTTGTCATTCACCGACCCTCACATCACACATTTCCACCTGCTGTCCATATCCCTTTTGCTGTGCGTGTTGACAAAGACTCAGCACCCGTGAGTCGGCGAACGGTCCGTGGTATGCTCCAGCGATGGGGACCAGAGACGTGGGCATTGAGAGCTTGTAGGGGAGGCAGAGACTCACCCTAACACATAAGCCCTGAAACAATTATGTAACAGCCACCAAAGTTATTAATTTGTTATCAGTGACCCTCTAGTCGAATGGAAGAGAACAGCTTCACTGCAGCAACAGAGGGTCAAGGTAACCTTTTGACTTTTTGTCTGTCAATGAGCCTTAATTCAGAAATTATGGAAGAACCTCTCTGCCTGAGTCCTGACTGGGCTTGTAGCTCTCGAGACTACAAGTGGCCTCCCTCGCATCGCTGTGTTTTTCTGGGCCACCGGCACCACCACCATGCACAGATCCATGTACCTGTTACAGGAATTAGGTTGTTACTTCCCTCTCAGCAGGAACTATCAAGTGGCCTTGTATAGTACCCATAGCACCTGCACCATTAGTACCCTAAACTGCTCTTGTCAAACTGACAATACGCACAGCCTTTATGGTGTCATGGCCTTGCCAGTAAGCACTGAAATACGTCAGCGCACACTTCCTGCGAGTGCAGTGGGTTTTCAGTCCCCCAGGGTGCCGGGCGGTGGGCTGCCGCCAAGGTGGAAGAGGGAAACGGGAGGTCCAGAGGACAGAGCACCAACCCCACCTCCACAAGCAAGGCTTCTGCTCTATCTGCTTAATACACCAGGGCCATGGATTTTCACCTGAGGAGGGGTCTGGTTCCTTAAAAAGTTTGAAAACCAAGGAGTGCCCAGATTGTAGGAAAATAAAACCAGTAGTTGGTGGGCCTCATTTAGAGAAGCAGCTAAGTGCCCAGCAGCGTCCTGGGTTTCCAGAGTAAGGCATTTTTCTTTCCCAACAGTGACCACTGGTTACTTCTCAGCACTCCAAGGAAAACCAGCAACCTGGAGTGACTCTGCACAGCCTCCTGGAGCCCCTACTTGGTTACCCTTTAAAAAAGTCACGTGAGGAAGGAGAAGAGATGTGAACAGGACAAGTAGGAAAGCAGCAGCACTATGGCAGCATGGAAATGCTCCCCCGCTCCCCTGCTCCCCTGCCTGCTCCCCTCCCCTGCTCCTCCCTGCTCCCCTGCTCCCCTGCTCCCTGCTCCCTGCTCCCTGCTCCTCTGCTCCCCCGCTCCCCTGCTCCCCCCTCCCCTGCTCCTCCCTGCTCCCCTGCTCCCCTGCTCCCTGCTCCCTGCTCCCCTGCTCCCCTGCTCCCTGCTCCCCTGCTCCCCCGCTCCCCTGCTCCCCCCTCCCCTGCTCCTCCCTGCTCCCCTGCTCCCCTGCTCCCTGCTCCCCTGCTCCCCTGCTCCCCTGCTCCCCTGCTCCCCGGGCATTTCCCAGCCATCTTCACAGGAACAGTCCGAACCAGCTATTGAAAGTTTCACGCAGATTGAAGGACGTTGGGGGACAAAAGAAGCTGAGTGGAGTCTGCACTCAGAAGGCCCGTGGTGGCCTATCCACTGACAGTCTTGCTGAGTCTACGGACAGGGAGAAACTAGACCCCAGGCTGAATCATCTGTAGTCAATTCTGGAAGCACCTCCAGACAAAACAGCAGTCAGACACCCTGGCACCAAAGGTACGACCAAGAAAACACTGGCCAAAGATCTGTTTACAGGTCTGTGATCTCAGAAGAACCTGTAGCAAAAAGTCTCTGGCTGCAAATGCATCAGACTGTTTCCATCCTAGCTGTCCCTGTAGATACGCAGCCGGGAGTGAAATGGACCTGTGCAGATTCAATGTTCATCCATTAAGCAACAAATGGTATCCAAGGTGGTAGAGCAGGAAGGTCTTCCCGGGAGAAACCCAGACTCCAAGACCTGCGGGTTCATGTTAATCCTAGAAGCCCCTGTGTAGGGACCCTCCTGTCTATGAAGACCCCCTAACCTCTTCAGCATCCTGGGGACCAGACAAGGGCAGGGGGTCTCCCTAGCTGGGGAGGAGAATGGGAGAGAGTTGATGGTGGCTGGAGAAAGAGATCCAAAGCTTGGGCAAAGGCGTCTCAGAACCCTGAGCCCGTTTCTGGCTCCTGGACCAGAGCAGCTTTTCCATGCACAGACTCTGATGTTTCCTCTTCAGACCTCCTGGGACGTCTCCCTGCCTTTCATCATCCCTGACACTCTTCCACTGATGAGCTCCTTTCAGAGCTGGCCCGGGTGACTACTGCTTCCGAGGCCACAGCCCCGACACCCACTGCCCGAATGGAGCTCTTCGAAGACCTCAGGAAGGGTCTGAGTTTGAATGACTTTTCCTCCAAGCAGCAACTCCAGGAGAAGCTTCGGTCTCGGTTTGAGGGACATAGTTTCCACCATGCACCCAGCCCCAGAGCTGTCCACCTGAGGACCTCGCGGTGGAGAAGGACAGAGCTGTCCGGCTTGTCACAGTGTTGCCTCTCTGACCCTCGAAGAACTTCCTCTGTCTCATCTCCAATCTGAGCCAGCCTACAGGACTCTGGGGTCACAAACCAATCCTTTCTGTCCTCAAATAAGGCAGCTTCTTGCACCCGTCACCAAGGCAGCCCCCATCATCACTTGGAAGGAGGTTCAGCAGCTTTGCTGTGGGGCAGCTTTGCTCTGGTATTTTTATTATATCTACAGAAAAATTGGGGGACAGTTTATAAACCCTAAAGACTTAAATTGGATTTTTAGAGATTCATTAGCTCATGAAATCTTAGGGTATGTCACTGTTGAATGAAAGCCAACAGAAAAGGATCGGAAATATGCACCTCTGGTGACCACATGGTGTTTCATAGTGAGACTTCTCTACCGCCAGAGGCCAGCAGATGACCAGGTGGGGGGAAGTTCCAGTTCTTACTTCTCTGTTTGCCAACAACATACTCAGCTGTCCAGAATTCATCTGGGAAGAGTCCCACAGGAATCTGGCAGTCACATCAGAGCAAGGGAATTTGTTCAGAGTGATTAGAATGGAAAGTTAGAGCAGGAACTTTCTAATATCACTAATTCACAACAGAGATTTGCACTCCTTGGGGGCTTACTAGGAAGGAAAGACATCAGGCTGAGTCAGAGGAATTTGGATCATCTCAGTACAGTAGGATTTGAAGGCTGAAGGCATATCTGCCGTTGCAGCGACAAAAGAGAAGATGGGACCATCAAGGCAGGCCCAGGCAGACAGCAAGGCGATGAAGTGACAGCAAGGCAGCCGTCCTCTGGCTCTGAATTCCCATCCCAATCCAACTTGCCATGGAGACACTGGCAGCAGACTCCCTCTCCAGAGCCCACGTCTCCCACAGTGCCTCGCCTGACCACACAGTCAGGTCCATGGACAGGTCATCTTCCCTTAAAACAGTGGTATAGGACGGTGGCCTAGAGGGAAAGCTCAGAAGGAACTTCGCTTTAAACTCCAGAGCTCATGTTAGATTGCTGTTCGCCTGCATTCCTTAGGCAAGTACTGCAGGCTAATGCTTGAGTTTGAAAGTGCAAAATGAAGGGAAAGGAGGGTGAGTTGGGGAAGGATGGGAAGTAAATGCGGGTTAATGTCTTACTGCGGTATCCGCTGTTTCCCAGCAAGTCTTAACGAGACGTAGCCATTGCACAATAGATGTATCTCCTTGGCCACACAGAACATCTCTCTGGTCAGGCTATAAAGAGAAAAAAATGCAGGACTGTCCATCAAAGGGAGAAAGAGAGAGAGAAGTTATCTACCCATCTCCAGTCTTATTGGCCAACATGGGCTTTGCTTCCCTGTGTTTCTGAGTTGCATCGAATGGCCCCTGTCCCTGAGGAAGCCAGAGCCCCCACTCGTGGTGTGATGCTCACTCACGTCCAGGAATGCTGGGCGGAAGCAGAGCCTGGGCATCAGGACCACCCCGCGCCCAGCCAGTCGATCCCCACCGCAGCCGCTGAGATGGCGGAAGCAGCTGCGTTTAGGAGGCAGGTGAGGCCAGGAGAATAAGGGGCACCTGAGATGTGTCAGGTAAAATGACATGATATTTGGTTAAAGGAAATCCTTACCCCTTACTCCTAATTTTCAACATAGTCGTCGTCAATTCTGAATCCATCCCTGGGATGGGCAGAAGCTGAAGGCTAGGGAGCCTAATGTAAAGCGCGGGGCTCTCTGCCTCTCCGAGTGACCCCCAGGAATGGAAGACGCCTTGTGTCTCACTGCCCTGCTCTGAGACAGGCTTTCCCCTCTCCATCCACAAACATATTGACCAGATGGAAACAGTTTGGGCCCACTGGCCCTGGTCCTGCCGTGCGGGGCCAGCCACTCGATGTGTCCCTCGGGCACTGATGTTTCTCTCGCTCTCTCTCTCCCTCTCTCTCCCTCCCTCCCACTCTATCTGATGATTTTTTTAAAAAGAAGAAAAAGGAGCCAGAAAGAACTATGCATCCTCTTTTCCATGTTTTGAAACAGCAAAGCATCAGGCTGAGGGGTTTAGGTGGGGCTGTGGGGTCTGACTGCCTAGTGTCACTGGGGCCACCACTTCCCAGTTATGTAACCCCTTTCCTCTGTTCTCTCATGTGGAAAAATGGGCATAAAGTTAGAACCTCCTCATAGAGCTGCTGTGAGGACGGAAGACGGTCGCTGGCAAGTGCCTGACCGGGGCCGGGAACCTAGAAGTCAGAATTAGTGGTAGTAAATAGAAGTTCTCTTGCCTTTTATTATACTAAATTTTTTGTCCTACCTGCCAAAAAGTTGGAAGGTACATTGCAATGGCATTGTTTACAAACGTGTTTATTTCTCCTGCTCTCCTGCTCTGTTGTATTTGCACCGTCATGGGAATGGCCTTTGTAATAAGCTGCATCTTTACGCCCTTTTCATCATGCTGTCCTCTTTTATTTATTTATTTTTTCCTTTATTGATTTTAGAGAGAGAGGAAGTGAGAGGGAGAAAGAGATGGAAACATTGATGAGAGAGAACATCGATTGGCCGCCTCCTGCATGCCCCCCACTGGGGATCGGGCCCACAACCTGGGCATGTGCCCTGACCGGGAATCAAACTGGGTCGACGCTCAACCACTGAGCCACACCGGCGGACTCATGCTGTCCTCTTTTAACCAGCCCCACCCCAGTCCCAGTTTTCCGGATAAAGAAACTGGCAGCTGGCTTGTGTCCTGTACCTAACGCCCTTTCCAGGGTAGGTGCCTGGCTGCGCACTGACCCTTCAATGCTTTGTGTCTGGAAAGGGCTTGTCCCTCCATTGAAAGGTGAGAGCAGCCAGGCGGGATCAGCTGTCACCATCTGGAGTGTTAGGGGCGGCGGAGCGCTGAGGAAGAGGAGCTGGAGTGAGAGTCCTTAAAAATACACCAATCGCTCATCAGCCTGCTGCAGCTTCCCAGCCCGTGGCCACCCCTGAGCTAGTGGGTCCAGCCAACACTCTCTGGAGGTGTAGGGGGCACCCACCCCATCTTGTCCTGCTCAAATGGTGCATTCTGTTTCCTAGAACAGTGAGTCTCTCGGGTACTGGACAGTTTATTACTCGAGATTTAAAACTCAAAGCCTCAAGATACAAACAACTGCTGTTTCCTCAAGGCTCCTACAGGTACAGATTGCTTCGTAACCTCCTTGGGACCCCAAAGGTCACACTCACCTGGGTGATCCCTTCACGGCTGTCAGAAAGTCACCACGGCTCTGGCCAGTGGTTCCCCCGAGCTGGCAGCCTCCAGCAGGGCCTTTCCTACTGCAGCGAGGGGGAGGGGTCGTACAAGGTGCTGGGAGAGGAGGGGGAGGTCGCAGCTGCAGGGAGCCTCTTCCCCTGGGCGCCATGCTCCCTGGAACTCATCCCCGCTGTCTCCGAGTCTGACCACGGCATCAGCAGGGAAGTTATGTGGGTGGCTGAAAGGAAAATAGTAGCAAGTGCTCCTGCCCTGTGGGAGGAACCTCCTGCTTCTTGGGAACTGCTGATGGGCTTCTCCTGTGGGGCCCCGTGTCCCCAGGGCCTTTACAGTCATCTCCATCATCTCGGGCCACAGGGCGCAGACTGAGGGTGGGAGGTGAGCCCTGGAAAGATGGAGGAAGAGTCACTGCAGACCACCAGGCCCTCTGTGTCAGGAATCCCAGATGGACCAGGAGCACTGGGCTACAATAAAGGGCCTGGTTTCACAGTCCTGGGAAGCCACTTAATCCCAAACAAAACAAGCAGCCTGGCCAGTGTAGCTCAGTGGTTGAGCGTTGACACATGCACCAAGAGATCACCGGTTCCATTCCCGGTCAAGGCGCATGCCCAGGTTGTGGGCCCGATCCCCAGTGGGGGGCATGCAGGAGGCGGCCAATCGATGTTCTCTCTCATCGATGTTTCTCTCTCTCTCTCCCTCTCTCTTCCTCCCTCTCTAAAATCAATAAAGAAAAATAATAAATAAATAAATAAATAAATAAATAAATAAATAAGCAAAGAAAATTCCAACACCATCCACTCTTGGTAACAACAGAGCAAGGCCTGCTGATTTGTTCAGGCCCCAGCTAAGCCCAACAAAAGAGGGATAGCCATTAGAATTTTACCACCTCTGACTCAGACGGTCAAGATGCAACATTAATTTTATATAAATCAATTTAATGTCTGTATCTTAGCCCCTATTCTGCTGATGGTAGCAAACTTAATCTTGGTAAACTTAAATAAATGTCCATGCACACCGTATCTTCCCCAGCCCCACTCTGGGTCTCTCTCCGCCCCTCCTTGCCCTTCCAGGGGGCACGGACCTTT
This sequence comes from Tadarida brasiliensis, assembly GCA_030848825.1. Lineage (NCBI taxonomy): Eukaryota > Metazoa > Chordata > Mammalia > Chiroptera > Molossidae > Tadarida > Tadarida brasiliensis. The sequence goes on along the minus strand of CM061257.1, from coordinate 205,600,422 downwards.
GGGTATTCTTTTTGTACCAAGGTGGGTGCCAGGACTCCAGCAGGCTACCTCGGAGGCCCTGGCTGTCCCCAGTTGCCTGCGACCTCTCCGCCTCTGTGGACACCACACACAGCTAACACAGTCACTCATGCTGTGGGGTCACCCACACTCATCTGAGATTTCTATCAACATCTCCCCAACCTGGTGCTTGGCTCTGGTGATTTGATCCTTTCTGTGAAATATTCCTGACATTAAATTTAATTTATCTCCTTTTATAACTCAAAAAAACAAAACCAAAGACACTCTCCAAAGCCAAGAAAAAGTTTGCGTTTGGCAGGAAAGACTGTTCTTGTTTAATTATTCATTCTTTCCAATTCTATTATTTATGAAGTCAACCTTATGCTCCTTCAGGTTTTTTGACTTTGGGAACTCAAATAACAATAACAGCCATAATAACAATAACAATGATGATGATAATATTTAAGTAGCAACAACTTTCCTCCTCTTGGCAAGGAACTGTGGGCTTCCGGCCCGTGCTGTAGCCCAAGGAGCTGCACAACCCACACAGCCGCTGACGGAGCCTCCTCGGTCCAGGCGCTGCCCTGGGTGCTGAGCTAGAAAGAGCAAAGAAAGGAAGTGCTGTGCTTTTCAAATAAGCACCGTTTAGGACCCAGAGGAAGTAAAAATGTCTAACCCCAAACCAGTTCTGTACAAGCACTGGTCCAACCAAAACAAACAGCCCCTGCCATGCGTCTGAGGCTGTGGCTGTCCCGCCATTGTCCCGAAGGGAAAGGCCAGCTAACCACGGTGCCCTTCAACGGCCATTATTCTCTGTCTTCAATGTCGATTATTCTCTGTCTTCTTTGTGAGAACCCTCTAACTGAAAAATTGAGGAAAGAAAATTGAGAGAGAAGTCCTGTAAGCATCACAGGACTATTTACTAAATCATAAAATTTGGAAACGTTGAGAAACATACAGACTATTTTTGTGAGACACTCAGGCATGCATAATAAATGATATTTATTTTCATTCTAATGTCATTTTACTTTTTTCTTTATTGCACAAACTATGATTTCTAACATTGATGCAATGCCATTACCATCGATAGTAAAATGTCCTCAATCCCCCAACGCTGTCCTTCAGAGTGATTTCCCCCAACATCCAGGATCCCATCCAGGACCACATGTTGCATTTAGTTGAAATATCTCTTAATTTCCTTTAATCTAGTTCCTAGACATTTTGTTTTTTATGGCATTCAATTGTTTTAAGAATCCAGGCCAGTTTTTTTGCCAAATGTTCCCAGATTTGGATGCTTGGTTGTCTCTGCTTGGTGAGACTCGGGCTCAACATTTCCAGCAAGAGTCCCGAGCAGGTGGTGCTGTGTCCTCGTGTGTCCTCGACCCAGGCCACTGTGTCGATCACATTCTTGGTGATGTTATTGGACCACTAAGTCAAGGTAGTGTCTGCCAGAGTTCTCCATCATAAGAGGACCTTTTTAAATTAATAGGTAATCTAGGGGATGATACTTTGAAACTGTATGAATATTCTCTTCCTCCAAAACCTTCCACCCAGTGGTTTCAGCATCCATTTTTTTTTTTCAGCATCCATTTTACCTAAGCCCGGCTGGTGTGGCTCAGTGGTCGAGTGTCGACTCATGCACCAAGAGGTCACCTGTTCAATTCCCGGTCAGGGCACATGCCCAGGTTGTGGGTCAAATCCCCAGTGGGGGGCATGCAGGAGGCAGCCAATCGATGTTCTCTCTCATCGATGTTTCTATCTCTCTCTCCCTCTCCCTCTCCCTTCCTCTCTCTCCAAAAATCAATAAAGAAAAAAAAATTCTTACCTGACATGGACACTAGGCTGGGGAAGGCACGAGGGGGTGGAAGTGGGAAGGAGGGGGTCAATGGGGAAAAATAGGGGCCTCTGTAATACTTTCAACAATTAAAAAAAATGCTTACCTGAACCAATTATTACTATGGTGATTGAAAAATTATGGTTTTGTATCATTCCTTTGTGTTTATTAATTGGCATTCTTCTTCTACCAAAAAAATAAAAAGCTTTTCCTTCTCCCCTTCCACTTTTATTTAGTATAAATGTAGACTGGTAGATTCCTTTTTAATGCAATGTGTTATTATCCACTGCTGTTATTAATTTTGATGCTCAAGTTGTCCCAAATTGGGTTAGGAGAGCCCCTTAAAACAAAGCCTGTGTCATTTTGACATGTCCCCTTTAGTTTTGAACACATTATGATGGTATTTAAAATGAAAGAAGGAGATTAAAGGAAATGTAGAAGAAGGAAGAACCATGAAGGACTGACCAAGAGGGTAGTCATGGTGACAATGGCAATTTTTTTTTTTTTTAACAACTAAAACAGAGATCTCATTTTCGGCCAGAGCTTCCCATTGTCCACCACTGAGGTTCAGACACATTCAGAAGCCACAGGGACAGGCCTGACAAGAGTCTATGTGCAAGGAAAGTCTTTGGGGATGAACTCAAGATTTTCCCCCGATGGGTTAAAAAATGTTGTTATGCCTGGCAAACAACCTGTGTTCAGAAGGGTGTAGAAAGGCAGGCCTCGTCCTAAAGGAGGGTCAGCCAGCACGACTTACTGGTCCTTGGTTATTAAAGGAGAATAGAGGTCCTCAGGATGCAAGTGTGGGGCTATTTTATGAATCCCCTTCCAGCCAGTCCTGAATGTGAGAGAGACGCAACTGAGAGGACTGTAAAACTGTCACCATGGAAGCTCAGACAGCACTGCTTTGGGACCCTTGCAGCAGGTGGTAACACAGAGGCAAGGGAAACACTCTTCCCTTTGGCAGTAGAGCCCCGTGTGGCATTGGTCCACTCTGGCTGGGGGATCGTCTGTACCTGGCGTAACAGAGCAGGCTCTGCAGGTGGAGACTTCTTCATGAGTACCTGGAGACTGACCCCAGAAATCCTTCAAGTGGTAGAGAAGATGGACTATTTGGATAATTCTGCATGCACAGAAGACGCCAACGCCAGATTAATATTCGAAATAAATATACCTGGATGGTAAACATGGAAATTATAATTACCCCTGAAAACAAAGATTCAGTAGGATTCTGCTATGTCTCAAGGCCAACTAGCTAGTTAGTGATATTTATAGAGCTTGACTTCCTAGTCCAACATTCTTTGCAGCTAGCAGAAGGAAAATGAAGAATTCTAGAAGAATGGAAAGAAAAGAAAACAAATCACCATCGGGGGAGAAATGGAGATGAAAATGACCTAGAAGAAGCCATAGGATGATCTGTATGCACTAGCCAAACAGGCCAGCTCAGGAGGACACCATGGAAGGGAAGCAAAGGGTCAGGAACACGCCCTCTCAGCTCTGCCTCAGATGAACAATGAACATGATTCAAAGAGAAATGACGTGGAAATAATAAAGGAGAAACTGAACTGCAGCAAACACAGAAATGATCACAAAGCAAACAGAAGACAAGAAGAACAATGAGGAAGAGTCCATGCTTAGCCTTGAGTCTCTTCCATTCCTTTGTTGGGCATTGCCCACTATCCAAACTACTCATGGTAGACTAAGATGCCTTCATGGAAACGTTTCAACAAAAGCATAACATCAACACCTTGAAGAGAATGGCAGCCAGTCCCTAATACAAACCTTCGCTTCTCTATTTTAAATCCCTGAGCATCATTTAAAAAAAAACACGCACTTTCCTTCCAAGACCAAGTTTGCTTATATGCATTGTCTATTGCCTCCCCCTAGTGATGGCACATGTGATGTACACTGAGAATCCATTGGTACAGTTGGAAAATTGAATGACCCGTAAAAATAATAATAATGCCTCCTGATACTTGCACAGTATTGTACGTCCGCAAAGTGTTCTCACACGTGTACCACTGTGTCCTGACAACAGCCCTGTGAAACGCCGACATTGCTCTGGAGCCTATGAATCAAAATTGGAGAAAGAGAACAACTAGAGGTTTGGAGTCAGACCTGCATTTGAAGCTTGGCACCTTCAAGCATCCCTTTGCGATTTCCAGCTGGTGGCTTCAAAGCTGTACCTCTCTTCCATGGGTGTGAAATGGGGTTGAGACTGCAGGACAAACGCAGTGAATACGAGCTCAGCTCTGTGCCTGGCGTGAGGGTTGTTGCTGCCACGGTTACTGTTGTTCCTGGCATCTGTGAAGAGGGCTGTCCACCGCCTTAGAAACACATTTATGGTTTCTGGACCTGCTAGGAGGCATTTCTTCCTTGTATCTAACTGAAAAACATGTTGCTATACCTACTTAAATCTACTTTCTTTTGTTCAGTTTTCCTTATCTTCCAGGCTGATGACCTGTTGTCCGGTTCGCTTCTGAAGGAGAACCTTGGCGTCACAAGAGAACCATCGTGCCGTCCCTCTGCTTGGGTCTCAAACCCAGACCACATGCAAACCCACAGGACGTTCTTCCCTGGGGCTTCCTTGGTTCCTATGAGAGTCTCTCTGTCCATCCCCAAAACCCAGGGAGCTGAGCATGACCAGAAGAGAATGTTCACGCCAGGCTCATTCAGAATGAATTCTCTTCCTCAGAGACCTTAATCCCCCGGTGGCTAAAGAGGAACTAGTGGTTATGAGAAAGGGCAGAAAAATCCATAGGGAGCTCCTTAAGACTTTCAATCAGACTTATTATCACTGAGCAAGCTTATAAAGTATGCGCGTACACACACATACACACGCACGCACATAAACCCACAGAGGTTCAAAGCAATTATAGGCTCATGAAATCTGCTTGGGGAAGGTAGGAAGGAATTCCTGTAGTCAGTCACCAGAAATAGCTCCAGCACCTGGAGCAAGCAGATGTCACGATGAAAAGCAAGCAGCTTGTTCCTGAGCAAACACCTTTGACACAACAGGAGTCACCCGGGCCACCCTCGTGACAGGTGCTGGTCTCTGTCTCCACTTCATGGGGGAGTCAAGAATCAAAGACTCTGCCAGGTGCCTTTGGGGGTCAAGAAAACAAATGAGGGAGAGGGTAAAAAGGGAAATCAGAGACTGCAGGAACTTTGTTACCCGGATGCCTTCATCCCACTGCTGAAGAAAACACCACCCTTGCCACCTCCAAGGTGCAGAGGACTGGAATTCTCTGCAGTGAAGTTAGAGACCTTGGACTCCAGTCCTGAAAAGGGTAGTCTCCGTTCCTTCCCTCAGCCCTGAAGTCCACACCAAGGGCGGACAGAACATAACAAACCACGGACCCACTCTGTAGACCCACCCCCGGGAGCCAGGACACTTGGGAATCAGAGATCATCATATTCACACTCAATAAATGTCTGTTAATTGGACTGAAGGGTTCTATTCATGTATATTGGAAAAAACCTAAGATGCCTCCTGTGTTAGGTGATGCTGGATTAAGGCTGCAGGACCAAGTCACAGGTCTTGCTTTGGGAAATCAACATTCACTGAGCACCTACTAAGTGCCAGGCACTGTTAGATGCTTAACCCACATGTATCCTTAGACCTCACAATGACTCTTGGAAGAAGGAGCTAGGGTCCCTGCTTGAGAGATGCAAAGATCGGGGCTCTAAAAGTTTAGAGCACTTACCCATGGCCGCACAGCTTGAGGGACAGAACAAGGATTTGGAACCAAAGCCTGGTTACTTTGAAGTGATTTGATTACAGTGCTGACATCCAAAGAGGCAATAAATGTTGCTGTTGGTGAGAACTGTCACCCAAAAATACGGTACACCCCTTCAAGGACAAGCTTGGCTAAGGCAGCATGTGATAGGCCAGCTGTGCACCTGGTCAGCCCAGTCTGGACACAAATCTTGGCCGCAGCTGTTCGGTTGGGGGCCACGTCATTCAGAAACTTGGAGGGGATCTTTAACTTTATGAAGCCATGTAAAAGAACCAGATAAACCACATGCACACTAGAGAATGGAGCTAGGAACATAGGCTCTGCCTCATGTTGCCTGGGCAAAACCTTGGTTGGGCCACGCAGTAGCTGTGTGATCCTGGGAAAGTCAATGACTCTCTCTGAGTGAGTCTCACTGGACTTTCCATGATCTGTACCCCCCATGTACCCCCTGAGCCCTGTGGAGACACTGTCATGTCTCTTGTTCTCTGCGGTGTCCCAGCCCCAGACTTTGTGCCTGGCTGCTGGAAGATGTATAATAAAAACTTGTTGAATGAATAAAAGTCACACATCCTCCAGAAACCTATTAGCATGCCCATATTTTTGGGGAAGGGCCTTTATTCCTAGCCAAAAAGCAAGCCAACAAGCAAACAAGCAAAACCACCCTAGAAATGAAGCCAGGAAAGAATAGGCTTAACCTTGACACGGTCCAGTACCAAGATGCTACTTCATGGTAGATCCATAGATAATTCTAACACTGGAACCCAAATTAGACAGAAGACAAACCAGTACATTAGGCTGAGAGGTGGTGCTCAAAGAGCCTAACTTGGCTTCCTGGCAACAAGGTCCCAGTTGCCCTGCCACAGACACACCTGGGCCCATGTGCTGGCCCCTCTGAGGGCTCACCTTATGAGGGCTGCTCTAGTTCGCCATGGGAGGGAGGGAGAGTCACATGACCAGGTCCCGACACAAGCCAGGCACTTCTCATATGTCTTCTCATCTTTCTTACTAAAAGGTGTGCGTGCCGGCGGGAGATCACATCCACAACACAAGGCCAATGTAGAGCAAAGGTGCTTTATTATATCCGCCTGGGTGCAGGACAGGGGCCAAGCCTAAAAAGCTCAGCCACGAAGTCCCTTTGTTCTCTGGGTTTTATAGTTACAAACTACAGAAACTAAAAAAACTACATCCAAAAAAACCCCACATTCTCTTGGCACCGCGTAATTGGTGTCTGGGTTTGTACGAGTTGTCTCAGAGGTAAGGAGTCTGCTCCAGCAGAGGTCAGGGCCATCATTAATCTCTTCTCATGGTTCCTCTGAGTTTCTCAAGGTCTTCATTAACCCCTTATCTTTATAGTTTTCTTTGGGTTTCTCAAGGCCCTTATGTTTACACAAAGAAACTGCCAGGGTGTGTACATGCAGTAACTGAGGGTCAGAATGGAGTTTAATTTTGTTAAAACATTGTTAACCCTTTCACTTACCACAACCCTCCTGGGTAGATGGCTAAGATGCATGTGGAAACATGCTGAAAGGCTGTAACATGCCGTGGCAACTGATGACCCCACTGTGTGCTATGGGCTGGGCACTCTCCTGCACAACTGTCCTCCCAGCAGACTCTGGTTCCTGAGCTACTGGGTGTGGCTCCCCCAACCCTGCGTCCTTCAGTCCCAGCTGGAGAGATCTCCCACCTGCACTTGCCTTAGACAGGAACAGCTCTCTTCCAACCTCTGCTCACTTACTCCTCCACTCACAGGTGTCTCGTGGTACCTTCAGCTTTTATCTGCTGGGGTCTCATCACCCTCTACATAGTTCTTCTGGACAGAATCCAAGACAATCCCACTGGCTTCCTCCTCACGTGACTCATGTCTGGTCCATGGCAGACATCCACATAACCTTTGTTCTGAAGAGTTGGGTTAACGCGAGCCATCCAGCCATCTCCCCTCGTCGGCCATCAAAGTGGTCCTCTCTCTCGGCCTCTGGATTCTCCAGGAGGAGTCAGTCCCCAGTCCACGCTGTCTTCCAAACACAGAGGATGCATTACAAGCCCTGGAGACGGTCCCAGCGAAGGCTCTCCCTCCTGACCTGAGATGGACGCTGCCCCCTTCTCCCCTTTGGTGGGGGTGGGACTCAGCACACGAGCAGCCGTCTCTGAAAAGTCCCGGTTCGTGGCGTCCGCGCAGCGGGAAGGAAGAGCAGCAGCAGAGTCCTGCATGTTCCAGAATCCCACCTCGCTCTGCAGTTTGGTCTCTTCCGCAGATCTGGAGCTCTCTGCCAAGCATGGATGAGGGAGAAGGGGTAACAATTTAACATATTCGTGGGAGAAATGTAGAAATGATGGAACCTAGAGAAAGGGATAACATCAATAGATATTATACGTTTTTGTCAAAGGCCTAAAACCTCCGTGAAAACGTATGACTGGAACAGTGGGATTTAGAGGCCAAGAGACATGGAATGATGGGAGACTGAATCAGAGCTTAGAACACTGGAGAAAAAGGACCAGGGTTCAACATGTGGTCATAGGTGTGAAAGGGATGAAGGTCTCTGGAGTTGCAGTCGTCTGAATAATGGCCCCCCAAAGATAGCCACACACGGGACCCTGCAACCTGTGAGTAGGTCGCTGCATGGCAAGGGGGACTTGCAGATGTGATTAAGGGCCTTGAGGCGAGGTTATTCAGGTCCTAAATATAATCTCAAGGTCCCTGGGAGAGGAAGGCCAGAGGCTGAAGGAGGAGTTAGGAGATGTGATGACCGAAGCAAGAGGGTGGAGTGAGAGGAGGAAGGGCCCCCAGCCAAGGCAGGTAAGAGGCCTCCAGAAGCTAAACAAGGCAACAGAACGGGTCCTCTTCCAGAGCCCCCAGAAGGAGCGAGTCCCTGAGCCCTCACCTTCAGTGCGGTGAGCTGGATCGTGCGCCTCTGGCCTCCAGAACTGTGAGAGAATGAATGCGTGTTGTTTTAAGCCACAAAGTCGGTGGGAGTTTGTTGCAGCAGCTGTAAGAATCTCTATGAGTCAAGGTTGAAATCCTGTGAGCCCAGAGAGCTGGGTGGGAGACCAGCTGTGAAGTCACCTGTGCTGGTTGTGGACCGTGCGCTGGGGAGAAAGCCCAAGGTGGCTGTCCTTCCTAACAAAGGCGCGTGACTAGGAGGCATCTTGTTGGAGCCGAGAGAGGCAGTATTTCCAGATAGCAGGAGCATCAATGGAGGAGGGGTATGGGTTTTCCAAAGGACAGGGTTTTCAGAGGGAGAAGTGGAAAGGTTCAGGTGAGAAGAAAGCAAGGAGAGAGACTGAGTTGTGGTGAGAAAGCGCAGGGCAGTGTGAGGTTGAGAAGCTGGGATTTGAACAGGAAAAGTTTAATACAAAGAGTTATTCACTGTAACAGGGGATGACCTACAACAGGGTAAAAATGACTGAAGAATGCCTGAGGGCTGAGGGCAGTCCCAGGGCAGGACAGACTCGGGAGGGCGGCGGTGCGGTTGCAGCCCAGCGGCAGCGGTTCCCCGGTTGCTCGCACCACCTCGGGTCTGGCGGCTGGAAAGCAGCCGGCCCATCCAGGTGCGAGGGGACGGGAGTCAGCCAGGAGCCGTTGTCAGTTCCCAGAGCTGCCTAACAAATCACCACAAACTACTGGCTTCAAAAAACACAATGTATTCTCTTACAGTCCTGCAGGTCAGAAGTTTGACCTGGGTCTCACTGGTATCAAATCAAGGTGTTTATCAGACCGGGCTCCTTCTGGAACCCAGAGGAGAGAATCCTTTTCCTTGCCTTTTCAGCTTCCAGAACGTCTAGCCTTTGAGTTGCCTAAAACTCCACCGAGGCACTGGACAACTCTAACGATCCCAAGGAATATACTCCCACAGCAATGCATCTTTCTAGATAACCTTGAAGTCTGTAGTGAAATGAAATATGCATTTAAAACACTTAGCATGGTACCTAGAAAACAGTGCTCAGTAAATGTTTGCCATTATTTTGATTCCCACTATTTTTTGTATTATTATTATCATTAATAAAATGACCCAAAGCACATGGTTCATTAGTTGCTTTATATGGGCATCAGCCATAATCTAGTTAAAAGTTGGGTGAGATATCCTAAATCAGAGTTATTCTGGGCTGTGGGGTGAGATATTCTAAGGTAATGAAACAGGTGACACTGTACTCCTAGCTGCTCTGAGAAGGATGAGAGTGAGGCCAGGTGTCTGTTAAAGCTACTTATAACATTCAAGCCAGGTGCTCAGCACAAGTGAAAGGGAGTTTTGTATTTCTTGTGCAGATATGGATAGGAAATGCAGCTAGCTTCTTCAAAATAGGTATCAAGTTATGGGCAAAAAGCTACGAAGATTGGTTGTTACGAAGAAAAAAAAAAAGGTTTGTTGTTAGAAAAACCATGTTCCACCTGCCTGGACATGTTTCTCTAAAAGAGGAACAAGTCTGTAGAGACTGTCAGGTACGGGAACCTGAAGCAGAGTCCGTGAGAGTCTTCATACCTGGGTTTTTATATTGTCCGCACACTGGCGAGAGCACACCTCATCCTGCCCTTGGTATCAAAAGTGAGCAAAGCTTGTGTTTTTTTCCATCTGATTTTATCCCAACTATTCTTTCTTCAAGGGGATAAAAAATCGTAACATTGATCAATGGGAGAATCGCATTCATGCATATCCAGGTGGGGGAGGGGAGCATAAAGAAATCCATCAAAGAGGGAAAAAGCTGAAGATAACCTTGGTTTATTTTGTTTTGTTTTGAATACTCCTAATGGCATAACGGAAAATACCAAGAAACACAAAGAACACCAAGAAAACCACCAGTTAGCACTTTACTATTTTTTTGGGCTTATTTTGGGAGAAGTTAGTTTTCAAGGCATTAGGCTGAACACACCTCTCTCTCTCTTTCCCCAAATCTGTAGAAATTTTAGGAGTGGTATAAAAATAATTAGTAAATATTAAGCAATCTTGAAAACAAGAAACTGAAGAAATTGCAGAAGAAAAGCAAACTGAAAACCATAGGCATGATTTTAGTGTGGTCCTCAAGCATCCACATCCCTTTGAACTGGTTTTACCTGCAACTTCTTGAGCCCCACCCCAGACCTAAGGAACCAGAAACACAGTTGGGAACCGTGGGAACGTATCAATTGACAAATTTGAATTAAACAACTATATAATATTCAATCTTTTCAATTGCTTGGAATATTTCTAAATACTGACCATGGACTTGACAACAAAGAAATTGCTGAAGAAAACCCATTGTTGCATTTGGGTTGGAATTTGAGGCACATTCTCATTTTACTCGAATAGCTAACAAGAAGAAAAACTGGATGTAGGGGTCAGAAGAGCCTACACAATTTAGGTGGACACGAAACTTAACACAATTCATCAAAATAAGTAAGTGAATTTCCATTTTCTACAACTACAGTGTATGGCGTATTGACTAGATCAATAATAATTATTTCAGTTTTTTGGGTTTTTTTCTCCTCACTCGAGGACATTTCTGCATTTATCTTCAGACAGAGCAGGAGGGAGAGGGGGAGGAAGAGAGAGAAACATCGATGTGAGATGGGGACAAAATGCAACCAAGGTATGCCCCCTTAGCGGGAACCTAACCCGGGCCTCTCTGCTACACGGGCCAACGCTCCAACCGCTGAGCCAAACCGGCCAGGGATACTGCAGATATTTTTTTAATGACTACTATATTCAGTAGAAAAACAGAAACCTTGTACTTGGCATTGAATGAAATCCCAAGAACTTTTGCATTAAATAATAGCTCGAGAAGAACCTGCTCATAACTAAAAAAAATTTTTTTTGTAAAAAACTTTAAACTTCTTGATTCTTCATAGCAAAATAAACAATGCATTAATGTAATTAAATGTACATGACACCTTTTCCCACCTGTTTTGACTGTGTTTCCTAAGTTCCTTAGATCACCAAAAAGAAATATTCCCAATTTTCAATAAAAGCAAATGACAAAAATTGAGCCAAGAAATAGAAAAACCTGCCAACCAGTTGGTAAAACAGCCTGGACTTGGTCTCGTTCTCCCCATCGTGGTCTTCAACCACACTCTGCAGCAATTCCCTCTAAGCACAGAAAGAGCAGATCCCATAGCTGTCCAGCCCAGTTTAATAACCCATCTCCCACCTCCTCCCAGTTCAGGCTTGACTACTGACTGGCCTTAGAGTCTGTTAACTCCTCCTTTGCCCTGTCTTCTCTGGGGACCCAGATGACAAAGGGGGCCAAGGGACAACTCTTTACTCAGCTGAGGTCACAACTACAACCCTTTCCTGGTAGTCCCTTCTTTTCCCATACACGCCAGCTAGGAAAGATCCCATGAACGGCAGGTGCCCATATGCAGTCTGTCCTGGGATGCAAGGCGTGGAAAATCCGGCCCTGGCTCAAACTTCAGGCAGTCCAGCTTCTGCCTACTGATGCACACCCTACCACCTCTTGCTGCTGGGGTGAACACCTGCAAGCCACTCCAGCCTGGATGCTTTACACGTCGCTGACCTCCAGGAAACTTACCAGTTTTGCCACATCAAACAAGGTCATAGCCCCCTCACTCTTCTCTTTCAGCTCTCTCCATTCTGTTTTGGGGGAGCAACAAGTCTGCTCCCAACTATACTGGTCATTGTCCCTGTAGGTTCTTCCCAATCTGAGTACTTTTCTTGGGGCTTCCTGCCTCCATCAGCTGCAATCGTGGCAAGGGGAGCTACTAGAGACAGAGGATACAGGGCTCCGTCTTAGTGTTGATGCTCCCTTTGTCTCCCAGTAAACTGCTTCCAGTACACTGGGCAAAGGTGGGCAGTTGGAAATGGACGAGTAGGCTCGTGTGGCCTTTCATCATTCAGGGCAACTAAGAAACTGGGAGTACTTCATCTAGAGGGGAATGGACTTTGAGCAAGCATGGAGCTATCTTGGCACATTTGAAGATTAACTAAACGGGAGTGTGATAAGCTTTTCTTATTTGATTCTGGAGTGAGGAAGTAGAACAAATTGATGCAAGTAACAGGAACAGATTTTAATACAATTTAATAACCATTAACAATTACAACTGTCCTAATTGGAATAGGCAATGTTTTGAACATCCTGCCACTGCAGAAGCAAAAAGATGAACATGTATTTTGGTTGGGATGTTGAGGAAGGGGACACGAACAAGACAATGGACTGAGTCCTCTGAGTCTCTTGAAATTATTTTATTTCTTAAAAATTCCAACATAGATTGAGGTTGAAAAATAATACAATTATACAATTCTTTTTAGGAACTAAACTCTGACGAGAGAGAAGAGTAGCAATGAAAGGTTGTAAAATAGAAGATGGGAATGGTTTGTCTGTTTTTCAGGTGGCAAACACATAAGTATCTTTACAGGCAAAGTGAAGGAAAAAGAAAGATGCTGATCCAATATTCGGCCTTCAGATCAATTTCCCAATGGTTTGCTGAAAGCAGCCAGGTAAGGCCTGGGGAAGCCCGAATCTCCAGGCAGTCATCGCCTGGCCATGAGCAGACTCTTTACTTTATCTATATATACTGTATATATACTATTTGATATGTGTGCTGTGAGGTAAAAAGTTTGAGAGACAACACACTATATAATCCTCAAGCTATAAAAATAAATTTCATCCATTCACTGATTTAAATACTTGAGCACAATTGTCAGGCACTTTCTCAGGGCTGGGGATAAAGCAAAGAACAAAAGAGATGAATTCTGCCTTCATGGAGCTTACTCTCTGGTGGCGGTCTGGGGAGTGACCAAGTATATACTTGAAGATTAAACGTTATAGACAAAAACAGGTAGGGGCCAGGGAGGCAGGGGGATATTAATGATCAAGAAAGATCCGATGAGAAAGGTGACATCTTAAACAGATCTCAAGATGGTGACGGAGCAAGCCAAGAAAAGAGTCTTATGCAGAAAGAACAGGAAGTGGAAAGGCCCCATGGTATAAAAACATGACGGAAAGAGCAGGGAGGCCAGGCACTTTAATGCTTCAATACTCAACGGCACAGATATTTGTCAGTGGTTTTTTAGCATCTGAAGGGCTCAGTTTTTCATCCAATTATTTTTTTTTAAAGTTTCTTCAACAACAATAAAAGATAACACATGGCCCTGGCCAGGTGGCTCAGTTGGTTGGAGCATCAGTATGTACGCCTAAGTGTTGCAGGTTAGATCCCCCTCATATCTCTCTCTCTCTCTCTGTCTTCCCCCTCACCCCTCTGTCCCTTCCTCTCTCTCTAAAAAATCAATAAAAACACATGCTCAGGTGAGGATTAAAAAAATAAAAAGATAACACGTAAACTGTAACACAGTACCTGGCAAGAAGGAAACTAAAAAGTTAATTATTATTATGTAAAATAATAGTAACAGTAAAAATAAAGTAGAGCTGCTCAACCTGAAGTGGGAGTGGTTAAGTCTGAAACCCTAAATGCCTGTCCTTTCTGTCACCCACAGCTCTTCTGGACAAGACTTATGTCACACAGAACCACAGAGAAGACCAGAGCTCCAGCAGACAGGCTGTATAAGCAACAATACCTATCTTATCTTGTTTGAAGGCTGAGATTACTAATTGTGTTCCATACTATGTTGGTCTGTAGTGCTAATAAAATCTGCTAAAGCTCAATGAAATTAGAACAAGTCTGAATAATAAGCATCCCTTTATTTGCTGACGCCATTACAAAAACCGATTACATTAGCAACAAAAAGTGTTTTCTTGAGTTGAAATCAGAGGCAGTTACTCCCCAAAATGTTAAGTAAAACAGTGCACAATATCAGTATTAAAATGTTAAACTTTACATTGTCTTTACCACTTCTGATCTTCTGAACAATTTTATTGAGCAAAATAAGATAAAAGATTACATGTTTATTTTATCTTCAGGAATGTAAAGGTGTAATTATTCAAACAGTTTTTATTATAAAACTAAACTCTGAAGGTGTCTACAGAGTTGGCTTTTTTTCTCTCTTTAAATCAGTAGTCTAACAAGGATTAGAAAAGACAAAACTCTGTTCAGTGTTTCTGACAAAGTAGAAAGGGTGAAAACATAAATAAGGCTTTAGTTTGGCAAAATATAATACAATGCCTCCTGTTATCCATGAATGAACAGTTTCCCAATTACTTCACTCTGTAAAAGATCAGAAATAAATAAAGTCATTTTAAAACAAAGAAACAAAAGGCGATCAGAAACATTTGTCAAGCACCAGAAGAACACAGTCCATTTGATCTAGTATGGTCCTTTCGACTAGGATCAAAGCAATTAATATTAATGGTAATCCAAACGAAGAAAAAAAAATCTCAGAATTCAGAAGAAGCTTGCTTTTAGATGGATTTTAAAATACATGGCCCCAAACTTCAGACCAAACTGAGAATAATGTAAGGATCTTACTATCCTATTAAAAAACATTTAAGAGAACAACATTGAGAATCCATTATTAGTTCTACTCAAGAGAACTGTAAAGCTACTAAGGGGAGTGAGTGGCAGTGAAAAGAGAGACTGATATTTACAACTCTCCACCCATAAGTAAACAGTGTCAGAGATTTTCTGAGGTCATATGAAGCGTTTTATCGACTCAAGAAATTAAACTTCAAAGGACTTAACCAAATACAGCATGTGAATTTTGACTGGATTCTGGCTTGGGAAAAATAAAAGATATTTCAGTATAATTGAAGGAATTTAAATATGGGTTTAATACTGGATGATATTATGAAACTACTGTTTCATTTTTGGGCTGTGATAATGATACTATGGGTTTGTAAAGGAATGTCTTTGTTCTTAGGAAATGCATACTGAAGTGCTTAGGGATAAAATGTCATCATGAATCATGATACCTGAAAGGAACTTTCAGATGGTCTAACATCAACAAAACACACACACACACACACACACACACACACACACACACGCACAGATAAAGCAGTTAAGGTGTATAAAGGTACTATTTATTCAATACTTCTTTGTGTTAAATTTTTCAAAATAAAATGTTGAGGGGAAAGGAAGCAATTGGAAAGTTAAAACGCAAAGTTATCAATGGCTATCATGTTCTCTAAAACAAGATTAACAACTTATCAGAAAAAGTCTACATTAAACTATGAAGCGCTAAGTAAACACATTACAGAAAATGAAAACATGATCCATATGATAGTCAAGTGTAAAGTGTAGAAATAAAAGCTAGTTTTATCTGGAACGTTAACTCTGAACTTCAGTAGCACTAAAAACGAATTTTTTTCTTTCAGAAACGAGATAATAGCATCATAAAAGAATCTACTTGTCAACAGGAGTAGGGAGAACACATACATACAAAACACATACACAAAACCTCGCCTCAACATGTCCTGGATATTATTGAGAGCCTCTCCAATTCACTATTGATAAACCAAATACCAACTTTAGGAAAAAGTCAGAACTGACTGAAGAAACTCTAAGAAGGCGGCAACAAAGGATTCGACAGAATGAGGAGAAAAGAAAAAAGTTCCAAAGCCACAAGCAATTATCTTAATGTTTAAAAAAGCAAGGGGACGCCCTGGCCGGTTTGGCTCAGTGGTTAGAGCGTCAGCATGCAGACCAAAGAGTCATGGGTTCGATTCTGGTCAAGGGCATATACCTCGGTTGCAGTTCGGTCCCAGGCCCTGGTAAAGGTCGTGCAGGAGGCAACCAATCGATGTGTCTCTCTCACATCAATGTCTCTCTCTCTCTCTCTCTCTCTCTCTCTCTCCCTCCCTCACACTCTATCTGAAGACGAATGGAAGTATATTCGCAAGTAAGGATTTAAAAAATAATAATAATAAAATAAAAAAATAAAACCAGCTTTTCCCTTACTGATAATGTACAGCATTATCTTAAACAACTCATATGCACTTATAGTTTACACTAAAAACAAGTCTCTTGATATCAGATATTAACCTGTTACCTACATTATGATTATTTAAACATTTATATTTACAACTTAATCATGCAGTAGTTTTAAAAGATTCACAAGAGGGAGAATATATTGAGCAAAAATGATGGCCAAAGTTAAAAACCCAAGAGTGACACAAAAATTTAATGAAGAGCTGTGGGAACCAAGGGATCCAAAAGGAGAAGTTAGCACTGTCAATGCTGGATAGAACGCTCGGTGGACCTCTACCTTCACACAACCCGGCCTATCCTTCATGATATACTGCTCATGCTCAACCACCCCTTCCACTTGCCGAATTTGGACTTACGCTCATCAGCTGACAAAGAAATGCTGAGTTATCATTTATGGGAGCTGCTTGCCAAACAATTCAGTATTAGCTGTGTATGTATGAGTATGTATGTATATATGTATGTATGTATGTATGCGTGTATGTGTGTGTATATATATATATATATATATTTAACAAGTTACTACAATTTTATATATCAGGACAAAAAATTTTGAAAACTTAAAGTGTTATTATGAATGATCAGTGTAAATATCAAACTTAATATGATTAAGGCAAATGTGGAAAAAGGCAAGTCAAAGATGGTTCACAAGACTTAATAGGAGCAACCCATGTGCTTAGGAAACAAAGAAAATATTAAAAAACACCTTGGAGCCCTGGCCAGTTTGGCTCAGCGGTTGGAGCATCGGCATGCGGTAGAGAGACCCGGGTTCGCTTCCTGCTAAGGGCATGTACCTCGGTTGTGGTTTGTCCCCGGCCCTGGTTGGTCGTGCGGGTAGCAGCCACTCGATGTGTCCCTTTCACATCGATGTTTCTCCCTCTCTCTCTCTTCCTCTCTCTCCCTCCTACTCTATCTGAACAAAAAATGAAAAAATGTCCTCAGGTGAGGATAAAAAAAAAAAAAAAAAACACCTTGGAGATGCTGGAGAGATACTAGTGATGAGGTCTAAAGACAAGGGTATTAGGTGATCTCATTATTTTTTAAGTTCTTGGAAGTGAGCCCTTCCCTTATAACACAAAGGCCTATGGACTGACTTCAGCATATTTAATAACTACTTTCAGTATCCTGCATGCAAAAGAGGGACATGTATTAGATCTAGCAATTAGAAAAGCACTAATGACCTCATCAAAAAAAAAAAAAGTTTCACTGGACAGGCAGGAGAAAAGCCATTCTGAAGTAGATGAATAAGTTAATATCAAGAAATAGGTGTTATGAGAATAATTTATTATTTTAAGAATCTTCATTAAACAGTGAAATAAAAAAATAATAATAATAAGGTGGTAACCTAAAGGAAGTACATGGTTAAAATAAGACATCTGAGTATGTTTTCAAGACTGAACAGAGGGAGCATGTGGAGAGAAGAGAGTACGGCTGAAGACATGGGAAGGAGAGTTTCCCTGTGAAGCAGGAAGTCAGGGTATTTCCTAATTTGGGGAATGTAGTAATGTGGCACAGAAGTGTGACTGGGCAACTGAAAGGTCAGCTTACTAAGGCTAAAAGACTATAGGATAATTATTTTTGCTGACAGGTTAAAAGAATGAGCTGGGTTTATTTGGCAAGTCATCATCTTTTTTTTTTTTCCGTTATTGATTTTAGAGAGAAAGGAAGGGAGAGGGAGAGAGAGAAACATCAATGAGAGAGAACATCAACTGGCCTGCATACAACCTGCATGCATTTGGCCCACAACCTGGGCATGTGCCCTGACCAGGAATCGAACTGGTGACCTCTTGGTGCAAGGGTCGATGCTCAACCACTGAGCCACACCAGCCGGGCATGTTTAGAAAGTATTTTTAAAGGTAACTGACCCGAAATAGCATTTTAAAGGAGAGCATATGCTAAAGCAGACCAGAGGATAATCATTGTATAAAAGTGGTGTGGCTCAGTTGGTTAGAGTGTCATCCATGCACCAAAAGGTTGCAGGTTCCATTCCCGGTCAGGGTACATGCCTAGATTGTGGGTTTGAGCCCTGGAAGGTAACCAATCAATGTTTCTGTCTCACATCAACGTTTCTCTCTCTCTCTGACTTCTCCTCTGTCTAAAATCAGTAAGTATGTCCTTGGGTAAGGATTTTTTTTTTTTTTAAGTGAGACAGAATGCGCCTGTAATAAATACGGTGGTCCATTCCAGCTTTTCCAGGACAGCTAACCTACCCTGAGGCCTCCATATAGACTTAACAGTCTTAAGTATGGGTTCTGAAAGGGACAGTTCAGTAATGAGTTGCCCCTTTGTGTTGCACAAGCCACTCCTCCCTACTCCAGAGCACCATGATTATTTTAGAATAAACAGCTTTGAAAGAATATCGGAAGTAGTCAGTGAACATTATAATATCCCAATTACTCAAGACAGTAGGACTTAAGTCATTCTTAAAACAGAACCCAGGAATCAATCAACCAATCAACTGATCTTATTTACCAGCTGAAATACAAGTCATTTTTTAAATATGTATTTTTTCCATTAATTTATTTTTGTTACAGATGTTTCTCCTTTTTCCCTCCTCCCGACCAACCCCCCCCCAGCATTGTTGTCTATGTCCATTGGTTACGCATACATGCATGTAAGTTCTTTGCTTTATCTCATCCCTTCCTTACGCCACCCTCCTCTGAGGTCAGTCTGAACCATACTTCTTTCTATGTCTCTGGGTCTATTTTGTTCATCAGCTTATTTTGTTCATTATATTCCACAGATAAGTGAGATCACGTGGTCTTTGTCTTTCTCTGATAGGCTTATTTTGCTTAGCATAAGAGATCTTTCTTTCTTACAGCTGCATAGTATTCCATTGTGTACATGTACCATGGCTTTTTTATCCACTCATCTATTGATGGACACTTGGGCTGTTTCCAGATCTTAGCTATTGTAAATAGTGCTGCTATGAACATAGGGATACATACACTCTTTCTGATTTGTGTTTCAGGTTTCTTAGGATATATTCCTAGAAGTGGGATCACTGCATCAAATGGCAGTTCAATTTTTAATTTTTTGAGGAAACACCACATTGTTTTCCATAGTGGCTGTACCAGTTGGCATTCCCACCAGCAGTGGACTAGAGTTCCCTTTTCTCCACACCCTCGCCAGCACTTGTTGTTTGATGATTTGTTGATGGCAGCCATTCTGGCAGATGTGAGGTGATACCTCATAGTCGTATTAATACGCATCTCTCTGATATTAGTGACATTGAGCATTTTTTCATATGTCTCTTGGCCATTTGTATGTCCTTTTTGGAGAGGTGTCTCTTTAGGTCCTCTGCCCATTTTTCAATTGGGTTCTTTGTCTTTCTTTTGTTGAGTTGTATGAGTATATATTTTGGAAATTAACCCCTTATCTGATGAGTATCATTGGCAATTAGGCTCTCCCATATAGTGGGTTCCCTTTCCATTTTGATGGTTGTTTCTTTTGCTGTGCAGAAGCTTTTTAGTTTGATGTAGTCCCATGTATTAACATCTGCTTTGCTTCTCTTGCCTTAGGCGTTGTATCAGTGAAAATTCTGCTGCGTGTGATGTCTGAAATTTTGTTGCCTACATTTTCTTCTAGGACTTTTATGGATTCAAGAGTCACATTTGTCTTTTGAGTTTATTCTTGTGTATGGTGTAAGTTGGTGGTCTAGTTTCATTTTTTTGCATGGAGCTGTCCAATTTTTCCAACACCATTAAAGAGGCTATCTTTACTCCATTGTATGCTCTTGCCACCTATGTCAAATATTAATTGAGCATAATATCTTGGGTCACTTTCCAGGTTCTCTGTTCTGTTCAACTGATCTATATGCCTGTTCTTGTGCCAGTACCAAGCTGTTTTGATTACAATAGCTTTGTAGTATAACCTGACATCCCATATAGTTATCCCTTCTACCTTGTTCTACTTTTTCAAGATCGCTGTTCGGGGTCTTCTTTGGTTCTATATGAACTTTTGAAGTACTTTTTCTAGTTCTGTGAAATGTGTCATTGGTATTTTAATGGGGATTGATTGCACTGAATCTATAGATTGCTTGGGTAGTATGGACATATTAATGATGTTAATTATTCCAATCCATGAAAAAGGTATATACTTCCACTTTTTAATATCTTCCTCTATTTCTTTTTTCAATGTCCTGTAGTTTTCTGCAAATAGGTCCTTTACTTCTTTGGTTAAGTTTATTCCTAGGTATCTTAATTTTTTTGCCACAATAGTACATGGGATTGTTTTTTCAGTTTTTCTTTCTGAGTTCATTATTGGTGTATAAGAATGCCATCGATTTCTTGATGCTAATTTTGTATCCTGCTACTTTGCCAAATTCGTTGTTAAATCCAGATTTCTGATAGAGTCTTTACGGTTTTCTATGTACAATATCATGTCATCTGCAAATAATGACAGTTTCACTTCCTCCTTTCCAATTTGGATCCCTTTTATTTTTTCTTCATGTCTAAATTGCTGTGGCTAAGACTTCCAGTACTATGTTAAATAAGAGTGGTGAAAGTGTGCATCTGTCTTGTTCCTATTCTTAAGGGAAATGCTTTTAGTTTTTGCCCACTGAGTATGATGTTGGCTGTAGGTTTTTCATATATGGCCTTTATTATGTCAAGATATGATCCCTCTATTCCAACATTGTTGAGCATTTTTATCAGAAATGGGTGCTGGATTTTTTCAAACGCTTTTTCAGCATCTATTGATATGTTTTTTATCTTTCACTTTGTTTTTTGGTGTATCATATTAATCGATTTGTGAATATTGTACCAGCCTTGCATCCCTGGGATGAATCCCACTTGGTAACAATGAATAATTTTTTTAATGTATTGCTGGATCCGATTTGCTAATATTTTGTTCAGGATTTTGGCATCTATGTTCATCAGGGATATTGGCCTGTGGTTTTCTTTGTTTGTAGTGTCTTTAGCTGGTTTTGGAATTAGAATAATGCTGGCCTCATAAAACAAGTTTGGAAGTCTTCCTTCCTCTTGAATTTTTTGGAAAAGTTTGAGAAGAATGGGTATTAGTTCTTCTTTGAATGTTTGGTAAAAATCCCCCATGAAGCTGGCTGTCCAGGCTGGGGCTTTTGTTTGCTGGGAGATTCTTGATTATGTCTTCAATTTCCTTAGTTGTTATTGGTCTGTTCAAGTTTTCTCTCTCTTCCCAGTTCAGTTTTGGGGAACTATGTGTTTCTAGAAATCTCTCAATTTCGCTTAGATTGTCCAATTTGTTGCCGTATAATTGTTCATACCATTTGTTAATGATCTTTTGTATTTCTGTGGTGTCTGTTACTTCTCTTTCATTTCTGATTTTGTTTATTTGGGTCCTCTCTGTTTCTTGGTGAGTCTAGCTAAGGGTTCATCAATCTTGTTTATCTTTTCAAAGAACCAGCTCTTTGTTTCATTGAACTTTTAAATTGTTTTTTTAGTCTCTACGTCATTTATTACTGCTCTGCTCTTTACTATTTCTTTCCTTCTACTTACTCTGGGTTTTTCTCTTTTGTTTGCTTTCTAGTTCTTTTTTTTGTTTACTTTTTTTTTAGTCCTCACCCAAGGATATTTTTCTATTTATCTTCAGACAGTGTGGGAGGGAGAGAGAGGGAGAGAAACATCACCGTGAGAGGGACACATCAACTGGTTGCCTCCTGCACGACCCTGACCAGGGCCAGGGACAAACCGGAACCAAAGTATGTGCCCTTGAACCCACGACTCTTTGGTCCATGGGCCAAAGCTCTACCGCTGAGCCAAATTGGCCAGGGCTGCTTTCCAGTTCTTTAAGTTGTGAGATTAGATAGTCAATTAGAAAATTTTCCTGCTTTTTGAAGTAGGCCTGTAGTGGTATGAACTTCCCTCTCAGAACTGCTTTCGCTGTGTCCCATAGATTTTGTGTTGTTGTGTGTTCATTTTCATTGATTTTCAGGAAGTTTTTAATTTCTCCCTTGACCTCCTTGATAACCCATTCATTGTTTAAAAACATGCTATTTAGCCTCCATGTGTTTGAATGTTTTTGTTGTAATTGATTTCTAGTTTCATGCCATTGTAATCTGAGAAGATGCTTGGTATGATTTCAATTTTCTTGAACTTGTAGAGACTTAGTTTGTGTCCTAACATGTAGTCTATCTTTGAGAATATCCACATGCACTTGAGAAGAATGTGAATGCTGCAATTTTGGGGTGTAATTCTCTGTAGATATCTATTAAATCCATTTGATCTAGTGCATCATTTAGAGTCTCTGTTTCCTTGCTCATTTTTTGTCTAGAGGATCTATCCAGTGATGTCAGTGGGGTGTTGAAGTTTCCTGCTATGATTGTATTGCTGTTGATTTCTCCTTTGAAGTCCTCCAGAAGTTTTTAAATATATTTTGGTGCTCCTATATTGGATGCACATATGTTTATCATGGTTATATCTTCCTGTTGGATAGATCCTTTCAATATTATGTAGTGGCCTTCTTTGTCTCTAGTTGTAGCCTTCATTTTGAAGTCTATTTTATCAGATATGAGTACTGCTACCCCAGCTCTTTTTCCTTTCCGTTTCCTTGGAAGATTTTTTCCATCCTTTCACTTTCAACCTATGTAAGTCTTTTGTCATGAGGTGGGTCTCTCATAAACAAGAAACGTATGAGTCACGCTTTCTTATCCAATCAGCTACTCTATGTATTTTGATCGGAGCATTAATCCATTTACATTTAAGGTTATTATTCATATGTACTTATTTATTGCCATTTTTGTTTATTGTGGTTATATTCTTTTTCATATTTCTTCTACTAATCACAGTAATCCTTTTAACATTTCTTGCAGTGCTGGTTTGGTGCTAATATATTCCCTTAGCCTTTTTTTGTCTGGAAGCTCTTTATTTCACCTTTTATTTTGAACAATAGCCTTGCTGGATAGAGTAGTCTTGGATTCAGATCCTTGTTTTTCATTACCTTGATTACTTCATGCCATTCCCTTCTGGCCTGTAGTGTTTCTGTTGAGAAGTCAGCTGATAGCCTTATGGGGTTCCTTTGTAGGTAACCAGTTGCTTATCTCTTGCTATCTTTAGGATTCACTCTGTTTTTAATTTTTGGCACTTTAATTATTACGTGTCTTGGTGTGGGCCTCTTTGGGTTCCTCTTATTAGGAACTTTCTGTGCTTCTTATACTTGTATGCCTTTTTCCTTCACCACGTTAGGGAAGTTTTCTGTCACTATTTCTTCAAATATATTCTCTAACCCTCGCTCATTTTCTTCTAGAACTCCTATGATGCAGATGTTGTTACGTTTC
Organism: Tadarida brasiliensis; assembly: GCA_030848825.1. Taxonomy (NCBI): domain Eukaryota; kingdom Metazoa; phylum Chordata; class Mammalia; order Chiroptera; family Molossidae; genus Tadarida; species Tadarida brasiliensis. The sequence goes on along the minus strand of CM061257.1, from coordinate 205,576,789 downwards.
CAGTTGTCCCACAGATGTCTTAAGCGATCTTCCTGGTTTTTAATTGTTTTTTTCTTTTTGGTTCACTGATTGGGTGATTTTTTTCTACCTTGTCTTCTAATTCACTGATCCGATCCTCGGCTTCCTCTATTCTGCTGGTTATTCCTTCCAATATGTTCTTTATTTCTTCTATGTCATTCTTCATCTCTGCTTGGTGGCTTTTCATTTCTAATTGGTTGATTTTCAATGTTTCTATATCTTTGCTCATGCTGTGGAGCTTCCTCATTATCATCACTCTGAACTCTACCTCTGATAACTTGTTTAACTGCATTGCATTTATCTCTTCTTACCCACAGAAAGACAGTAATTTAATTTCAGTTAGTCTTACCTACTACAGAGCAGTGTTCTTTCTCCTTTGTGAGCTGTTGGTTTACTGCCTGAAGCAACTGTTGTAACTGTGTTACAGTCTGATTTAGACTTACAGACATTGTCTCCTTCTCAGAAGACTCCTAAAAAAAAAGATGGAAGTAGTGAAAAATTCCAAACACAAGAAAAGGCCATTTGCAACTAAAAACAGAAAAATTTTGTTTTATATACAACATGAAAAATCTGAAAATTGACATGAAAACTAACAACAAAAACCACAGAGAAAGAATGTTTGCTACCTCGTGACGCAAATTAGTCTGTACCAAAGAAACCTGTCATAAATGTTGTCACTGGGCCACAAAGAGAAAAATTTAGGCTCTATAAATATCAGATATGAATTCATTTCTACTCTCAGAACAAAATTTGCAGGCCATCAAAGAAGAGATCATTCATAACAATAAAAATAACAGTAAACATATATTGAGTTCTTACTAAGGTGCTAAGCACTGTTGTGTTACTATTTTAAGTGTATGATATAGTAACTCATTCCTTTCAACAATCCTACAATATAGGTACCATTATCATTTAGTCGCCTTTTACAAATGGGACAACTAAACCACAGAGAGACTAAGGAATTAGCCCAAAGTCACACAACTGCTAAGTAGCAGGACCGTGATTCTAACACAGGCAGTCTAACAGTCTATAGTCTTTTTTTCAATATGTTTTTATTGATTTTTTTTAGAGAAAGGAAGGGAGAGAGAAAGAAACAATGATGTGAGAGAGAAACATCAGTCGCAGTCTATACTCTTAAGCAGTGTATCATAATACCTCCTAACACAAACCTTAAAATTAACATAATATCTCACTAAGGTAAAGTGAAAACATACATTAATAAAAACACTGCATTTCAGAGATAGGGTATCAGTTAAGAAAGCAACATGACTGATGGAAGCACATTACAAAGGCATTTTTTTTTAATCCTCACCTGAGGATATGTTTGGTGGTGTGTTTTTCTTTAATTGATTTTGAGGGGGGAGGGTGTGAAGGGAGGCAGAGAGAGAGAAAGAGAGACAGAGAGAGATCGGTAAGAGAGAAACATCAATTGGTTGCCTCCAATGTATGGTCCCTGACCAGGGATCAAACCCATAACTTAGGTATGTGCCCTGACTGGGAATTGAACCTGTAAACTTTTGGTGTACGGGATGACGTGCTAACCAGCTGAGCCACCCACCCAGCCAGGGCTACAAAGGCATTTTTTAAGTCATAAATGGATCTTGTACATGTTTTATTCTTCACATAATTTATAAGGTAAAGTTAAAGAAAATGCAGTCCAGCTGGTGTGGCTCAGTGGTTGAGCGGCAACCCATGCACCAAGAGGTTGCCAATTCGATTCCTGGTCAAGACATGTCCAGGTTGTGGGCCCGATCCCCAGTGGGGGGCATGCAGGAGGCAGCCAATCAATGTTCTTTCTCATCAATGTTTCTATTTCTCTCTCCCTCTCACTTCCTCTCACTCTAAAATCAATAAAGGGGTAAAAATGTATAAAAAAATAAAGAAAGAAAGAAAATGCATACCGATTCTGGGGAAACATCACTATTCTCAATAACAGTAGTGTCTCCAGCAGCTTTTACTATTTTTGACTGAATAAGATCCAGAGACTGTTGAGCCTGTAAGGAAAGCAATATGGTAGCTTCACATAATACAACTGATAATTAAATATATATAAGAAAAAAAATGAGTGATTTTCTTATATCTTTTATACAAGAATAAAGCTCTTTTAAAAACACAATGTAAAACCAATCTATTCAGTTTTTCCTCCAAAATGAAATCAGCTTCCTCCCCCACCAGATTATAAGAACACATGGCTCACTGTCTTAAAAAGTTCAAATCAAACAATACACAGTTGATATTTAGGTTAACATTAGTCTGGATTAGGGGATCAGCCAAGTCTGGCCACAGCCTGTTTTTGCACAGCTCACAAGCTAGGAATGGTATTCACATTTGTAAAGGGTTATGTTAAACAAACAAAGAACAGCATGTGAGAGAAATCATATGTGGCCCACAAATCCTACAATAGTTTGTGGTTCTGCTGACCTCTGGTCTAGATTTCTCTTCTGTGCATATAGGGCAAATAGTAAATTGGCAAAAAATATATATATATAAAAATATAAATAGTCTTTAACATACATGCTGTTTTATACTTGCTTGTTTTACAAAGTATTTTGTTAACTTTTTTCACATCAATAAGTATTTATGTGCATTTCCAATCAAGTGTTACTCAGTATTTCTATATAGACATGGGGTGCATCACTGTTGCCTATTGTTGTCATTTTAGCCATCATAAGTAACATGGCATTATCCATTATCTTTGAGTACCTGTTTAATGTTCTTTAAGCACGTTCTGGGAAACTAAATTGCTAGGCTAAAACTGCATGTTTTACATATCTGATTAAGAGGTCAAACATTAAAATCACATATCAAAGTAAATTAGACTGCTCAACCCTGACAATGTATCATGTACCTAAGTTTTGAAGTCTAAAACAAACTTCCTAAGTTCACATTTTATCAACTGGTAACAATTAACACCAAAATAATCTGAAACGATTCTGGATTCCTAGACTTTTGCATAACATCATACAGAACCAACAAAAAGATTTCTTTCAACTTTTGAAAAAGTGACATATTTGTTTTGCTAATGACTACATGTCTCATGAACACAATCATAGCTCTAAAACAGCTTTGATAATAAACACGTGAATTACACTTTGAAAAATATTTCAAAATTACAAATAACTTAACTTAATGCAAAGAATAAAAAACGTAATCCTAAAAACTGCCTATTTTAAATGACATTAAGAAAAATGCATTTCTACAAAGAAATAAATGAAAGGAACAAAATTCTGAAACACAGAGGTCTATATACATCTTGTATATCCATGAAGATAAACAACTACATAAGCTAACCCCCCCCCAAATTTATGGATATAAACAAATTTTTAAAAAAGAACTTCAATTAAAGATTATTCTATACTGCACAAAGCAATTAATTACACAAATGTAATGAAATGATGAAGCAAATTAAGAATAGAAAAACAAGCCACAGTTCCAAAAACTATATAATTTAAATTTATAAACAAATTAATATAATAATGTAAAAAATAAATGCAGAATTAGCAGTATGCTTGCTTAAGATTCAAGGCACAACATCGCATGATGATATAACATCTTCTAAACAAGCAGTGTCTTACCTTGTGCAAGTCACCAGCTACCTTCTGTCTTTCACTTTGTTCAGTTCTAAGTTTTGTGCGTGTTTCATTTAACTGTGTTTTTAACTGTAAAAATAAAGCAACACTATAATTAACTTTATTTTCATCCTTCTTTGATTATGTTTAGACCTCCAGGACTGAAGAATGAATAAGAAAGAATGGTATCTTTAACAGTTATTACGCACAGTGGATTAGCCAAAATACTGCACCAGATGTATAGAAGCTAAGCAGTGAAGGCTCCCATCTGTAAAGTTAACTGTAAGAAAAGCTATAGAAACAAACTACCGTTTAGAGGAGAAAACTGCAAATGTAAAAACAAAACCATCCAATTCTAGCCAAGTGCCCTTAAAAAGTATTACTATTCACTGTTCATAAAGTAGTTCCTTCATATTTTAATTATTCCAAATTAAAAGTCAAGTAGTCAGAAATTTTACTAGTTTTTAAAGACTTTCTTGACTATACAGTTAAGAAAAGTCAATTTGTAATATTTTAAAAGACATTGAACAGAAGATTATAAATCCAGTAAAATGAAAACTTCAAAAATTTAAATGTTGATTGTCCTTTAAGATGTCACTGAAGAGATCAGTGCAAGACCACACTGGCTTAATCATACCAAGAAGAAATGTCTTAAGATATACTTCTCAATAATCAACTTGGCAAAACAGTAATAAAGCTCTATAAAACACTAGAGCCAATGTAGAATGCCACTAGTCTTAATAACTGTTCTGATTAAAAATGAATAAGGGAAATGGACTACATGGACAAAAAAATAACTTTCTTATTTAAACTCACCAAGTTAATTGATTTAGCCTCCCACCCATAGGCATGACATTCCAAATAGGTCTGGACACCCAAAAAGGGGAAATACAAGATGATGACATTTCGAACTGGAGGGAGGATCAGTGGGGAACATTCATTTGGAAATGTTATTTTTAACATTCATTTAAATACCCAACTTCTTCAGTTTTTACTCCTTTACGTAACTCTGGTTTAACATACCAGAGAGGTTATTCCTTTGGCCCAAGAACACACAATGTATGTATACAGGCAAACATTGTGTTAATTTATCTTAAGATGTGGCAACAGTTCTCCTGAGCAAACAAACAGAAAAACTAAAATAAAGATTACAAACTCAAGGCAAAAAAAAAACATTGCCCTGGCCAGTTTGGCTCAGCGGTTAGAGTGTCGGCCCATGGACCGGAAAGTCCCAGGTTTGGTTCCCACTAAGGGCACGTACCTCGGTTGCAGTTTGTCCCCAGGCCCCGGTTGGGGTCGTGTGGGTGGCAACCACTCGATGTGTCTCTCTCACATCGATGTTTCTCTCTCTTCTCTCCCTCCTGCTCTATCTGAGACTAAATGCAAAAAAAATATGTCCTTGGATGAGGATTTTTAAAAAAAACATTCAGGCCTAGCCAGTTTGGCTCAGTGGTTAGAGTGTCAGCCTGAGGACCAGAGAGTCCTGGGTTCAGTTCCCACTAAGGGCATATACCTCGGTTGCAGTTTGTCTCCAGCCCCGGTTGGGGTCGGTGGGTGGCAACCACTCGATGTGTCTCTCTCACGTCACTGTTTCTCTCTCTCTCTCTCTCTTCCCACCTCTCTCCCTCCCACTCTATCTGAAGATAAATGCAAAAATGTCCTTGGGTGAGGGAAAAAAAAAAACATTCAGAATAGCCTCTTGACTGAAGTCAAGAAGCAAAAAGTACAAAGAGAACATCAGGCTGAATGAAAACTCAACCATAATCCTGTGGGTTTGATGCCACTGCTGGAGTCAGCCTCCAAGCGCCAAAGTTAAAAGTATTATCTCCAACAACTGTAGAAGAAGTTAATGTCTAAAAACGCATTACAGAGTAAGGCTTATAGCTGTGGCATACCACAGTCCTGATCTGTGCAATGTATAGCAAACGTATGTATATAAAACTAGTCTTCCACTGCAGTGGGAATGATTCAATTAAGATAAAATGAAGGTAAATAAAACAAAAATTTTATTTAAAAACTAAAGAGGTTGTTGGGGGAAGAGGAGGAACTCTTCTATGTGTATATTCCATACAGCCCTATTCTGAAAACTGATTTCCATAAATCACTACCATAACACAGAAGACCAACCACAAATGAATGAGTTGAGAAGTTTTCTTTGGTACATACAGCAGTACTAGTAAGAAAATTCCAAACTGGGCAGGATTAACGTGGGGTAAGGAGAAAACTTACTATAATCTTCCTACAGTTTATTCAGGTACTTAAAAAAAAATCTAATCACATGCTATAACAATTTTTAAGTCATGGAAAGACATGTTGTTTTTGAAACATACTACAAGATAGTCATATTTATCTAACAACTAAGCCTGTCACAATCAGTATGCATTTCTGGAAATTTAAGAATGGGAATGAAGAATACTCTATGTCTTTACAGACATTTAGCTAACTTTAGTTAAATCTTTAAGTCTATAGCTTTGTGATTACTATGCCCTAAATGATATACTGATGATAAATAACTGCACAAGCTTTTTGTTATCTATAATCTATACAAAGACCAGTTAAAATAAGAATCTGGATTGGATTATTGCCCTTGAATAAAAAGGATGCATCTTCAACCTTAAATACTCTCTTTCCAGGTTAAAAAATAAGAAGTCTAGTTAATTATGGTAACTCTGTGAAGAGAATCTTCACAACTCAGTCAGCCTTAATTAGCTCGTTTCATTTCTTTATTCATAATGCTGCTCAAGAAATTAAGTTTTATAAAACACAGAAAATTTTTTTGAGAAAAGAGTTGCAAGCCAAACATGCCATTGTTAGGAGCTAAGAAAAGAAGTATCATTTTAGGAATCAAGAAAAGAAAGATCATTTTAGGAGTCATCAGAATATGAAGATTATCTTAAACTTACAAAAATGCCAAGCTAAAGATGTTAGCAAGGAGAAAAAGTTTTGATGGTTTCTCCACATGTCAACACAAGTGTTTTCAGAGCCTACTTGATACCCAGTGGAGAACAAGCTTCTTACCAAATTTAGCTCTTCATTCTGTCTTACTGCTTCAGAATATGAATCATCAAGTTTTTTCTGCAATTCAGTCAACAGATCTTTCAGCTGCAATGAAGTTTAGAGTTTAAGATTGATCTCCTTATGGTAGCCCATGTTATGTATGCTACTTGGAAGCTCTGCCACAAACAACTTATACTGAAATATTTTATCACTCTGTTATAAACTTAATTTAAATTGAGAAGCAAGATTGAAAAAATTCTACTATAAGTACCTCTCTGACTTCTGTGACATAGGTAGATCGTTCAATTTCTGCCTTCTCTAGTTCCATTTCCAAATTCTCTCGTTCTCTTCTCAGCTAATAATGCAACAAAGAAGAAAAAGTTAACAAACACATTTAAGATTTCCTTTCATGATGCTTCCCCACAGTGGAGAGTTATGACACTTATGAATATAAAACTATTATCACCTCAAAAACTACGAAAATATTAAGTGCATAACTGCCATCAGTAGATTAAAGAAATCTTAAAACACAGATCTTAAGGAAAACCTTAATACTAAAATTGAGTCCGTAGGTTCCAAGTCAAACAATGAAATAACATACATTTTCAACATCTTTATTTTCTCTTCTTAATCGCTCTAGCTCTTGTTCCAAAGATGTGAATGACAACTGCATCTGAAATGTGAAACAATTACATGGCCAAGTAAACCACCAAGAACATAGAGGCTTTTATCTTCTAGAATTTTAATCCATTAAATACTTCAGAGGTCTTGAAATGTATCTCATTTAAAGCCATACTGAATTTTAAAAGACCTTAAAAATTAGAGCGGCACATTTAACTTGATTTAAATTGCAGTCAAAATCCACCCTCTTTGCGTGCCATTATATTAGGCCCTGCTAGAAGTGCTTAAATTTTTAAACAATTAACTGACAACTGGCTGTATTTAGTCCCCAAATGTATTAACATAGCATACCATCAGCATCCTTAATTCTGCGCAGGCTGGCCCAGGAAAACAAATGAGCAAGAGATGGCCCTCTTTACCACACCCAAGTAAATGGGAGAAAAATTAAGATTACACACAAAAATTCAGATCCGTGAAGGAAAGTAGAACTTACTAAATTTTTCTTGAATACTATATCATGAGTCACAATACAATGTTTTAAAAGTCATTTTGAACTCCAAATTCTTTACCTCATGTCATCACATAGTAGTTCTGTAACTTTCAAAGCACTTTACATTTTTTATCATTATCTTTTAGTTGTACTCTAAACCAATGATTCTCAGTCTTGGGTGGGAATCATAATCACTTGAGGAGCTCTTTAAAACACAGACTGCTGGCCCCACAGAGCTTCAGATTCGGTGAGTCTTAGGTGAGACCCAAGAATGCATTTTTAACAAGTTCCCAGGTGATGCTAATGTTGCTGGTCCAGGGCACACATTTTGAGAATCACTGCTTTAAGCTCTTCCTTTTTAAATACCTGTTTAATAGTCTTTTGTGATTCATCGACCTTAACTTTCCATTTATTTTCTTCTTGCTCCACACTTCTCTGTAGCTTCTGTAAAATACCTTCCTATGGACAAAAGTATAGTTGTTAAAAAAAAAAAAAAATCATGTTCTAATGCTAAAATAAACTATTTAAGCTACTAAGGAATAAGTTAATGATTTTAAAATGAAACCAAAATGTAGATTAAAAATCATTTCCTACTGTTTCTGCAAGGACGGATTTATATTTTTCACACTCTAGCTGTAACAATGTGTGCATTTCATCAGCTTCTTTCAACTTGTGCTCTAGAACCTGCAAAGAATAACAAAGAACAATTCTCTAGTTTTACCAGAAAATTCTATGCTTCAAACTTGTTTCAGTACTTACTGGTATATTATGACAAATGGTTTCTAACTGTTTTATAATGAAACACTACATTTCAACCTTCTTAAGGAACAATAAAGTTTAATGACCTTTTTGGTCATTTGGTTTTGCCAATAAAACTCTCCAAGTCAGCTTACTACAAAATATATGACAAAATTTTATAATAAATAGGCTTGTCTACTCTTCAGCAGGATGGTAAAATCAAAGCAAATCCTCATGTGAAGGAAAGTCATAATACCTAGCTACAAACATGGGAAGGAGGATTTTAATCATGCCGCCTGACATACAAAGAAGAGTTAATCTCCCAAAGTTCAGTAGTCAAGGATAAAAACACATCTAGGTTCTGAACACTTCTAATAATGCATTTGGAGATACTTTAGCAAACCAGTCAGTTTCTACCTACCTACCTCAAGTGAGCTTTACTTTTTAAACTCAGGCTAAAAAGAGAGTAAGAGATACTCAGTTTTAGAAATGAGCTGTAAAGAGTTAAAGAAATGGCAAACATTAATTTTGTATACAAATCAAATGCAAGGAAGACTTATACATTTTCACCAAAATATACCCAAAATGAAATTATCTTATATTTTCTCCAAAATCGTTAGTCTACTCATAATACATCTTTTACCTTTACCAAGCTCATAAAGACAAATTCTGATTTACTTCTTCTTTAGTTAAAATACAGATACTTCACTTCTTAAACTAACCTTAACCTCCTCTGAACCAGAAGTTCCAGTCATACATTCTTTTGCCTTCTTTTCAAATCCACGCAACCATTCACTATAACTCTGTGGAGAAAGGTAAAAATAACTAATTTCCAAAAATATCTAAATAAAGTAGATAAAAAATTTTAAATAACTAAGTTAGATGGTTATAAAAGAAAGCTACATAGACAAATACCAACCCTCTGGAAATTTCAAAGAAGAATATAATGCATAAACTGTGCATAACAGCCCTGGCTGGGTGGCTCAGTTGGTTGGAGCATCATCTTGTACACCAAAAGGTTGTGGGTTCAATTCCAGTTTGGGCACATACCCAGATTGTGGGTTCGATCCTCGGTTGGGGCAAATATGAGAGGCAACCAATCAATGTTTCTCTCTCTAAAAAAAAAAAAAAAATCAGTCCAGCCAGTGTGGCTCAGTGGCTGATCGTCGACCCATGCACCAAGAGGTCGCCAGTTCGATTCCTAGTCAGGACACATGCCCAGGTTGTGGGCCCGATCCCCAGTGGGGGGCATGCAGGAGGCATCAATGTTCTCTCTCATCAATGTTTCCATCTCTCTCTCCCTTCCTCTCTCTCTCTAAAATCAATAAAGAAAAAAATTTTTTTTATAAACTGAACATAACCAAGCCTTGAAAACAAACACTAAAAATATACCTATGGGCATGTTCTCTCCCTACCAGGAGCACAAGCACCTTTCCCTTCCTCTTTTTCTTCCCCTACAGGCATGCATCTCCTAAACCCTAAGGGACCCCATGACACTTGCAATCAGGGAGCAATGGGCAGTGGCAGTTCATCCCAGGCTAACCCCCTGACCTTGTCCAAGGCCCCCTTTTCTCTGACTTTCCAGTAAGCCAAAGCGGCCCAGCCTAGACTCATTTTCCACCTAGTACCTCTCCTGTTGCTTCTTCTATCCTAGACCCGTCCTTGTTTCACTGTCTCCAGCTTTAATAAACATCCTCTAAAATTGTTTTAATTATATATACACACACACACACACACACACACACACACACACAGACACACACCTATATACTACCATCAAATTTTAATTTAAATTGCCTGGCCAGTATGGCTCAGTGGATTGAGCGTCACCCTATGGACTGAGAGGTCCCGGTTTGATTCCCAGTCAGGGCACATGCCCAGGTTGCGGGCTCGATGCCCAGTAGGGGGCTTGCATGAGGAAGCTGATCGATGTTTCTCACATTGATGTTTCTAAATCTCTCTCTCTCCCTTTCTCTCTAAAAAAAAAAATCAATAAAATCATATTTTTTAAAAATTAATTTTAAATCTTATCTACCCAGACCAAGAATATTTGCAAGTGAATTACAGACGTATAGGTAAAAGATCTGGGCTCAAATCCAGCCTTCAACACTTATTAGCGGCAGAACTAACAAATTCAATCTTTAAAACACAGAAATACTAGAATGAATAACTTTTCAAAACATTTTTTTCAAGTAAACCATTTCCCAAAAACTAAGTATTCTGAGTTTATAAACTAAAAGTTTAACTGAAGATACTCTATTCAGAGGATTACAAATTCTCTGAAGGTACTCCAGGGATTTTGAAAATATTTCAAAATAAATATGTATTATGAAAGGCTTTTAAAATCATAAGAAATGATAAGAATACACAAACATTTACTTGTTTAAACCAACAAAAACGATTTGACAGGTTAGCTGATGTAAACAAAGGCATGTATTATCATTTTAGTCATTATTCTAAATTTTAGAACAAGTCTCTACATTTGTTGTTTATCTAAATTTTAAACTTTGACAAGAGTATTTATTTGTTAGATACTTTAAGTCAAATTTCCTCTTAGTCCTCTTTCAAGTCTTTGGTTTAGTTTAATCTAAGAAAAAGAGAACACAAATGAAATCTCTATTAACTGCTGTAATTTAAAGCTTTATTTATATGGCTAAATTAGGATTTTCTATACTCTATCAAACAATAAAAAATGGGGAAAAAATTGCATGCTGCGATCACCCCATAGTACAATACTACTATACCTTCATAGCATAAATTAGTAAAAAAAAAAAAAAGCCTCTCCTTAAAAAAAAATTACATTCTCACATTATAAATATTTACCAAGACTAAATGGATACTATTAAAATCCTACTTAACTTCAAATACTGGGATTCAATATAAATGATAGCTGAAAAAGTGATTTAGTTGTGTCAAGTTTGTAAACCTCCCTCTAGGTCATCCAGCTCAGGTCTCTCCTGTGCTGATCAAGTACATGCACTGCCTATGAAGTCATCTTGACCCAACCCCATCCTACTCCCAAAGTATTGAGCCTGAATCTAATCAAGCCTCTACTAATACCAATTTATGGAATACACAAAGGACAGAGAAACATTTTGGGATTCATTCAAACTATAAGGATTCATTCAGTCAGCTAAATCCAGAGTGGGAAAATGCATATAAAACCATCAGATGTTTGTTTTTTTAAAAGGGAGTGGGAACTGATAACAAATAGAAGGGAACCCATGTAATAAAAAAGATTTAAGAGACATCTTAAACAAATCATATGTTGACCCTTACTTGGGTCCCAACTAAAACTACAATAAGTAGTTATTATTTCATTGAAAAAGACAATTGATATGACAACTAGAGAAATGTACTGACTAGACAGACATGAAATTAAGTTTTTAAAAATGTAATAGTTTTAATTTAAAGAATCCTTCTTTTAGATATATGTATATTGAAATATTTATAGATGAGATGCTCTGATGTTTGACTTCCTTCAAAATAATCTAGGAAGTGCAGGGTAGGGGTAAAATAAGATGGTATGTATTATCAATTCATGCCATGTACTAATAATTGTTGAAGTGTTATACTGGGTACATCAGGTTCATTATGCTATTCTCTCTACTTCTGGGTATGTATACAGTTCTCCATTAAAATAAAATAAAAAGGTCTACACCAACATTTTAGGAAACTATGTGCATTCAGTAGCTTTCTCTGCTCTAAAATATTCATTCTATTAATTCTCTGAATCAAAACAACTTTCCTCTCCCACTTAAAACACACACAACCTCAAATAAGGTTGTTCTATATTATCTTCAAGACTTACTTGCAAACCTTAACATATGACCAAAATCTTGAGTTTTGAAATAAAAAGAGCTTGGTTCATAGTATTAAATACATTTAATTAAAAAATAAAATGTGCCTGCCTGGCCAGTGTGGGTCAGTGGTTGAATGTTGACCCATACACCAGGAGGTCACCGGTTCAATTCCTGGTCAGGGCACATGCCCAGGTTGTGTGCCAAATCCCCAGTGAGGGGCAGGTGGTGGCCAATCGATGTTCTCTCTCATCGATGTTTCTCTCTCTCTCCCTCTCCCTTTCTCTCTCTCTAAAACAATAAAGAAAAATAAATAAAATGTTCCTAAAACTAAGAAGCAATCACTTAAAATTACGTTCTATTTTGAATAAAGCCATTAAGAACATTATTGGCTGATTAATCATAAGAAATCATTCTTTCCCAAATAATATTATGTTTATATCTTCTAAATATGTCTCATATTTAAATTTTATAGAATACAACAAAAGTATCAGGTGAATAAACAGAAATGAGTTTTGAATCATGTAACTGATCTTCACTACTCAAAAGCACCCTAGGTTAAAAATGGAAAAGAACTGGTGCACTATCGAAATCAAGTGCAGAGTGCAAATGCTGCTTATTCACAACTTTCTTGAATAGTAATAAAGATGTCATGTTTTTAAAAATAATACATTAGCATAAAACAAAGAATGTGGGTCATTTCATTCTTTGTTTTATTCTAAAGTTATGCTTTCTGGACCAACTTAATTACTTTCTCCCTACCCCTTCACTCTCCCCTCCCTTTCTCTCTGCTTCCCTTTCCCCCTTTTCCTGGATCTAACTACTTCATCCTCCATTTTTCCTCCCTCCCTCTGCCTTCCTTTCATTTAATAAATATTTTCTATGCACCTACTTGTTACCAGATATGTAATAGAAAACAGACAGCCAATGTTTCTCCCTTCATGGTGCTTATATTAACTTTCCACAACAAAATAAAAGTTATAATTTCTGTAAATAAATAAATAAAATAAAAAACAAATCTTACCAAATTAGAAGGAACAGACACCTTTGGAAATAATTTTTTAAGAACTTCTTTAGCTTCCAATTCAACAGCTTCCACATGTTGTTGTCTTTCCTAAAGCAGAAGTTCAAATCAAACTTACAAGTTTATAGAATTAAAAAAAAAAAAAAAGCTACGATCTTTTAAGCTTTAAGGGAGGAAAAAGTCAAAATATTTTTAAAAATTCATCTTAATACTAACAAATGTCCAAATTTTCCCACTTTAAAATGCCAAAATGCTTCCATAAAAAAATTTGCAAAATCTCTAAAGCATCCCAAGTAACAAGTAATGTCTTATATTAATAAAGCCAAGGCAATATCTGACAATATGGACATTTTCCTTGCCATTAGAAATCAAGTGATTTGCCCCTCCAGGAACACTTCAAAACCCAAAAAACAAAATATACTTCCTGCAGCTAAACCTTTAAACTGCATTTACAAAAAACAAAAAACACTTTCTATAGCTGAAACAAACTACATGCAAAAAGTATGCATATGGGCAACATAATTGAGGCTTCCTGTCTGGCACACCTCTATAAAAAAATGCATCACTAATGAACTATAATGCCAGGGGATTGAAATACCAACTTTCATATTCCCAGCTGCAAGGTCAGGTGAAAATACTTACTCTAAACAAAGCAAAACAAAACGAAAGAAAAATTTGATGGGTGGTACACATGAGAAAAAGAGAAGGAGAAAAAACTGATGTCATTATTACTTCACCAATGCCAAACATCAAGAAGACTAATCCTGACACTTGTGTATGGACTCTGTCAGCTGTAAATTTAAAGTTAAGTATTACAAAGACACGTCTAAGTTTGGTGAATTTAAATCCAAGTCTAATGGATATTAATTAACATAAAACCATGGTTTGTCAAAATTAGGGTAATGGCTTGATCACACACAAATAAAAATCTAATAATAAAACTATCTCTAGACAAAAGATAAAAAATGAGTTATAAAAATGCACATCTAAACCAAGCCAAGAAAATCATCAAAACATTTGTCAAGTTCAACAGGTGACAAGAATACAAGCAAGCTAGCAAGATCTCAACTTTACCCCCCACTCCCACCATTTAAATGTGATCTTTGAAATCTATTACAGATTTAAGATGCATACACTTCAATTTAACAAAATCTAATAACATAAAAATCTAAAGTCACACAATAAAAAGCTAGAGATTGCCCGGTCAGTGTGGCTCAGTGGTTGAGCATTGACCCATGCACCAAGAGGCCGCCGGTTCAATTACCAGCCACATGCTCGGGTTGTGGGCCAAATCCCCAGTGGGGAGCATGCAGGAGGTGGCCAATTGACGTTCTCTTTCATTGATGTTTCTATTTCTCTCTCCCTCTCCCTTTTTCTCTCTCTAAAATCAATAAAGAAATAAAAAAATTTTTTAAAGCTAGAGATTAATCATATTCTCTATACACACAAAGCTATTACTTTATTCAGGATTAGTGGCAGGGTTTTAAAAATAAAAGTTTTAATGGAATATTTTAAATATTCAATAAAATCGACTATTTTTCAGGAATACACTTACAAAACTGCATAAAATAAGGTATACTCATTCAAGGAAAATGTTTAACTGGCAATTCAGAGACAATTAAGAGGTCATTTTTACCATCTGACCATAGAAATGGTAGAGCAATCTCTAAAGAAAATCACTTAGAAAAACAGACATTGTGGAACAGAAGCTTTTTTGAAAACTTCCCAAGGAAAAAAATAATCTAAAAAAAATAAATAAGTGTGTAACTTTTAACCAAGAGGCATAAAGATAAGTTACTTTTAGTCTGTACTAACAATTTTAGCTAAAAAGTTTTCATTTGACAAAGTAGTTTGGTTGTGCATACAATTTTCATTCCTCTGCAACACCTGGAAAATATCCGATAATGGAAAGTTACATCATTTTAATTTCCTTACTATCTTTATCTAAGTGTACTATATATAATCTTTCATGTGAACCTATCATTTATAGTAGCTCCTCAAGAATATATACTCCTTACAGCACAACTTGTGGTTCTGGGTCAATCAGTATCACTTTACACTTATGCTATCTGAGAACTAGATTCCATTAAAATAGAGAAAGATTATAAATTCTATTCTCTGTAGATTACTAGCTATGCAAGAAGCCATCATGCACTTGGTGGTAAGTTTGGAAATATGGATAAATTCTTAAACTCACTCATCACTAAGCTCATGGTGAAACATGCATAAACTCTAGCCAGAATGCCTATGGCAGGTAGCACATAACTTCTTGCAAGATTAAGAGATTAGTACTTTGTGGATGCCCAGTCTCATTACCAAAACAAAAGCTAAAAGGTAACTCTTAACAGTGAAAAGCAGTTATAAGAACAACCAGAAAGTATGCCAGAAACCATGTCCTACCTGGCCTAGATTTTTCTATTCCCTGAACTAGATTTCTCTGGTCCCAATATCTGCCAACTGTCTCAAGTTTAGGTTTTCGTGAAAATTAGGGCCAGGTGAGTAAGTATATACATACATTTCCATTACACTCAAGAAAGTATAACTACAAACATATACTTGATTAAAATATTTGTAAAAACTTTACTAAAAAGAAGTCCTTCAAATGTCACTAAGACTTATATTTAAAGTCAACAGATTACCTTGGCACACAAAATACTTATAGAATGTTGAACTGAATCACGTAAGTAATGAGTTTTATTAACCCATCTGTAAAATTCTATATTCCTGTTCCACATACTAGGAATTTTCAAAATGCCTGACTGAACTGGCACATTCCTTTCTCTCAGTCTTTAAAAACAACTTCTTATTTATAATTCATTAGAAATCTTCAAACCCATGGAACAACTTGAACTCAGGGAGAATATCCTTTATCACATTGAAGACAGAGAGAGATATATGTTTCAGGAGTACTGTACATACTCAGGTCAAGAGAATTAGGCCTTATATTAATATTCCATACTAAACATAACACATGCATCATTACTGTCCAACCACTTCAAAACCTCAAGTTTAATTCTAATTCCACCTTTTCTAAGGAACCATCCCCAATTACACACCAAGAAGTGATCCCTTCCCTGAACTTAAGACTTTTATTTTCCACCTTGTCTGAGTTATCTTGGCGTGCCCCAAAGAACCTAGGAGAGTTCACTGTGCATCCTAGGTATTCAAATGTGTTTGTTAATTCAGTTAGATTTTTCTGGCTCAGGGTTTTCATCCAAGTTTTCTTAACCCAACTCAAGAGGCACACACTGTCTCACAAGAGCTTACACATAGGAGGCATACGTCTCCTGAGACTCTTCAGCTTAAAGCAGTCATCACCAAATCTCAAACAATCAGGTAATCACAACAAACGAGCAAGCCCAAAATTAAAGCTTCAAAGGAGTAGATGAAAAAAGCAGAGGTGGCAGAGATGATAAATGTGGATGGATAAGGAGATTTTTATATTTAAATTGCAGTATAATTAAATGCTTTAGTCTCATTTTAAGACAAGCTGCAGATTTTCTCTGTTCAGTGGATTGATTCTAGGAGTCAGCATTACAACCTTGGAAGTCTTGTTCACTTTGTCCTGCAGCATTTTTTCAGTTGATGCCAATGCTTCCATTGCTTCCCAGTTTTTCTCCCGAAGGTCCTAATCATTTTTAGAAAGAATGATTTCAGTTTATCCATTATTGAAAGATTTTTGCTTTTTACTTCATCAGTATTTTGCACTGCATTTAAATGCTGGTTACTGCAAAATTATCTCAATGGAAAAATATGTATATTAGCAAAAAAATAAAAAGCAATGTTTAGAAATTTGAATGAGAAAATAAAGATGCCCACTTCGCATGTTTTAGTATACATGTCAAATATGCCAGCTTTAAAGTAATTACTGTACACGTGTGACAAAGAAGAAAGCATTCAAAAGTAAACACACATACCAAGATTACAAGTATGATATCAGGTACACTGAATATTAAAGGATTAAGGACAGAGCAAATACACAAGAATTGCAAAAAGCTTTACAGGTGATTTTTAAGCAAGGCCCAGTATCACTCGTGAGACTTTCCACTGCAGCATAACATTTTTTTCTCTAAATATGTTTTATTGAATTAACACATTTCAAGTCTACCTAGGAATGACATAGTAACTCACTGTGCTTCTGTATCTTTCTTGGCATGGTCAAATGTATATGCCATAAAACAACCTGACATGAACTGTATGAGCTACTTGATCCAGGCAAACCAGGAGGCAGGAAGGCTATAAAACATATTCTCTTGGAAGAGAAACAGAGGTCATTGGAAACTGAACTCTGAAAGATCTATTTAACAGCATTTCATTAGCAAATACAAAAAAGGACAATCTGTTATATTTCAGTCTTTGTTCAGATTTAGAAATCCAAACAGATGAAAAACAAAAAGCCAATAATCACCATTATTGAATGCTTACTTATGTACCCCACACTGCACTTGGCACTTCACATAAATTCTCATTAATCCTCACAACAACCCTAAGAGGTATTTATTCCCATTGTAAAGATGGGGAATCCACAGCTCAGCTAGGTTAAGAAATGTGGTCAGTTGAACACAGCAAATGAAGTGGCAGAACTAGCAATCTGCTTGCCTCTGTGTGGCTCTTTTCACACACATCAGTACCTCCAGCGCTGGGCTGCTGCTGCTGCATTAGAATAGCATTTACTATGCCCTCCTTATCTCAGAATCCCGATAATAAAACACAATTAGGGTGTTAGCAGTATAGTGGCAAATTCAACTCAGGTTTTGTGGCCAAGCGATGCTGATGCTGTTAGATGCTGATGCTGTTAGTAACGTTACACAAACACAGTAAGGGCAGTTCACATACCTAATTTTGACAAACTCAGGGGTGCAGGAACATTTCAACTTGTTAAATTAACAAATTAATGCAAACTTTGAAAATTTTTACTTTCATTAGAAAACACATATCGATTTACTATCAATATCTCCTTAGATTTCAATAGCATTTTTAACCTTGCTTAAGACTTAGCAATCATACTTTTGTGTGCAAAAATTCCTTCTCTATCAAAAATTTTTGTATTCTCACAGGTGTCACCTTCTGGTCAGAGAGAATTTAAGAAATTCATCTTAATTCACTATTTATCTATTTAATAAGAGTATCAGGATTTATATGTCTTAGGGCATACTACCCTTCCCATTTTAGCACAAAAGCATTCAGGTCCTGAGAGACCTCTAACATGCTTAATTTCCAAAATTCAAACCACTTCAGTTAAAAAAAAGGAGGTTCCAGAAGGCTTTGAAAGACCTTTCATTATTGAAAATACTTGGTTCGAATACTGGCATTACTTTTAGCTTACAAAGAGGCTAGCCCAATCAAAATAAGAGGAAATAACTTTGATTTTAAAATGCCGAACTGAAAGAATAATTTTCCCAAATAAAAGTTCAACAGAAAGTCAACTGCACTTTATAATTTTAAAAAATTTGTTTCTATCTGAAGCTGTAATAATTATAGCTTCAATATTTTAAGTAATATTAACAAGTATACAAATTGGTCTTTTCATTTATTCATTTAAAAGAAAATCTGTTCTCAAATAAAATTACCCCACTAATTCTCCCCAAAAAGGCTACACACAAAATAGCACTTAAAGAGATTCAGAAAAAAATCTAAAAAGATTTTTTAAAAATTCTGAATCATGATATTTCAGTGAACTAATAATAAAAAGAAAAGCTTTATTCTGATAAAGATATGCTTACATTGTTTTTCTTCCTCTGGTGTTCAACAGCATCCTTCAAAGAATCTAACTCATTCTGGAGACCAGTTATTTCCTTCTCTCTTTCTGAAATTCTAAACCAGAACATGAATACACACAGTATTTTAGGTAAACAGTGAATATAATATTTGTTACTACAAAATAAAAACAGCAAGTAGAAGATGCTTTTAAAAATGCATTAACAGCCCTGGCCGGTTTGGCTCAGCAGTTGGAGCGGCGGCCTGTGGACCAGAGTGTCCCGGGTTCGGTTCCCACTAAGGGCACGTACCTCAGTTGCAGTTTGTCCCCGCCCCGGTTCAGGTCGTGCAGGTGGCAACCAGTTGATGTGTCTCTCTCACATCAATGTTTCTCTCTCTCTCTTCCCCCCTCTCTCCCTCCTGCTCTATCTGAAGATAAATGCAAAAAAAGTCCTCTGGTGAGGATAAAAAAAAAAAATGCATTAACAGGCAAACTCTTTAAGCTTAACTACTATTAGTATAGAAAGCCTATCTATGAATTCTTACTTTCAGAAATAATTTTTAAAATAAATTTTTACAATATGACATGCTGACATTTGTGTTAAAGTGAAATACTCCCCTAAGAAACAGTTCATGAATATATAAACTGCTGTAGTCATTTCTATTTTTATCTAGGGTAGTAAAGTAGCAGTAAAATCTCGATATAACGGACTAATTTAGGCGAGGAGGTGTATGTTAAATCCAAAAGTCTGTTAATAAAGTAGGTTTTCCAAATTCGTATGTTAAAAAATTGACAAATTAGTTTACCTGTTTTTACTTACGTAGACAACGTTTGTGTAATCAAAATAAAGTATGTATGAAAGTTTAATTTCACAGAAAAGTTTTCTATATGTATTACTGTAATTTAAAATTTATACTGAACAGGTCTAGTTAATGGGTGCATTCACCAGTCACCTCGAGTAAACAGACGCACACAGCTGAAGCGTGGCTTAGCGTGCGTACATGGTAACACTGGGGGCATGCATTAAAACTGCCGGAGAGCCTGATGGGTGTGGCTCAGTGGATTGAGAGTAGTCCCATGGACTGAGAGGTCCCGGTTTGATTCCCAGTCAGGGCACATGCCTGGGTTTTGGGCTCGATCCCCCATAGAGGGTGTGCACGATGCAGCCGATCAATGTTTCTCTCTCTCTCTCCCTTCTTCTTTCTCTAAAAAAAAATCAATAAAAACATGTATTTTTTTAAAAGGCTGCAGAAAGTCATGCCAGGGACAACAGAACCAATTAGCAGCCATGATGCTGTGATCATGTGCTAATCATTCACCGACACTGTTTACAAGCAGTGACTTTTGGATTTAAGTATGCAGACTATAGTTGTAGATATGTAATATTTATTTATGTCAGCAAAATTACTACAGTGTTTTTTCCAACATATGGCCTATTCACTAAAATCTGTTAAAAATAATAGTGAATTAGCCCTGGTCCATTTGGCTCAGTGGTTAGAGCGTCAGCTTGCAGACCAATGAGTAGTGGGTTCGATTCTGGTCAAGGGCACATACCTCAGTTGCAGTTCATCCCTGGCCCTGGTCAGGGTCATGCAGGAGGCAACTGGTAGATGTGTGTGTGTCTCTCTCTCCCTCTCTCTCCCTCCTTCCCACTCTATCTGAAGATAAATAGAAAAATATCCTCGGGTGAGGA
Source organism: Tadarida brasiliensis (assembly GCA_030848825.1). Classification (NCBI taxonomy): domain Eukaryota; kingdom Metazoa; phylum Chordata; class Mammalia; order Chiroptera; family Molossidae; genus Tadarida; species Tadarida brasiliensis. The sequence goes on along the minus strand of CM061257.1, from coordinate 205,556,141 downwards.
TTAAAGATTAAATAAATAAATAATAAATAAAATAATAATAGTGAATTAATAACAAAAATAACCTGTTAATTTAGTTATAAGCAAATCTTGGTTAAAGGCATTTTAAAATTAACAGGGTATTAATTTTCACACATGACATACGGACTAGAAATGTTGTCTGTTATATCTGAAATCCATTAAATCAAGGTAAGCAAAATCAAGGGTTTACTGTATTTTCAGAAGAGTGAAACTGATGTAGAAGCACTCTCATATATTACTTTTTTCCAGAAGGTAATAAAATCAGTTGTGAGTTTCTTAACGAGGCTAACCCACAATAAAAGCATGCTATTAAAGTAAAAAGGTAGGTGGTTCCCTTGTAATTTTGTTAACAGTCTCAAGGTTTCTGTTTTTCTGGTTCTGTCTAAAGAGTTAGTTATTTCCCAAAAATGTGGAAAGCAATGGCAAAGACTCACAATTCAATTCTGTTACAGTGGAGAGGAGCTTGAGTAGAAAGTGAAATTACAAATAGCTCTTACCTAAGAATACAGCTCTATATAAGGGGTTGCTAAACTAAGGCTTTGGGCCTGACCCACCCACCAGTCTGGTGTTGTATGGTCCTCAAGCCAAGACATGCTTTTACATTTTAAAATAATTGTTTAAAATATGTATATGTATATATATAATGATTTTACATTTTAAAAGAATTATTAAATATATATATGAAACAGAGACCTATGTGGCCCACAGAGCCTAAAACATTCACCATCAGACCATTTATAGAAAAAGTGTGTCTACCTTTGTTCTATATGGTCAAACACGACTCAATTTGACAGTAAATAATTCTAAAACTAGTAAACAAGTCATGATGGAATAACATTTAGATTACTTATAGCACCTAATAATTAACGTGGTTGACATTTAACGTGTTGAAACATACCAACTTATCTGAAATGACCTTAAATGTAGCCTCTTAAAAATAAAGGCCAGCAATAAAAATAAAAAAAGTTTCAGTTAAAAAAAAAAAAAAGTCTTCTTAAAAAGAGAGTAACCATAAAGATTATAAGATGTTTTTTAAACGTATAAGCTAAACCAAAATTTTCATCATTCAATTCCACAATGATAGAATAAATATTAATAAGACAATATAAGTTAAATAAGTAAAGCCTTCAAAGTATAGTTTATTAGATGTTCTCTGAATGCCTAAAAAAAAATAAACTAAAAATCTCCCTCAACAAAATGTTCAAAGAAATCCAAACACCATAAAAAGGTATATAAGCTCAAAGGCACAGCTAACCTCTACTGGTCTGCAGTTCAAAAAATCCAAAAAGAACTGTAAACATTTGGTGACCATTTGTAGCTATATTAAAATGCTTGTTTTAGAACTATTTAGCACATAAAAAGTTACCACTTCCCAAATTGTGAATCAAAATTATTACTTACACTTTTAATAGTTCTTCATACGGGGAAAAAGAAGATGCCTATTAAAAGAGTTAAATGTTATTTCAAAACAAAGCTTTCCAGAGACTTTTAAAAATTAACTCTTCTCAAATATAAATTAAGACAACACTAAAGGTAAAAAACAACATATACTCTGTATGTCATCAAGTAATTTTAATAAAAACATACACAAATTTGTAAAATGTATTGAGTACTAAATAAACTCTTCATTGTCACTACATACTTAAACTCTTCATTTAACAAGAATTTATCCATTTCCTACTAGACGCAAAATTTTCATATTGTGTATTTCCTATTTGACTACACTAAGCTTCCAAAAGCAAAAATATACCATTAATGAAGTCAAAAGAAAAATTAGGAAGAGAGTTAACTTGCATGTAACAAAGTTAATTTTACATAATATATAAAAGTATATAGCCCTTTACATATAATATTTATTCCTTGATGACTACAATATCTCATATTAAACTACTATAAGCTTCTGTCAACAGGAACTACTTTTTTGCCCCATCCATATATGTTCATAAATTAAAGGATATTTTGTTAACATTTTTCTTTTAATTTTTTATTTTATTTTAACCAAGCAGAATTATACCTCGAAAAAGAATTTAAAATAGTTGTAAACTATTACTTATAATATTACACATTTCTTAGTTTCTCTCCAATTATTGATGTTTTGTTTGGGGTAAGGGGTGGTAGGATATACACATAATTTAAAACTGACCTCATAGGATTTTAACTGACTTACTAAAAAAGTTATTCTAGAAGATCTGAAAACACACACACAGACACATAATAAAAGAGACGGGAGAGAATAATAGAATAATAGAGAACTAATCATAATGGGGTGCTAGCCATAGTTACAACATCCTAACTCCGTTAATCATGATTGCTTTGTTCTAATTAAAGAAAGCCCATTCTGACCTGGTTGGGAGCTGTACGCCCTGGGAGTTTACCTTGGGAATGCTGTCCATTCTCCTTACCAGAGAACTGACCTCCCTTCATCATGGAAAGACTAACAACCTTGGAGTCTTGGAGGCGGTGCACTGGAGACAGCTCACACTCCGCAGCTCCCATTACTGCCCCATGCCTATAATCTGTAACTGTTTTACCCATTGATATTCCTTTTTGCCTACTTCCCCATGTAATACCCATTATAAACAACAGGCTATGGAGGGAGTGGAGAGCAGATTTTTGTAGGATGACCTGGCTGCTCTCCCATACTGCTGGCAATATTGGAATAAACACTCAATTATGATTCAACCTGTCTCTGCTTAATTGGCAAGTAGTGACAGGCAGCCCAGACCCACTGTTGCCCAGTTTCAGTAACAGATCTAAAATATAGATTAATAATATTTGTGTATACTTTATAAATTGTAGGCTTTATCTTCAATATGGAATAGCAAAATGCTTTGTTTTTCAGGAAATTTGATAAACACATATAAATAAAAACAGCACATACTTTATTCTCAATAAAAAGGCAAAATGGTAAGAATACTTTAGAGACCATTATGGGGTATATAATTTTTCACCATGTAAATAAATGGCAAGCCAACTAATAGTACCTACCTGTTGGTAATTCTGTTGCTTAAGCTGCTCAATTTGGGATTTAAACAATTTGTTTTCATCTTGCACCTCCTATTTAAACAAAAATTAAAAATCAATACCTGGACAGAGATTTTTATTTTCTGTACCAACTTTAAAAACATATCATACAAGCCAGGAAAATTATAAAAAAGTAACAATTTTAAAGGGGTAAAATAAGCACTAATTCTAAAATTAAAATACTTAAATTATTTAGTACTAGCCTGGAAATATGTCTCAATGGAACAAATGGGATCCAGAAACAGACCCAAATACCTCTAGTATAAGGTGACATTTCAAACCAGTAGCATAGATTCTAGTGGTATTTTGGGCTATTATTTTGCCATGGGGGGCTGTCCCACATACTGTAGGATGTTTAGCAGTATCCATGGTCTCTACCCACTAGGTACAGTAGCAGGCCTCCACCAGCTGTGGCAAACAAAAATGTCTCCAGATATTGCTAAATGTCCCCTGGGGGACAGAACTACTGCAGTAAAATAATCATGGATTGTTTAATAATGTGGCTAGCCTTTTTTTTTTTTTAAGTTGAAATGTTATTCTCATAATTTACTCAAAGTACATATGAATAAAACATCTAAACAAAAATAAATAAATGCATTAATAGAAACATGTAAACCTATTTTTATGATCATAGCATGAGAGATATTTCATCTCAAGACTTAAAGCTCAAAAAATTACTTATATTGGAATACATAAAAGTTTTCCATTTGCAAAAGAAGGGAAAAAACACAAATGAAGTCAAAAGAAAAACTTAAGAAAACAAATCACCTCACATATGACAAGACTAATTTCCCTTATATGTTAAAAGGTATATTAGTAAGAGAAAAAAAAATGGAGACAAAATGTGGGAAAAATTAAGGCCAATTCATATACAAAGGAAGAATGCTTAACTTCTCTCACAATCAAATGCAAATTAAAACAATCTGAACATCTACCAAGCACAACACCAAATGTTTTCATCTTTGTCAGCGCTGGAGAGGATGAAAAGAAAATGGCCCTCAGTTGGTGGAAATGTAAATAAGTAAAAAATACTTTTGGAGGATGATTTAGCATTATCTAACAAATTTAAAGTGAATCTACTTTAAAGTAGGAAGGGGAGGGAACAGTGACAGAACCAACACTTGGAGCATGAAATGTGAACAAGAGCAGTCAGAGACAATACAGGAATCTAAAATTTGCTATAACTTCAAATGAATGTTCTTATTAAAAACTTTCAAGGGACTTCCGGTCAAGATGGCGGCGTAGGTAAATGCAGTAACGCGTCCTCCCACAACCACATCAAAGTTACAACTAAACTACAGAACAACCATCATTCAAAACCACCTGAAATCAAGCTGAATGGAAGTCCTACAACCACGAAATTAAAGAAGAAGCCACATCGAGACTGGTAGGAGGGGCAGAGGTACTACGGGCTGGTCCCACACCCACGTGTGTCGGCTAAAAATTGGGAGGATACCTAGGCTGGGAAGGTCCTCCCTGAGGACTGAGGGATCCCTGTCCCACACCGGGCGCCCAGCTCAGGGTTCCAGTGCCAGGAGAGAATCCCCATCACTTCTGGCTGGAGAAACCAGCGGGAACTGAGGCTGAGGGAGGCTGGGGCGGCTGGAGCCCCCGGCAGCTCCTCTTAAAGGGCCCGCACACGGACTTACTCGGACTCGCTCCCTCCAGGCTCCTGCGTGGGGGAGGCAGCTTGAAAGGCACCAGAGTCATATGGGGAAGAACTGAGCTGTTTGGCATTGGAGCTAGGGCTGGGGAGGCAGCTTTCTCCTGGACAGACGTGCTATCAGAGGCTTTTGTTCCTTTGGTGAGCCCTTCCCTGGGGCGGCAGACAGCCCCCATATCTGAGACTCCAGCAGCCTGGCTCACACTGTTTGCCCCGCCCTGGTGATTCCCTGAGGCCCCACCCCACCCAACTTTCAGGAACAACCAAGCTGTTGCCAGTTGCTTGACCATAGGATTGGCCTGTCTTGGATCCTGCTTCAGTTTTTCCTAAATTCTTTCAAACAAGCAGCATCTGGTCTCAGCTAGCCCCATACCTCTCGCTAAGTAATACATAGAAACAAACACAGAGAGGCAGCCACAATGAGGAGACAAAGAAACAGGTCCCAAATGAAAGAACAGAACAAAACTCCAGGAAAAGAACTAAGTGAAATGGAGTTAAGCAACCTAACAGATGCTGAGTTCAAAACACTGCTTATAAGGATGCTCAATGGACTTAGTGAGAACCTCAGTGAACTTACTGAGGGCCTCAAGAGCATAAAAAAGGACCAGTAAGAAATGAAGGAGGCACTAACTGAAATAAAGAATAATTTACACAGATTCAGTAGTAAAGTAGGTAAATCCAAGAAGCAAACCATCGATTTGGGATATAATGAAGCAAAAAACACCCAATCAGAACAGCAAAAAGAAAAAAGAATCCAAATAAAATGAGGATAGTGTAAGGAGCCTCTGGGACAACTTTAAGCGTGCCAACATTCGCATCTTGGGGGTGCCAGAAGAAGAGAGAGAACAAGAAATCGAAAACCTATTTGAAACAATAATGGCAGAAAACTTCCCTAACTTGGTGAAGGAAACAGACATACAAGTCCAGGAAGCACAGAGAGTGCCAAACAAGATGAACCCCAAGAGGCCCACACCAAAACACATCATCATCAAAATGCAAAAGGTTCAAGACAAAGAGAGAATCTTAAAAGCAGCAAGAGAAAAGCAGTTAGTTACCTACAAGGGAATTCCCATAAGACTGTCAGCGGATTTCTCAAAAGAAACTTTGCAGGCCAGAAGGGAGTGGCAAGAAATATTCAGAATGATGAAAAGCAAGAACCTACAACCAAGATTACTCTATCCTGCAAAGCTGTCATTTAGAATTGATGGCCATATAAAGAGTTTCCCAGACAAGGAAAAGCTAAAGGAGTTCATCACCATCAAACCATTATTATATGAAATATTGAAGGGTCTTCTTGAAGAAAAAGATAAAAAAATATGAACAAACAAAATGGCAATGAATACATATCTATCAACAACTGAATCTACAAACAAAATGAACAAGCAGAACAGAAACATTCTCATAGATACAGAGAACTTTTGTTGTTTACCAGATGGGTGTGGGCTGTGGGGATGGGTGAAAAAGGTGAAGGGATTAAGAAGTACAAATTGCTTGTTAGACTGACAAACCTCAAAGGGAAGGGGGGTTGGGGGGTGGGAAGAAATAAACCAAAGAACTTATATGTAGATATGCATAACCAATGGACACAGACAACAGTGTGGGGAAAGACAGGAGGGGGGCAGGAATGGGGAGGAGGGGGGCAATGGGGGAAAAATGAGGAACATCTGTAATACATTCAACAATAAAGATAAGTTAAAAAAATAGAAAAAAGAAAAACTTTCAATATTAACTACATGAAGATAAAGATATACTCATTTTCTATTTGAACTACCTCCTTCAAAATGGAAAGAAAAAAAAACACATTTGTACATAAACCTTTCACCCCAAATTTCACTTCCAAGAATTTTAGGTATAGATATACTAGCAAAAGTATTAAAAAGGTGCGTGCAAGGATATTCACTGTAGAATTGCACTAACAAGAAACACAACTGTAAATAACCTAGGTGTCCATAATCTAGGATGACACAACCATACAACAAAATACTGTGAAAGATAGAAAAGTGCTTATGTGAAAAGATCTCAAAAACATTATTAATGGAGGGAGCAAAATACAAAAATATGTATGGTTAAATATAAAAAACAATTAAGTATACACACACACATGCATGGGCACTTTCTCAAAAGACATACAAACAAATGATAGTAAGTCATCTTTGAGGAATGAGACCCAGTAACTGGGTGGGAGGGAGAGTCATTCTGTATTGTTTTCTTTTGTAGTAGTTAAAATTGTTTTAAAAACATGCAAAGACAATAATTAACACAATAATTAATTTTAAGTAAATATATTCACCTGTAGCAGCTTTGTTTTGCTAGAAATATCAATCTCCCTCTCTTTTAGCACACTTTCCACTCTCTTCATTTCATTTTCCTTTTCTTTCAACCTAGAATTTTTACAAACACCTTATATTTAGTTATACACATAAAAAAGGACAACCAGACTCCAATATCATCTGTAAGATAAAAAAAGAAAGCAGAAACAATGCCTATCAGCTTTCTTCCCATATTATGCCAACTTATAAATTTGTTTTAAAAGACTATTTCCAGAATTATTTAACTCAAAGTTAAGTACATCCTAACACTGGTACAATTTCTTTCATGCTTAACAGTTCTCAGGCAAGTATGGCTTTATCTAGGAGGAAAATCTAAAATAAAAGCCATAATTAGTTGACTATAAAACTTTACTCCCAACACTTTATACTGAAGAGATGTTACCTATAATTTAACCTGATTCTCCCTAATCCAACATAGATATGTCTTACTGTGGCAGGATAGTAAGAAGCTAGCAGAATTCCTGGACAAGTAGAATGGGGAAACTGAGACAAGAAAATTAAACAAGGCCAAAAAATTTTGGGCGGCTTGTAGCCAGCTTGTGAATCACAAGACGTTATCTTCCCCAACCAAGGACACTTGAGAGCAAATGGTTTATACCTCTCCTCCCTAACTGATACCATTATAACAACCTGGTTATTAAATAACAAGAAAGGAGTAAAGAGGAGACTAGATAATATAGGAATGCCATTTATACAGCTTTGTCAGGAAGCTGCAGCAGTCCTCCAGGTCTGTTCCCTGCAGATCAGTGAGGGAAGGGACTGGACAAAGGCAGTTTAGATACATGCCTAATTAAGGTCTGGGTGATGTGAAAGATGCTTACCTATCAATCACACCTGGAAACAGGTAATTGGCCAGAATAGGTGTGGCCACCACAAGGGCACGGAATCTGAGATACACAAGCCCCTCAACAAAGGAAGTTCCCTCTCTTGGCTCTTGGCCCTCTTGCACTTCTGGCTCTCCTGTTGCAGGGGGCATGCTCCTCTACATTCACCCACACAATGGACTGATAGACTGTGATTAGCCTGATGCTACACTGGACTCAGCTCCACCACAGAATGAAAACTCTGGACACTGGCCCTGCTTCTAGCTCTGCTAAATTCCCAGCTGCACCTTTTCCAGGACTAGACTAAGGGAAATGGGACTTTATGACCCAAGGAATGCAACTCTACACAAATAAAAATCACTCAGTCTCCCATGCAAGTCTTAGAAAATTCCTTTTCTCAAGATATCATAAGAACACTACTCCCACTAGTGATGGGAGAAATTCTACCCAATAATTTCTCCAGAAACATAACCAAATAATACATAGCTTAAATAACCCTGGCCTGAAAAAGTAGAGAACAAAGACCCAATTAATGCCATTTGTGCCAGCTAAACCCAAAGACAAATATCACCTGGGGATGTTAGGGCAGGAAAGGGGAAAAGGGGAGAAGGTGGAAGGAATGATATCTCAAACATTCTGAAATAGTTATAACAATTCAGAAGGGGAGTTTGAAACCTAGTCTGTTACCCAAGATATCAAGCAGGGGAATTTTGAAACCTATATGGGGACAGAGCATAAAACCCCTTGAATCCCCACCGGGTGCATGCTCAGACTAGCTAAGTTGCCCACTTGAGCTTTATGTCAAGTGTATTCTTAGTAAATTTGCTTGCTTTGTTTCAATGCTGCTGTGAAACCTTTCTTTCAAGACTGACAAGAGCCAAGGAGGGGAGAGGCACCCTCCTCTGACTCAGAGGGGCTGTCCGGTAACATTACTATATATAGTCCAAGTGAATTCCCAACTGCCTTTGTCATCTTAAACAAAGATTTCTCTAGCATAACATTTAACACTATTAAATGATCTGTTTAACTATATATTTCCTCAGGGCAGAAACCCAATTTAGCCATTTCAGTATTCCCAGTGCCAGAAGGCACATAATAGGCTCTCAGCCCTGGCCGGTTTGGCTCAGTGGTTGGAGCGTCAGCCTGCGGTCCAGAGAGACCCAGGTTCAGTTCCCGCTAAGGGCATGTACCTCGGTTGCAGTTTTTCCCCGGCCCTGGTTGGTCATGCGGGTGGCAGCCACTCGATGTGTCCCTTTCACGTCGATGTTTCTCTCTCTCTCTTCCTCTCTCTCCCTCCCACTCTATCTGAACCAAAAAAATGAAAAAATGTCCTCGGGTGAGGATTAAAAAAAAATAAAAAATAAATAAAAAATAAAAAAAAAGGCTCTCAAATATTTGCTGAGTTGAATGTTGTTTTTTTATTCCACCTTAATATAGAATTTCAACATGTTTATATAGGTCTATCTGAAAAATGACAAAAGAATATACTCAAAGAGTAAGATTAAAAACTGAAAAGAAACAGCAAGTCCTACATACATATTACTAAGTGAAACAAACCAATCTAAAAGAGCTACATACTGCATGATGCAAATTATATGACATTTCTGGAAAAGGTGAAATTATGAAGACAGTAAAAAGATCAGTGGTTAACAAGGATTAGGGGTTGGGGAGGTGGGGAAGGAGGGAGGTACAGGTGGAGCACAGGATTTTTAGGACAGCAAAACTATTTTTTATGATACTGTAATGATGGATACATGTTATTATACATTTTTACCCACAGAATGTACAAGACAAAGAATAAACCCTAATGGAAACTATGAACTAGTTAATAACAATATATCAATATTGGTTCATCAATTATAACAAATGTAGCACACTAATACAAGATGTAAATAAGGGATATGGGGGAGGAGAGTATATTGGAAGTCTCAACTTTTGTCTCAATTTTTTATGTAAATCTAAAAGTGTTCCTCCTAAAAAATATTCTATTAATTTTTTAAAATATTTTTAAATGTAAGGCAAAAATAAATCTAAAATCACATACTTTAATGACCTACAGACGTTCTACAAATAGGCAACAAATGTGTCTCTAATCTTTCTATTAGCAAATGTGACAAAAGCACCTAGAGAGTTGCACAATACCCACAAGATAAACAATTAGTTCTACAGATGAGCAATCTTAGTGCCAGGAATAGTGCCTTTGTCTTCCTGAAGACAATGACCTAATAAATATCCTCAATATTTTACTTTTAAAGACAGAGATTATTAGGCCACTTCTTAAACATCAATAAAGATTGACAACATCACATCAAAGCAAAATCTCAAAGGAAATTCCATAGGGGATCAAAAAAATAAAGTTCAGATATTCTTCTCACCATTGTGAATTGATTTAGTTTAAAAGAAGAGCCTTTATAGGATAAAAAATTTTCTAAGATAAACAGCTAGAAAGACTGATACCTCCTATGCAAATCAGATTCAATATTTTTACTACTCTGCACAACATAACTGACATGACAACAGATAAAATTTTCCCCAATAAGCAAGTTGCTTTTATAAAAAGAATCAATATTCATTAGCAAGATTATGGTTAACATTATCGTCTGGTTAATTGAAATATATTATTCTTTCAAATAATAAAATAATTTTAATTTGAAATAATTCTTACCTCTCTTTATAATAATTGCATACTTTGTTTTTAAAAAATTAACTTAAAGCCAGTCTATACTAAATAGAAAGAGTATTTCAGAAAATGAGTTTGACGGGGTTTGGAAAGGATAAAGTCTCCAGGTATCTGAAAGTACTTAAAGGGCCCATGTTTTATTATACCAAACAGAGATTTGGCTTATTTGCCTCTGGACTACAATTCCTACTTAATGAGAAAGTTAATGACTTAGAAGAAACTCGTTATAATATTCAAGCACATTCTGGAAAATGAGAACTTTCTCTTTAAAATGTTGGCTAAAAGTACACTTACACAGTCTCAAGTTCTTCAAGTCGTGATGCAGAACATGCCTAAGAAACAGATTCACATTTTTAAGTCTAACATCAAAAAGATCAGGCACTATAACATACATATATATATGGAATACCTCACCAATAAAATAAAAACAATTATATGCGGTAAATTTGAGATTGGGCCATTTATAAAACAAAGACAGAATGAATTTTCTTTAACCTAATTTTTTATTTTTTCCCCTTAGGTTTTGTTTTTTCATTTTTTTTAATTAACAGATTTTTAGAGTAGTTTTATTTACAGCAAAAATAATTTAAAATTACAAAGTTCTGCCCTGGACGGTTTGGCTCAGCAGTTAGAGCGTCGGCCCGCGGATCAGAGAGTCCCGGGTTCGGTTCCCGCTAAGGGCACGTACCTCGGTTGCAGTTTGTCCCCGGCCCTGGTTGGTCATGTGGGAGGCAGCCACTCGATGTGTCCCTTTCACGTCGATGTTTCTCTCTCTCCCTCCCACTCTATCTGAACAAAAAATGGAAAAATGTCCTCGGGTGAGGATTTAAAAAAAAAAAAAGTTGATCAAGACAATGAAAATGATACAGTGCGGGCTCGGTTGTCTGAGTCAATTATACACCCCTGTATTACAATTAAAATTATTGTACGTATGGACTGTAGACCTATGTATTCGAGCACCCCAGGAATCCTTCAACGCCAGGTACAACCCCTAGAATCTGGAACGGATTAACCACGATAAACGAGGGACAACTGTACTGTATTGTGTGCCCCCACTATCCAAAGTCAAACTTCTTCCATCACCATATATTTGACCCAATTTATCCTTTATGACCCCCCACCCCACCCTTCCTTCTGGTAACTACCATACTGTTGTCTGTGTCTATGAGTTTTACAACAATAATTTTTAAAGCAAAGAAACTCAGAGAACATAATACCTTCTTTGCTTTCTAATATAGTAAAAAATTCTTATTTTTTGTGATATGCTGGTAATCTGTTTATACTATACCTCTTTCAAGTTATGTTGTGCTACCTCCTCCTGAACGTGAGCTTTTAAAGATTGATTTTCTTCTTGAAGATCCTGAAAAAGAATAGGTGTGAATTGAATTGATTTGTAAGTATTAAAAAAAAAAGAGGTGTTAATATTATTTTGTCTTTATCTTCTCACCTGTAACCATTTCCCTCTATTGGCTAGATCTTTCTCGTTCTCTTCTAAAACAGTCTTCATGGTATTCATCTGTTCCTCCTTTCCTTTTAATCTGAGTGTAAGTTAAGAAGAACTATCAATGAAAATGTTACATGACTATACAAGGCAAAAATAATAGAGAATGGAAAAGTGTATTTTAGGTTGTATTTACAGCCCAAACTAAATAAATTAAAATGTAAATATTTTAAGTATAAAGGTATACAAAACTTTGGAGATTAAAAAGCATAGAATGAGTAAATCAAGAAAAAAAGCACAGGATGGTTAAATCCATCTATCACTGAAGATCCAGATACTGGCCCTGCCTGGTTTCGCTCAGTGGTTAGAGCATCGGCCCACGGATTGAAGGGTCTCAGGTTTGATTCCCAGTCAACGGCATGTACCTGGGTTGCAGGTTCAATCCTCAGCCCTGGTCAGAGTCGTGAGGGAGGCAAGCAATCAATGTCTCTCTCTCACTTCAATGTTTCTCTCTCTCTCTCTCCCCCTCCCTCCCTCCCTCCCACTCTATCTAAAAATCAATGGAAAAATATCCTTAGGTGAGGGTTAAAACAAACAAACAAAAAAAAGCAAAGATCCGATATTGGATAAATTAGGGTAGCTACACTCTCACTCCATATCATACTGTTTAAGTCAATACCAGCAAATTTAGATGGCTTATTACAACTGGTTTGGGTATGAAATATATGGCCAGTTTCACAGTGTCTATGAAATGGGCAGAGCATCATCTTAATTTAAGGTCATATTCAGATTATAAATCATGAAAGAGAAAACTTACCACTCTATCCCTATTCCAATTTTAAAAACCTATAGGTTAAATCCTAATGGAAGCTTAAGACCTTAACGCCTTTTTGAGGTATAATTTGATATTCCCTAAAATATTACTTGGAATCAAATAAAAAGAAGCTATGGTTTTTGTTATAATTATATTTAAGTTGTTGAAAAGAAATATTAAAGGGAAATAAAAGAAATGGTACGTACAAGTTCTGAAGCTCCTGAACTTGAGAAGTGATAGATAACTGAAATACAAAGAAAAAAGCAGAGAAAAGGCATTCATAATCCTTTCAACTTACCTTATTAAAACTTTATGACAAATTTTAAAATAGATACATTCCAAATTACAAACATCCTAGCTGAATTATTCATGCCAAAATGAGACACATTTGGTTTTATCATCTCTTGATTTCAATGACACAGTAAGAGTAACAAAGTAAAAGTGTAAGGTAGGAGGGCAGGTAGTGGCAAGGAATATAGTTATGAATAATAAATAAATCTAAATAATGCGATACTTCTATAATTGTGAAAATTAGAACATTAAACTGTCCACATCCCTCCTACCATATCAGAGCTCTTCTTTCCCAGTCTTCAAGGCCAGTATTCTATAGTGTCCTTTAATCTCATTTTCTTATCATGCACAGTTCAATAGTACCTTTCATACCCCATAGTCCCGTCCCTTCAGATGTTGGCTTACATGTCAATTCCTCAGAAGGAAACTTTCCTGATCTCTCAATCTATATTTAGAGGAGTTTTATCTTTTCATCTACCCCATTTTGTAAAACACATTACCTTCAATTACTAACATACTGCTTTGACAAGTAGGAGGAACTCAAAAAATATTGTTGACTGAATCCACTGGATGAATGAATGAATCATCTCTTCCATGCAATCTACCATTTTTTTCAGTGAAGCCTTATCAGACTAAATTCACCAAAACCCATCTATTTCCAGTAACAACTTCTACCCCTGAAATATGAAATCTGTACTTTGTTCTAAAGGCAAAAGTTGAGCAATACATATTCTATAACAAAACATTACAGCCCATGCAGTTAAGAAAAAAGTTAAAAAAAAAATTTATCAAAGTGTTTTGTGTCTTAAATTGGCAAACTAAAATGAAACATTAATACAGAAAACTTTTTTTAAAAGAATCTTCAATAAATAAATTAATTAATTAAATAAGAATCTTCAACAATTCAAAGACACATCGATTAAAATATCAAAAATGCTTTCTCAAATCAGGCAAAAAAATAAAAAGCACATGACCCAATATACTTACACCACACTACTAAACATTTTTTTTCCAAGTAACAAGAAAAAACCAAGTAGCTCATAAATACACATACACTAACAAATCTGTCATGCTATGGCTCTGGGATTTTTACCTGTTGAGCCTTTTCAAGCTGGGTATTTCCTATTTCTTCTTTTAGAGCCTCTATTTCCTGTTTCAAATCCTTGACAATGACAAAACAGACAAGATTGGACAATGGAAACACAGAAATTGACATAAAATGCAATGTACAGACGAACACATGAAATTAAATGATATTCACTAAAGTTGATAAACAAAAAAAACAAACACACAGTTTTCTCTCTCCAAATACCTGAATAGTTTTCTCCTTATTAGCAACTTTGAGAAGTTCAGCTTCCAGAAGCTCTTCCACAGACTTGATCTTTCCATCTTTTTCATGGATTCTTAGATAAAGAAACGTAGTATTAAACTTGAACAGAAATCATCACCAATTAAGAATAGCACCAAATCATGAATAAGCTCACCAAATGAACTCTCCCCATTTTAAGTAAAATAGCAACATATCAGACAGAAGGGGAAATAATACTTAAAGTTCTTTCTAAATGAGAAATAATCAGTAACTACCAGATGGCTGAAACCTATGCACACAAGGAGAAGCTGGTGACATGCTTCAAAAGTACACAGAGTATATAAAAGTTGTACCCTGAAGACCAGTAAGGAGAATCAAGCTCCTCTCAACAATACTGGCTTCTAGGGCTGCAAAAGCTATGACAGAACTTATACACAATTATGGTATCAAACTTTATAGACATCTCATAAAGAGGATACAAGCAAAGAACTTATCTTCCCATCCAATAAAACCTATTCTATAATAGTTCCTACCACAGAAACAGAAAATTAACAATTCAATGCCATAAGTTAAGAAAATAAATGGAATCAATTATGGAAATAAAATTTTAACAATCAATTGTACTGGGGAAATCACAGCTTATTCAATCAATGACAACTTCTAGAGTGAAAGTTAAACTAACATACATCACTATCTCAATTGCACAGTAAAACAAGATTTATCAGCACTAAGCAAATGGACGAAAAGAAGACGACCAGTTTAATCATGTCACCACTTACACTTTTTTAAGTTCTTCAACTAGAGATGCAAAAGAAACCTGGAAATAGGAAAGCATCCTAGTTAGTAATTTGCTCAAAATATAAATAGGTCAAAAATAGAAAAGTATGTTATCCTTAAATTTTCCACTACACCAAAATCCAAACGGGAAAAGTAAACCCAAGAATTATTTTTTTTAGATCTTAATGTCATAATTATAAAAATGAAAAGCACTTTCAAAGTAAGCAGGTTTAAGGTTACTTATTATCCCAAGTGTAGGCCAAAAGAAAAATCAACACATAAATGTTAAAATTATTGAATTAATCATTACAACCAGAAAAAGAGAAAATACAACTAAAAACTACCTAATTTCAGGTAATCCCTTCTACTATTATTTAGAGTCCCACTTTCTATTTGTATACTCAAACCTTCTTTCACTGTCATAAAAAGCAATGACCCTCCCCTATCTAGAGTACTCTACCTAGTACTTTGGATACAGTCAGCATCCAATAAACTGCTGCCTCTACTACTGATAATCAAGTCACTTATCATTCACAGATTAAAACTATAATTGACAAATTCCACTTTGGAGAAGAGAGGAACAGACAAACAAAAGACTTGCTATGTTTAAATGTAACAAGTTTGTCCATTGTTTAAAAGAAAATGGTTGCAGTATCTGCTAAATACATTACCTGATCATTATGCTTAGCCTTTAAGTCTTGAACTTCTTTCGTCAAAGATGAATTTTCTGTTCTTATTGCCTTTTTCAAAGACACATAAAGAGAACATACTTTTATTTTGTGGGGGGGAAAAATAGCTAGCTTCAAAATAAACTAGCTTCTCATTTTTCTTTAGCTGATTCTTTTTCTCTGGAAGGCCCAGAAATCTCACTTTTTCCATACGTCTACAATCTATAACTTCTAGTGCTAGCCAAATAGATTTTAATTCAATTATCTTCAGAAGTATTTCTGTTTCCACAACCACACAACTACATGACATAACCACTTGTCACCCTAAACTCAAAAACATCTTAAGTTACTTCTTCCAGCAACCCTATCTATCCTACTCAAGGTAGTTCATGATAATCATAAAATACAACTGCAGTCTCTCCTTTCTCTGGCCTCCAATACTATTTCATGAACTTATGAAGTCTAGTAGTTATCGGTAGTTATAATTTGAGCATGGGTGGAGGTGGGGAAGCATATTTTACAAACCATAACAACAGTTATCTACTTCATTAAGGCAGTAAATGCTATAATCAACAATGCATTTTGTATTTCTAATAAATTTTTAAATTTAATGAAAAAAATCATATAATGTCATAAAATATGGGTAACTCGCATGCAGTTTAAAAGCTATAGAAAAAATCTTACACAAATTACAGTAAAACCCTTTCACTGAATAACCACAAGGAAAATAAATCTAAAAGTGCTTTACTGCCCTGGCTGGTTTGGCTCTATGGTTAGAGCATTGGCCCTTGGACCAAAGGGTCAAGGGTTCGAGTCCCAGTCAAGGGCATGTACCTGGGTTGCAGGTTTGATCCCTGGCCCCAGCTGGGGTAGTGAAAGAGACAACCAATCGATGTGCCTCTCTCACACTGATGTTTCTCTCTCTCTCTCCCTCTCTCTCTCTCCCTCTCTCCCTCCCTCCCTCCATCCATCCTCCTTCCACTCTATCTAAAATAGAAAAAATATCCTTGGGTGAGGATTAACAAAAAATGAAAAAATAAATAAATAAAAGTGCTTTACATTCAGTTCCTCTTCTTTAGTGGCCACCTGAATAAGTCCAGTTTCAAGTAATTCTTCCACAGTCTTCAGTTTCTCTTCTTTCTCTTGAATGCTGAAATTATAAATTTAAAACATGTATGAACTATGTTTCAAAGTAAATGAATGATATCATTCCTAAATATTTTACATGGATTAACTCCTGTGTCCATTGTTCCTTATAAAAGTTAATTCTAGAAACGTTTCTGAGGCTCTTTGGTTATGGTCTAAGTGTAATTCTTCTTTACCAATAAGTAAAATGTGTTCAAGTAATACGTTTACATGCTAGCCTAAACAAATAAATCATTGCCACACACAAGACCCACAAACCTAATGTAATCCCAAATCAAATAAATGAGTAGCATACCACTCTCTTCCATTATGAAAAACAAAAATAATTTTGAGAATCTAGATTAATATAGTTAATAATTCTGTTATCTCAAATTTGGTAGAAGTGAGTTATTAAAATATGGAGGGGAAAATTAAACTCACCATTTTTCCATTTGTTCCACAACATCTTTATCAGGCTAAAATAAAAATCACCAAAAAGAGTTTAATTTACCAAGTTTGCATGAGGTAAAACTAGTTTAGAAATAGAATTCCAAGAAAATTATTTAGTTTTAATTAAATCCAAAATTTAGGGAGATAATCCATATTTGAAGATTGCTAATAATTAAAGAGTTAATTTATCAAACACAAGACATAAGAGAAGCAGCTACAGATGGGAAAAGATGGAAGTATAAATGGGCTAACAAAGTGAATTAGTGTGTTATGAATAATTGTTTAATTACTACAAAAGAAAATCTTAAGGATAAGAAGAGAATTTGCCATAGTTCCTTTACATTAATTAATTCAGTTCTTCATACATTAAAAAAATCAATTCAGTTCTTCATATATATATTTTTTTAAATCAAAGGTTCTAAGGCCTCTTCCTTTTTATAAAGGATTTTTTTTTTAACTTTTAAAACTAAGGTACAACATATTTATATAGGCAAGTTCAAAAATCCTATGTAGAACTCAAGGAATTTTTAACACAAAGATGTTATATAACTACCACCCAGACTAATATACAGAACTGATTATAAACTGCAGAAGTAACATATGAACATGTCCTCCTTGTAAAGCATTAAAACATGACGTGTAGATTTTGACTGGTGTGGCTCAGTTGATTGAGTGTTGACCCATGCACCAAAAGGTCTGTTTTGATTCCCAGTCAGGGCACATACACAGGTTGTGGGCTTGGTCCCCCAGTTGGGGTGTGTGCGAGAGGCAACCAATCAATGTTTCTCTCTCACATTGATATTTTCCTCTCTCCCTCTTCCTTCCTTTCTCTCTAAAATCAATTAAAAAAAAATTTGAGAAAACAAAAAAACATGACATGTAATCTGACCCCTGCCATCGGCCTTGCTCCTACCATCCCCCTATACATACAAAAGTCCCCACGGTCATAATTTATTGTGTGTCCAGAAGCAGGGCTTCCCCTCAGCATCCCCAGGCCCTCAGGCAGTTAGGCACCCTGACAAACAGGTTTAGGGTCTTTTTCCTTGAACACTGTCTTCCACCCACCCCTATCTGCTTTCACCTGATTTATCTAGTTTCTTAATTTTTTCCCAATGTTATTACAACCATTTTTCAAACACTATTAATTTTTCCATTGCCAAATCCAAATCCTAAAATTCTACTTCTTACATGTTTCTAAAATTAACTCCCTTATCTTCTATGCCCTAGGTTAGGCTCTCAGCTTTATACATCTCAACTATCACAATACCCTAATTCCTCTCCCTGCCTCTAGTCCATAAGGATTATTCTGTGATGTAGACAGGAAGAATTTCCAAATGGGAAAAAATTTTCCTACCATCAAAAGGAGATAAGAGCTGTTAAAAGTATATTAAATCAGGTTTATAAACTGTGAAAAATAAATCATGCAATAAGTTTACAAATCTTTCATCAAGATGGTTTTTGTCCATCTTTATGTCTGATGAATATCATCTCATATAAAGACTTAACACAAAATTTGTAACTATGCATGGTGATGGATGCTAACGACACTTGTAGTGGTGATCATTTCACAAAATACACAAACATCAAATCATTATGTTGTATATAATGTTAGCGTCAACTAAAGTTCCAGTAAAAAAAAGTAAGACAGCCCTGGCCGATGTGGCTCAGTTGGCTGGAACGTCATCACGTGCACTGACCCAAGGGTCTGGAATTCTATTCCTGGTCAAGTGATCTCTGGTTGGGGTGCATGCAGGAGGCAACCAATCAATGTTTCTCACATCAGTGACTCTCTCTTCCCTCTCCCTTCCTCTCTCTCTAGAATCCATGAAACACATGTCCTTGGATGAGGATTAAAAAGAAAAGAAAAAAAAAGATAACACTATTAAGTCCAAGTTATCTGCAACTTAACCATTTAGTTTTATTTTACATTTAGTCCTATATACTTCTCCCCTACATAACTTCAAACACCTCATTGTCACCAGAGTGATCTATCTAAAATGCTAGACAAAACGCTTATTTATTCTTACAGCACCTTTCAGTGGCATACCTACATGCTAAATCAAGTTCATGGTCCTTACACAGCACACAAAGTTCTCATGATTAGGCCCTACTGACTCTCTACTCCTTACACTTCATACTTTGCACTTCTATAATATGCTCTAAATATACCAATTTTACCATATACTATCATGACATTTAACACTGTGTCCCCTCAGCCTGGATTGCTCCTTAGCTGTTTGGCAAATTCATGGCCATTTTTCAAAATCAGGTCTAGCTGTCCCCTCGTCTCTGTGCATCTTCACCCTCACTCTCCTTCCAGAAGAATTCATCATCTCTTCCTTGTAACCTGTACACAAAGTTCAAGAATTTTATTTACCACACTCTTCTGTTATATATCTCTCTGCACACTAAACCATATTCTTGAGGACAGGAACCCTCATTCATCTGTGTAGACTCAGCATGTAGAATAGTTCCTAGCATGTACTCAATAAGAAAATATTTAATAAAGTGAAATTTCCGTTAAACAAGGTCACAGTTTAACAAGCACTCTTGGTCAATTGCTCATTCAATATTCAGTTGCACAAAACTGACCCAGCTTAGCACCTATTCAACATTTTTACTTCATGATCATTGGTCTAACATAATCCAATTTTATCCTCCCTAGATGATTTTCAAAACTACATCTTATATAGTAATGAATTCTTCTGCAATAAAATACAACCAGGCAGCAGGGTAAGGAGAAAAAACTTTCTACTCCCATAGCTTTACTTAATAATCTTGATCACTGAATCTTAAAAATCTACTAAAATAAAATAAAAAGTCACGCTGTTCCTTTGCTAAAAAGGCAGTATGCTTCCCCAAAAAAATGACACCTAAGAACCCTTACCCCCAAAATGTTTTATTTGATTCTACATAAATGAGATTTTGTAACTGACTTATTTGCATCATCTATCCACAGGCCAACACCCAAATGGAGCTTTCACTTCTTTAGTGTATAAACAGGTTGCCTTACCTGGTATTTGCTGTCTTTCTGCTTCCTACACCTTAGGAAACAACAACCTGGCACCATTGTTGGGTTCTGCTTCAATAAGCTCAATCTTTTCCTCCAAGATAAAAATCCATGGGGCAAAAGGACTAAATTTTTTTTAAACAACTGAATTGTTTATCTCTCAACTGTCACTTGGAATTCTGACTGCTGGGAAGGAAGGGTTTGTTAAAGAAAGGTGAAAATGAAAAAAATGAAAAAAAAAAACTATACTAATCTTTATCTCTTCTTTTATTAGCAATAGCAAAGAAATGACAAGAGAAAAAGTCAAAGAGATGGTTCTTTGGTCTACCAAGAAATAGTTAAGTCAGAACTACAACTAAAAACATAATACCGGTCATATGTTTTCTGCAGTATTTTAAAAGAAAAAAGAAAGTGACCTTTCAGAACAAGAGAAAAATTCTAAGAACTACCAAAGAGCAAATCTTAAGTTAGTACTATAAAATGAGTTTCCACTCTTATCAAATATTTCTTTTAAATAAAGTTAAAAATGTGACTATAAAATTTTGTTCTGTGGAGCATTTATAAAACTTCATAAAACTATTTATTATTCATTAAATAAATCCATCTCATACTGAAAGTTATTTTAACAATATCTAAAAGCACACAGAAACTTCACAGTAGATAAAAGGCTGACTAAATAAGGTAGATATTAGAAAAAAAAATTTTTTTATTTTATTATTAACTTCCATACATGATAGTTTACAAAAGATGTTAGAGTGGCAGTTTCAGGCATCATATTATCTTTAAGGAAAAGAAAATTTAAGGCCCGTGGTTTTATTCTTGTCTAATGACAGAGACTACCATTTTTAGTACAGAATAAAAGTTAAAAGATTTTTAAAAATTCAAGTTTTCTGCTTAAACCTAAGGAGGAGTTACCAGCATCTTTAATACTGGATTGCTAGGATAGATTCAGACGTTCTAGGTATTTGTTTTTATCTCCCATGAAGTTAATTTAGAAAGTTTAAAACTTTATATATTGAAATAGGTGTTTCACAATCTCTGATAACCAACTCACAAAAACTACATTCTGCTTTTCTAGTTAAAAATTGACACAACCTATGCACAACCAATGGACACAGACATATGGTTGGGAAAAGCAGGAGGGGGGTTGGGAGCAGGGAGGAGGGGGTCAATGGGGAAAAAAGGGGGACATCTGTAATATTTTCAATAAAATAAGAATTAACACAACCAAAAAACATCTATTAGCCCTGGCTGGGTGGCTCAGTTGGTTGAAGCATTGTCTAGTACAACAAAAAGGTTACAGGTTCAATTCCCAGTCAGGGTATATACCTAAGGTTGTGGGTCTGATCCCTGGTCAGGGTGTGTATGGGAGGCAACTGATCTCTCTCTCTCTCTCTCACATTGATTCCCCCCGCCCTTCCTCTTTCTCTGGAATCAGTAAAAAAAAATATCCTCGGGTGATGATAAAAAATATATATAATCTAATCCAAGTCACTGATGTTGCAACTCACAACTGATATTTTTTATGTAGCACTAGTATTAAAAATGTTGCCAACTAATCTGTAACCAAAGACTGTAAGATACAACCAGACTTCAGAGATGGATGATGTATTAAGAGGTAGAAACAAAGCTTACAATTGATGAAGTATCATATCTCTTATAAACTATTCCACAACAAAGTGAAATAAGAGTGAGATTTAAGATGTAAATATCACTTTAGGATTATAGAGGCATGAAGTAATATTCCTGCACTAAGTATCACCTGTTCAGAATTTTCTCCTCTACTAACTTTAGTTTGCAGGGGGATAAAGAACATACAAAGTAATAAAGATTAAACAAAGCACTTAATATCATATTGAAGGGAGAGGAAAATAAGTAGATTATCTCTTGACAAATATATAGATGTTAACAAAATACTTTCACAGTATTTAGCACAGCTACTTACACCAATTCAATACCTGCATAAATCTGAATTTTAAAATAAAAAAGAAAAGCATGAACCTACTGAAGAAATTGCTATCATTTGCAATAACTTACATTTCAGCTTCTAATAAAAGTGTTCTAAAAATTTAACAGTATTAGAAGCACATGCAAAGCTTCTATTTAATGTGTCATCTAATATCAACAGTTTCTAGACTATTTTTTAAAACTGATATTTGAAGAGTTGTGTAGGAGAAGAGTATGAAGACAACTCTCAGGAACGGGCATAAAATGGATGTTGCCTGGGGCTCTAGTTTATGGAGCCATGTTTATTCAGGCTGCTATAGTTTTGATGGCTTGCTATAAATATAGAAAAAAGTATGATGGCAGTAGGGGATGGAAATGAGATGGAAAAAATAAATATTCTAAGGGAAAGATATTAAGGTTTAAAATGCCTGCTATATGCAAAGCACTAGATGAAGCACTATACATAAACTTCCCCATTTAAATCTACCAAGCTTATGATGTAAATAAAATGTGAAAGATTTGGAATGAGAGGTCTCAGAAAGGTTAAGCAATTTGATAGAAATCACTCTGCTTTAAGTGCTGGTATTAGGTTTCAAACCCATTCTCTGTTTAAGAAACCATGCTGCCTTAGATAAAGTGAGTCTCCAAGTCTAAGGACTTTTATCCTGAGAACCAAATGTATCAAAATGACTTAAAAAGTTCTCCTATATGCATCCTATTACATTTTTCTTTCTTTTGAGGGGAGGGGTGCTTATAAATATGTTAGCATTAACTTCCTTTCAGGAAGAAAAATTTTATTTTCCTTAGTTTAGATATTCAATAAGCACAAGAACAACAGAAATGCAATTAAAAGATATATCTATATCTAAGCAAAATTTTTCAAAATTAATGAGTTGGTTACTATTTAAGAAGAAGCAGATTTTGTTCTATAGTGGGGGATATTTCTACCTTGTAATTCATGAAAAGCCTTACCTGTTGAGAGACAAGAGTCTGTAGCTTCTGAACTTCTAATTGCAATGCTTTGTTTTGGTCACTTAAAATCTGGAAAAAAAAATCTCAATTTAGTATTTTATTAAGCAAAGATAACAAAGCAATAATTTGAATGGGTTTTTGAAAAAAAATCAAACCCATATGATTGCTTTAAGTACTAACAAAGTGACAGGTGAATTATATACTAATGTACGTAAGAATGCAAATCTCACATGGCTCCAATGAATATATTCCAGAATATAGGAATACAGTATTAGTATAAAGTACATGTACAATAATCTCTAAAACCAATTTTTACACAGCCTCCTAATTCAGTCATGTAGTTTATCCCAAAACAGTGTTAACACTGTGCTTTAAACTGCTTTCATGTGTATTTCAAAGAGTTGAACAGTTTGTGCAAATGGAATCTGGGAAACCCTATTTTCATAAGTGAGTACTAGTAAATAAAAGTCAAAAGAAAAAAAAAAAAAGCAAATTATACTACACAGAGATGTACCCTGGCAATCAGAATGCTTTGCAGCACTCAAGCTGGTTAGCCATGACCAGAAACTAGCGTACTGCATCAACAACAGAGGCAGATAAATCATCATAAACTACCAACTGAAAACTGTAGAGAAAAGGCTGGGGCAAAACAAATTCAGAAGTCTATTATAAGAAGAGATAAGATAATCTAGGCAAAAAGGTCTATGACAAAATTCATTGCTTACATAAGCCCCCAAATAAACTATAGATGCACTTCAACTGAAAACTATTACAAGTATTCATAAAAACCTGAGATGACAGCCCTGGTCAGATTGGCTCAGTGGTTAGAGCGTTGGCCCGCAGACCAAAGGGTCCAGGGTCCAAGGTTTGATTCCAGTCAAGGGCACGTACCTCGGTTGTTGTCCCTGGCCCTGGTCGGGGTCATGTGGGAGGCAGCCAATTGATCCCCACCCCTGCCCCACCCATCTGAAGATAAATGGAAAAATATCTTTGGGTGAGGATAAAAAAAAAAGCTGAGATGACAAGCTTAATCACAAACCTTAAATTCTTCCATTTTGTTTGAAATTTCACACTGTAGCTGCTCTTCAAGCAGTCTTATTTTATCATCCTTAACATGAATACTACGAGAAAAAAGAAGAATTAAAATAATTCATATATTCAGAAAGTTTACATAAATTATGTGCACAACTATCAGTTATAAGCAGAAATATTTTCTGTAATTATACTTGGACATAAATGTATGAATGGCTCCATGTACAACAATACATTAATTACCTTTTTTGCATTTTCTCCAGTTCATGTGCAGCAGCAGCCTGTGTTTAGAATGAGATGAGAATTATACCATTTCTCAGGAAGCACTCTAAAATATTCGTTTATTTATTTTTACATATTAAAAGTTATATTTTCATGTATTTGGAATAAAATTAAAGCACTATCACAGGTTTCTATAATACATTTTGCTATCCAATGTTTTGTACTTCTCACTGATCAACTTTTATCCTAATAAAAAGATATATCCTTTCTTGATTAAATGGCAGAAGGCTAAAACAAATAAGCACATTAAGAGTATTTTAACTATTCCTCTGGTATCTCAAAAGCAGTCAATTCTTTGGATTGAACATTAATTTCAACATGAAAGTAGTTACTATCTAGGTAGGTTGTGAGAGTCACAGTCAAAGAGAAGACACTTTCAACAACACACCATGCAACCAGACATGAGTAACCATTATATTTCTTTACTATCTACATGAATAAAATTTGAGCTTGTAGTACCAATAAAAATAAGTATAGACAAACTGAAATTCTCAGGTAAATGCTCAAAAGCAGTAAAAATCTACCTGTTCATTTGCCAGGGCCTGTAATTTTTGCACTTCAGCTTTTAATAAGAAATTCATATTCTGTATATCCTAGAATAAGAAGGAAAAAATAGAATTAGAAATATTTAATATAATTGATTTTGAAGTTTATAAAGCTCTCTTCTACTTAAGTAAAGGTCTCAAAGCAAAAATCTTAAATTACAATTTCTTTTTTTTTTTTTATTAATTTATTTTTGTTACAGATGTTTCTCCTTTTTTCCCCACTGACACCCTCCACCCCTTCCCCAGCTTTGCTGTCCATGTCCATCAGTTATGCATACATGCGTATAAGTTCTGTGGTTTATCTCTTCCCTCCCCCCCCACCCCCTCTTCTGAGGATTGTCAGTCTGTACCCTACTTTCACATCTCTGGGTCTACCCTGTTCCCCAGACTGTTATGTTTATTATATTCCACAAATGAGTGAGATCATGTGATATTTGTCTTTCTCTGCTTGGCTTGTTTCACTTAGGATAATACTCTCGAGGTCCCTCCATGTCGTCTCACAGGATAAGAGATCTTTCTTTCTTACAGCTGCACAGTACTCCATTGTGTATATGTACCACAGCTTTTTTATCCATTCATCCACTGATGGGCACTTGGGCTGTTTCCAGATCTTAGCTATTGTAAATAGTGCTGCTATGAACATGGGAGTACATGTATTCTTTCTGATTGGTGTTTCAGGTTTCTTAGGGTATATTCCTAGAAGTGGGATCACTGGGTCAAATGGCAATTCCATTAAATTACAATTTCTTAATTGAGAAAGAGAAACCATCAATTCCTGTTATTTAGCATATTTCCCAAATTACTGTAAATTATATATGTGAGAAAACCCTTTCAACTTTCCCTCTTAGAGGGCTGAAAAGGATTTGGTAGTTTAGAAAATACTTTTCGAATGAATTCTAGATATTTTCCATTCTTCACAGACACATATACTGATTACAAGATCAGAGTTAACTCAATGCCTGTAAAATATTGCAGCCATTTATAATAATTACTATACCTTAAGTTCCTCCTCTTTACTTGTTAAATGATCATGTTCATTTGCTAAAGAATCTTCAGTCTGTTTTATCTGCTTATCCTTTTCTGCAATCCTTTAACGGGAAATACATTTGTACATTCAATAAACATTTAGACGTCAAACCACAAATCAAAGTAGTTTCTCATTTACTGTACCTTCCATTTTTATAGCCCCTTTCAATTTAGAAGTAACTGTCATATGTATTATTACAGTTTCTTAAAATACCTACCCCTATTTTAAAACTTCAGGTCAAAGAAGTAACTTTTTTAAATTCACAAGCCTGGCAATGTCAAAACCAGATTTTAGGGCTTCTAAACTCAATTACATAATGCACAAAAAAACACAGAATTTTGTTTTGGCCACACCATACACAGTTAGACACAGAGTATCTACAACTACTTAGTAGACAAAAATTAATTAACTTCCACTGATCTCAAATCATAATTCTCTCTCCCACATAACTGCTCAAGCCCAAATGAAAAAAAAAATTTCCCCAACTCTTTTTATGATGAAGACAAAAACACAGAATGTGTAACCTTTCATGAACCAAATCACTGAGGGGGGAGAGGGCGGCAAAAGTTGCTCCAAATTTAGTTGAGAGTATTTCCTGAACAAGTTAGAATATAAATTTAATCATAAGTATTGAATCTAACAGGTTATCAGTTAATGGTGACTAAGCAATTATAAGAGAAATGTAGAAAGGCAGGCTTACACTTTATGTAATTCTTCTGCTAGAACTGAAGCAGAGGTCTAAGAAAGAAAAACAGTGTCGACATAAAAGCATTTAACACGAAGTTTGAAAGTTTTACAATAATCATCACAACAGAGCTTTAAAAATTAAAAGAAATTAAGTATATAAAATTGTTAAGGCAGCATCTGACCCATGATGAGTGTTCAATAAATAGTAGCTATTATTTTGAAGGCAAATTTGATCACCAACAAGCAACAAAGCAACAAAACACAGGAAAAATAGCCACGAAGTCCATTTCTCATCCCAGTATTTCTTTTTCTAAGTAACAATTTCTAATAATGAAATGATGCAGTCCATGATTAAGGTAAGAATTAAGCTTTTTGGTAATACCTATGCTCATCTTCACTTTTTAAAAGATACTTATAGCATCCTCTAAGTCAGTGGTTCTCAACCTTCCTAATGCCGCGACCCTTTAATACAGTTCCTCATGTTGTGGTGACCCCAACCATAAAATTATTTTCGTTGCTACTTCATAACTGTAATTTTGCTACTGATATGTCTTAGGCAACCCCTGTGAAAGGGTCGTTCAACCCCCAAAGGGGCCGCGACCCACAGGTTGAGAACGGCTGCTCTAAGTACTTAATCCCTGATACATTTTCTAGAGCTAATAACTTGGATTTAAATCCTATTTGAATTGATAATTTACATATATATATAATACACATCCATAAACACACAAACTTCGTTTCCTATATTAAACAATTCTTCCCAATTAATTTTAGACTCTACTTTTTCAAAGAAAGCAACTGGAAAAAAAATGTTTGCTATCTCAAAAGTTTAGGACTTTCTGCCTAAACCTTAAAAACAAGGTTTTAATGTTAAAACTACTCTTTTACAGAAAGGTGACTTCTATTCTAAGCTAATATTTTTTCTACAAATAATTTTTAGAATTTTAAAGTTGAAGAATTAAAATTCACAGTATGTAGATTATGGAAACAAGTTAAGTACCTGGAAGTTTTTTCTCTTTTTTCTTAATGTTGTATTATTTATATTCTAAAGACTACCTACCTATCTATCATGTTACATTAAAATGCTGCTAAAGAAAAACAGGTTTTATAATACCACTTGCAAAACTTTGTAAGGTTTCCCCACTCACTAAACTGAAATAAAAATCTTAAAATTATCATTTTGCATATATAAATCTGAGAGTTATGGTTAGCATACTGCTATTACCTGAGGGCATATAAAATTTTCCCTTATAGCTAGTCAATATTAGTGAACACTTCTAATACATAAATTACTATTCTTGACACCATTTGGCCAATTCCTCCTATTTCGTGACAGAATTGTGGACATTTTTTCCTCCTATGGCAAAAACTCTCGAACCCACCTCTCAATTAGCTGGATTTGGAAGTCTTACTGTTTCCCCACAGCACTGGTATATAACTATCAGAGTGTTTAGCACTCAGGATCATCAATGCTGATTCAATGACTAGTCTCCCAACTACTAATCCAGTGCTCAGCACTCAACAGGCATTCAGATGATTAATTACACAGCTAGGAAACTATCAGTAATGATAAACAATAAGAAAGCACCATTACCTGGGCTGCTATCTGGGAATGAAATTGTTGAATCTGAGCTTTCAAAGCCTCGTTCTGCTCCAAAATATCCTTTCATAAATAGCAACCAAAAAGGAGAGGGGGGAAAAGTATGCTGTTAACAAATATACCAATGCATATGAACAAAGTAAGTTATAGGTACATGTGTTTATCTTTAAAAAGGCACTCTTAGATTCCAAAATACATCATTTTAGAACAACAATGATTAGGCATTCTTTTTGGAGAGTTAATTTATAAGGTAGAAATTAAGAATATGTTGTGGTACTTCTAATCTAATATAAAAAGCCTAAGATTGTGGGTGAGGACATCTTCAAGTACATATTCTAACACACCATACTGTGACAAATGCTCAAAGATTAAGCTTAAATTATTCATCACCATTCCAGAATTAGGATAAGGCAGACTATCTTTTCTCTTCTACACAGACACATCCAATGACTGCCCACCTTTATTTTTTAAAAGAGAGAAAACTAGATACCTGAACTTGCATCTGTAGAGACTCTTCTTTGTTCACCCTTTTTTGTTCCAATTCCATTAACTGCATTAGTCTTTGCTCCAACTGCTGTTTTGATACCAAGGTATCTGTAAGCTTACTATGCAGACTCTGTACTTCATTTTCTTTGGCCACAAATTTACTCTGTAAATCTGTAACAAAGCATTGCACTTTACAAAGTTCTCTTCTTCCTTTCCTAGTTACTACTATGATCTCTTCTATAAAACCCTCCTTGCTCCCTCCTTCCTGCCTGCATATGGCTCCCCTTAACAGCCTATGCTTACTTTTAATCACAATAACTGCCACACAGTACTAATTCGTCTCCTCTCCCAGATTTCTGAAATCAGAGATTACCTTTTCTGACTCCAGAGCTGTGACCAAGGAAGGCTTGGCACCCAGTTCATATTCAATAAGTACATAATCAATACATGATGTTTAAAACTGTTACATTGGTTTTTTTTGTTTGTTTCTGATGGATTTTTTTTTTTTTTTTTTAGAGAGAGAGAGAGAGAGAGAGAGAGAGAGAGAGAGAGAGAGAGAGAAGCACTGACATGAAAACGAAACATCGATTGGCTGCCTCCTGCTCCTACCAGGGATTGAGCCTGAAACCTGGGCATGTGCCCTGACTGGGAATCAAATTGATGACCTTTCAGTGGACAGGATGACGCCCAACCAACTAAGCCACACTGGCCAGGGCTATACCATTTCTTGAAAGCATTCTTTATTTCCCAAAGACACCTTCATTAAATTATTTAGTGAGTGTCTTGTAAATTCCCTATACTTTCATACCTGAAAAACAGAAAGATGCTGAAAGTTGACAAACGTCCTGGTGTAAGATGAAGTAAAACTTTTCTATCTGCTTCTCTTCTAATAACTCCAAAACAGAAGAGAAGAAAAAGAGAGAGAGAGAGAAACAAAAACAAACTATCCTTGATGCAATCAGAAGTAAATGTAACTCCAAATCAAAAGAAATTAAGACAAAGAATGGAGAGATCACTAACTTGGCCGAGACAAGGAAAGGAAAAGTGTTCCAGAAACCTAGAAAGGTTCAGGAAATTGTAATACCAGGCAGTATGAGAGCTGCCTCCTGGTCCCAAAACACAATCAAGTCCAAAACAGGGAGGAGGGATGACAGAGGCAGAACAAAGATGATTACCATCAAGGATAGAGAGGCAAATAAGGGAAAGAATAGGAAGTGTGTGTGTGTGTGTGTGTGTGTGTAAATAAATGGGACTATATCAAACTAAAAAGTTTCTGCATGGCAAAAGAAACCAACTACAAAACAAAAAAGGAACCAACTAAATGGGAGATGTTATTTGCAAACAACAGCTCAGAAAAGGGGTTAATATCCAAAATATATAAAGAACTCATAAAATTCAATACCAAACAAACAATGCAATCGAAAAATGAGCAGAGCCCTGGCAGGTTTGGCTCAGCAGCTGGGGCATCAGTCCATGGACCAAAGAGTCATGAGTTCAATTCCGGTCAAGAGCTTGCACCTTGGTTGCGGTTCTGTCCCCGGCCCTGGACAGAATTGTGCAGGAGGCAGCCAATTGATGTGTCTCTATTACATCAATGTCTCTGTGCGTGTGTGTGTGTGTCTCTCTCTCACTCTTTCTCTCTCTCTCTCCCTCCTCCCCACTCTATCTGAAGATAAATGAAAAAAATATCCTCAAGTGAGGATTAAAAAAAAAAAAAAAATGAACAGATGACCTGAACAGACACCTCTCCCAAGAAGACATACAAATGGCCATCAGGTATATGAAAAGATATTCAACTTCACTAGCTATTAGGGAAATACAAATCAAAACTACAATGAAATACTACCTCACACCTGTTAGAATGGCTATCAGCAACAAGACAGGTAATAACAAGTGTTGAAGAGCTTGTGGAGAAAAAAGAACCCTCATTTACTGCTGGTGGGAATGTAAACTGGTACAACCACTATGGAAAAACAATACTGTGGTTCCTTAAAAAACTAAAAATAGAGATACATAAGACCCAGCAATCCCACTTCTGGATATCTAAACAAAGATCTATGCACCCCTATGCTCATTGCAGCATTATTCATGGTGGCCAAGACACAGAGACAACCAAAGTGGCCTTTGATGGTACATATATACTAAGGAATATTACTCAGCCATAAGAAAAAATGAAATACTGCCATTTGCAACAACATGGATGTACCTTGAGAATATTATGCTAAGTGAAATAAGTCAGTAAGAAAAAGCTAAGAACCATATGATTTCACTTATATGTGGGATATAAAACTGAAACTTAGATACAGAGAGAGACAACATATGGTGGATGGTTACCAGAGGGAAGGGTGTGGGGGTAGTAAAGGGGGCCAAATATATGGTGATGGAAGATGATTTGACTTTGGGTGGTGGGCATACAATGCAATGTACATATCATGTATCATAGTAACATACACTTAAAACCTATATAACCCTATTAACCAATGTCACCCAATAAATTTAATTCTTTAAAAAGTAATTACTTTTCATTAAAAATCATTTATATGAACATAAAAAAGATATGATAGAAAACATTGAAAGCAAGAGTAACTGCTTCTGGTCAAAATGAGTTTTTATTATTTACCGTTATATAGTTTATAGTTATAATTTATAGTTACAATTTTTGGCAAAATTCATGTGTGCTTTGTTAATTAAATATAAAATATTAATTTTAAAAATAAGCTATTGTATCTTAACATAAATATAAACTTTACACAGAAAGAAAAAGGCCTTCAATATCTTGGGTATATTTAAATATTAAACCAAAGGAAAATACTTGGTGGGGGGGGAATCAGAGGAAACCAAGGGTCTAAATGGCCAAACTCTGCATGATCTACCTTATTGTAAAGCCTCTTTCGTGGGAGAAAGGGAGTAGTGGAGACATAAATAACACATACAAGCTCCATTATCTCCCAGATGTATTCATCAAATTAAGAATAAGTGGGAGCCCCAGCTGGTTTGGCTCAGCGGTTACAGCGTCAGCCCGAGGACCAGAGAGGCCCGGGTTTGTTAAGGGCACATACTTCATTCGGTTGCAGTTTGTCCCCAGCACCGGTTGGGGTTGTGTGGGTGGCAACCAGTCAATGTGTCTCTCTCACATCGATGTTTCTCTCTCTCTCCCTCCCTCTCTCTCTCCCACTCTATCTGAAGATAAATGCAAAAATGTCCTCGGGTGAGGATAAAAAAAATCACATAAAAAATTGATCAAGGAACCAAAAGGAATACATTACTACAGAAAGGAAACACACACAGCTAGGCTCCCATTTCCCTCTCATGGACTAATTTTTCTACAACTTAATGCTTCAAAGCTATTACAGTGCTTTTTTAAAAAAATCCTCACCCAAGGATATGCTCATTGATTTTAGAAAGAGGGAAGGGAGGAAAGACAGAGAGAGAAACATCTATTTGCCTTCCCATAAGTGCCCTGACTGGGAATCGAACCTTTTCGGTGTATGGGATGACGCTCCACACAGCTGAGTCACACTGGCCAGGGCTAGAGTACTTATTTTTAAAACCCTAGGAAATGTTAAAGAAATAAAGGTACTCTAAAAGTTTAGATGATATTTTTATTGAGTTCTAGCAAAAATGCCAAATTATACTTTCTCCACATATAGAAAGGGGAGGAAATTTCACCCAGAATTATATACTAAATTTACATGAATACCTCTTCCCCTTACCTTGCTGTGCTGCCTCATGCTCTGCTGTTCTCTTCCTGATATAACTTTGGACTTCTTCCCGCCTTCTCTCAGCTTCTTGTAGTTGAACCTAGAAAACAGATAAATCAGCACAAACACAGGATTGCAATTTTTTTTTAAGCGTCCTCTACCTTTACTGTTGTATCATAAAACTGCTTATTCCAACAACTAGTCTCCTACATTTTAATAAGATAGGCAGATACACCTAGCCTGATAATATACATGGATATTACCAGTCACAGCCATTCTACCCCTCTATATATCGAATTTACAGATTAGAAATTATTTCAGAAACAGTATCTGTGCCGGTGGATCAACATAGCTATTACTATGTATATATCTGATCCACTTAGCTATAATCTGCTTTCCAATAATCTTCCTTGAGTTGATAGGTTTTCAAAAGACAGGATGGTATCTTTATTGCTAAATTTCAGTAGGTACCTATAATTTGTCATGTGAGGTATAGCACAACACTTTAATCTTTAGTGTCATTATCTACTTATCCATATCCACAGAGAACAAGTTTCCATATTTATAAATGCCAGTAGTAAACACACTAGCAAGAAAAATATTATATCAAAGAAAGGACAATTATATCAATCTCCCACAGGGATCCATGAAAACTTCAAGAAAATAAAAATTACACTATTTTCTACATTCAGTTATTCCCAAAGCACTTTTAATTCTTACTACTCTGAAACTAGTACCAAGGTATGATTGTATAAAATACTTAGGTAGGAAATTAATACATTTAACTTATCCAAATTAAACTACACACTCAACAAATACTCTCCTCAGTAAACGGAAGACAGTTCTACCCATCATTCTACTCAATGTGTGTGCATATGCTATCAAGTTCAAGAGAAACAGATCTACTCCTCTCTCAGACAGCCTCAGCAAACCCATGCATCTCTTCTCAGTATGAGCATTTCCACTTTACCAAGTGTCTAAAGAAAAAATTCTGGTGTCTAGGGAAACAGTGCATAATTTTTGTATACTATGGCTCAAGTAAAAGCTACTGGAGCATTACCTGGTCTTGTACTCAGACAAGGGAAAATAATCTATTCGAATATCGGAAGAAAAATAGTCTTTGCTGAACTTACTAAGAAATCCAAGTTATGGATAAGTGATATGAAGGTAATTTTAACTACATGATTTTTGCCTTACACAGGTAGACTCTAACCTCCACATATAAGATGAAATTCTACTGGTTATACCTGTAAATCAGTTAATTTCATTTTTTATATCATCAAACAGTCTTTAACTTCAAACTTAAGCCTATATTCAATTCTTACATTAGTGTACATATTTCTATATAGGCAGAGTACTACAGGTCCCATTAAGCCTTAAACTACATATCTCAAACCTTTATACACATTTAGGTCATTGAGCTGAATGTGTACTTTATAAAGTGATAAATAAGGGTAGAAATATATCACCTTCAGCTGAGTAACTGCTTGCTCAGCATTCTTCTTTTGGACTTCCTCTTGCTGCAGTTTTCCTGTTTTCTCAGTCAGTTCATTCACCAATCTAGCATAATCCTGGCGAAGTTTATTCAGTTCAGCAGACTGCCTGAAAACAGTAACTGGATTAGGAACCTTTCATTACTGCAAAGCCTATAAAGAATAAACAAAACAGCCCAGCCGGTGTGGCTCAGTGGATTGAGCACCGTCCCATGGATTGAGAGGTCTTGGTTCAATTACCGGTCAGGGCACATGCTTGGATTGTAGGCTCAATCCCCCGCAGGGGGCATGCAGGAGGCAGCCGATGGATGTTTCTCTCTCTCCCTTCCTCTCTCTCTGGAAAAAAAAAAAAAAAATCAATAAAAACATATTTAAAAGGGAAAAAAAAGAATAAACAAAATGTATTCTATATTAGTGTTGCTGAGTTAGTAATTCCACTAATAGCCAAGTGAAAAGGAAGGCTATAAGTGACTAATAATAATAAAATTCAGTTGAGTGTAACCTCTGAATCATTCTGATAATCACACAAATTCTAAAATCACTATAATATAATCAAGAAAATGAATGACCACACTCATAAGCAGAATCAACAGTGTCACTCTCAAACTGATGTTCTGAAAATCTATTTAAAATCAACCAGTTAGTTTCATCTGTGTAAGCTACTAGTCTTCTCTAGCACACTGTTTCTCAAAATATAGCCCAGAACCAACTACATAATTATCACAGGAATGTGTCTTAATATGTACATTCCTGGGCTCTACCTCAGAGTCACTCACTGAATCATAATCTTTTAGGGATAGGATTCAAGAATATACTTTTTAAACTAACATGCCAGATGCTCTTCAGAATAATGAAATTTGAGAACTACTGTTAAAGGGGATAGATGACTTAAAACTTGTAAATTCAGTTTCATTAATTTGTAGACTATTCCACTGGTGGCACAGTATTTACCATGCAGTTTAGCTGAAGAGGTTCTTCACAGAGCAAGAGAATTGTTTTTGAAAATTAACTGACTTCATAAACAAATGTAAAAAACAAAAGTATAACCAATCACTATCAAACATCAGGATTCAAGAAAAAACTCTGGCCCTGGCCGATTTGGCTCAGCGGTTAGAGCGTCGCCCCTTGGACCAAAGGTCACAAGTTCGATTCCTGGTCAGGGGCACCTATCTGAGTTGCAGGTTCAAGCCCCAGATCCAGAAGGAGTCATGCAGGAGGCAGCCAATAGATGTTTCTCTCTCTCCCTCCCTCCCTTTCACTCCATCTAAAAATCAATGCAGGAATGTCCTCAGGTGAGGATTAACAAAAAAAAAAAAAGAAAGAAAGAAAAAAACATTCTGCTGCTCAATTAAAATACTCTGCCATTCAATTAAAAATAAAGTATTTGGAAACATACTTGTTTTCTAGTTGGTTTGTAGTGTTGCTGACAGCATCTCTCAGTATGCCATTTTCCTGCTTCAAGTGAGCTATCTCTGCTTCCATCTGCTCACGAACTTGCTGGAACTAAAATTATTTAACAAACATAAGATTTAGAAAACAATGCTTGTCAAAGCTAACTTTTACAAGACACTATTATGATGAGAATGTAAAAAACATCACGAATGAAATTTGCACCATCATTAAATATAAACAAATTTAAAGGATGAATTACATTTTGATAGTGATGAATGTAAAGCAAATACCAGCTGAAACAGAATTCAAGAATGCAAGTAAATGTTAGCTGCTATCATATTTGAAATGCAAAATAAATACAAAGAGATGCTGTTACAGAACTAAAAATGATTTAGAATTGTTTTCCTACTCAACAGACTCATATAGAATTAAGCCTGTTTTGATCCTATGTCAATTTTATGTAAGCAATATTTTTAAAAGATTTAGTAATCAAGTTCTAAAGTTGAAAATATGTTCAATATATTTATATTAAATAACAACTGAGCCATAACCAAACAGATAGCAAATCCATTATACAAAAATCTACTTGCTAAAATATTCTAGCCTCTAATTTTTTATTTTAGAATTATAAAATCAAAATATAAAGAACACTGAATCTTATATCTCCATAAGGATGTCTTACTCTAATATGTGAAATAATCTTAATAATTTTAAATAAACCTATTCAATTAAGAGAAATTAAAGTGTATGTTTCTATTTTTCAGAGCACTTATCATATGGAGTCTATATATCATGGCATCTATAAGCAATCAAGTAAAAATTACAATGATGAATCACTTCAACACCTTTCACCCTCAATAAAAGATGATGTTACAAGTACCTAGCTAATTTTCAAATATAGGAATTAAGTAAAAGTAGGAATTAAGAACAAAATATCACTTGAGACTGGATAAAAATCAGTTCTTCTATTATCTGATTTATGAAAAAGACTATTTCAAGTGGCTGGGGGTTGGGAAGATAGAATATTGGGCCAAAATGAAAGTATAAAAGCAGCAGTGGATGGGGTAAAAATCTGACAACAGTCATGCACTTCTTTCATACCATTAGTGTAATTCCATGGAAAACAGACTTTGATAGCAGTGAAGAATATTCAAAATTTTTCAGCAGACTAGCAATGTGATCAAAATAGTATTTTACAAACATAAATCTGATACTAATCATGTTAGCATGGAAATGAGACCTATTAAGAAGGTGCTATAATTATATTAGTACAATTAGTGTAAGTGGCTAGTTATTAATAAATGAAGAAAGCAAAGAGAATCAGACATTGAGAAGCCTAATCCACTAGGGAGCTAAATCAGACAATAAACCTAATTCACTAGGAAGTTGCAGCATTCATAAACTCCCCAGGGGACTGCAGCATTGCCCTGCCAAGGGGATTAACATCCCTCCTTCTCCCACGTAGGGTGGAAGGATCTGGTTTCCAATATCCCCAGGGTATAACCTCTCCACTCTCTTCCCGGACTGAGGGAGAAAGGACTAAAACCATAAAGAAAAAATTCCCCTGTTGGGCACATGTCCAGTAGAAGCCAAATGGTGCAGGGGAAGGTCCATCTACTTTGAGGCATGCGCAGTAGGAGCCAAGATGGAGACCATGAAGGAGAGGAGCCTAGCCTGGTAGAAGGATCGGAATTGATAAGGGACACTGAACCAGGGAAGAACTGAAAAATGGATTAGTTAGGGGGAGGATCCAGAACCAGCTGGGGAAGGATTGAGAAACTGGTTTGAAAAAGGGCCTGGTCCTTCCCCAACATGAGATAATATAATCCAAGCTTAAAGGCAAGGATTCTCTCTCTCTCTTTCTCTCTCTCTCTCTCTCTCTCTCACCCCATATCAGGTGTTTATTCATGTGCTCATGTGTTCTCTCTCCATAGCCACCATGAGAGCCTAGCAGCCACCTGCGGGCAGCCAGGCAGCCTCAGACTTCCAAGTGCAGAGCTCCAAGTGCCAGCCTGAGTAAAGCAACACAGCCCCAGATAGAGTGCAGCCAGGAAAAGAAACTGTGCTAGCTGGGCAGGGACAGAGGCTGAATAGCACTAAGCTTTGACCTGAACTAAAAACCAATGGCACAGAATTTCTGGACACTGGCTATTTTCCGGGGTTCAATGAAGACAAGGCTGAACTTTTCCCACAGCGATGGATGGAGATGAGACACCAGGAAAATGGGGGCAGCCTTCTATTTCTATCCCAGTAAACTTTACCGCCACATCCCATCCTCCCATGCTTTGGTTTCCAGAAATGTTTTGCTTGCAAATCTGTGAAATGACCCCATTTCCACCGGCAACAGTATGAAATAATAAACCAAGGTAATGCCTAAGCATTAAATGCAAGAGTAACAAGAAATAAATTATCTTTAAGGTTTACGAATAAATTATAAACTGGGCAAGGGAGAGAAAAGTCAAAAGATTGAAGAGTAATAATAATAATGCCTCACGATCAAAAGTAAGACTTTGATTTAGACATATGTTAAATTTGAGGTGATGATAAGAGCTTGCAAATTGAAGCATCAGCCAGCAATGGAACTAATTTCAAAAAAATTCTTGGTTCAGA
Source organism: Tadarida brasiliensis (assembly GCA_030848825.1). Classification (NCBI taxonomy): domain Eukaryota; kingdom Metazoa; phylum Chordata; class Mammalia; order Chiroptera; family Molossidae; genus Tadarida; species Tadarida brasiliensis. The sequence goes on along the minus strand of CM061257.1, from coordinate 205,517,943 downwards.
AAGTTCATCTGGGGGATTGGGGAGGGGGTATTACAAGCCCACTTGACAAGCAGATATTTAAATCTAAAAAAAAAAAAGGAAGAAAGAAAAAAGAAAACAAAAATCACTGGGCCAGCCCCAGCCATTTTGGCTCAGTAGTTAGAGCGTCGGCCCTAGGACCAAAGAGTCGCAGGTTCAATTCCGGTCAAGGGCATGCACCTGGGTTGCAGTTTGATCCCTGGCCCTGGTTGGGGTCATGTGGGAGGCAACCAATCAATGTTTCTCTCTCTCTCTCTCTCTCTCTCTCTCTCTCTCCCCCCCCCCCTTCTCCCTCCTTCCCTCCTTCTCACTCTGTCTGAAAATCATTAGAAAAACATCCTCGTGTGAGAATTAAAGAGAAAAAAAATCACTGGGCCAGGCCTAACTGGAATCATGAAAATGGATACAGAGAAAAGATAGAAAGTAAGAACTGAACCTTCTTAAATGCTAGAAGACAGGTGAAAGTAAGAACAAGAGACAGAACCAAAACCCCAAACCATAGGAGTTATCCTTCATTATCGTTTCTCTCTTCCGCTCTCCTCTACTCTTATCACCAAGTTCTATCTACTAACTTTTTTTTTTTAGAGGAGAGGGAGAGAGAGAGAGAGAGAGAAACATCGATTGGCCACCTCCTGCATGCCCCCCACTGGGGATTGGGCCAACAACCTGGACATGTGCCCTGACCAGGAATCGAACCAGCAACCTCTTGGTGCATGGGTCAACACTCAACCACTGAGCCACACCTGCCGGGCTCTACTAACTCTTTTTGGTTCCCTCAAACTTATCTTCTCATTGTCAACATCTGATTTCAGGCCTTTGTTCTCTTGGATTCCTGCAGAAGCTTTCCAAAAGATCTATCCTTTGTTCTATTCTCCACAATGCTGCCAGAGTAATTATTTATTTATTTATTTAATCCTCACCCGAGGATATTTTTCCATTTATCTTCAGATAGAGCAGGAGGGGAGGGACAAAGAGAGAGAGAAACATGGATATGAGACACATCAATTGGTTGCCACCTACACGACCCCAACTGGGGCCAGGGACAAACCGTAACGGAGGTACATGCCCTTGGCCGGAATCAAACCCAGGACTCTTTGGTCCATAGGCCGACACTCTAACCGCTGAGCCAAACTGGCCAGGGCTGCCAGAGTAATAATTTAAAATACTAATATAATCACACTGCTGGGTTGCTTAACTTTCACTGGATCCCCAGTCTTCAGTTATACAAGGCCCTTTAATAGAGGACCTATATTTACTTCTCTAGATCTTCTCATCTACATTCCAGCCCTGACTCCCAAGTACCATAAGTCTTACTTTATTTCTTATAAATTGTTATCTCTAGACAATCTGTATTGGAAATACTTGGGGTACACTCATTAAAAACCTCAATCTTAGGCCCTAAAACAGACCCAATGAACCATCATCTCTAGGGATGTGACTAAGGAATCACACCAAGTAAAAACCTCTTATACCCAGTGCCCACTCCTTCACCCTCTTACTTGACAATGCCTAATTGTTTCAAAAGATTCAAAACAGTCCACACATAATTTCTAACAAGCCTCTCCTATCATTCCTTCTCTTCCCCACCTCCCATTTCCATTGTTCCAAAGCACCCAATACTTACACCACTATTGTTATGGAGTATCTACTTGTCAGCTTCCAGCCTCCCATCTCATCCCCACCTAGAAAAGTTGTTTACTTAAGGAGGCAGCCAGTTAAATAGCCATTGCACCATGGCCCAGCATAGGGCTGGCCTTACACAATTAAGCACTTAAAAGTTTGCAAATTAAATAAATGCAAGGATTTCATTTTGTTTTCAAAGAATGAAGATATACCTTCATCTGCATCTGTTGAGTCTCTTGATAACTGACATGCATTTTGTTTTGAAATACATTATGTTCCTTTTCTAATGTTCCAATCCGATCTTTCATTCTTGCTATAACCACATTGCTTCTTTCTTTCTCTGTCATCATTTCCTAGAAAAGTAAACCAGAAAAAAAAAATTATGAAAAACTTATTTAAAAAGTAAGTATATAAGATTATACAATAAGAAGAAAACATTTTTAACATCAGCAAAAATGTCATCAGTAAAATACTCATGAATTCTGAAATAAGTACTTAAAATGCAAGGTCAGAGGTTAAAAAAAAACATTGTTTTCTGGATCCCGGGTCAGGGCACACACAATGAATGCATAAATGGGTGGAACAATAAATCAACATTTCTTACTTTCTCTCTCTTCTCTCTCAAATAAATCAATACTTTTTTTAAAATTTAAAAGTAAAGGAAAACAGTTAATTCTCTATAATTTGTAGGTACTAGCTCTCTTTTAGGGTACCAAAAAAAAAAAAAAGGCCTGAAAAAAAATAGCATAGAAGCATAAAAAAAGAAGTATCTTTCCTAGGGAAAGAGACTGATATATTTATAGCAGAATAGAAGTTTGGAACAAGGGAAAAGTAAAAATCAGAAAGCACAAGTTTATTATCTTCCCAAGTCAAATCTTAAAAGGGTGATTTCATTTTATTTTGCAAATACTATGAACTTCTAGAACAAATATTAATTGTCAAAGTAAAAGAAAGCCAAGCAACTTTAGTTATCTGCAGGTATGATCAACCCAGGCCCCTACTGTAAGAAACTGACAAAATTTAAGATTTTTATGTAATTTATGGTTGCCCATAAGAGTTAATTCATTTACATTAAGAAATTGTTATATTGATATATATAATGTACTCAGGAAAAAAATATACACATCTTAAGTGTACAGCTCAATGAATTACCACAAAGTAGTTACCTTTTTCAATTTTTAAAAGATAGTCAGAAAACTATAGCAACATAAACCTATACTAAAGTTTCTAATCTTAAGGAAACACTTATTTTAATAACAACTCTGATTAATCTTAATATGATTAGTTTTTTTTTAATTTTTTTTTCTTTGATATTAGAGAGAGAGGAAGGGAGGGGGGAGAGAAAGATGGAAACATCGATGAGAGAGAACATCAACTGGCCGCCTCCTGCATGCCCCACTGGAGATTTGGCTCACAACCTGGGCATGTGCCCTGATGGGGAATCGAACCAGCGACCTCTTGGTGCATGGGTCTACACTCAACCAGTGAGCCACACCAGCCGGGCTGATTAAAGTTTTTTAATGACATGTTTATTCACTTCAAACTCACATAAAGAATTTTATATTTAGCCCGGCCGGTGTAGCTCAATGGCTGAGCATCAACCCCTGCACCAAGAGGTCGCCAGTTCAATTCCTGGTCAGGGCACATGCCCAGGCTGTGGGCCAAATCCCCAGTGGGAGGCATGCAGGAGGCGGCCAATAGATGTTCTCTCTCATCGATGTTTCTATCTCGCTCTCCCTCTCCCTTCCTTTCTCTCTAAATCAATAAAGAAAAAAAAATTTTTTTTAAAGAATTTTATATTTAAATGAGGCCATTCTCATAATGTCATGAAGTAGCTATGTGAATGATGTAGAAATAAACCTCATTTACTGTACTGTATTTAATTCCTAAAAAGAGAAACGGTATTTCAGGAGTTAGGACACCACATTTTTTATAGACTTTCAATTATGTTCTCAGTCTACATGATTTCACACATTTCTTATAGACTTTCAATTATGTTCTCAGTCTACATGATTTTTTTGAGATTTAATTGACACAGAACATTATTAGTTTCAGGTGTACAACACAATGATTCATTATTTGTATATATTGAAAAATAATCACCACAATAAGTCCAATCAACATCAATATCACACAGTTGGAAATCTTTTTTCTTATGATGAGAGCTTTTAAGATCTATTCTCCTAGCTTCTTTCTTTTTTTTTTCTTTGATTTTAGAGAGAGAGGAAGGGAGAGGGAGAGAGAGATAGAAACACAAATGAGAGAGAACATAGATTTGCCACCTCCGCATGCCCCCCACCAGGGATTTGGCCCACAACCTGGACATGTGCCCTGACTGGGAATTGAATCAGCGACCTCTTGGTGCATGAGTTGACACTCAACCACTGAGCCACACCAGCCTGGCTCTCCTAGCATCTTTCAAACACACAATACAGTATTATTAACTACAGTCATCATGCTGTACCTTACATCCCAGGACTTAATTTACTTTATAACTGGACGTATGTATCATTTGACATGATTTCTACATGATTTTTTTAAAGGTCTTTTAAAGGTCTCTCAGAGTAAAATTTCCAGGACTTGAAGAACTTAAATATTTATAATTTTTAATCACTGATCACAAAAACCTTCATAAGTAAATTACCTATGTAATGACTTTAATTTACCCTACACATTGGATTTAAACAAAATCACACTGAGTTTTTGGCTTCTATAAAGAATAATTCTAAGTCAGATCCAACTGAACAACATTCCAAATGTCCAAATGCTTCTGTTATTCTGAAATTAGGATATCTACAAGTACTGTTATTTTAAATTCATAATTCAACTGTAGGCTATAAATAACACAAAAGAGTAAGACCCACCACCACCACCACCAAAACTCTAAAAGAAAATTATTTTTACTGGGTATCACTTTTTTTACACAAATAATTAACTCAGGAATTATGGACAATTTCTGAACTCCTTCATTGCTTCTGATTGACCTGGAGAGTATTATGCTAAGCGAAATAAGCCAGTCAGAGAAAGACAAGTATCACATGATCTCACTTATATGTGGAATCTAATGAACAAATTAAACTGATGAACAAAACAGATCCAGAGACATAGAAGTAGGGAACAGACTGACAAACCTCAGAGGGAAGGGAGGTAGGGGAGTGGAAAGAGATAAATCAAAGAACTTATATGCACATATGCATAACCAATGGACACAGACAATAGTGCGGTGAAGGGGGGAGTGTCAATGGGGGAAAAGAGGAACATCTGCAATACTTGCAACAATAAAGATAAATTTTATGTCCTTTAGCCCTGGCTGGTGTGGCTCAGTTGAATGGAGCATCATCCCATGCCAGGTTCAATTTCTGATCAGGGCACATACCTGGGTTGCAGGTTTGATCTCTGGTCAGGCATGTGCAGGAGGCAAATTGATTGATGTTTCTCACATCGATGTCTCTCTCTCTCTCTCAAATCAATTTTTTAAAATGACTTTTGCTTTATAAGAAAAAAAAAAAGCATAAAGCATATCATCTAAATGCAAGAATGTCTTCACCTGGGTTAACTGCTTACACCGATCCTTCATAGCAGCAGCATCTTCCTTCAGAGCAGCAAGTAATTTGTCTTTTTCTTGAAGCTGATGTACAAGTGCAGTCAATTCTCCTTTACTTGACTACAATTGAGAAATCAATATAGTATAAGTAATAGTTAACAAGGCTTATGAAAATGAAGTATTTTCAAGTGTTCTTAGGCCAATGCAGGAGTTCACTAATACATATAAAGTAGAATGGCTGCCAACTACTGGTCAGTAAAATATCATTCAGAAAAGTCACTATATCATTATATATTTTGATGTATATAATAGGATACATATTAATCAAAAAACAATTTTTGCAAAGAATTATAGGTCTTCCAGTTTTAAACCCTGATTCAAGATAGCAATCCCCCCATCTCCTCCCAGAAGATCAAAAGAACAGTATGAAACCAAAATGCAAAATGAACCAAAATTAAAGTCATCTGTAATGTCAAAGCATAGTATCAGGAAAAATTGCCAAAAGTAGTGGAAATCAAACATAGGTGCTCGACAACTCTGTCAGAATACACCCAAACTACAGAGGTGCCATGGATGCTTAGTTCTCTTAAGTTAACCGGCATATCCTGAAAGTAAAATCAACAATTTCCCCCATTTGACATCAGGAACAAGTGCAAAGATAGAAGGTATAAATTTTCTTAGAAGAAGAAGAATTAAAAAATGAAGAAGAAATCATATAAACTTTACTCAGAGAGAGCAGCTACAGTGAGACAGAGTCAAGGGAGATTCTCTAGTGAAACGCTTCATAGTGAAGCTTTTATCTGGGAAGAAGGAAAAGCTGAAAGAACTCAATTACACACACAGCCCACCGAGTACACCAGTTAGCCTTCGTTGCTGCTCCCTGGTGGTCTAGTGGTTAGGATTCAGAGCTCTCACCAGTTAGCCTTGCTCCTTCATTATCAATCTCCAGGCACAGAGATGATCCAAGAGGAACCCCTCAGTGGAAGAGGAGTACTGATGAAAAAGAAATAAAACAGGGTCTATACAAGATACAAGAAAAAAAGAAAGGAAAATAATAAAAAACAAATGGCAAGTGAAGAAAAATCACCAGAAAAAGACTGTCAAAGAATAGACAAAAATTGTAATTAAAAAATATAACTATGATTTTTGAAAATCTAATATAGTGGTCATTTCTGAAAAAAACCAAGAGCAAAGAACAAACTCACAGAAAGAGCTCAGAGAAAAGATAAGACCACAGAATGAGATAAAATATGAGCTGGCAAAACCCAAAGCTGAAGTAAAAGCAACACCATCTCAGACATATCATCCAAATAAAAGCAACAAACAGAAAAAGACAGACTGCTAAAAATATAGTAAGAGACAGAGAGTACTGGGTAAAGTAAATAAGAAGAAGCAGAAGTAAACCAAAAGCTTTATTTTTTTAGGACTAAAATATGAAAGATAAAGACAACAGGCAAAGAAGATCCAACATATGCTTAATTGATACCCATTATTTTGATTATTTTAAGGGACACTGAATCTCATTATTGAAAAGACATGCTTTAATCCCAAGTAATATGAATAGAGAAGTCAATGCCCAGACATATTATAGTCAAATTACAACTAAACTTCAAAGAAGCTGAATCTCTGGATGTTTGTACAGTAGGGTGGACTGGAAAGGTCCAATAAATAATAAACACTTAGTTGATTACCCAAAGGATGCTTTGATTGTGAGGGTAGTGTGATAAAAATACATGAAAAGAGTGCAAAATTCAGGCTGGTCTCAGATCTCTGTCCAGCAATATGAATGTAGAGAATAGTAAAGCAAATATGAAAATTTCTCAAGGAAAGAAAGTGACATCCAAAAACATTATACCCCACCAAATTATCATTCAAGTATAAAGACGACAAAGAAGCATTTAACTTGCCAGAATTTGGGAAATATAGTTTCCATGAGCCCTTCTTGAAGAAATTCCAGGAAAAACAACTTCAGCCAACCAAGAGATGAATACAGAAGCTATGGCAAAAGAACTGGTATCAAGCTTTGAACCCACCATTAAACTATAGAATTAAGACTAAAACAAACATGAAAAGTATAGTCACAAACAAACATTAAATATTAAAAGTATCTAATAAACAAATGCTATAATTAACTAAAGCAAAGAAGGAAGGAAGAGAAAAGGTAGGAAAAAACTTAAGTAAACAGACTTCCTCCTATTATATAGCATGGGGCCAGAACAGTTAATAATCTAAAAATGAAAATTCACGTAATTGAAGCGAGTGTATTTAAAGGTCAATACTAAGAAATGAATAATCTATCAACTCAAATAATCAAATAAATCTTTAAAATATTATTATGGTAATCACATTAATAGTTAACATTTTTAAGCAATTACTGTATGCTAGGAACTCTAAGCACCTACTATATATTGTCTCATTTAATTCTCAAAACCTGATTATCATTCCCATTTCCGAGATGGGAAAACTGAGGCACTAAGGTTAAGTAACCTATCTAAGCCACAAAGCTCAACATGGCAGAGCTCAGATTTGAATGCAGGAAATGTGACACCAGGGCCCAGGATTTTAACCTACGCTCTAAATACAAAGCACAGTGTCTTGTAGTTTAAACACAAGTCATGTGCCCATACCCATACAACTTAACACCTCCTCTCTAACTATGCAACCCCTCTAGATTTTACTCTATTTCCCCCTTCGATTTAAGCTTATTACTGTCAGCTTTCCTATTCATTCATCGCTTATTTACATTCTAGTACTCCAAAGAAACTGTTTTCAATAAGGAAACCAAATCTAGTTTTTCAAACCTTATCCTCCTTGATCTCTCTCTAAAGCATATCCCTGTTGACTTTTCTCCCCCAATCCCTGAACTCTCGACCCTCCCTAAGCATCTGTGATTCTACTGTCTCCTGGTATTTCTCCTTCTCCTGCTTTGTAGTGGCTTCCCCTGCCCTTTAAATATGTTAATGTTTCTCAGGGTTCAGTCTTTAACTTTCTTATCCCTCTTCACATCCTCTCTGGTCTAATATACATCCACCATATGTACTGGTGATAGTAGATTACTTGCCTGAATCACTCTCATTGAAATCATTTTTCAACTACAGAGAAATATACATATATTCAATTGTGAAATGACTGTATCCACTTAAATGACCCAAAGGGTACCTAAAACTTCCTCAAATTTTTCATAATCCTCTACTCTCTCTTCCTCTGCAAGTGTTCATAAATACCATTGTCACCACAATCTATCCTGTTACTCAAGAGCAAAATAAGCATTCATTCTAGACTCTTCTTTAGGTACCATATGTAATTAGTCAGCAAGTCCTCTAACTCTTCTATCTATATCCTATGCCTATGCAGGTACTCCTGCATTTATCTTCCCCCTTTCTCTCAAGTGGTCTTTATTAGACTGGGGATTCATTTACATCTACGACCTTGAAATCTATTGAAAGGTCTGACCGAGACTGTTTCTCTGACAGAAAAAAGGGAGAAATTAAACCTGCCTAGTCTTTCCCAGATACAGTGGACCTACAGGGCACTGAGTCCCTTCTGATGACAATAGAACCACTCCATGAGAAACCCAGAACAAGAAGATTTTAGTCTAAAGCTCAACGTTCCAAGGAAAGGGAAAAATATGTAGTTTCAAAATACCCTATTTCAAAACGCTATCTTTAGCAGTCCCCAATTCCTCCTTGGCCTGACTAAAATACCTATCATGGGGAATTTGATTTCCCTCCTAGTCACTAGAGTTTAAAGCTGTCTCAGACAATAATGACTATTCTTTTTTTATATACTTACCCAATTAAAATAAAGCACATCAAATAAAAAATTCATCAATTAAGAATTCCAAGAATGTTCTTTGCAACAGAATAATCTAATTTTGTATCCAAAGTCACAGAGTTATCACACTTACTTTGATGACCCTCAAACACTTTGCTTACTCTGGGCCACTGCTGGTACCACATGAAGACTGTCCAAACAAGCATACTACATTGTAAAATGCCACAGATCTATAAAACACACTGTCAATAGATACTTAAAAGTATGGACAGACTTAAATAATGCTAAGTTACATGTTATGACAAAAAGTCCAGATAGTTATGAAAAACAACAGCAGGGAGAACTATTTAGTCTGGGAATTCAAATTATCTTTATATGAGGAAAGGATATTTAAATGGAAACTTGAAAGAGAAATTAGCTAAGGGAAGAAATTGGGGGTTGAGGGAGTGGAGGGTTTGGGACAGTCCAAAGAAAAGAAAAGGCTTGGTATGCTCTTAAAGGAACCAAAAAAGACCTAGAATGGGTAAAATGTAGTGACAGGATAGGGAAAATGCCATGAGATAAGGTTCTAGAGAGAGAGAGAGATAGGCAAAGACCTGCTAAGGAATTTGGATTATATTCTAAGTGCAAAGAGAAAGGCACCAAAAGGTTTTTAAAGCAATAACTAACCTGATTGACCTCTTAAAGGTCACCTTGCAGTTGTATGAAAAAAATAATTTAGAGGGCTAACAGGAAAGCAGAAACATCACCTAGGAGATTACTGAAGGTAATTAGGTGAGAGGTGATGGCTTGAACTGGGGATAGGGGTAGGATCCTTTAAGAAAATATGGGAACCACTCAAGGTTTTAAAGTAGATAACTGAGTGTGGGTGTGTGTGTGTTTATTTAAAGGAACAATTAAGACCACCATCTAATAATGGCTACCAGACACCATGTCATCTTATGTTACACAAGTAACACTTGAAAACTTATCACCTTTCCCAGTATGACATAGTACACATAATATAGTGAATAGGACCCATGAGGAATTAAATATTAACTCCATAGATTTTGTTTTTGTTTTTCTACAAACTTTAGTCATAGCAATAATTCTACTATCCAAATTATTTATTTTACAAGGGTGATATTATACATATACACAGAAAACAACAACAAGATTCCCAGGTTCTTTGAATGGTGCTATCTTCAGTCACAAAAATATTCCATCTATGCTAATCAGAAATCACCTGACCTTGCTTTCAATACTTCCAATTAGAGGATAGCTAGATACAATTTAGCCAAGAGCCAAAAGAATTTAAAGTGAGATAAATCATCTTACTTATAAGCAATTTGCTTTTGTCAAAACATCAAATGACTCAGACACCTCACTAATCAAGTATATTAATTAGTAAAGGTATATGAAATAACTTCTGAGGGCATTCTAGAACTTTTAAATGTGACCATAAGCTTTAGGGTATGAAGATGGAAGTAGATGATAATTTGTCGTTCTAGCAGAAGTCTTGCTTGGTGAACTTCTAATCACTGCTTCCACATATGCCAATAACCAAAAATATGCTTACCTTCTTTAAAGCATCCTGTATCACACCAGATTTCTCCTTTAGCAGGTCTACAACACAAAGAGCCTCATCTTCAGAAAATATCATAGTCTTCAAGGACAGAAGAAAATCTTTAAATTTCATTTCAGCATTTTCTAAAAACAAACAAAAAAACAGCATTTAAAAGACACAGTAATTTCAGCAAAGTAAACATCAAGAATTCTTAACCCAGAAAATCAACAACCAAGACAAAACAGACTTACATTGCAGGTCAAACAAAAATAAACACTCCAATCAAGAGAGAGAAAAATGTTTATCATCTTTAATGTAATATGGAATAATTACATTAACTGACAATTTGCTCAAGCTGTATAATACTGAGGGCAAACTACAATATGCCCTTACTTTATTTTTGTTTTAATATTTTTTCTTTATTGCTTTTAGAGAGAGGAGAAGGGAGAGGGAGAGATAGAAACATCAATGAAAGAACATCGACTTGCCGCCTCCTGCATGCCCTCAACTGGGAATTAAGCCCACAACCTGGGCATGTGCCCTGACTGGGAATCGAACCAGCAACACCTTTTGGTGCATGGGTCGATACTCAACCAGTGAGCCACAACTGGCTGGGAGGTATATGCCCTCACTTTCAAAATAAAAATCATTCAAGTCTCTAGTATGTGACAGTATCTATACTAGATATGTTCACAAATATTCTCATTTAACCTTAAAACTCATGACATACAAAAGGAAATCTGGTTTTTCAAAAATCAAATACATAAAAGCAATCCCGGCATTTTAAAAAGTCCATGTATCAGACATCTGACTCACCCACTTCAATTCCTTGAGTGCTCTCAATATTACGCATCAACTTACTCTTCCTAAAAGCAACTGCTACCCGTTAAAGCCAAAAAAGCCAAAGGCTTTTGATATTTCAGCTACATTATAAGTTTAAAAAGGCACCGTGTGCATGTGAGGGGACAAGAGGTATGTGAGAACTCTCTGTACTTTCCACTCAGCTTTGCTGTGAACCTAAAACTGCTCTAAAAACTGGCCTATTAAAAAATAATTTAAAAAGGTGGTTGTGGCAAAGTAGCAGGATACAAAATTAATGTCAAGAAATTGATAGCATTTTTATACACCAATGACGAACGCACAGAAAGAGAAACTAAAAAAACAATCCCATTTACCATCGCAGTAAAAAAATTAAGATACCTAGGAATAAGCTTAACCAAAGAAGTAAAGGACCTTTTCACAGAAAACTACAGGTCAAAAGAAATAGAGGAAGATATAAAAAAGTGGAAGCATATACCATGTTCATGGATTGAAAGAATTAACATCATCAAAATGTCCATACTACCCAAAGCAATCTATAGATTCAATGCAATCCCTATCAAAATACCAACAACAGCCACGGCCGGTTTGGCTCAGCAGTTAGAGTGACGGCCCGCGAACCAGAGAGTCCCGGGTTCGGTTCCCGCTAAGGGCATGTACCTTGGTTGCAGTTTGTCCCCGGCCCCAGTTGGGGTTGTGTGGGTGGCAACCACTCGATGTGCTCTCTCACATCGATGTTTCTCTCTCTCTCTCTTCCTCCCTCTCTCCTTCCCACTCTATCTGAAGACAAAAGCAAAAATGTCCTCGGGTGAGGATAAAAAATATACATACATACCAACAACATATTTCACAGAACTAGAACAAAAACTTCAAAAGTTTATATGGAACCAAAAAAGACCCCAAATAGCTACAGCAATCTTGAAAAAGAAGAACAAAGTAGGAGGGATCACAATACCAGATATCAGGGTATACTACAAAGCCACTGTAATCAAAACAGCCTGGTACTGGCACAAGAACAGGCAGATAGATCAGTGGAACAGAACAGAGAACCCAGAGATTGACCCAAGACAACATGCTCAATTAATATTTGACAAAGGTGGCAAGAGCATACAGTGGAGTCAAGACAGCCTCTTCAATAAATGGTGATGGGAAAATTGGACAGCTACGCGCAAAAAAAATGAAGCTAGACCACCAACTTACACCATACACAAGAATAAACTCAAAATGGATAAAGACTTAAATGTGACTCGTGAATCCATAAAAGTCCTAGAAGAAAATGTAGGCAACAAAATTTCAGACACCATAAGCAGCAGAATATTCACTGATACAACACCTAAGGCAAGAGAAACAAAGGAAAAAATGAACACATGGAACTACATCAAACTCAAAAGCTTCTGCACAGCAAAAGAAACAACCATCAAAATGGAAAGGGAACCCACTATATGGGAGACCATAACTGCCAATGATACATCAGATAAGGGGTTAATCACCAAAATATATAGAGTATTCATACAACTCAACAAAAGGAAGACAAAGAACCCAAATAAAAAATGGGCAGAGGACCTAAAGAGACACCTCTCCAAACAGGACATGCAAATGGCCAAGAAACATGAAAAAATGTTCAACATCACTAATCATCAGAGAGATGCAAATTAAAACAACAATGAGGTATCACCTCACACCTGTCAGAATGGCTGCCATCAACAAATCATTAGACAACAAGTGCTGACGAGGGTGTGGAGAAAAGAGGTCTCTAGTACACTGTTGGTGGGAATGCAGACTGGTGCAGCCACTATGGAAAACATTATGGTGCTATCTCAAAAAATTAAAGATTGAACTACCATTTGACCCAGTGATCCCACTTCTAGGAATATACCCTAAGAAGCCTGAAACACCAATCAGAAAGAATATACGTACCCCTATGATCATAGCAGCACTATTTACAATAGCTAAGATCTGGAAACAGCCCTAGTGTCCATCAGTAGATGAGTGGATAAAAAAGCTGGATAAGATCTCTTATCCTTTGAGACTACATGGAGGGACCTGGAGAGTATTATGCTAAGCAAAACAAGCCAAGCAGAGAAAGACAAATATCACATGATCTCACTTATTTGTGGAATATAATGAACTAAACAAACTGATGACCAAAACAGACCCAGAAACATGGAAGAAGGGTACAGACTGACAAACCTCAGTAGAGGGGGTGGTGGGGGGCAAGAGATAAACCACAGAACTTATATGCATGTATGCATAACCAATGGACACAGACAACAAAGCTGGGTATGGGGTGGGGGGGGGGGGGAGTCAACAGGGGAAAAAGGAGAAACATCTGTAACAAAAATAAATAATTTTTTAAAAAGGTAGTTGTGAATTAGCATACAAATCTTGCAAAATACAATCATAGGAGGGAAAAGATCACCAGACAGCAAAATAGCTGTCAGCCCTTGTGCAAATCAAAGGGCTCCAGCTCTACAAAACTGAGGTTGGACTAGAAGACTACCAATAATTCCTTTACTAGTGTTCTATTAGTCTTTCACAATTCATTGTTTCTATGAGAAAATGTACTCAGCTCCATCAGAACTCAAAAATGTGTTTTTTCAATACAATAGACTGCTGCATTCTGTATGTTACCTTTGTCAGTTTCCATCCTCGGTTTTTTAGCCCCCATTTTCTGGACTCCTTCTACATGGTCAGGTTTAATCAGATCAATAACCTCTCTCTTATCCACCACAGGACTTGGGTCTGCATTATCCATCAAAGGAATATAAGTAGTTGCATGAATAAGGGGTTCATCTACCAAGACTGCAATTTAAATTCAACAAAATTATAATTACTCAGCTATTTTTATAACAGTAATTAAATAACATGCAAGCACATTCAAGTTTCATGATAAATGCAGTTATTTTCAAATCTCTAATACTATCTGAATTTGGCTTTAAATTCCTTTTATCATTTAACAAGTCAAAACACAGTACCAGTTCAGTATTATTTCATAGTACAGTAAACATTTAAATGATCAAAAAATTTGCAGCATATCTCTTCCTAATAGTATCTGAAAATTTCTTCTTATACATCCTTTACATTTTAGTTCTCATTTTTCTCCTGTCTTAAGAAAGAATCCATTCACATTTAATTAGTGCTCAAGAAAAACTTTTTTATGTCGGTCATTTACTGAGTGCAACTGGTAATTTTTAATTGAGTTTTTTTCACTTGCTAAGTACAAAAATCAGTCATTGTTCCCTGCAGATATCTTCTCACTTCTAAAAGTTACACCTCTAATTTCTGTGGCACATCTTACTACACTGGTTAAGACTTCCAGAACAACAATAAAACTGGAGGAAGGGAGCCTCCTTACTTTGTACCTAATTTTAATGGGAAGAACTTTAAGAGCGTGAACACTAAAGTCTGGCTTCTATTCGTCAGAGATACAAACTTCCACATCTGTATGGAAATCTCTCTATATTCTTACCTTTTTTAAAAAAAACTTCTGGGCATGCATAATTCTTTTATTTAACACATAATATTTAATGTTATCAAATATTTTTGGGTAATATTTTTTTATACCTGATTGCGTGATATGTTGTAATTTTAATGTAAATAACAGAATTTCATTTTTCCTTTTCCAATTTTACTATTTTGTAGCACTAGTTGATACCACAGCCCATTATTACTTGAAAATCACTGTTTAAACTACATAAATTTCATAGTTAAGTTTTTCCTGGATAATTCTGAACACATAAAAATTGCACCACCACGTTTAATTGGATGCTTGTAGTATATACATGCAAATTATATTCAGGAAATAATTGGGAATGCAGTGTAATGACAGATCAAGCTAATGCACTCAAGCATAATCCTTAAGTGATAGTAAAAAGTATAAATATTTCAGAAATACTTTTCTTCTAGAGTTTGTATGCTATTTACATTATTTTCAAAACTTAGTTAAGAATGAGAATATTCATATTTAAATTTCAAATACTTCATCACAAACTTATACCCTGCCCATCTGTCCAAGTACTACAAAGCTACAAATCTAAAGAGAACCATGGACTTGCATTAGTATTAAGCCATTATAGTACACATTAATCTGGAAAATAAAGAGTATGTGAGGTCTCTAAGGTCCTTAGCATAGTGTACGTCTCTAGAATTAGTATTCATAAAATATATATCTACACATCTCACCATTTTCTGTCTTCTGCCTCTTCGACGAAACTTTCTTCTTCCCTGATCCACCTTCTTGTTTTGTCTCTTGGTGGAGGGGTAATGATTCTTGCTTTTTTGAAGGTGCCATAAGAGTTTCCACCTTTTTATCCTGATCATCTTTATTAAAAATAAATGAAAAATCACCATATTAAAAATAAATGAAAATAATGACATCAGAAAAGATACAATTATTAATAAATAATTCTCAGAATGCTTTACCAAATTTTAAACTCTGATATATAACTTTCACTAATAACTTGTCATTGTAGCTTTCTTACTCTGCACTTGCTCTTTAACTTCATCAAGAATTCTAGGACTTGCTCCTTCTATTTTTAATTTTTTTTTTCTTTTATTTACTTTAGAGAGAGAGGAAGAGAGAGGGAGAGAGAGAGAGAAACATCAATGAGAGAGACCATCAATTGGCCACCTCCTGCAAGCCCCCCACTGGGGATTTGGCCCACAACCCAGGCAAGTACCATGACCAGGAATCAAACCGGTGACCTCTTGGTGTATGGGTCAACGCTCAACCACTGAGCCACACCGGCCAGGCCTTGCTCCTTCTTTTATATCCCATTTCTCAGCCATTCTTAATCTACCATTTCTTCTGTTATGACTATAGT
This sequence comes from Tadarida brasiliensis, assembly GCA_030848825.1. Classification (NCBI taxonomy): domain Eukaryota; kingdom Metazoa; phylum Chordata; class Mammalia; order Chiroptera; family Molossidae; genus Tadarida; species Tadarida brasiliensis. The sequence continues at coordinate 205,501,796 of CM061257.1, read as the reverse complement.
TCAGTCCTTCAACTTAACTTCAGAAAACAATAACCTCTTAACTAGTCTGTCTATATCAAATACTGTCCCATATAATTTGTACTCCATGTAATTTGTACTCCCAAGTTCGGCCAAAGGTATCTTTCTAAAACATAAATCTGACCATGTAAACTAGCTTGAAAATCTTCAACAATGGCTAAACAATAACATCCCAGGTCCTTAGCACTGTATACAAAAACCATCATGATCTAACCACTGTATATCTTTTCAGCTTTGTTTCCTACCACTCCCTACACCTCATGGTTCAACAATACACTGTGCTCTTACACCTCTGTGCCTTTACCCGTGATATTCTGCCAATGTGGAATGAGACCCCACTATTTGCTTGGTGATGTGATTCACTCTGGAAGACCCAGCTTAGGCACTCCCTCCTCTGTAAAGTTTTTTGCCCCTGGTCCCCATAAGTAGTAGTTGTTTAGGCTTCTGTACTTCTTCTATACTGTATATATCTCTTATATAACTCACATTTTATTATTGGCTCATATGGTCTTCTCCCTTCTTCTTGTAATACCCTATTCCCCCCACCCCCAGCCATCCAAATAAACTAGCTAGTATTTACTCAACCTTTTCAATTAATTTCAGTCATTATATGATCTAATTTGCCAATACAGAACTCCTACACTGGTTTAAATATACATAGATCATTATTCAAAACTTTTTACTTTATAATATTTATGTTTGTGTCTACATATGAATACCTTGAAAATGCACTATTAATCTCTGCAGTCCTAGCACCTAGTATAATGCCTACCATAAAACAGATGTATACTAAATATTTTCAAAATCAATCAAGGGTGAAAAGAGTTATCTATTTTTTCACAATTAGAAAGTAATGGTTGAAATCAATGATAAAGTTTCTAACTGCTGGTACTTACAGGTCCCTAGTTATGTTAGTAAAATAGTTTGATTTTATATATTTCTTTTAAAGGTCTTTCCAATATTTATAATATGAAGTTTAATTTTAAATGCTGTTTTATGATCAATACTAATTATTTCTCTCAGCAATTAGTGTTAATGAAAGCAAACACACAGTAAAAAGGATAATGATCCTTGTTTCAGACTCAGCATTTAACATTTTGTGTGCATACCTAATAAAGTATCTGATTTTCAAGCTCTAAAGTTATTAAAACAAATACAATCATCTAATAAAGTTAAATAGATTATAATACCGCTTCCATTTTTAGACTTCTTCTGGCCTGGTTTCTTCTTTGACGCAGCTGCTTCAGTGGGGGGAGTGGGCTGTTTAATAACTGGGACAGGTTCTACTTTTTTGCTTGGAATCTTTGATACATCACTTTCTTTGGTGACCTGCTCTTCTAGTACAGGCTTGTGTTTCTTTTCCTTCTTTTTTCTTTCTCTAATACTACTAGAAGTTTCAATCACATTCAGTGGAACAGGTACAAGTTGCTCATCTTCTACAGCCAAGGCATCAGATAATTTAAAGTCCCGGGGTACACTCTCAGAATCGGATTCATGGAGATTCCCATTCTGGATTTCTTTCTTTTTATTCTTTTTCTTTTCTGCCTTCTTTTTATCTGTTTTGGTAGGAATAAGCTTTTGTTCTTTTTTCTGTTTTGCAAGAACTTCATCATATAATGTTTCTTTCATGAAAAGCCAGAAGAAGAGGAAAATTACTGTAATAACTACTGAAGGAATAAGAACAATAAAATATGTTGACTCATAAAACTCCATCATGCTTTTGCTAATGTGATCCTATAAAACCTAAATGGGAAAGAAAAAAAACCTTAGTTAGTCTTTTAAAAATTAAACACACAAAACCCCTGCTCTTTCAAGTGGTATCTCACATCTAACCCAATCTACAAATCTAATCAGGTTACTTGTTTAAATCACATACTTGATTACTTTACCAACTACAGTTCAAATACACTATGAAAGAAAAATATGTACTATTTAGAAGGAGTGTAACATATCCTTCCATTTTTCAATCATGTGAAAAGATCCTAATAGGAGGAAAAAAGCTTAAGATATCCATTTCTCCCCCAAATATCCACTTTTGACAATTTATTAGTGTTTATCTTTTCTTTTATTGTACAATGTTGATGAATATTACTATATATAGAAATCAAGCAGCATTAACTATTACCAACACACTAGATATTCACTAAAAGTACTACTTCAAATCAGCAGAGGAAAGGTTGAATCATTCAGATCAAAGAAAAACATCCACACAGATTAAAACTGTAAACATAAGAAAACATAAAGTACTTGAAGAAAACAAGAAAATAAGTAGACATGCCTTATTTTGTACAGTTATATATGTTTAAAAGCTTACAAGCATATTATATTTGCAATAAGAATTTTTTTAAATTTTATTCTACAAATCGGTAAGAAAAAGACACAAATGAGAAAAACAAAGTATTAATCATTTCCTAAAACAGCCATCAAAATATAAAAACTCGTCTAAATTTCCATTCTCTATTTAGTTACTACACCAAAAGTATAACGGCCCCTGAGTCCAAATACAATTATAAAATTATCTTTTAAAATAAGAGGGAAAAGATTCAAAATAATCAAAAGACAAGATAATCTAGTAAATCAAACATTGAGTTGCCTGACATGGCAACTCCATTTACAACAGCTTTTCTAAAATTAACTTCAGAGAGACTACACTGAAATCTCAAAGCTGTGGTGCAATTTCTCCTTTTAAACCGCAACACATAGTTATTTCTATGACTCACATCTTATTACCACACTCCTTAAGATATTTCAGCAATAGCCATTCTATAGCAGTACTACTCCAATTTGAAACAAATTCAACTAATGCCAGAGATGACTAAAAATTTAATTTATCCATTGGGTATCAGGTCACAACACATGAAACTTTTTTTTAAAACCAAATTTATTTACCCTTTAAATACAAGAGGTAAGTCAACTTGAACATGTTCTCCAAGAAACTGAAATGATGGTTGCTGAAAGTTACACCAATATCTTTCACACTTTTGCTTTTCCATCCATCAGGCCCAAACAAGTCCTTTTCCTCAGGAAAAGACATTACTTATTTAAAAGCACCTCAACAGTAATCTTATTAACCAATGTCACCCCAATAAATTTAATTTTTTTTAAAAATACTTCCACATAATATTTTCTGGTTAAAAATATATTCTGTAAAGAAATCAAACTTATAATTTAATTAGACAAATTAAAAGTTTCAATACCAAAAACTTTACATATTTTATATACACAGCATTTCAAATCAATACATAAAATCAGTTTCCAAAGAACATATATCATTAAAATTATTGAAAAATTACCATCACAACCTGAAACTCACACGAATAATACAGTAACCATAAAACAGCTATACCATATACAGAAGACTTTTTCCCCCTAAAAAATCACAATCTTGACCTTCCTTTTCTTTTTCACAACATTACTAGGTTGAAAAGGGCCATCTAATCCTACTAGTCACCCAAAGATTGGACCCAGATGAATTGTCAGTGAGCCTATGCTTAAAAACCAGGGATGTGCACCCTTCCATAAGCCCCTTTTATATCTTCAGAAAGATGTCAGAAGATTCTTTCTAGTTTTGCTCTAAAATCTTATTTCCCTGTAACTTCTCCCTGTGGCCCTATATCTGTCCTAAGCTCAGCAAGTATGTCCAATCCCACTACCACAAGGTAGTCCTAATAACTGGTGTCTGGTATCTGTTAAATTAACCAGCAAACAGAAAACCTACTTCAAAATGTGTCATCCCTTAGAAAAGTTTGGATAGGGTGTTAAACATAAGAAAACATAAAGTATTTTATCAGCCTGAACATAACAGGCTGATAAAATAACTCTTAGATGCATCACCTTAGGTCACTCATCAATGAAAATACTAAAATGATAAAATGTTATATTTATTCTTGCATATTCCTAGAATAGACATCATACTTAAAAACATCATTTCACATACTAAACATGAAATGGAAATGACAACACAAGAACGTAAAATACTATCCAAAGACTCTAAGGCAGTTGTTCTCAACCTTCAGAATGCTGCAACCCTTTAATACAGTTCCTCATGTTGTGGTGACCCCAACCATAAAATTATTTTCGTTGCTACTTCATAACTGTAATTTTGCTACTGTTATGTCTTAGGCGACCCCTGTGAAAGGCTCATTCGACCCCCAAAGGGGTCGTGACCCACAGGTTGAGAACAGCTGCTCTAAGGGAACTAACGAAAAATCTTCACTTATGAAACAAGAATTTTAAAACCTTGCCCAAGAAGAGGTAAATAAACACAAAGAAAAAGAGCCCCCAAACACATAAAACTTTAGCATATAATCAAAAGGCCATTGCAAATCAATCAGTAAAAAGAAAAGATTTAAGTAGCAGTATTGGCACAAATGATAGCCATTTGGGGGTGGGTGGAAGAGTGGGGGTGGGGAATTAAGTCCCTCCCTCAATTGTATATGAATCACAGTCTTATTTTAAGCAAAAAATAAGTGCCCATCAGGTGTGGCTCACTGGTTGAGCATTGACCCATGCACCAGGAAGTCGCTGGTTCGATTCCAGGTTGGGGCACATGCCCAGGTGGTTGGGCCCAATCCCCAATTGGGGACATGCAGGAGGCAGCCTGTCGATGTTCTCTCTCATCGATGTTTCTATCTCTCTCTCCCTCTCCCTTCACCTCTCTCTAAAAAAATAAAAAATATATAAATAAATAATAAGCAAAAAATAAGTGTTTAACCTAAAAAAAGGACAAAGGTAGTTGCCTTTACTTATAAATATCACTTAAAATGTAAGAAAAAGATGAACCAAAGAGGACAATGGTTAAAGGACATGCTGAAAAAGTTTAAAAGGCAACTTCAACCCGGCCAGTGTGTCATCCTATGGACTGAGAGGTCCAATTTAATTCCTGGTCAGGGCACATGCCTGGGTTGCAGGCTCAATCCCCAGTAGGGGGCATGCAGGAGGCAGCTAATCAATGTTTCTCTCTCACATCAATATTTCTATCTCTCTCTCTCTTCCTTTCTCTCTAAAAAGAGCAATAAAAACAGATTTTAAAAAAAATTATTTTTCAGCTATGAGAAGCATAAAAAGAAATCACACACAGAAAAAGAATAAAACACGCTTATAAAAGACCAGAGCAACTAAGAGTTGAACAAACTAAATTGTGTGAGCATATATATATACATATACGCATACACAAACACAGAGCCATTAAAAACTAAATGGAGCCCTGGCCGGTTTGGCTCAGCGGTTAGAGCATCGGCCTGTTGGACCAGAGAGTCCCGGGTTCGGTTCCCGCTAAGGGCACGTACCTCGGTTGCGGTTTGTCCCTGGCCTCAGGTTGGGTGTGGGTGGCAGCCACTCGATGTGTCTCTCTCACGTCGATGTTTCTCTCTCTCTCTCTTCCTCCCTCTCTCCCTCCCGCAATCTGAAGATAAATGCAAAAAATAAATAAATAAATAAATAAATAAATAAATAAATAAATAAACAAACTAAATGGAGCCCTGGCCAGTTTGGCTCAGCGGTTAGAGCGTCGGCCCATGGACTGGGCAGTCCCAGGTTTGATTCCCACTAAGGGCACGTACCTTGGTTGCAGTTCATCCCCAGCCCCAGCTGGGGTTGTGCAGGTAGCAACCAACTAATGTGTCTCTCTCTCACGTCGATGTTTCTCTCTCTCTCTTCCTTCCTCTCTCCCTCCGGCTCTATCTGAAGATAAACGCAAAAATATCCTTGAGTGAGGATAAAAATAAATAAATAAATAAGTAAATGGAATGATTATTATACATAGTTGAAGAATTATCAAACAGAAAGATCTGATTAAAAACTGACACTGCCGCCCTGGTCGGTTTGGCTCAGCGGTTAGAGCACTGACCTGTGGACCAATGAGACACGGGTTCAATTCCAATCAAGGGCACGTACCTCAGTTTGTCCCTGGCCCTGGTCGGGGTCATGTGGGAGGAAACCAGCCAATGTGTCTCTTTCACATTGATGTTTCTCTCTCTCTCCCTCTCCCTCCTACCCTCCTACTCTATCTGAAGATAAATGGAAAAATATCCTCAGATGAGGATGAAAAAAAACTGACACTGCAGCACAAAAGAATAGCAGCACAAAAGAATACATTAGAGAAAACATAAAAGAAAAACTAACAGACATGAAGGAGAGAATGAGGTCCAATGAGTCAAATGGAAATTTGAGAAGAGAAAAAGAACCAAGAAAGTTAATATTTGATGAGATAATGGCTGAGAACTTCCAAAAACTGTTGAGAGATATGAATCTTCCAATTCCAGAAGGGCAAAAAAATCCAGACAGAATAAATGAAAAGAAACATATGTGTAGTAAAACTGTGTAACTCAAAAGATGCAAATCAGCTCCTAAAAACAGCAGACAAAATTACCTACAAAGGAATGAAATTAGACTTACATATCACTCAGCAATAGAAGCCAAAGAATAATGGAATAAAATCTCCATAGAAACAATGACCATTAACAGAACTCCAAATTCAGCTAAACATTGGAATATGCACTTTTCAGAATCAATAAAGTCTGTCAGCTATGTGCAACAGAACTAATTATAATGTTAGCAAAACAAACAAAAAAATTACTTTATCTGAACTTTAATAATCCAGAACATAGTTTTTGTAAACGAGCAATACTTCTTCCAACCAGAATATGATTGACTGTATTATAAAACTCTTTCATTAGGGATTAGAGCAGACCTTCTTCCTAATAAACTTTTCAGGAAGCCTGGGGGAAAAATGTTAGCAAGGAGTTTTCTCTTTCTGGCCCCTGAAATTACAGTGTTCAAAGCTTCCAAGCACAAAGCCATATAAAATTAGGACAAAACTGCACAGCATTTTAGTCAAGTATACCAATTCAATAATAGTAAAAGCCTGATTATTTTTCTAAGACTGTGCAATCTATTCTGCTGTCTACATTTCAATTTATACACGTTGACAGTCTATATTTCAATTTTTATTTTAATGTCATTCCACAAATTCTTATTTCTGTTATTTAAGAGAAAACAAAAAAATTACAAAGTCTACACAAACTGCAAAACTGTAAATAAATAGCAAAATCCTACACATATTCAAACTTCAAGTACATACAAATGAAAGAATTAAAATTGGGCAAAGAAGTAAAAAACGGTAGTTACAAAATAGTCATGGGGATGTGAGGTACAGCATAGGAAATATAGTCAATAGTGTTGTAGTGACTACGTGTAGTGCAAGGTGGGTATTTGAGGTATGAGGGAAACACTTTGTAAGGTGTATGATTGTCTAGCCCAGTGGTTCTCAACCTTCCTAATGCCCTTTAATACAGTTCCTCATGTTGTGGTGACCCCCAACCATAAAATTATTTCCGTTGCTACTTCATAACTGTAATTTTGCTACTGTTATGTCTTAGGCAACCCCTGTGAAAGGGTCGTTCGACCCCCCAAAGGGGTCGCAACCCACAGGTTGAGAACCGCTGGTCTAGCCACTGTGGTGTACACCTGAAACTAACACAAAATAATACTAATTGTAAACTGTAAGTGAAAAATAAAATAAGGCAAAGAAACTACTTATATATTTTCCTTTTCACTTTTTTCTGGAATATTACTACTGTTAATAAATTGATTATTAACCCACAGTCAAGTTAAAGAATCCTTTAAAACTAAGAAATTTTCCCATTCCCATTTACTGAAATTTTCCCATTCCCATTTACTGAAATTAAGTAGCAATTGTTTTTATATTCACAATCTTATATGGACACCTATCTCCGAAATTGTACCTTGAGAACTATGGTTTAAAAAACATTCACTGACTAGCCCTGGCCGGTTTGGCTCAGCGGTTAGAGCATCAGCCTGTGGTCCAGAAAGACCCAGGTTCAGTTCCCACTAAGGGCATGTACCCCAGTTGCAGTTTGTCCCTGGCCCCAGTTGGGTCGTGCAGGTGGCAGCCACTCGATGTGTCTCTTTCGTGTCGATGTTTCTTTCTCTCTCTCTTCCTCTCTCTCTCCCACTCTATCTGAACAAAAAATAAAAAAATGTCCTCAGGTGAGGATTAAAAAAAAAAAACATTCACTGCCTGGCCAGTGTGGCTCAGTGGTTGAGCGTCAACCAATGCACCAAGAGGTCACCAGTTTGATTCCTGGTCAGGGCACATGCCCAGGTTGTGGGCCAAATCCCCAGTGGGGGGCATGCAGGAGGTGGCCAAATGATATTCTCTTTCATTGATGTTTCTATCTCTCTCTCCCTCTCCCTTCCTCTCTCCAAAAAAAAAAAAAATCAATAAAGAAAAAAAATTTTTTCACTAAAAGTTTTTATTTCTTATACAAAGTTTACTTCATACTATTGAAAATTTAACATGCCAAATGAGTGACTCTCCTACTGGTCTGTATGTTCTCTACTATCTGTGCCCACACAGTGCTCAATGCATAGTACTGTCAAATTTAATTGACTAAAAGGCAACCAGCATAAAAATCTTGGAAGAAAAATAAAAGATTTACTTCACAGCATAACTAACTTCAAAACTTAAATAACTTTATGCAAGAAGTTCTTATGAGTCCTTCCCTTTGGATTTTCAAAATAAACCTTCATAAATACAGTACACATCAATCCTATCTGTGCTCACCAGTACTCTGAAACATAAATTCAAGGACATTTTATCACACTACGAACTTTATTACAATGTTCTTCAAGTTGCAAAAGGAATATATATCAGAAAAATAAAAAGCAAAAAGTCCAGATAAAATTAACATGAATTGGAAATTAAGTGCAACTTAATGTATTTTAACCACTGTTTAACCCTACAACAGAAAAAAGCTTTTGTTTGTTTTGCTGTTGACTCCATTTCTTTGACATCTTTCCCAATAAGCAACGTAAGCAAAAAAACAGCGAGCTAACTTATCTTACAAAGAACAATCTCCAAGAAAAAGTCATCTCTGGGATTTAAACAAATGAATTCCTATTCTTAAAGTTGTTTTATAAATTATCTTAACATAATTAAAACACTGTATACAGTTAATCTTCAAAATTAGTGATCACAAAGACTTTCTTCCAGACAAAAGATATATCACAAAGTTCCAAAGCAATCAGTTATCAGAAATCTAAAATATAACCATAAGAAAACAATTTCATTCATAATAGCACCAAAAACAATAATACTTATTAGGAATAAATGTAGGTGAAAGATCTGTACACTGAAAACTATAAGACATTGATGAAATAAATTTAAGAAGACACAAATAAATGAAACGATATCACATGTTCATGAATTGGAAGTATTAATATTGTTAAAATGTCCATACTATCCAAAGCTATAGTCAATACAATCACTATCAAAAATTCCAATGGTATGTTTTTACAGAAATAGAAAAAAAAAATCATAAAATTCATGTGGACCTACAGAAGAACCCACCAGATAGTCAAAGCAATCTTGAGAAAGAACAAAACTGCAGGCATCACATTTCCTGGTTTCAAACTATACTACAAAGCTATAGTAATCAAAATAGTATGCCAGTGGCATAAAAACAGACACACAGACCAATGAAACAGAATTCAGTCCCCAGAAATAAACCCACACGTATATGGTCAACTAATATTTGACGAAGGAGCAAGAATACTCAATGGGAAAAAGATTGTCTCTTCAATAAACGATGTTTGGAAAACTGAACAACCACATGCAAAAGAAAAAAAACTGGACCTCTATCTTGCAATATTCACAAAAATTAACTAGAAATGGATTAAATACTTAAATGTAAGACCAGAAACCATAAAACTCCTAAGAGGGCAAAAAAATACAGTAAAAAAGCTTCTTTACAATGGTCTTGGAAAGATATTTTGGGTATAATGTGAAAAACACAAGCAACAAAAGCAAAAATCAACAAGTAGGACTACATCAAACTAAAAAACTTCTGCACAGCAAAACTAAGATAAGCATCCTCCTGAGACAGAAAAAGTAAAAGTTCAAAGCAGCTTGGGAAGGGGGTCAAGAAGAAAGGGGAGAAAGTGGGAAGGAGGAGGGGAAAGGAAGAGAGGGAAGATGTACCAAAAATAATTAGGCTGCAAACCTATTACCTAGAACTCTAGCATTATAGAAGCTGAGCCTGAAGAAAGAGAACAAAACATCCAGTCTAATAGCAAATTTAAAGTTAACAATGCCCTGGCCAGTTTGGCTCAGCAGTTAAGAGTGTCAGCCCTCGGACAAAAGGGTTGCAGGTTCGATTTCCAGTCAAGGGCACATACCTGGGTGGCAAGTTTGATCCCCAGCCCCGGTCGGGGTCCTGCTGGAGGCAACCAACTGATGTGTCTCTCTCACATGAATGCTTCTCTCTCTCCATCCCCCCTCCCTCCCTTCCACTCTATTTAAAAATAAATGGAAACATATCCCCAGGTGAGAATTAACAACAACAAAATAATAATAAAAAAAATAAAGTTAACAGTAATTCCTTAATATCAAATATTAAGCCAGCATTCACACTTCCCCAAACTCTTTGTAAATATTTATTTCTTGTCTCTTTTCATACATCATCCTTGTATTTCTTTTTGTTTGTTTGTTTCAGATAGATCGGGAAGGTGAGAAGGGGGAAGAGACAGAGAGAAACATTGATGTGAGAGAGACACATTGACTGGCTGCCACCCACACGACCCCAACCGGGGCCGGGGACAAACTGCAACCGAGGTACGTGCCCTTAGCGGAAACTGAACCCAGGACTCTCTGGTCCGTGGGCTGATGCTCTAATCGCTGAGCCAAACCAGCCAGCGCCCTGCATTTCTTATTATTCAGTTTTTTACAATTTTTAGAATTCTGGATTGGAAAAACCAGGTAATTGGGTCCTGTAAAGATTCCAAGTATGAATTTTGTTGATGGCATCCCCATAGTGTTTAACAATTTTTGTTTTTTGTATTCCCTATGACTTGGTAAATTTAATGGCTAGATCAGATTCAGGATTATGACTTTAGTACAAGACTTCCAACACAGGTCAATCAGAAGAGAACAAAAGATAACAGAAAACAGACCTACTCCGGCTGGTGGGGCTCAGTGGATTGAGCATCATCCCACAGACTGAGAGGTCCCAGTTCGATTCCCGGTCAGGGCACATGCCTGGGTTGCAGGCTCGATTCCCCATGGGGGCTGTGTAGGAGGTAGCCAATCACTGTTTCTCTCTCATATCGATGTTTCTCTCTCTCCCTTCCTCTCTCTCTAAAATATCAATGAAAACTTATTTGAAAATAAATAAAGAGCTCAGCGGTTAGAGAGAGCACTGGCCCTCGGACCGAAGGGTCGTGGGTTCAATTCTGGTCAAGGGAACGTAACTGGGTTGCAGGTTTGATCCCTGGCCCTGATCAGGGTTGTGTCTCCCTTCCAATCTATCTAAAAATCAATGGAAAAATATCGTCAGGTGAGGATAAAAAAAAAAAAGATAATGTTTTTGAACTGGGTATTAGGTACAGCGCTGTCCATTGTGCCTTTATTCTTTACCTTACACGTATTTTATAAATACTATTTCATATGTACTTAATTTTAAAGAAATATATTAAATAATGCTGAATGAAAGGTACACAGGTATTTGGAATACAGGTATTCATTTTATATTTCATCTTTAAACTGTACAGACACATCCTATATTCTCCTGTACACTTGCATCATTCAATATTAATTTTAATGTTCAACAAAGAGATGACAATTAAGTAGGTAGAGGTAAATGTAAATTAAAAACAGACAAGCAGCCCTGGCCAGTTTGGCTCAGTAGTTGGAGCGTTGGCACACAGACCAAAGAGTTGCAGGTTCGATTCCAGACAAGGGCACATACCTCAGTTGAGGTTCAATCCCTGGCCCTGGTCAGGGTCGTGCAGGGGGCAGCCAGTCGATGTGTCTCTCTCACATTGACATTTCTCTCTCTCTCTCTGTCTCCCCACTCTATCTAAAGATAAATGGAAAATATCCTCAGGTGAGAATTAAAAAAAAAAAAAAAACAGACAAGCAAACAGGCATATGTTTCCCTGCTTCTTAAATTTATATAATTACAATTATGAACAGTGCCTATAACCTCTAGAAAGTTGTACTTAAGCACAAATCCCTCCCACCCAAAATAAAAGCAAATTTTTTTTTAAAAAGAAAGTGCCCTAGCCGATTTGGTTCAGCAGTTAGAGTGTAGGTCCGCGGACCAGAGAGTCCCGGGTTTGGTTCAACGCTAAAGGCACGTACCTCAGTTGCAGTTTGTCCCGCCCCAGCTGGGGTTGTGTGGGTGGCAACCAGTGACAACCACTCGATGTGTCTCTCTCACATCAGTGTTTCTCTCTCTGTCTTCCTCTCTCTCTCCCTTCTGCTCTATTTGAAGATGAAAGAAAGAAAGAAAGAAAAGAAAGGAAAGGAAAGGAAGGAAAGGAAGGAAAGGAAGGAAAGGAAGGAAAGGAAGGAAAGGAAGGAAAGGAAGGAAGGAAGGAAGGAAGGAAGGAAGGAAGGAAGGAAGGAAGGAAGGAAGGAAGAAAGAAAGAAAAAAAGAAAGAAAGAAAGAACTCAAGCCCAGCTGGTGTGGTTCAGTGGTTGAGCATCGACTCATGCATCAAGAGGTCACCAGTTCGATTCCCAGTCAGGGCACATGCCCAGGTTGTGGGCCAAATCCCCAGTGGGGGGCATGCAGGAGGCAGCCAATCGATGTTCTCTCTCTCATGATGTTTCTATCTCCCTCTCCCTTTCCCTTCCTCTCTCTCTAAAATCAATAAAGAAAAAAATATTTTTTTTAAAAGAGTAATAACTAAAACTTCTCTTTAGAGCACTATGCTATTTTAAATGCTGCTGGGACTTTTTGCTTAAATGAAGATTACATAACATTAAATGTATATGGAATATAATTACCTAATTATACCAGGTAAATAATGCTACAGGAATGGGCAAAAATTCAGCCTTTCTTATTTTACAACTAATTTATATTTATAAAGTATTTCTTTTCTTCCCTTCTCTCATCAGACAAGGAAATTGCATGGGCTATACTTAAATTTCAAGCTCAGAAATACTTCCTTCTTCAAGTTAAACTAAATGCAGTATTTTAGAACCCCTCCCCCTCCCCCAAAAAAATAACTAGGAAGCAAAAGAACTAAGTCACTTTTACAAAGGACCCAATTTAAACTTAAATTACAATTAACATCTAAGTCAAAGTGGAAGCCATTTAAGAAATTATTTCCATTTATCAGCAATAGTGTACCAACCACAACGATTAATACACGACAGTACCTAAAAATGTACCCAGAAATGAGAGTACAAAATGATATGACAAGCTTGAGAAATCACCTCACAGAAATCATGACATTCAGCCAACCTCTGACATCCAGATTATGAAAACTATGTAAAATAATTATGGAGCATATTTCAAATGAACATGATGTGATTGTATAGTAATGATTAAAGGAAACATCTTAAATGTTCAGCAACATAGCAGAACACTGGGGAGCTTGCAATGTAAACCTTGGCTTGCTCAAATTTATTTCAAAGATAACTAGATCTAAACACATGCAATCACTAAATTATTTATATATGTATTTCACTCAAAACACTTACATTACTAGATCAACAAGATTAACTGGTACTAAGCACAGAAGTATTTTTGCTGAAATTCGTGTATTAAATTTTGTTTTCCATTCCACTTTCAAGAGTAAACCTGAAACACTTATTCTTTTTTTGTTAATCCTCACCCAAGGATATTTTTTCCATTGATTTTTAGAGAGGATGGAAGAAAGGGATAGAGGGAGGGAGGGATGGAGAGAGAAACATCTATGTGAGACACACACCAATTGCTTGCCTCCCACACACTGCAACCCAGGTATGAGCCCTTGAATGGGAACCGAACCCTCGACTCCATGAGTGGGCCAAAGCTCTAATCACTGAACACACGGACCAGGGCTGAATCGCTTATTCTTTTTTTTTTTTTTTTTTTTTTTGTCCTCACCTGAGGACATTTTTTTTTTTTTCAATTTTTGTTCAGATAGAGTGGGAGGGAGAGAGAGGAAGAGAGAGAGAAAGAGAAACATCGACGTGAAAGGGACACATCGAGTGGCTGCCACCCGCACGACCAACCAGGGCCGGGGACAAACTGCAACCGAGGTACATGCCCTTAGCGGGAACTGAACCCGGGTCTCTCTGTACCGCAGGCCAACGCTCTAACCGCTGAGCCAAACCAGCCAGGGCTGAATCGCTTATTCTTGAAATCTCACTTTATGTGTCATTCCATATAAATCTAGACATGCTAATGGAGGAGGATGGCACAAATGACAAGTAAAGCAGAAGGCTCAATGGTCCTATTTTCAAATATCAGGCAATTAATTCATTCATCAAATTCAGCATTCCCTAAGTGCCAGAAATAGAGTTCACAGTAGTGAACAAAATTCCTGCCTTATAGTGCTTATAGTCTTATAGGTGAGACAGATATCAAGCATATAAATAAATGGGCATATATAATAATGTCAGGTAGTGATTCATAGTGCAATGAAGAAAAATAAGGCTAGGACAAAGAATAGAGAGGATATGCATTTTAGGTAGAGTGATCCGGGTTGGCCTTCCTGAGGTAACCACTGAGAAATGCCTACAAGATCACAAGGCAGTAACTCATAATTGCATATACATGAGAATTGAGACTGAAAAAATGTCTTGGAAACTAAAAGGATCATAGTCTACCTATTGCATTCTATATAAAACATTTTATAGCATTTGGTTTTAAGTAGCTTTTATTATTTTCTCCATTTGGAAAACTTCAAGTCTTCACATTTAAGTCACTAACTTTAAGAGTGAATCCTCTAACTCTGAGGGGAAAATGTTTATAACCTTAATGTAGCTTTCTGGCCCCTAACAACAGATAATTGCACATGGACAGTGCTTTATTATTTTTCAGAAAGCATTCTTACAAAATTGCTCAGTAGGTGAGAATGAGCTTTAGAGACAATATCTCAGTTCAAATTCAGGTTCTTCCTCTTATTTCCTCTATGACCTTGAACAAATTATTTAACCTGCCTCTCCCTAACTTCCACCACATAGTACCTATGTCACAAGGTTGAGAGAATTAAATATGATATTGTACATAAAGTATTTACAGAGCCTTACAGCAAATAAGCACTCCTTTAGCCATCACTTATGTAGTAACTACTAAGATAATATAAGCAAGGCAAATGAGCCTCAGGCCTGTTAAGTAAGATAGATAAGTTCACATACACAGTTAAGTGGTAATAACTAGCAAAGCCAAATTCAAACTCAAGCTCTTCAGACTCCTTAGGACCTATGCTCTTTTCACTAAATCACACATTCTATAATTAAAGAACTGAGCAATAAGAAACTTGCATAAAAATCTTAGAGTTAATAAGGTCTAAGACCTTAGGTCTCCTAACTAATGACTTCCAGCTTATTTTACCAAATCAGACTGTTCCCTTGACAACTTAAATGACTTGTGTGCAAGAATAAATAATAACTGTCCCACATTTTCCAGTGAGCATGTAGCAGAACATCAGGTCTCTTGATAGACAATGTATATGAAAATCATTTTAAGGTCTGATAACTAATTAATTGCAGATGTTACTCAGAGTAAAAATAAAGAAACGTAGATAAATGACATTCTCCTCTAGTAACAACAGGCAGCTAGGATCTTATGGCCCCTATAAAGCCTATTCAACATGAAAGCCACTTTAAAGGACCTCTCACTGAATTAAATGACATTTCTCTCCTGGGTAAAAATACATGGACTAGTATCTACAGAAAGCTAAAGAGTCTGGCTAGCAGTCTACTCTCCTGCGTACTCATTTATTTCCATAAATCCATTAAATATGAAAATATAAAGACAAAAGCTGTTATTGCTATGAAAACTAAATTAAATCCTTTGGAATGTCTTGATAATGAGTGGAAAAATCTAGAATGACTTTGAACTTGGAAAGTTTCTAGTGCCTACATTTTCATTCCCCTTTAAAGAAACCAATAGTAGGAATCATAAGCAATGCTTTTAGCACCTGATTTATAGAAAAAAGATCAGGAGACCCCCTTCCCCTTCTCAAAGACAAGAGAATGATCCAAATAACAAGACAGGCAAATAAAAGTAAATGTTTTAAGTTAAAATAAAACACTTAAGGCATACAGATACTTTCAGTTCTTTAACCAACTTTTTAAAATTACCTAACCAATGGTCCTAATCACATGGGGCTGGTAAGAAGGTTCCACCACACTCTAACATCACTCCATCCACCAAGTGGTCCCCAACAGCTCCAGTGCCACTTTTCTCCTGTTTTGTTACTAGGAAAAGAGCAAACTGAAAACTACATGTGTCCAAGAATTAGGTATCCATCACAGTAAGAAACTGCAGGATAAGGATTTCATTCAGTTGTTATTAATAAATCTTTACTGAGCACAGGCGATGTGCCAAGCACTGCCCTAAATCCTCAATAACCAAAACAGACAAAAAAAAGTCCTGCCCTCACAGAGGTTACATTATATGTGTGGTTGAGGGCAGAGAGAAGAAACGATAAACAACCAAAAAGAATTTATATAGTTTGTTGGAAGGTGACAAGTGCAACGGAGAAAATAGAGCAAGATACAGATCATAAGCAGAGGAATGCAGCTCTAAATAAAACATTACAGTAAGATAGACCTTTTGAAAAACATTTGAAAAGCACAGATTTGTAGGAGGCATGAGAGTCAACCATGCAAATATCTTAAGGAAAAAGTGGTCCAAGGAGGGGCAGCAACCAGTATAAAGAACCTTAGACAGTCCCTGGGTCTGGAGGGAAATAAGCAGACATAGTAGCTGCTAAATTAAGAGAGGTAAGGGATGATAGGAAAGAAGTGCCCAACTTCTGAAAGGCCTTATAGGCCATAAGGACTTCGGCTTTTACTCTGCATATGGAAAGTCACCGCAGGTTTTTAGAGACAAGTGGTATGATCTGGTTACTATGCTGAAAAAGACTGTAGGGAGCTAGGGTAGAAGCAGGGAGACCAGTTAGGAGACTAACTGCAGAAATCTAGGCAAGAGATAAGAATGACTTGGACCAGCATAGTGAGCAGTGGAGGAGGAGGTAAGAAGTGATTTAATTCTGAATATATTTTCAAGATGAGACAGAGCCAAGAATGCCAAGTGTGAAAGAGGTAAGTCAGGGATGACTCCAACAGGTTTTCTGCCTGAATGTTGGCTGGAGCAGCCATCAGATGAGATAAATTAGACTGTACCTGAGGCAGGTTTTAAAAGGAAAATGGAAGTTTAGTTTGAGTTAACTACAGTAACATATAACGGACTAATTCAGGCGAGGGGGTGTCCGTTAAAACCAAAAGTCCGTTATATAATTAGGTTTTCCGAATGTGTATGTTAAAAAATTGACCAATTAGTTAACCTGTTTTTACTTATGTAGAAACGTTTGTGTAATTAAAATTAAGTATGTATGAAAGTTTAATTTCACAGTAAAGTTTTCTGTATGTATTACAGGAATTTTAAATGTATACCGAATAGGTCTAGCAAAGGATGTACTCACCATCACCTCGAGTAAACAAACGCCCACAGCTGGGGCACAGCTTAGTGAACGAGGGAACGAGGGAACAGGGAACGTGGGTGACACTAGTTAAAACTGCTACAGGAAGTCATGCCAAGAGACAAAAGAAGCAATTATCACCAGCGATACAGTGAGATCACGTTAATCATTTGCCGAACATTGTTTACCAGCAGTGACTTCTGGATTTAAATATGTAGACTATAATTGAAGATATGTAGATATGTAATATTTATTTATGTTGGTGAAATTACTGGTGTTTTTTCTCACACATGGCCTACTCGCTAAAATTTGTTTAAAATAACAGTGAAATAATAACCAAAAAAAACCCCAAACCTTTTAATTATGAGCAAATGTTGGTTAAAAGCATTTAAAAATTAACAGGGTATTAATTTTCACATATGATATATGGACCCGAAATTTTGTTCATTAAATCCGAAGTCCATTATATTTAGGTCCACAAAATCAAGGATTTACTGTATTTAACATCCAAGTGGAAATGTCGAACAGGTTGTCTGGAGTGTAGGAGGGAAGTCTGAACTGGAGATATAAACACAATAGCTATCAGCATATAGGTATTTAAAGCCAGGACATTGGGTGAGATCACCAGGGAAGTATTAAAAAAAAA
Organism: Tadarida brasiliensis; assembly: GCA_030848825.1. Classification (NCBI taxonomy): domain Eukaryota; kingdom Metazoa; phylum Chordata; class Mammalia; order Chiroptera; family Molossidae; genus Tadarida; species Tadarida brasiliensis. The sequence continues at coordinate 205,483,684 of CM061257.1, read as the reverse complement.
AAAAAAAAAAAAGTAAACCAAGTAAGTACTAAACATTTCAACCTCAAGAAGAGAGGATGAATCATAAAGACAGTATGAGCAAAGCAATTAGTAAGAAGAGAAACCCAAAAAGCAATGCCCTGAAAGGAAAGAAGTATAAACAGTTAGTTGAACTTAGTGTACAAATCACTTTGCTGAAACCAGATTTAAGTTAAGGAAAAAAGTTCTTTTTTTTTTTAATCCTCACCCGAGGACATTTTTTTTCATTTTTTGTTCAGATAGAGTAGGAGGGAGAGAGAGAAACATCGATGTGAAAGTGACACATCAAGTGGCTGCCACCCGCACCACCAACCAGGGCCGGGGACAAACTGCAACCGAAGTACATGCCCCAGCGGGAACTGAACCCGGGTCTCTCTGGACCGCAGGCCGACGCTCTAACTGCTGAACCAAACAGGCCAAGGCAGGAAAAAAGTTCTTAATCAGCCCATAGTAATTAAGGTGTTACGTAAAATACTAAATTACAACTTTTTTAAGAGTTGAACATTTCTTACACATCTCCTAGGAATACTATATTTCCTATTGGAGTCTCTACTAAAAGTATTCTTAGTACTAAAAGTGTATTTTGCCTATCTTATCTTTTTAACATAAAACCAATTAAAAAGCTGTAACATTAAAAATATATATATATGGCCCTGGCCTGTTTGGCTCAGTGGTTGGAGCTTCGGCCTGCGGACCAGAGAGTCCCCGGTTAGGTTCCCGCTAGGGGCACGTACCAAAAAAAATAAAAATAAAAATAAATTTAAAAAATAGCCTAAATGATTCACTCTACCATCTCTCTCAAAGACCAAAAAAAATTTAAACACCAATTTAAAAGTCTGGCACACGAACAGTTATAAACTGTCATTACTTTTCTTTTTCTAGAACTCAGATATATAAGGCTAAGTTAATTAAACTCTTTAGTTCATGGCACTCAAGGTTCTTCCCCTTTCTATTTAATTTTGTTTATAGAAAAAAAAATAGCTTATATTCTTATCTAAACCAACATTCTCACTGGGATTTTCACATAAACTACATTTTTAAGATCAGAACACCCAAAGTCATGTTCACAAAACTAAAAGAATGCAATGAAATTCAACTCTATTTATGCATAAGAGTGATCACCAATGTCATTTCTAAAGAAACAGTTACTTGCTTGTAGCCTCTATATACACGCTGGATTTACCTTCAAAACAACTAAAAACAAACAGTACACAGAACAAGCAGTTTATAAAATGTTATCTTCAAATAATTACTATGTTCTTGTAAAGCCTGGTCTTGCTACATTTCCTAATAACATATTAGGTCAGATTCCTAGGAAACCTAAACCTTCCATTGTTTAATTTTCATTAAAATTTAAAATTTTTACAAAGTACTGTGAAATCTTTTAGATTAAAACTTGTCTTGCTATAAAAAATAATACACATGCAATTATAAATACATCTTCGATATATTTCAAGTAAAATTCAAGAACTTTATGATAGCCCTGGCCGGTTTGGCTCAGCGGTTAGAGCATTGGCCTGTGGTCCAGGGACGTGCACCTCAGTTTTGATTTGTCCCCGGCCCTGGTTGGTCGTGCGGGAGGCAGCCACTCGATGTGTTCCTTTCACATCGATGTTTCTCTCTCTCTCTCTCTCTCTCTCTCTCTCGCTCTCTCTCTCTCTCTCTCCCTCTCTCCCTCTCTCTCCCTCCCACTCTATCTGAACAAAAAATGGAAAAATGTCCTCAGGTGAGGATAAAAAAAAAGAAAAAGAAAAAAACTTTATGATAGTAACAATCCTGAAACACAAGTCCATTAGAAGCCAAGTGTCAAAAAAATCTTTCACTTAAGTCTTAGAAAAGCCACAGACTGTTATTTACCATCTAATTATTAAAATGTTCTCCCTACTAAAAGCAGATTAAAGCCTATAAACTAGGAGGTTTGGGATGAAAAACCCAAGAAAACACACCAAGCAGAAGAGATTACTGATGTTAAAGGGGGATATAGAAAAAAATAAATTGGAACCAAAATCATGTATTAATGGCTCTTCATAATGTTGACCCTGAGTCATCAAGGTTAAATACTACTCAATATCCTTTATAATTTCAAAGTACTTAATACATTTAAGAAAATTTTTCATTAGGCTTTGTTATATTTTAAATTTCAGAATTAGTCTCCAAAAGGTCAAGTAAATAGACCACCTCATTCTCTAAGCTCACCTGATAGAGTAACTGTCGATGCTGCAAAATTAGAACAAACATTTCTAAGTTAATGTTGGGGGAGGGAAGTAATTATTTTTTCTTAGAACCTGCAAACAATAGGCCCTGCTATTTCTTGCTAAATCCTTGAACTAAAGGGAGTGGAGAGAGCCATTTCTGTCAGAGAACACAATATGAAAATCTATAGCAAGGCATGTAGACTCAAAATACAGATCAACTCAAGGGTGTTCCAGTGTTATTCTTGGGAGGATCATTCCAGTCTCACCAGCAACTGCTTTAGCCAAACTGGAGACAGTGTTGCCAAGTGCCCACTAGGTGAGGTAGGGAGAACAAGTGCAATGTAATTAGCAAGAACTCAAACTCTAAGTCAATTCCTACACAAGTGTGTTTCGTTCACCATAAAGTGTTTATCTTTAGGAGGCTACGGGTGTCTACAATTTTCAAAGCACCTTTAAAAAAAAAAAAAAACACCACAACTTTGAACAGTTAACTTCAACTGTAGCTTTTAAAGCAGTGCTTATTCAGATACCTGCTAAGGAATCCTTTTCTGATATAGACCCAACTACCAACTTAGACCCCTTCCTCCCAGAAGGAATGGTTTCAGATTCAACAGCCCAGCCTTTAACCTAACCAAGGTGCAGCTGGACGAGGTTAGGACGCCGCTCCCCGCGCCCGGGGCTGCCGGTCTCTGGTGCGCACATGCTCCTTCCCCACCGACGTGCGGGGCTGGCTGCACAGCCCACACCGGTATCTGATTACCAAAAGACTTTTCTAGGCGGCCAGCTAGGTTTTCTGCCGAGGTCCCCAACGCCAAAAATCTCATTGTTGAAAACTGGAGGGGGAGGGGGAATCGGTAAGGAAGACACACCCCTCAGGGAGAGGAAGGGATAACTTCCCCGGCCTCCAGGGCGGTCCACAGATTTCCCCAAACTCTCCCCCACGTTGCTCTCCCATCCCCAACCGCCCCCCACCGAGACCCCGGACACGCACAGGGCGGTGGGAGGGGGCCCCGGGCAGGGGGCGAGGGCCGGATCGCCGAGTCTCCGGGGGGAGGGCGAGGGCTGGATTCCAGCATGGCGTAAGCGTGGCCCAGCTCCGGCCCAGGGACGCCGCCGGAGACGCGCTCCCTCCGTCCGCCCGCCGAGGAGGCGGTAATCCGCCTTCCCTCCCGGGGGCCCGGAGGCCCGGCTAAAAATAGGCGCCTCGGTCACCCCAGGGCCCTCTCCCGCCGACCTCGCCCTCAAGAGACGTCCCCGGGGGAGTCCTCCGCCGAGCTCGGAGGCGCCGCGGCGGAGCTGGGGTCGGGCCCTGAGCGGCCCGCTGAGGCCGAGCGACCCCTGGAGCCCGCCCGCCGCGAAGTCCCGGCCCGAGCAAGAACCCGGCGGCGGGGACTCGGCGCCCGAGGCCTATCCGGCGGGCGGCTGTGGCGGGCGGTGTGCGGGCCCCGCGGCCGCGCCCCCCGACCGGTGCGGCCCTCCCGCCCGCCCTGGGACTCCGCGGCCGGCGCCGCCCTCGCCCCGCGGTCCCCGCGGCCGGCGCCCAGACCCGACACGGCCTGCTCGCCCTTACCCTGCGCGGCGGGAGAAGGAGACCGGGAAGACGCGGTGGCGCCGGCACTACAGCCCGAGCCGCCCGATCCGAGGCGCTGCCGCCGCAGCAGTTGCTCAGGTGCCGTCGCACCGCCCGGCACGGGGCGGGGCGGCCCCGGCACGTCCCGGCGTCTGGGCCGGCGGTGCCCGGAGACCGGCCCCTTAAAGGGACAGGCACCCGCCGCCTCGGCCCCCACGCGCTCCGGTAAGCCCCCGCGTCCGGCTGGCTCGGGATTCCGGGGCTTCCTCCCGAGATAACGTTCCGCAGCCGGGTGGAGGGGACGCTCGAGAGTTGGAGGTTCGGCGGAACTTCCTTCATTCACCAGCCCTGCGCTCGCGCGCTCTGTCTGTCCGGCTGTCTCTCTCGTCTGTCTGTCTGTCTGTCTCTCTTTTCTTCCCCCGAAGCTGCTTTCGTCTTACAGGGCCCTCCCGCCAAAGCACTACCTGGCCCTCCACACTGGATGATTTTTATTTATTTATTTATTTATTTATTTATTTATTTATTTATTTATTTATTTATTTATTTATTTAGTAACCTTACGCAAATGGTACTCAGTTTCACCCTGCCCGTCCCGGATCCTCTACGAGAAACCAAAACGAAACCTTTCTTTCCTCCGTCTCCAGAGTTCCTTTCTGAATTCTCTTTCAGGCAACCCTAGCTTCAAACGGAAGAAAAAATGTAAAACCGGCCCAAATAAATTGTGTGCAAATATTATGGGGCTGTGTGTCTGCCAGCTGGTGGGCGTTCTTTCAGCAGAGGTAAATAACTAGAAGCTGCAGCGGAAAAGAAAGGTTGGCCAGCATCCCTGCTTGTAAGTTTGCTCTTTGCTAAAAGGATGGCAGCGATCTTCCTGGTCCACTGGTAAATAAGATGTGTTGCTCAGCATTGCTTATTGCTTGCCAACCTCTCGCAGAATTCCAGGCACTGCCCTGAACAGTATACAAAACACTACAAGGTCTCCTCAAAAGTTGTGAGAGCTCAAAATGAATCTAGTGCTTTGAGAGTGTGAAGAAGAGAGACATAAAATCAGGACTCATCACTAACAGCACCTCCCTTACATCCTGACAAAAAAGAAACAGGAGCAAATCTTTAAGGGATGAACAGCAGAGCAATTTCTACCCCAACATAGAATTTCATTTATAAGGGCTGGCTAAAAGCATACAATACATTTGTATTCTTACTATTGTTGTCATAGCTTTCTATAGCACCTCCAAAGTGCAAATGAAAACTGAACAGTTTGTGGTAGCCTGAGACGTTGAGAATTCTGCCAGTCTTCAGCCACTATTTTCTCCAAACATTCGTTTTGTCTTATTTTAACTCCAGAGTGTCCTCTTTTTCCTTTCTCAGTAGGGTTACACAGCAAGCACCTCAGTGGTTCCAGTACCCTCAAAGCAATTTATCTCCAAACCACTGGCTGTCTCCTGAGCACCTGCCAGAGGATCCAGCTTAATTGAAGAGCAATGCCATTAATCTCTTAATACAAAGAAGAAAATGTATCATTTCTATAATGGAGGTTAAGGACTCCTTGATTAGCTTACAAACATCTCATTTCCTCTGGTTAGTACTACAGCAGGTTTTAGGATTACAATAAAACTTTCTATCATGTTCCTGACTTCAGTAAAACTACAGTGATATTCTAGAGACAATAATATTTAGGTTCATTAAGTGGAGTTTAGGGACATGTTTACCCTAAATATACTATTTCTTATAGTCAGGGTTCACTTATTTTTCTGGTTGATTGAACTTTGACTTTTTGAAAAGGAAGTGATCTATTGATTTACATCAAAACAAAAAGATTTGCTAGAATTATTATGTATGGTAAGACCTATTAGGAATTAAGACCAACCCTTTAAGTTTTGAAGTATAGTATAATATATCATTAGCTATAATTAACATATATAATTAATCTAACATATAATTAACCTTGGTTGCTGCTTACTGCCCTCCAATGCTACTGAAACCAGCAACTAACTTAAAAGGATTAGCACTCCCAGAATCAGAGGTACCTCTAGTTGTAACAACTGAGAAATAAAAAATTTTTTGAAACTATAAAGTGTAACTCTATTACCTAAAGAGTCTCTCTCTCTCTCGCTCGCTCTCTCTCCCCCTCTCTTATTTGATTATGTTTTTATTGATTTTTAGAGAGAGAGAGAGAGAGAAACATCATGGGGTTGCCTCTCATGCCCTCCCCAGGGGGTCAAACAGCATCCTGGGCATGTGCCCTGACCAGGAATTGAATAGGCGGATGCTTAACCAACTGAGCCACACCAGCCAGGGCATCTTCTTTTTTGTTCCCCTGCCCCACCATGACCCTCACCTTCAGCAACCATCACCTTGTTCTGTATATCTATGGGTCTGTTTCTGTGGGAGTTTTTTGTTTATTCATTTGTTTTGCTTTTTTAGAGTCCACATATGAGTGAAGCCATACAATATTAATCTCTCTGTGTCTGACTTATTTCACTTAGCATAATACTCTCCAGGTCCATCCATATTGTCACAAATGGCAAGATTTCATTCTTTTTTATTACTGAATAATATTCCATTGTATATATAGCACATCTTTATCCTCTCATCTGCTGATGGACATCTAGTAATGGTGCAGTGAACATAGGGGTACATATATCTTTTCAAATTAGTGTTTTTGTTTTCTTTGGATAAATACCCAGAAGTGAAATTGCTGGATCATGTGGCAGCTCTGTTTTTAATTTTTTGAGGAATATCTATACTCTTTTCCATTTTGCACCAATTTGCTATCCCACCAACAGTGTATGAGGGTTCTCTTTCTCCACAGCCTCACCAGCACTTGTTAGTTGTTGATTTGTTAATGATAGCCATTCTGATAGGTGTGAGGTGATATCTCAGTGTGGTTTTAACTTACATTTCCCTGATGATTAGTGGTGGTCAGCATCTTTCTATATGTCTGTGGGCCATCTGTATGTCTACTTTGGAGAAATGTCTGTTCGGGTCCTCTGCCCATTTTTTAATTGGATTGTTTGTTTTTCGGCATTAATTTGTATGAGTTCCTTATATTTTTTGGGTATTAATCCTTACTGGATGTATCATTGGTGAATATATTCTCTCATTTGGTAGGTTGTCTTTTCATTTTGTTGATGGTTTTCTTCTCTGTGCAAAAACTTTTTACTTTGATATAGTCCCATTTATTTATTTATTTATTTATTTATTTATTTTGTTGGCCTGGCCTGAGGAGACATATCCAAATATCAATATCAATATCCAAAAAGATATTGCTAAGAGCAATGTCAAACAGTTTTACAGCTTATATTTTCTTCTAGGAGTTTCATGGTTTCAGGTCTTACAGTTAAGTCTTTAATCCATTTTGAGTTTATGTGTGTATATGATGTAAGAAAGTAGTTCAGTTTTATTCTTTTACATGTTATTTGTCTAGTTTTCCCAACACCACTTATTGAAGAGACTGTCTTTATCCCATTGTATATCCTTGCCTCCATTGTTGTAGATTACTTAACCATATAAAGTGAGGATTTATTTTGGGGCCCTCTATTCTATTCAGTTGATCTATATATCTGCTTTTATGCCAGTACCATACTGTGTTGATTATTGTAACTTTGTAATATAGTTTGATATCAGGGTGCCTCATACCACCCACTTTGTTCTTCCTCAAGAAGATTTCCTTGGCTATTCGAGATCTTTTGTGGATCATATAAATTTTAGGATTAGTTCTAATTCTGAGGAGAATTCCTTTGATATTTTAATAGGGATTTAATTGAATCTGTATATTTCTTTAGGTAGTAAGGACATTTTAACAGTATTAATCCTTCCAATCTATGACCAAGGTATGTCCTTCTATTTATTTGTATCTTCAGTTTCTTTCTTCAATGACTTATAGTTTTTGTAGTACAGGTCTTTCACCTCTTTGGTTAAATTTATTCCTAGGTATTTTATGCTTTTTAATGCAATTGTACATGGAATAGGTTTCTTAATTTCTCCTTCTGATCATTTATTATGGTGTATAGAAATGCAACAGATTTCTGTAGATTGATTCTGTATCCTGCAACTTTACTGAATTTATTAGTTCTAATAGTTTTTTATTTTGTTTCTTTGTGGAGTCACTAGGGTTTACTATCTATAGTATCCTGCCAATTCTGAGAGTTTTACTTCTTCCTTTCAGATTTGAACGCCTTTTATCTATTTTTCTTGTCTGATTGCCGTGGAGAGAACTTCCAATTCATGTTGAATAGAAGTTGTGATACTGGGCATGGTTATCTTGTTCCTGGTCTTAGAGGAAAAGCTTTTGGTTTTTTTTCACCATTGAGTATGATATTAGCTGTGGGTCTGTCATATATAGCCTTTAGTATGTTGAGATATGTTCCTTCTATACCCACCATGTTAAAAGTTTTTATCATGAAAGAATGTTGAATTTTGTCAATATATAGTTGAATCTGGTTTGCTAATATCTTGTTAAGAATTTTACATCTAAGTTCATCAAGGATATTGGCCTGTAATATTTTTTAAATGTCTTTGTCTGATTTTGTTATCAGATAATGCTGCTTCACGGAATGAGTTTGGAAAAGTTCCTTCCTCTTAAATTTTTTAAAATAGTTTAAGAAAAATAAACATTAATTCTTCTTTGAATGCTTGGTAGAATTTACCTGTGAAGCCCTCTGGTCCTAGACTTTATTTATTGGGAGGTTGTTTATATATATATATATATATATATATATATATATATATATATATATATATTACTGCTTCAATTACATTGCTAGTAATAGATCTGTTTAGATTTTGTATTTCTTCCTCGTTCAGTCTTGGAAGGTTAGACATGTATCCATGTCTTCTAAATTGCCCAACTTGTTGGCATATAATTGATTATAGTTAGTATTCTTCAATGATTCTTTGTATTTCTGTGGTGACAGTTCTTTCTTTTTTTAATTTTATTTATTTGGGTACTGTCTTTCTTTTCTTGATGCACTTGACTAAAGTTTTATCTATTTTTTTTAATCTTTCAAAGAACTGGCTCTTAGTTTTATTGATCTTTGCTATTGTTTTTTTAAATTTCTATTTCATTTAATTCCACTCTAATCTTAACTATTTCCTTCCTTCTGTTTAATTTGGGTTTTGTTTGTGCTTTTTTTTCTAGTTTCTTTAGGTGTAAAATTTAGATTATTTATTCAGGATTTTTCTTATTTCTTAAGGTAGTTCTGTATAGCTGTAAACTTCCCTCTTAGAACAGCTTTCGTTGTGTCCTATAAATTTTGAAAAGTTATCTTTTTTATTTTTATTTGTTTCAAGACAGTTTTTACTTATTGTTTGATTTCCTCTTTGATCCATTTGTTGTTTAGTAGCATGTTGTTTAGTCTCCACGTATTTGTGTTTTTTCACGTTTTCTTCCTGTAGTTGATTTCTAGTGTCATGCCATTGTAGTTGGAAAAGATGCTTGATATGATTTCAATGTTCTTGAATTTATTGAAGCTTGTTTTGTAACCTAATATGTGATCTGTCCTGGAGAGTGTTCCATGTGCACTTGAGAAAAATATATGTATTTTGCCTAACAACTATGCTGTATACTTAAAACTAATGCAAAATATTATTGAATGTTAGCAGTAATTGAAAAAATAAATAAATAAAATATGTATTCTACAGCTTTTGGATAAAATGTTCTATAAATATCAATTAATTCGATCTGGTCTAATGTGACAATTAAGGCCATTATTTTCTTATTAATTTTCTGTCTGGATGATCTATTTGTTGATGTGAGTGGGATATTAAAATCCCCTACTATTATTATATACTGTCAATTTCTTAACTTATGTCCATTAATAATTACTCCTTCAAGACCACTGCCATCTTGGACCTCCTCTCTCTCTCTGTCTTTTAATCTACCAAAGTGCAGTTTACTGGAGGCTGCCTTCTGACTTTTAGCCTTTAACAATTCTCTTTTTTCTGAATTTTGGGAATGTTTTAAAGACACATACACATCTCTCCAGCAGATAGAAAGAAAGCTGGCTATTCTTGTTTTGTTCAGGGAAGACTTCCTAGAAGTGGTGAGTTATGTAGAGAGTTGAGTAATACGTGAGTAACAGATTACATCTCTTGTACCACCAGATCAGGGATGGCAGAGATGAAAGTATAACAGAAACAGTTCACAGAACTGAAAGCAAAGGGAAGATTCCAGGTCAACCTTCTCCACCCAGATAATGGAGTGGGAAAGTTCATAGAATATCTGTAGCTGCAGGTCTAGAAATAATCAACTATTCTAACAGTAACTATGCTTATTAGATAGAGGTCTACACTGTGCCCCCATTGACATGTAGTATCTTTAAGCATATGGCATTCTAGTACTTTCATTACAGATTAAAGCTAACCACAAATTATTTGCCACTCTTTGCACCAAGTGGTGGGATCTGTATCCCCTCCTCTTGGATCTGGGAGGGTTCTGTGACTGCTATGACCAGTATACCACAAGTAACACTGCCAAGTTCTAGGCCCAGGCTTAGAACTGTTGGTCATAGAGCCCTGAGCTGCCATGTGAGAAGTCTAACTACCTTGCTGGAGAGACCATATGGAGAGGCCCTGGGATTACTACATGGGGAGGAAAAGAGACCCAGCTGGGTGCAGCGCTCCAACAGCCCCCACCAAGGTGCCCAATATATGAGTGAAGGCTTCTAGTACCCCAGACCATCCACACCACAAGCTAAATACCACCAAGTGACCCCAGTCAGTACTGCGCGGAGCAGAAAAAAATCACCCAGTGAAGTACTGCTTGAATTTCTGACCCCATATAATCTTTGTGATTTCTTTAATAATATTTTATGTAGTAAAAGATAAGCAGAACATCTTTCTTCCACTTCTAAATAGCTGCAAGAAACATTAGTCTCATTTAAGTGGGTCTTTCAAGGGAAATCTGGGCAGGAATGGGTAAGGAGGTAAAGCTACTTTGTAACATAACTTAATATTATTGAAACCATCTTCATGTCTCCCATCTTCAAAGGCTTTCCAATGATTGACAACTGGTGAATTTAATGAGGAAAGATGTATAGCGCATTTGCATTGTGTGGGTGTTTAATGTACATTAGCTCACACAATCATCAAAATAACCCTATAGGATAGTACTACACTCACTGAATAATTAACTAGCACAAAGACACAGAGCTCAAAAACCAGCACCTGAACCCAGATCTGTTTGACTCCAGTTCCCACACATGTGCCACTACACTGTGTTTTACTCCCAAGGTATAAACCTTAGGTATACAAATAATTAAAATGTGAGTTCTATTTATTTGTAGGTTTCACTTACTCATGATATCTTTTTTGTCATTAGCATAACTAATGAGCAGATATATAACACCAAATTAAACTAGTAATATTAAATTGACTGCCAGCCAGCATCATATAAACTCTTCTAATAGAAAGAATTTAGTACCGACATATGTGTGTTTTGTCCTAGTAAACCTAGCAACTGGAAGAAACAATCTTTAAAGCCTCTTTGAGCCCTGGCCAGTTTTGCTCAGTGGTTAGAGCGTCGGCCCGTGGACCAATGAGTCCCGGGTTCAATTCCGGTCAAGGGCACGTACCTCTGTTTCGGTTTGTCCCCTGGCCCTGGTCGGGGTTGTGCGGAAACCAACAAGTCAGTGTGTCCCTCTCACGTGGATGCTTCTCTCTCTCTCCCCCTCCCTCCCACTCTATCTGAAGATGAAAAGAAGAAAAAAAAAAATGTCCTCAGGTGAGGATTGAAAAAATAAATAAGGCATTATTAATCCTACATTATATATGAATAATAACTACCATATTAGCTGTTCATATATTGTATATAATAGCTAATTCTAACAACAATCAAATGAGATGTAATTATGCCCATCTACTACAGTTGAGAACACAGGATCAAAAAATCCTTGTGCCTCGGCCAAATGGCTAGTTAAGTGGCAGAGCTGAGTCTGACTCCAAAATCCAGCCTCTTCCACTCTACCACACTGCCCCCACATACCAACAGGCTGGTTTATAACCTGCTTTTACAGCATTGAAAAAAGGGAGAATTGACATCTTTCCTCTAACCTCAGGCCAAACCACTTTTACCCTCCACCAGATAGGTAGAGAGCATTCTTATCTCTAAAAACCTTACATATTAATTCAACATCCTTCCTCAAACAGCTACTTCAGTGTTTAAATGTTTACTATCCCTCACTGTTGTGTAATCTATGTTCCAACCTCAATTTTAGACACATTTTTAAAGGCATGCTCATTGTTAAAAAACACCTGGCAAATAATAACAAATAGGAGAAAGTAAAATTTTATATATATACACACACATATATAAAATCACCTGTAGACTCATGTTTAGAGATAAGCACAGGTTACATTTAATTTCTTACATTTTTAAAAATCTGTGCATATTATTCTTGTAATTATGATTGCAAATACCAAATGAAGTGACATGCAAAAATTTTAGATAACGTCCTGTTTTTAACATCTAATGTCTTCTGACTTTAAAATTAACTCATGAACCCTGACCAGGTGGATCAGTTGGTTGGAGCATCGTACCCATACCCCAAAAGATTATGGGTTTGATTCCTGGTCAGGGCACATACCCAAGTTACGGGTTTGATCCCGTCGGAGTGCATACAGGAGGCAACAGGTTGATGTTTCTCACATCAATGTCTCTCTCTCTCTCTCTCTCTCTCTCTCTCTCTCTCTACCCCTCTCTCCCTTTCCCTCCCTCCCTCACCCTCCCTCCCTTCATTCCTCTCTTTCTAAAAGCCAATGAAAACATATCCTCAAGTGAGGATTAAAAAACAAATTATTAACTCATGAAGTTGGCAGGAATATTACATATTTAAAGAGACAGAACAAAAAAATGTGGTAAGTTGTAAGTTATCCATGATTGGAGCCTCATGCAAAAAAAAAAAAAAATGTTATGATATTTGGGGTATAAATTGGATTTTTAAAAATATGGGCTGGGTGTTGGATAATATTAAAGGACTATTGTTAATTTTCTTGGGTGTAATAATATATGTGGTTGCAATATGTAAAATGCCTTTATTTTTCAGAAAGACCATTGAAGCATTTAGGAGTAAAACTCATAATGTGTACAACATACTTTCAAATAATTCAGAAAAAAAAAAAAAAAATATATATATATATATATATATATATATATATAAAGGTATTATAGAAAAATGTCAAAAACTGTTGAGTCTAAGAGATAGGTATACAGGTGTACATTGCACCGTTTTTCAACTTTTCTGTATGTTTGAAATTTTTCACAATGAAATGCTGAGGAAAAAATCCAAAAGAAACATGTAGTTATTGTAGAAAATTTGCAGAAAACAGAAAAATATGTAAGGACAAAAATTAGTGTGGTTTTAAACCTTTTCTTATATCTTTTGTAATGCTCACATTTCTTCATAAGTACTTGAAGAGTTTATTAAAATCAACCTTGCAATCTTTTCCTTTCTCTAATACAGTTACTCCCACATCTTATTTTCCAGTTCTCTCCTCATCTTTGGGGTCCTCGCTTAACATATTTCATGGCACTCTTTAAAAGCTGATGCTACTTTTTTTTTCAATGATAAAGCAAAATTTTATTATACATTCCTTTAAGGAGAACCTAGCTTAGTGAAACCAATTTAGGTATACTCTGCATTGTAAATGCATTCTTACAGCTTACCCAGGATTCCTCTTAATGATAAGCTTTTCTTGTGCATTCACATTACAACTAGAAGTATGACATCTACCTACTTTTAAAGAAAGAAATCTATTTGTAAAGTGTATCCAGTTAACATTTGCGATAGCAGCCATAATAGTACTCAATAGTTTTGAATATATGAGTTAAACGTTTAAAAGTATAATCGTCCAGGACAAAAGCATAATCGTGCATGCTTTTTCTACTTAATGTTCATTCATTTATTTCCATTTACCACAATGACGAATGTATCTAAAGTAGGCTGAGCCAGCAACCAGAAATGCCAGGCCGACGGGTGCCATCTTTATCACAAGAGAGAGAGCTGTGAGGGGGACCACCTATCCTTACTAGTAATTCAAGTCCTCAGAGGCTTGATGATCCACTCTTTCTGGGTCAGGGAGGCTCTCTGGGCCCCTGCCCACCTCTCCGGCCCCTGCAGCTGATACTGGTACAGGGTACACGGACCAAAGAGAACCTCCATGGCCAGCTTTGGATCTGAGAGAAAGAGGACCAGCAGGTTGGGTTTCACCCCGGACCAGGGCGGTGATCTCATCCATGTACTCAATATGATCCACTTGGATTGTGTGGCAGGGTGACTTCACATACCGTTTTTCCATAGCCCTTTTCTTCCGGGCAGTTACTACCATCATGTTCTTCACTGAGGGTAACTGGCTCAGCCCTTTGAACACTTGTGTGGCCCAGCAAGACTGGAGTTTGGCAACAGGCAGGACAATGCCCAGAGGCTAGAGAATGCCGATGACAGTCAGTGTTGGCCTCTCTGGGTCAGATAGGAACATAAGCTTGTACAGGGACACTTCATTGTTAGTAACTTTGATCAGACTGTCAAGGAAAGGAAAAGAGAAGCTGTATCCTGTAGCAAAGGTGACAACGTCTATATTCTCCTTGATGCTGCTGTCCTCGAAAATGTCATCCATTTCCATGAACTCCTTAACATTGGGCTTCACTTGGACTCTTCCAGAAAGGATGTGATTTAGCAGGTCATCACTGGCCAGTTGGATGCTGACTTGAAGGTCTGTGCTGAAGCGACAGGCCATAGTGTGCATGATTGAATCTTGAGGTCAGTATCTTCTCTGGGTAGTTATTTACCAGTGCTATCATCTCTATTTTCTAGAGAAAACTACTGAACCAAGTGAAGAATGAACTGTCCGTGGGACAGCCATTATCCCAAACCATGTGTAAAATTCATGCTCTTAGTCTGATACTGAGGAATACCTCCATTTCATTTAGTTCCTCTGGAGAATTATCTTGTTCTTTATTTGGGGCCTGTTTCTTTGTCTCCCCATTTTGGCTGCCTCTTTGTGTTTGTTTCTATGTATTAGGTAAATTTGCTATGACTCCCAGTCTTGGTAGAGTGGCCTTATGTAGTAGGTGACCTGTGGGAACCAGTGGCACAGTCTCCCTGATCACCTGAACTGAGTGGTCTAAGATCATCCCTTGTGTGTACTATATGAGCCCTCCTGTTGTTATTGAGTCTTGATTGCTGTTGGCCCTTTTGTGGGTGGAATCGATTCTCAGGCTAGCTGACAGTGAAGCTCAACCCCCAACACAGCATGTAAACTGCTGTGCAGGTTCGCCTGCACATGAAGCAGAATTCGCCTCAGCAGGGTTTGGTGCTTGCCAATATCTCCCTGTGGATATGCAGCTTGTGAAGCTTATTGGATCCTGCTCTGTTGTTGTCTGAAACTGGCCACTGGCTGTATTGGTTCTGGGCCTCTCTGGAGGGACTCTGGTGCAGGCCAGTGTCAGACACTATCTGTGTCTGGCCCTGGGCAACCTGTTTGGAGCTATCAGTGATCTGCAACTTGTTGTTCTCTCTGCTGAGCCTGCGTGCATGTGGAAAGGACCAAGCTGTGCACCAAGGCTGGCTTTTACCAGTACCGGGCCCAGGGACAGGTCAGCAAAAGTCTCAAAGCACCCAGAGATGTGCCTCTTCCTGCAGGCTGTCTATTAGGCTCAGTCACTTAAAGAACCACAGGCTGTAGTCCTCAGCAGGACCCAGGCTCCTCAGGGTGGGGCAAGAGGGATTCCAATGGGTGGGGCAAGAGGGATTCCAATGAGTCGGGCAGTTGCTTCCCTTTCAGGCTGATGCTTCATGGAGGGAAATGCTCAGCCTGAGAAAGATGGCTTCTGCAGTATGAGGGAATGACTCATCACAGAGATCCTGGAGGCTGACCCTTCAGCTCTCTCCCCAGAGCTACCAACCCCAGATTCTCCTCATGCAGCTCTAATCTGCTTTGCTCTCCCTCTGCTGGAGCCCTAGGTGAGTGGCTGTGAATGAAATTTTGTGTGTTGGCCCTTTAAGAGGGTGCTTGCATTTCTCCCTGGTGGACAGAAACCCCGCTGCTTTTCACAGCCAGATGTTATGTGGGCGCCTTTCCCGGTTCTGGTGCTCTGGACTAGGGAGCCCGGCTTGGGGTTTAGACCCCACACTTCTCAAGGGGAACACCCCACAGCTGAGATTGCCCTCCGGAACTTCAGCTGCTGCCCATGAGTGCCTGGCCAGCCCTCTCGCACCCCTGCACCTCCTACCAGTCTTGACGTGGCCTCCTCTGTAAGTCCTTGGTTATAAGCTTCTCTCCAGCTAGTCTTCAGTTGGTTATTCATGATAATTTTCCTATACTTTAGTTGTGATTCCAGTTTGGTCCTGGGAGGAGGTGAGTGTAGCTTTCCCCTAATCTCCACCATCTTGGATCTCCTAACCTTTATACCTGTCACTGGGGGACTGATGAAGGGTGGGAGAAAAAGAAGGAGGTTGGATCTTACTTTTTTCCATGCTACATTTTTACTCATAAGAGACTTAATGCATAGGGTGAAAGATTAATTCATCATTCTTTAGTCCTCACATGACAAGTTTAATTTGTGCAGTAGGTTGGATCAGTTGATTAGTATTAGCTATTCAGTCAGGCCTACATTTAAAATGTGGTGAACATGCAGTCTGCCTAAGTATCACATAAGGAAAAATAAAACCTCTCTCTCACCACTACTGTTTACCCAAGCTTCACCCTAACCACCATGTTATAGAGATGGACCATGGCCTAAGGAACCAGGCAAGAGAATATGGGTATTTCAGCATAAACCGTTAGCACTGCTGCCCAAATAATTCTTAAGAATATGATCTGGTGAGGGCAGATCAGTAGCAACAAGTCAAACCAAGTCCGCAATATTTACAACATGCATGACATCGTGTTAGGTGTTTGAACGTAAAGCGTGCATTTAAAAATGTTTGTCCTCCAGAATGGTGCTTGCTTTTTAAAACACTCTTCTTATTGTTGGCTCATATTCAGCAACTAATGACAACTCTTAGATCCCAGCCAGTCCTTACCCTGTGTTTTTCTTTCCCATAATACGACAATCCTATAATTAACCTTTCCCAGGCTTTATTCCATTTATTTCTGACCATGCCTCCAATTTACCAATTTTCTTTGATCTGGATCAACAATTTTTAAAAGCCATCTCTTGGTATTTTCATATATTGTTTCGGAAATTTAATATTTATGGGAAAAGGTAAACAGATTGCAAGCCCCATTACAAGTCATTATTCTGTGAAGTCTGTAGAATAATTCCTCTGGATGCCAGCTCTCATGACTCAGAGCTCTGGATGTCAGCCTTCTTGGCCTTCTCGGAGACCTCACACCATCAGCACTGCCCTTTCTGTGTCCATCTTCAACCTTTCTTCTCTATCAGCCATTAGTGCATTTAGGGCTCTCTCCACTTAAAGGAGAAGGAAAAAATTCCTTCACCACCCCATCTACCCTATCCCCTGCCAAGCCAGATTTTTGGTTGGTTGGTTGGTTGGTTGGTTGGTTGATTGGTTACGTAAGAGGCACTCACTTGACGGCTTATTCACACTACCCATTCACTCCTCATACAACTGGAACCTGCTTCTGCACCCACAACTCAATTCTGAAACACTTCTCATGGAAGTCACAGTGGTCTCCCTGCTGCTAACTGCAGTGGAGCTGCTCAGTCTTTATCTGGCAGAACCTCTCTCTCATGTGACACCGCTAATTGCTTCTTGAAATGCTTCTCTTTCCTTGACTTCAGTGACGACACCCACAGGGCTCTTTTTGCCCCCTCTCTAGTCTTTTCCTTCTCTCTGGCCTAAAGCTCCTTCTCAGTCTCTTGTGTGAGTTTATTTTCTCTTTCTATCACTTTTTTGGTGATGTTCCTCAGGGTACCAGCCTTGTACCTTTTATTTTCTCACTTTGCAGGCCTTCTCTGGTCTTATATTATAATGTATATCCCCTAGTGAAGGCCCAGTTGCTGCATTTTGCAACCCCTACCACTAAGAGAAAGGCATCTCTATTAGTCAGGATTCTCTAGAGAATTAGAACCAATAGGATGTCCATATATTGAGAGAGAGAGATTTATTTTAAGGAATTACTGATTCCTTAATTCACATGATTGCAGAGGCTGGCAAATCCAAAATCTTGCAGGTGGGCATGCAGGCTGGAGACCCAGGGAAGGGTCAATGTTGCAGTTCAAGTCCCAAGGCAGTCTGCTGGCAGAATTCCTACTCTTCCCGGGAGGTCAAGTTTCTCTATTAAGGCCTTCAACTGATTGTATGAGGCTCACCACATTGTAGAGAATAATCTACTTTACCCAAAGTCTGCTGGTTTAAATGTTAATCTCATCTAAAAAAAAAAAAAAATACCTTCACAGAAACATCTAGAATAATGTTAGGCCAAATATCTGGGTACTTTGTCCTAGTCAAGTTGACACATTAAATTAACTATCAATGGCATCTTTGGATTCTGATTTTGAAGGCAACATATACCACATTTGGGTCTGCTACTCTAACTCATTTACTGAACAACCTGTTAGGCTGCTAATTTTGCATGAGACCCAGAACAAGAAAGGACCCTGAAGCAGGCCTGTGGCTTATGCACCCTATTGTCAAGTGAGCCCTGTGATTCAGCAGATTCAACCATGCTGGAGGTATCTACAGAAAATTAGCATACTGTGTGAAGCCTCTGGCAAGTCTCAATAGGAGAATCATAATGCAGATTTCTAGGTTTTGCTGAATGCCAGTGTGCCCTAATCAAGATCAAGTGCCTGACCATGGAGCACCAGGTGACCCAGTGAACCAGAGCTGCCCATCATGAATTGAGTGTAATCTGACCCATCAACCCATAAATTGGGGTGTGAGAAAATATGTTCATCATCAGAAAGATAGGGGGTTTTTACAAGTTCTAGCTTTAGCAGGTTCTGAAGGCACAAAGGAGTTACATAAGAAGGTGGCTCGGACTTCCACGCCATCGACCTCAGTGTCACCTCTCCTTCACTTATACCTATGAAATCAAGGAATTCAGCTTGATCAAAGAAGAAAAAATTTGAGCCTGGTTTAGAAATGCAAATAGCTGAGAGTAAACTGATGCAGAATCACAACCCCAGTCACGGATGGCCCTGAAGGACTACGGGAAAGGTAAATCTTCCCAGTAAGCAGAAAGTCAAGCCATATATGTAGTTGTTCACTTTGCCTGGAAGGAGAGATGGTCATATATTTAGGTCTACAAATTCATGAGCTAACAATTAGGCTTGATGTTCAGGGACTTAGAAGGTACAAAATTGAAGAACTAATAAGGAGGTTTAGAAAAGAGGCATGTGGATGTGCCTACTTAAAAATAGACACAGGCCCTGGCCGGTTTGGCTCAGCGGTTAGAGCGTCGGCCTGCGGTCCAGAGAGACCCGGGTTCGGTTCCCGCTAAGGGCATGTACTTCGGTTGCAGTTTGTCCCCGGCCCTGGTTGGTCGTGCGGGTGGCAGCCACTCGATGTGTCCCTTTCACATCGATGTTTCTCTCTCTCTCTCTTCCTTTCTCTCCCTCCCACTCTATCTGAACAAAAAATGAAAAAATGTCCTCGGGTGAGGATAAAAAAAAAAATAGACACAGAGCCCTGGCCGGTTTGGCTCAGCGGTTGGAGCATCGGCCTGTGGACCAGAGAGTCCCGGGTTCGGTTCCTGCTAAGGGCACCTACCTCGGTTGCAGTTTGTCCCTGGCCCTGGTTGGGGTCGTGTGGGTGGCAACCACTCAATGTGTCTCTCTCATGTCGATGTTTCTCTCTCTTTCTGCCTCTCGCCCTCCCGCTCTATCTGAAGATAAATGCAAAAATGTCCTTGAGTGAGGATAAAAAAAAAAAAATAGACACAGAATGTGAGGACATTTTTTCCCACATGAATGCTCATCTAGGGCATAAGATTGCCATTCTCTATAATCAGGTGGGCAAGATGAGCCACTGTGAGTACACCAACCTCTTTCATTGGCTAACCTGCAGTTTATTTAATGAGCTCATGAACAAAGTAGCCATAGTAGCAGATACAGAGGTTAGATAGGAATTCGAACTCAGGGACTCTTCTTATCAAGACTAATGTAACTACCACCACTGCTAAGTGCCCAGCCTGCCAACAGGAGAAACCTACATTGAACCCTGGTACGCACCGTTCCCTTGGGGGAGCAGCAGCTGTCAGATGGCAGGTTGATTTTATTAAACGCCTTCAATCATGGAGGGAGCAGTGATTGGTCTTCACTGGAATAGATACTCATTCTAGATATGGATTGGACTTCCCTGCATGCAAAGCTTCTGCCATCACCACCATCTGTGAACTTACTGAATGCCCATTCAGTGTCACAGAATCCAAGACAACATTGTTCTGACAAAGGAACTCATTTCACAGCAAAAAGAATGAAGCAATGTGCTAAGGCCCCAATGATTCACTAGAAGTAGCTGATGGTGGAAATAGCTGTCAAGGACCCAGTTTGGGTGACAAATGAGAGACAGACAATGCCTTGCAACATTAGGGTACTCTTCTATGAGATGCAATATATACTCTGAACCAGCTACCAATATGCATTGCTCTTTTTTTTTTGTTTAACCCCACAGAGTATATAGTTGCAGAAACCAAGGGGAAGAAGTCAGAGTGGCTCTTCTCATTATCATACCTAATCACCCGCTTATAAAAATTTTGCTTCTGATCTCTGCAGGTTTAGAGGTGTTCGTTCCCAAGGGAGGAGGGCTTCTACTAGGAGATACTACATAGTTCTACTTGAACTGAAAGGTGAGGCTTCCATCTGGCCATCTTGTGTTTTCTCAAGGCACTGAATAAGAGGAGAAATACACTCTACTGATTGGGTGGTGATCTGTACTACCAAGGCGATCTGACCTCTGCCTAGTCTCTCATAACTCAGGTGACCAACTTTTACCAATTTGCCCCAAATTTCTCCAGTTTTTGTTTTTGTTTTTTTTTTTTTTGGTCCTCACCTGAGGACATTTTTTTTTTTTCATTTTTTGTTCAGATAGAGTGGGAGGGAGAGAGAGGAAGAGAGAGAGAGAAACATCAACGTGAAAGGGACACATCGAGTGGCTGCCACCCGCACGACCAACCAGGGCCAGGGACAAACTGTAACCGAGGTACATGCCCTTAGCGGGAACCGAACCCGGGTCTCTCTGAACCGCAGGCCGACGCTCCAACCGCTGAGCCAAACCGGCCAGGGCAAATTTCTCCAGTTTTATCATTCAGAGCCTCACATCCCAGGAAACCCTTCCACCCCATGCAAACTGGGACAGTTGTTCACCCAACTAACTTCCCTGAGACGTTGAAGGCATTCAGTAAATTTTCCAAAGACTGAATATTGTTTATATCAGGCTAAATCCATCCCCCCACTCCCAAAAATATATCCTTGACATTAAAATTTATTTTGCATCCCAGAGAGATATGTTTGACAATAATATTGGCTTGCCCCTTCATCCGTTCACTTCTTACGAACAGCACCTTCAGTGGCTTATATGCCTTTGAGGACAGAGTCATCCTTCATTGGCCAGTTGAGGGAAAGCCCTGGATATCACATGCTTCAGCTCATTTATACTCTTTGCTCAGATTTTCACGTATTTTTCCAGGACATGGATGTTATTTTGTGTGTGAGTTCTCATTAATGTAATTTTCTCAGCATTATGGAAACTTTATGTTAGATCTGGAAGAGATCATAAAAATTACCTAGTCCAAATCCAAATACTTCATGTTTATTTGCAATGCTCTGTTGCTTAAATTTCATTGTTTTTGTTTTAGTTTATGATGTCATGTCCACCAAGCATACATCTCCTTAACTGACCAAAAATTACACTTATACATTTAATCCAGTGAGCAATTTATTTTTTGCTAGCATAATGATTGTGAGCTCTGACTTTCAAAACCTAGAAAAAACTCAGTGTTCCAGAGCCTCTCATCAAAAATTGCTACTCAGTGAGGGCTTGTTGATGAGGGACCCTAGTCTTCTAAGTACTGAACATCAGTTTCATTTTCTATTGTGCCTGGGAAATGACATCAGTGACTGTCAAAAGATCTGTTTGACTTGGCCTTCAGCACCAATCACAGAGTAGAACTCAAGATTAAGGTTTATTTCATTTCAAGTCAGAAACAACTGAGGTAAAACAAAAACAATACACTCCCACACAACCTCTATTGGTACTACTCTCAGCCAAATAAGGGGTAAGAAGATCACTAGTCTTGTGTTATATTCCTAGGAATCAGCTCTCCTAATTTCTCAAGGAAAATAAAGAAGGGCAGAATTTGCAGAAACAATGAACTCTGTTTTAAATACTAACCAAGAATTATTCCTCAGGCTTAGAAGCTCATGCCAGGGTTTGTCAGAGTCCACCTCCTGGGAAATTGCCAGGAAAGGAAGGAGATTTCTGCTGTCAGCTCAAGGCCAAAGAAAGAATTTTTTTTGTACTGGTTTTTCCTTCTTTGACTTTAAAATTTACTCTTTTGTAACTTTATTTTCTTCTACTGAGTGCATTGGGACTGTTAGCGGAACCTGAACTCCCATTCAGGAGACTGAAAAGCAGCCCAAATTGCAAGAGCACAGAGTCCAGCAGCAACAAACCCCCTTCAGCTTCTAGCCTGACAATAGAGGATAGAATGTCAAGATTAGTAAAAAGCCCAGATCCAAGTGTTCATGTTCCACTGAGAAGTTCTATAAAGACTTTTGTCAAAAGTGATTTATTATTGCCTGGCCGGTATGGATCAGTGGATTGAGCGTCGTCCCATGGACTGAGAGGTCCCAGTTCAATTCTTGGTCAGGGCACATGCCCGGGTTGCGGGCTCGATCCCCAATGGGAGCCATGCAGGAGGCAGCCAATCAATGTTTCTCTCTCACATCGATGTTTCTATTTCTCTCTACCTTCCTCTCTCTCTGAAAAATCAATAAAAACAGATTTAAAAAAAATTTTTAAGTGATTTAGTATTGAGAAAAAAGAAATAACAGATATCTATGAAAGAGAAAAAAATATATTTTTATTAAAGGGAGTTCAAATCAATAGCTGAAGCATTACACAAAGCTTCGGGTTTGAATGATCCCTAAACATTTTTGTTTGTTTCTTTTCATAAATCGTGTGGTTAATCTTGTCCCATCAGTTCTAGGAGTCTACTGTAGGTGGCAAACAATTCTCAAAAGGCTTCAGAGCAGAAATAAAATCTAGGATAGAGGTATAGAATCTTTATTAAGAAGGGGATTTAAGGTGGTGTCTCATAGATCCTTGAAGAGAGAAGGCCTTCTAAGGATCTAAGAGTCTATCTTGCAGGCTTTCTCTGTTTAAACAGCGGGACTTCTAAGAATCTAAGGCCATCGTCCCACCGCAGCTTCGAGGGGAGTCCAAGGTAGATAAAAGCTTATTTCAAAGAGATTTGGCGGCCTGGCTTTTGTGTAATTGAATGGATTACAAATTGACACTCAGGAAGTTCACAAAGTTTTTAAAGTAATTATATTAGCATGATCTGAAAAAGACAAAGACGTACAGCACTTGCCACGTTTTTTACCAGCATTTCTCAAAGTGTAGTTTACAAATTGCTTGTGATCCACATCAAACCTCCTGGACTGAATTTGAGGGGTGGGGGGGAACAAGGTATATCCAGGAATCACCATCTTTTAATAGGTAATACTTATGAATGTTAGAGTTTGATATCCACCTCAAACAGTCCTACCTACTCATTCCTAAATACGTACATTATTACTTGTAGCACTGCCCCCCATTTCCTGGTGTTGGAATACGACCTCCGTCCTTTCCTTACGTGATGTTCATACTTGAAATGTTATGCATTCTGTCCAAAAACAAGCCGAAGCTTATACGATCAATTGATCAGACAAGAGTGCCAAGAACACACAATGGGGAAAAGATGATAACCTCTTCAATAAATGATGTCAGAAAAAATGAATATGCACTTGCAGAAAAAAATGAAATGGGGCCCCTACCTTACAAAAAATCAACTTAAAATGGATTAAGGACTTAAACAAATAAGACCTGAAACTGTAAAACCCCTAGGAAAAAAACACAGGAGGAAAGCTCCTTGACATTGGTCTTGGCAATCATTTCTGGAATGCGACACCCAAAAAACAGGCAATGAGCAACAACAGACAAGCAGGATTACATCAAATTGATAAGCTTCTGCACAGCAAAAGAAATAATCCACAGACTGAAGAGGCAGCCTGTGGAATGGGAGAAAATACTTGCAAACTATGTATCTGATAAGGGGTTAATCTTTAAACATCCATTTTCAGTCTCATTTGAGGTGTGCAATAAAGAGTCACAGACCCATGAAGTGCCTTCCCCTTGCTAGCTGTGCAGGAGCATCCAGGACAACGTGGAGCCCACAGAGCGTGAATCCAACATCACACTGCTCAGGATCGTGTTCCTGCCAGGGTCAAGTCTCTTGCACCCAAAGGGCCCAGAACTCTAACCTGGCTGAGATACAAGAGATGCTAGCACAATGGGAAAGAAGAAAAATAACCAAGGGAGCCCTTGAGTTTGAAGTGTGAAATAAATGGGGAACCAACAATACTCTGCTCTCACACACACAAGTACCTCTGTGCCTTCCAGAACTGCCATTCCAAAAATTAAACAGGAACTTTTGTTTGGAGATTGGCTCAGACGTGCCCATTAGACCTCCGCTTGAAGCCATTTCTACCTTTTCCTTCCTCAGAAGTCTCATAATGCAGGGCCCTGGACCCACAACCCTGTATCATAGTTCTTTATCATTGAAGAATGATGCTGAACAACAACGATACTACCCAAAAGTGTGAGTGTGGTTGGAAAGATTAATGAAAGGTTTGTATTTGGTTTGTGGCTTTGCTCACTGCTTGCCTCTGCCTCTCAAGCTGCCCATTTCAATTCAAATTAAGCAGTGCTTTCTCAGACCGTGTGTGCCAACATGCTGTACGTGCAGCTGCTGCCTTCCATCCATCACAGCCCGACCTACCCCACTCCAAGTTCCAGGTCAGCATTTCCTGATTGCATTCCTTGTCCCCGTCATGCTTCAAGCTGCCCTACTTTTAGCCATTCATCACCCAGCAATTGTTGCTGTTCACTGTCTTTCTCACATGACCAGTCCTGCAAAGTGTGCCAGACGAGAGTGCCAGTGGGCTGGCTGCAAGCCAGGATGTTGCCCGGAATTCGATAGTGATCTTCAGTATCACAGATAAATGCCACTAGTGAAATCTGTGCTGAAGCTAAATGCAATACCCAAGGACATCAAAGGCCTGCCTCTTTCTCTTCAAAGTTAGGAAGCACCTTAAGCCCTGGCCTGGTAGTTCAGTTGGTTAAAGTGTTATCTCGACACTCCAAGGTTGCAGTTTCAATCCCTGGACATACAAGAAACAACCAATGAATGTATAAATAGGTGGAACAACAAATCAATGCACTCGTGCTCGCTCGCGCCCTCTCTCTCTCTCTCTCTTTCTCTCTCTCCCTCACCTCCTGTTTCTAAAATCTTTTTTTTTTTTTTAAGGTTAGGAAGCATCTTTGATTCCATCCTTGGGCTGCAGTATGGACTAGTGCTTAAGCATACAGACCTTTTCCGCCACAAACTTGAGAAGTTACTCCAGCTCTGCTCAGTTGCACACCTCCTAGGGTCGTTGAGAGAACTGAATGAGTTAATTTATGTAAGGCATGTAGAACAATGCCTGCCACATTAATTGCTCTGTTAGTGTTTGCTATTGCCATTTTCTGCTCACTCTGCTTAATATGCTTGGGTGGACCACTTCAGATCATTTATTTATTCCTTCAGTCAATATTTACTGAGTGACCTATGATGTTTCAGGCACTGTGGGACAGTGATCCATTTCTTTTATGGTAAGCCTTGGCATGGTCATCTGCAACCCCTTTTCACTCAGCTTTGGTACAAAGGAAGCAATAAGACTCCAGAGAAAAAAGCGTCGACCAAGTGCACCTAGGGAGGCAGATCCCTAGGCAGCCTCTCTTGATTCCCATGCTCTGAGAACAGCCCAGGAAGGTCAGGGGCAGACAGAGGACACACAAGATACAGTGTCAACGTGGCCAGTTGCTTGCCTCTTTCCCTCAGCTCCCCATTTGCTGTGGAACTTTGACATGTTCTCAGGCAGGGGCGGAGGTTTGTGGGAGGACAGGGTAGATGGAGGAAAAGTGTAGTGCTATAAAGTCTGAGTCTAGATTCATTTTTTTGCATGTGGATGTCTAGTTGTTTCAGCACAATTTATTGGAAAAATTGTCTTTGTTCCGTTGTATTGCCTTTGCTCCTTTGTTAAAGATCAGTTGATTATATTTATGTGGATCTATTTCTGGGCTCTCTATTCTGTCTCATTGGTCAATTTATCTGTTCTTTTACCAACACATACTATCTTGATTACTATAGCTTTGTCGTAAATTGAATATTGTCAAACCTCCAACTTTGTTCTTCTCTTTCAATATTGTGTTGGCTATTCTGGGTCTTTTGCCTCTCCATAGAAACTTTAGAACCAGCTTGTCTCTAGTCACAAATAACTTGCTGGGATTTTGACTGGAATTGCATTGGATCTGTAGATCAATTTGGAAAGAACTGACCTCTTGACAATATTGAGTCTTCCTATCTATGAAAATGAAATACCTCCATTTATTTAGCTCTTCTTTGATATTTTTCATCAGTTTCATAGTTTTCCTCATAAAGATCTTGTATATATTTTCTTAGACTTATACCTAAGTATTTCATTTGGGGGATGCTTATGTAAATGATAGTTTTAAATTTCAAATTGCATTTGTTCCTTGCTTATATATAGGGAAGCGATTAACTTTTCTATATTAACCTTGTATTCTACCACTCTGTTCTAAGTGCTTATTAGTTACAAGAGTTTTTTGTTGATTAAAATTTCCAGCAGAATAAAACAGGATTGTTTTACTCTTATCCTCCAGCAAACACCCTTCTCAGCCTTATTAACTATACTTTTGGACCATCTTCAAGTCTCGTTAAGCATCTCCTCTTTGTAGAATCCTGCTCTAGCCTCTACATCAGCGTAGAACCCCTTGCTTTATGTTCTCATAGATCCTATTCTTAGCATAATACTAATGCTTTACTTTGATTACTAATTAAAATTCTGTCTCCCTAACTGCAATGTAAAATCCATTGAGGTCAAGAACCCTGTCTGCACTGTTCATCACTGATACATAGCATGACTCTCGATGAATATTGGTTGAATAAATAACTGTAACCCCCTTTCAGTCGCCACCAAAAAAACTGAATTATCCTATGTTTGTCACACAGATTCAAATCAGGAAACTGACACCACCCAAAATATTTAAAGCAGAAGGAATGTACTACAGTGAATTGGTGGCACAGGAGATGAACATGGCTGGGAAGACTACCAGGGATGGAAAGTACCCCAGATATTAGCAACAGCAGAAAACTCTTAGGGCCCTCCGGTTGGGGAGACGATAGGAAGAACTGATGTTACAGAACCCAGGGGCCTCAGTTCTATAGGTCAAAAGTCCAAATGCTGTGTAGCTCAGCGGGGTTGTCTGTGTAGAGTCTCACAAGGCTGAAATCAAGGGGTTGGCAGGTCTGCGTTCATTTGTAGAGGTTCTGGAGATATATCTGCTTACATGCTCATTCAGGTTGTTGGCAGATTTCAGCTGTAGGCAGGTGTAGAACTGAGACTCCTGTTTCCTCACTGGGTGTCAAACAGGGGTGATTCTTAACCTCTAGAAGCTGCCCACATTCCTTGTCTCATGACCCTCTTCCTCCATCTTCAAAGCCAGCAATGGCTAATCAAGTCTTTCTCATGCTTCAAATCTCTCAGACCTTCCCTTCTGACTCATCTCTCCTGTTCCCAGTAAGAGAAGGTTCTCTGTTTTTAAGGGCTCATGTGCATAGAGTGAGTCCACTTTGATAATCCAGGTCAGTCTCCCCATCTGAGGTCCATAACCTTAATCACATCTACAAATTCCTTTTGCCATGTAACATTTAACATTTCACAGGTTCTGGGGATTAAGGCATGGCCATCTTTGGGGACCATTATTCTGCCTCTCACTGGCCGAACTCAATTAGAATCTAATTGCTACAAGGGCCTCAGAAACAGGCCTGCTGCATGGAAGACTGAGGAGTAGATCTGAGAGCAAGCAGGCTAGGATGACCTTTTTTTCTCCCTTTATTGATTTTAGACAGAGAGAAAGGAAGAAGGAGAGAGAGATAGAAACATCGATGAGAGAGAGAACATTGATTGGCCGCCTCCTGCATGCTCCCCGCTGCAGACTGGGCCCACAACCTGGGCATGTACCCTGACCAGAAATTGAACCGGTGACCTCTTGGTGCATGGGTCGATGCTCAACCACTGAGCACACTGGCCGGGCTAGGATCACCACATTTTAAGGTAACAATACTTTCTTTTCTTAAACTAGGACTGGCTAAACCGATAATTGACCAGTTCCTAATTGCTGTCAAAAATAATAAATTAAGTCTGTTTACTGAAGAAGAAGAAAATAGCACACCCTGCAATGAGATTAATTCAAATATAGTGCAGTTGTCAATTGGCTTTCATTATCCTTCCAATCCTGTTTCTCAAGTAAGGGCCAGTTAAAATTCTTACCTTCTGCACAAAAATATGGAGGTGAGGGCTAGGTCAGGGAGGGAAAAAGCAGACGATTCAGTCTTAAGAAGTGCAGAGGTTGAGCCCTGGCTGGTGTGACTCGGTTGGTTGAGCGTTGTCCCATGCACCAAGAGGTCTCTGGTTTGATTCCCGATCAGGGCACACACCTGGGTTGTGAGCTTGATCCCCAGTAGGGAGCGTGCAGGAGGCAGCTGATAATGTATCTCTCTCTCTCTCCCTCTCCCTTCCTCTCTCTCTAAAATCAATTAAAAAATTTTTTTTAAATCAGAAGTAGTACAGAGATTTTCAAGTGAGTTCCTGAATGTACAATATATTCCTGGTCCAGTCTCTCTGGATTAAGCCATCAAAATAAGTGCCAACTGGGCCCAGAATTGTCTTCCGCAATGTCAATAAATATCACCAAGTGCTATCAAACTTCAGCAGGGACCAGATAGATTGAAGTGGCACAGTTGTACTCCTAGAACCCTCAACCACCTTGTTCTGCATTGCTTTTCCCCAGTCATTTCATTATCACATACTAGCAAGACTCTGCATTTTATACAGCTGCAGTCTTTGGACCCCACAAATCAGAGAGGGGGTATTTACAGTGTTTCAGAACTCGAATTGTCATTTTTGGTAAACATCTTCCAACATTTTCTTGCTTCTCATTAACAACCCTGTATGGCCTCAGTATCTGAAAGGGAACTGCAACTTTGAACTTTGTGAAAACAACAAAAGAACTGTGGACAATGATGGGAGTAGCACATGGAATGAGAACACTATCCTTGAACATAGCTACACACTACATGTTATCAGTGTGGCAAGGAAGAATTCTGCTACAAACACACAATTCCCCTCCCAGTGAAAACGCTGAGCAAGGTTGGTACAACTGAAAGTAGTCAGCTCTGGTCCACCTTTTCATTTTGTGCTGCCCAAATTCTACTGTGCCCTTCTGTCTTGTCTCACTAAGTCTGCAATAGGATGTCACTTTTTTGTATCCTTGGCCTTTTGCACAAAGTCTCGGGCTTTGTTTTATATGGTTGTTTAAAATTCACCTTAAGGACAGTTCTTGAAGAAGTGTGTTCCCTCCAATGCACCCTACACATGCAAACCTCTCTTACCGAGTGCCCTAGGAATGATGCTTCTCTCTATTCTTCTGGCCCAGG
This sequence comes from Tadarida brasiliensis, assembly GCA_030848825.1. Classification (NCBI taxonomy): domain Eukaryota; kingdom Metazoa; phylum Chordata; class Mammalia; order Chiroptera; family Molossidae; genus Tadarida; species Tadarida brasiliensis. The sequence goes on along the minus strand of CM061257.1, from coordinate 205,454,173 downwards.
AGCTTTCTCTTCCCTTTAGTATGAGTTCTTTGTGTACTCTCTCCAGTCACCTGAAGAATATCCTCTCAGTTCTGCTCTTTGGTGGTCGTACATTGCCAGCCTAAAGGGTTAATTTCTCCTTTGGTGGGAAGAAAGGTTTTCTGATTGAGGTCTACCTAAAAACCAGTGCCTCTTAGGCCAGGGATCTGTGCTATGTGATCTTTAAAATCTAACACTTTGACATTTTTACTGGCTGCTAAAGCTTAAGTTCCTTTTCTAATTTTATTTTAAAATTTACACACAGTAAATTTTACCCTCTTTGGTATACAGTTCTATGAGTTTGACAAATAAATGGAGTATAACCACTACCATAATCAAGATTCAGAACAGTTCCATCAAAAAACTCCTACAGGCTCCCCTTTGTAATCAACCCTCCCCCAACCCCTGGCAACCATTGACAATCCGTCCCTGTAATTTTGCCTTTTTAAGAATGTTATAGCCCAGCCGGTGTGGCTCAGGAGTAGCGCGTCGACCCATGCACCAAGAGGTTGCTGGTTCGAATCCCGGTCAGGTCACAGCCCCAGGTTGCGGGCCAATCCCCAGTGGGGGGCAGGAGGCAGCCAATCGATGTTCTCTCTCATCAGTGTTTCTATCTCTCTCTCCCTCTCCCTTCTTCTTTCTCTCAAATCAATAGAGAAAAAACAATTTTTTTAAAAAAAAGGAATGTTATAGCCCTGGCTGGTATTGCTCAGTGGTTAGAGCATCGGTCCACACACTGAAGGGTCGCAGGTTTGATTCACAGTCAAGGGCACCTACCTGGGTTGCAGGTTCAATCACCAGCCCCGGTCAGGGTACATGAAGGAGGCAACCAATCCATGTGTCTCTCTCACATCAATGTTTCTCTTTCTCTCAACTTCTCTCCCTTCCACTCTCTCTGAAAATCAGTGGAAAAGATATCCTCAGGTGAGGATTAACCAAAAAAAAAGAATGTAAGAATGTTATATAAATGAAATCATACAGCATATAGCATTTTGAGTCTGATTTCTTTCACTAAGCATAGTGTATTTGAGATTTATTCATGTTGTTGTGATTTCAGTAGTTTGTTCCTTCTTTTAAATTTTATCTTTATTTCTTTTTATCACTAAGTAGTATTCCATTACATGGGGTCTTAGTTTCCTATGGCTGCTATAACAGACTTAGTTGTTTAAACCAACAGAAATGGCCCTGGCCAGATAGCTCAGTTGTTGGTTGGAGCTACGCCATACACCAAGGTTGCGAGTTCCATCCACAGTCAGGGCACATACAGGAAGCAACCAATGAATGCATGAATGGGTGGAACAACAAGTCGATGTTTCTTTATCTCTCGTCCCCTCTCTCTCTAAAATCAATAAAAATAATAATAATAGTAATAAATAAATAAAGCAACAAAAAAAAACATACTGTTTTACCGTTCTGGAGGCCAGAAGTTCGAAATCAGTATCACTGGGCCAGAATTAAGGTGCTAGCAGGGTGTCTGGAGGCTATAGGGGAGAAACCTTCCCTTGCCTGTTCAGCCTGAGGTAGCTACTGGCAACTCTTGGCTTCTGCCACATCACCCCAATCTCTGCCTTTGTGGTCACAGTACCTCTGTCTAGATCCAGATCTCCCTTTGCCTTCCTCTTAGAAGCATGCACACGAATCTCCCCATCTCAAGATTCTTAATCACATCCGCAGTCCTTTTTTTTTTTGCCATATAAGGGAACATTCATAGGTTTCCGGTTTGAGGACATGGCACCCTCTGGAGTGCCATTATTCAGCCTTCCACATATGGATATGTCACCATTTACTTATCCATGCACCCACTGAAGGACATTTGGGTCATTTCCAGTTTGGGACAATTATGAATATAGCTGCCATAAATATTTGCATGAGGGCTTTTGTGGGAACATAAGTTTTTATCTCTTGGTTAAATACCTAAGAGTGCCAGTTGCTGGGTCAAATAGTAGTATATGTTCAACATTATAAGAAACTTTCAAACTGTTTCCAAAGTGGTTGTACCATTTTGCATTCTCACTGGCAGTGCATGAGAGTTCTAATTCCTCCACAACCTTATCAATACTTGCTATTGTTAGTTTTTCTGATTTTAGCCATTCTAGTAGGTGTTGAGTGGTATTTCCTTATGGCTTTATTTGTATTTCCCTAATGACAGTAATGTTGAACATTTTTTCATGTGTTGAATATTTGGCGGGGGTGGGGGAGGGTATGTGTGTCAAAAGGAACTTTATTGGGTATCGGAGGTTCAGATAAGATCCATGAGGATGTCATCCTCCATAACACTGGGCTGCAGGCCCGGCTGGGAATCCAGGCCCCAGAGACCCCCACTCAGAAGCATCTGACCTGGCCAGAACTGGGTGGGCGGTGGGTACAGGAGGGGGGCATCCAGCTGGAGCTGCCCCAGGCCCTGGTGCTGTGGGAGCAGCAATGCAGGGGCCCCTAGTGGCTGGAGGTGGTGGTGGGAAGCCTGTGGTAGGGGTACCCTGGTCTGGGGCAGTAGTGAGTTGAGGAGGAGGCTCCGCAGTTGGGAGTTGGCCCCAGGGGAGCATCCTTATAACCAGTGTTTTGAAGTCTGCATCTAGTAGATTGTCTCCATTTTGTTTAGTTCTTCTTCTGGAGTTTTGTTCTGTTCTTTCATTTAGGGCATGTTTCTTTGTCTCCTCATTTGGGCAGCCTCCCTGTGTTGGTCTCTATGTATTAGGTAGAGCTGCTATGTCTCCCAGGCTTGAAAGAATGGCTAATATAGTAGGTGTTCTGTAGGGTTCAATGGCACAGCCTCCCCATCACCCAAGCTAGGCACTCCAGGTGCACCATCCCCATCCCCTGTGGAAACTGTGTACACCCTCCTGTTGTAGTTGAGCCTTTATTGCTGTTAGCACATCAATAGCAGGGATTTACCCCCAGGCCAATCAGCTGTGAGGACTGGCTGCAACCACCAACCACCATGGAAGATCAACTGTGCAGGGGCCTGCCCCACAGAGCAGGACTTACTTCAGTGGGGCTCTGGTGTCTGCTGAGTCCACCTTTTGAGTGTGTCCTTGTGGAGGAGGTTGCATGGTGCTTTGATGTGGTCTGAAGCTGTCCACCTGGTAACACTGGCTCTGGGGCCTTCTGGGAGGTGGAGGCTAAGATCAGCTGCTGCCTGTGTTCTGCCCAGGGCCACCAGGCTTGAGCTAAAAAGCCATCTGCAGATGGCTGCTACTGTGCTGGGCTTGGGGGTGCCCAGGCGAGGCTAAGATACGAACCATGGCCAGCTGCTGCTAGTGCCAGTCCTGGGGACACTTAGCAAGAGTCACAGGCATGCTGAGGCCAGATGCTGCTTGTTTGGGATATTTTGGGAATGTCTGAAGCAGGAGACAAGAAAGTTGGGTGAGGCAGGGTCTCATGGAATCACCAGGGTGGAGCAAACAGTGTGAGCCAGGTTGATGGAGTCTCAGATATGGCACCTGCCTGCCAGCTCTGTGAGGGGAGGGCTAATCAAAGGAACAGTGGCTTCCGCCAGCACTTTTGTCTGAGAGAAAGCTGCCACCCCAGCTCTCACCCTGATGCCAGACAATTCAGTTCCTCCCCAGTGTCCCTGGTGCCTTTCGAGCTGCTATCCCAGCACTGGAACTCAGAGCAAGAGACTCTGATTAAGTCTGTACATGGGCCCTTAGGAGGAACTGCCTGGGACTCTAGAAGCTCTCTGTCTCCCTCAGCCTCAATTCTCACTGGTTTTTACAGCTATAAGTTATAGGGGCTTCTTTTCCCAGCATTGGAACCGTGGGCTTTGGGGCCTGGTGTAGGGCTGGGACCCCTCACTCCTCTGGGAGGACCTCCACAGCCCAGATATCCCTCCCGATCTGCCACACGTGGGTGTGGGACCAGCCCGTCTGTGCCTCCGCCTCTCCTACCAGTCTCCATGTGGCTTCTTCTTTAAACTTCTAGTTGTAGGACTTCCCTTCAGCTAAATTTCAGGCAGTTCTGAATGATGGTTGTTCTGCAGTTTAGTTGTAGTTTTTTTTGGTTGTGGGAGGATTTGAGAACCATATTTACCTGTGCCGCCATCTTGACCGGAAGTCTCCACTGTTGAATTTTTAATGTTACATCATTTCATGCCCTCTCTCAGTTGGCTGCATTTTTACTTAGCTCTCTAAAATTGCTTTAGTGATGATTTAGAAATAATTAACCATTTAATGGGCAAAAATCTTAGAATTATTAACTTCTCATGAAATTAAAACTACTGAGTAACTTTCAATGTAGAGAAATTCTAATTATCAAAATGGGTCAACACAATATTCATAAAATATACCCAAGGTTCATGGTTAGCATGAGATGATTAGTGAGATTGGTAAAGAGTATGTCTTTAGTACACATGGTCTTTTTCATCTTTATGACTCTGTTTGAATTAAGAATCTCTATGCACTAGAATAATTTGGGAATAGTTCTCTTCAAAAATGTGGGTGTAATATGATACATCTACCTCAGGAAGTCCATATCATTTAAGTCTTCAGGACATGCATGGATGTGAAGTTTAACAAACTAGATTTGCTGAGAAACAAGTTCCTTAACCATGGAAATACTTCCTCTGAAACGGCCAGAAACTCTGAATATCATTAGGGTCTGCTGAGGCACCTGGATAGTTATAAGAACCATTTGAATATGAATCCATCTTCCATCCAATGCCAAAACTCTCATAGACTTGTCCATGCATAAAATATGCCTTCATGCTTCCCATAGCTTCAGGATAAATTTCCTGTGCCAGAGAAATAAAAGAGACAAGGCAACTATTTCAGGAGGCTCTAGAAGACAGGAGAAGTGAAGATCTCAGTACAGATGACTCAAGTGTAGAATATCATTCTTTTAAGAAAAAAATCATTAAAAGATTTTATATGGCAATAGTAACAGAAATGGTATTGCAGCACCCTGTGACATGTTAATAAAAATAATTATAGTGCCCTGGCCGATTTGGCTCAGCAGTTGGAGCGTCAGCCCGTGGACCAGAGAGTCACAGGTTCGATTCCAGTTAAGGGCACTACCACGGTTGTGGTTCCTCCCCAGCACTGGTTGGATCGTGCGGGAGGCAACCAGTCGATGTGGCTCTGTCACATCGATGTTTCTCTCTGTCTCTCTCTCTCTCTCCCTCCCTCTCACTCTATCTAATGATAAATGGGAAAATATGCTCGGGTGAGGAATAAAAAAATAATAATTATTATAGTAACTATCTTTTATTGCATGTTTAATATATTACATCAGACACTACTATAGGTACTTGAAATAAATGAACTCATTTAGTACTTCAGCTACCCCAAAAGTAGGTACTATTTTTGTCCCCATTTTATGGATGAAGAAACTGAGACACAAAGAGGTTAAACAATTTGTCCAAGTTTCCAGTGGGTGATCAGTAGTCAAATGGAAGCAGACAGACTCCACTACGTTGGATGACAGCTTCAGTCCAGAAGCTGTTACCGTGGCTCCTAAGAGCAGCTGATGACCAGCCTGACCTGTGGAGCTTTTCCAGATTCCCAGGCCCCAACCCCAGGGCTCTGGTTCAATGGATCTGGAACCTGCATTGCCTTTGTAGGTTCTCCAGGTAATTCTGAGTCTCAGCTGGGTTACCAGGATCAGGTTGATTTCCATTGGCAATTTGGCAATGTCTCATTTCTGGTTCCAAACCACCCTGTACAGAGATCATAGATATTCCAGGGAACATTCTTAAGTTCCTCCTCATGATAATGAGAGGTTAAGACAACACATATTCCAGATCTTAGACATGTCATTTGTCAGAGGCAGGTTTCTATTTGTTTTTAAAATTTGAAATATAGTGAGTAAAAGTCAGGATTTGTATTTTATTTATATATCATATTTCTCACACCTGAGCTCATCATCCATTAAAATTTATTTTAATTGTTATCTGTATTGTACATCTATATTTATCCCTTCAGTAGGACTTGTAGCCTCATTATTTATTGTCATGGTTCCTCTCAAATGCTGGTGATAACCAAATTTATATTTCTACCTCAGACCTTGAACTCCTAGGCTGAGTATCAAATGGCATATTAGATGTTTCTTCCTGGAAAAGCCTCTGATTGAACATGTCTGAAACTGATCTCCACATACCACACCCCGACCAAACCTGTTGCTTCTTCTACATTCCCTTTCTTGGAGATTGGCCTCACCACCCACTCAGTGCAAGCCAGACGCTGGGAGTCACTTGGACTCTACTCTCTCTGCCACTTCCCACCACCCAACAGTCACCTACTTCCCATCTCTCATGACCTCCCCATTCTCTATGCCTTGAACTTGAATCAGTTCAAGTCCCCATCACCTTGCCTGGACATGGCAGTGGTCTCCCAGCTCCTGTCTGGGCGACACTGCTGCCAGAGTGCTGGTTTCTCTTTCTGTTCTTTCTTTTTGTAAGAGAAAGTGTATACTTTTGGATCCAGGCTTAACTTTTCTTCAAATGTGGTATATCAAATATACAGCTGAAAAAAGAGAATAATATAATAAACAACTGTGTTGAGTACCAGTTTTATCAATATCTTAACATTGTCATAGTTGCCATTTTATGTAAAGAAATTAAGTTATATAGATATTGTAGCCCACCTTGACTAGCCTGCCCCCATCCCCAGCACACTCTATTGAATTTGCTATTAAGCTCATGTATGTTTTATGTTTTCTCTAGACATTTATGGATCAATAAACAACTTAAAGCATTGCTTTGTAGGTTTTTTAAGTTTGCTAAAATGACATCATACTGTTTATACCCTCTGCCACTGCTTCCTTCACTCAATTTTATTTTTCTTCCTGTTGACACATGTTGCCCTAATTCATTCATTTTAACTATCATACGGTATTCCGTCGTGTGACTATACCACAGATTATTTGTTTAGTTCCTGTTGAAGGATGCTTAGGATTTTTTGCTAATGCAAACAATGCAGCATGACTCTCTTCGAGCAGATGTTTGAGTTTCTCTAGGCTATATTCTCAGGAGCAGCGTTCCTTTCCTTGTCTCCTGAGCCAGGGAGACAAATAGTTTCCTGCCTCCCTTTCTCGAATCTACAGAGCTGCCAGAGTAATTTTTCTGAAATGCAAATCTGATCCTGTCACTCCCCTGCCTAAGTCCCTTTGATGGAACAAACCTGCTATTCCTCAGTAAGACATTCAAGGCTCCTGTGCTCTGACCCTGCCTCCGTCACCAGCCTTCACTCTCTCAGAACTGCTCTCTGCTTCCCCACAGGCTGGGTGCATCCTGTCTTCGACCCCCTTGCACATTCTTCTCTCTTTCTGGGACGTCCCTACCTTCACTCCATCACCTCCATCATTCCTACCAGGAAACACCTAATTGTTTTTCAGGGTCACCTACTCACTGAAACTTTTTCTCACCTGCCAGAGGTCGTCACTTTGACTCCCACCCAGCTTCATGACTTACTAACTTGGGCAAACTTGAAACGTCCCTGAGCTCAGTGCTCTCATCTACAAAATGAAGATAATAATAACACCAACCTCCTATGCCTATCATGAAGGTTAAATTTGATTACTGATATTGACTTTGATTATTAAATTTGATCTTTGATATAGAGCGCTTCATACAGAGCTAGAAAATAAATGTTAACTCTGCTTCATTTCTCTATTAAAGTATTTTAATAGAATTATGTCTCCTTGTTGCTGTTATTTCTTTACATATTTCTCTCACTCTGCTAACCGCCTGAGACCATGTCTAATTCACCTTATATCACCAGCACAGGCCTGGCATAGAAAAGGCACGTAATAAATGTTGAGTGAATAAATGAATGATCTTTGGGCTCTTAGACCTGCTAGTTAAAAAAAAAAAAAAATTTACTATTTTGTCATAGATAGTATCATATTTCCACAGAAAAATGAAAATTCTAGTGACCTAATTTTTGTTTCTCTTTACTATCAAAGCTTTCTTGCAATAGCTTCCTGCTGCGTTTCTTTAGCTTGGTGACAATTTATGCGAGCCGGTCAGTAAAGAGTATTAAAAGAACTTGTTTTGCCCCTTGGTTGTTACCCAAGGAAAGGGTTTACTTAGAACAAAAACCTGAACTATCATTGTTCATTGGTTTTCTTGCTTACTTACCATCTTATTGAGACGTGAATTAGGACTGAGAATTTCAATGAAAATGCAGGGACAATTTCTGAAATCTGAAAATCTATTAATGTAGATTCATCAGTAAAAATTGCAAATAAAAATGCTTCTTCCCTGGAAGGGGGAGTGATTGGAAATGAGGGAGGAGATCGAGACAACATTCTTTTAGCCTTCTTTCCTTGTCTCGGTCTAATTCAGCACTTGGAAACCAGGGAGCAAACCTCAGGACCCTCAAACATCCTGTGCTGTCAACCCTGCCCTAGTGGTGTTTCCTGCAGGACAGTGGCCCTCTCTGCCCCGCACCCCCCCCCACCAGTGGAAGAAGCTCAGAAACTCGTGCCAGCGGCCTTCCAGCATCCCCACTCTCACCCCCCAGCAGTCCTACCTCAGAGACAGCTCTCCCAAAGCAGATTGCCACTCTGACTTCTGAAATTCACATTTAATTGGCCATTCTGTATTTTTGTTTGCTAAATTGGGTAGCCCTAAACAAGAGAGATCTGTTAATTTCAGGGATAGTAAATCCTACCCTAGAGCCAGTGTAGCCCCAGTTCTAATTCAGTCATGATCTTACTCCCCTTAGTTAATGATTGGTCTGATAATGGTTTATTACCTAGTTATGAGTCTTGAGATGAAGGGGAAATCTACTGAAAAGAAAAGCCTTATGAGAAAGCCCTATACTTTACTCTCTTCTTTCTGCCTTGGAAACAAAAATCAGAGGCACAACAGTTACCTTTTCACTAAGAGGCAGCAAACATAAGGAAGAAGAATCTAGGCTGGTGGTTCTCAGAGAGTCGCCCAAGGACCCTTGGGTCCCCTCATGCCCTTTCATGGGTTCTCACAGTCTTCTCTTTTCCAACTCATAGCTATGTGAGGCCAGATTTCCTTTATATACTTCCACCAAATGACCGTGGCTCAACAGATTGACTGCAGAAAGAGATATGAGCATCTAGTTCTTTATTAAGCCAGAGATGAAAGAGATTTGTAAAGTATTGCCAGTCTTCTAACTGATTTTCTCTTTGTTTTGTAAGTATAGTTATTTTTCACAAAAATATGTTAATATGTAATGGGCTTATTATTATTTTCAAATCAATTAATAATTTTTTAATGTATAAGTTCTCTTTCATGGTAAACATCGGTAGATATAACCCACATAAACAAAACCTCTTTGGAGGATGCTCAATCATTTTTAAGCATGTAAAGAGGTTCTGGGCCCAAAAGTCTGAGGTCCACTGACCCAGACAATGGTCCTGACAACTTAAGCTATTCAACTGATATTAGCAGCTACAAGCTTCTAGAATTCTTTGAATGAGGAAAATTAACCCCTATTTGTCTGACTCCTCATTTCTGAGCTAACTGACCAATGAGTAGTCATTGCTGAAGCATTATTTAAAACTGATCAATTGGAAAGACAGTCTTAATTACTCATGGTTATTGACTAGTAATAAAATGAAGTCATAAAATGACAAGGTCATAACTATGTAAAATATGATTTACAGAAAGAAAGAACAAGACAAAAATCTTTCAAAGACACAAAAGGATAACTTTGGAAATTCGCCTCATGATCTTCACCAATAGTCTCCTTACCTCCAGACAGATATCTTCATAATAAATATTTAGTGCTTGTATGATATACATGGAATTAAACTCAGAATACTTAAGAATAGAGTAGTCTTCTATAGTTCCCACCAAAGAAATGTACCTTGAAAGCTTTTAAGACTTTATTTAGATTCTTTGATCTTGAAGCCTCTTAATTACAGATAGTATCATTGTGTTCTTTTTTATATTGCATTTGACTTTCTGACCTTCTTATTTCCGACACATAATAATTACCTTACTCTTAGAACATACCTGTGTCTTCTCTTAAACACTTACCCTTTCCACCTGCACCTTTGTTCACTGAGCATCCATTCACACAGTATTAGCAATGAGGCTAAAGTGTTACCCCCGTTATATGAAATATTCTCAATCCTTCCTCATACTGAGAACAAAGGCATAACTTCCTGTCACTACTAAATAGTGGAGAATAAAGCAAATATCTTGGTGTACTTTCAGTTAGCAGTATTAAAATTAATAGAGATGTAAAGCTGGTCCCGATTTTCATGGAAACTGCTCATTAGGGTATTTGAGCCTGGTGGGAAGATGAAAAGTGTCGCATTTGGAGTTTCTAAAACCACCTAACAATGTGAAGTTCTGCCTGAGCCCATTAAACTGATGGAAGCAGCCTACTGTCAATATGTGCGGAGTTTTTTATTGATTTTTAGAGAGAGAGAAACATCAGTATGAGAGAGAAACATCAATTGGTTGCCTTCACTTGCACCCCTAAACAAAGGAGCCCACAACCTGGGCATGTGCCCTGACTGGGAATCCAACTGGTGACCTTTAGCTGCACCGGACGGCGCTCAACCAACTGAGGGCTGAGCCAGGGCTGTCAATATGTTTTTAAAGGTACCTATTGTTGTTCTGGAAGGAGCATATAACTATTGCATTCAAATCCTATTCATGCTTACAGATAAGATGTGGCAAATCTGGCATTATATGAAAAATTGTCAACAGTTTCGTCTATTGAGAGCCCCATAGCTTTCAAGGACTAATTTAAAAGAAGAATCAAGGAACTTAAGGAGACCTCCAAGGAACTTAGTGAGAACATCAACAACATAAAAAAGGACAAGTCAGAAATGAAGGATGCACTAACTGAAATAAAGATTAATTTACAGGGAATCAGTAGTAGAGTAGGTAAAGCCAAGAAGCAAACCATCGATTTGGAATATAAGGAAGCAAAAAACACCCAATCAGAACAGCAAAAAGAAAAAAGAATCCAAAAAAATGAGGATAGTGTAAGGAGCCTCTGGGACAACTTCAAGTGTGCCAACATGCGCATCACAGGGGTGCCAGAAGGAGAAGAGAGAGAGCAAGAAATTGAAAACCTATTTGAAAGAATAATGACAGAAAACTTCCCTAACTTGGTGAAGGAAACAGACATACAAGTCCAGGTACCACAGAGAGTCCCAAACAAGATGAACCCAAAGAGGTCCACACTAAGACACATCATCATCAAAATGCCAAAGGTTAAAGACAAAGAGAGAATTTTTTTTTTTTTTAATCCTCACCCGAGGACATTTTTCCACTTTTTGTTCAGATAGAGTGGGAGGGAGAGAGAGGAAGAGAGAGAGAGAGAAAGAAACATTGACGTGAAAGGGACACATCGAGTGGCTGCCTCCCGCACAACCAACCAGAGCCGGGGACAAACTGCAACCGAGGTACGCGCCACTAGCGGGAACCGAACTGGGGTCTCTCCGGACCGCAGGCCGACACTCTAACCGCTGAGCCAAACCAGCCAGGGCCAAAGAGAGAATCTTAAAAGCAGCAAGAGAAAAGCAGTTTGTTACCTACAAAGGAGCTCCCATAAGACTGTCAGCTGATTTCTCAAAAGAAACTTTGCAAGCCAGAAAGGAGTGGCAAGAGATATTCAAGGTGATGAAAAGCAACGACCTACAACCAAGATTACTCGATGCTGCAAAGCTATCATTTAGAATAGATGGACATATCAAGAGTTTCCCAGACAAGAAAAAGCTAAAGGAGTTCATCACCACCAAACCAGTATTATATGAAATGTTGAAGGGTCTTCTTGAAGGAGAAGAAGAACAAAAATATGAACAATAAAATGGCAATTAATATATATCTATCAACAATTGAATCTACAAACAAAATGAGCAAGCAGAACAGAAACAGACTCCTAGATACAGAGAACTTTTTGTTGCTTGCCAGATGGGTGGGGACTGGGGGGATGGGTGAAAAAGATGACGGAATTAAGAAGTACAAATTGGTTGTTAGACTGATGAACCTCAAATGGAAGGGGGGAGGGAGGGCAGGATGAGATAAACCAAAGAACTTTTATGCATATATGCATAACCAATGGACACCGACAATAGTGTGGGGAAGGCAGGAGAGGGGCAGGATTTGGGATGAGGGGGTTAATGGGGAAAAAAAGGGGGGACATCTGTAATACATTCAACAATAAAGATGAGTGGGGAAAAAAAAAGGAAAAAGAAAAGAAAAGAAGAATCAACCAGTGTCTTCACTTTGCATTCTAAAATAATTTTCATACACATTCACACATTTTCTTATATAGTAAATAAGAAATCTTGGGAAAGCTGGACTTTTTTTTTATTATTTATTTTTGTTACAGATGTTTCTCCTTTTTTCCCCATTGACACCCTCCTCCTGATCCCCACACCCCGTCCCCAGCTTTGTTGTCCATGTCCATCAGTTATGCATACATGCATATAAGTTCTGTGTTTTATCTCTTCCCTCTCCCCCACCCCCTCTTCTGAGGACTGTCAGTCTGTACCCTACTTTCACATCTCTGGGTCTACCCTGTTCCCCAGACTGTTATGTTTATTATATTCCACAAATAAGTGAGATCATGTGATATTTGTCTTTCTCTGCTTGGCTTTTTTCGCTTAGGATAATACTCTCAAGGTCCCTCCATGTCATCTCAAAGGATAAGAGATCTTTCTTTCTTACAGCTGCATAGTACTCCATTGTGTATATGTACCACAGCTTTTTTATCCATTCGTCCACTGATGGACACTTGGGCAGTTTCCAGATCTTAGCTATTGTAGATAGTGCTGCTATGAACATGGGAGTACATGTATTCTTTCTGATTGGTGTTTCAGGTTTCTTAGGGTATATTCCTAGAAGTGGGATCACTGGGTCAAATGGCAATTCAATTTTTAATTTTTTGAGGTAACACCATAGTGTTTTCCACAGTGACTGCACCAGTCTGCATTCCCACCAGCAGTGTACTAGAGTCCCCTTTTCTCCACACCCTCGCCAACACTTGTTGTTTGATGATTTGTTGATGGCGGCCATTCTGACAGGTGTGAGGTGATACCTCATTGTTGTTTTAATTTGAATCTCTCTGATGATTAGTGATGTTGAGCATTTCTTCATATGTCTCTTAGCCATTTGTATGTCCTGTTTGGAGAGGTGTCTATTTAGTTCCTCTGCCCATTTTTTAATTGGGTTCTTTGTCTTCCTTTTGTTGAGTTGTATGAGCACTCTATATATTTTGGAGATTAACTCCTTATCTGATGTATCATTGGCAATTATGCTCTCCCATGCAGTGGGTTCCCTTTCCGTTTTGATGGTTGTTTCTTTTGCTGTGCAGAAGCTTTTGAGCTTGATGTAGTCCCATGTGTTCATTTTTTCCTTTGTTTCTATTGCCTTAGGTGATGTATCAGTGAAGATTCTGCTGCATATGATGTCCGAAATTTTGTTGCCTACATTTTCTTTTAGGATTTTTATGGATTCACGAGTCACATTTAAGTCTTTTATCCACTTTGAGTTTATTCTTGTGTATGGTGTAAGTTGCTGGTCTAGTTTCATTTTTTTTGCATGTAGCTGTCCAATTTTCCCAACACCATTTATTAAAGAGGCTGTCTTTAAAGCTGTACTTTTTTAAAGTTTCAATATTTTTTATTCATTGTGGTAAAATACACGTACAAAATTTACCATCTTAACCATTTTTTTTTAGAGAGAGAAGCATCGGTGTGAGAGAGACACACCGACCAGCCACCTCCCACATAACCCTGACCTGGGCCAGGGATCAAACCCACAACCGAGGTACATGCCCTGGACCGGGAATCGAACCTGAGCTCTCCAGTCCGTGGGCTGACCACTGAACCAAACCAGCTAGGGCCATCTTAACCATTTTTAAGAGCACAGTTCACTAGTTTTCAGTACATTTATATCATTGTGCAACCAATCTCCAGAACTTTTCTTCTTGCAAAACCAAAACTGTACTCATTGAACAAGAACTCTCCGTTTTCTCCTTCTCCCAAGCTACAGGCAAGCACTATTCTGCTTTTTATGAGTTTGACTATTCTAGATACCTCAAATAAGTGAAACCATACATTAACATTTGTAAGTGGCATGTTTCACTCAGTTGACTAGCCTCAAGGTTCACCCATGTTGTAGCATTGTTAGAATTTCCTTCCTTTTTACTTTAATCTTCTATTGATTAAAATGAGAAGAAAGAGAGAAATTTACTGCTTTGAAATAGTTTTTCTTAATCAACATTAACTAAACTATGTGTGTGTGTATTAACATTGTAATTGCCACTATAGGATAATGAAGTAAAGAGATATTCAGAGGCAACCTTTAATATTTCAAATAATGCAAGGATTTACTATTTGGAGAGGAGAGACACTAAAAATTTGGAACGTCCCATCACAGACAGATTCCATCACATCCCCAAAAGGTCAGGATAGAGAGTGTGCTTTCTCTGCCCATATGTGGCCAACAAAGAATGGAGGTCTGCTCCGTACCCAGGTACCCAGCTCTCCCCAGGGACCTGCTTTTCTATAAAGTTAATATGCAGAAGGGTGGCCCCAGGGTTCCAACACAGTTATCAAGTGATACTTATGTTTTCAAGATGACACCAAAACTTAACAACAATTTTCCCTGGCCAGTTTGGCTCAGGGGTTAGAGCGTTGGCCTGCAGACCGGAGAGTCCCGGGTTCGGTTCCCGCTAAGGGCACGTACCTCCATTGCAGTTCGTCCCCGGCCCCAGTTGGGGTCGTGTGGATGGCGACCACTCGATGTGTCTCTCTCATATCGATGTTTCTTTCTCTCTCGCTTCCTCCCTCTCTCCCTCCCGCTCTATCTGAGGATGAATGCAAAAGGTGTCCTCGGGTGAGGATTAAAAAAATAAATAAATAAAAAATAAATTAAAAAACACTTAACAATTCATAACTTTGTGCATATTAGCCCAGTAGCATGTTCAGGATATGAAAAATAAAATTCATCAGTCACTCAGTTATGAATTATTCAATTGAATCCTATGAAATTGTCTTTCAACAAAAACAGCCCTTTCACATCATTCAACCTAATAAAATTCTACCTCCTGTTTTCCTCATCTAGCAGATAATTGATGTAAATGCATTCTTCTTTTAAAAGCATCACTAAGCAGTTAAGAGTACAAGCAACAGAAAAAAAAGACCTGGCTTTGACTCCTGGCTCTGTCTCATCACAGATGTGAGGACATAGACAGTTTCTTAACCTTGCTGAGCCTCCTCACCTGTAAAATGCAGGTGAGAATACCTGTCTCACAGTATTGTTGTGTAGTGGAAATGAGTTAAGATACTTTAAGTGCTTAGTAGAGTGCCTGGCCCTTAGTAAGTTTTCAATTAATGCCGGCTCTTATTAGTATCACAACAACAAAAAATTGAAAAGTTTCACAGATGATGGCTTCTATTGGGTAAGGTAATTTTGAATATGAGGGTTGAACTCGATTCTACTACTCTTGGTGGAGAGACCCTGAAATCATAGCAAAGCACAGCAGGGTCCACAGTCCTGGATTTCCAGGGTCTATGCCAGCATCAAAGCTGCTTTCCTTTCCAGACCGCATGTCCTCCAGAGACGGAAGCGCGGAACACCTGTCAAGTGCTGATTTTGTGTACTTCTTTCCTGTGAGAGAATGCCGTGGCATGTGAGGATCGAATGACTCTCCATTGCGAATGCTGAGCTTTCTGCCTCTCTGGACATCAGCTGGCTTCCGCTTGCTCCATTTACTGTGTACCGGCCAATACAAAATGAAATGCTCACGTTGTAATTTAAAAATTAAGCATATCCCCGAGGCTCCCCACGCAGGGCACACATCAGTATTTAACAGTCTGGAGTCCAATCACAGGAACTGATTAGAATAATCGATTTCTCACTGCTCCAAGGCCTCCAGCCTTCTCGAAGGTCAGAGCTGTCAAATGAATGAAAGCTTCAGCAGCCGCGGATCACGTGCCGCCAGCTGCTTCGTTTGCGTCAGGGCGCAGGGGTATGTTTTCTGTCCGGGCCTTACGTGTTAACCTGGCACTGCGTGATTAGGGCAGCAGTGTGCCACAGCAACTGCGGGAAGGCTCTGGCGGGCCTGGGTTGGGTTTGGTGTCACCACTTCCCAGCTCTGGGTCCCTTTGCAAGTTATTTGACTTTCTCTGTATTTATTTCGTTAGCTGTAAATTGGAAATGATCGTGGAGCCTATCTCATCATTGGTGTTGACAGGATTAAATGAATTCATACAAAGCACTTAGAAAAGTACCTGACAAACAGTAAGCATGTGTGTTTACCACTATTGTTACTTCTTTTTCATGTACATTTTTAATATGGAGATAGTCAGATCCAGCTGTATATAATGTACTATTTTTGGTCTTTTTTTCTGTAGTAGACTGTACACAACATAAAATCGACCATTTTAGCCGTTTTTGAGTGCACAGTTCAGTGGCATTAAGTACATTCCCGTTCTTGCACAAGCATCGCCACTGTCCCCAGAACTAATTCATCACCTCAGATTGAAACTCTGCACCCATTAACAGTAACTCCTCATTCTTCCCTTCCTCCAGCTCCTGGAAACCATTATTTTTTTTTGTTTCTATGACATTGACCACTCTATGTACTTCCTATCAGTGGAGTCATACAGTATTTGTCCTTTGTGACTGGCTTATTTCACTCAGCACAGTGTCATCTGTGTTGTAGCATGATGAGAATTTCACTCCTCACAGCAGAATAATATTCCATTGTATGTGTACACCACATTTTGTCTATCCATTCATCCCTTGATGGACATTTGGGTTGATTCCAGCTTTGGGCTATTGTGAATAATACTGCTATGAACATGAGTGTGCAGATATCTGGAAGCCCTGCTTTCAGTTTTTTGAGGTATATACCCAGAGTTGGAATTCCTGGGTATATGGACCACATGGTAATTCTATGTTTAATTTTTGGAGGAACTGCCATACTCTTTTCCACAGGTATCATACAATTTTATGATCCCACCAGTAATGCATAAGGATTCCCATTTCTCCATATACTCACCATCACTTGTATTTTCTTCTTCTTTTTTTTTTTAAATCCTCACCTGAGGATATTTTTCCATTTATTTTCAGACAGAGTGGGAGAGAGAGAGAGAGAAACATCGATGTGAGAGAGCCACATTGATTAGTTGCCTCCCCCACGACCCCAACCAGGGCCTGGGACCGAACCACAACCAGGGTACGTGCCCTTGACTGGAATCGAACCCGCGACTCTTTGGTCCGTGGGCCGACACTCTAACCACTAAGCCAAACTGGCCAGGGCTGTATTTTCTTCTTTTAAAATGTTTTATAATAGCCATCCTAATGGGTGGGAAGTGTATCTCATTGTAATTTTGATTTGTATTTCCCTAATGATTAGTGATGTTGAGCATCTTTTCATGTGCTTAGTGGCCATTTGTCTATCTTCTTTGGTGTAATGTAATTTTTTAGATACATATTTTCTAATTATTAACCCTAAATAATAATAATGAGATTTAACCTATTAGCATGTAATGAGTACCTTCTATGCCTAATACACCATACGTGCACCTGACATAGATAAATAGCAGCTCTGGTTAAGATCGCCGAGGCGACAGTGGAAAGGAAGTTTCTCCAGTGGAGGGAGTAGGATGGGACTCTTCCAGGCAGCCCAAGATTGAACGTTGTTGTCTTCCTCCTGAAACTCTTCCAGCTGCCACAGCTCTCACAGAAGGCAATTGATGGCCAACATTCAGGAGGAGGCATTTCCTGGCAGCTATAGCAAGGATTTTGCAGAATTAGAGTCACATATATTATAATAAGAGTCATAAAAATGCAGTTCTTGGATACTCTGTACTTTAAATTTGCACTCTGAGCCATTTCAGACCGGGAAACAAAAGATTCCTTGCAATGAGGGCTTCTGCTCTGACAGTACAAGGTGATGTGGTTGTCACTTGGTATAGGCAGATCTGAAGACAGACAAGAGAGTGGCCCAGAGCCAAGGCAGAGGCATTTTCCTTCGCCACAGCTGCCTTAAGGCCTCTCCAACATCTGAAGGATACAGGATCCCAGAGTCACTTATTTATAAATTTATTCATCAACGATGAACATAGCCTGCTATGTGCCAGGTGCTGGTTTAGGATCACAGAGGTGAACAAAACACGTCCCTGTGACGTTAGCACTATGTGTTATTGGAAGAGGTAGAAAATAAATGATCAAAAACATAATATTTGAGCTGGAGATAAGTACTTTGTAGAAAACAGGAAAATTAAAAAAGAGTCATTTAGCCCGGCTGGTGTGGCTCAGTGGTTGAGCGTTGACCCATGAACCAAGAGGCTGCCAGTTCGATTCCCAGTCAGGGCACATGCCCAGGTTGTGGGCCTGATCCCCAGTGGGGGGCGTGAAGGAGGCGGCCAGTCGGCGTTCTCTCTCATTGATGTTTCTATCTCCCTCTCCCTTCCTCTCTCTCTAAAATCAATAAAGAAAAAAAATTATAAAAAAAGAATCATTTAATTATACCATGAATTATTATAACTCTATACATAGTATTCAGTTATAGCTAAGCTATATCTGTACATAGTTCATTCCATAATATGGAGTCAATCCTCTCAACCAATTTTCCTCTTTTCTTTCAAAGCCCTAAGAATGTCTATTATTAAAGAGAGTAATCTGAGCCCATGAGTGCTATCCTGTGCCCAGAGTCTGTGTGCCAAGCAAGCAACCCTCTCAGAATGGACCTTGATGTGGAAAATAATCAAGGAGAATATGCACTGTTAAGTCAAAAAGGAACCGCTGTGGCAAAAGTAGGTTTACAGTCATGAGTCCACAAAACAGTTTATTCTCGTATTATTATTTATTAATTATCGTATTATTTTCTATACAAACAACTGTAGACCTGCTTTTGCCCCACCCTGTATTGCTGGTGGGCAAGCAAAGTGGTACTGTCACTTTGGGAAACAGGTTAGCTATTGCTTACTAAGTCAAACTTAAATTTACCATACAACCCAGTAATCCCACTCGTAGGTGTTTACCCAAGAAAAATAAAACTTATGTCCACATAAAAGCCAGCATGCAATAATAGCAGATTTATCTGTAATTGCCCCAAACTGGAAATAACTCAATGTCTATGACTGATGAATGGACTATAACTCAAAAATAAAAGGAAGCAGTCCGGCCGGTGTGGCTCAGTGGTTGAGCGTCGACGCATGCACCAAGAGGTCGCTGGTTCGATTCCTGGTCAGGACACATGCCCAGGTTGTGGGCTCAATCCCCAGTGGGGGGCGTGCAGGAGGCAGCCAATTGATGTTCTCTCTCATCGATGTTTCTATCTCTCTCTCTCCCTCTCTCTCTAAAATCAATAAGGGAAAATAAAATTTAAAAAAAATAAAAATAAAAGGAAGCAATTACCGATACACACAACACCATGAATAAACCTCAGTTACATTGTGCTCAATGAAAGAAGCCAGACTCAAAAGGCTACATCCTGTATGATTTCATTTATGTGACATTTTGGAAAAGGCAAAATATAGGGACAGAAAGCAGATCAGTACTTTCCAGGGGCTGGTGATAAGCGCAGGGGACTGTCTGCAAAGGTGCATCAGGGAGTTTTGGTAGTGATGGAACTGTTCCCATCTTGGTTATGGTTAAGTGACTAGACATGTCTACCAAAATTCATAGAAGTATACACATAAAAGGGTGAACTTTGCTGCATGTATACCTCAGTCAACTTGACTTTTTAAAAAATAATGGAGCCCTGGCCGGTTTGGCTCAGCGGTTAGAGGGTTGGCCTGTGGTCCGGAGAGACCCGGGTTTGGTTCCCGCTAAGGGCATGTACTTCGGTTGCAGTTTGTCCCCGGCCCTGGTTGGTCGTGCGGGTGGCAGCCACTCAATGTGTCCCTTTCACGTCGATGTTTCTCTCTTCCTCTCTCTCCCTCCCACTCTATCTGAACACAAAATGAAAAAATGTCCTCGGGTGAGGATAAAAATAAATAAATAAATAAAAAATAAAAAATAATGGAAATCAGTATCATTAGTGAGGGGTTAAGTAAATTATGGTAAAGCCATAAATAAAATACTACAGTCATTCCAAAGAAGAGGAAATTCTAAACATATACATATATAGAGATTTTTTAAAGCATGGTCCAGTAAACAGTGTGTTTGTTACCAATGGCTTAAGGAAAGGAAAATACTAAATATTTGTTAGTATTTAAATGGGGATACCTCTGAAAAAATATACTACAGGAAAGAACACATAAAAATTGCCCTTGTGGGGGAGGACAGTGGTCAGAGAGACTCACTTTTTAATCCATAAGGTGATTTCAATTTAAAATTTTAATTATGGCCCTGGCCAGTTTGGCTAAGCAGTTAGAGCATCGGCCCACAGACCAGAGAGTCTCGAGTTCAGTTCCCACTAAGAGCACGTAGTACCTGAGTTGCGGTTTGTCCCCGGCCCTGGTTGGGGTCATGTGGGTGGCAGCCAGTCCAAGTGACTCTCTCACACCGATGTTTCTCTCTCTCTCTTCCTCCCCTCTCTCCCTCCCACTCTATCTGAAGATAAACGCAAAAATGTCCTCAGGTGAAGATAAAAAAAATAAATTTTAATTATGTGCATGTATTACTGTGTAACACCAGCTGTGTGTAGGTGCAGCCTGATGGTGCCTCCTCTTGGCTTCACTGAGTAACTCTTTTTTGTTGTCCTGGGGCCTCTGAGATATACTCCATAGGCTGTAAGTCCTCTCAGCCATGCTGGCATGATTAATTTTGGAACTATGAGGAAATTAACACCTTCCTAGATGAATGAGTGGTGGGAGCCAGTGGATAATCCGTATCTCAGGTGGACATTTCTGAAGCATATTCTACATAGTTCCTCAGAGAATCTCCAGTGGGATTGAGCCCCAGTTGCCCAGAGTGGGAACCAGCTCAATAACTCATCATTGCGTTGGTTTTGCCTCCTTCCCTATTTCACTCTTTGCAATTCTCCCAACTCCAGTTTCCTGGAATTCTTCCCCAAATAAACTACTTGCATGCTACATAAGTAAATAAATAATATGCATAGTATGCATGGTATAATTCCATGTTTTTTAAGTTATGATTATAATTCATTAATGTTAGCACGTGTAGAGAGAGAAGAAAATTAACAGACTAGGCAGTCTTGCCGTATGGTTCAGATTGAAGGCTCTGAAGTCATAGTGGCTGATTTCAGTCCCGAATCTGTATGTTCTAACTGTGATCATGAGCAAGTGATCTCATCTATCTGTAAAAATTGATAGAGTACTAGTATTTCTCTCTTATGGTTGTCTGAAATTTATACCTAAAAATGCATGTAAATCGCTTAGAGCTCAATAAACAAACACATAAATAATTAGGCAAACAGATATATGATAGTTGATATTATTTTCTCATTTCTTAATGAAAATACTCATTAAGGGGATTCTATATTTTTACAATACAGAAATTGTATACCATGAACTTGTATTTCTTTCATAGTTAAAAAAAAAAAAGTTAAAGGATAGGGCCTACGCAGAATGTTTTCCTGTTTGGCTCTTCCCTCTGTTCTAACCCTTGATGCTCAAAAAGTTATCTGTGGAGAAGCCACAGCTTTCCTGGGAGCTGTTGGAAATGTAGAGTTTAGGACCCAGCCCAGACCTCCTGAACAGAGTCTACCTGTGAGCAGGTCCCCAGGTGATTTGACGCACAACTATGTTTGAGGAGCCCTCTCTACGACCCTGTCTATAACCACAAAAAAGTCAAACCATGCTGTTAGTACATATTTCAGATGAAATAGCATCTTATTTAGTTCTCTTTTTTTAAGATGAGGGCTGGATTTAGAGTCCTTTATTTGCCCTCAAATGTTGAACTCAAATAATAGCTATGAAATTAGAATAGTATCACTATTTAGACATATATATATATATATATATATATTTTTTTTAATCCTCACCTGAGGATATTTTTCCATTTATATTCAGACAGAGTGGGAGATAGAGAGAGAGAGAGAAACATCGATGTGAGAGAGACACATCAATTGGTTGCCTCCCACACGACCCTGACCAGGGCTGGTGACCGAACTGCAACCCAGGAAAATGCCCTTGACTGGAATCAAGCCCACGACTC
Organism: Tadarida brasiliensis; assembly: GCA_030848825.1. Classification (NCBI taxonomy): domain Eukaryota; kingdom Metazoa; phylum Chordata; class Mammalia; order Chiroptera; family Molossidae; genus Tadarida; species Tadarida brasiliensis. The sequence goes on along the minus strand of CM061257.1, from coordinate 205,432,137 downwards.
TTTGGTCTGTGGGCCGACCCTGTAACTGCTGAGCCAAACCAGCCAGGGCTAGACCTATATATTTTTGACTCTCGATGGATATCATCTTCACTAAATTTTATTTTTCTGATGGAATTAAATTTTATGATACTCTAAAATGTACTTTGGTGATCATTTCAAGATTATTGTATAGAACTTCTCAGAGCCCTGGCCGGTTTGGCTCAGTGGTTAGAGTGTCGGCCTGCGGTCCAGAGAGGCCTGGGTTCGGTTCCCGCTAAGGGCACGTACCTCGGTTGCAGTTTGTCCCCGGCCCTGGTTGGTCGTGCGGGTGGCAGCCTCTCGATGTGTCCCTTTCACGTCGATGTTTCTCTCTCTCTCTCTTCCTCTCTCTCCCTCCCACTCTATCTGAACAAAAATGAAAAAATGTCCTCGGGTGAGGATTAAAAAAAAAAAGAACTTCTCAGAACTTAAAGGTTCTTGAAAGTCAATGATTATCTCAATAAAATTTTTATTTCCTTGTTACATAAAATCATGTCTAATACAGAATGCATGATGTGGTCCAATTTTTGTTTTTTAAGTGTATTGAGTGTATAAGTGTTTTGTATGTGGGTAAATTGTGTAGGCTGTATGAGGAAGTCTGCAAGATGCATGTTTTAAACTTGATCCTAAATTCTTTGATATTTCGCTCATTGAATGGTAGGGTCTTTTTCTCTTTCCCCTTGAATCTGGGCAAGCTTATGACTGTTTCAACCAACAGATTACAGAGGAACTGACACTCTGTGGATTCTGAAGTTAATTTATAAAAAGGTGTGGGGGCCTCCTGCCTGGTTCTCTTGGAATGTTCACTCTCCAGAAGTTTGCTCTTGGGAAAATTCTTTTCAGAACCCACCGCCATGCTGTGAGAAACCCAAACCACACACACACACACACACACACACACACACACGGAGGCCGAATTTAGACGTCCCAGATTCCAGTAAAGAATCCCAGCTGTGTCCAGCCTTCAGGCTATCCCGGCACCATGAGCAGACCTGTGAGTGAAGAAGCCACAGATGACTCCAGTCAGAGATAGTGAGTCACCAGCTGCTCCCTCCCCAGTCGAGGCTCTGACATCATGGAGCAGAGCCACGCCGCTCCCCCATCCCATCTGAATTCCTGACACACAGAATCTGCACACATCATAAAGTGTTTTGTACCACTAAGTTTGGGGTGGTGTGTTGTGCAGCAATGGGTAATTATACACAAAATAAACAACTAAACAGTAGATGACGAATGCCAAAGTAGTAATAGTGGGGTTTAGACATTATTTCTTATTTATATTTACAATTTCTCTGTCATGAATATATATTGTATACAGGCCAAATGATGTTTCCCCCAAAAAAATCTCAAGAAAAACTACAAAAATTCTCTTAGGCCTACTCTTTCAGGATTGGTTTCCTGCTCTTTATGCAAGTTCTCTAACCAAGAGACTCTTTGTAAGGCAAATGGTTTCTGGTGCTTGACATAATGTTCCCATCTTAAGAAGTAAGTTGCTTTCAGTGACTGCCAGTTCGCCCAGGAGTAGTGGGCCTGTCTCACCTAAATGGAATAGATAAGCAGGCCGCTTAAGTTGTTCACTGCTCTGGAATATACAGTTCCTAACAAGCACGTGCCACTTGGCTACAAGCCCCTGTGTTCCTGGAGGCTCTATATATCAGTGCCCCACCCCCTTTCCCATGTGGAGATCCACCGTCTGGCTGCCACCCAAGACTCTACTTCTGTCCATAAGTTTCCTTAACAGATTCTTTGTTCAATTCTGAAGCTATCAGCCTCTTTCTTTGGTCTCTTGGCCCCATCCTACTTTGGATGTCAGTTTCAGTATACCATGGGAAATTTTCCTAATACTATCAAAAAAAAAAAAAAAAAAGAAACCCAGAAAGAAACTTCTGAAACTCCAAACTAAGAATGGAAAAGAGCTAAGGTCAACCTGAGGATTGCATAAATGATCATGTAATTATTATTTTTGCCAGAGTAAATTTCTTTTCTTTTAATAAACCAAATGATACTTTGTATTTCTTCACACATTTTGAAAAGTACCTAAGAGGTATCAAGATGGGTGACCCCTACAGCAAGAAGAAAATTACCAAGGTACATTTGACATAGTAAATGCCACCAATTAATTACACAAACAAGTTGGAACAAGCCTAATTCATGTAAAGAATGTGTACAAGCCTGTAAACTGACTTTAATTACTATCCAAACTATCCAAAGTGGGGAATTAGTGTATCAGGTTTGGAACAAGAGCTTGGTAGATTTTTTTTTTATATATTTAAAAATAACTTACACTTGTTATGTACTTAACAATTTAAAGATCACTTCCACACATGCTGTCACATTTAAGCCTCACACCAACCCCAGGTGCATGTATTCTAAGTGACAGTTTGGAGTTAGAAACTGAGTTGCTCAAGGTCGTATGGCAAGTAAGTGGCAAAAGACATTTTACACAAATGAAACTCGTGTAATCTGACTCAAAGGAAGAAAACTGCTTTTCATCAGATTCTCATGTAAGCTCATTCTCCTTTCCAGATGTGAGAATTCATCCAAAGTGAAAGGGAACATTTCCTGCTCCCCAGATGTGTGGGCTGAAATTCAAAACCTGTGTCTTGTGTGTCAGTTAGGGTCTGTTACAAGCATTGGCTGATTTAAGCAAGAAAGGAAAGCTACTGAAAGATATTGGGCATCTCATCATCTTTGGGAGGTCTTGAACCAGGCCAGAGTCTATAGTCAGACTGGTGCAGAGGCATTAGCACTGCTGCTGCCCCTGGGCTCAGCCACTGTCACTTGCTTCCCTGCCCTGCTGGTACTGGACATGGGCATTGCTGCCAGAGACACTGCCCCTGTGTCTCCAAACAGCTGCCAGACAGCATTCTGCTGGCTCCTTCCCCGCACCATTATTTTTATTTCACAGTCTTGGATATGTGCCCTGATTGACTGGTGCCTCCGCCCTGGCTGCCAGAGAGGCTCAGAGAGTGCATTTCTGGTATTTTCAGCTTCAGAAATGAAAGCCTGACTCTGCCTCACAAGGCTGCAGATTCCTTTGTCACAGGAGGTTCATAGGATGGAAAGGCAGAAAGAATCAACGGCCTCTGCCTACGATGAGGACCTTTCATTCCTCTCGGGAGGAAATTGAAAGTTGCAGCTAAGTGAACCTGCTGACACCTTGTTTGTGAAAATGGTGACTACATAATAAATCAATGACTATGTGATTTCATTTTTACTGAACAAATCATAACATAATTTTTTAAACACCTGCCATCTGTCAAGCATCATCAGGGGCAGGTTTCCTATGGGGCTCTCACTTAGAAGGCCCTTCCCAAGGGTTGTATTACTTTTGTTTCTGTAATTTTGTATTCTTTTTCTTTAAAAGGGACCTGAAAATTCTATATGCTTCTGCAACAACAAAACCTGGATCCACGTCTGAGCACTGGACTAGGTCCTTTATATGTATCAGCTCTAAGTTTCACCACTACGCAAGGTAGGTCATAAAGGGCAAACAATTTGATAAGCACTCGTGGTCACCTGCACGCTAACACCTGTCCCCGCGCTCTCTTTCTTTGAAAGGGTAGTTCCTTTGTGTGCTGAGGCTGCCCACCTCACTTGTATTTCTCAGACCTCCTTGCAGTTATGTGAATTGGTTAGCTTTTGCTGCATAACAATCCTAAACTTGGTGGCTTAAAACAATGTGGCATGCCTGCAGCCACACCACTCAGGTCCTTCTTCAAGTGAGGACTCACTGCTCCATGGCAAGAAGTGGAGCTAACTGATGGCTTTCAAACTGAGGTCCTTCTCATCTCAGACTAGCACCCAGCCAGTGGCTGAGCAAGGCCGCGATGCAAAGGCCTAGCCATTTCCGTCCAGCGGAAGACTTTTCCAATAAGCAGTCTTTGCTCTGGAACTCCTTGCCGGGCTGACAAAGACTTGGCAGGAACATCATGCTCTGGTGGCCCCCTAGCCAATCCCTGCTTTCTTCCCTTTTCCTTTCACAGGTATTGTGTATTCCTGACTCCGTTTCAGCACCTGCTTCCCAGAGAACCCAGCTCGCACCAAACAGCCACTTATTCAGTTCATAATTCTGTGGTCATCCGTTTGGGCTGGGCTCAGCTGGGATGGCTCACCTCTGCTTCACCTGGTCTCCATCCTCCAGCAGGCTGGTTGGATTTGCTCACTTGCTCACACAGCAGCTGGAGAGGATCCTAGAGAGAAAGTAGAAGATTCTTGAGAAGTCTAGGCGCTAAAGCGCCACAACATCACTCTGATTCAATCTACTAGCAAAAATTAATCACGAGTCCAGGTCAGACTGAAGAGGGGGAGAAACTACCTCTTGATCAGAAAAGCTACGAAGTCCCATTAAAGAGGGCTTGGATACAGAACAGAGGGAAGGATTGTGGCCACTTTGCAAACTGCCACAATAGGTGTGGTCAAGTGATTAAGTTGTTAACAATAAAATGCTAACAGAAATGAAATGTGCGTGTATGAGCCTGAGTCTCCAGGCACAGAGCTGTGCCTCCTCCGCACACTCCTCTCCTTTCCCACCATTGGGAATCTGTCAGGTTTTATTACGCAGATGCTATCAGTGCAACAGAGAAGCTGGCTTCCTGAGTACCAGGGAGAAGAGCTGCCCTCCTGACCAGGGTTGTTTACATCACAGCTGTTGGGAAAGGAGACGGGAGGGGGAGGGGGAGGGAGAGGGAGAGCACTTTTTTCTTCAGACCACTGCATTTTGTTCTAGTGTCTTGTCATTACCCTAACTAAACATATGATAATTGATGTAGGCACTAACATCAGGGAGAAAGGAACGATCTTTAGGAGGTCCGTAGCCAGTTTGGCTCAGCAGTTAGAGAGCCAGTCCTCGGACTGAAAGGTTTGGGGTTCGATTCCAGTCAAGGGCACGTACCTGGGTTACAGGTTTGATCCCTGGCCCCCGTTAGGGTCATTTGGCAGGAGGCAACCAATCAGTGTGTCTCTCACATCAATGTTTCTCTCTCTTTCTTTCCCTCCCTCACTTCCTCTCTTCCACTCTCTCTAAAAAAAAAAAAAAATCAATGGAAAAATATCCTCCGGTAAGGATTAACAACAACAAAAATGTTTAGGAGTTTTAGAGAGCCTTTCTGTGTGTTGTGCAATGTAATCCCTTTATTTTTTCCTGAGTAACCGGCAGTCAAGGTCTTCATTACTTTTCAATGTGGATTTTGGCTTATTTTTTCCCAGAAATGTCAGTATACTAAGCTGGATTTTCAGAAAGTATGGGACAATCGACAAGGAATACTTGCATGTAGATTACAGAATTATTACCCCATTTTAGACAGGGGCACTAAAGTTATATAGCAAATAATTGAGAGAAAAATATTGCAATCCTAATTTATCAGACCCCAAACTCATTTCCCACCTAAACATTTATTAGGTTTATTTTTCCACTGTGAGAGTAGTGGAGATTTTACTCTCTCTATTGTTAGAGAAACCTCCCAGGCTCTCTAACGTCAGGTGGTGGTCCACAGGGATACGTTACAGAAATGTGGCCAGGATTCCCAGACTGAGCTTCTCTTTGGAGAAAGAAGCAAGAGAGTTCACCAAGTCATCCTCTTGACAAAACTACCACTTACATGAAATTATGACTCATTTGGAATCTTTATTAATTCATTGGTTGAGGGAGCAGCCGGACTGCTATCTCTGCAGAATGATAAAGGAGGCTCATGCTTCAGCCAGAAATCGGAAGAGGAGTGGAAGGAGGAAAAACTGGCCAAGTGCTGTGGCACCCTCTCCTGATCTCTTGCCAGGGGCTTTGTTTCTGGCCAAAATGATCATATATTTAACAGCCCTTGCATATCTCTTCAAATAATATATGTGTGTGTTTATGTCTACACACTCGAAGGGTTATATGGAAAACATGACATTTCATAACTGTACGACTAGGCCAAGATTTAGTATCTTCTAATATGTTGCAACTGACAAGCTCAGGGGAGGCCTGCATGGTTGCTTTACTAACTCAGAGACCTAAAGTAACCAAACCAAAACTTTCTACCTCAAAGCTATTCAGGCTGGGTAGATAGTCATGTCCTAGGCCAGTATTTTCCCTGACAAAGGTCAGTCCTTAGCTGAGCCTGTCTATTGTCTTTTTGCATCTAAGATAACATTCCTTTGGAATGTCAGGGTAATTTCCTTTTTTCCAGACCCCTCACTGCACCAGAGCAGAGACCACAAAACCCCTCCCTGTTATTGTTATCATGTTGTTAACTGTTAGCTATCCTGTACCCACAAATGTAAAAGAAGTATGTGTCTATTGCATTTACTTTTTATCCAGTCCCAGAGGTTTCCCCACTTTGCTTTCTCTCGCCTCCCTAATCTTATCACCAGTGGATTTCATGTAGTCCCTTGCTTCCTCCTTTGATTGTAATGTATAAAATAAGGTGCAAAACTGCCATTCGCTGGAGCATTTTCTCAATCCATTGAGATTCTGCTTCCCTACAATTGTTGTCAGTTTGGCTCAAATAAACTCATAAACATTCTCTACAGGTTTAAGTGTTTCTTATGTTGACAAATTCATCCCTCTATCCTTAGTGCTTTTATTTAAGTATTATCTTAGTTACGGAAATAAAGAAGAAGAGACATGAACACTAGGGCCAAAAATGATCTCAGAATTCTAAATAAAACTATTTTCCTTTATCATTAAGAGTATTTAATACAAACAACACTCTTTCCACATACAGGGTTTACCTCTGCCTGGCACATAATAGAGTCTCAATATTATTTGAATGAGAGGATTCTTCCAGGCTAAATAACCAAGTGGACCCAGCATGTGGGCTCACTGTGGAAAGCTCTTCCTTTACTCCACACCTGGCAGTTCCCAGGTGACAGGGTACCTGCCCTTTGATACCTCAGCATGGCCTAAAACAACCCAGAGGCTTTCGGGGACACCTCTAATTCTTGGTTTATTATGTATCTGTCTTTCCATAGATGGGGAACCAGTCCACAGTGTCTCAAGATACCCCTTTTAGGGTGCATACTTTCCCATGGAGAGAAATTTGACCTTGAGTCCTTAAAAAGAACCAATTAATCTTCTTTTGCAACATGGCCTGGCCACAGTATAAATTGGGCGAAGGAGGGATTAACCAGTTAATGGCACCATTAATTTTAATACTGTCTTACAGCTAGACCTGTTTGGCCATTCCCAAGGGACATGGATAGAGGCTCCATACAGCCAAGCCTCATGGCTCTCAGAGAAAACCCTAAACTGTGAGCTACCTGTAAACTAGGAAAATGTACCCAGATGGAAAGGAACAGTCCAAAAATGGGTGGATGGATTTGTCAGTCATTTGCCAACATTTGGGTGGCAACCCAATTCTTGAGATATATATTTTTTAAAGTCCTTGTTTTACAAATAAAGTCTTCACACGGCCAGCATGTGGCTCCAGTAACAATTCAAAGCCCACCAAACCCTTCACTATTCATCTCAAAAGGAGTATACATAATTGGCTTTATGAAACCAAAGTCCTTATCGGAGGAGCTTGCATTTCTTTCCCTGTACCTCTGAGATGTAAATACCTGGTCTTCTTCTAGAAGTCATATCTGGGCCATCTTTTAAAATGCACATTTCTGGGAGGTAAATCTTATTAAAACAGCAAAACTTTAGCCCTCTGAGCAGAATAAAAATTATTGGATCTCTAGATATTTTGAAATAATGTGATATACTGGAACATTAATTGCTAGACAAGTCTTAAGTTTGCCTACTTTGGCTTTTTATTACAGAGAAGCTAGTAAATGGGTTTGGAGTTGTAAATAAATGTCTTATACTTTATTAGAAGTATTTCTCTTAAAAGTATGGGTAAGAATGGGTAAGAAATAACCTAAAAGGGACAATCCACAGAGAGAGAGAGAGAGAAACCCATGGCCAGACAAGAAAATGCAAGGAGGACGAGAACACAGTCAGGTCCCTCACAGCGAGCATGACCAGCTTCCCAGTGACAGAGCAGTTTGAGTCTCTGCACCATGTTGGCAACAGCAAGAATGTCACCAGAGCCCTGGCCGGTTTGGCTCAGCAGTTAAAGTGTCGGCACGCGGACCAGAGAGTTGTGAGTTCTATTCCAGTCAAGGGCACGTACCCCAGTTGCGGTTCAGTCCCCAGCCCTGGTCGGGATTGTGTGGGATGTCCCTCTCACATCGATGTTTCTCTCTCTCTCTCTCTCTCTCTCTCTCTCTCTCTCTCTCTCTCTCTCTCTCTCTTCCCCTCCCTCCCTCCCACTCTATCTGAAGATAAATGGGAAAATATCCTCGAGTGAGGATTAAAAAAAAAAGAATGGCACCAGGTATTACAGTGGGGTCAGACCAGATCTTGGTTCAGCAAACTCGCTACTTGAGCTCTGTCTGGGAAAGAATTCAGAACAAGGTAAAGGTAATGTGCCTTGGGGGAAAAGGAGGAGGGGGGAGGAGGGGGGAAGAGGGGAAAGGGAAAAGCACAAGCATGCTCCAGGGTCCTCATCTGGAGGTCTCACCTGGGTTGCCAGAAAATTTTACCAGAAAGAGGACCTGGCCTTGAACGGGTTTGCCTAGGGCCAGCCTGGAGTGTGTGGGTTCTTGATTTTATGCAGGAAAGATTTCACACATGAGTCCAGGTGGTTTTTAGAGGACTCGGGGGGCCTAGGATCTGAGAAGCACCAGGTGAGGGACTAGGTGGGAAATGAGCCGAGGCTGGGCTGCTTTGGCTTGCTAAGAAGTCAGAGAAAAGGGGGCCGTGGGGACAGGTTCAGGGGTTAGCCCAGGACAAACTGTCACTGCCCATTGCTGCTTGGGTTGCAAGACTCATGGGGTCCCTTAGGGTTCAGGAGCTGCATGCCTGTGTGGGAATAAGAGGGTGAAGGGAAAGGCACAGTAGTGCTCCTGGGTGGGAGAGCGCACACTGGGACCTTCGTTTTGAGGGGTTCTAAAGGCTGGCAATTTAGCCCTGGCCAGTTTGGCTCAGCGGTTAGAGCGTCGGCCTGTGGTCCAGAGAGACCCGGGTTCGGTTCCTGCTAAGGGCACATACCTCGGTTGCAGTTTGTCCCCGGCCCTGGTTGGGTTGTGCGGGAGGCAGCCACTCGATGTGTCCCTTTCACGTCGATGTTTCTCTCTCTCTCTCTCCAGCCCACTCTATCTGAACAAAAAATGGAAAAATGTCCTCAGGTGAGGATAAGAAAAAAATAAAATAAAAAAATAGCCCTGGCCAGCGTCAGCCTGTGGACCAGAGAGTCCCGGGTTCGGTTCCCACTAAGGGCATGTACCTCAGTTGCAGTTTATCCCCGGCCCCGGTTGAGGTCGTGTGGGTGGCAACCAGTCGATGTGTCTCTCTCATGTTGATGTTTCTCTCTCTCTCTTCCTCACTCTCTCCCTCCCGCTCTATCTGAAGATAAATGCAAAAATGTCCTAGGGTGAGGATAAAAAAAATAAAATAAAAAATAAATAAATAAAGACTGGGAGTTTAGGGAGGAGAGGTCTTAGGGGAGGATCTAAATAGAATATTCATCAGCTTTATGCTGATGTGCCTAAATGAGATTTATTCTCTTATCTGTTCTTGGGTATGTTTGGCAAATATCACTGATTGGATTTCTGCTATGTCCCTTCGGGGTGATTTAAGCTATTTACCTTCGGGTTGGGGAGAAGTATAAAGCATTTACTCGTAAGTGTCCTTCCTTTTAGGGGAGATAAGATTTACTAGGTGCTGCAAACTGCTTGTTTAACTATCTGTCTCAGTTTCCCTATTGTGCTTATCCTAGCTACTAGCCTGTCTCATTTCCAAGTAAGGAACAAAGGTTGCTTTCCTGGGAGATGACAAAGAAAGAACCTCAAGACATTTTGGCGGACTTCAAGAACTTGAGGAATTTACCCAAACCTATAGATGTCGCAGGCAAAGCCTGATGGCAACCATGTGGCTTGGCTTCTCCACCCTGAGAAGCGAATTAAAGCTCAATCTGGAAATTGCTTATGAGATTCCAGCAAAGCAGATTTAAGAGAACCAGTATGATCAATTACTGTTCTTGTGGTGTCCATGCAAATAATTAGGCCAAACTGAAACTAGACTTAATGCAGTAAATAAATTGGTCTTAATTTGCCCGTTGATAAAAATAAGGGTGATTTTAGGGGGAGAAATTATGTTTCAATAAGATCTATAATACACAGTTGTGTTTATTAGGCTCTAGTTCAGCTAAACATCTTTAAAGTTTTATTTTTCACCTATAGAAACTGAACTGGATCCTGAATTTTTCTAGTTTTCATAAACATTTGGCTACAACCCTCTAAACTAATGTTTCATTTTTCTCCCATTCTTTAACTTGGAATTACCGATACTGATGCTCTATAAACCATGCATAATTTACCTGAGCCCCTGATGAGATCACCAGAGATATTACTTGTTGGTCAGAAATCTAGGCCAACCAGTCCAGGGGGCCCCCAATACCCTTATCTGGATACTCCCTTTCATTGGATTATTCACCATAATTCTTGTCATTTTAGCTTTTGCCCCAATAATATTAAAAGTTATAACACTTTATCTCCACCAGATTATAAACCCTACTCATACCCTGGAAATACTGCCCCTCATCCACTCTGGGCTCCCGCACAACCTCCTTCCGTGCCCAGGCTTTATCGTTCCTCAGAGAGCAAGGATCACTGGGCTCTGAAGGAAAACTCTGCCCCTCTTCATCAGGAAGCAGCTACAAAAGAGACCCTATGCCCCTTCCCCTAAAGAATTCACAGCCAGCCCTGGCTGCTTTGGCTCAGAGATTAGAGTGTCGGTCCTTGAATCAGAGTCATGGGTTTGATTCCAGTCAAGGGCACATACCTTGGTTGTGGTTCAGTCCCCGGCCCTGGTCAGGGTCATGCAGGAGGCAACCAAAAGATGTGTCTCACACTGATGTCTCTCTCTCTCTCTCTCCCCCCACACCAAACCCCCTCTGTCTGAAAATAAATAGGAAAATATCCTCAGGTGAGAATTAAAAAAAAAAAGAATTCAGAGCCAAGAATCCTTGAGGGGGCAAATGTAATAGGCAGTTAGACAGACATGAGCAGATTAGGAACAGTAGGCCGGGTACAGGAGGTCACCAGGATGGAAAGCCCCAGGTTTCTAGCAACTGACAAGTATTGTAGAACCCCCACTCCCAGACTGATCTTTCTTCCCTAGCATATTGCTGATCATTCAGTTTAGACCCCCTGAAATGTCATATTGCTCATGCAGTTTGGACTCTTCCCTGACCTTTTTTCCCCTGGCATGTGGGTTAGACCCCCTTAGAGGGGGAAGAGACAAGAGGGTCAGAGAATAGCCTCATACAACCCCCATACAGGGGACACACCCAGAAAGCTGATGAATAGTCTATTGAGATCCTCCCCTGAGACTTCCCTTTTAAAAAACCCTGCCTTTAAAACCCTTAAGACGAAGGACCCACCTCTCTCTCGCTCGCGCGCGCGCGCTCTCTCTCTCTCTCTCTCTTTCTCTCTCTCTCATTCAGCACCTTTCCCCACACCCTTCTTTCCCCAGGATGCCTGCACCTTTCCCTCTCTCCTTCCCCCAGGCATGTTCTCTATGCCTTTCTTTTCCCTAGGCTCCAAGGGCCCTTCTTTTGCCTCTGTAACTTGTTTCCTGAGCCCACACAGCCCAGCTGGCTCACTTCTTTCATGGCTCACTTATTCTACCTCTGTGACTTTCTAAATAAACTTTTGCTTGTATTTGAGTCTTGGCTCTGAATTATTTCTTAGCCAAAACTCAAGTACTGGGGTTGCTGAACCAAGGTCCAGTTGCCAGTAACATTCTGGCACCGTTTCACCGCTAACATTTTCACCTCACCTGGCCAACTCTCTTATCCCTCTAGTCTCAGTCTAAATCTCACTTCCCTTAGAAAGCCTTTGCCTCCCCCAATCTCCAATCACAGAATTAGGATAATTGTAGTTGCATTTAATCTTCAGAGCCTCAATCAGAATTTCATCTTTAATTATGTAAGTATTATATTTTTAATGTGTCTCTTTTCTACTAAATCAAAGGTTTCTTATCAAGGTTTGTGTCTGTCTTCACCACTGTATTTTTAACACCCAGTGTTACGAGACTAAAGGGGCTCATTTGCCTGCAGCATCAAAGAGCAATAAGACTCAAACAGGAGCTTGCAGCAAAGAAAGTAAGGGTTTATTTTTAGGAAGTGGCCCATGCCTGAGGCAAGTTAGCTAATGCTCAAAGACCTGGCTCCCCAATGGCTTCCAGGGGGTGGGTTATAGTATAGGGAAGGAGCCATTAATCATGATGACTAAGGGAGTTAGGGTTGTGGTCAGGGTCATGGTCTCCACTGACTCGTCGGCACTAGGGTAGGGGTTAGCTGATCATTGCATCTGGTCCTGATGTCAGCTGTGGCGTCACTTCACCTGGTTTCTGTGCTTTTCTGGACCTGGAGCTGAAACACAGCTGAAGCCTAGATGTTATCTCTAGTTTGAGCAAAACAAAACTCTGTCTCTGGGATCAACAGACCCAAGGCTTTGTTCCTAAGATTATTTGATGCTGATCAGAACCTCATTGACCTGAGGGCTTAATGATTAAGGGCGTGGTCCTGCAAGGAAGAAGGAGGCAAGTGAGTCAGGGTGCTGGATGAGACCAGTTTGAGTCAACAGGAAAGGAGAAAAGGACATATTAAAGAAATGACATTTCTATGCAGTTAACAAGCACTGGCATTGCCCCATAATAAGTTCTCTATAAACATTTGCTGAACATTGGAATAAATGAATGAGTGAATGAACACATAAACAAGCAAATGGCCCGGTGGCAAGATGACATTTGGCTAGACGGACCTATAGGAGGGTATATAATTTGTCTTTCCTTGAGCTGTTTAAAATGAGATAGGAAGGGAAATGCAGAAACCAGTCATGACGGACATCTGAAACTCAAGAGTTCCAGACCACAGGCAAATACAGAAGAAATTGTAGCAAGGAAATAAAATGGTTGTAAAGAAACATAGTCAGGAAAAACTGGCTCTAGCAGAACATTTTTAAAAATACCAATAATAATAGTGTAGTAACTGTGTGGTGTCAGGTGGGTAGGCTTATTGAGGTGATTGCTTCATAAGTTATATAAATGTCTAATCACTATGTTACACATCTGAAACTAAAACAGTATTGTATGTCAACTGTAATTAATAAATAAAAATGTATTTTAAAAAGTTTTTAAAGCCCTGGCCAGTTTGGCTCAGCAGTTAGAGTGTTGGTCAGCGGACCAAGGGGTTTCAGGTTCGATTCCCAGTCAAGGGCACGTCGTACCTGGGTTGTAGGTTTGATCCCCAACCCCAGTCAGGGTTTAGCGGGAGGCAACCAATTAATACGTCTGTCTCACATCAATGTTTCTCTCTTTCTCTCTCCCTCTCTCCCTTCTACTCTATCTAAAAATCAATGGATTAAAAAATATTTTTAAAATATACTATCATTTCCCACAATAAACAGGAGCAATTTGACTTTCAAGCAAGCCCAACAGTGCTGGGGCAGCAGTTGTATCTTGCACAGAAACATCACTGAATAAAGGAAGACAGTTTTACGTGTGCTGTTCTTCATTCTTCTGTGTTGGCAACTGACACATAAAGATCAAGGAGAGGGTAAGGACAGTTTTACCACAATTTAAACATGAGATTCAAAAGCCTTAAGGCAAATTGTTGTTGAAAAACCTCTCTGGCTACTCAACTGACTTATTGGACAACCAACAAAAATGAACTCAAGCTCGTGGCCGTATCTGTCATAATAAGTGAGGCAAGAAATAAAAACTAGCTTTTCAAAATGAAGTCAAAAGCTTCAAAAGCATAAAGGAGATCTAAACCAAAAATTTTAAGCTGTGACACTAAACAAAGGAAAAAACTGGCTATATTTTTTATGAATTACAAAAATAAACAAAGGAAGTGGCATACAATCGTTTGTATACACTGCTTTATACACATCTTGCAACTGAAAGGATCAACTTCCAGAGAGGAAACGCATACCAAGGGAAGCTTTTATCATCAGAGCCCAAAGCAGGATCGTTATACAAAGTTTCTAGACTCGAGGATCAAAGAGAGACTCCCCAAAGAAGCAAGATGTAGGGCACTCCTTATATTATCAAAATGACTATATCAGAGAAGACACGGGGAAAAGAAAGATGATGACAGTGATATCCTTCTGAGGAATGTGATGTAATGGGAAGAGTTTGGCTCCTGATGCTCAGTGTACTTGCTATTGTGAAATTAAGAGAGAGGAGGAAAAAAACACCAAACACCAGGCAGAACAAAACAGAATGTAGGTGAATAGTCACCATGGCGATGTTCTGGTTTATACGACACCTCTAGTGCTTCTGGCTTAAATTTTATGACGCCCTTTAAATAAGATCTGATTCAGAAACATTACATTTTCTTCATAGTTGAGAGATTGTTCTTTCAAATGCTCTGTAAGCCATCAAACATTGACCAACACACTATAGCTAGCCAAAAAGATAATCTTTTAAAAAAGTAATTTACCCTTTCATAAGACAAATTTAGAAACCCCACTGAATACTTTGATTCAGAAAACAATAGTATCAGAAGGTAAACCAATCGTTTCAGTAGGAGAAATTGAGGATTGTAAATGCTGAGGCTGGAACCACAGTTTTTCACACCAATGCTTCTCAAACTACATGCAGTAAGGCACCAGGTGTGTTTCTAATCTGTTGCAGACTGACACTTATGAAAAATACAATAAAAATTCATTGCTGTACTAGAAAAATGAAATTTAAAAAAAGCAAAGATAGCCCTGGCCAATTTGGCTCAGCAGTTAGAGCGTCAGCCCACGGACCAAAGAGTCGCGGGTTTGATTGCAGTCAAGGGCACATACCTCGGTTGCGGTTCGGTCCCCGGCCCTGGTCGGGTTGTGTGGGAGGCAACCAGTCGATGTGTCCCTCTCACATGGATGTTTCTCTCTCTCTCTCTCTCTCTCTCTCTCTATATATATATATATATATATATATATATATATATATATATATATATCCCACCCATTCTGTCAGAAAATAAATGGAAAAATACCCTTGGGTGGGGATTAAAAAAAAGAAGAAGAAGAATAAAAAACAAAGACATACTCTGAGAAGCATCAGATAAATCTCATTTAAGGGTCATTCTACAAAACATCTGACCAGTTCTCAAAAACAAGCAAAGTCTGAAAAACTGTCATGGCCAAGAGGAGCCTAGGGAGACATAAAATTAAATGTGATGTGGTGTCCTGGATGGAATTCTGAAACAGAATAAAGACATTAGATAAAAACTAAGTAAATCTGAATAAAGAATGAACTTTATTCATAACAATGTGTCAATATTGGTTCATTCATTGTAACAAATGTATCACACTAATGTAAGGAGATGGCAGTGGGGAAACTGGGTATGGGGCACATGGGAAGGCTCTGTACTACTTCATCATTTTCCTGCAAGTCTGTTCTACAGTAAAAGCTATATTTTAAAAAATGTTTAAACCAAAGACATACAAAGTACCACTCCCCAACATTTAAATTATTACATCCAACAGACATCAAATTACTCTGTTAAATCTCTAAATGCTATAAAAAGTTTCTAAATTCTTACTCTCAATTTCTGTACATAACTCATTACAGACTGGCAGTGGACAGTTTACAGACTGGCACCAGGCCATGGGCCACACTTCCAGGAGCTTTGGTTTAGACCCGTTCTTCCCAAATACCATGGTAAAGTCTTCAGTGGGTATACAGCCAATGAGAAAAACCAAGATAATGAATTAAGCTATCCATAAAGATAATTTAATTTGACATAAAGTACTATCATCCTATGTTCTGCAATTATCTCGTTTACATATATATAGGTTTGTGTGTGAAAGAGAGAGAATCAGAGACAGACACACAGACAAAGACAGAGAGAGAAATAGTAGAAGAGAACAGTTGGTAGTTGCTTTTGCCTACAAATTATTGAAGAGTGGCTTAAACAATAAAAATATTTATCATTTTTCATACAAGAAGCCTGCACTTCATGGGGTTCCAAGGTTAAGAAATTCAGGTGACGTATTTCCAACAAGACCCCTTTCATCCTTGCACTGTGCCATCCTCGATGTGTTGGCTTGTCCCTTAAACCAGATTTTCTCATGGTCCCAGATGGCTGCCACAGGTCCAGTTGTCCCATGAAGATAACAATGTTTTAAAAAGGCTGCCAGTGGTGATTTACCAAGAAACTAAAGAACCTCACACTTTAGGATGCTTCACTTTCATAGGCTCCTTGTAAGATCCTGGAGAGGACCCTAGCAATGCATTCACCTGGTCATATACTTTTGTAAACTGTGAAAAAGCAAAGACAATTTTATACCCTTTTTTTTTTTTTTTAATCCTCACCTGAGGACATTTTTCCATTTTTTTGGTTCAGATAGAGTGGGAAGGAGAGAGAGGAAGAGAGAGAGAGAGAGAGAGAGAGAGAGAGAGAGAGAGAGAGAGAGAGGGAGAAACATCGACGTGAAAGGGACACATCGAGTGGCTGCCTCCTGCACGACCAACCAGGGCCGGGGACAAATTGCAACCGAGGTACGTGCCCCTAGCGGGAACCGAACCCGGGTCTCTCCGGACCGCAGGCCGACGCTCTAACCGCTGAGCCAAACCGGCCAGGTCTATTCCCTTTTTTTTTAAGAGGGCCCCAAAATTGTATAAACTTCAACCCCCACAACCTGGACCCCACCCTGAAGAGCACTTTTTCTTCATGCACCTCTCTTTTTTAAGAGTAAGAAACACATTTCCCAAATCTCTTGGATTATATCTTATTGGCTACAACTTAAGTCAAGGCTCACCCCTAAACAAATCATTGACAGTGGGGTTGGGTTATATAATGCACTTATACGCATCAAGATTCACCCCTTGCTGCAGGGGAGGGCTCAGTGTAACCTGAAGCCTTGCCTACTGGATACCTGAACAAGATTGGGATTCTGAAAACAAGAAGAGCCTAAGTCAGTCACTTCCCTGGTTTCTCCAGAGACCTCCCCATCAGAGTCTTTCACCTGCGGCTTCCTTGACCTGAGCGATCATATCTCAAATATGTCTTACTCCTGCTACAGCCCCTTGAAACCTGGTGATTTCTTCAGAGTCTCTGCTAGGCGCTCATCAACCCTCCACGACACCCTATCGGACAGTGTGTGGGATAGGTGCCCACACCCCTTTCTCTCTCACATCTAGTTCTTGGGAAACATTCTGGCAGGCTTAGCCTCACTGAACATTTATCTGCATCTGGCCAGCCCCACTCTCATCCTTTAGATTTCTGGAACACAGCCTGTTTCACTTGGCGTGGGTGAGGGGCGTCACCCACTAGCCCCACTCGATGTGGTAGTTGGGCAAAGCGCATCGTAGCTGTCTCCACTCCTTTCTCCCTCCACCTGCCTAGACTCTCAGTGTGGGTGAAAGGCTTAAGAGCCATTGAACCCTGTGCTGTGCTCCACTATTTTAATTTAAATTAATCTAAATTAAAAATTCAGTCATACTAACCACATGTCAAGTGCTCAAATAGCTACATGTGGCTTGTGGCTACTATATTGGAAAGCACAGGTATAGAACATTTCTATCATTATAGAAAGTTCTATTAATTCTTAAACATCTACTTTAAAGTTTATGCATGGTGGTCCGTCTCAGAACTTTTGGTATCTGAAACTCATACCTTAAAGCCTCAAGCAAAACGTAATCAACCGTTACCCATACATTTAAAAGTGTGAGATGTATTAGTATAATTAAATATGATTTCCCATGAATTTCATCTCATGCATAATAATTATTACATTCTTAAAGTTGTAAATATTTGCAAGGACTACTTCAGTCAGTTTGCTTCAGCTTATATTCAATTAATGTGATATAATCTGTCTCAGAAAGCATCTTTTCATATCATTTGATGCTGCTTATATTTGTTGAATTTGCATTTTTGAAATTGCTCTGTTATATTTTATGTCCAGTTCACAAAAATGAAATAGTAGCTTAAAGGTGGTTCATTAGAGTGTAAATATAAAGAAAACAACAATATAAACATTATAATTGAGCACAGCTGGTGTGGCTCAGTTGGTTGAGCATCGACCTACGCATCAGGAGGTCCCGGGTTCGATTTCTGGTTAGGGCACATGCCCGGGTTGCGGGCTCAGTCCCCAGTAAGAGACATGCAGGAAGCAGCCGATTGATGTGTCCCTCATCATCGATGTTTCCATCTCTCTCTCCCTCTCTCTTCCTCACTCTGAAATCAATAAAAAAGTTAAATAAATAAATTAAATAAAAAGCTCTTATTTTTAAAAAAATTATAATTGAGAACAACAACACGAATGTAAAAGTGAGCAGAAACAAACATAAAATGTGAGACTACTCATACAGAGATAAGTGAATCTCTGAGTAATTCTGATTTGCCACAAATAACCACAGATGAAAAGTTTGAACAGGAAATATGACGAACTTTTGAAACTGAATGTTACTCATTCATCAGTCTATTCTCTAGGTCTGAACGTGTTGTCTACTTTGAAATGCTGTCAAATAGTAGCATGAATCCTTGTGTAATATTCAAACAAATCATCATGACCACTCAGAGGAACCAATCATCTGTTCTATTCCCAAACAGAAAAAATGCTCTCCAACATGAAAGTGATAAAATTTGCTGCTAGATGGAAACAATGACTCTCACTCATTCTCATGAGTCTTATTAAAGTAGGTACATGTCATGGCATTGCTGAACAATAGTTGCAAAGCAAATGATAAGAATCATATTCAGAGAGAAGACAGAAAAAGCTATCGGCAAAATCCTTTAGTGAAGAATGACTCCATTGTAGACCTAATAATAATGGCACAGTAGTGGAAGAGTAGTTGCTATCAGTTGTGCATACTAGTACTTCACAGTGGGAGGGAATCACTCATGAGTATCAGGATATAAATCAGCTCTTAGCACATTGTGATATAACATGTGAGTGAGAAGTTCTGGATGACTTTTTGTTTTCCTTATGCCTGAAAATCCTTGCTAATCATTCTCTTGGTTACCCAAAGTTCTGTGAGTCATAATCTTACTAGGAAAATGTATGCTGATACCAGCACTCATCAGGCAGGTATGTAACAAGAATGATATTCAAATAAAAGAGGCTGCACCTGAATGCTGATCCACATTTATTCAGAGAGAACAGTAGGCAGTGCACACATGCACACACACACACATGCACACACACTTATATATATCTGTTGGTTCTGTTTCTCTGGAGAACCTGACTAGCACAACCCCTTTGGTGACTTCTACAAAGGCAGATCCCATGCTTTGTGGCATGGCATTTGTCCAGGTCAAGAAGTGACAGGAGGAGTCAGAACTCTGAGGCACATGGGTGCTTGGCCTGGATGCAGGATGGCAGCGAGAGGCTGTGAGAGGCTGGTAAACCCCAGGGAACAGGACCATGTAGGCCACAGTGGAATTTGGTGGCTTTCTTTGTTGCTAAGGTAGACTCAGTGGCTAAGGGTTCAGGCTGTGGCATCCAAGGAAATCTCAGGAGGGACAAAAAGTATGTCTGAAATTGACCTGAATCTAACTTCAGACTCCAATTATCTAGATTTTTAATGTTGAGGGTAAAATACCGGGATTCCTTCAGAAGATTAAATTGTACACAATTGGCTCAATTACAAAGACCTTAAATGTTCACTAACTCTTGATGATTCTTCAGACATCTGGGAGATAAATCAATGATATATTATTCAGCATATTTTAAATCATATTCAAAAGCTGCAACAGTGAATCAATTACTTCCAGAGTCTACTGTGACCAAAGAATGAATTAAGAATTTGTTGTTCAGCCCTGGCTGGTTTGTCTCAGGGGTTGGAGCGTTGGCCCACAGACCAGAGAGTCCCGGGTTTGGTTCCTGCTAAGGGCACATACGTCAGTTGCAGTTTGTCCCTGGCCCCGGTTGGGGTCGTGTGGGTGGCAGCCACTCGATGTGTCTCTCTCACATCGATGTTTCTCTGTCTCTCTGTCTCTCTTTCTCCCTCTCTCCCTCCTGCTCTATCTGAAGATAAATGCACACACACAAAAAAAATGTCCTCGAGTGAGGATAAAAAGAATTTGTTGTTCAAACTTCTGTGTTTGAGTGTGATATACTATAGTCTTGGCATCTGATGGAGCCCTAAAAATAGTTTTCTATTTCTGCATAACATACTGCCCCAAAACTTAGTGGCTTAAAACAACAACAATCATTTATTTTTTACAATTCTGCAATTTGGACAGGGCAAGGCTGGGACAGCTTGTCTCTGAGCCACTGGGCTAGGATGGCTTGCCCAGGGGCTGGACTATCTGAGAATGGCCTTATTCACATGGCTGGCAGTAGGTTCTGGCTGTTGGCTGGGAATACAGCTAGGGCTATCCCTGGGGCACCTCAGTTCTCCTCCACATGGCCAGCCTAAACCTCAGAGGATGATGGCTGGGTTCCAAGAAGGAGCATTTCAAAGGGGCAAAACCAGAAGCTGCAAGGCTTCTTGAGGTCTAGGGACACATTCTGCTATATACAAAGCAAGTTATAGGCCAGCCCAGATTGAGTGAGATAGGCAGTATTCCAAGGTGCCTCCCTTGATCTCGGTACTCAGCCCTCGGGATTGCTCTCATGATGATGTTTTGTGGTAAAGAGTATTTGTTACATGGCAAAGGGATTTGTAGATTAAGACTACTGGTTAAACTTTACTAATTTAAATTATTAATCAACTGAACTGAAGACAAAGCTATTATCCTCGTGGGCCTGACCTAATTACATGAACCCTTTAAGAGCAGAGAGTTTCCTCTGTCTGGTAGCAGAAGGAAAAGTCAAAGCATGAGAGAAATTCAATGAGAGGAATGTTCTCCATTGCTGAGATGTGGAGACAGATGGCAAGAACCTGGCCATGACCTCTAGGAACTAAGAGTGGTCCCTGGACAATAGCTAGCAAGACAATGGGGACCTCAGTCCTACAACCAAAAGGACATGAATTCTGCCAACAATGCAAGGGAGCTTTGAAATGAATCTTTCTTTGGTAGAACCTCTAGATAAGGACACAGCTGGTCAATGCCTTGATTTCAGCTTTGTGAGACCCTGAGCAGAGGACCAGCTAAAATGTGCTGGGCTATTGACACAAGGAGACTGAGATAATAAATGTGTTGTGTTAAGCTACAGTTTGTGGTAATTTGTTATAGCAAAAGAAAACTAATACAATGGGGATAGAGGATGGAATAGACTTTGCCTCCTGATGAGGGAGTAGCAAAGGCTTACTTCAAATGTCTGTGGATGGGGGATGTTGTCATTGGAAAATATAGGGTGCACATCAATCCAAATGATAGCTAGAGTTATCTGAAAGAAAAATCAACACCTGGTGCTGTTCTCAGAAACTTATCATTGTGAGTTTCTGTTTTCTAACTGAGTAGAAATAAATAGTAAGAAAAGAAACCAATGTGACCTAAAGCTCAGGTTACCCCTTATCATGCTGCCTTGACAGAAATTACATATAATATCATCTCTCAGACAAATCTGAAATGATCATCATACATTTTAAATATCTTTTTGACATTTTCACCTAAAATTTTCATGGTCATCTTTTTACAAATTGATTTCAATTTTAACTGTATTGTGATCAGGAATTGTGATTCCAATTCTTTATTGTGTGGTGTTTTTTTTTTATCCTCACCCGAGGACATTTTTGCATTTATCTTGAGATAGAGCAGGAGGGAGAGAGGGAGGAAGAGAGAGAGAGAAACATCAACGTGAGAGAGACACATCGAGTGGTTGCCACCCACACGACCCCAACTGGGGCTGGGGACAAACTACAACCGAGGCACATGCCCTTACATGGAACCAAACCTGGGCCTCTCTGGTCCGCAGGCCGACGCTCTAACTGCTGAGCCAAACCATCCAGGGTGTGATTCCAGTTCTTTAAAATCTATTGTGACTTGAATTGTGGACTATTAAGTCATCAAATTTCACAGGGTTCTGTGTGTCATGAAAAGAATGTGCATTCTCCAATTATTTTATGTCCATTAGATTGAGCTTGTTAATTGTCTTATTCAAAAATTATTTATCTTTACTGATATTTTCATCTACTTGGTCTATTCATTACTGGGTGAGTGGGCTAAATTTCCCACTATTATGAAGGATTTATCTACTTCTTTTTATAGTTCTATCCATTTTTGATTCATATATTTTGAATTTATATGATTAAGTACATTCAACTTCAGAATTATTATAAACATCCTTCTGGTTAACTTGTGTGTGTATATTACATATACACACATATATAAATACACGCACATACACATACATGCTTGGGGTAGCCAGCTTCCAAAATCGCGCCTATTATCCCTACCTTGGTGTTTACCCCTGTGCAGTCCCCTTTCACACTGTGCCAGGGTTGGCCGTGTGACCAGAAGAATAGAGCAGAGGTGATGGTATGTCACTTCTGAAATTAAGTTATAAAACAATATGTTTTCTATTTTGGGTGCTCTCCTGTACTTGCTCTTACTTTCTTTCTCACTACATTCTCCCGGGATAGCACGCTGCCATGTGTTATCAGCTTTATGGAGAGGCCCATGTGGTGGAGAACTAAAGCCCCCAGTCAATTAATAGTCAGCAAGGAACTGAGACCTGCCAGCAGCCATGAGGTGAGCTTGGCAGGGGATTCTCCAGCCTTGAGATGACTGCAACCCCATGAGAGACCCTGATGAGGGTCAAACCACCCAGCTAAGCCACTCCTCGATTCCTAATCCCGTCTTTAATGAAACAGGGAAATACTATCATTCCAAACGGCAACCATGAAGAATACTTGCCAAACACTTTCAAATTGGATCAGAAATAATGGTGAACCCTGAGAGCCTTGGACCTCAGGCATATGTATTTCTACGAATAGGTGATAGTTCCAAAGAGTCTTTGATTAAATCACCGAGATTGAGGGACGAGGGGAG
Source organism: Tadarida brasiliensis (assembly GCA_030848825.1). NCBI lineage: Eukaryota > Metazoa > Chordata > Mammalia > Chiroptera > Molossidae > Tadarida > Tadarida brasiliensis. The sequence continues at coordinate 205,409,212 of CM061257.1, read as the reverse complement.
ACCATGGGAGAAGCAGTCAGTGCCCTGCGGGAGACACCAAGTCTGCACTGTAAGGTGGCAGGGGCTGGGGACAGCTGAAGGAGGGACCACGATAACAATAATTCATGTTGTCTATAACCTGGTCTGATAGCTGAGAGAGAGATGGTTGAAGGGATTTTCCAGAGGTAGTTTAAGGGATTTTACTGATCACACCACGCTCGCCTCCTGAGAGTGTCTGAACCCTGGGAAAGAGGAAGTAGTAGTCATAGGGCGCAAAGACCACACCACTTCACTCTTCACTTTCTCCCCGCACTAGTCTCCCCCTGTTGCCATCAGAGATAAACCAGTCCAGACCCTAAGCATATATTCTTCAGGAAGAAAGAAAAGAGTAAAGAAATGTAGTCAAACTTCAGATAAAGAATATGTACAAAAGAGGAATTATGCAAGGAAATAGGAAGGGTTCAAAAAACAATAGGGGCAAAAAGCAAGCCAGCAGAGCCGAGGAAAAGTAGATTTAATAGGAATAAAAACATTACCAAAACAACAGTGCATGAGAATAAAGTGGACAAATCACAACAGAGGATATAAATCACAGGCTTTTTCTTAAAGAGATGGAAAGGGGCAATGATATAAAAAATAGCAGAGACGAAAGATATAGAAGCCAAAAGAGATCTAACAGACACATATTTGATATTCCTGAAAAACAGAATCAAACAAATGAATTTTTAAATGTTTCTAAAAAAAAATAACAGAAGAAAAAGATTCCAAAATAAAGATTTGAATCTTCAGGACAGAAAGCCATGTGAACGAGGAAGGACCAAGATAGAATGCCCCAAACCAAGACTTAGCCTAATGAAGGATAAAGGACCCGGAGAAAAGCAAAAATTACATACCAAACAAAATGAAAAAGTTACACACAACAGACAAAAGTCAGGCAGCCCTCTGGCTCGCCCCCCAAAATTCTGTTCCAGCAGACAGAGAACACTGCTTAGACAGATCTATAAGAAAGCATGACCTAAAACATTTATATTCAGCAAATTTCCTCCTCATATAAAAAGACAAAAAACAGACACTCTCCAGGACGAGAGGATTCAAACAAAACATTCCCTGTGAGCTCTTCTGGAGAAAGAAAACAAAACTCTCTGATGATAAAATCCAGTCATCCAAAGAAGGGGAGAATCAAAACAACAGATTCAGAAATGAAGGGGGCCCTGGTAAAATGATTGGTGAGTAGACTCTGGTGACAGACAGCCTGGGCTCCAGTCACATCTCTGTGTGACCTTGGACAAGTCCTTTAAGCTCTCTGAACCGAAGTTTCCTCATGGTGAAATGGGGACAGTAGTTGAACTTCAGACTGAAGATTTTCTAAGACTTCATTCGGCTCACATGTGTACCGCACCTAGAACAGTGCCTGGTACAGACAAAGAGCTACGAGCGAGGTGTGGGTATGCTAATATTTTATTTTAGAAGTAAGTCTGAACAACCATGGGCTGTTGCTACAAATCAGGCTATTGAGGACCTCAGAGAATTGCTGGGAAGGTTAGAATCCTTGAAGTCTTCCCAAGAACATCCAAAACACTGCTACAAACTAGTCTAGTGAGGACAGCCTGTTGCCACAGCCAAGGACCAGCTGCCACAACTTATGACCCCAACACCCCAACACTGGACACTGTTGGCCACCACTAGCACTGCGGTCCCTGGTGCTCCTGAAGGTTGCTCTCGCTGAGTGGCCGTGAGAGCGTGCACCAGATGGGTGGGCTCAATCACATCCACACCCAGGTGCAGGGGAACCTGGAGGGGGGTATCTGCACGTTCAGCTCTGTGGTGGCAGGTGGGCTCTGGCTCCTACCCAGGTTCACGTGGAGGAGAATTTCCCTTGGACAATAAGAGGACTCAGATGCTGGGCACCTTGAAAGTAGGACGTATCTCCTCTTCAGTGAAATAAGGCAATCTAACTCGAGAGGGAGAAGAGCGTGGCCCTGTTCACAGAACACCAAAGTGCAAATGCTCTGCCACTGTGGACGAGTTAATTAAGCTCAAGGAGCCTCGGTTTCATCTGTAAATGGAGATGATAATAGTACCACTCTCACAGTGCTGTCGTGAGGATTAAATGAGCTAATTTATTAAATGAGTTAGTTCAAATGCTCAGGAAAGGTTAGATATTAAAGTAATTCTTTTTACATTCCACCCCTTCACTGCTCAATGTCAATAGATACATCTCTTCACATACTTATAATCCCCAAAATTAAATCATCCTATGCAAACAAAAATATACTCACCTCTTCTTTATAATCTCAAAACTGAAACAGTTACTACATCCAGCTTTGAGACCAGGATATCTGGGAGGTGCCCATTTCTCTTTTGTTCCATCACAGTTCTTATTGGTATTTAAAGTTAATGCGCTCATATATAACTGTGGGGGGAAGGGAGAAGAAAGAAGAGGGGCGTTCGAGTACGTAAGCATCTCCATGACACAGCAGAGAAAACTTGTGTTGCTAAAATTGTTCTATTTCTGAAATGCTGTGTAAATACCACAGTTGATATTTATGTCTTATTTTTCCACCACCTAGTTCGTGGTCCCTTGGCTTTCTACCAGGGATTTTTTACCTGATGATGTGAACCAAACCTTAAATTCTGTGGGATCTGAGCCTTTTATGATCCAGTCTCTACCGAGTTACTGTCGTGCTCCACTTCCTCTTACCGTTGGCCAGCCCAGAGGTTCCCGCGAGTCCGGTCCACACTCCTCATCACTGTGAGTTGCCCACTGAGTTCTCTGGAAGCGACCAACGCCGGTGATGTTAAGGGACCAGAAGCAGAATTGAGCAGAATTGAACTGTGTGCCATCCAGGCAAAGCCTCAGCCAGCCTGGTGGGGAGCTGTGGGGGATCATTGGCCCTCATGGGCTATCCCAGGAAGGGTCAGGCCCTGGGCAAGGCAGCTCTTCGCAGCTGAGAAGGAAGCGACAGCTGAAAGCAGTCTCCTGACGAACTTCCATTAGCTGGGTGGCAAGTTCTTTCGAAGGGATCTGGGTGACTCATCTCCCTGTTTTCCGCAGGCAGCAATCCCATTTCCCTTCAAGAGTCAAGCATGGTCATCCCATCTACGTGGTAAACTCCTCTTTCTTTGTTCACTCAGTGGCAGGCGGAGACCTCGCCGTCCAGTCCATTAGAACCGTAGTTGCACCTGCTGGGAGAAGCATTCCTCCCGCACACGGGTCATCGAGCATCGCGGTCAGAGGCGCCTCCTCCACGCATTTGGAGCACACAGCTCAAAACACAGTATTGTAGTTTTAGGAAAACAGAGATTGATCTGTTCGTGTTGTAGAGAAAAACTGTATGTTAGTCAAATTGTGGCAAATTGAATTGTATTTTAAATGCAATTGGGGAGCTCATAATGTAAAGTAAATTATTCTACAAGAGGAAAATTATTTTTATTAATCAAATAGTCACTTTTTCACCCTCTAACTTCATTTTCCCAGCTGCTCTCCACCCCTAGCAAAATTAATATATTTTATTCATTAACTTGTTTGATATTGAGTTTTAAAAGTAACACACACTGGCACTGTTATCCACAATTTAATATCCCATAATGTTTCCTGGAAATAGTGATTTCTTATTCCTAATGAGATAACTAGAGTTTATGAAATTATCCCAGCAGGAGGCTATAGAAATGTGAATATAAAACCTTTCCATTAATGAACAAGAAAAGTTAAATAAATGTCCCAGTGAAAGGGCCCCAAGCACTTAGTCTCATTAAGAAGAATTCACAGTGGCCCGAAGAGTTCAGTGGAGATGTGTACACAAATAGTTTGGTACCATGGAAGATGGAATGTTTTAAGACTTTAGGAGTAAAATGAGTCCATTCTTTAAATCATTGTGATTTGATTTTTATTTTTATTAAAAGAGTCTGGTTCTAACAGACTCTTTGAATTCCTCTTAATTTTACCAAGACTTTGTAACTTTTGCTTTGCAATGTTCTATAGCATTGTTCATTACTTCAACATTTTCTGTGTGTCAAACCAAGGGGTTATAAAATACTGTCCTCCCCGCAAGAAGCTCACAGTCTTTTGGGTTTACAGAAAAGAAAGTAAAAAATTATACTGGTCAAACATGTTTTTTAAATGTTAGCAGTGCCCTAGGAGAGGTTTGCACAAAATTGCCTGAAAGAGGGCGGTCAGGAAGGAGGCACGTGGACGTGTTATTCAAGCCAAGGTGTAAGGCTATGTCGAATTAGCCAGAACAAGCTTCTATTGCTCCTTCTTGACATTTCAGTTGTGAGAATGGTCCTTCAGTTTGCCCTGTGGAGAGATAAGGATTTGGCTTATTTCACCCCTTCCTCGTGCACTGCCCCTCCCGTTCTGCCAACCCCACTGAGAGAACCACACCATAATTTTGGTTAGATCAACTTCATTATTTACAGTTCCGATGCAAATGCTATTCATATTCATAGTTGAGTCACTGGCATGTCATGATAACGTGTCCTTTCTTTCCTTATTAAATATTGTTTTCCTTTCATTTCTTGGTTTTAAGCCACAGATTCTCTAAGTCTCTAAATTTCCACTCCAAAAAGAATTTTTTTGTTGTTAATCCTCACCCGACGACATTTTTTCATTGATTTTTAGATAGAATGGAAAGGAGAAAGAGAGAGAGAGGTGAGGACAGAGAAAGAGAGAGGGAAACATCGATGTGAAAGAGACACATCGTCTGCTTGCTCTCTCATGACCCCAACCAGGGCTGGGGATCGAACCTGCAACCCAGGTACATGCCCTTGACCAGAGTCGAACCCAAGACCCTTCAGTCCACAGGCCCACGCTCCAACCGCTGAGCCAAACCAGCCAGAGCTCCACTCCAAATTTTTGATATATCAATTTTTGTATTGATGTATCTTCTTCATCTGTCCTAGAGTCTTATGACAAGCTCCAAATTCAAACTGGTGGCACTTCCTGCTGGTGCCATCAGCCTGGACGGCAGCAGGCAGAGGCTGGGTTTCCCTTCACTCTCATGCTGAGAACAACCTTTGCTCCCTCCTGGGTTTACTATCCTGTTATCTTCTCTCTTAATTTACTCCCTCATGTAGGGAGACGCATCTCCTGATACCTCAAGGAAGGGTGTATGAGAAGTAAAATGGTTGAGACCTCTCATCTTTGGAGATGGGACTGGGGGGCAAGATAGGTTATAAAGGAGCATGAGGACACTTTGGGGCAAGAGGGACATATTGATTACCTTGATTGTAGAGATGGTTGCATGGTTGTATACATAGGCAAAACTCATCAAACTGTGTGCGCTACATTGCATGTCAATTATATCTCAATTAAGCTGCAAAAAAATAAAAAGAGGGAAAAAAAGATATGCATATACAATTCAAAAGTTGATTCACTTATGTTTTAGCAAGGCTGTGGGGAAGCAGGTACTCTTATACAGTGCTGGTGGGATGCAAATGGTACAACCTCCAGAGAGAGGAATTTGACACTATCTAGCCAAACTACAAATGCATTTAAACTCTGGCCCAGCAGTCCCACTTATAAGAATGTGTACCAAACATACGTTGGCAGAAATACAAAATAATGTCTGTACAAAGCTCTTTGTTGAAGCACTATTTGTAATAGCAAAAGATTGGAATTGATCTAAATGTCCATCAGCAGAATATTGATAAATAATGGTACAGCTACACAGTAAAGCTCTACTCAGTTGAAAAGAAATAAAGAAGGTCCAATATACTGCTATGGAGTGATCTTCAGGATGTATTGGTAAGTGAAGATACCAGCTTACGAAACATTAAGGATATTTGTGCTTTGTTTTCCTGGAAATGCTCTATAGTTTGATTTGGGTGGTGGCCACATGGGGTGTATAAAATGTAAGACTTCACTGAGCTACATATTACCATATGTATGTTAAACCTCAATTTAAATTATAAAAACACAGATGGGAGTAGATTAGGTCAGGAGTGGGAGAAGAGGAGATGGACACAGTGAGACTTGGCCATGAAGACGCAGCACTGAACCAAACAGGATGCCAAGGGAGAGGTTTTCTCTGTCTCCTTTCCTCTTTCCTTTCTGCCTTCCTTTGCTCCTTCCTTTTCATAATGGAAAAGACTTAAGCATATGTAAAAGCTGATGGTTGATGAGAAAGACCAGTTGAAAAGTAAAGTTGACTCCATATAGGAAAAAGAAAGTATAATCAATAGTGTAAGGTCCTTGGAAAGTTGGGAGGACATGGGAATCAAAATATAAAATCCTTAGATAGAAAAAAGAGACATTTCCACCATCCCAACAGGGGAAAAGGCTAGAAAGGAAGCAGCTATAGGAGAGTGTAGGATTGGAACACCAGGCACAACTGTACTTTGTAGAGGAGTAGGTGGGTAGGCAGTGGGAGCGGACAGAGGTGGCTGAAACTCTTACATTAATAGGATAAAGTGGGCCCTAGATGGTTTTGCTCAGTGGTTAGAGCATTGGACCATGGACCAAAGAGTCTTGGGTTTGATCTCGGTTAAGGGCACATACCTCAGTTGCAGGTTTGATCCCTGGCACTGGTAGGGGTCATTCGGGAGGCAACCAGTTGATGTGACATCAATGTTTCTCTCTCTCTCTTTCTCCCTCCCGCTCTATCTGAAAATCAATGGAAAAATATCCTCAGTTGAGGGTTAAAAAAAATGAGATAAAGTTAATAATTTGCACAGCTTGTAATCATTATTTTTATATCTGCTTTAATGTATTTCAATATGAAAAAATTACTTTTCTATTAAAAGTATGTATACGAATGCAACATATTTTTTAAGGTTAAAGAGGGTATGATGCATGAAGTTAACACTGTTAGATTTACCTTATTCTGCTATAAAGGTGAATAAAAGACAACACTGTTGCATTGGATAGAGTCCAGATTTAACCACTGAGATTATTATTTTTATCTGCATTAATGAACTTCATTTGACCATTAAGCAGCCTCTGTTAAAACTAATTACATCTCTACTGCAGAAAAGACATTGATCATAATAAAGGTCCTGGATGTTAATCACATCAAATGTGTATTTCTATTCTTTAAACTTCATAATAAGATTTCTACCATATATAGTAAAAAGAATAAAGAATAGCCATTATAACTTGATAAATAGAAAAGGTCTCCATTTTCTCTCTCTTCATTTCTTAGACATTTAAGAACAATAAAAAAGTAGGTATCTGATATAAATCGAATTAATGTTTTTGCTGCCCATCCTCAAAGGGGGATTATACTTGCCCACCTCCTTGACATTAGTCTTGGCCAATGAAATGTGAGTGGAAGTGACATGAGTTACGAGCAGAAGCTTTACGAGCCAGTGCACAGTTCACCATGACCTGTCTCCTTCTGCCACAGACCAGCAATGTTCTAGATGGACCCTGCTGTCAGCCTGACTCCCTGAATAGAGGTGGCACAGAGCAGAGCTTCAGCTGATCCTTAAAGGACTCATGGCATGAGCAAGAAATACCAAGAGTAAGGGGGTCATTTGTTACCACAGCATAACTCAGTTTGTGCTGACTAACACAGGAGTCACATTCTCTACCCTCGATTCATGTTTCCCAAACTGGCAACTGTTAATGAACAGAAATAGAAGCATAAAACTCCCTCGATAGAAAGTCTAGAGCAGTGGTGACAAATTAGCTGCATCTCTCACGTCAACTCTAACGGACTCGTGACAGCAGCTAGAATGAACTCTGTAGAGAAGGGTTCTGAAGCCATGTCCTCGCCCAGAAGGAAAGGGTGCCCTATTTCCTTGTCTGTCTTCCAGAAAAGGCGGTGCCCACCTCTGGCCCGTGAAGCAGTCTATGCTCACTATCATTTCTGTTAGTTCTCTCATTTGTGCAAGAGGCATTATTTTTTTCAATACCCCCAGAAATAAACAGAAGCTAGTTCCCTAAAATATTTAGGTCAATAAATAATTTCATTTTATTTGCTGATAAAGGGAGAAAACAAAATGTTTCTATCAGAGCAAATCACAGAATTTCTCCTCAGGCAGAGACTGCCTTAGTTAGAAACATCTTACATGGATTTTTTTAGTTATTAGGATGGATCTCTAGGCCAAATATGGATGGTTTGCGGAGAAAGATAAATAGTTGAACTGTTTTGTATCAGAAATGCACAGTAATTGTTGGAGCTGTCACTGAAGGAACCAGGAGGAATTGGGAGAGGTCAAGAAGAGGGTCAGAAGGGTCCAGCCACATGGCTGGAGGCTGGGGAAGAGACAACCCCAGAAAGTTCCCCGGAGGACGGAATGGCTGAAGGACTTTGAAAACTGAAATGGTTAAATATTCCGTTGCAAGTGTTTTGCCCTTCTATGCTGTATTGTAACATCCCGAACCCTAACACATACACACACAGTGTTATGGGTTGACCTGTAACCCTCTCCCCAAACACATATGTTGACGTCCCAACACCTCCCATACCTGAGAATGTGACCTTATTTGGAAAAAGGGTTGTTGCAGTTGTAATTAAGACAAGGTCATACTGGAGAAGGGTGGGCCCCTAATCCAATGTAACTAATGCTCTCACAAAAAGAGGAAATTTGGACACAGACACACACACATAGGGAGAACGTCATGTAAAGAACAGAGTTATGCTGCCACAAGCCAAGGAACTACCAGAAGCCAGGAGAAAGGCCTGGAACAGATCCTTCCTGGTGCCTTCAGAGGAAGCACAGCCCCACCAACACCTTGATCTCAGACTCTAGCTTCTAGAACTGAGACAATACATTTCTGTTCTTTAACCACTCTGTGTTACTTCTTATAACAGTCCTAGGACACCACACACACAGGCCATTGCCCAAATCTCCGGGAAAGTCTGCAGCACACACAGCTGTGCACCAGGAGTCAGTAAGCAGACACGATATGCAAAAGGAACAGGGCATGCAGGAGACAGAACACAAAGTGGGGACCGACAAAGCAGTGGAAGCAGAGACTAGTGACAGAGGGAACACAGTTTCCTTCCATATGTGCCAGCAAGAATTCTCAGAGCTACTGGGAAAGTATCTGGCCTATTTATAAGGGATGGAGATTTGAGACAATTTTTACTAAATCCTAAAGGACCAGAGGAGCTCAGCAAGCTGGGAAGTTAGAGACATCTCGTGGCTGACATCTGGCCCACACAACTAATGAAGTCAAGTGGGTGTCTCTAGTTCACACTGTCAGTGAGGAGTGTGTAAGTCATGAGCAATGAAAGGAACACGGCTCACTGCACCATCCCTGAAAAAAAGCAGTCCAGGCTGCTCTGTCCTTGGCCTAATGCTCATTATCCCCTGCTCAGAGATAATGAGTTTGCTGCTTTGTGGGCTTTGGAGGTAAGGGAAGAGATGAGCTTGGTTTAATGCCTGCTGATTCATAAGACACAGGGGCCCTGCCTGCCTCTAATGCAATGTGTGCAGTTGAGTCGGGAACGATTTCTATTTCCTCTCCAGCAAAAAGAGGTTGCTAAGGAAGGCCAGCTAAGCATCCAGAGACAGAGACCTAAGAACTCCACCAGGGGGTGGGGGATGGGGGTAAGGAAGGAGCAGGTACATTGCCTCTTAGCCCTCCGCTTTTAGCTCCTCTGCAAGCAAGCTGTTGCCAAACAGCATTAGAGCTGCTGCTGATTCCTATCAGATGGGAATTACTCGAAGCATAGCTCGTGTTTGTGGAAGGCTGTCTATCCCACTTAGGCATTAAGTGGATGCAAAAGTGAATCAACAGCCTCCCACTCCTTGAGGAGTGGGTAATCCAGAAGGGAGTGTAAACAATGAAATACAGGACAAGTTTAAGTGAAACATTGACCAAACTGTGCAAAAATTACATGGTATGGGTATGCAGAAGAAAACTGCCTTGGCTGTTTCTTGGCAGATCAAGGAAGGCTGCGTCTGAAGGCCAGGAAGAACCAGGGGCAGGGAATCGGAAGTGATATTTCCAAATGATGGAAATGTAGGAGCAATGAGGAGTTAGTGCTTTTTCAGAGCCTGGAAGTGTAATTTGGAAACTAAAGACAGAGAGGTTTTCTTATTTTTTGTTGTTGTTGCATTTACTTTTCTTTCTTTCTTTCTTTCTTTCTTTCTTTCTTTCTTTCTTTCTTTCTTTCTTTCTTTCTTTCTTTCTTTCTTTCTTTCTTTCTTTCTTTTAATTCCAAGCTCAGGAATGTGTACTTTATTCTAAGCACATGGGAAAGCAATGCAGAGTTTGCAAGGTAATCTGTGTTCTAGATATATATCTGCAATTTACAGGTTCAATCAATAATGAACACCCAGCACTCTGCCAGGCACCACAGGGCCAAAAGGAAGACCACAGTCCTTACTCTAAACGGCTACAAACAACGAGATGATGCACAGACCCAGAGTCAGAGAGAGCTAGGGAAGAGCACTGATAAGCCAACGGGTCAGAGCCTGGGCTCTAGCAGGAAGTTAGAAAAAGAAAGCAGATCAGGAGAGGCTTAATGAAGGGAGTGAGCCTGGGCTGAGCCACAAACCAAGTTTAGGATTGGGATGTCAGAAACAAGGGAGATGTACATTCTGGGGTTGAGCAGGAGGAAGGTGGGACAAAAGCAGCATGCACCAAGGCTGATAGCAGTGGGCTTGTGGCTTGGGGCTTGGGGAATACTGCCCTAGCCTCATAAGTTTTGCAGACAGTACCACCCAGGATTCTGTATCAAAGCCATTGCCTATCCCCAAACCAACAGAGGTCAAGGCTCCATCAGAGGACCCATTGTAGTCACTCTTTCCAATACAACCAAACCTGGAGATGCAACCAGGAAACTGCAGATTGCAACCTGATGCTAAAACACACTTCTGTTTCTTTGAGAAACATCACGAGCCCTGGCCGGTTTGGCTCAACGGTTAGAGCATCAGCCTGCGGTCCAGAGAGACCCGGGTTCGGTTCCCGCTAAGGGCATATACCTGGGTTGCAGTTTGTCCCTGGTCCTGGTTGGTCGTGCGGGTGGCAGCCACTCGATGTGTCCCTTTCACGTCGATGTTTCTCTCTCTCTCTTCCTCTCTCTCCCTCCCACTCTATCTGAACAAAAAATGAAAAAATGTCCTCAGGTGAGAATAAAAAAAAAATAAAAATGAAACAGCACGAGTTCATCAGCCTGGAAAGTCCTCAAACGTTCTTGAAGGTGATGTCCAGGAAGTTCTAGGTCAGAGCCTGGGCTCTAGCAGGGACCAGAGGAGAAATGTTCCTACAAAATCATGACACAAAGTGAAAAACCAGCACGCACTGGGCAAATGCTGCACGTATGCCCCAAACTGAATTCTCCCACATTAGTAACATTGAAAAAAATAATAATCCCCTATGTCGGAGGTGGTGTGGAATCTGGGAAAATCCCAAGGTTGAATCCTGGCAGCACTGCTCACCGTGTGACCTCATTGTTTTGAGCTTCAGTTTCCTCGCCTCAGAAAGGAGGATAACAGCACCTGCCTTGCAGTTCTGACACAGAGGTGAAACGAGATAACGTAGGCAAAGCACCTCGCATGACAACTGGCATTGACTAAGCCCTGGGTAAACTTGGGTTCCTCTTCTTTCCTCCCACTGTTCTCAGGTTATAAAGCCAGATCAAGAGGGTTGGTATGATTTTTGAGAAACTAACCACAGGAATATGATGCTAATGAGGCTTGAAGCCTCAGACCATATTAAAGGTCTCCAGGGCACTGGTAAAGTGCCACTTCTGACATGGCTCTAAGATTTGTGTCTGTTCCAGATGTCACAGCTTGACCAAGGCTGCCTCTCCATCACCCTTTGGCATCAAATGGCAAGACAGTATCTATATAACAGGACGCTGGAGTGAGGCCAGCACAGCAGCCCTGAAACCCTGCCTCCTGCCCCAGCTCAGGCAGGGCAGGAGCCAAGGAGAGGTGACAGAGGGTACCGAAACAGTTTCCAAAGGTTTAGCTCATACAGGAGGAGCAGAGAAGGTAAAAGAAACGCCCCTAAGATTAGTAAAGGAAAGTCCTCAATGTAGAACACAGCCTGGCTGCCAGGAAGCCAGAGCAAGTTAATATTCAACTTGACAGCCAGCCAGAGATTTGAGGTAGCTCAGCTGAAGTGTGGGTGTTATGCAGCCCAGAAGACAAACACGTACACAATAGCAGGTAAAAGATGAATCAAACGATTTAGCAAGTCAGATTGAGAATCTATAGATTGCCAAATCTCGGATTCCCACGAGATACTTTCCCTCTGTCCCTTCTCTTCATTCCCACACCCTTGCTCTAATTCAGGCCCGTATTACCTCCTTCCAGCTCAGGGACACCTTCATTTTCTGTATATACAACTCTCATCAAGTTCCTCGTGGCTCACCCAATAAAATCTAAATTTCCTAGCCTGACATTCAAAGCCCTCCATAATGTGACCCCATCTTAAACAGCCTGTCTCCTTTAGGATCCTTACGTTTCAGCCCAACCAAAATAGACACACTCAGACCTCAGCGTCTTTCCATGGCAGCGTCTCTGCTTGAGCTGTGGTTTCCCAGGGATCCTCACATACCCTTTGTGCTTGTTTCCCAAGGCTGCCATAACAAACTACCACAGCTTGGGTGGCTTAAAACAACAGAGATTTATTCTCTCACAGTCCTGGAACCCACGAGTCCAAAGCCAAGGTATTAGCAGTGTTGGTTCTGAGGGAGAATTTGTTCTACGCCTCTCTCCTGACTTCTGACGCCTACGAATAATCCTTGTCATTCTTCAACTCAGGTCTGCCAATCTCTTCCCGTGTCTTCAGATGGCCTTCGTCTCTGTGTGTCTGGGTCTCAAACCTCCCTCTGCCTTTCTCTTATGAGCACACCTCTCATTGGAGTTAGGGCCCACCCAAAATCCAGGATTATCTCATCTCAAAAGCCTTAACTTAATTACATCTGCAAAGACTCTTTTTCCAAATCAGGTCCCATTCACAGGTTCTGGGCAGATAGAGGTGTCTTTTGTAGGGGGCCACAATTCAACCCCCTGCATTCTTGAAGACTTGGCTCTGCCTCTGTGAAGTATGCTCTGATACCTAACTTCCACAGACCTCGGTCTCCTCATCTTCGAAACTGAGATGGTAATTACATCTACTTACAGCATTGATGCGATAAAAAAGTTTTCAGAGACTTACAGTGCCTGCACATAGTAGGTCGTCAGTCAGTGCCACATTATCATCATCTCGACTGTTGTTGTGTCATTTTCTTCCCTACTGTGTTGTAAGTTCCTTAAAGGCAGGTGTCTGACTCCTCCGTGGCATCTAAGGAGTGTCTTGCACAAGTCATGGATGAGTGACCATCTGAGGGAAGAAATGACATGTAAGTTGTCTTGAAATAAAACAGTGAACGCAGAGACATGTTGGGAAATGTTATGAAGAGAGGGAGCCCTCTATCCAACTCTCCATCAGCAGTGAAGTGCTCGGGTCTTCTCGCAAGGTGGAGAGTCTCTCCTTAGTCACTCCCAAGATTGTTGCCAACGGTTACTCCCTTTGATTTACAAGAAGCACAACTTGGAGCTTTGCCACTCGGGCCCTTCTGAGTGAGTATAGCGTCTCTAAAGCAGAATTCATTTTCGTAAAGAACAGCATTTGTGGATTTGTCATCATGGTAATTATGTCTTATTATTGCCATTGTTCCTCTTAGCACCGACTTGACTGAAATAGGAAGGAAAATGGGGTGGGGGAGGGGCTGACTCCTGGTTGAAGGGAAGAGTGACTCAGTGGCCCTCGGGAGCCTTCTCTCAGGAACTGGGTAGGTGTGCTGACTCACCTTGGCCTCCTCCCAAACCTTGCCCCCTCGAGGCCTCTCAGGAGTCGTGGAAGCCGTTAGTGGTACTGCTGTCCTTCTCCCCCGCACAGTCCCACGGGCTGTTTGGTAAAGTTGCATCTAAAGGGCCAAGACTCCTGAGGGATGGTTCTGTGTTTTGTTTTAGCATACTCTGAAATTTTCTAAAAGATTTTCACTATTAGAAATGAGGACTGGTAGTCATTCCCACCTGGCTGCAGATACTATGCCTAGCCAGCTCACCACCACTGACAGGGCACGTGTTATGTGACAGGCACTGTACTACGTGCTCTACTGATTATCTCATGTGACCCTACCACAGCTCTAGGGGAGACCGATGACCAGCTCCATTTCACCGGGGACAAAGTTAAGGCTTACAGATATGACATAACTTGCCAAAAATCACAATCCTCGTGTGCAATTAAGCAAATATTCAACCTGAGGTCTAACTCCCACGCCAGGCTCCTAACCATGCACTCCACTGCCCCCTACATGCATCCACACAGTGGGAAAGGCAGGGCTCTCTCCAGAACTGCAACAATGAGGTACACTTGAGATTGAGGTAGTGAATGGAATCAATAGTCTTCTTCTGACATTTCCCAGGTTGGAAACATTGAGGCAGACCCTTCACAGATGGGTAAACAGCTGAAATCTCAGAAGTTATATTTGATTTTGCATAATAAATGTAAATGTGTTTCAAGTTTCCACAGAATGTCTATCAGAATTAAATTTTTAAATGTTAATACTTGGGGAGGAAGGATGGTATTGGAGGCATTCTGAACCGGACTAATTATATAGCATAAGTGCGGATGTGTACAGAGACTCATATTTAGTGAGGGGTGTACAAAGGAAGTTCAGTGAGAAGGCAAGCTGGCCTCCCAAACAAATATTGTGAAACCGAATCTGCTGCGGGGACAGATAGCTGTCATCTGGGCTCAGACTTCCCTGAAGGTGTTCAGTTTGGGAAACGGCAAAGCCACTCTCTTCTGCACAGAATCAGTGCTGATGGATCTGGTTCTGTTTCCACGTAACAGTGGCCCAAACTATGCTCATCAATAACACTTTCTATTTATAATATGCTTTTAAAAATAGTGTATTCTTTCATGTAGAAACTCTCTGATGGTAGATGTCCACATGGAAAGAAAATAATAGGGATTGAGTCAAAAAGAGAAACCCTGGCTGGTGTGGCTCAGTGGTTAGAGCGTCGGCCTGTGGAGCAAGGAGTCGCAGGTTCGATTCCAGTCAAGGGCATGGGATTCCGATCAAGGGCATGTACCTCAGCTGCGGTTGTCCCCGGCCCTGGTCGGGGTCATGCGGGAGGTAACCAGTTGATATGTTTCTCTCACAACAATGTTTCTCTCTTTCTCTTTCTCTTCCTCTCTCCCCCCCCCCCCCCCCCACTGTATCTGAAGATAAATAGAAAAATATCCTCGGGTGAGGATTTAAAAAAGAGAGAGAGAGAGAAAGGAACTTGTGAAATTTTAATTCTTCTCTTTAATTTTACATGAAATTGAGCCATTTTCCTGGGGAAATTTCAATGCAGCAAGTCTTCTTTAACCCAGTGTACAGGCCACCTGAGAAGGGAAGGGCAGCGCTGTCGGGGAGGCTCTGCGGTGGTTACCACGCAGGGTTTCAGCGCACTGGCTTGGGAAGCCAAGGTAAGGTGACCAAGGTTGTTTTTGACAGTGCTCTCGTCCATGCCTTCGTGATTAAGACATCACACAGGCTCCTTCCCAGATGCTGGCGTTTATGCTCCACAGCCACTGAAAAGGGGAAGGATGAGTTACTGTGAGATATTTTTATTTCAAATGATTACTGAAAGGACAAGAATTCATCAAATTTTGATCTAGACAAGACCTTCAAGAAGTGCTCAAATCCACCTCCATAATCTTGCGTTTGAAATCCCTGTCAGGAAACTGACAGCTCAATGTAGAGATTAATCACCATGACTGTCCACGGCTCCTACGAGAAAGAAAAGGCTGCAACATTGCCACCAGATTAAAATGGTTCTCTCCTAACACGGCCTCAAGAAACCTAATCATGTATTTACGCAAATTCTTGCTTTTCAGCTTTTCCCTAGGCAGAAAAATTGCCCTTCACAAATAAGGACAATCAAGGTAGTAATAATGTGGATTAATCTACAAACACTTTCGGTTGGTTTACCCACTGTAATTTGAATCTCTTTGTATAAATATGTACAAATATATTTGCATGGATTGGTACAGTGACTAATCCTATTTACTTTTGGAAGTACCTCCTTGATCTCTTGCCACAGAGAACTAGCTGCTTTTTATTTTAATATCTAAGGGATGCATGGACCCCTTTTTTCTCAGGCTCCAAAAACTGCTCCACAAACCAGAAGAGGTTCCCTTTATAGGGAGGAAATAGCGCCCCCTAGTGAAATAATGTTTCCTAACATTCCCTCAACACTGACGTTCCATTTCAGTTTTTCTTGCTGGAGAATCTCTGGGACCAACATCGGTGCCATTGCATTTTAGAGGCTGAGGCCCAGTGCCTAGGGCCTATGAGCTTTTCAAGAGCCAATAAAATTGAAAGCTGAGAAAAATCTACTGGCTCCAAATTTTTTTTAATTCTGAAACTGAAATTGGTAAATATTATTAAATAGCTACAAAATGTGACCTGTCAACTAGTCACAAGCAATACAACTTTTAAGTAGTTATAGATTAATTACATTTAATGGGGATTCATTTTAATATTTTCTATGATGAGAGACAGGGCTCCTTAAAATAAGAATAAAAGCCTATTTTCCAGAGTTGACTTCTCTTAAAGACTTCGTGACCATTAACACGGTCCAGCTATGTCTTGACATTACTCTTTAAAGACATTAAAAATGATACTGTAAGGTGGGCCATTGAAATGCAAATTGAGGCTCGTTAACAAAACAAACAAACAAACAAAAAAGATACTTTATATGTGCAAAGTTTCCCCGTAAAAGTTTACCCATACTCCCATTCAACTCATTTAATCTTTTTTTAAATGTATTGATTTTAGAGAGAGAGAGAAACATCGATCTGTTGTTTTACATATTTATGGATTCATTGGTTGATTCCTGTGTGTGCCTTGACCGGAGATGCTCTAACAAACTGAGCTACGCAACCAGGGCCTCACCTCATTTAATCTTTTATTAAATTTACAATAGTACATTTTCAAAAGGATGAATTAAAATTTTTGGATAAGTTGGATTTCTTTTTTCTTTTTTTGCCAAAGTACAAAATATTACAAATTCTGAAGAAAAAAATGTCAAAACCAAAATAGATTAACAAGCACAGTTCAAATGAAAGCAAACTTCTAATTTGAAATGGCAAATGTAGACTTTGATGGGAGACAATATGTAGCCTGTGGCTCCAGAGTCAAATACTCTGAATAGGAGCTGTGTGACCCGGGATGAGTTACTGAACCTCTCTATGCCTCAGTATCCTCAACTGTAAAATGGGGATATAAGACTATTTATCTCACAGGGTTGTTGTGATGTTTAAATCAGTTCATATATATATATATATATGAAACACTCAGACTAGTGCTTAGCACATAGCAACAGTTCAATAAATGCTAGCAATTATTCAATCAAATCATATCAATTTTTGATTCTCAGAAATAGAGCAATTTAAGATTTTTGGATAAATCAACTCTCACCAAAACAATTGAAAACATCCACAAAAACAGTCACTCATCTTTTATTTTGAAATCTTTTACATATTTGGAAATAATTTCAAACTCAGGAAAAGTTGCAAAAATCAAAATAGTACAAAGAACACTCAGGTACCCTTTTACAGATTTGCTTATTGTTAACATATTATTCATCTGCTTTATTATTTGCACTGCAGACCACTTCAAATCTGTGTCCCTACCTCTTATTCCTAATTTATGATGTATTTATTTTCTATTTCTGAGTAACAAATTACCACAAGTTTGGTGGCAATGAAAAATGTCCCTAAGCTTTGAATCTTCCTCCCAAGGAAGAGCCCCAATGCTTTTTGAGAGCTCACCTGAATAGACCAGGCTCACCCAGGATAATCTATTCTCTTTCTTTAAAAAAAAATTTTTTTTAATTATTGATTGGTTTGAGAGAGAGAGAGGAAGGGAGGGAGAGCAAGGGAGAAAGTGGAACAATTTGTTGTTCCACTTGTTTATGCATTCATTAGTTGATCTCTTATGTGCCCTGACCAGGAATCAAACCCACAACCTGGGCGTATCAGGGTGATGCTCTAACTAACTAAGCTACCCAGCCAGGGCTATTCTCTTTCTTTCTTTCTTTCTTTCTTTTTTTTATCCTCATCGAAGGACATTTTTCCATTTTTTGTTCAGATAGAGTGGGAGGGAGAGAGAGGAAGAGAGAGAGAGAGAGAGAAACATCGACGTGAAAGGTACACATCGAGTGGCCGCCTCCCGCACGACCCAACCAGGGCTGGGGACAAACTGCTACTGAGATAGGTGCCCTTAGCGGGAACCGAACCCAGGTCTCTCTGGACTGCAGGCTGACGCTCTAACCGCTGAGCCAAACCGGCCAGGGCTCTCTTTCTTAATGTTAACTAATTTGGGACCTTAATTTCTGCAAAATCCCTTCACAGCAACACATAGACCAGTGTTTGAATAACTGGGAGAAGGTATTTGGGGGCCATCTCAGAATTCCACCTACCACAAATGAGACACTTTATGTATTAGCTTGCTGGGATTAGCAAAATACCACTGAGTGACTTAAACAACAGAAATTTATTTTCTCACAGCCCTGGAGACTAGAAGTCCAAGATCAAGGTATCAGGAGGTTTGGTTTTTCCTGAGGTTCTTCTCATCCGCAGACGGCCACTTTCTCACTGTGTTCTCACATGGCCCCTTTTCTTTGTGTATAACTATCCCTGGTCTCTGTCTCTGTCTCTGTCTTCTTATTAGGACACCAGTCATATTGGATTAGGGCTTCAGCATATAAATTTGGGAGTAGGGGGACATAATTCAGTCCATAACAGTGTAATAACAAAACTAAGAGCTCATATTCGAGATGCTAGGTAGGTACTGTGCTAAATGTTTTTGTGGGCTATCTCATTTAACATAAATCATTACATTGTGTACCATTATATAAGAGTCCAGCTTTATCAAAATGTTTACTATTCTTGATTAGAAACTGCAATGTTATTACTGTTATCTGATTCTTAGAGTGATGTGTCTCTATCATGTGTTTCTCATGCTCCATTCTGACCACAGCTTCATTCACCAATTAAGTTTTATTGATCATCTATGAGCTTGGTACAAAGACACAAAGATGAGTAATCAAAATTCCTGCTCTCAGAGAGGAAGCCGTGTCTCCATTACATTTTGAAATATCTCACATTTAAAATCCAATTACATTTATAGAACCATTCTGCACGTTTAAGTTCTTATGAAAGCTGAGGCACTGAAAATTAAAATGGGGATTTCCAGAAAGAGGAAATTCCTGTGAATATTTGGTTTTCTTCAGCTGCCGCAACCCTAACTGTGCAGTGACATTCTTTTCTATGTGGTGTTAGCCTAGTGTCTGTGATTGGAGAAAAGCCACCTGGGATTTGAAGGTGAGAAACAGTCATGACATAAAAGTACTACATCTAACTAGGTAAGGTGCCACAAATTCCACTCGCTCAGCTCCAAGAGATTAAAAAAAAAAAAAAACTTACAGAAAGAAAGAAAGAGAAATCTTTTATTTCCTCACTGTCCAACCCGTTTACTTTTTATGCTACTAACACGGAGACCTCTCCTTCAGGAGACAAAAGCATCTGCAGGCACTGAAGTAAATCTCCCCAGATTTGTAGGCCTAGTTGCTTCTCAGCTGTGGGCAGAATGGGTTGATGGTGCTCTGGCAGGAAACCTCTTCCCAGCCCCAGCCCCTGCCCCTGCCCCAGCCCCTGCCCCAGCCCCTGCCCCAGCCCCTGCCCCAGCCCCTGCCCCAGCCCCTGCCCCAGCCCCTGCCCCAGCCCTCTTCTCTTCCTAGTAGCCGTGGGCCGTGTGCACGTTCTGCATCCCCCTTTCTGGCCCATCATTCATTCACTAGAGCCGAGCGCAGGAGCGTGGACTGGGCGGGGGCTGAGTCCCGGTCCCACCCACGCCCGCGTGCACCTGCCAGGCTATAAATGGTTTGTGAGCCCCGCGCGCCTAGTCGAACTCTGCAGCAGCTCTACCCACCCGGGCGCGTCCCCGCATCCGTTCCCATCCCCACCAAAGAGTGGGACCTCTGTGCATGGAGGAGGAAGAGACGTACCTGGAGCTCTACCTGGACCAGTGTGCCACCCAGGTGAGCCTGGAAGCTGCCACACTGTCCCAGAGTCAGGGTCCGCGTCCGGCCCTCTTGCTTGGGCGCCAAGCCCTGCGCTGGAAGGGCTTTATCTCAAAATTCCTAGAGACTCTAAGAGGTGGGCTTGATTATCTCCGTCTTTCAGTTGAAAAACAGAAGCTTCAGGAGGTGAAATCATTTGCCTAAGGTTGCTAACCGGACCTCCAACCTGGTCTAGTGTGAATCCAAAATGTGAATTGGAAGCACCTGTGGCCTCTTTCAGTTTGTAATTCTTAAGTGTTGTTTTGTTTGATTTTTTAAATCTTTAGAGTCAAGAATTGTAAAAAAGAGAGGATGGAGTTTTCAAAAAAAGAAAAGCAAGAGAGCAACCTACCGAGGGGCTGGGAAGGGAAGATTTTTAAATAGACAATGATAGGGCTGAGGTAGAAGCCCTGGCGTCCCACGGCCTTTAGCATAGCAAAGGAGAGCCCACGCAGGCAAGGTTCTGGGAAAGATGACTGTGTTACGGTTCTGCAAAATCCATTAGATGGAAAGTTTCTTCAGATACAAGGTCAAGGATGCAATGAATAAATACACTGTCAGTGCATCCACTGAGGTGTGTTCCTACAGGCAAACTCGAGGTTCCATTGCCATAAAATATCCCCCTTCAATATCCTGTTGTCAGTGCCTTAAATTTTGTGTTTTGTTTTTATTTTTAAAACGTTTATATTTTTTAATTGTTATATTGAATGTATTGGGGTGACATTGGTTAATAGCATTATATAGGTTTCAGGTGTACAATTCTATAATACATCATTTGTATATTGTATTGCGTGTTCTCCACCCCAAATCAAGTCTCCTTCCATCACCATTTAAAATTCTTTGTTGAAGTTTAGTTTCCTTGGGCGAGAGCTTTGCTCAGTGCTAAAATGCCACAATGGGAAAAAGGAGGGGAGACCCTGACTGCTGCAGATACTGGTGCGTTAGTGTAAATTGGCTGATGAGATCCTTTCCAGCCAGGACAGGAGAGACAAGGAAACAATGGAGAGGAATCAGGGCCATCGTCCCCACCTCACTTTTCTTAGGGCCAACCTGTGGGGTGGGGGGCAGATAGAGGCTAATTACACAATTCAAAATGAAATAGGTAAGAAAATCATATTTCAAGAGAATGACTGCATTCTCCTAAGTGTTTTCTCTGATCAATTAGTCACCCCTGCCATCTGCTGGACTTGGAGAGCCAGAGCAGTTCAGTGGGATCTGCCAGACATTTTATCTTAGCTGACTGAGGTAGCCTTGTCACCGAGAAGATACAGAGACAGAGAGGCATTCATGACAGTTCAGTTGTCAGAAGGAGGATCTAAGGGATGATGTTATCCTGCAAGCAGTGCTCAAAATCTAGAATCTCAGCCTGCAACTTGGGTGAAGCAGGTGGTAATATATGTACCAAGGTAATCAATATTTTCCATAAAAACTCCATGAATTTTACACTAGCTGCTTCCTTCAGTTACACACCTCATTCCCTCAGTTGATAGTAATGGAAGCTGAGCAGCCTTCCCTGGGCTGGGAATACAATATATTGATTTAAACTATTGTTGCCATTTACATTTCAATAACTTTTTCCTATTGCAAATTCACATAACTAGACCGTTTTCTTCTCTCTCCTTTGACCAGAAGGAATAGCAATGAGTCCTCAGTGGAGTCTTGATTAGCACTCAAGCTGTATCTTAAACTTCCTTTCACTTACTGGTCTTTTATTTAAAATACGAATGTAAAACTCTAAACAAGATCTTTAAATCAACTAAAGTTTATAAGTAGTTTAAGGAGTAGAGAAAATTTGTTCTCTGCAAACTACACATAATTTAGAGCATGGTTGCTCAATTGCCTCTATTATCAACTTGGATTTAAAGTGGCAACTTACTACAGATCTCACTAAAGTAGGACAAGCATTTTGTGAAAAATTGCTGTTTCTGGATCTTAAGATATACTTTTCTGTTTCTATGAAGTGTGCTGTAACACTGTAATAGAACTTCACTGGTACTTTGTGGAGACAGAGCATGAAGATCGGCTGCATTGCGCTGCCTCTCATCATACACACATTGCCCGCTGGCCATGGGAGTATCCCGTTGGTGTGACATGCTGTCTGTTTGTTGTGTTTTGTTTGTCTGTTTTGGAAATGGCCTAGGATGACCTCGACCCACCTGGGTTGGCCCTGCTCAGCCCAGTTGCACCTTACGATGTCTACATATCTAATTCATCCAATCCAGAGGCTGTGTTTAATTCACATCTTGAAGAAGTCAAAGGAACATCTGGTGGTTTCTCATCTGTGGATCTTAGCTTCCTACCAGATGAACTTACCCAAGAAAATAAAGACCAGACTGTCCTTAGAAGCAAGCGTGAAATTGAAGAAAATTGTGAAACTCAAAGTCAGCAAAGTAGGCGGCCGTTATCCAGCCAACAGGACGTTGGCCTGGGCTCTAGCCGCAGCAGTTCGTCAGATTCTCACTCACATCTGCTCCCTGGTGACGCTGACTTAGTCCAGCCCTCTCCCAAGAAACCAAACTCCTTGCCTCTGGCGGCTATAACTCCCATGACACCAATGACCCCTGTTTCAGAATGTTCTGAAATTGTGCCTCAACTACAGTAAGTTGTTTGTTGGGGTTTTTTAAATGGGTGATGCTTCTGGGTACATATTTTATGTTCCTGAATGTGATAACAACTAATTTCAGGATAATAGTGTAGAAAAGAGAATTTCAGATTTTATTCTTTGTTTAATCAGTTCTTACTAGATTGTGGCTTTAGATAGTTTGGTTTTTTTTGTAAAATGAAGCACTAATTCATGACCTCTTAAGAGGAGGTTAAGAGTATATACATTCTTGAAAGATTGTGTTTATACCGTAGTTGCTGAAAATTGTGGTTGAGGTTGGTTAAACATGAAGAACATAAAGATGTAAAATTGAACTCGATTTGTAAATTGATTTGGAATTGTGCTGTCTGTTTTGAGACATAGTTTTGAAAAAGATTTAGAACTTAATTTTAGTCAACTAGTCATAAAATTTTAGGAAAAGCTATTTTATTTTAGTACCTCCCTTTGAAATTTTTACATTTTACTAGGGACCGTGTTACTATGTATTTCATGTTGAGAATAAATACAAAGTCACTAATGTGCAACCTATGAAATGAGGAAGTTAGTTTTAATTCTTTTTTACTTTTTATATCTGATGTAATTTTCTAAGTTGACTTATTTCTTTAGGAATATAGTTTCCACTGCAAACCTGGCCTGTAAATTGGATCTGAAGAAAATAGCTTTGCATGCAAAAAATGCAGAATACAACCCAAAGGTGAGCTTTCTCAGTATTTCCTTTCAACAACTAGGTTCCATTTAGAATCGCTTCCCTTCATATGATCAAGATATGGATTTATTTCTTTGTTTTTATTTTTTAAAAAGAACAAATTTGTGAGTGAAAAGCTTTTGGCAACTTAAAAGGTGAATTGCCCCATTCTCTGTTTTGAAGTTCTAAAATATAATTTCATTCTCTATGCTGAAAAAAACAGTAATTGAGCAATTCCTAAAAGTTAAGATATTTTTCATTCAGAAAACATTTCAGTATGACTACTTTCAGCCTGACTATAAGGATGCTGAGTTTCCTCAAATGCTATCAAATTTCTGGAAAGAATTTTTTCTAAATGTCCCACCTAGCCGGCACTTGCCATTTTTCCAGTTACACCTTCTCTCCTTTGAGAAAGCTAAATTATTTAATCAAGTTCAAACTTCTACTGACTAATGTAAGATTCAAGGATTTTTCCTCTCTCAAAAATTAAATAAATCTTTCCTTTCTTGTGTCCTGCTAAGGCCAGGCACCCCATTTTCAATGGCCTATTTACCTAGAAAATGGATTTGTTCATTTGATCAACACTTAATGACTTGGCAGGCTCTGCACTTAGGAATACAAAGACGAGTAAGACCTGGGAAGAAGTTCACTGCCTTGGGTGGTGGAGGACTTAGTAGGAACACAGACAGCCTTGCCAGCCTCAACTCTTTATAGAGTATTTGCTTTTGCTGTTGTAGTGTCCTTGTTGACATCTGGATCCAATGTTACCTGAATGTTACCCAAATGCAATACAGCTTTCCTTTTTCTATTTCGCGTGGCTGGCTACAACGAGGACAGAAACACGAGATTCTTACAGCTGCCACAGTGATTGCCCACACTGCTGAACAATCAGCATTTTAAACGTATTTTATTCCCTACCATCCTCAGCTCTCCCCTCATTTTATTTCAGGGTATAGGACCTGTCCACACTTGGACTTGACAGCCAACGAAATTGTCTTGGCACTTAAGCTACCATAAGAATGTAACAAAGTGAATACCGGGTGAGAGTGCCATCTTTTTAGTAAACACCAGGAAATCACTAATAGGACTTGATCAACTCTATAGTTCTGACTCAAGGTTCTTTTACTGTCTGCAAATACTTCCAATCTGAAGTGGCCAGCCCCACCTTGGTCCTGTGAAGTAGCTCCCACCCACCCATAGAGCTTGAAGTCTTGCATAGTAGCTAGGCCAGTTTCTTTCCCAACTTAAGGTGGACAGGTGGGGGAGGAGCAGGGAGTGTCTGTGTAGGTCCTGTAGGAAGAGCAGGTCATTAAGTGACATGTCAATATGACAGGCCAGTGGTTCTCAGCCCTCCCCTGCGTCAGCGCCACCTGGGGGGCTTGCCGGTGCTGCTGGTCTGGGGACCACACTTTGAGAACTATTAATGCAGGCAAGAACTTGACAAATGAACTTTTGTCCTTCATCTTCAGCATGCCTATCAATATACATATTCTGTTCTTTGTTTTGGGTGCTTTTCAGTACAGTCTAGAGTCTGGCAAGCCTGTAACATTCCTCTTATTTTTTTCAAAGATTCGTTGCAAGAAAAAGGAAGTATTTCAAGATAAAAAGTAGAGTCAGATGAGCGGTGGTTTTAAATCTCACATTGCCTGTGAAATGTTGGAAGTTAAATAACCACTTAGTTTCCCTGTGCACTAAATGAGGATAGTAATGGGTTTACCTGAATCCTGTTAGGAAGATAAATGGGAGAAAACCTGTAAAGCTCTTAGAATAGGGCCTGAAACATATCAGGCACTCAGATTCTAGCTTTACTGTTGTTATCCTTACCTGTTTTTTCTAAGTACCTTTTAGAATCATGACCCTTTTTGTTATTTAATCTTAATGTGGGCAGAATAGACTCAGACATTGTTTAGTTTTCCCATCCAATCTCAGTTTACAAGACTGTTTTCATGTCCAGCTCAGCTTTTCAACTAGAGTAGTGTTAACTCGAGCAGGGGCTAATTGTTCTCTTGGCTTCTGTGTGTAGAGGTTTGCTGCTGTCATAATGAGGATCCGAGAGCCCAGGACAACAGCCCTCATATTTAGCTCTGGGAAAATGGTCTGCACAGGAGCCAAAAGGTATGAGGAACAACCCCCCACCCCTACCAGATGAAGAATTCAGTATGCAACACAAGGAAGGGCTGCATTAATGTTCCAAAACACACAGAGAAGCAAAATCCTTGGCTAGAGAGATAAGTTCATGAAATGCCAAATCCTGGGTTTAAAACATTCAGCCCTAGAATGCTGACTTATATCCCATTTTACAGTCCCCTCTGTTAAACTGAGGGGGCTTCACTAGGCTGTTACAACTTGTTTTTAAGGTGCATTAAAAAGAAAATAAGCTCCCATAGTGACAAAGCCTGTTATACCCCTGGCGATGGAGTTCTTGTATATTTTCCACATTGCCAATAAATGGACAGAACTTTTTAAAGGAGGGAAATTAGACATTTCTTGACCATTAGCTTGACCATTAGCTCAGGAGGCATCTCTTAAAAGGCTCGTCTGCCCTGGATCTCACGCAGAGGAAGCTGCGTGCTGTGCTGCTGGGAGCCTTTCACCAGGAAACTGTCCTGGGGAGCTGCTCTTCCTCCGGGTATTAACGCTGAAAGCAAATTGTTCTCCTGAAAGGCTGTGCCAATTTCCCCTCGTTCTAGAGATGTACTGAGTGTTCATTTTCTCCAACGAACACCGGGAATTAATATGTTCTATATTTGCCAAATTGATTGGCAAAAAGCTGTGTTGTTTTAATGACATTTCTTTGATTTACTCATGAGAATACTTTTTCATAAGCATATGAACTGCCCATTGTGTTTTTTGCCCAATATTCTTTGAAGATTTGTCTTTTGCCCAATAGTCTATGAAGATATTTAAGTATTTTCACCATTTTATACTGTAAATATTTTCCCCAGATTAATGTTAATGGTGTTTCATAACTTCTGGGTTTTATTTTTACACAGTTTAAAATTTTTGTGTGTGGATAGTCAGTCTATCCAATTTTTTTCTTTACAGTTTCAGTGTTTGGCTTCATGCTTCAGAAGGCATTCCCCATGCACAACATTATATAAATAATGACCTCCATATACTTTTCTGGCCTTTTGCAGGTCCTGCTTTGTACTGAGGAAGGGAAGTTGATGTTTTGATTTCTCTAGATATTGGAAATGTTCTGTATCTGTTCTGTCCAGTGTGGTAGCCCCTAGTCAGATGTGCCTACTGAGCACTGAAATATAGTCAATACAATAGAGGAACTAAATTTGTTATTTAATTTTGATTAATTTAAATTTAAATAGCCACGTGTAGCCAGTTCGTACCAGATTGGGTAGAGCAGGTCCAGAATTTTATTTCAATGTAAGACAAGTAATTTTTTCAGATGGCCAGTCAGTGCCCCGCTACATTTATTGAAGAATCCATTCGTACTCCATTCCCCAGCGCAACCTGTTTTTACAAGTTAAGTTTTTTACATGTGTTTGAGTAAGTTTCTAGGCTTTTTCTTCTGGTGATCTATGTAGCCTTTGACCTAGAAATCTCTATTGTTAAGTCATTTTTGGACAACTCTGCAAGATAACTGCAAGATGTTCATTTAAGCATTGTTTAAAACAGGAGAAATAAATTAAACATGTAGTACTAGAGGTTTGATTAGATTATAAAATAAAATCGTATTTAGCCATTAAAATACATGCATGTATATTGAGTTGGAAGGGTGGTCATGTCAGGTTAAGTTTAGGGAGGGAAGAGCAGGCAACTGAACTGTAGGTTTATTTTCCAACTGTTACTTTAAAATGTGCTCGTATTACACACACACACATTCATGAGTATCTTTCCCTATCTGAATTTATTTGGTTCCTAAC
The DNA here is from genome assembly GCA_030848825.1 of Tadarida brasiliensis. NCBI lineage: Eukaryota > Metazoa > Chordata > Mammalia > Chiroptera > Molossidae > Tadarida > Tadarida brasiliensis. Next base: position 205,382,052 of record CM061257.1, on the reverse strand, counting down.
ATCTGATAGTGAAAGCTTGAATAGTGGGTTCAGATAATAAGAGATATTGTTACCCAAATGTATCTGGTTCTTGAGTTTTAGATAGAGAGTTGTGAACATTTGGTTAGTATAAGAGATAGCATCAGAATTATCTCCACAAATTTACCAAACCTCTTCTCTTTAGTTGTAATAACCAGAGTTTGCACAGTGAGGGATGCCTGTGTTCGCAGAGGAAAGTGCAGAAGGGTCACACTTATCAGTGATTTCACCACTGGTGGTGACATTTCACGGCTCTTAATCTATTTTCTAATGTTTGTGCAATAACATGTATGTAGTCTTTGTTTTCTGAGTGGAAATTTCTATGCGATAGTCACAATTAATACCCCAAGAAACTACATGACTATGCAAACTCCTGAAAATTTATCTTATGAATATATGGGGAATGTAGTGGGTCAATTAGGCAAAATGTAGTTGTTCAAAAGGGAAACATTTTGTTCACTGATAACTTGGGGACATGGCCTTGCTAGGGACATTTCAGGGGTTAGAAGTGGGTGAGGAGAGCCCAGCCAGTGTGGATTGAGCGTCGTCTCATGGACTGAGAGGTCCGGGTTTGATTCCCTGTCAGGGCACATGCCCAGGTTGCATTTCAAGCTCCATCCCCAGTTGGGGGCGTGTAGGAGGCAGCTGATTAATATTTCTCTCTCTCTCTCTTAAAAAAAAAAAATCAATAAAAACATATTTTAAAAAAAAGGAGAATGGTGAGGAGAATCAACATGCAGTGAGGAGAAAGAAGTAGGTGAAGTCATTAATACAGTTAAGAGGGGCAGAGTTGTGAAGGATCCAGATAGGAAAGAGAATCCAACGCTTCCTTTTGGTCCAGCAAACACGTTCAGTTTGGCTTCTCTTTCAGGCACTTCTGATTTTCAGCTTAAAGACAGGGCCGACCTGTAAGAGAGGGCAGTTCACATGATCCACGCACCAGGTGTTGCCCCTGTTTGGCAGTCCCTGCTACTCATTGTTTTGTTTTGGCTGTGACCATTGAGAAGCACCTAATGAAAACTAAAGCCTCAAATCTCAGGATTTCACATTCTCTGAGGTGGATTTAGGATTGAGGTAGGACAAACAGAACAGAGCCTCAAAGTTGGATGACTTTTTAAAATATGTTTTTATTGATTTTAGAGAGAGAGGAAGGGAGAGAGAGAGAGACATTGATCGGTTGCCTCCACACGCACCCTGACCAGGACTGAACCTGCAACCTGGGCTTGTGCCCCGACCGGGAATCAAACCTGCGACCCTTCGGTGCACGGGATGAGCCAGACCGGCCATGGCAAAGTTGGATGAATTTGTATCTTTCTCATATTGGATATGAGTTGAATGACAACTCTGTGAGAAAGCCTGTACACAATCGGGCAGGTTTTGAAGTATTTTCATGTTTTCCTTAACATGTAATTTGCCCCACAAAGACCCAAGTCCTGACAGGCATCATATCTGTGCTATTCAATTGGCACGTCTTTCTCATGTTGATTTCGTTTGTGTGCATGTGTCCTTATTTTTGTTGCTGTTGTTCCCATCTAAATGGCACGCACTTTTAGAGCAGATGGATGGTCCTAAAACTTTAGTGAGCATCGCAGTCCCTGGAGGGCTTATTGAAACATGGACCGCTGGGCCCACGCCAGAATGTCTGCCTGTCTGAGGTGGGACCTGGGACTCTGCATTTCCAACAAGTTCTCAGGTGGTGGGGCTGCTGCTGGTCTGAGGACACACTTTGAGAACCCATGGAATAGTTAATTGTATTTATATTATTTCTTTTTTTTTAAGTGTTTTTCATTGATTTTTTTTTTTTAGAGAGAGAAGAAAGGGGAGGGAGAGATAGAAACATCAATGAGAGAAAGAAGCATCAACAATGATCAGCTGCCTCCTGCACGCCCCCTACCAGGGATTGAGCCCGAAACCTGGGCATGTGCCCTGACTGGGAATCGAACCAGCGACCTCTTGGTGCATAGGTCAACGCTCAACCACTGAGCCATACCAGCCAGGCTGGAATAGTTAATTTTATATAAAAGCACTGAAAACAAGTAAAAGAAATAATACCTTACATGTGATAGATGACAAATTAAGACAAAAATCTGTTTATGATTCAGTTCAACAACTGTACGTTGTACCACACCTTTCACTAGGTGCCAGGCACAAGAGTAGAGGACATGGAACCTCGTCCTGCAAGTGTATAGTTCAGAGTATACACTGAAAGATGACATGGTACAAATGGCAGAAGTACAATCAGAGGGGTGTGTGAATACAGCCCGTCATATGGAGGATGTGATGATTAGCCATCTTTAAACACGTTTGCCTCCCCAGTGAAGAGCAGTCGCGACTCGCAGCGAGAAAGTACGCTCGTGTGGTGCAGAAGCTTGGGTTCCCTGCCAGGTTCCTCGATTTTAAAATTCAGAACATGGTTGGAAGCTGTGATGTGAGATTCCCCATCAGGCTGGAAGGTTTGGTGCTAACCCATCAGCAGTTCAGTAGGTATGATTGTTATATAACTTAACTTTGAGTTTGCCAGCATATTAAAGTTGTATTATGGGATGCTTTTACAATGTATCTTTTAGGGGAAGCATAATTTTTGGGAAAGGCACACTACATGAAAGGTTTAAGATGCTATGCTTAGGTCCTCATTGGTTACCATATACGTCCAATCTTTTGAAATAATTGTTCTTAAATTGAGTAGTAAGTAATCACCTGCATAGCTTATTAAAACACATTCCTGCCTGGGCTTCAGCCCCAGAGATTTCGCTTGAATTTGCAGTTCTAACAAGCTCACAGGTGATGCCAACGCTGCCAGACAGTGGCCCACACGATGAGACCCATTGATGTATGGATTTCTAAAACAGTACATCTGGCTTGGGGATGACAGCAATGGAGGGAAGGGAAGGGGTGTGTGATGGGGTAGGCAAGTCGGAAGGGGCTGACAGCTGGTGAGGGGAAGAGAAGGTGAAGGTGAGAAAAGAATAATCGTAGCATATTCTGTGAAGGCGATCCCATCTAGTGTTTGTCCTGCTGGGCCGTTTGAGGGCTGTGTGTGTGTGTGTGTGTGTGTGTGTGTGTGTGTGTAGCTGTAGCCCAGCACAGTTTCTTCTTCAGTGTACTCATATTCCTAGGGGAGTATCTCCAGCCTCTCCTGGCTTCTTTAAATGTAACTTTCCATCTCAACAGCAAATGATTCTCCTCCTCTTCCTCCTCCCCCTTTTCCTCCTCCCCCTTCTCCCCTCTACCCACATCTTTGATGCTTCTCCCATCCATCTCAGGCCTTTAGAGAACAGTGATGGAGGCTGACTGATCAACTCCGAATCTTACCACCCCTTGGATTATACTCTTGGGCCCAGGTACTTGAACTGGCTTAGAATCACAGATGCTCTTGATCTAGCTTGAACTTAAGTCCTATCACTCCAAAACTTGTCCTTCTCTTTGCCTTTGGGCAATCACTCTGTTTAGAGGATGGGGATCGTATAGCTGTGCTTTCTCTAACATTTGTTAGCTTTCTTTTGAGACATGACCTGAACAGAAGTTGAAAATTGCCTTGTTTTTCACTAACATTTAAAAATTTTCAGTTCATTCTGAGATTTAGGCAATGTTTATTTTCCCCTTGACTGTATTTTCTCTGTTCCTCTGCATCACTTTTTTTCAACATATGCTTACTGAGTGCCCACGATGTACCCACTGAGTTCACCAGGAAACTTCCCCGGTGCAAGACATGTTGCCTCTTTGGGTATCTTTTTCTTTCTTCACTCTTGTGACAATCTGTAGATTCATAGTACAACCTTCATTTTTAAGAGTTTCTCAGCACATGAGCCATCTTATCTTCCAGATTGTCAACCATGGGCCTCCAGTCTGACTTTCTCTGAACCAACTTTTTCTCAACATATGAAAGATCTCTGCCTGAATCCTATTTAGACTTAGCATTCCCCTTTCTGGCCAGTTAGGGCTGTAAAATGATGTGTGAGATTCCTCCTAAATTCCATTTCATATCCTTTTCACCAACATTGCAGCTCAGATTTAAATCTGGAGTAGGAGTACCCCCTGTCACTACTCTATCTTCCGAAAGATACAAGTGCCGGAAGGGCAGGAAGAGAACTCATCAGGTGCACTGTTTTTGCCACTTGGAGTGGGTCTATCACTGTTCTATCTTCCTTCTGAGCCAGTTTTATGATCTCATCCATTTTTTTTTATTTTAATTTGGCAAAGAAGCTTGCTTTGTATTCCCACAGCCATCTCATTCCAGTCTCATTCTTGCCTCTCCCAAACGCTCTCCATCCGGCCTCCAACCTTCAGTTATGGATTACAACTCCAAGTGTGTATTTATGGCACTGGGGCCCTCTTTTTTCAGCAGGTTTTATCTTTAAAATGAGGCCTCTCTTTAATTGTCTGCAGCCCTGTGGGGAACCATGGCACACGTCAGTTCAAATGATCAGATCCAGTTTGCCTTCTGTAACAACCTCAAGCTCATTTGATTTCCCAGGTTCTACAAATTTGGTATTTCTCAGCATTTGATAATACAGATATCTTCCTTGTTACTGGAATCTTCTCCATCAGTCTTCCTATGCTATCATTTCTGTTTTCTTTAGCATTTTTCTCCCTTCTTTTTTATTTTAAAGTCAAAGATATCCTGATAATACATATTTCTTAAAAGAGTAAAACTGAAGTGACTACTATGTAGCAGATGCTACGGTGACTGTCACAATCAATGCAGCGATGGTCCCTTGCCCTCATGGAGTTCACTGTCTGAAAGGGAAGACACAAACCAAAGGCAATAATGAAATACAGTTACTGTGAAGGGTCACCCTCCCCACCTTGCAGTGTTCTGGTACCATCATACGGGATAATGGAATTGGGGAGGTGTGGAGGTCAAGGAAGACTTCTTAAGGGAAGTGACATTTAAGCTGAGACTTGAACAGTAAGTCGAATTTGAATTGGCCAAGAGATTGGCAGGTGTTTGCTCTTCTTAGTCCTCATGAGGTGTTGTCCATCTCTAACCAAAGCCTCTTTTTCTTTCTTCTACCTCAACCTTCTCTTGACATTGAGGCAGAGAATAAATAAAATGAAGTAAGCCTTAATCAGGAGATTATTTTGCTGCCACCTAAAAACCATGGTTACATACTTTTGTTTTCTCTTTTCCCTGTTAGAGTTCTAAGAACAGCTGGAAAATCAAATGGAAATATTCCTTCTTTGCCCCCAGCCTCACTTTCTAGTTCCCATGAGGTTTTCCAAGGCTCCAGCTGGTCTCATTGTCTCCCGGTGTGGGGAAGTGGTTAGTGGGTAGAAGTCTTGACAGGCTTTCTGCAATAAGATAGAGTGGTGCGGTGGGACCACCCACAGCAACCTCGTATACCTCAGAAGGGTGGCCACTGTGATGTCTTTCTGGTGCCAGTCAGGTTTCACATCTTCTGTTGTATGAGTCTTTGCAGACGGAATGGAGTTTGTCATGTCTGGATTCATTCCCGAAGTGCAATGATTCGTGTGCATTCTGTTGTTCCATTTCCCTTATATCTTCTTTTTCTTTGTTTTGAGAATAGCTCTATTTTATCAGCTTCTTCTTCCTGACTTCTTTTTGTAGGCTCCTCAAGCTTTTCCTGTACTTTCTCCTCTTCTTTATGCTGGAGTGTGGAGAAGCAGTTCTTAGCCCTCTCATCCTTTGCCCCACGGAGCAGCCAGCTTACTGTTTAGTAGTAAATAAGAGTGAGTTACTATGTATAGGAACAAATCCTGAATTTTTTTTTTTTTTTTTTGGTATATGCCCCTAGCAGGAACCGAACCCGGGACTCTCTGGTCCGCAGGCCGACGCTCCAACCGCTGAGCCAAACTGGCCAGGGCCAAATCCTGAATTTTTAAAACTTGGGATAGTTTCATTTTCTGTCTTTATATGGTACCTGTGCAAAGACAAATAATAGTGGTTTATAAATTTTTTTAGGTTCTAGTTGCTAAAAATGATAACTTTGTCAGTTCATAAATGCATACAAAATATGCTCATTAATGGGGGAACTTGGAAATTTAGAAAACGTGTTTATGTATTTTTATTGACAGACTTTTTTTGAAAGATGGTGAGCATTTAACCAACAAGACCTTAATACATTAAACCTGATGCCTCAGTTACCTTGATTTCTAATAGCTTAGGGTGACATGCCCTTGAAAAAACTGTCATGACCCCAAATGAATTATGTTGACTGGCACAAGAAATGACCAGGACACTCAAAACTACTTTTATCAAGCTGGCCAAAAGCTTTCTGGCCAAACAGCCTTTAAAACGGCTTTAATATGCAGCTTTACTATATACTGGGTCTCAAATATTTTGGGAAAATAGTTGAATAGCGCTATTTTTAACTCTTTCCTTTTATATCTTAACAGTTATGAACCTGAACTGTTCCCTGGCCTTATTTACAGAATGGTAAAACCACGAATTGTGCTGCTGATCTTCGTATCTGGAAAAGTTGTGTTGACAGGTAAGTTCTGAAGTTATTTTCTGACTTTCTAAAATTCAGTAGTCATGTGTGTGCTTTGCTTTTCCTTTTACATAGCTTTGTTCGCCATTATAAAGTAATTCTTATTATTGTAGAATACCTGGGGGGGAAAAAGTAGAAAGGGACTATAACTTCACCTATCAGTTCTAATACCCAAAACAAAGTGACTTTTTCATGTTTTTGTCATTTTGACATGTATATTCGTCTTTACATCCTGTCTTTTTATTAACCATTGTAACGTGTAACTTCTTGTTACAAACTCTCCTATGAAGGCTTTTAACGGCTGCACAATGTTCTAGAGGGGTCAGCAAACCTTTTTCTGTAGAGCCAAATACTAAACATTTCAGTCTTTGTGGGCCTCAGGTCTCTGTCGCCACAACTGAACTCTGCCATTGCAGTGACAAAGGGGCGATAGGCATTGCATAAAGGAAAGGGCTCTGCAATGTGAATCAACACAGTTCATATAATTTACATGTGTCATATAATATTCTTCTTTTTAAAAACTTTCCCCCAGCTATTTAAAATATAAAACTCACTCTTAGCTCACAGGGTATAGCCAGAAGGCTTAACTTCCCTGACCTCTGTCCTAACATGTTATTGCATCTAACTTACTCTCCCACGGTCAGGTGTTGAAATGTTCCTTCTTTGTTTGCTGCTTATAAATGGCACAAACATTTGGCTATTTTTATGTGTAAAGAATTATTTCATTGTGGATGCTCAGAAATGGAACTTTTCTCTAAGGATACGACCATTTTAATTTTTTTTAATCCTCACCTGAGGATACTTTTCCATTGATTTGTTTTTAGATAGAGTAGGAAGGAGGAAGAGAGAGAGAGAGAGAGAGAGAGAGATGTGAGAGAGACACATTGATTGGTTGCCTCTCACACAACCCCGAATGAGACCGGGGGTCAAATCTGCAACCGAGGTATGTGCCCTTGACCAGGAATCGAACCTAAGACTCTTCAGTCCTCAGGACGACGCTATAACCACTGAGCCAAACAGGCCTCAGTGGATATGACCATTTTTAAGGTTCTCAGTACAAATTACCAAATTGTGTTTGAAGGGATATATAATACAGTTCTCCTACATCATACATTCCTACCAGCAGTATATATAAGTATTTTTAAAACCCCCAGCAGCATTAAAAACAAAACAAAATGGCATAAAAGAAAACTTTCTTTTTATAAGTGAAAATTATCTCACTGCTTTAACCTCACTGGTAATCAGACATAGAAATCGATGACTTTCACTATATCCAGTAAAGATCATTTTATCTTTTGTAAATAATGGGTACATAACTTATTTCTTTTGTCCACTTAGTTTTTATTAGTTTTTTCCCATCTAAGGATTTGTATGAGTTTACCATAGTATTAAAAATAATTACTCTTTGTTATATTTGTGAATTTTTCCAGTTGACTTATTTTTACATAAAAAGGTGTTTTTTTTTTTAATTCTTGAAGTAAATATTTGTGACCCCTTTTTCCATACCATTCTACTGAAGTTTGCTATTTTTGTCTGGCTTTTTTTTATCATTTATCTTTAGGTAGAATGGGAGGGAGGGAGAGAGGGAGGGAGGGAGAGACATCGAGTCACATCGACTGGTTGTCTCCAGCATGACCCCGACCAGGGCTGGGGACTGAATCACAACCGAGGTACATGCCCTTGACCGGAATCGAACCTGTAACTCTTTGGTCTGCCGGGCAACACTCTAACCACTGAGCCAAACCGACCAGGGCTATTTTTGTCTGACTTTTTACACATTTTACTATTCTCTGCCAAAATGAATGCCAGGTTTATATTGCATGAGCCAAATTGATCTCTACACTCCATCCCTAAACAGCTAGCCAGCCATCTGAACACTATGTAATCTTCCTTCCTTATTAACTTGAGATGATTCCTTTGACCTTTATTTTTATACATGGGTCTGTTCCCCAGTTCTGCCTTTGCTCCAGAATTCTGCTATGATGATCCTATTGTATTTGTACTGCAGTGCTGTCAATGTGCTTTAATCCGAGGGGTTTCTATCTAGAGGTTTCTATATATTCTGAGGGGTTTCTATATCAGTTTTCTCTCATTGCTTCTCTTGTTTTTTACATTTTTTAAAGTATGTTTTTATTGATTTTTTTTTAGAGAGAGAGGAAGGGAGAGAGAGAAACAGAAACATGGATGTGAGAGAGAAACATTGATCGGCGCCCTCCTGCACGCCCCCTACTGGGGATAGAGCCTGAAACCTGGGCATGTGCCCTGACCGGAAATCGAACCAGGACCTCTCAGCCCATGGGACGACACTCAGTCCACTGAGCCACACCAACCAGACATTCATTGCGTCTCTTTACATACTTCTTACCACCTCTTGAATATTCTTCCAAACAAGCTTAAGAATTTTATAGTGTCTTGCTCCATCTAAAAAAATAAGATTTTTGCATTACCTGAATTAATTTGAGAAAAATTGACAAAGCTATCACTCAGCATCCAGCAACATGTAGGTTCTTTGGTCTTCCTTTATAATTCTCAGTGCAGTTTTATAGTGTACTTTCCTCTAAGAAATAACGAATGTGTCTTCAAAGTGGGGAAAGTCTGTTTGGAATTCAAGAACTTTTTGAATACAGCAGAGCTACAATTCCTCAGACACCACCAATTTAGAATCTGAAATAATTGAGATCTCCTAGTGACTGGCAAAGTTTACCTCTGTATGTCCTAAAGGAAGGGGTGAATGCCTGCCAAGTAAATTGAATAGTATAGATATTGGAAATCAATATATGCCCTACTTAAGGAAACAAACTTTTTAAGACATTTGGAAGAGTGCTTTCATATATGTGCTATGTGTCATTATGGATCAGTCTTCTTAAAAGAACAAATTGCCAAGTAGAGGCTTAGTTCCTATTATAGATACACAAAAACAACTTTCTTTAAGTATCCTTAATTCAGTCCAGCTTTCTGACTTGCCCCAAATTAAAAGGAAAAATGTTCATGTACACATTTGCTAGAAGTTATACATCACAAAAGCATAGGACTGTCAACACAATACTGACAACCATCCAATCCACTTGCCTTAAAATTTGTTAAACCATTCAGCACATAGAATAGGCAAAGCTAAATTTCTTCATTCTTGCAAGACATAGATCACTTTTGTGGCAAGGGGAATGAGATGTATTAATTAAAGTCCAAGTTGCTGCTTATATTATAAAATAAAAGCCATTCAGTGTCTTACAGTATAGCTAGGATCTGCTGGAATAATATACAATAAACAGCAAATATGTCAACTTTGACTTCTAAGATCAGACATAATAATAGGTGTATGTTGGGCACTCATATGCAAGGCACTATGCTAAGGGTTTTAATGTGGGTTCTAGTTAACTCTCTGAGGTTGTATAATACTTAACGTCTGTTTCCTCACCTGTAAAATGGGGACAATGGAGAGCTTAAGTAACCTGAACAAAGTCAAACAGCTACTGCACGTGCTACAGCCGGGTGGGAACTTAAGCAGCCTGGCTCCAGATCCCATCATCCTCATGTCCTCGCCCTGTTCCCCAGCTCTTTAGATGTCTATAAAAACACCGGTGTAGTCTTCATGCACCTTCTTCCTAATCCTCCTTGTCAGTGGAAGAAGTGATAAATACTCTCGTAGTGGTGAGAGGCAGCAGGTGTGGTGGCCAAGAGGATGGACTGTGCGGGCCAATTGTCCGGTTTGAATTCAGGCTTTACCATTTATTGGCTATATGACCTTGGGTGAATTTAAGTCCACATGTGTAAAGTGCAGGTAGCCATAGAATCTACCTGCTAAGTGTTGTGAGGAAACAAAAGCAGTGCCTAACATAGGTAAGCATAGTATAAACATTAGCTATTATTTCTCGATAAAGGCCCACTCTCCTTTCTCTTTTCACTAGCACTAAAAAGACTGGGATTTTGCTGTGATGCCTTGCCCTAATGATAGGAAGATGAAGTCTAAAGAGGCTTTAGTAAAATGCTTCACATTTACTTATTGCCCTCCGGTGTAAAGGACTCAGAAGTTGGGTCTTTGTTACTGAGGGTCACTCTCTCTTTCTTTTTTTTTTTTTTATTAATTTATTTTTGTTACAGATTGACACCCTCCTCCCCATCCCCCCACCCCGTCTCCAGCTTTGTTGTCCATGTCCATCAGTTATGCATACATGCGCATAAGTTCTGTGGTTTATCTCTTCCCTCCTCCCCCACCCCCTCTTCTGAGGGGTGTCAATCTATACCCTACTTCCACATCTCTGGGTCTACCCTGTTCCTCAGACTGTTATGTTCATTATATTCCACAAATGAGTGAGATCATGTGATATTTGTCTTTCTCTGCTTGGCTTGTTTCGCTTAGGATAATACTCTCGAGGTACTGAGGGTCACTCTCAATCAGCTAGATGTCAGTGGTTCTTGGAAATGAGTAGGTCAGAGAGCAGCATTAACGTGGCAAGACTGACTTGATTAGTGAGTAGGCCAGAGAAAGAACAGAATATCCCCGTCAATCATTCAATCATTACTGGTAATCTCCCACTAATATACTGTAAAATGCATACCTTTAGGGGTTTAATGCTGTTTTTCTCAATTTGTAAGATTTTCACGTATGCGTGTGTGTGTAAACCATTTGCCTGTGATTTCAGAGCTAGTTAGTGGTAGACCTGGCTTTTGAGTTCATATCATTAAATCTCAAAGCCAGTTTTTCCTCCAGTGCATCAACCACAGAATTCCCACCTTGGTCACCAAGTTTAGAAATGGCATTTATCCCCCAAGTAGTGGTCATTATAATTGAAGAAAAGGACTGGTAAGTTTTGCTTAAAAGACAAGGGTCCTCTAATTGGAGTCTGGTGCTACAAATTGGGATGTTTGATTATTGATTGATTATTAAAAGGAGTATAGCCTGGCTGGTGTGGCTCAGTGATTGAGCATTGACCCATGCACCAAGAGGTCGCTGGTTCGATTCCTGGTCAGGGCACATGCCCAGGTTGTGGGCCAAATCCCCAGCGGGGGGCATGCAGGAGGCGGCCAATCCATGTTCTCTCTCATCGATGTCTCTATCTCTCTTTCCCTCTCTCTAAAATCAATAAAGAAAAAAAATTTTTTTAAAGGAGTATGGCCCTGGCCAGTTGGATCAGTGGTTAGAGCATTGACCTGCAGACCAGTGAATCGCGGGTTTGATTCTGGTCAAGGGCATGTACCTCAGTTGCGGTTCATCCCTGGCCCTGGTCGGGTTATGCAAGAGGCAACCAGTCGATGTGGCTCTATCACATTAATGTTTCTCTCTGTCTCTCTCCCTCCCTCCCACTCTATTTAATGATAAATAGAAAAATATCCTCGGGTGAGGAATTAAAAAAAAAAAAAAGGAGCATGGGGCCAACTTAGGGTCCCTTAAAGATTTTTGTTTTTGCTGTTTATATATTTTTAATGTATTTTTCAATTATAGTTGACAAACAATATTATATTACTTTCAGGTGTACAACATAGTCATTAGACAGTTTTATACCTTATGAAATGATCACCATAAGAAGTCTAGTACCCATCTGACACCACACATAGTTATTACGATATTATTGACTCTGTTCCCTATACTGTACTTTACATCCCCGTGACTGTTTTTATAACTGGCAATTTGTACTTCCCAATCGCTTTCACCTTTTTCACTCATCCCCCGACACCCTCCCATCTGGCAACCATTAGTTTGTTTCTGTATCTATGAGTTTGTTTCTGTTCTGTCTGTTTTTAGATTCCACATATAAGTGAAACCATATGGTATTTGTCTTTCTCTGTCTGACTTCTTTCATTTAGCATAATACCACCTAGGTCCATCCATGTTGTTTCAAATGGCAAGATTTCGTTCTTTTTTTACGGCTGAGTAATAATATTCCATTGTATATATGTACCATATTGATGGACACCTAGTTTGTTTTCATATCTTGGCTATTGTAAATAATGCTGCAATGAACATAAGGGTGCATATATCTTTTTGAATTAGTGTTTTAGATTTCTTCAGATAAATACCCAGAAGTAGAATTGTTGGACCACATGGTAGTTCTATTTTTAATTTTTTTGAGGAAACTCCATACTGTTTTCCATAGTGGCTTTGCCAATTTACTATCCCACCAACAGTGCATAAGGGTTCCCTTTTCTCCACATCCTTGTCAACACTTGTTGTTTGTTGATTTATTGATAATAGCCATTCTGACAGGTGTGAGGTAATATCTCACTATGGTTTTTATTTGCATTTCCCTTATGACTAGTGATGTTGAGCATCTTTTTGTGTGTCTGTTGGCAATCTGTATGTCTTCTTTGTAGAAATATCTATTTATGTCCTCTGTCCATTTTTTAATAGAATTGTTTGCTTTTTTTATGTTGAGCTGTATGAGTTCTTTATATATTTTGGATATTTACCCCTTATTGGATATGTTATTTACAAATATCTCTCCCATTCTGTAGATTGCCTTTTTGTTCTTGTTTTTTGGTATCTGTTCTTATTTATTTGTTACTCTTGGAAAATCTCATTTTTACTGTACTCAGAGGTAGAAGCCCTTGGAGAGGACAGCCTACTTCTCTTAGCAATCTGTTCCTGGTGGCTTTGTTTGGCCTCCTTCATTCTCTCAGCCAAAAGTTTAGCATATTCTGTGGCCTCTTCTTCATTTTTCTTAGAGCGCTGTCTCTTCAGAGCAATAGGCTGATGTTTGTGTTGTAGGACACATGGAGTAACAAGACACCGAATCTTAAGTGCTTTGGTCTTAGGTTTCTTACCTTCTTTGTTTAGGGCTTTCTCACAACATATTGGCGGACATTATCTTCTTTAGAGAGCTTGAAAAGTTTGCGGATTCTGCTAGTTCTTTTCGACCCAGGCGACAAGGCACAGTAGTGTCAGTGAGAACAGGGATATCTTTCTCCCCCTTTTATTATGACGATCAAGTTGAGAACACTGAGATTGGCATCTACAATGCAACCCTGAACAGATTTGTGCTTTCTCTCTCCAGTCCTCCTTGGTCTATCACAGAAATGCCCCTTACTCAGCAGGAGGCAGACACAGCCATGGGTCAAGACACCCTGCTTCCTGGGGAGACCTTTGTCATTCCTGCCACTGATTCCAACCACATAACACTTCCTTTCTTCACCCAGAGTGTCAGCAGCAACTTCTGTTGTCATAGACTTCTCATAAAAGATACCAAGTTTGCGTTCATCATCCACTTCAATGAGTTTCTGGCAACGAGTGGCTGGGAAAGAGATGTTCAACTTCATCCTGAAGCAGGCAACTGCCTCTAAGGTGGCACAAAAACTAGAGTTGCCTTTTTGTTTTGTTGGTGGTTTCCTTTGTGGAGCCAAAGTTTTATGGTTGCAGGTCTTACATTTAAGTCTTTAATCCATTTTGAGTTTATTCTTGTGTGTGGTGTAAGAAAGTGGTCTGTATTCATTTTTTTTTGCATGTGTCTGTCCAGTTTTCCTAATAGCGTTTATTGAAGAGACTGTCTTTACCCCATTGTATATTCTTGCCTCCTTTCTCATAGATTAATTGACCAGATAGGTACAGGCTTATTTCTGGGTTCTCTATTCTGTTCCATTGATCTATATGTCTATTTTTATGCCAGTACCATGCTGTTTTGATTACTATAGCCTTGTAGTATAGTTTGATATCAAGTAGCATGATATCAAACATTGCTCTTCTTTCTCAAGATTTCTGTGGCTATTTGGGATCTTTTGTGGTTCCATATACATTTTAGGATTATTTGTTCTAGTTCTGTGAAGAATGCCATTGATATTTTGATAGGGATTGCATTGAAGCTATAAATTGCTCTGGGTTCCCTTTTTTTTTTAATTTCTTTTCTTTTTTATAAATTTTTTTTTTTTATCCTCACCTGAGGACATTTTTCCATTTTTTGTTCAGATAGAGTGGGAGGGAGAGAGAGGAAGAGAGAGAGAGAGAAACCTCGACATGAAAGAGACACATCGAGTGGCTGCCACCCGCACGACCAACCAGGGCCAGGGACAAACTGCAACCGAGGTACGTGCCCTTAGCGGGAACCGAACCCTGGTCTCTCTGGACTGCAGGCCGACGCTCTAACCGCTGAGCCAAACCGGCCAGGGCTTAATTTCTTTTCTTTATTGATTTTATTTTATTTTACTTTTTTATCCTCACCCGAGGACATTTTTGCATTTATCCTCAGAGCGGGAGGGAGAGAGGGAGGAAGAAAGGTAGAGAAACATCGATGTGAGAGAGACACATTGAGTGGCTGCCACCCACATGACCCCAACCGGGGCTGAGGACAAACTGCAACTGAGGTATGTGCCCTTAGCGGGAACTGAACCCGGGACTCTCCAGTCTGCGGGCCAATGTTCTAACCGCTGAGCTAAACCGGCCAGGGCTCTTTATTGATTTTAGAGAGAGAGGAAGGGAGAGGGAGAGATAGATAGAAACATCGATGAAAGAGAACATCAATTGGCCGCCTCCTGCATGCCATCCACTGAGGATTTAGCCCACAACCTGGGCATGTGCCCCCACCAGGAATCAAACTGGCGACCTCTTGGTGCATGGGTCAACGCTCAACCACTGAGCCACACCAGCTGGGCACGCTCTGGGTTCCCTTAAAGTTTTGATGCCAGTAATTTCATTGAGGAAACATTTGACTAAATTGACCAAATCTGCTCACTTTAATACCCAATTAGAAATCCTAGCAATTGTCCGGCTGGTGTGGCTCAGTGGCTGAGCATCGACCCATGCACCAAGAGGTCACCAGTTCAGTTCCTGGTGGGGGCACATGCCCAGGTTGTGGGCCAAATCCCCAGCGGGTGGCATGCAGGAGGCGGCCAATCGATGTTCTCTCTCATCGATGTTTCTTTCTCTCTCTCCCTCTCACTTCCTTTCTCTCTAAAATCAATAAAGGAAAAAAAAATTTTTTTAAAAAGAAATCCTGGCAATGTTTATTTGATGACTTTGGGTGCAAAAGAAGGAACACTGAATACATGAGGTCTCCTCCCACAGCTGCTACTCATTCAATAGAACTTCAACTTCTTGGGCCCCAGTATTCCCACATGTGAAGTGAAGAAGTTATACTAGATAATCTCCCTGAAGCCCTTTGTGTCTAAAGGCGTTCTATGATATAAAATAATGATTACTCTCAATGCGTGGTCTCTCTTGGGCAATGGGTGCTTTCTGCTCCCCAGGGGATACCAGAATGTTACAGTCTTTGGGTTTGAATGCAAAGCTCTTGGGTGTGTTTTTTTCTTTTAAGTGTTATGATAAAACTGAAGTGCATGATTATCCAAAATTCGGGACTTAGACACTCTGTTCCTCAATGAAATGTAAAAAGAACCTTAGTTTTGGTATTTTTGGGGGTGGGATGGGGAGTGGGAGTGTGTTTGCTATACATACTTCACTGTCTCCTAACAAGAAGGCTATTCCATTCAAATGTATTCAGAAGCCAAGAAAGTCCATCAAACCAGAGGCAGGGAATTTTTTTGTGTTGTGTGTGTGTGTGTATACATATACACACACTGGTGTTTTATTTCTTCCCCAACTCACTCTTTGGTTTCTACAAAACCATTTTCCTTAGAAATTAAAATTTTAGTGCTGTAACAAATATTTGCTGAGACTTACGGGGTTTCTCCTACCCCAGAGGTACAGAGTTTCTGTTATCTGTGTCAGTAACTCTCCCTCCTCCCTACTCCACATCTTTGAAGGTGTAGGCTCACAGACAGTAAACTCCTTGGAAATGAATAAGTAACTTTTTCCCCTTCTCTCTCAAAAATAGTTAAAGCTCATAAAAGCTTTGTCTTTGAATCTTTTAAAACATTTAAAAATTTTTATTGAAGTAGAATTCATATAACAACTCAGTGGCATTTAGTACATTCACAATGTTGTACAACCACCACCTCTGTCTAGTTCGAAAACATTTCCATCACTCCTAAATAAAATCCCGTGTCATTAAGCAGTTTCTCCCCATTCCTCCTTCCCGCTAGCCCCTGGTAACCAATGTGCATTCTGTCTCTGGATTTATCTATTCTGGTTACTTCATATAAATAGAATCATACAGTATGTGATCTTTTGTGCCTGGCTTCTTTCAATTAGTTTTTGAGGTTTATCTGCATTGTAGCCTGTATCAGCATTTAATTCCATTTTATGACTGAATAATATTCCATTGTGTGTGTGTGTGTGTGTGTGTGTATATATATATATATATCACAGTTTGTATATCCATTCATCTGTTGATATATACTCAGGTTGTTCCCCTTCTTGGCTGTTTTGAACAGTGCTACAATCAACAGGCATCTACATGTGTGTTGTTTGAATACCTGTTTTTAATTTGGGGGATATATACCCAGGAGTGGAATTTCCAGGTTGTGTGTAATTCTCATTTTAACGTTTTTGAGGAACCGCCAAACTGTTTTCTATAGCGGCTGAACCGTTTTACATTCTCACCAGCAATGTATGAGGGTTCCTATTTCTTCATATCCTTACCAACTTTTGCCATTTGCCATTTTTAAATTATAGCTCATCTTTGGTTCTGAATCCTGATTCCTACCTGCTTCTCAAATCTGGTGATACTCCTTTTGGTAATTCCCTGTGATTAGTTCTGTAATTAAACCAAACAGCCACTTCTCAGAGGTTATTTCTGCTCTCTTACCAAGCCTTCCTCCTCTCTCACTTTATAGCTCCCAAGAAAGCCTTTATCAACTTAAGCTACTTTCCATTCCTCTCCATG
This sequence comes from Tadarida brasiliensis, assembly GCA_030848825.1. NCBI lineage: Eukaryota > Metazoa > Chordata > Mammalia > Chiroptera > Molossidae > Tadarida > Tadarida brasiliensis. The sequence goes on along the minus strand of CM061257.1, from coordinate 205,364,873 downwards.
CTAAGTTTTTATTAATCTCCTTGCCTCCATTCCACAATATCAGATAATAATTTCCTGATTAACTGACAGCTCCATATATATAAGTAATACCAGGCCGTAACCCTTAGCTCAATGTGCCTGCATAGCTTTGAAGATGGGAGTAGGGACTGACTGAACTCTCAAGGGTGGGGACCATGTCTAATTCATGTTTTTATCCCTTAACTCAGAGCAGTTTATTATCATTAAAGATCTCTGGAAATTCAAGACTCTTAAGGGTGACAGTGGTACATTTTTTCCCTCTAATAATCCCTTCCCGTACACTAATATTTAAAACTTTAGCTCCAGTTTATCTCACTCTGTTAGTCAACATTAGGGAATCAAAATGTTAACTAGGGATAAGTGGATCAAAGGAAGTCTCTTTTGCTGGTAGCTGAATGCCTACAGGTGCTGATGAAGGTCATGTTGTGGGGTTATATTCATGGCACACTTAAGAGGTAACATTCCGAATTTCATAATGAGTCCTATGAGGCTAAAGATGATCTGATACACCCACATAGAAGTACTAGAAAACTGCTATAAGGTGTGTGTTTGTGGAAATGTGGATGTAGTCACCAAATTATTTTGTCTTTACCAGGAACAAATCTCACTTCTCAGGTACACCTAAAAAGATGTCATCATATTAAAAGTAACTGGAGATGACAGTGAAATTTTAGTCTTAAGAAAATTTTGGAATTGTTCTTAAAGACTATATAAACTTGGATTTCTTTACAGGTGCCAAAGAACGTTCTGAGATCTATGAAGCATTTGAAAACATCTACCCTATTCTAAAGGGTTTTAAAAAAGCCTGAGTATATCATTCAACATCTCACAGTATGTTGATTTGAGTATGTGCATAAGCCTAGCACAAAAACAGCTGGATTTTTCTACCTTTAATTGTAGATGTTCTATGCACATTTTGACTTATTAAAAGGTGATTCTATATAAGTAACCATGCCTAAGAAATGAAGAAAACTTCTTATTCAAAATGACTCTTATATGTTATTTTAAAAACTGAACAAGTAAACATTTCAGAATTTGAGAGATTTAGGGCCTTGCCGGAATGATTTTGTAGCGTCATTAAAATTTAATGTTCTGCTCTTGTTAAAGATATAGTGCATACTGTGTCCTATAAAAATGCATGGTGATATACAGAAATTTCAAATAACTGCATAAAATAGATACTATCTGTAATATCTAGTAGGAGAGAAATTAATATGCCTGTTTTTTGCCTTTTAAACTATTGAGTAGATGATCCTAGCTATTAGGTACAGACACTATGAAGGATCCTGTCAGAATACAAATGAAACATGAAAATCTAAAACCTTAAGAAAAATCAAATATATTTGTTTTGTTTGAAATGATCAGAGAAAATTATTTCTCTCGCTTGAAAATAAATCTTACACTTTCAGGAACCATTCAGGCTTAGTGTAAGCTCTATTTGGAAACAGTATGGGGAATTTTTGCTTTTTGTGTGCCTTTTGTATTAAAAAAAGACTGGGTAAGACTAAGAGGATGGAGCAAAGGATTTACATTCAAGACCTAATTACTTTGTGGAATCATCAACATTTGATGGAGATGTGGAATTAACGGAAGGAAGAGGCTAACATGACTCATGGCCCCAAGTGGTAGTGATTATGTCTTTCACCAAGAGAGGAAACAGATTTGTTAGGAGGGAGAGTTCAGTTTCCAACACATTGAGTTTGTGGTGGCCACAGTACATCACTTGCTGTTATGAATCTTTAGGTATGGAATTTGGGAGCGAAATCCCTGCTAGAGAATTTAGGGCAGTCATCTGTTGACAGCCTACCAAAATAATCCTTGAGAATCACTGGTCTAGATAATTTGACCTATAAACCCACTTTTCCTTTTTCCTTCTGTGGTTTAGAGGCATATTAAAACACTAATTACTCTGATATAATCTTAGGACCCATCCTGTTAACCCCTCCCTGAAAAAGAAACTGGAAGTAATCCTATCTAGGTTAAATTCTACCTAGTTTACATTATTTCTCAGAGCGTGGCCCAGACAGAGTAGGTAGGAGAGGAATGCTGGCCATTCTTTTAATTAAAATTCTCTTTTTAGAAAGATACATTGATTTCCACGTTCAGTAATATGGTTGTTTCCACTGGTTAGCTAGCTATTATCGGTAAAGTATTAACAGCTTACTATCAAACACGTTTGCTCAGTCATTCTCATGACGTTGGGGAGGTAGGTACTCCTCCGTGAGGACGCGGCAAGAGAGGTTAGGAATTTGCCCCAAATCACACAGCTGTTCTGGAACTGGGTGAGCCCACATTAAACCTCATTCCACGACGCAGCCTCGTCACCAGCTTTGTTTGCTGTAGTTTCAGCCAAATTTTAAAGCATCCATAGCGAATTAAAGAAAGTCCCTTATTTTGCTCCCGATCCGTTTTCCCAGACTCCTTGGGGCATCGTATGACTACTTCTTGCACAAGTTTGAGGCGTTAACCTGTGGCCTCGGCATGATCCAGGGATGATGACCTTCCGTTTGGCCGACTCGCCCCTCTACACACTTCTGCTTTGGGACCCGCGGCTCGTCAGAGGACGGGAAGCGCCACAGCGCCGCCCAGCCCGGGGAAGCAGGACCAGGGGCTCGCCCGGACCCCCGTCCGCGCTCCCGGCGCCTTCCCAGGCCCCGCCCCAGGCCCTCCTCAGGCCCCGCCTCCTCGCCCAGGATGCATCTGGTTGAAAACAAAATCCCACGTGACTGGCTCTGCTCTCAGGCTATCATGGCGTCTCCCAGTGGGAAGGGAGCCCGGGCGCCGGAGGCTCCTGGCTGCGGGCCCCGGCCGCTCGCCCGAGACCTGGTGGACTCGGTGGACGACGCGGAGGGGCTGTACGTGGCGGTCGAGCGGTGTCCGCTGTGCAACACTACCCGCCGGCGGCTGACCTGCGCCAAGTGCGTTCAGAACGGCGATTTCGTCTACTTCGACGGCCGCGACCGGGAGAGGTACGGCGGCCGCCACGGCCCTATTGTTTCTTCCCTGGGTGTCTCCTCGGCTCCGCGCTGGAGGCTGGAGCCTGAGGCCCAGGTGTGGACCCCGGAATCCCGCGAGAGAAGGGGGAGATAGGGAGGCGAGCTGCTTTGCTCCCAGAGAACAGGGTCGGGGTGGGGGCTAGATGAGGGAATGTCGCCGTTTCCCCATAACCCACCCGAGAGGCGTCTGACCCCACCGTGCCCCTGGGTGCTCGGGAAAATGGATAGATGATGACTCTGGAGGAGTCTCCCCCTGTTGCTGCCTTAGAGTTGGATTCTCGGCACTTTGCTGCACTCCCATTCAAAGCTTGGTTTAACCTTTCTCTGTCTTCGAGAACACATTCATCCTCTAGAGGAGAGACCAGAAGAGAATCAAGTAACTGGTTAAGAGGGACTCGAGCCCTGGAAGCCTGTGTCACAGCTGGACCTTGTTATCAGGCATGCTTACTCTGTGTGAACTGGGACTAGTTAGTTGCTCCCTGATTGTTGGATGCTAAGGAGTTTGGGGTTGTGTTTTGGCTTTGTTTAAAAATCCAGGCTAGGCGCTGTAAGCCCTTAGTTAAGAGAATTGAATTTAGGAACATGTTTTGAAATCAGAACAGAGAGCTACAAGTCCTTGGTTAAGGTAATTGAAGAATTAATGTGTTTAATTGAAGGGTCTCTCTCTCCCAATTTTTGTTTCGGTAACTTAGTGTCAATAATGTAACTTTTTGATTGCAAAAGTTCAGGCATTCATTCGGTTACAACAGCCCGATAAGTTATTGTTCCCATCTTATTGCTGAGGAAACTTTACAGTAAGTGCCCTCCCGTAGGTCACATAGATGAGTGTAGGGACCAGAATTAAGATCCAGACATCCTGAACCCATATACCATGCATTTAACCACTTGTTTGTACAACCTCTATATTTGGAAATGTTTTGAGTTCCTAGCTTTTCTCTGACCATGAATGGAGTTCGGTTCTTTTACTCTGTTTTGAGGAGATTTGTAGAATATAATCTTTTTAGTTCATTGCTGTCTCGTTGATGCACTTGACTTTAGAAACTGATCTAATTAAGTGATAGCTTTAAAAATTAAAGCAGTTTTTTAATTGTAAGAATACTAGGTATGAGATGGAAATGTCTAACTTCTGGAGTTTTTCAAGGGTTCAGTTCTGGACCCTCGTACATTTTCTTCTGTCCGTTCTCATGACTTAAAAACCATCTATATGCTGAAGACTGCCAGACTGGATCTCCAGACCAGACCTCTCTGGAATCCAGAAAACAGCTGCCTGTTCAACATCTATATTTAAATTATATCTTGGCCAACTGAACTTATTTTCCATCATAAATCTGTTCCTCCCATGCTCATGCCAACCCAGTAAATAGTAACCTTATTCTTTGTTAGAGGCCAAAAAACTTAGTCTTGCTTGACTCCTCTATTAATGCTATCCCATCTAATTCCATCAACACATTCTATCCACTCTTCGAAAGCTATCCTAAAATCTGACCCTTTCATCACCTCCTGTGCTGATCCACCAAAGGAATATTGCCTCTTGAGCCTCTGCTTCCACCTTTGCTCCCTTACAGTGTTATTTTCATATTGCAGCCAGAGTAACACCACTCCTCCTGATTGCCCAAAAGTAAAAAAGCCAAAGTCCTAAATCCGAGTTCTGCATTGCCTATTCTCCTCTGTTCTGTTATTTTTCCCTTACCTACTCTGGTATACCACTCTGGCCTCCTTGCCAGTCCTCAGACATGCCAAGAACACTCCTGCCTCATGGCATTGCAGAGTTACTCAGACTGCCAGGAGCTCTTCTCCCTAAAATCTTCAGGGCTGCCTCCTTTGTTTCCTTTAGGCCTCTGCTCATTTATTGGAGAAATTCTTTTGACCATTCAGTTAAAATAGTAACCTCCTTTCCCAGGTTGCCTGCTTTATTGTCTTTCACAGCACTTGTTGCCATTTATGGCTTACCTGTTGACATGTCTAACTGCCCTCCACTCCAAAGATGTAAGCTGTATGAGGGCAAGACTTTATCAGTTTTGTACTTTGCTGTATCCTCACATAGTAGATGCTTATAAGATCTGTTGAATGATTGAATGAATCTACCTCTTCTTCCCAAACTTCATCTGATCCTGAGTTATTGCATTTTTATCCATCATGGTTATCCCTTTGTTACTAAGTCAGAAGCCTGGAAGTTATCCTAGACTTTTCCTTTTTTTCTTATTCCATGTATCCAAATCATTGGCAAGGCTAATTTGATTTGCTCCAAAATAGATCTTGAATCTCTCTGCTTCTAGTCCAGACTATGACTGCCATCATTTCTCTCCTGGCTACTTACTGGTTTCTTTTTTTTTTTTTTTTTTTTGCTCATACAACTTCTCACCATCTCCCTCTGGCCTCCACACAGTAGCCACCGTAGAAAAGTAAATCAGATAATGTCATTGTTTTGTTTAAACCTTTCAATGACTTTCCACTGTGTTTAAAATAAAATTTTAAAAATTAATCTAATTAATTAAAGAATAAATTCAAGCTCCTTATCATGGCTTATGAAGTCCCATGTGATTTGGCTGCTGCTTACCTTTAACTTTGGCTATAAGGTTGAGTTAAAAATGTAGGCTTTGGATTGATACTGCATTAAATTGAATCCAAGCTCCCCCACTTGCTGTGTGATTTTGAACAAGTTTGTTAACTTTGCTTATGCTTGTTTATTTCATTTTGAAAATGGTGAGGTATCAACTTCATAGGTGTCTGATAATGATTACATAAGAGGATGCATTAAAGTATTTAGCATGATGTCTGGCACATATTAAGCACTCAAAAATAAGCTCATGTCATGCATGCTCCCTCATATTCAACCGCTGCATAGTCAGTGCCGTCTCTCTAATCCTCAAACACATGAAACTCTTCCATCACTGGCTTTTTTCCCTTGCTGTTCCCTCTGCCTAAAACACTTTACCTCCTGATTGGCATCTTGTCTATCTGTTAACTGAAATGTCACTTCATTAGTGAGGCTTTCCCTGACCTTCACTAAGGTAGGTTCACACTTCTGTCCCTCCCCCGTCATTTCCTATCAGAGTACTCAATCCCTTCTGGTATTGAGCATGATGTGTAGTGTTATTTGAGGAAGAGCTCCGCATCCGGATGTAGCTCCATGAAGGCATGAATTCTGGTATGTTCAATCAGATCACCGGTGCATCGTGCAGCAGCAGTGGGTAGCACATAATAGGTATATTGGTGAAGGAATGGTGAAAGCAGTAAACCCTTAAAAAACATAATTTTTTTTTTTTTTGCTAAATCTGAGCATTATAGTGAATTTACAGAAGAGGGATGTGTTCTGGTGGTTTTCTTTTTCTGACCACGAAAAATAAAGAGCAAATACCAGAACCATTAAAAATTGAGAACTAAAAAAGAAAATTTAGTGTTCGGGGACAACTAGACTGCCAAAGTAGTCTGTTTAGCCAGCTTTTTATTTCACTTTTCATCATTCCCTTTTCTGAACTGTGTATTCCTTAAGAAGAGGAGTTTGTTTGCATCATTCCCAGAACAATGCTGAGTATCTGCTAGGATGAAAGAATCTCTTGAGACCCAGGACCATTGTCCTAATAGCCAAATCATTTTTAATGCGCCCTCACTGGGTGCAATTATCTGCATTAAATATTCTTGCAAATTACAAAGGAGAAAGGCAGGTCTTTGCTCCCAAGGATTTACATTGATTACTAATAAGCCTTAAATTGTGTAGGTCAAAGGTTGGCTGTGAAATATTCTGTCTTTAGTATTTATGAAAATTTTGTGTTCTGTGTTTTGCTTTCAGACTCTTTATGAAAAGCTTCTCACTAACTGTGGGAAATCACTTGGAAATACCATATGGAGATTTACAGCACTGTTTAAACTCTTGTTTAACCTCTGATTCTGTTCAGTAAATTAGCCAAATTAGCTTTGCCTACATGGATCTTGAATATGATAATGCATATCGAAGTTCTTGTAAATATAAATTTTTTCTTTTTTAGGTTTCATTAATGGTCTAGCTGAATATACAGGTTTTAATGGTTTACCAGTTTAAGGAAAATTAGATATTAAAGACATTAAATCTTTCTCTCAATAATTAGTTCCTTTGACTCCCTAAGAAGGGAGCATGTGTCTTTATATAATTTTGTGAAAAGTATGATATGGGAGATAGGTTGAAAAATATCTAAACTCACTACTTTTTTTGTTGGTGTTTAGTGGAAGATGTCTTTATATCATGATATCCTCACCAACACTACCCTTTTCTCATCTCCCACCTTGGCCCCAGTCTTAAAACAATACCCACTTTCTTCTCCACTTTTTCATCTGCTTTTTAACTTGTGTGCTTTTTAAGAATTGAAGAGGAATGGTATTAAGCAGTACTCTCAACGCAATCTTTGGATCTTGTACTGGTGAACGTTTTAAAATTACAGGTCTTTTTTTTTATCCTCACCCGAGGACATTTTGCATTTATCTTTAGATAGAGTGGGAGGGAGAAAGGGAAAGAGAGAGAGAGAGAGAAACATCGATGTGAGAGAGACACATCGACTGATTGCCTCCCACACAATCCCAACTGGGGCGGGGGACAAACCGCAACCGAGGTACGTGCCCTTAGCGGGACCTGAACCCGGGTCTCTCAGGTCCGAGGGCCGACGCTCTAACCGCTGAGCCAAACCGGCCAGGGCTAAAATTACAGGTCTTTTAACAGGAACATAATTTGCTGGATTATACATTTATCTGACACCAAAAATAGCACTGTTACCCAATAGGGAACTGACAAGTTGAAGTCATCTTTCCAGTCAAAACTGGAAAGAAGTCACTTACTGATTTATGATGGGTATAGGAATGGGATGGGGAACATAATCTGAGGATACCCAGAGACTGGAGCACCAGGAAAGTCTGCCTGCTGGTTTAGGAACCAGTTATTTTAAAGTTTAAAAAGGCAGACACGCCTGGCTGGTATGGCTCAGTGGTTGAGCGTCGACCCACGCACCAAGAGGTCACCAGTTCGATTCCCAGTCAGGGCACATGCCCCGGTTGTGGGCTCGATCCCCAGTAGGGGGAGTGCAGGAGACAGCCTATCAGTGTTCTATCTCTCTCTCCCTCTTCCAAATTCTCTAAAAATCAACAAAACATATTAAATAAAAAGGCAGATACATTTTATGAGCATATGGATATTGCTTTTATAAGTACATTTTCAGGAATGATGCTGATTTACTTTCACTGATATTTTAAGAATGTATGATTACACTTTTATCAGGAAACAGAAATATGGGCACTAAACAAATTGAAGTGGGATAAAGGATGAGCACAAAATTTAGACATTACTGAAGATTTCAAGGGGAAACAACCAACATCCCAAAATTTATCTTTTAGAATTTCTGTCCCCCCTCTAGTATTCTTTTGTTTGTCAGTAACTATAGCCTGTCTATAAAAATCTGTTGTCTTGAGAATTCAGTTCTGGACCCACATTTGTATTCCCCACTCAGCAGAACAAAAGCTCTACAGGTAGTTGGACTCCTCGTCTTTAGACAAGAGTTTGTCAACATTATAGCTATTTGATTGTGTCCTTCAGGAAGGGTCTCAACTCCCATCCCATGCAGTTTATTAATTGTATAGACACCTGCACTTGCGGATCTGTTAAGAAACTATAACTTTTGTTTTTAGTATCACTGGCTACTCTCATCATTATACCTTTTAGAATTTATAAAAGGCTTTTACATTTATTATCTGCCATTTATTTCCTACCTTAAACCCATACATTATTAACCTATTTTAAAAGTGAAGAAACAGAAGAGTTGTGCCTTACTTACTCCTGGACTATGCTAGTTCTTAAATTCACTTCCAAATGTGAACTCTGTGTGTGTGTGTGTGTGTGTGTGTGTGTGTGTGTGTTTCAATTTAATACATTAGTAAGATTAAGTGCTAAGTCACCCGTTGTAATGAAGAAAAGGGAAACTAGAGTGTATTATGTGCTAAGTGCCTGTACCTGATGCTTTCACATTTATCTTATTTAATGCCTGTAACCAAGTCATATAAGCATTATTCCCATTTTGTTTCCATTTTCTACTAATGATTTAGCCTCTCTTAATTCCTGCCAGTGGCATGTTTTTTCTATATTTTCTCATATCCTAACTATTCTAACATAAAAGAACCATCCTGATAAGGACCGTGTGTTTTCCCTATTGTATTTGTCCATAAACATTATACCCTTGTATGCCTAAAGTTAAGGAAGAAAACTTTGGTGGCTAGTAATTCTTACTGTGTTAGTATCCTAATTCAAGAAATATTTAGTTCTTTAACCATCTCTACTTAAATAAGGAGATTGCTGTTCTCCCAGGAACCTCTGTACTTTCACTTACCTGAGAAGCCTCTCACCTGTCTTATTTCTATATTCAGAAATAGTCATTAACTCTTCCTCCACAGCCTGGGCCCAAATCAGAGATTGGTCAAATTTCCCATAACTGACCTAAAAACTGTGTGCTCATTTCTCCTCCTCATATATATATTTTTAAATTCATTAATTTATTATTTTATTATTTTATTTTTTAACTTATCTTTATTGTTGAGTGTATTACAGATGTCCCTCTCCCCCCTGCTTGATACCCTCCTCCCTTATCCCGCCCCCCTCCTGCTTTACCCACATTATTGTCTGTGTCCATTGGTTATGCATATATGCATATAAGTTCTTTGGTTTCTCTCTTCCCACCCCACCTCCTCCCTTCTCTTTGAGGTTCATCAGTCTAACAACCAATTTGTACTTCCTAATCCTTTCATCTTTTTCACCCAACTCTCCTCCCATCTGGAAACCAACAAAAAGTTCTCTGTATCTATGAGTCTATTTCTGTTCTGCTTGCTCATTTTGTTTGTAGATTTAACTGTTGATAGATATGTATTTATTGCCATTTTATTGTTTATATTTTTTTATCTTCTTCAAGAAGACCCGTCAACGTTTCATATAATACTGGTTTGGTGGTGATGAACTCCTTTAGCTTTTTCTTGTCTGGGAAACTCTTTATATGGCCATTGATTCTAAATGATAGCTTTGCAGGATAGAGTAACCTTGGTTGTAGGTCCTTGCTTTTCATCACTTTAAATATCTCTTGCCACTCCTTCTTGGCCTGCAAAGTTTCTTTTGAGAAATCAGCTGACAGCCTTATGGGAGCTCCATTGTAGGTAACTAACTGCTTTTCTTTTGCTGCTTATAAGATTCTCTCTTTGTCTTTAACCTTTGGCATTTTGATGATGATGTTTCTTGGTGTGGACCTCTTTGGGTTCATCTTGTTTGGGACTCTCTGTGGTACCTGGACTTGTATGTCTGTTTCCTTCACCAAGTTAGGGAAGTTTTCTTTCATTATTTTTTCAAATAGGTTTTCAATTTCTTACCCGCTCTCTTCTCCTTCTGGCACTCCTATGATGTGAATGTTGGTGCACTTGAAGTTGTCCCATAGGCTCCTTATACTATCCTCATTTTTTTTTAATTCTTTTTTCTTTTTGCTGTTCTGATTGGGTGTTTTTTGCTTCTTTATATTCCAAATTGATGGTTTGCTTCTTGGCTTCACCTACTGTACTATTGATTCCCTGTAAATTATTCTTTATTTCAGTTACTGCATTCTTCATTTCTGACTGGTCCTTTATTATGCTATTGAGGCCCTCACTAAGTTCCTTGAGCATCCTTATAACCACTATTTTGAACTCTGCGCCTGTTAGATTGCTTATCTCCATTTCATTTAGTTCTTTTCCTGGAGTTTTGTTCTGTTCTTTCATTTGGGACATGTTTCTTTGTCTCTTCATTTTGACTGCCTCCCTGTGTTTGTTTGTATATATTAGGTAGAGTTGCTATGTCTCCTAGGCTTCCTAGGGGTGGCCTGTTGTAGTAGGTGTCCTGTAGGGTCCAGTGGCACAGCCTCCCTGATCACCCAGCTGGGCTCTCAAGGTGCACCCCTCATGTGGACTTTACACCCTTCTGTTGTAATTGAGTCTTGATTGCTGTTGGCACGTCAATGGGGAGGGTTTTACTCAGGCTGATCAGCTACAAGGACTGGCTGTGCCCACTAACCACTGACCTCTGAGTACCTTGGGTGATCAGCTGTGCAGGGCCCACCACACACAGCAAGACTTACTTCAGCAGTGCTCTGGTACCCTCTGAGCCCATTCCTTGAGTGTGTCACTTGTGGAGGTGGTTGGGTGGTGGTGCTTCGACGTGGTCTGAAGCTGTCCACTGGGTGGGCTGGCTCTGGGGCATGTTGTAACCCAGTAGATCAACCTCACTCGGACACCAAAATTATAAGTTTTAGGAGCTTTATTAACCTGCGCAGGGACTGCAGCCAACCTACTCAGAGGAGAACTGCAGCCCCGAGCCTCTAAAATGGCAGCCTTTTATAGCAAGCAAGCAGCATTCACAGAAGCAGATATCAGCGGTTAGCAGTTGTTTGATTAACATTTCTCAAAATCCATATCTAACAGTTGCCCGGGGGTCTCCTGTTTGTCAAGCAAACAGAATAGGCCTCCCTCCCCTCAGGGAACCAGTACAATAGTGGGAGTGACAGATCACAGAGGTCAAAATTAGCATTAAGTACTTGCAAATACCTATACTCAGGAAACTGCAAATGCCCCCAACACATGGGGCAACTATAACCTTAGGCAGAAATTCCTTCCCGTCTAGGGGCAACCAACCCATTATGGGAAGAATATCGAGGAATGTCCACTGGTGACAAAATGGAGTCCTTCAGTCACCCTAACCAAGGGGCCCACATAAAATGGAATCTAGTTGCCTTAGCCTTGGGGCCCACAATAGGGCAAGGTCAGCTACTGCCTCTGTTCTACCCAGGGCCACCAGGCATCAGCTACAAAGCGATCTGCTGATGGCTGCTGCTTGTGCTGGGCTTGGAGGTGCCCAGGCGAAGCCAAGCTGTGAACCAATGCTGGCTGCTTCTAGTGCCAGGCCTAGGGTTACTTAGCGAGAGGTATGGGGCTCGCTGTGGCCAGATGCTGCTTGTTTGAGAGAATTTAGGAAAATCTGAAGCTGGAGCCAAAACAGGCCAATCCTATGGTAAAGCCACTTGAAACAGCTTGGGTGGGCCTGAACGTTGGGTGGGACAGGGCCCCAGGGAATCAATAGGGTGGGGCAGCCAGTATGAGCCAGGTTGCTGGAGTCCCAGATATGGCAGCCATCTGCCTGCCCTGTAGGGGAAGAGCTCACCAAAGGAACAAAGGCCTCCACCAGCACGTCTGTCGGGGAGAAAGTTGCCTCTCCAGTCCTCGCCCTGATGCCAAACAACTCAGTTCTTCCCTATATGTTTCTGGTGCCTTTTAAGTTGCCTCCCCTCCGGGCTGGAGCTCAGAGGGAGAAGGTCCCCCTAAGTCCGTGCTCGGGCCCTTTAAGAGGAGCTGCCTGGGGCTCCAGCAGCCTCAGCCTCAGTTCCCGCAGGTTTTACAGCCAGAAGTTTTGGGGACTTCTTGGCACTGGAACCCTGAGCTGGGCGCCTCGTGTGGAACGGGGACCCTTTACTCCCCAGGGAGGACCTTCACTGTCGAGGTGTCCCCCTGATTTTTATCCACCACACGTGGATGTGGGACCAGCTGTCCCCGCCTCTGCCCCTCCTACCAGTCTCAATGTGGCTGCTGCTTTAATTTCGTAATTGTAGGACTTCATTCAGCTTGATTTCAGGCGGTTCTGAAGGATGTTTTTTCTGTAGTTTAGTTGTAATTTTGATGTCTCTCCTCCTTACGTTTAAAGAACCCAAAGAGTGTCATCTGTCTCAGAGGACCTAAGAACTTTAGATACTTTAAGGAGATTATGTATATATTTTTATAGTACATGTAATCTTCAGAGGGGGAACATGAGGAATTTTAATGGGTTGTGTATCTTTTTTTTTTATTGTAAAAGTATGTGAATATTGTAGGAAATTGTAAAGTGCAGAAATACATAAAGAAGGAGACATTTCTTTTTAAGGCTTTCAATTACTTATTTGAAAGTTTTAAGTTCTTTTTGTTTGTTTGTTTTTGCCTTTCTTATAATTAATGACATTTCTCAGACCTTTCTATTGCCATAACCCTAGGCACAAAGTAAACATATACCCCTAGGATGAGGAAAAGGATTGGGCAGGCAGGTGGAGGGATTGGTTATTTTGTGAAAGGTGCTATGCTTGGGACATCGAAGTTGTAGGTGTTATAATGATGTTAATTATCACCTAGCAAAGAATTAATGTGGATCCCTAATAGAGCACCTGCCCTGGTGCTGTTTCTCTGCTAATATGGGACAGATTAATATAATTGGTCTGGCCTGTGTAGAGCTCTCAGTCATCCATGATTGTCAGTGGCTAGGGCTCATACTCATTAGCAACATGCTTCTATCATTGTTATCCTACTTGATGTGTTGAAATGCTTTGGTGAAGGAGAAATTAATTTTCCACCTTGTGAGACATAGCAGAATTTCCTCTGCCTATAATGACTTCCTTCCCTTTACAGGGCCAGCTCTAACTCATCTCCAAGTCTTATCCCAACTAGGCATAGCTCCCAGAAAGCTCCTCTGAAGCCTGAACTGGGTTGTGTGCCAGTCTCTTCTTACACCACTGGGGTGCTGGGTGACCACCCTTTCCTCAGCCCCATCAGCCTCTATCGAAGGGAGAATGTTTGAAAGTCAATTTAAGGGAGTATTTTTTTAATGGGGGAAAAATAATTAGTTGCAAAAGTATGGAAGAATTTAGAAAACAATAGTTAATTTAAGAGTACTTTTTTAGGAAAAAGACAAATCTTATAAGTGGAGAATTTTGCTAAATAATATAGAAGGCCTTTTTAAAAAACATGTTTTTATTTTTTTATTGACTTTTTAGAGAGAGAGGAAGGGAGAGGGAGAGAGAGAGAGAAATATCAATGAGAGGGAAACATCGATCAGCTGCCTCCTGCAGGCCCCCTACTGGGGATTGAGCCCAGAACGCCAGCATGTGCCCTCACTAGGGATCAAACTGGTGACCTCTTAGTCCGTGGGCTAGAAGGCCTTTTTAAATTGGGAGAGAAAATATAAGAAACAGTGTTGTAAAAGCCATGGTGCGTGGTACATGTTCACTGGCAGATTCCTTTCAGAAACAACACAAAAACTAGGGTCACTAAACAAACAAAAAATTGATAAATGTGTCTGCATAAAAGTTGGAAAATTCTGTGGAACAGAAACATGAGTAGTCAGAAAGCAGATTGAGGGGGGAAATTTTCAAGATGTATGACAGAAAAATGGCTAACTTCCCTAATAAGTAACCCTTTAAAAAATGTAGAAAAATGGACAAAAGACATAGATGGGAATAACAACAACAAAAGTAAGTAGCTGATTAGATAGGAAAGGGCATTCAACATGGGGTAAAGGGGTGGGAGGCCAATCAGGTTAGCAAAGACTAAAAAGAAACGTGCAGTGTTTGGGGAGGGTATGAAAAAACAGATTCTGTTACTGGTGGGGTTACGATTATATTAAGTGATTCAGAGGAAATTAAAAATTAACTGCCAGAATTTTGCATGTAAATATTTGACCCATCAATTTATTTTATTTCTAGGAATTTCTCATAGAGAATCTTAACAGCTTGTAAAGATTTGTGCAGTAAGATATTCATTTATAATATTGATAATAGTGAAAAACTGGAAGCAATGGCAGTGTTCAATAGGAGTTTATATAAATAAATTATATGATGTCTATTTTATGAAATTCTGTGTACCTGTTAAAATAATTAGATAGATTCATATGTTCTGACATGGAAAAACATATAAGATATTTGATGTGATAAATCCAACTTGAAAGTACATAAATATGATTCCTTCCCCCCCCTCCTTTTTTTTTTTTCCAATCCTCACTGAGGATATGCTTATTGATTTTAGAGAGTGGATATAAGGGGTGGGGAGAGAGTAAGAGAAACATCAATCAGTTTCTGCCCCAACCGACTGGACCAGGGATCGAATCCAGAACCTAGGTATGTTCCCTGACCGGGAATCTAACCTTCAGCCTTTCAGTATGGGACAGTGCTCCAGCCACCTGAGCCCACACTGGCCAGGGCCCCCTCCTTTTTCAAACATAAAATAGGTATCATTAAGTGTGGTTTGAATATGATGACTATTAACCTTTCCACTTGTTGGAAACCATATTGAGAAAGCACAGACTTGTGGAATGAATTTTCTATCTTTTTCCGTGAGCGGTGGGATGGGGAATGCAGAGAATGGATGAGTGTGCTGATGAGCAAGCAGTTGAAATGCTGACCCAGCCACATTCCTTGATATCTATCATCTGCTGTTTAGGTTTGTTAACACCACTTATTTTTAATTCCCTTCATGAAGGATAACATGACTCATGAAGCATTTAGTACAGTAGGAATTATCTTCTTTTTATTATTCCTGCTGTCATCTGTATATTTGTTTTAAATTTTGTTTCTTGTGTGTGTTATCTAACAAAGCCCAAGAGAATCAACCAGCTCTTATAAAGCTGGACAGAGTTGTTTGTCATCCCAGTTTGTTCTAGTGCAAAGTGGAGAGGTATTTTTATGACAGGTCTGAAAGAACTTTCATAACTTCCTAAAGCAAGGTTTTTATCTTCCCTGTCAGTTCTTTGTTTGCAAGGTTTGATGAGTCTTGTCAGTTTGTCATATCCTTCAGCTTATAGGAACATGAATCACCACCACATTGCCTTAGTGAGATAGAAATAAATACCACATTAGTTTCTCATTTTTGATACAAGGAAATGGAAGCATATAACAAGTAATGTGGCCAAGAGTACACAGCTGCAGAATGTATCATTAGATTTCTTAATATTGTGGCAGATTCTTTGTTATAAATTGCAGGCACATAGTAAAAACCTGATAAGTTCATTGATTAATCTATGGGTTTGTCTACATTCCATATTGGTTTCTGAGTTTTCTAATACTGTCTCATGCAGTAACCACCTTCCTGGCCATTGTAGTGCCACCCAGTAGAACTTAGTGCCAAGTTGTTCTTTTTCTGTGCTGTCCAATATGGTAGTCACCAGCCGTTTGGGACTATTGAAATGTGGTTAGTACAACTGAGGAACTGAATTTTTTAAATATGTTTTTATTGATTTTAGAGAGAGAGAGTAAACCATCGATGTGAGTGAAACTTTAATCAGTTGCCCACCTCCACCACCCACACCCTGATGATCGAGCTTGAAACCTGGGTATGTGCCCTGACTGGGAATCGAACCGGAGACCTTTTCAGTGCATGGGAACATGCTCAGTCAAGTGAGCTATACTGGCCAGGGCAAGAACTGAATTTTTTTTTTTTTGCCTCGATCAGAAGGACTTGGGCCCCCAGGAACTGAATTTTTTATTTAATTTCTACTTAGTCATATAAGTATATAATTCTGTCACATATAATATTGCCTGATTTGCTTTTTTGTTTAATATATTATGTATTGTACATTTTCATTGACTATTAAATGGTCATAATTAGACCATTTTATCCCTTCCATTTAGAAGTAGGTATCTTTGGGTATGTTTCAAATATGGAATTATAGAAATAGTGTTTTAGAGAGACTTCTAGATTATTGTAAGGAAGAAAATTTCAGGGCTATTGTGGTTCTGTTAAATTGTTTTCATTTAGGCTAGAAATTCAGGAGACAGGCAAAAGCCTGTTCTTAGACTCCGTACCTTGTTGCTGTAGCATGTGGCATTACCCTTGTCTCCTTGAAAATAGTGAGCCACTGTTAACTCAGTTGAAAATCAGTTGCACAATGTTAAAAATCAAATCCTTATTAAGCAACAAGCCACATTTTAGGTGTCCAGTAGCCACGTGTGATTGGTGTTTACCATATTGAACAACACAGATCTAGAAGGTCTGAATGACAGTTAGCCACCTTCAGCTGGTTGACATTTATAGAACACTGTACCCAGCAGCTGTAGAATACACATTCTTTCAAGTGTACATGGAACTTCCACCGAGGCAAATCAAATTCAAGGCTATAAGACAGTTTAAATAGAAAGATTGAAATCTCACAGTATATATTCTATGACCACATCAGAATTAAATAAGAAAATAATAACAATAAGTTACCTAGTAAAGCCCATATATCTGGAAGTTAAGCAATACACTTCTGAATAACTTGTGAGTCAAGGAAGGAATCTTATGGGAAATTAGAAATTTCAAACCAAATGGTAATGAAAATACACTGCATCATAATTTTCGATTTAGCTGAAACAATACTTAGAGGGAAATTGATAACTTTATATTGTTATATTAAAAAGGAAAGGGGCCCCTGGCGGGTGTGAGTCAGTTGGTCGAATGTCGTCCCATGCACCAGAAGGTTGCCCGTTCGATTGCTGTGAGGGCACATGCCCAGGTTTTGGGCTTGATCCCCCATGGGGGACGTGCAGGAGGCAGCCAATCATCAATGTTTCTCCCTTCCTCTCTCTCTAAAAAATCAATAAGAACATTTTTTTTAAAAAGGATGGGGGCCATAAAATCAATGAGTTTTTACCATAAGCTGCAAAAAAGAGCAAACTAAACCACAAATAAGGTAACAGGAAGAAAATAATAAGGGTAAGAGTAGAAGACTGACAGAAAAAGAAGTGCAATATGATATCCCTTCCTTTTGGTAACTTTTGCTAAGTTGTTAACCTGCAATGACTAGCAATAAAATAAGTGAGAAAATAAATTGTACTTTTAAAATTGTAAGAAACAAATTGGCTGGTTTGGCTCAGCGGTTAGATTGTTGGCCCGCGGACCAATGAGTCATGGGTTCGATTCCGGTCAAGGGCACGTACCTCGGTTGCGGTTCCTCCCTGGCCCTGGTCGGGTCGTGCGGGAAGCAACCAGTCGATGTGGCTCTCTCACATCAATGTTTCTCTCTGTCTCTCTCTTCCTCCCTCCCACTCTATCTGATAATAAGTAGAAAAATATCCTCAGGTGAGGAATAAAAAAAAACAACAACAAATGGGTAGATGAAAGCAGGATTAAATTAAGCTTAATAATTGAAGTTATTTTTATAATAGAAGCCTCAGTTTCTTTGAATTCAAATTCACATTAGTGCTCTGCTGTGCCTGTTTGGAAAATAATTTAACCTAGAGGTGGAGACCTATAGATATATTTTATAAACCCATGAAATAATTTTAAAGCTGAGAGTTTGAACTTAGTTTTAAAACAACCAAGTGGTAAGCAGCCACATGCATCCCATTGAGAAGTTATGTATAATACTTACTTTCAAGACAGTGACATTTCCAGAAGAGTTGGCATAAATGATTGGCTCCCAGAAATTTGTATAGTCTGGTTGAACTGAAAAAAGCAAATATTTAAATGAAACATTGAATTTTTTTTTCTTGCAGGTTTATAGACAAGAAGGCACGGTTGAGCCAACTTAAGAACAAGCAAGAAGAATTTCAAAAAGAGTGAGTTTTCATTTTGTTTTTTAATTTGTAGAATTAATCTAGTCACCACGTGGTTTAATTCAGTGCTGTGGAGTGCAGACATATTACTAGATTTAGGATACAATCAAAGTACAGAAGAGTAGTGCATCTGAGAGAAGCAAAACAGGAGAGTTACCAAGTTTGTAGAAAATGCTGGGATCAGACCCGCTGCCTGTACATAGTAGGCACTCAGGGATGGGATGGTGAACCAAGTCCCCAGCCCTGATCATTGACACGTGGCACATGGCTCCAGGACAGGAGGCACATTAGACTTCAGTTAGTGATGGTGGCTCCTAGTGGATGTTACTGCTCCATTTACCTTTCTTATTCTCTATCAGTGTTTTAGCAAAGCGTGGTCTGCAGATTATCTATATCAGAATTCATTAACTGAGGTAATGGTTAAAAATGCAGATTCTTGCCCTGGCCAGTTTGGCTCAGCGGTTAGAGCATTGGCCCGCGGACCCGAGAGTCCCGGGTTCGGTTCCCACTAAGGGCACATACCTCGGTTGCAGTTTGTCCCCGACCCCAGTTGGGGTCGTGTCGGTGGCAGCCACTCGGTGTGTCTCTCTCGCATCGATGTTTCTCTCTCTCTCTTCCTCCCTCTCTCCCTCCCGCTCTGTCTGAAGATAAATGCAAAAATGTCCTCGGGTGAGGATAAAAAATAAAAAAAAATGCAGATTCTTAAAATCCTATCCTCGGATATTCTGATTCAGTAGGTCTGGGAGGAGCCCTGGGAATCTTGAGTTATTACTGAGCACCCCTGATTCATCTCTTACACTCTGGATTTAAGAATTTTCCTATAGAACCTTCTATCCCAAACTGATCCAGTCACTGTTCTGCAGACACACCCCAGGTCTGATAAACACATTGATAAGTGGGTGAATTAAATATTCTGAGATGCCTTGTATTAGAGAAACCTGCTTGGATTAATTTAACTCAGTTATTTCTCTAATTTATTCAATCACAGGAACATACATTTATTTATTTATTTATTTCCTCACCCTGGAACATGCTTATTGATTTTTATTTATTTATTTTTTTTTTAGAAACAAAGGAAGTGAGGGGGGGGAGGGAGGGAGGAACATTGATTTGAGAGAGAAACATTAATGTGAGAGAGAAACATCTGTCAATTGCCTTCCTATACATAGCGCCCTGAGCAGGGATCAAATCTGCAACCTGGGTATGTGCCCTGACCGGGAATTGAACCTGCAACCCTTCGGTGTATGGGACAATGCTCAACCAACTGAGCCACATGGGCCAAGGCAGAAACTTTTATTTTTATAGAACACTTCACTCCATAAAACAAATATTTGCTGATACTGGTCTGTGCCTTTTCTTTGGGTGATGAACTTAGCATTTTCAGTCATGAATTTTCTTATAACTATCATTATTATTAATTATGACTGATGGGAATTATTAGTTATGACTGAGGACAAAGGCTCTGTCCATTAAGGAGGTTTATTATGAACGTTTGTAGAAGGGCTCTGGGCTGTGTTAGAAGTGCAAAAGCAAGGAGATGAGAAAAAATTGCAGAGAACAGAATTTGGAAAACACTTTTAAATGCTTCCGTCCCACTTTGCTATTTCTAGGCATTTATAAGAACTTATTTTTAAAAGTTGTTGATTTTACATTTTTGAGCTTCACAGAATTTAATTGTTTTTAAAGCTTATTCTGTATATTTCCTCTCCTTACAGAGTGTTAAAAGCCATGGAAGGAAAATGGATAACAGATCAGTTGGTAAGCTATAAGGACTATTTAAATAATATTCTCTGTACTGGAGGTTACATGTTTTTACGTTGGTAGAGTTTAAAATTAAAATATCATTGTGAATTTAAATTTGTTTTTGCTCATTTTTAGAATTCCTCTCTTTAAATATATTTGTAGTGTGGGCTTCTCAAGTATTTTATCTAGATACCAAAAACGAGGTATTGACAGTTAATTAGGGAGCTGTCATAAAGATTAATTATGAAGTCTGGTATTGGCATAGGAATATAAGAAAAATGGGCTATCCTTTTTGAGAAAACTTGCTCATCGTAAACACATACATATTTTAGATGAAATAATGATTAAATGTGAAAAGTAAACTCATAAAAATATGAAAAAAAAAATAGACAAAAGTGTTTATGTAATTTAAGGGTGAGAGGACCTTGATAAGCCATAAAGGAAAACATTTTGCCACTCTGTGTAAAAGGTTCTTTATGTTAAATACCCTAAATAAAATGAGCATAAATGGGGGGGAAAATGAGTACAATATATGAAAATAAGGAGTTTGGTCACTGACATTGCATTCACTGTTGGTGGAAATACACAGTGCAGGGTGCAACACAGATGATACTGTGTAGCTGTTCAAAGGAATATGGTCAGTCTACATGTATTGATATGGAGTGATGTCCAAGATATATATATATATATATTTTTTTTTTTTTCCCCCCTTACCCCAGGACATTTTTGCATTCATTTTCAGATGGAGTGGGAGGAAAGAGAGAGAAACATCGATGTGAGAGAGACACATTGACTGGTTGCCACCCACATGACCCCAACCAGGGCCAGGGACAAACTGCAACCGAGGTACATGCCCTTAGTGGGAACCAAACCCAGGTCTCTCTGGTCTGCAGGCTGACACTCTAACTGCTGAGCCAAACCGGCCAGGGTCAAGATATATTTTTTTAATGAAAAAATAAAAAATGTAGTCTAGAGTAAAGTATGATTCAATTTGTGTGTGTTTTTTAAATATAAATATAATCTAAAAAGTCTGAAAAGATGCACATCGAACTTTAATTGAGATTACCCCTGAGGGATGGGAAGAAGTCAGGCTGACAACCACTTTCTTTTTTCTCTTTTGTGATGTATAATTTTTTTTCCACAATAATGAGCATCACTCGTAGTTTTTAAATAATTAAAAGAAAATTTGTGCTTGACTGGTGTGGCTCAGTGGTTGAGCGTCAACCCATGCACCAAGAAGTCGCTGGTTCGATTCCTGGTCAGGGCACATGCCCAGGTTGTGGGCCAAATCCCCAGGGGGGTCGTGCAGGAGGCGGCCAATCGATGTTCTCTCTCATCGATGTTTCTATCTCTTCCTCTCCCTTCCTCTCTCTCTAAAATCAATAAAGAAAAAAAAAAGAATATTTGTGATATAAGTAAATTCTATTCATGCACTGAATGTTATAGAAACAAAATATGCTGTGGAGGAAAATATCATAAAAGGCCATTTTTAAAGAACCCCATCCCAGTTTTTCTGCATTCCCTATGTTGTTTTCTAATTTTGCGATCAAAAATTTCAAGATTGATTCTTACAGACTGATACCTTAAAAAAATTTTTTTTTCTTTATTGATTTTAGAGAGAGAGGAAGGGAGAGAGAGAGACAGAAACATCAATGAGAAAGAACATCGATTTGCTGCCTCCTACATGCCCCCCACTGGGGATTTGGCCCACAACCTGGGCATGTGCCCTGACCGGGAATCAAACCAGTGACCTCTTGGTGCATGGGTCAACACTCAACCACTGAGCCACACTGGCCAGGCAAAGACTGATACCGTTTAAAAGTGAAGACATCTCATTGCCTCCTCCCCTGAATCCACCAGTCCCACAAACCTGTTTTCAAATGTCTCTTACACTCCATTAGCATTTCTACCACCAGCACATCCCTATACTCTGTATCTTGTACTATCAAACACCACAAATGTTTGAATGTTGTTATAAGCTTTTAATTGGCCAAATTTATGGAGGCATTATAGAATAGATAATTACGCTTTTTAATTGACTACTGGGTCACGTTTTTCCTGATCTTTTATTCACCTTGGAGGAAGCAATACTTAAATCCTGGTAATATAAAGAGGACATTTCATACTTTATATGATTGAGGTTTTTCAAGAAATCTTATATAAGATACACACTTTAAAATTTTTTCTATTTTATTATAGTTTAATTATTTTGAAAATAATACGTGTTTATTGTATCAGTGAGAGAATGCAGTGATGTTGATGGTCTCTGTAGCTAGCACAGAGTAAGCAGGGTGTCAGTAAAGCTTCCTGTGATGATGCAAGTGTTCAGTGTCTTCACAGACCAATATGGTAGCCATTAGCCACATGTGTTGAGCATATGACGTATGGGTAGTGTGAGTAAGGAACTGAATTTTTTTTATTTTATGCAATTTTAATTGACTTTTAAATAGCCACGTGTGACCAGTAGCTATATATTGGACAGAGCATGTTAAAAAAAAAATCCTTCATCATTTTTCTCTGTGAATTTCTCTTTCTTTCTTAATTTTCTAGTAGCTTCTGCATTGAACCAGTCCATTGGTTACGTATACATGCATATAAGTTCTTTGGTTTATCCCTCCATCCCTTCCGCCCCCTCCTCTGAGGTTTGTCAGTCTGAATCGTACTCCTTTCTATGTCTCTGGGTCTATTTTGTTCATCAGCTTATTGTATTATGTTCCACAAATAAGTGAGATCATTGTGGTATTTGTCTTTCTCTGATTGGCTTATTTTGCTTAGCATAATATTCTGTAGGTCCCTCCATGTCATCTCAAAGGATAAGAGATCTTTCTTTCTTATAGCTGCATAGTATTCCATTGTGTACATGTACCACAGCTTTTTTATCCACTCATCTATTGCTGGACACTTGGGCTGTTGCCAGATCTTAGCGATTGTAAATAGTGCTGCTATGAACATAGGAGTACATATATTCTTTCTGATTGGTGTTTCAGGCTTCTTAGGATTCCTAGAAGTGAGATCACTGGATCAAATGGCAGTTCCATTTTTAATTTTTTGAGGAAACACCATATTGTTTTCCATAGTGGCTGCACCAGTCTGCATTCCCACCAGCAGTGTACTAGAGTCCCCTTTTCTCCACACCCTCACTAGCACTTGTTTTATTTACTTTTTTTTTCTTTCTGGTAATCTATAATAGTTACAAAAGCTATAATAAATATCATGGCCTTTCTTCATTATGTTTTCTGAGATATACCTGGAAATAGGTAGTGATACCAGGTAGATAATCATATTAATTATGAGACCAATATGTCTGATATTTATTGCATCCTTTTTAAGAGGTGGAAAATAATGTCCTGCAAGATGAGGATTGAACAGCTGAAGCAAACAATATGTAAAGGAAATGAAGAAATGAAGAAAAGTAAGTAATTTGACCCCTCCTCCAGCCCTAATAAAGAGCTTATGTGGAATTTCATGGGATTAATAAACTAGAGAGACAGAGAAAGAGAGAAGAGGGGTGTGGAGCAATAGCAGCCTGGAAAAGTTTACTGCTTGCCTTCCTCTCCTTATGAAACATTTGTGTAAGGAATTCTTATATAAAGATCTTTTTAAAAATGTTTTTATTGAGTTTTTAGAGAGAGAGGAAGGCAGAGAAAGATAGAAACATGGATGTGAGAAGCATCAATCGGCTGCCTCCTGCACGCCCCCTACTGGGGATCGAGCCCAAAACCTAGACATGTGCCCTGACCAGCAATTGAACCGGGACCTCTCAGTCCATGGGACGACGCTCAATCCACTGAGCCACACCAGCCGGGCATAGAAAGATCTTTAAATAACCTGCTACCTTTCTCACTTAAAAAAGTTCAAGAATGTATGTTTCCCATTTGCTTTAGCTAACAGGAGACTCAGAATCTAACCTGGTACCCATTTATAATTATTAGTTTCTACCAGAGGCACAGAATATTGTTTTTTCTTCTTTTTTTTTTCAAAGGGATAAGGACCCTTTTTTTTTTTTTTTTTTACATTTTTCTTTATTGAGTTTTAGAGAGAGAGGACGGGAGAGGGAGAGAGAGAGAGAGACAGAAACATCAATGAGAAAGAACATTGATTTGCTGCCTCCTACATGCCCCTCACTGGGGATCGGGCCCACAACCTGGGCTTGTGCCCTGACCAGGAATTGAACAGGTAACCTCTTAGTGCATGGGTTGATGCTCAACCACTGAGCCACACTGGCCGGCTGTCTTTTTTTCTATAATGTGTCTTTTACATATTTTAATCTGTATTATTCTTACATTATATTTTTACTGATACTCTATCATAGGTGATTATCAAAATTTAAGAGCGTCCTCTTAGAAATCCTGCATCCTTGGAAATATTCTGTGTATTTCTGAAGATCAGTATTTAAGGTTTAGAATGAGTCACCATCATACCTTGTGAATCTCTTCTCTATTCATTGCTTTCAGAAGCAGTGTCTTGTAGTGGTACATAGTGGTGTAAAAGCTTCCCTTGAAGGTGTTTGTCCTCATACAGTTCTGATGTGGAGTTTCACGGGATTAATGAGCTAGAGAAGCAGGGCAGCACGATGAAGAGGCGCTCAGGACTACGGACAGCCAATTGCCCACTGAGCTGTGCATGCATTCCCCAAAGCCTCTGGCTCAGCAGCAGTGATGGAACTCGTCACTTAACCTTGGTGCAGCACCCTCTTTGCTTGTCCTCCCATGATGCTCACACCAGGGGTATGCTACCAGGCATCTGAGAACCTCCTGAAGTTGCTGAACTTACTTAGCTTGTGCATTTTTCTGATGAGCAAGTTTAAAACTTTGATCAGCTCTAATAGATTCCTAATACAAAAATACAAAAACAGCAACCACAGAAAATCAAAGACATGGTTCTAAAGCAGTGGACTTAAAATAGTGGTTTCCATCCCTAGCAGAGTGACCTGGTAACCTTTTTAAAATCTGGAGAGAGAATCTTGGGACCCAGCCTGGATTTAGGAAAGTATAATCTCATGCATAGGGACTGGGTCATTGATTCTTAAACTGTAGTAAAAGACCAGTTTTTTCCTTTGATTTCCAATCTATCATAAACTGATACCAAATGCTTTTATATATACATATACATATATATAATTATTGATTTAGAGAGAGAAGACAGGAGGGGGAGAGAGAGAAACATCGATGAGAGATAAACACATTGATTGGTTGCCTCCTGCATGATCCGTACCAGGGCCAGGGATTGAACCTGCAACCCAGGTACATGCCCTTGATCAGAATTGAACCCTCGACCCCTTGATCCGCCAGCCAATGCTCTAACTGCTGAGCCAAACCGACCAGGGCCCAAATATTTTTATAATAAAATCAATTTCTAGAAAAATGATCACATGCTTGAATGTTATGGCAATGTCAAATTGCCATGTCAAAGAAAAAATTTTCGTTCTAAATTTAGTCTGTATTTCTTTACTACTCTTGTCTGATTGATAAAAATCTGTAGACGGGCCCAGACTCATAGGCCGCACTTTGAGTACACTACTCTGGGTGGTGCTGATGGCCTGCCGGGGTCCGCAACCCTGCTCTGTAGAACATACGTGCAGCCTCGTTGCCACACTCACAGCCTTTTACAAACAGTTTTAAGGGAGTTAATACATTCCAGGAACTATTTGTAGAGATAATTGTTGGGTGTGATTTATTTTAGATTCTGAAGGCCTTCTCAAAACCAAGGAAAAGAACCAGAAGCTTTATACTCGAGCACAACGGCATCAAGAGAAAAAGGAGAAGATTCAGAGGCACAATCGCAAACTTGGTGACCTAGTAGAAAAAAAGACCATTGACTTGAAGAGTCATTATGAGCGTCTGGCAAATCTTCGGCGATCTCATATATTGGAGCTCACCTCTGTCATTTTTCCAATCGAGGAAGTAAAGACTGGTGCGAGGTACAGTAAGCAAGTCTTTTGACTCTAGAATAGAACAGGTTCCAAAGATCAAGTATTTTCAAGTGTGTCAGCACCTCGTTTATTTGACCTCATTCTGGGGCCATTGGTTTTCCTGGTAATTAAACGGAATGAATTCTTATCTGCTTCAGCAAACACTACACACTGCATGAAGTTGGGGAGGCAGCCAAGGTAGAGGGCGGTGGCCCTCGGAGGAGTGGGGCCCAGGCTTGTGTACTCTTACAGCTTTCCGACGAATGCTGACTCACTCCCGATCAAAACCATCTGATGGCTGATGTCAGCTGCAATCCCAGTCGGGTTGTTTATTAGTGAGGCAGGTTCTCAAACCTCAAAGTCTTATTTCCTTGTCTGTTAGGCAGGGATAATAAATGCCTACTTTACAGAGAAATCATGAACTGAAATGAAAGAAAGCACCTGGTGACACCTGGGGTTTCTTACATGGTGACGGCCTTTTCCTGGTGACTGGTTGCTGTCGAGAACGGTATCATAAGTGTACTCTTTTTCTTTTTTTAAATATATTTTTTATTGATTTTTTAGAGAGAGAGGGAGAGAGAGATAGAAACATTGATGTGAGAGAGAGAAATCTGTCGGCTGCCTCCTGCACGCTCCCTACTGGGGATCAAGCCCCCAACCTGGGCATGTGCCCTGACTGGGAATTGAACCGGGACCTCTCAGTCCATGGGATGACACTCAGTCCACTGAGCCACACCAGCCAGGCCATAAGTCTACTCTTAAGCAGTAGGACATGGATACCCTCAGGCCAAAGGGGATTTAAAAAAGCCCACAGAATAGAAGCATGCCAAATTAAATGCTCATGGGCAGGGCCCTACCTCAGGAATGAGAGAGACCACGAATTGCTTTTTAGAGGTGTCTTTGAACTTGCTGAATGACCCCATGAGCAAAGCTCACCCTCCCGAGTTAATTTATGGACAAGAAGTTCTCATTGAAATTAAATGGTGGCAGACATGTCCAAGGAATATTGTGGGGATTTGATCCCTCTGTGAATCTTGTGATAGGTGAATGTGTGAGGATAGCAGCAAGTGGGCAACAGAACGATATTGGAACAGGGGTTGTACACGGAAATAGCATCATGTTAGAAGTCTCAGAACGAGTTTAAGGTACTGTGTTCACCGGAGAAATCGGCTGCTTCTATAGTCCCCTCTCCACAGCACCTGTTTTACTACAATATAAAAATCAGGTCGTGTCCATTTTCACATGGAACTTTTATTAAATAAACTTTTGTATTGGTCAAAAAAAAATCCTCACAGGCCCAGGTGTCAGTGTTAAACGCACTGCGGTAGACAAAGACAGACACCGTTGCAGATTTTAGGTCACTAAGGAGACTGACAGCATCACACAGAGTCGCAGAAGAGAAAACATGGAGAAAAACTTTCTACCTGTGCTGTTTACATTTTTTCTGTTAGTATATACTGTTAATTTTTTTTAAGCTGATGGTTTAGAACTGGCTATAGTCCCCTCGTCCCGTCTTATCCAGGACAGCCAGTAGAAGTCGTGCTACATGTGTGTTGTGGCAGAACGAAAAAGGATTGAGAACCACTGGCCAAGAGAACAGACTCTCAACCTAGTGCAGCACAGAAGGCCCTTCCCAGTCTACCATTTCCTGTCCACTTTTCCAACGCCATCTCCTGACACTTCCTTTGTGCCTTCTTCACACAGCCCCACTGATCTCTGCTCCCAGACCCATTGTGTTCTTCCCTTGTGTGCATTTGTACTTGCCAGGACTTCTCATTCCCATCGCTCTTTATACCAGCAGTTCTCAGCGTGTGGCCTGTGGACCTCTGTGGGCCCCTGCTTTCACAGGGTCCGTGCAGTCAAAACTATTTTTATATACTAATAATAACACTTGATTTTCCTTTTTCACTCTGTCGACATTTGCACTGGTGGCTCAGAAGCCATGGTGGCCAAAACCTGTGGCCCCTTGACGCATTTCCAGGCAGTGACACCACACTGTAGTCATTGTATCCCACCAGGTACTTGCAGTATTAAAAAAAGAAAAAGCCAGTTTTGCAACAAGAATGTACTTGATGAAGCAATAGAAACTATAAATTTTTATTTCTATTTTATTGCCTTGGCCCTGCACACACACCTTTTTAGCGTGTGATGAAGTGGACGTGTGCACAAACCACTTCTGCTGCAGACCGAGTGCCACGGTGGGTTCACGGAAAGCACTCGCATGAGTTGAAAACAGTAGTTGGTTTTTCATGGAACACTATTTTTACTTGAAAGAACAACGGAAAGTCTTGGGTATTACAGAGATTTTTTTTTTTTTAATCCTCACCCAAGGATATTTTTCCATTTGTCTTCAGGTAAGAGTTTGAAAGAGAGAAAGAGAGAGAAACATCAATGTGAGAGAGACACATCGATTGGTTGCCTCCTGTGACCCTGACCAGGGCCGGGGATGGAACTGCAACCGAGGTACGTGCCCTTGACCAGAATCGAACCCATGACTCTTTGGTCTGCAGGCTGATGCTCTTAACGGCTGAGCCAGACCAGCCAGGGCTATGAGATTTAGATTTTTTTTTTTTAATCCTCACCCGAGGACATTTTTCCATTTTTTGTTCAGATAGAGTAGATAGAGTGGGAGGGAGAGAGAGGAAAAGAGAGAGAGAAACATCGACGTGAAAGGGACACATCGAGTGGCTGCCTCCCACACGACCCAGCCAGGGGCCGGGGACAAACTGCAACCGAGGTACATGCCCTTAGCAGGAACCGAACCCGGGTCTCTCTGGACCGCAGGCTGACGCTCTAACCGCTGAGCGAGCCAAACAGGCCAGGGCTATGAGATTTTTTTTATTTTTTAAATCTTAATCAGTGCTGCATTATGCTATGTGACTTTACTGATGTTCTTGATTTGAAAAATAGATTTTTCTCATAAAGATATGCTATGTTAACATGTAATAGATTTATTTTTTTAATTAATTAATAATTTTAAACGTTCTCAGATTTCTAGTATAGTAAATCTCAGTAGATCTAACCCACATACACAGAAGCTGTTGGAGGTTCTCAGAAATTTTTAAGCACAGAAGGGATCTTGAGACCAAAGCATTTGAGAGCTTGATATTTGAGGCCCTCGCTCACCCCGTGGGCTTCTGTGCCACAGCTGTTTGATCTTCGTTTCTAACAGCAGCCACTTGTCTCTGCACAGTCCCCGTCCGTCCCAATCCTCGTGTGCATCTCTCCAGTGTCCTGAGTATCTGGCAGGTGTATTGCGTACTCTTTAAAACACAGTCCCTTGAAATCCTGTTTGCATCTTCTGATTTTTAGAGATCCTGCAGACGTATCTTCAGAGAGTGACAGTGCCATGACCTCCAGCACTGTGAGCAAGCTTGCTGAAGCCCGGAGGACGACTTACCATTCTGGGAGATGGGTCTGTGACGACCACAATGGGGACACCAGCATTAGCATCACAGGGCCTTGGATTAGCCTTCCCAACAACGGGGACTACTCTGCCTACTATAATTGGGTGGAAGAGAAGAAAACCACGCAGGGGCCTGGTGAGAAGCAAAGTAGTCTTTGAAAATTTTTATAAACGTGTTTTTTAATTGTGGTAAAATTTACACAACAAAATGAATGATTTTATTTTTTCACCCAAGGATATTTTTCCATTGATTTTCAGATATAGTGGGAGGGAGGAAAAGAGAGAGAGAGAGAGAAACATCGATGTGAGAGAGACACATCGATTGGTTGTCTCCCGCACGACCCTGACCAGGGCTGGGGATCAAACCGCAACCAAGGTACATGCCCTTGACCGGAATCGAACCCACGATTCTTCCGTCCTCAGGCTGATGCTCTCACCGCTGAGCCAGACCGGCCAGAGCAGAATGAGCGATTTTAAAGGGAACAATTCAGTGGCATTTAGTAGATTTACAGTGCTGTAAAACCATCACCTCTGTCTAGTTCCAAAACATTTTCATCACCCAAAATGGAAACTCAAGGGCATGAAGCAGTCACTCCCCACTTCCCCTCCTCTGAGCCGAGCCCCTGGCAACCACTAATCTGCTTTCTTTCTCTTCAGTTGTATCTATTCTGGATATTTCATTTCAATGGGATTCTGTAATATGTGGCCTTTTGTGTCTGGCTTTTTTCACTTAGCATGTTTTCTGGGCTTATCCACATTGTTGCATGTATTGGCCTTTCATTGTTTTCATGGCTGAATAACATTCCATTGTACGGGTATACCACATATTTATTTACCTGTGGATGTACTAAAAACATATTTTAGATATTTTACATTTTGGGGGGTGATACTGCTTTTTTTTTTTTTTTTTTTTTTATCCTCACCCGAGGACATTTTTTCATTTTTTGTTTGTTCAGATAGAGTGGGAGGGAGAGAGAGGAAGAGAGAGAGAGAAACATCGACGTGAAAGGGACACATCGAGTGGCTGCCACCCACACGACCAACCAGGGCCAGGGACAAACTGCAACCGAAGCACATGCCCTTAGCGGGAACCGAACCCAGGTCTCTCTGGACCGCAGGCTGACGCTCTTAACCGCTGAGCCAAACCGGCCAGGGCTATTTATAAAGTGTATTTAGTCTGAATCCCATTTCTATAGTTTTTTACTTTTGTAAAGAGCTTGTTTTAGCAGTTGTAAGTGGAGATTGAAATACCACAATAGAGAAACCCTTTCTTTGGTGGAGGATTGTTCATTTAGTCATTCAGCAAATAGTTAGTGAGTGTGCTTTCTGTCACGCACAGTGCTGTGTACCGGTGATACAAAGGTGACATTACCAAGACAGGTGTAGCCCTTTGCCTTTGTGCGGGGAGGAAGGAAGCAAGTCGTGATCGGAAACACCATTCACTGAGTGTGTGCTGTGGGCGGGGCTACAGAGGAAGGGACCGCTTTTCCATCAGTAGTCCAGGGAGGCTTCTCTGGGCACTGATTGTTCTGGTGAATAATACATTATTAGGTTCTAGCAGTCAGGCTTTAATTTCATTTATGCTGGGCCTGTGTAGGCCTATTTGCTTAGGTTTCACTCAGTAAAAACCATAAATAATGAAACACGGACCTTTTATTAGTAAGGAATAAAACGTAACCATCAATAATGTAATGATAAAATTAGAAATCATAACATACAGGTTCATTCATATTTTTGTTGAAAATAAAGTTGTTCTGTGTATGGTTACTGTTTCTATACTTCAGACATGGAGCATAACAACCCTGCGTACACGATCAGTGCTGCCTTGTGCTATGCGACTCAGCTGGTCAACATCTTATCTCACATCCTCGACATAACCCTTCCCAAAAAGCTGTGCAACAGGCAAGTAACGGAAGGTGGTGATGTCTTCTTTGTCATGGATCTCTTACGTTCTTAGTGTCTTCTCATTTGTTCTAGTTAAATCAAAATCAGGAATTTAAGTGTCATCGAGACGGAAAAAGTCTGACCGTAGATACTGAGATTAATTTCATAAGCCTCATGTGGTACAGATTTGTGTTATCTTAGAATTGCACATGAAGTGTTTGAGAAGACCACGGAGAATTCTCCCACTTGAAAAAAAAGAATGGAAGGAAAACCCAGAATATTCAGAAGGTGTGCTCATGTGCAAGAACTGAGTAAAGTGAAACACTTGAAATTTTTTTTGATTTTTCTAAAAAATTGATTTGAGAGAGAGACAGAAACATCGATTTGTCATTTCACTTACCTGTGCATTCATTGGTTGCTTCTTGTATGTGCCCTGACTGGGGCTTGAACCTGCAACCTTGGTGTATTGGGACGATACTCTAACCAACTGAGCTACCCGGACAGGGTAAAAAAAAAACATGTCGTTTAACATTCAAAAAAATGTAAAGGTTTACAGTCTACCCAGTTCCTACTAAAACTTTCCTACCAACCTTTAGTTATCCTTGCATTTCAAGCAAATAAATATGTAAGGTTACCATCACCCCTCTTTTAAACACAAAAAGTATTGTGCTGTACTAAGGTGTTTTGCACCTTGCTTTTATTTAATATTTATTGAGTGCCTACTATACGCCAGGCACTATTCTAGGTACTGAGAGAGTACAATGATGATGGAAACATAATCCCTGCCCTTTTGGCACTTAACTTTTTTAAAATATATATTTTTATTGATTTTCTAGAGAGAGAGAAAGGGGGAGAGAGAGAGAAACATCAATGTGAAAGAGAAACACCTACTGTTTGCCTCCTGTACCCCCTCCCCACTGGGGATCAAGCTCACAACCCAGGCATGTGCCCTGACTGGGAATCGAACCCGGACCTCTCAGTCCATGGGGCGATGCTCAATCCACTGAGCCACACCAGCCGGTTAACTTTCATGAAGGGACAAATAATAAACAGTATGTCAGATGGTGACAAGTGCTATGGAGAGCATTAAAGCAGGAGGAGAGAGAGGGATGTGGAGGCAGGGAAGGGCTTGCTGTGTTTGAGTGGGCAAGTGTGTGATCACGTGTGAACCTGAGGGAAGAAGGGAACAGGCCAAGTGGACCTTGGGGAAAGAGTCTGTGGGCAGAGAAAGGCCGTGCAGAGCCCTGGGAAGAGCGATCTGCGAGGAGAGCAGCAGAGACCCAGTGCAGCGAGGGAGGTGGGAGTGCAGTCGTGTGAGGCCTTGGCGGGCCACTGCCAGCCGTCAGCTGTCCTGCTCAAGCGGGCAGTGCAGTTTTCCTTTGTATAGGCATTCCAGGATCTTGCCAGTCCTCTATTGACACTTCAGAGAATAATCTTACACATTCGTCATTTCATTAGTTTGCAACTATTTGTGTAGGATAAATTTCCAGAAGTGAAATTGCTTGGTCAAGTGTGTGTGTGTGTGTGTGTGTATTTGTAGTTCTTATAGATGCAATGAAATTGCTCCATGAAGGGGGGAATAGTTCATTCTTAGAAAGTTTCTAAGTAAAGAGGCAAAGGCAACAGGGTAGGTTTTATACTAGACTGTAGTGTAAAGCACACTCTTCAAAATGAACATTTAAACATAGAATGTCCTCAAAAAAATACAACTTTACAAATTATGTTTTTTTTTTTACAGTGAATTTTGTGGGGAAAATCTCAGCAGACAGAAATTTACTCGAGCAGTAAAGAAACTGAATGCAAACATTCTTTACCTGTGCTTTTCTCAGGTATGGAAAATGTGCTGCGGACTAATTTTTAATTTCTTAACATGGTTGAAAATAGTAATCAATTTTTTGCTTTTTCTAGCATGTAAATTTAGATCAATTACAACCACTGCATACCCTCAGGAATCTAATGTACCTGGTCAGCCCGAATTCTGAACACCTAGGCAGGTAAGAAGGGTGTTTTTCTCTAAGTGGTACTGTTGTGACTCCTTTTTTGTTGTTTGTTAATCCTCACCTGAGGACACTTTTCCATTGATTTTATTAGACAGAGTGGAAGGGAGGGAGACAGACATCATTGTAAGAGAGACACATCAATTGGTTGCCTCCTGCAACCCCAACCAGAGCCAGAGATCAAATCTGCAACCCAGGTGCGTGCCCTTGATCAGGAATCGAAGCCACGATCCTTCAGTCTGTGGGCTGAGCCGAACCGGCCAGAGCTGTTGTGACTTTAAGGGGAGTTGTTGTATGTGTTGGCAGTGTTCAGGGTCTGTTCCCCAGCCCCATCCTCTCCAGAAGGGACAGAAATAATGCAGTCCTATATAAAAGGAAACAATAGCTAACCATATTTGAACCATTATGGTTCTTACATAAGCATTTCTCAGAAAATTAATATCAAGCATTTTTACACCTAAAACGGAATAGAAGAGCCCCAGTGTTCCTGGAGTGGGGCCTCTCTTGTGCTCTCTGAAGATCAAATGCCGTTTCTTTGAATCCACATCTGTTTCTTCTCTAGCCCACCGCGTGTGCGTTTCCTTCTGTGCCTGCTCGTTCTTCCCGTCGTAACAGTTCTTCACAATTCTTTTTGTCACTGAGTCAGTCTGGCCACCATTTGTTGGATAAAGGGTATGAGATGTTTATGGAATGAAGTAGTTTAAAATTCACTGACTGAAAAACGAGTCAGTAACAAAAACGACCAACCAGGACTGGTCTCTGGGATCTTTTCAATTTCTCAGTCCATAAAAGCATGACATTGAAGAGGCTTATCTTTGGTACCCTCCAAGAGCCCCTTCTCTGGGCATTTATCTTTTTTCCTTTCTCTTAGCAGTCTGTCCGTACATTTCTGCAGATATTGCAAATAAAAGGTGGGAAAATTCTTGTGGGGTCCCTTTCCATCATTCATTTGCTTTGACTCTGAAACCAGGGCTCAAGGCGAGTGCCCCCCACTGCCCAGGATGCCTGGCTTCCTCCACACTGCAGGAAACTCTGTGGCAATCTGCCTGTAACTATTGTCCTCTGTTTCTCCCCCTGCCTAAGACAGTAGTTAACTTTGGGAAAGCTGTGAACTCTCTCCAGGAAACTTGCACATACACCCTGAACTTTTTGCCATTCTATAGGGAGCTCATCCCCCTGACCCGAAACCCATTCATTTAGGAGCCATAGAAACCCGTTAGAAATCCATCCCAATGTTAGTGGTTGATTCCGTGGGTTTGCTTGTCATCCTCTCTCTACCTTATTTGTAAAGGGTTCAACGTTAGGAAATGTATCATTAGTAATAAGAACTAATATTTATTGAGCCAATATTTATTGACATTGGGCTAAGTACTTTATATGTCTTAAATCTAGGTAGGATTATTATTCTTACTTTACACAGGGGGTAACTGAGGCTTAGCATGACCAGGTGACTCGTGCCCATGGTCACAGAGCCAGTACAAGTGGTGGAGCCAGGTCCCAACATACATCTGGCCGACAACTCCCAAGTAGTAGATACTCATGCTTTTAACCACTGCACATTACCTATCACATTAACATATCAAAGAAGAAAAAACATAGATTAACCTGATAGATGCCAGAAAAGCAATGAATAAAGTTCAGTTCCTGTTAATAATGAAAGGAAACTACTACCAAATTAAAAAGATTATTAATAAAGGCTGTCTACCATAAATAAGTAGCAAAGCTGTACTCAATGCCATATTACTTACATAGATATTTAACAGAGACAGTCCCCTACAGTCAGGAAGAAACATTGTTCTGGTGGCCTAGCCAAGGCAGAACATTTTAACAAAGAAATAAGGTATATTTATATTGGGAAGAAGGAAACAAGCTGATATTATTGTAGATGGTATGATGATTGAAGTGGATAATCCAAAGAACTAAGAAATATTAGAAATGATAGTACAGTATGGTGACTAAATATAAGATCACCATACATAAAAGCAGTTGCTTTCTTATGTGCCGACAACTTGTTAAAAGAAGTAATGGAGAAAAAGCTCCTTATCCTCACTCGAGGATTTTTTTCCATTGATTTTTTAGATAGAGTGGAAGAGGTGGGGAGGGAGAGAGAAACATCGATTAGTTGCCTCCCACACGTGCCCCAATTGGGGTGAGGATCGAACCTGCAACCCAGGTATGTGCCTGTGATCGGGAATCAAACCCTCCACCCTTTGGTGTGCGGACCAACGCTCTAATCATTGAGCCACACCAGCCAGGGCGAGTCTCTTGCTGTAGCAACAAAAGCTATATATTACAGAAGAGTAATCCTTACAAAGTACATGTAAATCTATGTAAAGAAAATGATGACACTTAAAAAAATATAATCAACGTGTAATTCTTGACCGTCTTCCCGGCACTGTCTGAGGAGTGGCAATGAAAGAGACCAAGGCGGTGAAAACCCTTACGATTTTCTAGGAGGGAAGAGCTCAGTCTTGTAAACATGCCACTTCTCCCAAAAAGGAAACCTGATCAGAATTTCAACAGGTATTTCATGGAACATTGACAAGCTGATTCTGATGTTTAACCACTAGAAGCACAGTCTGCAAGGAAATTTTGAAAAAGAATAATAAGGGATGGTCTTGGCCCCTTTTAAAACATAGTATAAAGGTAATTAAAACAGGGCACTGTTAGCATGCATACAGGTGGAGCGATTATAGGAAGAGAAAAAGGAGTCTAGAAAGAGACTCTCGTGGGGGGGACTAATATATGAGAGGGATGGCTTGTGGAATCATATAGCAGCTCAGTGGTGGCTGGCCAGTTGGGTGTTCGTATGGGGGGAAAGTTGGATTTATACCACATTCCACAAATAGAAATTAATTCCAGATGATGTAAAAGATTTTAATTTTTAAAAAAACTATAACTAGGAGAAAAGACAGTGTTTTATAATCACAGGGTGGGGAGGGAATTCCCAAGCAAGCCACAAAACCCAAAAACCATAAAGGAAAGGAGTTACACATTTTACTGTGTAAAAACTCTAAATGTCTCCAATGTTAAAAGACAAGCAACAGATATAGCTTGCGATCTCTGTAAGAGACAGTGGATTAAAATCTAGACTATTTAAATCTTTCAGGTCAATAAAAGAAACGAAAGCAACCTCATAAAAAAAAGAGAAAGGTATTCAAGCAGGCTATTCACACAAAAGGAGTGCAAGTGGTCAGAATTCAAATGAAAAAATCTTAAGCCTCAATCAAGAATAAAGAAATGCAATTCAAACCAGGTTTCCACTTTTCATCTGTCAGTTCAGTAAAAAGGAAAGGACTGATGAATGTTGAGTGTTGGTGGTGGTTTAGGAAGATGGGCAGTCTTATACTCGGGTGGGTTTCCTTGGGGATCTGAAGTGTTCTGTGGGCCTGCCCTCGAGGCAGCCCTCCATTTAGAGGACTCTCCTGCAGAAGTGCACACACAGCCAGGCTGTCCTCACATCTGAGTGTTCCTGTTCTGTGAACCAGGAGACCTCCCTCAGTCAGGCCTAGAGAGATTAGATTGGTAATGGAACTTGGGTGGGACTTTCTGTTTTTATCGAGACCAGCGGAACTGAGGATTCCATCCTGAATCCAACATAAACTTTTTTTCCCTTGAAATAGATTCAAACTTTCAGGAAAATTAAAAAAAAAAAAAAAAAAGTACAAAGACACATACACCCTTTACCCAGACTCACCTTTGTTAGTGTCTTGCCCCATTTGCTGTATCATTTGTGCAACCAACCTCCCTCCCTCCCTCCCTCCCTCCCTCCCTCCCTTTCTCTCTCTCTCTCTCTCTCCATAAATACACATACAAAAATATTTTTTTCTAAACTCTAGGAGGCTAACTTACATATATCATGGCTCTTGGTCTGTAAATAATTCAATGTGTATATCCTAAAAATGGGGATATTTTCTTACTTAACCATAGTCCAGCAATCAACAAATTTAACATGATTTAACATGGATATAATACTTTACTTCCCATATGCACATTTTGTCAGTGGACCAGATAATGTCCTTTACAGCATTTCCCTCCAGGATCCAGTCTAGAGTCGGGTGTTACCTTTAATTGCTAGGACTCTAAATCTGGAACATTTTCACAGCCTACTTGTCTTTTACAACATTCACTTTCCCCCCGTTTTTTAAAATAGAACTTTCATTTTGTAATTCAGTGTTTCCTTGCAGTGAGAGTCAGGCTATGCATTTTAGGCTGGGACACTACCTAGGTGGAATGTCTCCCAGGTATCACATCTGGGGACCCATAATGGCCATCTGTCCTTCATTGGTGGTGGTAATTCAGTCACCCAGTCAAGGTGCTTTCTAACTTCCCCACTGTGGAATGCCTGTATGTGTCCTTCCTTGCAGTGTGTAGAGGACACTTGCAGACCATGCGGTTATCCTTCTCCTAATCAGAGTCCACCCCTGGAGTCAGTATCTATTGATGAGTCTCATCTGATCCCGCCTGTACTGTGATGGTGCCTACATTCACACATTTATCATCCAAAGTCCAGAGTTTATGCTTGATGCTGTACATTCTATAATATTTTTGAAATAATCTATTTTGCAAAAAGAGATTAAGAAGCCAAAAAGATCATTTTGTTGCCTTAATAACTCCCTGTGTCATGAGAAAATGAGAACTCTGGTTTCAGGGTCTTGAATAAAATGATGTCAGTTATTCAGCTAAACTGAAAATTAGAAGAATGATTTTATAACCTGTATTCCCTAAAGACATTAGGCAGAAAGACTTAATTCTTTTGCTAGTCAGTTCTGTGTGATGTGTGTGGCACAGGTATGCGGGACAGGTAATAGACTATGCTGGAAGTGATGGCGGAAAGGCATAGAGTGGAGCAGGGTCCCAGTGGCCTCTGTAAGGGGGTCTCTTTTGCTCCTGGTGGTTCTCAGAAATACAGGTTAGTCGTTGGAACTGAAATTGTCCCTAGTGGCCACTGTGGGAATCATCCACTAGTTTTTCATTTGAAGTACTTAATTGAGCACCTGCTCCATGCCAAGTGGACTCTGCCCTATGGGATTCCAAGCAGAAAACTGAGGTCCAGGGGCTTCCAGTGAGGGACTCTGCCTGAAGGAAGTGTCATTTCCCACCTGTCTCCTGGGCAAACCCTTCAAGAGGGGATCTGGAGACAATAACAGTCTCACTCCAAGAAGGACCCCAAGAGTAGATAAGGCAGCATCAGATGGAAACAGAAAACTGAGCCTGAAAGCTAGCAGAAAGGAAGTAGGGTGGTGGAGAGCTGACCTGGGCCTGTGGGAGAGCCTGGGGGTCAGGAGACTTAACCCCCTGGACAGCAAAGCTGAACAGAATCAGAAAGCCTTGCATTTGGGAAAGGAGGGAGACCAGCTAAGTAAGATACTTAAATTGTGAACATTTTTAATGGGGAGACATCATGAGGAGAGGGACGGCTCTCTGGCAGGCCGAGGCGGGTGGGGGTGGGGCTGGTTGGTGGTGGTAGTGGTACAGTGAGGACTTGAACTGGGGGACATGTTGAGGATGGAAAGGGCTTATTTGGTGATGTGAGGGAGGAATCCCAGCTGGCCGTGTTTGGGTGGACTGGCTCGATGCCCGAGAAGATGAGTGCGAGGTTAGCAGCACTCAGTGGAGAGCTCTGGCCAGCGGTGGGATGTTTGGGAGTGGAGCTAGGAGAAGAGGAATCTGAAAAAAAAATGTCTTTGGAGTAGACCTGTTTGCCAAGGAAAAGAAAAAGGGAGAAAAGAAACGAGCTGTAAGGAGAACCATAATAAACCAGAAAAGGGACACTACTCAGAGCCCAGATACAGGTTGCAGTGATTATTGGTTTATTCAAGCAAGTTTCAAGGGGAGGAAGGGAGATTGTGGGGAGAATTGCCTCCCAGTTCTTGTTCCCTTCACGCCTTGCAGAAGCAGGACTTCTGGGCAGGGTGGAGGCCTGGTAAGCTTGGCAGCCCCTGCAGCCCCTGGTCTGAGGGGCTTTTTGGAATGTAAAAAAAAAAACCAACGGGAAACCCTGCAGCATATCATCCTATTTAATTAATGCTCGTAAAGCCCTAATAACAGTGCCTAGAACAAAAACATTAGCCATTGCTGTTGCTGAGTTCCAGCTGGGAAGCGGGGTTGTCTTGGAAGAATGATGTTTACTTGACCCTGGAGAAAGCAAGTCAGAAGGTGCAGGTCTGGGGAGGTGCATTGGAGGCAACGCTAGGCTTTTATCACTAGAAAGACTGTAAAGAACTTTGGACCATAGACTAAAAGAGCAGGCTGTACAATTCTAGGATGTTTCTCATTTCTCTTATTTTTGCTATCCTCTGTCATTTCCCATTTACTAGTGAAACTCTTAAATGAACTGAGGCATTGGACCTTATCTTGGGCAAGAGTGGAGAGGTAGGGGCTGCTGGAGCAACTTGGTCCTGTCCCATAGCTGGTTGCAGGGAAATCCCCTGGAGGGCTGGGGGGGGGAGGGGGGGCGGCTGCCTGCCTGAAGGAAGTGCAGCGTGGCCCCCTGAGGCGGGAGCTGTTGGGCACTTGAAAAGGGGGCAAGTGCGAAGCAGAAGGCCTGGTGGAGTTTCTTCCACACAGTGGCACTGAGGGTCCGTCACTGGGAGTGAGGCCTGAGGAAGAACGGTTATTAGATTCGGAGGGGAGGACATCATTAGGGAACTTGGGAAACAAAAATAGTTTTTTCCTGAAAGATGGTGGAAAAATATGCACTACTGCAGAGAAATATATTCTAAATAATCATATCTCATTCTATGCTATACATATGTCCCTAGAAAATTGTGATGATACCTTGAAATGTGCCGGGAGCCTGCTGTCGATGCCAACCCAGGAAGCTTTGCTGACGTGCCTGCAGCCGTATCATTTAGCTCTTGTGGATCTTGAGTTTAATAATTGAGGGCTTCCATAAGGCAGAGAGCATCTTACAGTTTTCTTTGTATACCACTTGATACTTGTTCCACTAATGTACCCGAGTGTATGTCTCAGGTGACTGTTTTTGTCAGAATTGTCATTGGAACGCATACATAGTACAGTTGTTTAAAACAAAATCATACTTTAGACCCGAGTGGATGGTCTCAGTCAGTGGGTTTTTCACCCTCAGTCAGGGTCTTCACAAATCAGGTAGGTAGAATTGAGGAGAAATATGGTATCGTGAAATTATTCATTACTTGGATGGCAGTTATTATTTAGATAAAGAAACGCTCAATTATAGACCAAAGTGAGTGGATACACTGCAGACTTAGGAGCCAGGTGCACTGACAGCTCTGGTCTCCTGTGTGCCGGCAGGTCGCTGTCACCTGTTGCCACATGTTGTGAGAAAGGTGGTTGTCTTAAAGGGACCCTTCACTGTCTGCACACAGGTCGGGACCCTTTGAAGTGCGAGCAGACCTCGAGGAGTCCATGGAATTTGTGGATCCAGGCGTTGCTGGAGAATCAGATGAGAGTGGAGACGAGCACATAAGTGACGAGGAAACTGACCTGGGCACAGACTGGGAGAACTTGCCAAGCCCCCGATTTTGTGATATCCCTTCCCAGCCCGTGGAAGTCTCACAGAGCCAGAGTACCCAGGTGTCCCCACCCACCGCCAGCAGCAGTGCCGGCGGGATGATCTCCTCTGCTGCAGCCTCGGTGACCTCCTGGCTCAAAGCTTACACTGGACACCGTTAGCAAGCATGGATCAGACATGCCATATTTGCAGCAAGAAAGTAAACTAGTAAACTTTATGTATTTAGGTAAGATCATGCCTGGAACAAAAAGAGGTTTTAAACTGTTTTTGTTTTTGTTTTTAAAGCAGGGAGACAAGCATTTCTATTTGTCAAATGGCCAATGGTGGTGACTGACATGCTTAGGATAATTAATAGAACAGAGGGGTCAGAGGTCCTTCTACCTAGACTCCTATTGGTGGGAGAAGGACCAGTGCACGAAGCCAGTTCTGTTGAGGCAGAAGTTCATTTGGGCTCCCTCTGATTACAGGCCAGAGGACCCACAGACACAGGCTGGCATGTTGGTCCTTGCGATGCTGAGACTATTCCTGATCACTACGTTTTAGAGGTTGAATCACAAGGAAGTGATTCTTGATGATTAGGACTTGAAAGATACAAAACTGTGTAATATGAGTTTGTTTTTATGCAATTATTTTTGTACAGAGAACCAGCAAGCAATTTGAAATACTTGATTTCTTTATAATTTGGTCATGTTTGGTTTTTAGGTCAAGGATTTTGGTTTTGTTTGGAAGAGGTGGTGTTTTTCGGGGGGGGGGGGGAGTTTAAAAATTATTTCACTTGTGCTGCTCTGTCGTAGCTC
This sequence comes from Tadarida brasiliensis, assembly GCA_030848825.1. NCBI lineage: Eukaryota > Metazoa > Chordata > Mammalia > Chiroptera > Molossidae > Tadarida > Tadarida brasiliensis. The sequence continues at coordinate 205,323,276 of CM061257.1, read as the reverse complement.
GTCAGACATTCCTGTTTTTCTTTCTCCCACACACCAAAGAAACTTAGCTCTTTTCGTTAGGACCTGCATCCGTGAACAGAAGAAATTCTAGCTGCAATAATGTCCTAGAGATTTTAAACCTATTTTCTTATATTCTGAGTGGAATTAAGTTCATTCTTACCTAGATTATTGAATTCCTACCATCTACACTATGTGCATTTTGAAGTTAAACTTATTTTCTACGAGTGAAAGATTTAAGTCATTAAGGTTGTTCGCTAATGTAAGCTAAATGCCTGCCTGGGCACAGGTTAAAAGCCACTCAGTTACGTGGCCTTTGGTGTTCTTCTGGTGTCCAATTTCTTTCTAAGGGATTTAGTAGGTGGCAGGTTTTTCCAGGGAAAACCATCCTGCTTGTTTGTTTCTAGAAGTTCTTGTTGCTCTAAGGACACTACCTTCCCTCAGAAACGCAGAGCAAATTAGAGCTGATGCTACTCTTCTCTCTCCTGGGGAAGCTCCATGGGAAGAACTTCTCCTCACCCAGAGATCATTTTCAGCCAACATGTCTTGTCATTCTTGTAGTGACAATCTTATAAGAAAACCGTAGAGAGGCATTATGTACAAATATGTAAGTAGTTTATTTTTAATAACTGCAAAAAAAAAATCCTATGTAACAACTACAAAAAGAAATCCTATGAAAAATTCCTAACAGGCATTATTACCATATCTTGTTCGTGTGATTAGCATGATAGTACCTCAGATAAACCATTGGGGGGTTTTCCCTGCCCTAGCTTCTTTTCTCATTGTAATTATTAGAGATGATACTTTGCCTCCAAATTCGAGGTGCTATTATATAGCTTTTGCTATTGGTATATTTAGTGTTTGGTAGAGTTTTGGGTAGAATTGCAAAGGGTGTTTATTCCTGTCCAGGAGCCCCACGTCCCTGGCTATGAATTTTCCACCTTGGGAGGAAACCGGCAGGCTGTGCTGGAACTGCTCAGCTCTGTGTTGCTGGGCGTGCATTGTACCATCCAGGCCTGCAATTCATAGAGGGGTACACTTGAACAAATACCAAATGAACTTAAAATCCCATGAGATAAGAGTTATCCAGGTACTTCCAACCCTCAAAACGAAGAACTTTCTCTCAAGAGTTGAAAGGTTAGGATTTGGGGCTTGAGGGTAGAGATTGACTTCAGCTGAAAGATGCACAACAGTCATGGTTTTCCTCGAGTAAGCCTCTTATGAAACCATGAATGTGATGAAGCTAAACAACAGAATCCAGAGATCAAACGCATAACTAGCGGACTCAGCAAACCTTACAAGGTATGGGAAATGGAGGGATTGATAGGGTATATTTTGTTGTTGTTATCAACTAGAGGCACTTTACTTAGGGTTAAATGATCAAACCCTTTCGTGGTTATGAACACCAACATACTGGCTTACACTGCTGAGGTATTTTGGTTTTCATTATTTTGCACTGGACCCACCATGTAAATATCTTAAGTATACATTTCAACCACTGTTTTTTCTACTCTCTTTGCTGCTCATTAAAACCTTTCATGTAGGTGCCAGAACCATATGTAGACAGCGTTTTAAAAGAATTGAAGCCGGTTTTTATTTTTAAACAAAAAGCCATAGAACTTGGTCCTTTTTTCCATATTAAAATGATTTGTTCAAACAAAGTAATACTAATAAAAACCCAGAGGCACCAATAGGCTGCTTAAAATGGTCTGTTAAAGACTTTTTGTAGTGGAGTGTGACTAAGAAAAGTTTTGCACATCTGTAAGTTAAGACGAAAAACATGCCAGCATTGGACATAGTGGACAGGGTTCATTGGAGGATCCGGGTGCTGATCTGGGAAAGAGCACTTGGTGGCCTGCAGGTTAAAGAACTACAGTATCTGGATATCCTCGTGGCGTCATGTTGCAGGAGTCTCCCACTGCTTGAGTCATACAGATGTTTCCTAAACTTTTATTGTGTTACTACAATAAATCTTTTAACAGTATTTCGCTAATATGTATGTCTTCTTTAAACTGATTATTCATTTCTACTGATACATTAAGGGTAGCAAGAATGAGATCTAACCCTGGAGTATTTTATATAAATTATAGGGTAATTTTTTAAAGAATTTTTTGCCAGGTGAGGAAAAATGCCTGCTAATACTTTTTTTAAATTATTGATCATGGTGATATTAAAGATAATGGTCCATCTTTAGTAAGCTGGGAAACCAGTTGCTTACCAGCTACATACTTTCTCTAAAGATGGATTTTTCTTGGTAGCCATCACATGATGCCTATGCCCTCCAGTGATGTGGAGTCTGGTAACAGCCCCCTGGGGAGGGAGGGAGTGGTCTCCAGTTGGCCCATATGGAACCTACCCAGACTTTCTTCAGGACAAAAGAAAAAGAAAAATGTTAGAGGTTAAAGCTACAAGAGAACCAAGTTGTTTTGGAGAACCCCCCAGTAACTGGTCTCTCCCAAAAGGGCAATCCTGCAGGTGCACAGGGATACCAAGAGTGGCTCCAGTGGAACAGTCAGGTCAACTCGAAGTAATGCCGAAGACTGTTGCCATGGTCGTCCTACTCCTTACCTGCAGCAGGAGGAAAACAGGTGCGGAAATGGGAGTTCCCAAACAGGGCGAGTACTTCGGTTAGTGTCCTTCAGTCTCTCCAGGTAAGTTAAAAACATGTTCCTGTCAAGTATGGATACAGAAATGCCCAGCCCCCAGTGTTACATCATGGTTCACGCAGGAATCAGGTTGAAGCAGATGGGAAGAACTAAGGATAACTTTGTCCTTTGTGGACAAAGAGGTCATTTGAAAGTTGCTTCAACAAAATGTACCCAGAAATTTGAAACTGGGCTTTGGAGCAAGTCATCTGAACTTTAGCTATGAAATGCTCATTGAGAGAAAGGGACCATCAGCACCCCATTCCAAGGATCTGGTGAGAAAATACCCTGGAAAGGGTTCACAGTCTGCTTAGAGTTACATAGATGAAGTGGATTTTTATTTAAACCAGGAACCACCAGTTTCTTTTGTCTAGGAACAGTCTTTTCTGGAAGAAAAGAGAGTAAAAGGCAAGAGCCACATCAGTGACTTTTTTGTTGATTTGTGTAGGAAGGTCTGAGAGAGTCTGTGTTGGGGGGAAATCTGAGGGAGATTTTGAATGGTCCCCTTTGCAGAGTGAGAAATAGGAGATGTTTGACAGTATTAGGGAAGAGTTAAAAAACGGGCCACAGCCAGTTGAGTGCAAGAAGCTCCGTCACTAAGGGTCCTGTGCTGAGGAGGCACTAACACCTCAAGATCCACATCGATTGTTCATTACCTCCCGCTTTGGGTGTGGCTTCTTAACATTTACTGTATAACTCAGGAGGTACCTGGATTTAGAAAAAAGGGCTTTCCTACCCCCCTCAAACCACCACCCCCCCCCCCCCCCCAGCAGCTTATTTCCCTAAATGTCAAAACATTATCTGGAAGACGTGTAGAGTATGAGCAAGTATGTGGTTCATGATTTGGGTAAGAAAGTGCCAAGTGATGTGAAAGCAGTAGGTGGAAGAGATACACCTCCCAATCCAAGACTGAGTAAGGAGTGACAGAAGTAGAGCATATCTTCTGTGTCAGTTTAAGAGTTGCCTTCATAGTAGGAAGGGCCGTGTCTAGCACCTACCACGGGGAAATACATCTGTTTCCTAGTTCAGAGGCAATGGTGCTAGCTGCCGTTGGGAGTTCTGCTACCCCCTTGAGGACCTTTGAGAATAAACCTAAGAGCTGAAGAACTACAGAGGTCTCTAAGACATGCCTAAGACCCTGTAGCTCCTAAATTTCTCCATAGCTTTGCTACTCGTGGAGTGATCCTTGGACCTGCAGTGCCAGCAACACCTGGGAGCTTGATAGAAATGCATGATCTTGAGAGTGACCTCAGCATAATGGTGGAATGAGAAGACCCATTTGTATCTCCCCTAAAAGTTACAAATCAGACAACTATAATTCAAAAAAAGATCCTCTACTTAACACACAAATGTATCTGAGAGATCCATATATCTATCCATACATCTGAAGGTGGCCTATCAGAACAAGCAAGGGAGGCGGGATAGGAGAAGGAAGAGAGTGGTAGTGGTGAACTTGCTGCAGTCCTCACACAGCAGCCTGGAGGGTAGGAGGGGCCGAAGCAACATTCCTGCCTGAGTAGCCAGTGTCCATTGTGGCTAAACCCAGTAACAAGAGTGGAGACAGCACAGTGGTGTGACAGCTGCAGACCAGTGGCCACCATTACTAGTGAGGAGGCAGAGCCACAGCAGACTAGTGAACCCACCTCCTCTCACCCACGCATTGCTGCGGAACCCACGAGAGGCAGTGGAGATGCTCACAGAGCACAGTGCTGCTGGCAGCCACTGGTAGCAAGGAGGCAGTGCTGGGAACTCGCAGGCCTGGAGCCCTCCTGCCTGCCACATCCCACCATAGGGGTGGTGTGCTAAAACCTAGGCAACCTGGACACAGATGGGACACTTACCACCTTGGGGATTACAGGACATTTTCCACAACCTAGGTGACTGCCTCATCAAGATCTCAGGGGTGTCAGTGATGCAGGTAAGGGAAGACAAAAACTTGCGCTTTCGCCTACCTGCTGGAAAACAAAAGAGAGCTCTCTACTTATCAGCCTGCTCAATGGTTAAGAACAAAACAGTACATAAAAAGGAAAAGAGTTCACTACTTCACATGCACTGGCAGACAAACGTCAAGTACCATGAATAACCAAGGTAACAAGGTAGCACATAAAGAAAATGAAGAGAGGAAGCATTTGAGATCTTGTTCTCTGATACATGTCAGTTTTGCTCAAATAAACTTTTATAAGAATTCTCTATAGGTTTGAATGTTTCTTACGTTAATGGCGGAAACCAGTCTAGCCAACCTGAGTCTGCACAGTTAGCAGTTCATGTGACTCTGATGTGACCTCGAGAACTTGGCAGAACCAAATTTCACACTACCACAGAACTAACGTGAAGATTTGGTCTTCACAGACCCATTTCCGAAGTGAGGGCTGCCTGGAACTGTTGCCCAGTTGGAAGGAAAACCAAACACCACAAGGAATGCATGACTTCAACCAATCAAACCCTGCCAAACTGGCATTCTTTTGTACTTGCTCTTGCTCTTCCCATACCTTACCTTAATTGGCTCAGTTCCAAAGCCATTCAATTAGACCCTCCTGAATTAGAGTTTATGAATATGTGTAACCTTTTATAACCTCACCTCTTAAAACTTATCTCAAGCTTTAGTTCAGGGAAACAAATTTGAGTTTTGTCCACTGTCTCCTTGTCTGGCAGTCTTCCTTGCAATAAATTCTTTTCTCTGAAAAAACAAAGAAGAAGAAGAAAGAAAAAGGAAATAAAAGAAAATGAAAAGTCTCCAGAAACCGAACTCAAAAGATATGAAAGGCTGTGATTTAAATGACAGAGAATTCAAGATTGCAGTTATGAAAAAAACCTCAATGAGATACAAGAAAACCCAGAAAGGCAGTTCAGTGAGCTCAAGAATAAAATCAATGAACAAAAAGAGTACCAAGGAGATTAAAACTATACAAAAGGACCAATTAGAAATTCTGGAGCTGAAGAACTCAAAACATGAGATGAAGAATGCATTAGAAAGCATTGGAAATAGAGCAGACCAGGTAGAAGAGAGAATTAACAAGCTCAAAGATAGAAACCTAGAAATAACTCAGGTGGAAGAAGAGAGAGAACTAAGAGTTTTTTAAAAATGAACTTAACAAAAACTGACTCCATTAGAAAGAGCGACATAGGGTTAATGGATATACCAGAAGAGAAGGAGATGGGAACAGAAGGGCCTATTCAAAGCAATAATCAATTGAGAAATTCCCAAACCTATGGAAAGAGCTGGACCCTTCTAGAATTCTAGAAGCTAACAGAACACCTTAAAGCAAAAAGACCTCCATGACACATTATATTAAAGCTATCAAAAGTTAATGACAGCCCAGCTGGTGTGGCTCAGTGGATTGAGTGTCGTCCCATGGACTGAGAGGTCCCGGTTCAATTCCTGGTCAGGGTTCATGCCCAGGTTGTGGATCCCCAGTGGGGGGCATGCAGGAGGCAGCTGATAGATGTTTCTCACATCGATGTTTCTCTAAAAAAATCAATAAAACATATATTTTTTAAGTTAATGACAGAATTCTCAAGGCAGCAGGGGTGAGAGGTGGGGCTGTAACCTACAAAGGCAATCTCATTAGATTATCATCATAATTTTCAGGACAAACCTTACAAGCCAGGAGAGAGTAGAATGAAATATTCAAAATAGAGAGAGAAATAACCAGCCAAGAATAATATATCCAGTGAAGTTATCCCTTAGAATATGGAGGAGAAATAAAGGCTTTTCCAGAAAAACACTGAAGGAATTTACCGCCACAAGATCTGCATTATAAGAAATGCTGAAAAGAGCTCTTTCACCTGAAACAAAAAGACAAAAGTGTACGAGACTTTGAGTAAAATGACAAAAACAGTAAATTGCAACTCTACTTCAGAATAGGTTATTAAACAATGATAAAGGTTAAAGGGGAAAAGTTAGCCCTGGCCAGTGTGGCTCAGTTGTAGTGTCATCCCATGTGCTGCAGGGTCCAGGGTTCCATTCCCCAGGTTGCTAGTTTGATCCCTGGTCAGGTCACATATAAGAGGCAACCAATCGATGTTTCTCTTTCACATCGATGTTTCTCTCCCCCCCCCCCTTCCTCTTTCTCCAAAATCAATAAAAACATATCCTTGGGTGAGGATTAAAAATAATAATTTAAAAAATAAAGGGGAAAAGTATATTTTTTTAAAGACTAACTTCTGCAATTTGGGAATGAACACAGCATAAAGAGGATAATCTGACAACAAAACATGACAGGGGAGAAGGAAAAGGACTGAACTTCCATAGGTGAATGAAGAAAAAGGACTATGTGTGAAACTTTTTTTTTTTTTTACATAAATCTAATGAATCACAAGGTGGGGGGAGGGGGGAACACAATGGAAGCAAAGGGCAACCAGAAAACAAAAGGTAAAATGGCTGTACTAAGTCATCATATATCTATAATCACCTTAAATGTAAGTAGACTGAACTCACCAATCAAAAGGCACAGAGTAGCCGGATAGATGAAAAAATAAGACAACTACATCTTGCCTTCAGGAGACCCATCTCAGCTACAAAGACAAACATAGGCCCAGTATTTTTGAGAAAGAAAACAAAGCCGGAGGTATGCTGCATGATATCAAACTATACCACAAGGCTATAGTAATCAAAACAGCATGGTACTGCCCTGGCCGGTTTGGCTCAGCAGTTAGAGCGTTGGCCCACGGACCAAAGAGACCTGGGTTCGGTTCCCGCTAGGGGCACGTGCTTCGGTTGCGGTTTGTCCCTGGCCGGTTGGAGTCATGTGGGTGGCAGCCAGTCGATGTGACTCACTCTCTTCCTCCTTCTCTCCCTCCCACTCTATCTGAAGATAAATGCAAAAATGTCCTTGGTCGAGGATTAAAAAAAAACAAAAAAACAGCATGGTACTAGCATAAAAACATATATGAATAGAACAAAATAGGCCAGAAATAAACCTACTCCTATATAGTCAATTAATATATGAAAAAGGAGGCAAGAACATACAATGGGGTAAAGGTAGTCTATTCAATAAATGATATTGGGAAAACTGGAAAGATACATGCAAAAAAAAGAGAAAGGAACCAGACCACCTTTCTTATACGATATATAAGAATAAACTAAAAATTGATTAAAAACTTAAATGTAAGGCTTGAAACCATAAAATTCCTAGAAGAAAACATAGGCAGTAAAATCTCTGACATTTCTCTTAGCAACATTTTTTTTATATATATCTCCTTGGGCAAGGGAAACAAAAGAAAAAAATTTTTAATGGGACTACATCAAACTAAAAAGCTTTTGCAGAGCAAGGGAATCCATCAACAATATGAAAAAACAACCTACCAAATGGGAGAAGGTATTCACCAATGATATATCATATAAGGGGTTAATATCTAAAATTTATAAAGAACCATACAACTCAACACCAAAACCCAAACAATCCAATTAAAAAATGGGCAGAGGACCTGAATAGGCAGTTCTCCAAAGAGGGCATATTAATGGCCAGTAGACATGAAAAGATGTTCAACATCATCAGAAAAATGCAAATTAAAACCACAATGAGTCTGGCCAGTGTGGCTCAGTGGTTGAGCGTCGACCCATGCACCAAGAGGTCGCCGGTTTGATTCCTGGTCAGGGCACATGCCCAAGTTGTGGGCTCAATCCCCAGTGGGGGACATGCAGGAGGCGGCCAGTCGATGTTCTGTCTCAATCGATGCTTCTATCTCTCCCTCTCACTTCCTCTCTCTCTAAAATCAATAAAGGAAAAAAAATGTATTAAAAAAAAACCCACAATGAGGTATCACCTTAGCACCTGTCAGAATGGCTATCACCAATAAATCAACCAACAACTGTTGGCAAGGATGTGGAAAAAAGGAAACCGTCATGCACTATTGGTGTGAATGCAGATTGGTGTAGCCACTATAGAAAACAGTATGGAGATTCCTCAAAAAATTAAAAATGGAACTGCCTAATGACCCAGCAATTCCACTTCTGGGTATATATCTGAAGAAACCCAAAACACTAATTCAAAAGAATATATGTACCCCTATGTTTACTGCAGTGTTATTAATAACAGCCAAGATATGGAAGCAACCCAGGTGCATATCAATAGAAGAGTGGATAAAGAAGTGGTGGTACATATGTACAATGGAATATTACTCAGCCATAAGAATAAAATCTTACCATTTGCAACAGCAGGGTAGACCTAAAAGGTATTATACTAAGTGAATAAGTCAGTCAGACAAATACCATTTGATTTCACTTAGATGGAATCTAAAGAACAAAAGAAGCAGACTCATAGATACAGAGAGCAAACTGAGGGTTGCCAGATGAGGTGGTGGTTAGGAGGGCTAGGTGAAAAAGGTGAAGGGATTAAGAAGTACAAATTGGTAGTCACAAAATAATCACAGGGATGTAAAGTACATCATCGGGAATATAGTCAGTAATATGTAAAAACTGTATGGTGCCAGATGGGTGCTGGAAATATTGGGGGGACCACTTTGTAAAGTATATTAATGTCTAAGCACTATTCTGTGTACCTGAAACCAATACAAAATAATATTGGATGTAAACTGTAATTGAAAAAAAAATTGTTAAAATGTCCATATTACCTAAAGAAATCTTACAGATTCAATACAAACCCTATCAAAATCCCCATGGCATTTTTCACAGATATGGAACAAAAAACCCTAAAATTTGTATAGAACCACAAAAGACCCTGATTAGCTAAAGCAAACAATAACAAAAAAACAAAGCTGGAAGTATACTCCCTGACTTCAACCACGTACGTATACTACAAAACTACAGTAATCAAAACATTATGGTATTGGCAGAAAAACAGACACACAGACCAATGGAACAAAACTGAGAGCCCAGAAAGGAAAGTCTCTTCAATAAATGGTGTTGGGAAAACTGGATAGCCACATGCAAAAGAATTAAACTATCTTACACCATATACAAAAATTAACTCATGTATTAAAGACCTGAATGTAAGACCTGAAACAATAAAATACATAGAAGAAAACATCAACACTGAATTTATGGGACCTTCGTTTCAGAGGTGTTTTTGTGAACTTGACTCCAAAGGCAAGGGAAACAAAGGCAAAAATAAATGAATAGGACCACTATGGAAAACAATATGGCAATTCCTAAAAAAAACTAAGAATAGAACTACCATATGTCTAGCAATTCTGGGTATTTATCCCCAAAATAAGAAAACATTTATTCATAAATATAAATGGACTCCTATGTTAACTGCAGCATTATTTATAATAGCCAAAACATGACAACCTAAATGTCCATCAACAGATGACTGGATAACAGATGACTGGATAAAAAAGATGTAGGCCCTGGCCGGTTTGGCTCAGCGGTTAGAGCGTTGGCCTGCGGTCCAGAGAGACCCAGGTTCGGTTCCTGCTGAGGGCATGTACTTCGGTTGCAGTTTGTCCCCGGCCCTGGTTGGTCGTGCGGGTGGCAGCCACTCAATGTGTCCCTTTCACGTTGATGTTTCTCTCTCTCTCTCTTCTTCTCTCTCCCTCCCACTCTATCTGAACAAAAAATGAAAAAATGTCCTCGGGTGAGGATAAAAAAAATAAATAAAAAATAAAAAGATGTATATGTATACAATGTACTACTACTCAGTAATAAAAAGATGAAATATTACTATTTGGGATAACACAGATGGACCTTGAGAGTATTACACTAAGTGCAATGAATCGGAAGGAAAAGGACATAAACCATTATTTCACTCATGAGGAATGTAAAAAAGTAACAAAAACAAACTCATAGATACAGACAATAAAATGGTGGTTACCACAGGGGAAGGAGGTGGGAAGAGGGTGAAGTGGATAAAGGGGTCAAATGTATGTTAATAGAAGGAAATTAGACTTCAGGTGGTAAGCACGAAATAGAGCTATATCAAATTATAATCTTTCCTTTTAAATGTATTTATTGATTGTAGAGAGAGGGAGAAACATCGATGTGAGAAATACTGATCGGCTGCCTCCTGCACATGCTTCGACCGGGGATCACACCCGAAACCTGGGTATGTGCCCTGACCAGGGATCGAACCTGCCACCCTTTGGTGTACGGAAGGAGGTTCCAACCAACCAAGCCACACCGGCCAGGGCTCAAATTACAATCTTGTACATCTGAAAATTATATAATGTTATTAACTAGTGTTACTCCAATAAACAATTTTTTAAATTTCACTTTTTTTTTTTAATCCTCACCTGAGGACATTTTTTCATTTTTTGTTCAGATAGAGTGGGAGGGAGAGAGGGGAAGAGAGAGAGAGAGAAACATCAACGTGAAAGGGACACATCGAGTGGCTGCCACCCGCACGACCAACCAGGGCCGGGGACAAACTGCAACCGAGGTACGTGCCCTTAGCGGGAACCGAACACGGGTCTCTCTGGACCGCAGGCCGATGCTCTAACTGCTGAGCCAAACCGGCCAGGGCTTAAATTTCACTTTAAAAAAGAAAAAGAAATGTAGGATCTTGGGCACCATCTCAGACCCACTGAATCAGAATCTTCATTTCAGTAATTCCTATGTACATGAATATTTTTAAAAGCATTGATCTGGAGCAGCACTGTCCAATGGAAATGATGTAACCTACTTGTAAAATTTTCTAGTAGTCTCATTAAAGAGGTAAAAGGGTAATATTGGATCCAAATGACAGCCCTGAAGGGAGTAAAGAGGGGACTTTGGTGCCCATTTTACAGATGAGAAAATCGTCTCACAGAATGAACAAGACCTAAGGTCAAGCAATAGAAAGCTGAACCCAGAAGTCACGTCCTCTAACTGTGGTCACACTGATGAATTTTACGTGCTCTAGCTGTTTATAAATGGGTGAAATCTGGGATATAATCACATGGCCCAGGTTCTGCCAATCAGACGTGCCTGTGTGGAAGAGGGCTTTGCAATGGAGCTTGTGCAACGGCCGCTATGCCTGAGGGGTCTGAGCTTCTAGACAACACGCTGGCAAGGCTATTGGTTCTTCCAGGGGCTCAGCAGTGGCTGCGCCTTCAGTGCGCAGGCACAAATTCATCAGAACAGACATGGCAGCCATGGTGTGTCACCAAGGCAGCCCCATGGCGTGGCTGCAGTCAGTCTTTCCTTGCTATGTCGCTTCAGAGCCTGCTTCTGACCCTCCCACAGACTTGGGGACACTTACTGTCTTTTAACAAATCCCTTTCTTGCTTTAACTAACCATGGCGGATCTATTGCTTGCAACCGAGTTCCCAGACACGAGTGTCACTAAACCAGTGGGTGTAATAGTCCCTTAAGTCGCTCTCTCCAAGGTGAAGGGGACAGACCAGGATAAACTGGGCTTATCCAAGAGGCCTCAGCTGCAGACTTGGTCAGCAGGCCAGCCCTTGTGGGCACCAGCCCCTGCCAGAGCCACAGACAGCTGGATATGAGCACAAATGGATGAGGCACCAGGAGCAATCACAGGATGACAATAAGCCTGGGTGCCAAGTGGTGGAGACTCCGCCAAGCCACACAGGGGACGTTGCTGTGACAGGACAGACCAGGCTCAGGGCTGCACCAAGGTAAAAAGAATAGAACCCCTGAGTCCTTCACGCTCCTGTTTTTGCCCCACCGTGTGTCCTCAGGGGTGGTGTTTCACTCCTCTGGCAACAGTGACTCCCCACACCCACCCCAGTTCCCATCCCCCACCCTCCCCTCCTAATCTCCAGCAGAGGTAGGAAGTGTGGACTGGGGAGGAGGCACAGGTGAAATGTGGCGTGTGACCCCCTATTTCCTTATCCCTGCCCCACCCCCATCCCCTCAGCACTATCCGTAGCCCAGCATGAACCTTTCTAGACCAGGGCCTGGGCTTCCACAACCCAGCCAGCCTCCATAGTCTCCCCACCCACCTCACACTTACTTCTCCTGCCCACGACCAAAATGGCCTCTGAATGCTTACTCTTCTGCATCCATATGCATCTATTTCAGTGTCAGCGAGGTGCCTCAGCGCCCCTGGGCTACCTTGTCACTCTCCTATTTCCCCAGACCCGCCCCTGACAGGGCTCTTGGCCCAGCCACAGGTTAGAAAGCTTTAAAACAAGCCATGGCCATGAAGGATGGTATTGTGAAGGGTGATGAGAATGTTCTCGAACTGAATTATGGTGATAGCTACACAATTCAGGAAATTTAAAAATCACTCATTCGCCCGGCTGGTGTGGCTCAGTAGCTGAGCATTGCTGACCCATGCACCAAGGAGGTGCAAGAGGTCGCTGGTTCCGTTCCCGGTCAGGGCTCATGCCCAGGTGGTGGGCCAAATCCCCAGTAGGGGGCATGAAGGAGGCAGCCAATCCATGTTTCTGTTTTTCCCTCTCCCTTCCTCTCTAAAATCAATAAAGAAAAAATTTTTTTTAATCACTCATTCAGTGACATGCTTAACATGGGTGAATTTTATGGTATGTGTCTTGGTTCATATTGATTACACGTTGAAATATTGCTGGATCTCTTCAATTAAAATGTATTATAGCCCTGGCCTATAATACCTCAATAAAGTTTTTTACAAATTATACCTCAATAAAGTTTTTTACAAATAAAAAAAGATAAAATTTATTTTTATAATAATTTTTTTTCCCTCACCTGAGGATACTCTTCTATTTATCATCAGATACAGTGGGAGGGAGGGAGAGAGGGAGACAGAGAGAAACATCGATGTGATAGAGCCACATCAACTGGCTGCCTCCCGCATGACCCGACCAGGGCCAGGGACGAACCGCAACTGAGGTCCGTGCCCTTGACCAGAATCGAACCTGCAACTCATTGATCCACAGGCTGACACTCCAACCGCTGAGCCAAACCGGCCAGGGCTATAATACATTTTAACTGAAGAGATCCAGCAATATTTCAACGTGTAATCAATATGAACCAAGACACAACTAGGAGAAGAGCAGGGCTGCAGGAGGGTGCTCTTGTATTCCCCTGGGCTACAACAGTATGGGACGGGCTTGCTCTTGTGGCTACACCCTTGTAATAACCCTCCTTGAATCCACTCATTTTGGGTGTGCCCGCAGTTTCCTGTTGAGACCCTGTGCCATAAAAAGCCTCTTCGGAGCACAGAGTAGAAGCAAGTTGAGGGACCTGGAGCCAAGACTACTGGTCATTGAAAAGGAAAGGTCATTCGAGGGGTCCCAGCTTGGGTGCTAGGGCAGCCAAGTCACCATCTCTGTTTAGGGGTCAGTCAGGGCTGGGGTGGAAGAAGGGCTGTTCACAGCAGGCCACACAGCCAGTAGTAGAATCATGCTCAGCTGTCTACATAGAGGATTGGGTGGGCCAGGCCTGGCTCCATCCAGCTCTCCCACCGGACCTCAAACACTCAGTTGTGCAAACTGGATATCTAACCTCATAATGGGCAGGGGACTGACACAGTTTAAATACAACTTTGTTCTACATTTTACTGATTATCTGGCAACTAACTGAGTTTGATTTTTTTTTTCTTTATTGATTTGAGAGAGAGGAAGGAAGAGAAGAGAGAAGAGAGAAATATCGATGAGAGAGAACATTGATTGGCTGCCTCCTGCATGTCCCCCACAGGGTCCGGGCCCACAACCTGGGCATGTACCCTGACTGGGAATCGAACTGGCAACCTCTTGGTGCATGGGTCAACACTAAACCACTGAGTCACACCAGCCGGGCAGTTTGAATTTTTTTAAGAACCATATCAGTCTCTTTATACTATTTAATAGACATCTGAAGCAACTGTTTGATTCTCTGATGGGAATGGGGCAGACAGGAGGGAAATAATTTAAATAGCACATGTGATTCTACATCAGTTAACTGGCAGGTGGGATCTGCTGTTCCGAGTCTGTTTCTGCACACTGCTCGGCACTCCTCAAGAGCACCTCGGCTAACAATACTCAGGCATTTCCCACCACTGTATTATGTATCCTCTACTGCAGCGGTTCTCAACCTGGGGGTCGCGACCCCTTTGGGGGTCGAACGACCCTTTCACAGGGGTTGCCTAAGACATATCAGTAGCAAAGAAAATAATTTTATGGTTGGGGGTCACCACAACATGAGGAACTGTATTCAAGGGTCGCGGCATTAGGAAGGTTGAGAACCACTGCTCTACTGGGTGATGGACACAGGATTTCTAAGAGTAATTTTAGCTGTATGTCATTTCCCCCAAAATTGCTAATTTTAGAACTAATCCCCTCTGTGAGAAAAACAAAATTTAGTAGAACCTAATTTTTAACCTTTTATAGCCCACCATAATCCAAAAAATTTGAGACAGAGACACAAATTAATTTGTTCTGATGTCTGTTCTCTGCGAACTAAGGAGTGGAGGTGGAGGGGTAGGTTTGTTTTGCTTCCTAAATAGAACATCACCACCCACAAGGGCTGTTCAGTGTATATGCCATCTCTGCTCCCACGCCCTCCCAGCTGCCAACTCGAGAAGTTCTGCTCCTCCAAAATAAAACCAAGGTCAAGCAAACCATCTAGATTTAGGGTGCTGCCTAACTGGTTTTGCTTAAGTCAATTAGGTATAAATACACTGGAAGTCACCCAAGGGTGCATAACCACAGTGATGTTTACTCTTCCCATGAGGCTGTGCAAACACCAGCCATGGCCACAAATTTAGGAACAGTGTGCATGTCAGTATAAGGGATTGCACATTTCCCACACAGGTACTTTCACCAACTCACAGAGGTTGTAACACTAGCTTGTTTGAACCCAAAGGAAAAACGGATAGAAGCTATCAGATTCCCTGAGTGTCAGGTGCTGAGCTCAGCAGAGAATGCACTTAGAGGAGCTTGGTCCCTGACAGACACTAAGAGCTAGAAAACATTAGCTGTTATTATTGGTGCTGTCTGCAGTATATGGCGAGAGTGAGTGGTTTTGGTGCAGACCGGCTTTATTCTTTCCTTGTTTTTGTGGCAGGATATAAGATGGAGAGGATGAATAGCCAGTCTGCTGAGTGAAGGAATGAAGGCAATTAAACCATGGAAAACGCCTGGGAATGCCCATGTAACAAAAACAGTGTCAGAGGCCAGTCCAAACAGATTGGCAGGAAGGCCCCAAAAAGTCCAAGTTAGAAGGGGTGGTTGGACAGAGCCCAGGAAGGGAACTCCTACATCATGCGTAGCCCTCCCCTCTGCAGTCAGAAAACCAAAGCAGCCTGCCACCAGGGGAGCCACTGGCAACACAGAACCCAGATCACACCAAATGCACAACTGACAGTTACCCAGCAAAAGTCCTAGGGCTGCTACAGAGCATCCTAACCAACGATGTTCCCATGGGACCAGCTGTGGCCAGAGGAAAAGATCCTCCTAGACTCCTTCATCCCTCATTCATATTTCTCATACTAGATGGAAATTTAGCCCAGAGCAGTAAGATCCTGCCTGCACCCCTCACACTAAGATGGCCATTAGAGAGGAATATAAACATTTTATGGAGCATGGACTGTGTGTGAGGCACTGGGGATGGCATGACCGAGCTGCCCTCTCTGAGCCGAGTGAAGTCCAGATACAAAAAGGGGAATGAAATGGTAGATAAGCAGGGTGCACTCAGCCAAATGAAATGGGCAGGACGAGGTGGGGGTCCTACAGGAGGAACTTCCTGAGCAGAGCTATCAATGTGCTATGGTGGGGTATGTAGTCAATTCTGAACTATCCTTTCACACGGCTATTTTAAAGCCAGAGTCATTCTGACAAGACCAGAAAATGTTTTAAATCTTAGCCCTTTGTGCATTTTCAATTCATCTCTTCCTTGGATATCTCCACTGGGCAAGGGATGAAGCCAAACTGGCCAGAGATAGGGAAGATGCTGATTCTTCCAGATTTCTCTGGTTCTGGTTTTTCTTCCAAATGGCGAAGTGAGGGATGGGAGATGAAAACCAGGCCAGGTGTATCTGAGACTCTGAGCAAAAGCTAAGGGGAAGTTTTCTTTCTTTGAGCGGGGAAGACAGAAGGGGCTAAGATCCTGATGCCTAGATTGTTTCCTGTTTTAAGAGTCTTAAGATCTGCAACTCACAGGAAGGCAGGTAGCGTGGAACTGTTGCAGGAAATTAAAGTGGGCTGGTTTCCCCGGCTTGGCACTAGGGGGCTCTGAGCTCAGCATCTTTCTCCTAAGGGGAGAAATGAAGACCAGGGAGGGGCTACCCTCTGATGTCACCTGCTAAAACCCTCTGTCATTCACACTGACAGCACATCGTTCAAAAGGGAGAACTGCATGCCAAGATGGGGTTGGGCCAGTTCTTACCGTGTCCTCTGCTCTGGGTCAGTTCAGCTCCTCAGTCACAGCTTTGTGTCCCATGTGAAAACCAGATCCGGAATGGCTGAGTTGGGAAAACCAACCAAGAGTGTTGTTTATCCTGTGTGTCCACCCTGGGCAAATGTAGAACCAAGAGCCAATAACAGTGATAGTGTACGTACTGGGCACTTACACACCGAGCTGTACTCTAAGTCCTGTATGTGTGCATCTCCTTTCATCCTGAATCAGGAATCAGCACAAACCTAACAGGAAGGTCCACTGAGATGGCCAGTTTAGAGCAAACCACAGGGGAGGACGACAAGCACTGGGAACTCCAGCCCAGGGGGCTCTCAAGTTGAAAAGCATTTCCAACATTCACAGTCATATAATAAGTTATATATAACGTTGTAAGCTATATACACATCTAACCACTGTTTTACACCTGAAACGAATGGAATATTGTATATTAACTGTAACTGAAAATATTTTTAATTGAAAAAAAAGCATTTCCCACATACCACAGCTAGGGTGAGTCATGAGGAAAGACAATGGTAACTTTTACTAAAATCCAGTGGGAACATAAAACATAAAAACAGCCACATTTGCAAAGCTGTAACCTTGATAAGCGACTGGCCATAGACACAGCAGAGCTTATCAGCCCCAAATCCCCATCTGTGCTGGAGGGGCCGGTTCGGTGGAGGTTCAATTGGGTCAGAGTTGGTTTCCTGATTCTTAAGAGCTGGTCACAAAACCTGGCCCCAGGCAAACACAAAATGACCCTTCAAACTAAGAAGTGTTCTGTGTTTTGTTTAGTTTTGTACTTTTGACCCTGAAGTATCCTAGGTTCTGGAATTCGTAAGATTCGTCTAGTTCTCGCTACTGATGGCCAACGTCAGACTGTGGCACCAGTGCAACAGCTCCTCCTGGTGTGGACAGATCAGCAGCTTCTCATGGGGAAGGACAGGACACATGAACCTCCTGAGTGGCCAAAGACCAAAGAAAGCAAGCTGCTGTCAGCCTCTCCTCAGTCCTGTCACAGACAGTCAGTGAGCCTGCGGGCTCCAGCCTATCAGAGGTATCATTATCCTGTGTCAGACCAGGGCAAAGCTGTTCAACATCAAGAAACACTTCACAGTTTTAGAACCCTCTCTTCAGGGAAGAGCAGACACTGCCTAAGGACAAGGGCAGAAGAAACCAAAGTGGATTCCAGTTTGGAAGCTGCTCTGTGGCCGCCCACCGCCTCAGCCACAGGTGATTCGACTACACCCAGCTGGTGCTGCCTTACTCTGCTTGGCAGACCTGGCCAAAGCCTACCTAACCTTGCCAGCTTTCTCCTTCGGGACCATCACAGCACAGCCCTCACTCATCACTTCCCCATCAGCTCCTGCCCTGGGTCTTTCAACCACCGCTTCTCCAGAGCCCGGAGCTCAGCCAGGTTACAAGGTCTTTTGGTGGGTACTTGGTTTCAAGCCACCTGGTTTTTAGATTCTCCACAGCAGCTTCTGCAGCCAGTACCTCCCAGCCCCACCAAGCAGTGTATGACCACAGGTCTGAATACATCCTTAATGACTTCTGAACAATTAACTAATTATGCCCAGACAAGTTTTAAGAATGTCAGATAATACCTCATCCAACAGGAAATACAGTGGGTGCTGGGCAGGCAACAAACTCAAAACCAGTGTTAAAGGGTTGCAAAATATAAGCTGGTCTCCTTTGGGGGGGGGGGCATTCTCTCCCCTTCCCCATAACAATTAAAAAATAGTTTTTAATTCTTACAACTCCATTTATAGTATCCTTCTGTTACTTCCAAAAAGGAGGAAAAAAATCTGCAACTCAGATCCCATTTAAGATGCATGTTTTTATTGAAATTTAAAAAAAATTTGTAATCAGACAGAATAAAGTAGACAAGAATGTTATAATCTGACTATATATCTCTCATTCTTGTTGAATCACTAAAATATAACGGAGGATCGTTCTCTATGCTAATTTTAAGGTTGTCCAGTTAAACCATTATT
Organism: Tadarida brasiliensis; assembly: GCA_030848825.1. NCBI lineage: Eukaryota > Metazoa > Chordata > Mammalia > Chiroptera > Molossidae > Tadarida > Tadarida brasiliensis. The sequence goes on along the minus strand of CM061257.1, from coordinate 205,304,440 downwards.
TGGTATCTTTTCAACAGGTTAACATCTTAACTATTTAGAATTTCTTCTCAGAAACATTCATATATTATACAGGAAACATTCATAGTTTATTTGGGAAACATTCATATTATATACAGGATATACAAATGTGAAACAATAAAAAAAACACACACAAACATAGCCACAACACTATCCTAGCTGCATTGTGGTGGTGATGTTGTTCAGTCAGCTGCCCACTATACACAACTGGATTTAATAGTGTTATTTACAGAGGGGCCAAAAGCACTCATCGAAGGTAAAGGCGCTCAGGTTTAATGTGCACTTTCACAGCCCTGTGAAACACAACCATTATATACACTGTAAACACCACAGGGCGTGAAATCCATTTCCATCCACAAACATCAATCTCACAGGATCAAGCATACAAGGTCTAAGGTAAGGTGCCTGACTTTTCCTTCATAAGCATACTTCTCATCCATGACTGCTGCTGTTCTTTTCATAGGACACTACTCACTTGTTTCAAATATGGTGCCAGTGCTCAAACATTTCTGGAACCCCTTTTTGGGGATTGCCTGCACAGTCTGCAGTGAACTTTTCTGACCATCCTCGATGGTGGCAAGTCTTCGTCCTCTGAGGATGGATTTGATTTGGGAAAACAGGCATAATTATTCACAGCCAAGTGAATCAAACTGTGGGCTTCCACCCTGGATCAAATGTGAGACATCACTATAAAACAATGAGACTAGTTTTCTTGTACAGCTTGTAAATTAAAAAACACCCGCACAACGGCAGTCCTGAAGGAACAGGTGCAGATTCTCCCAGAGTGATGGCTCTGAGGCAACACTCACTTGAACGGTGCATCTAGGTGGTGGTCTGCAGTTTTAAAAATCAGTCACCTTGTTGCCTCTCACAAAGACTTTAGTATTCCTCTTCAGTGTCAGTCCCTTTTGCTTTCTTATGGATTGCCCGATTAAAGCTGTGGCAAGCAGGGACCCAATGATTGTCGTGAAGCCCCAGCTTGCAGCCAGGGAAGCCCTTCTGGGAGCGGTGGCAGCACATCCAGTATCCTGGCCCGTAGGGCAATGCCTGGCAATAGGGCTTGGGGTGCCAGCGGCACAGGGACACATCCCCTTTCACATACTTTTTCTTGCACTGCTTACAAGGATCCTCTCTATAGCGTGGATCTCGAACCCAGCGGGAATCTGCTGGCCTAATGTTGTAGTATTCGATGATAAACTTGAAATAGCAGCAGGTACATTTAAGAGCCACTAAACTCTTGGTGGGAAGTAACCTGAAGATTTTCACCATAATGTGGTGGGGCAGGAAAGCCATGTACTGCTGAGGCTCTAAAAGCTGCTGGATTTTAAACCTGGTCTCCAGAAAGTCATGAGACACCTGCTTCTTCCAACCAGATGCCTCAAGCACCGGTACTCTCCTTTCCAGAGGACAGGCTGGTGCTGGGACAAATGAATCAGCTGAAACACTCTCTTCCGCAGGTGTGCTGCCACCCTCAGCAGCATCTTCAAGCTGGCTGGCCTCCGAAGACTGTTCTGTTGTGCTTTCATTCCACGGGGAACAGTCCGACTGGTGCTGACCCGGCAGCAAAAAAAACAACCTCCCAGGAAGTGGGTCTTCACAGGACTTGACAATAGAAGGCAGGTCTCTCTCCACCTTGGACACAGTGATGCTAATGCACACAGACTCTTTTCTTCGCTGATCAGGATTTTGAGGCACAAGCTCTCTACTCATACAATCAACAGCATCTGTGGGCAACTCAATGGCTTGGGGACAGTTTCGAGGAGGAAAAGGTGACTCAAGTTCCTCTGTCATTTCTACATCATACCTATTCCTGTTTTTCACAGCAGTTTGCTGATCCGGCTCTAATGCTGCACTACTCACCTGGAAACTAACACCTGCTGGCAATGAGGGACAGCCCTGAGGAGCCCCATCCCAGGCCTGCTTCCCCTCAAGAGAACAATGGTCAGCTCTTAACGGGCCACAGTCCACAGACACAGACCCCACAGGATTCACCTGAGTGCCAGGTGCCTCCAAAGCGCCTTTGTTTGTTTTGCCTTCATCAGCCGGAGTGCCGTTTGCAAGCAACACCCGGCCTACATTTCGACGGAAGCTGTTATTCCTCGAGAGGCTCCCAGGCTCCCGCTGGCTCTGCTGCTTCAGGCACTCAGACTCCAGCCTGGCTACCATGTCAAGGACGCGGACTGGCTCACTCTGGGGTTCACCAATGTCAGGATTTCTCCTTTCCGTGGGTTCTTCACAAGCTCCTGGGGCAGAAAAGGGCTCAGAGGCTGGGGGCACGCCTCTGGATTGCCCAGAAATCCTCACCACAGCAGGTGTGTTAGTGCAGTTTTTTGCACAACTGGCCAGCAGAGCAGCACTTGCTCTTTGCTCCAGGAAGGCAACCATCTGTATGACTGACAAAGGCCTCCCAGCACAGACGCCGTCCCCAGTGTCACTCACGTAATGCACAGAACAGTGCTCAATGCCACATGCAAAAGGCTCGGGCTCGTAGCCCCTGCTGTTGACTTCCCTCATCCTTTGTAACTGTATCTTGGCTTCTTTAAGATCCCCTGATTTTTTCCTTCTTTTAGTAGCTCTCCCATCAATATCCCAGGAGCTTTTTATTTTCATAGATCCTACCCTATTGCTACACTGGTGGGCTGCAAAGAATGCGATTTTCTCCTTGGTATTTCCTGGTTTCACCACAGCCCAGATATCAAGCGGCCCTTCCCCTTCTTCACCCTGGTGGATTGTTGCAGATGGTACATTCTTCTTGGTTTTGACATTCAAGCTGCTCTCTACTGGACTCTTCCCACTCATACTGCACAGAACATTTGGAGAAAGGACCCCAAAAGGTTTTCGCGATGATGCTTTACCAGGAGAGGTGGAAGGAAAGACACTTGGTTTCATGTAGCTAGCTTTGCATTTTTCGTCATTTATAGGCTCTTGGTGTTTCATGGGAGTTCTCAGAGTTTCTTTGCTAATTTCCAGAGGTTGTGCTTTCTTCTGCAGATTCCAATATGGTTTTAGGTGCATAACAGAGGCTCTACAGGAAAGAAATACATATTTGATTATGATTATGATTTCGTTTTTAGGCAAGTTTTTTTTAACTTACACTCAGCTGGTTCTAGCAAGTAACAGAAACATTTTCTATCAGTTCACTAAATATTTACCCTTATTTCAGCTAGTCTTTAATGTATAGATCAAGAATAACAAGCAAACTGACCATTTTCCATGGTGTATAGGCCAGAAAATAAGCCAGTGAATTTCAGACTCAGTAAACAGAGAATTTCAGAAAATTGACATTTAGTCAACATTCTATTCATAAAATCAGTGCTTAAAATAAAAAAATGTGAACATACCAAATATATCCCAGTAAGTAAAAGACACAGTATAGACAAAAAGGAAAACAGAAAAGGAACTCATCCAGAATTCCTAGTACATTAACACTATTTCTAAGTCATTGCAACAAGCATTTTATTGGTTGCAAAAGTCTATCAAAATTGTTATGCAGCCCTGGCCGGTTTGGCTCAGCAGTTAGAGCGTCGGCCTGTGGTCCAGAGAGTCCCGGGTTCGGTTCCCGCTAAGGGCACGTACCTCGGTTGCAGTTTGTCCCCGGCCCTGGTTGGGTCGTGCGGGAGGCAGCCACTCGATGTGTCCCTTTCACGTCGATGTTTCTTTCTCTTTCTCTCTCTCTCTCTCTCTCTCTCTCTCTCCCTCCCTCCCTCCCACTCTATCTGAACAAAAAATGGAAAAATGTCCTCGGGTGAGGATAAAAATAAAACTGTTACACAGTCATCCCTCACCACTTCACGCTTCGACTTTCGCAGCTTCACTCTATCGCGGTTTTTTCAAATACTGTACTGTACTTTAATGTACTATACTGTACTAACTGTACTATACTATACTATACTAGAGTGAAGCTGCGAAAGTCGAAGCGCGAAGTGGCGAGGGACAACTGTATATAAAGAATCCTACTTCGCGAAAATTCATTTATTGCAGTAGAGTCTGGAACTGATTAACCGCAATAAACGAGGGCCGACTGTATTGTTTTCTAAGCTATTCCCACAGTACTGAATATTTAGATGCTTATAACTTTTCACTTGTTTGCTTATGTACTTTGCCCATCTATTAGTCTTGATATTCTAAACTATTTGTATAAGCTCTTAACTGACAATTCTTCTGCATATATCGTTAAATCAAATCTAGAACCTATAATCTTTATTAATTCTAAAAAACATCTGGAACTAGTTCAGAAAAACAGTGCCTTGTTTTTCTCCCTGACCTGGGGTGGAGATGGGAGCCATTTTAAAAATTAGACAAAAAGACAATTACATGCAGAGATCTGAGTTCTGGTTCTTGCCCTATCACTAATTAACCACACACAGTGATTTTACCTTGGACAAGTCACTTCCTCTCTGAATCTGCACTGAAACATTAACTGAGGGGTTAGAATACTAGATTATCTATATCCAGTGATCTCATCAATTTATATGTCAAAATAGCCCACTGCTATACAAGAAAGTATTGGGGTTTTTAAAAATATGTTTTTATTGATTTCAGAGAGAGGGAGAGATAGATAGAAACATTGGTGAGAAATAAACATCGATTGGCTGCCTCCTGTACACCCACTAGGGATCAAGCCCACAACCCGGGCACGTACCCTGACCGGGAATCGAACCAGCAACCTCCTGGTGCCTAGGATAACGCTCAACTAACAGCCACATCAGCTGGGCTACAAGAAAGTGTTTTGTAGGGATGCCTGGTCTTCTACAAAATAAACCTACAGACCAAAATAAACATCTGTAGTCTCAGGCTGGTGGCAGTGAGGCAAGAGCAGTCTAAGAACATGGATCTTCACCCACTCTCACTCATGGGGACACCAGTCTAAGGCATACATATTGAGCAATTGAGCATATTCCTCTCTCATTTGCTCCATAACCTTTACTAAGTGCCTGCAATGTGGCAGCCTCTGTGGTAACTGCTTTCAGATATCAGCTTTAATCAACAAGAATGAAAGTGATCACCCAGAACAAGTTTACCTTCCATTTCAACTTTTAATTCCTAGGGTCCAGTCTCAGCTAAAAGAAAAAATGTGGATATGAGAACCTCCTAGCTAGGTAAAGAGAAATCTTGCATTTAAGGCACACAAAGTATCTTTTAAAAGATATCTCTGAAATAGATCTTTGTTTCTGATCTTTGGCAATTTATATCCTAAATCTGTAAAGATCTTCCCCTTTCTGCATTATAACATTTTTAATAGTTTTCTATTATATATTCTATAATTTGGTCTTATAAAAGAACCACCCAGAATTCCTCAAGAACAAGATGAAGATATATGAATAAAATATATAAATTAATAAATGATACATGAACAAAAGAGGCACATCTAGTGCTATCTCCGTGTCAACAATTTTGTTTTATTTTGTTTTTTCATATCCCTTCAACTCCTCTCTAAGTAAAATGAAAGAAATTGAGTTTGTTGTAAAATCCAATAAATTCTCACATAATACAGAATGTCTGTGGATAAATTACTTCAGTAATGTGTGTACCATTCTGCATTGCACAATATGTTCTCTTCGCCTTCCTCACCCACACATTATTTTAGGCACTAAATTGATAGACAGGGACATTAAGAAGAAACAGAAGGATTTTGTTTGCATTTATTAACCTGTAAAGTCAGTTCAAATGACACATTACTAATAGGTAAGGTTTTATAGCAGGATTAAATAGGAGATGACCCCAAGAAACAGAAAGGAAAGGAGGAATGGTACAGCAGGGAAGAAGAAAAGTTAACAGAATCATTTGATACAATTAGGGTCACTGCTGGAGGGTAGGGGATGATTCTATGGGTCCCCTGAAGGAGACAGAATATTTATGCTTCAGTTCCCAACTGGTTGAGATTGCCTGGGATATTAACCTCTCCCCTTTCTCTGCAAGCTTTGAGGCCCTGTGCTGGAAAGACTTAGAGTCTAAGAAACTGCAGAACTCTGGGTTCTGGTTGAAATCAGTGGTGACCACACCGATATGAGCAGGGCACCAAGGGCATCTGCTGCAAAGATCAATAAAATGAAAACTTTCCATCTCTAACATGCTATACCAGATGGTGGCACTTTCCGCAACCCCACCTGACTCCCTCAAACAGGCAATGCAGAAAACTCCAGCCAGGTTTCCATGGTTGCCAATCTCTTTATCACAACTGTATTTTTAAAGTTCACCATAATAAAGTCCTGCTTTCTTGCAATTAAATAAAATGCAGGGTTATAGCACCTACCTACACATGACTGTTCCTGAGATGCTCAGAATGTCCTTGTAAAAATTTAAGATCCCTGAGCCCAGTGAATCAGAATTTCTGGGATTGGGCCCAGAATCTGTTTTTAACCTTAGATTAATTTGGACGGAACTTTAAACGTGTTGTGCTAGATCTGATGTGAGAGTGTCAGGGGGTTCTGAATTTGAGCTGGGATGCTGGGCTGCCTCAATGGGGATGAGGTGGATCTGCCCAACAAAAAGCCAAGCATACAGTCCATACTGAAGCATTCATCCTGACAGATGGGTAAAGACAGACCCATTTTCTTGTCATTCTCTCTAAAGCAGAAAACATTTTATGGCCCTTTTATCGCCAAATTTCCTCTTCAACTTCAACTCCTCAGTTTCTTTGACATTGCTTTTCCCCAACTCTCTTAATCAGTGTTCCTCAGAGTTCTTTGTTTTTCTAGACCATTGTTATGCAAGCTATATATCTAAATGATCTCTTATAGTTTTAATGATGACAAACATAACTCTCCAGTGGTGTACTCTCCCAAACTTCAGATCCTATTGCCTGCCTAGTAGACATACTCACCTGGATGTCAAAAAGAATCTCAAAAATCAACACAACTAGTTAATGATTATATCGAGTACCTAGTCAACCAAGCAAGAAAGTTGAGTCACTCCGATTCCTCCTCCCTGACCCCACATCCAATCACCAAGTCACTAATATGCTCCCTCTTCTTCATCCCTGGCACAACTGCCCCAGTTTAAACATCTCTGCTACACTGCTCTTACCCACAGGAAAGCCTAACCTTCCCTGCAATGCCAGGTGATGGAGCCCACCCAGCCAGCCTATCAGCTCCACTCCTGCTTTGCCCTACCCACTATACTTCACTCTTTGGAAGCTTGTTCACAGACCCATTACCACAGGAACAGGTGAACAAAAGCCAATCACATCACTTTAAGATACAAAATTTAGGCATCCAGAACCATAAAACTAACATAACAGCTTCAAAATTTTCCTACTAACTGCCACCCACTTCCTTCTATCCATTTATTATGAAAAATTTACTAAACACTCTGGGCTGGATATTACTGGTATAATTATGAATAAGACTTACAGCTGCCTTTAAGGAAACAAACGTAAATAGGCAATTACAATAGAATGTGGTATGTGTTATAAGGATAGTACAGGTGCTGGGAGACTTGGAGGGGGTGGTAAGTGGGGGGCTACAGAGAAGGAAGGAGTGCATGAAAGGAGGAGAAGGGACCACCAGCACTAAGCTCAATCTTGCAGGTGTAGAAAGAGGTCAGAGAAGCCCTGATTTTCTAAGCTAAATAAGCGCTGAAGGGAGATAAATAAAGTCCTAAGAGGTTTGAAGTAGATGGTGCTTTTTTTTGAGAGAGAGAGAGAGACATCGACTGGTTGCCTCCTGCATGACCCCCGACCAGGGCCAGGGACTGAACCAAAACTGAGGTACGTGCCCTTGTCTGGAATCGAACCAAGACTCTCTGGTCCGTGGGCTGACGCTTTAACCGCTGAGCCAAACCAGCCAGGACATAGATGGTGCTTTTGGAAAACTGAGGTAGGTGCGAAATAGTCAAGAGTCCAAGCTAAGGTGTCATGAGTGGAAAAATGAGAAGTAAATGGAGTAGTAAGAAAGAACAGGCAACATTTTAACCACTAATTAGAAACGGAGATTGGAGAGGAGTCAAGGATGGTCCTCATCTTATGGTTGCAGCAACTGGATGGAGAATAGTTACCTTTTAGTGAGATGGTAACAAAGGTAGCTGAGTAGACCTGGAGCAGGGGATGTAGAGGTTCCGTTTTTAGAAATGTTGCCTGTGAAAGGAACCAAAGTTTTGCCACCCAGAAGCTGCCTTTTTGGGATGATTTTAAGTTGTTTATAAGAAACAAGACTAAAGCCTGGCCGGTGTGGCTCAGTAGTTGAGTGTCGACCCATAGACCAAGAAGAGGTCACCGGTTCGATTCCTGGTCAGGACACATACCCAGGTTGTGGGCCAGTGGAGAACATGCAGGAGGCGGCCAACTGATGTTCTCTCTCATCAATGTTTCTATTTATCTTTCCCTCTCCCTTCCTCTCTCTCTAAAATCAGTAAAGAAAAAATATTTTCATAAATAAAAGGACCCTAGAAAAGGCTGAGGGAAACCCTAAAGGGTGAGGGGCAGGCATAATATTTAAAAAAAAGAAAAAAACAAGACTAAGAAAGAACCTTTGACCCTACCCCCTCCCTTTCCTGCCCAAGAGATTCAGACAGAAAAACCTGCTTCAGGAAGGAAATCTTAGGGTGTTCACCTTAGCCTGAGTAGCCTAATTTGAATTAAGTATGACAAAAAAAGAGGGCTTCAGGCAGAGGCCTGTTAGCTAGATAGCCCATGTCACATTGTTTTTGAGTTGCCTAGCAAGAATTTTCCTGCCATGCACATTTAGCTCTTCCTCAACTACCTGTAAATCTCCCATTCTCACTTCAGAAATCTAATACCAGCCCCCTCCCTGCTTTTTCCCTTTGTCTAAAATGCCATACTTATCCAATGTTGCCTGTCTTTGGATTTTTCATACCAATGTGAATTCCCCATAGGCATGTATTAAAATTTTTAATTTTTCTCCTGTTTATCTGTCTCTGTTAACTTGACTGTTAGCTCAGTTAGAAAAACTTAGAAAATGGAAGGAAGAAGTATTCATTTTTTTTAGCCCCCGTGCTTGCAAGATAGAGATACAGTCGTCCCTCGCCACTTCCCGCTTTTTTTATTTTTATTTATTTTTTATCCTCACCTGAGGACATTTTTTCATTTTTTGTTCAGATAGAGTGGGAGGGAGAGAGAGGAAGAGAGAGAGAGAGAGAAACATCTTATGAGATGAGAGGAAGAGAGAGAGAGAGAGAAACATCAACGTGAAAGGGACACATCAAGTGGCTGCCACCTGCACGACCAACCAGGGCCGGAGACAAACTGCAGCCGAGGTACATGCCCTTAGCGGGAACCGAACCCGGGTCTCTCTGGACCGCAGGCCGACGCTCTAACCGCTGAGCCAAACCGGCCAGGGCAACCACTTCCCGCTTTGACTTTCGCAGCTTTTTCAAATATAGTATAGTATTTGAAAATATAGTATAGTATTTGAAAAAACCATAATAGAGTGAAGCCGCCAAAGTCGAAGCGCGAAGTGGCGAGGGACGACTTTATAAATAAAGAATCCTACTTCGTGGAAATTCATTTATCGCGGTAGAGTCTGGAACTGGTTATCCGCGATAAACAAGGGCCAACTGTACCTAGTAAGGAGATTGACACAGAAGAATAGAAGGAAAGAGAATAGGAGGAAAGGAACAAGACAATTGTCATAGAAACATTTCAATGAGGAAAAAGTTTTCTAGATAAAATTACAGATGTATTTTTCCAAAAAAATTCACAATGAGCATATATCACTGCTATAATCAGGGGGGAAATGTACACAAAAGGAAGGAGCAGTCATTTTTAGACCCTACAGAAAGGTCAAATAAAGAACTGTGTCCAGTTAGCCAGCAAAGGAGATCCCTCACGGCCCTGCTGTGAGGCACTGTACTGGGTGAGGAGAGAGCCAGAGTTCATAGTGGAGGAATGACTGGAAGGTGAGAAAGTGAATCTTAGCAACTCTTTCACAAAACTTGGCTGTGGAGAGTCTTTGTTCGCACCTGTCACAAATCCTTTCCAAGAATAAGGTGAGATATAACAATGAGTCAACTAAAACTTGAACTTTCCTCGAGTATAGGCCAAAATCCTGCTTTCAAATAATTCCAGCATTCCTTTTCATCTATAACTTCTGACTTCAGCTCAAAAAAGCTGGAAAAACTCTTTAACTAAACATAGTATACAATCCTAAAATGAAGACATGGAATAGAATTTAACTTTGCTTAGGGAAAAAAGTGCCTGGATAAATTCCAAAGTCTAAAGAGTTATATTAAGCCCAGCCTGTGTGGTTCAGTCCCTGTTTGATTCCCCGTCAGGGCACATGCCCAGGTTGCAGGCTCCCCAGTAGGGGGCGTGCAGGAGGCAGCCGATCAATGTTTCTCTCATCGATGTTTCTCTCTCTCCCTTCCTCTCTCTCTTTAAAAAAAGCAATAAAAATATATTTTAAAAAATAAAGAGTCATATTAACTGTTGTCTGTGAAGGGGTGAAGTTGATCAATGAGCCATCAAATGGCAATATGGGGTTAGAGTAGGGAAAAGACAGAATTTCTTTGTGCTAACAGGAAGCCTAACATGAAAAGGTGGATAGGTGCCTACTTTCTAACTTGTTGCTCATAGTCTATGGTGCCTTGCCTATCAAAAGTTTAGAAAATAAGGCGCTTTCTGTTTCTTTCTGCTACATTATAGGTACAAGAATGCTAATTCCAAAAAGGAGTCATCATTTATTAGCATAAAAGCTACTCTTGCCCAGCAGGTGTGGCTCAGTGGTTGAGCGTTGACCCATGCACCAAGAGGTCGAAAGTTCAATTCCCAGTCAGGGCACATGCCCAGGTTGTGGGCCCGATCCCCAGTGGGGGGCATGCAGGAGGTGGCCAATCAATGTTCTCTCTCATTGATGTTTCTCTCTCTCTCTCTCCCAGATCAATATAGGGAAAAAATTTTTTTAAAATAAATTTAAAAAGGTACTTTTTATTTATAAAAAGAGGAATAAAAACATAATAGTCCCTGAAAAACCCTTCCCAAGATACCTTTAAAAGGAAAAAAAGTATATAGTAAATAAATTCACTGTTTCTTAAAAAATGTAAATGCTTCTAGAGGACATTTCTTATGACTGCCTTCTTCACTGAACCATTACAGAAATGATGAGCAACTCCAGCATCATGTATACATAATAAAATCCTGGTTTTTGCAAATGAACTAACAGAGCTAAAACAACTTTTGAAGCTCCACAGCTAGATAGTGGTAGAATTAAGATATGAATTAGATAAGAATCTCCTGGATCTATTATACCTTCCTTGTTACAAAAAAAAAAAAAAAAAAAAAAAAAGCACATAAAATCTTAGGTTCAATTATGACACAAAATTAAATAATTCTGACAGCATCTAATCAAAGAGCCTTTATCTTTCAAATTGGGTCAATTTTCCTCTACACAGAACTGTGATGAATTAAAGCAGACATATCATATCACATAGAAAGCTATATATACTTATATAAAAGTAGGTAGAAACTGCTTCCACAGCTAGTAAAGTGGAAAAAGTGCCAAGACCAGGAGGGTGTGAACACAGGCAGAGGCAATAGAAAGAGACTTTCCTCCAGAGGCCTCTGGGCACTGACAGAACACATCCAACCCCAACAAAGCACCTTAACAAAACAACAGAACATACTCTAAGTCAGAAAAGATGGTATTTCTCAAACTGAGCTCCAAAATATTGGAACTGACTTTCTTCAGGGAGTTAGTTCACTCCTTTTTTTCTTTTAAAGGAGTATTCTCTAAAACTATTTCATGGGAATTCTGAATTTTGCCACAGGAGCTTTGGATTTTTCCAATTTAATGGAAAAATCCTTTATTGTCTGTTAATAGATACTGAGTAATGGAGACAGTAGCCTTTGGAAACACATATGCAAGGTTTTCAAGAACTCATTGCTCACAGATTTCATCCTTCTTAGAATTCACAATGGTATTTAAGTACAGCACATATCTGCTTCATGGGTATCTATAATATAGATTCTATATCATGATTAAAGACCAAACAAAGTTAACTTCCAAAAAATAAAGGTTATGATAAGCTTCATGGGGCAACAAAGTATATAAAACATACTGAAAAGGAATATTGCAAGTTGTGAATGGTAGCCACTATTTTGCTATTCTATTGTGATCACAGCAGAAGTGATACCTAACACAATTTAACAGTATTGCAAAACACTGAATTAGTGATATGCTCGTTTGCATGGGTTCCCCCTCCCTCCTTCTCTTGGAGTAGGGAGAAAAGGAGAAGGCCTGGAGGAAAGAACACTTGTTCAGCCTGTTACAAATTATTAAATTTCTGGGGAACAGAGACAACTTGAAGTATTTAATTTTGGTTCAATTTACCATGTTTATCTAAGTTAACCCAGTAGTTCACAAAGTTATTTCCTATTGCTCCTGTAACATAATACCAAACACTCACAAAAAACATTCTGGCTTATCACAATTTACTGCTACCTAATCAGAGGAGACATCGACAATTTGGTAGCCCCGGCTAGAATGAACATCCAAATCCAAATGAAACCCAATTTAAAAAAGTTTAGTTCCCCTAAAATCATTAATATATTTTGACAAGTATATTATTACCAAGAAAATTCTGCCTCCACAGATTTTGAGATATTCAGCATTTCTGTTAAAACATTCTTGCTTATTTTTCCTATCCTAATATTTCTTACAGAAAACAAAGGAAAAGAAAACCTTTACTCTTTCACATAGCAAACTGTTACTACATATGCCCTATTTGACCAAAATGTAACTCGGACATAAGAATGTCATCTGGCCATGAACACAGTTCAAACATCCATTAGGTGCCAAATAAAGATATATGAAAAATAAGAGAATAGCCACTAACTCTACAGCGTCAATGCAACACCACACTGAGCTTGTCTGCCAACATATACACACACCCCTGAGGTTGGGTGCCTTGATCTGTTTGTGTTTTTTTAATTGATTTTTAGAGAGAGTAGGGAAGATGAGGAGAGAGGGAGAGCGAGTGAGAGAAAGAGAGAAATATCGATTTTGTTGTTCCACTTATTTATGCATTCACTAGTTGATTCTTATATGTGCCCTGACTGGGGATCAAACCCACAACCTTGGTGTATGGACATAATGCTCTAACCTACTGAGCTACTGGCCAAGGCAGGTGCCTCAGTCTTGAGCCAAGTACCTAACACAGCCAGCTCTGGCTGTAGGCTGGCTCATTAGCACCATAACAGGTAACTGAATTTTAAAATGGCTTATCAAAGAAAGAAAGGAGACAAAAAAAAAAAGTCAAAATTCGGGGTAGCAAATATTAAGGCACCAAGCAAAACAGTTTGTTTGCAGTATCAATGCAGACAGAAGAACAGGCAAGTTAAGACTTTTGCCAGCAATCCTGGGTGGGAGTGGATGGGGAGGGGGATTATTTCAGAACTAGGACTCACGGTGTTTACCAAAGAAATAAAAGCCTAAAACCACAGTCCTGACTGCCCAGCTGTTCAGTAATTAATTACTCTTCCTTCTACCACACTCCTCTAGCATCTGTTGAACCAAGACAGGAGTAGCAGTCTATACACTGGCTGGTCAAGGTATATACTTTGCCAAGAATTATCACTTGAAAAGAAATAATGTTTATGGTCAACAGAAAACTGAGAAAAAAAATTAATGCTTTGGGACCTGGTTTTATAACTTACCAAAGCCAATTTGAATATTAGAGTTAAAAATTAGTATTTCTAAGGGGTAAATGTGAGAAATCTATACTGCAGAAAACTAATCATTAGGCACCAAGAAGCCCAAATTGTCATGTTATTGGACCCAAAAAAAAAAAAATTTCACACAGTGGGGTCTGTGTACTTGTCTTTTCTCTCATATAAAACTACTCCTTGAGTATACAAAAGGTCTGTGTTCATCTTTGTACCCCACAGCTGCACCATTCTGCAGAATTTGACTAAACCTGGAATTCCTAAAGCCAAATATGAAAGATATGATTATAACAAGGTATAAAGAGCTCTCAATTCAGGGTAAACTTTGGGCCTCTAGAACCGGCTTTTCATATCTAGAATCTAAAAAGAAGTCATGGGGTTAAAAGAGCCCTTATAAGTCTTATCCTCTGGAAATTCCTAGATGTATGCATTTACTTAACATGGTTGTAATCATATTGTACATACAATGCTGTACTTATCATAACAAGTATTTTCCATGTTATTACATGGGCTTCAAAATTATCAACTGTAAATATGTAAGTGCCAGAATTTATTAAACCATTCTCTCCAACCCTGGACATTATAATGTAACATCTTCGTGGATACAATCTCTTATGTATTTAAGGGTATATATCTTTAGAGGTTTCCCAGAAGTGGAATTCCTGAGTCATAGTTTGAGTATTTTTATGACTGGATATATCTTGCCCAACCACTCTCCAAAGGGGTAGTGCTTACACTGCTACCACCAAGAAAATCATGTCAGTTTTATGGCAAAGGTTTTATTGTTTAAAACGAATTGTTTTATGCCTAGGGAAAGAAATCAATGTAAAACTAGAGATAAAAGATAGAAACAGACCTGGCCAGTTTGGCTCAGTGGTTAGAGTGTTGGCCCACAGACTGAAGAGTCAAGCGTTCGATTCCTGGTTAAGAGCACATCACCGGCCCCAGTCAGGGTCATGTGGGAGGCAACCAATCGATGTGTTGCTCTCACATCGATGTTTCTCCTTCTCTCTTTCTTTCTCTTCCTCCCTCTCTCTCTCCCTCTCTCTCTCTCTCTCTCTCTCTGTCTCTCTGTCTCTCTGTCTCTCTCTCTCTCTCTCTCTCTCTCTCTCTCTGTCTCTGTCTCTGTCTCTTTCTCTGTCTCCTCTCTTTCTCTCCCTCCCTCCCTGATATTCTATCTAAAAAATCAATGGAAAAATATCCTCGGGTGAGGGTTAACAAAAGAAAGAAAGAAGAGATACAAACAAGTAAGAATAGAATAGCTATTTCCACACTAGAAGTTGCAGAACTTGCCAAGATCACACAGCAAGCACATCAAGAAGCCTGGATGCACACATGGTAGGAGCCAAAAGCCATCTCTTATCTTCTACACTATGCAATGAAGGAAGAAGCAGATTAGGTACACAGGGATAGGTACTCCTTAGCAAGGTACTCCTCAATATCATAAATGAAGACCAAGAAATCTCACTGTGAAAGGAAGCAGAATTTGGGCTATGGGTTCAATTTTGAATGCCTTGACTGATATCTTACTTAAAATTAATCTAGTGTTTATCAAATATTTAACATCCCACTAAGTGTCAGGTATTGATTGTGCTACACCTTGGGGCTTCAGCATGAACAAAAGTGATGGAATTCCTGCCCTCATGACAAACTTGACAAACATAGATTTATCCCTTAGCCTTTTATTCATTTCCAAATCTAAAAGTTTCCAAGGTATTGAATCAATTTAGCAACAGAAGCAGACATCATTAGAATCATTCAACTTTTATCCTTGGCAAAGAGAAACATCAAAAATTAAATATGCAGAAATACCTCATTTTATTGCACTTTGCTTTATTATGCTTCTTACAAATTGAAGGCAAGCCCCCACCCTCCACCAGCAAAAAGATTACAACTTGCTTTATTGTGGTGATCTGGAACTAAACCCACAATATCTCCGAGGTATGCTTGTAGTGTCAAAACTGACAGTCTGGAAGAGGCGTGAGGACAGATGGCATTATCAGAGAACAAGACTAGGCTGGAATGACTGCACAGAACACACATGGGAGAACACACAAAGATACTGTTCTGCTGTTGATTTATAATAGACTTATTTATAAAAATTAGTTCCACAGAATGAGAAATGCTATAGAAGACAAAATATAACCATAGGCAAATAATGATAAACAAATCAATAAAGAATAAAACCAGTAAGAATAGGAGTTAATATTAATATACTATTTCTAAATTTCATAGGCTGTACCATCTCATTCAGGTAGTAGACTATGTAAAGCTATATACAACATGTTATCATTTTCCCCAAAATGTACTGGGGCAAAGAGAAATAGTTAAATTACCTTGCTATTACTTTTTACTGTCACTCAACTGCTACTACATCATGAGTGTATTAGTTTGCTAAGGTGGTTTGCACAACAGAAAAATTACTTTTTACAGTTCTGGAAACTAGAAGTCCAAAATCAAAGTGATATCAAGTTTTTTTCTGAGGCCTTTTTCCTTGGCTTACAGGTAGCTGCCTTCTCACTGTATCCTCACTTGTTCTTTCCTCTGCTCATGAATGCCCCTTGTATCTATCTTTTGTGTTCAAATTTCCTTTTCTTCTAGGGGCACCAGTTAGATTAGATTAGAGCCCACCAGCTCTCAGTCTAAATTCAGGGGCATTTCCAGGTTCTGGGGGTTGGGGCTTCAACATATGAAGCAGGGAGGGGCATACAATTCAGCCCATTACAATGGGGTAAATGCAAGAACTCACAGGTTAAAGTTTGACTATTTTAAGATCACATAAAAAACTAAAGCTATTTTGATTTGACTTCTATATAATCCAAGTTGGCTCAAGACAATACTTCAAATGATTCAAGGGCTCACTGCTCCAATAATAATAAACAGCTGGACAGTCTTCTAACTTTCTGCAAAATATGTCAGGAAGGGAAAAATGTTATTCCTATTAATTAAAATCTCATTTATACAGAAAACAGTGGTTATTACCTTTTTTGCAGTCACCAAGCCCTCTGAAATTCTGATGAAAGCAAATGAGGCTCTCCTGAGAAAAGGATACAGATATCTACAAAGTTTAGCATTTCGTTTCAGGAGAGTCACAAACCACCTCTCTAAAGCTCATCAGGGTTCATGGACTCATGTTCAAGAGCACTGACCTAAAGGACTATTTATTATCTAAAATAAAAACTAAGTATCAGAAATTATGAGTTATCTCTGAGCCTATGGGTGGTCTTCCTTCATTGCATTTCTTTGCTTACTTTTGTTTGTAGCCTGGAAAAAATGCCTCTTGGATCTTTAAGCAGAATGTGACTCTTCATTCATAAAATAAAAACAGATTTGAAAACTCAAAAAAATGGAACAAAAAATGGAAAACACTTGAAATTGAGATTATCTTGAAAAATGTAGGAAAAAAACAAACAAACAAATAAAAGAAAACAAAAATACAGGATATGTGGTAACCATGTTTACATTTAGCTACTTCCCAAAGGACTGGAAGTAGCTAGTGATCAACCAAATAATATCAGAATAAATTTTAATCCTACCAGCCAATAAGAAAGGTAGGGAGAAAGAAGAAGAGAGAAGAAATATTATTTCAGAAAATCTAAACTAAGAAAACCTACTGCAATTCAGCACAAAATCTTAGACTAAAAGAGAAAATAACAATAGGTAGAAATCACTAGTAGGTTTCTTATTTACTGAAAAAAGATCCATTATTTTCTACATACCAAACTCAAAGCCAACAAAGATAATGTCATGCTGTATAATTTTAAAACCTGGCTTGTATTCTACTCTCTCTACTCAAAGGTAGTTTCTGACTTTTTTCAAAAAGCAGCTCTGGACAGCTGGCCAAAAAAGAAACTTATGTGGAATTTCACTATTCCACCTTGGGAATTCTGTGGATAATTTCAGCAAGATGTAAGCTCTCAAGGACGGGGACCCTTGTCTGCCTGGTTTACCACTACTGCCCTAGAGCTTCACTCAAAAAAATGTTTGTTGAATTTCAGCGAATGATGTATTCTACATGAAGCCACCTGAATGTGAAAACAGGGCAAGGATAACTTGCTGAAGATCCATCTGGCAAACTGCTGAAAAACTTGAATTTTATTTCCTGATTTAACATTTTAATTTCCCTTCTATGTCCATTTACATGATCAAAAGTCCAAGTTCATCTGGAAGGCAGACTCACAAAATCCAACCCCAAAAAGTGAAAATCAGGTTTATTCCATTGCAGATGTATCGGAAGATTAAATTCAACTATACTTACTAGCTTTGACTAAAGAGCACAATAAGCTTGAACAAGATCTGGAGAGAGTAAAGAAGAAAGGCTGTAAGAATATGAGGGGAAAGAAGTCAATTATCTGGTCACCTGAAGTAAATCTCCCCTATTAACCCTACCACAGACATTCTTATTGAGCTTCACCTAGCTGATCAAACTCTAGGCTTTAGAACACTTTCCAGTGCTCCAGCTTCAGCTGCTTGCTTTAAATGAAATACCAATGAGGTGATCAGGGTTGTTTTTGTGTTTTTTTTTTGCCCCCTAAACAAATTAATTCTTTCCAGAAACAAAAATATTATCATATTACAAATATTAACAGAGAATTATTTGGATGGTCCTCAAAGACACCAAGTGGGCACCAGACCCCTTTGGATAATACTCAAAAGTAAAATGCAGAAGTTATGCAATGGGACATACTGTAAACTAGAAAACTGGAAAAAAAAAAAAGTCAAATTATGTTCCAAGCCTCTCCTATAATTTTACAAAAAAAAGGCACAATTTTGAAACCAAGGTCTTCAATAAGTTAACACCAAAGCTAACTGTACTAAGGAGACATATTTTAGACTTTATTATTCCCAATTCCAAATCAAGCTTAGAACTGATTTTTAGAAAATCAAGCACATTAGCTCATTAAAAAAAAAAAAAAATTTTACATAAGTGGGTAAGACTTTAAAACTGCACTTTGTAATATTATACAAGCACAGAAGTTACATACTAATTAGAGTGTATATTTATCCCTAATTAGCATTTTTAGCTGGGAAATAACCATCAGTAAACACTCTTAAGACAACTTCCTAACTAGATGAACTGCATGGGTCCAAAGTCATTCTGCAGTAAAACTACCCAATACAGTATATTGTGTATCAACCCCAAATCATGTACTGTACTATATTTTAATCACTGCTACAAGGTCATAGAGAAAGAATACTAATTCAAAATAAAATAACTTAAAGCCATTAAATGACTTAAATAAAATTTTGCTTCCTGATAGATTTTGATTAAAAAATAAATGGACATAATGACAGAAATCGATATTACCATTTTCCAACTTTTAGTGAATTAACAGATCTAGGCATTGATCATCAGTAGCTGCTAACATCACAAAACTGAAACACAACCAGATGTTACATGCTCCCAGTGTGGGGGGGGGGGGGGAGGCAAAGGCATTAAAAATAATCAATACTTACGAGTCAGCTACCAATTTACAGGAAACACAAGAGAAAAATAGGTTGAACACCTAAGAGATGCAAAACCACAAAATCTAGATTGGGAGGAAACTATAGAACAAAATAAGGCTAGTTTCCTCAAGCAAATTCTGAGAGAAACAGAGACAGATAGAGAGGGGCCTGTACATTAAGAGATTTAAATCAAATATGTGGATCCTGAATCAAACAGATAAAAAATTAATATGTGTATGTATACATGTATGTATGAATTTTTAAGTTCTTGTCTCTTAGATATACATCCTAAAATATTTTTATATTAAATTATACGATAGCTGAGATTTCCTTCAAAACAATATGGGAAAGAAGAAATGGTTGGGAGATAGATCAAACAAAAACAGCCATGAAACTAGGTAATGGTTAAGTGGGGGTTTATCACTCTACTATTTCCGTACTTTTGTACATAACTAAATTTTTCCATGATTACTGGTTTTAAAAAAAAAGGGAAATAAATAAATTGAAACATTTGGAAAATACTGGATGAATGAGCCTAGAAATGTCCATTATACACACACAGTGTGTAGCTGCATACCATCTGATTTGGAGTGAAGAAACTGGAATTCAGTGGTTCCCTGGGCAGGGCAGCTCTGTAGGGCTCCTTGTAAGTCCCTACCCACCAAGCCACAAGCTGTCTGATGCATCCACTCCTTCCTGGTTCAGACACAGGGCACCAACCAACGTAAGTTCTTGCCCTACTCACACCCATTTACTGAAAACTGGACAGGAAATAAATCAGAAAGCAATAAGAAAGATTTAAAAAAATGAAAGGGAGACAAACACAGGCAGTCAAATAAAAAAGAACTGAAAGCCAACAGTGGTCAAGACCAATCAATCCATTTCTTAATTACACATACAGCTTTTAATCCCTCATTCTGCAATGTAGATGAGCAGTTTAATAAATACCGAAACTGCCTTGTATAAGTGCATTTGACTTTCACAACTTTAAGATAAATATAAACATTTAAATAAATTCATAGGAAATTTTGTATCTAAAGACAGGTCACTGTAAATCCTTTTATAACAAGTTACTCCTCCCTACACATTCACCCTTAGAGAAGAAAAAAATGGCAGCATTAATATTAAAATATTAGTATGTATTATTAATAATAACGTAGCTATTGATATTTATTGAGCACTTAAACTGTATACTAGTCTAAAGAGCTTCATTGTGTATGTATATGTATTAATTAATTTCATCTTCAGGATAACTCTATGAGATCAATACAATTTTTTATTATTATTATTATTATTCCCATTTTACAAATGTGGAAATCGATCAATTAAAGTGTAATAAATAACTTTAATGAACGATATAGATATATAAAATGAATATATAGTTAATAATATAAATCATGTATATAATTAATGAATATATACTTATATAGCATATATTTAATGAATATATTTATAAATATTAATATATACTTAATGACAATTTGATGAATAATATTTTAATTTAATTATCAAATATACAAGTGGTAGTTCATCCTAGAACACTAAGTGCTAGGTCATTTTTTTAAATGTGCTTTACAGTATTTTAAATGAAGCCGTGTGTGCATGTGTACACACACACTTTAGTCAGAAGAGTCAAATGATTTACCTAGAAGTCACCAAATCAGGTGTACAGAGGTCCCTAATTACAAGTATAGTATATAGATGATTGTATTTTCTAAATCCTCAAATCCTAGTAATTCCCCATTCTTTAAAAGGAAAAATATAAGTCGCAAACCAAAGTGACTTCAATTTCATTTTAATAGAAATGTTTTTCTTTACCCAGTAAATGGTTAAAGACCCAAAGATAACTGAACATACACAGATCCAAGGTGAACAGAAAGCCCAAATGAAAGCATTACAAATACCATCAACTCCTGAAGGGCAGGGGTCCCTGTCCGATATTTTATAGATTCCCCCACAAGATAACGCACAGAACACATTACACATAAGAGGAGCTCCATGAAAAGTAAATGCCAGGAATTATTCTACAATAACATCCTAGTCTCCTACATCATCAACAATCTGACCTCCAAATAAAGGGGGAAATGCTAACAAACTCCTTTAACTGGAAAACATCTGCCCTTCATTGTCTAGCAGTCTCTAATGGATCCACCTAATTTGCTGGAAGGGAAACCCAGTTTGACAAGGCAGCCTGACGCCCTCTGGAGAACACTGCATAAGCTCAGTTCCCCAAATCCCACCCTACCTGCCAAAAGGAAAAGTCTGTTCTACCACATGACTTGCTATTTCTCTACAGAACCTCTAAAATCAGCATCTTCTCAGTCATCAAAGGTTGTTAACCTAACACAGCGATTTTCAATTTTTTCCATCTCATGGCACATATAAAGTAATTAGCACTAAAATTCTGCGGCACACCAAAAAATATATTTTTGCTGATTTGACAAAAAAAAAATAGGTATTATTTTGATTCATTCATACTAGACCACTATTGTGTTGGCTGTTGTCATTTTTTTTATTTGACAATCTAAGAGAAAACAGATCAGTGCCACTGACTAAATAGTCAGGTATTGCATGTTTTAAAAATTCTTGCAGCACACCAGTATGCCACTGCACACTGGTTGAAAATTGCTGACTTAGCACAACAGTTCTCAACCTTTTTTAGACCCTGGACCCTTTCCAGAATCTAAGAAAAGATCTGAGTTCTCCGCCCCAGAAAAATACCAGAGTACACACAAACAATTTTTCACAGAATTTGGGGTGAATCTCATCAGAGATTTTGATTAAGAGCTGCTTTAGTTCCTCTTTTTCCTTTCACCTTCACAATGGCTATTTGACCCTTTTCCCCTACCAATTAACACCTTTATCAATTCTTTACCCATTGGAACTACTGAAACTGCTTTCCCAGCTGGGCTCCTCCCTGCCCAGGTCTCATCCACTGCCCCCATCCCCACCCATCAATATTACAGAATGGATACTACATGCCTCCTTTGAAGCCCCAGAACTGTGCCTCTCTTCGAACACTTACCATGGTCTATCATGTCTTCGTCTCCCCTACTACAATGTAAACTCCTGAAAGATATGAGTAGTCTTAATTCTTTCTGTATCTCTCACAGGGCATGCAGTACAGTGCCTTGTACATGGCAAACGTTCATTAGAGTGAAATCAATGTCAAACCTAAGGACTTAAAAGAAACCAGCCAATCAGCAAGAATCTCTTGAGTGGAACATTATGAGCATCTGACTAATCAATACTTGGGCAGCCCAGGAAGTTGATGCAATTAAGCAACTCCACCCACCCAGTTTCCTGGTCTTAGCGACCTGCTCTCTCAGAGATGGGAAGTGGAGAAGGTGAAGACACAGAGGACACTTTCCAGACCATGGTAACATTTAATCTTATTTACTTTTCTGCGAAGCAAAAAGTAGTCTGGCTTGAGTAATAGCTTTTTTCCAGTACTCTAGTTACCTAAATCATTCCAATGCAATATCAGATTTTAAAGAAAATCCTACTCACTAGCCACGTGCAAATAAACACTTCCATAACAAAGTTATTTAACTTAATACTGTCGGTTTAACTAGAGTAAAAACAACATTCATGTTGCTTAATAACCTCCAGGACAGAACAGACTACATATGCAGCCATTCAGCTATGAGTTAGGCAACCTCCCTCTCATTTTCAAAGCCCCAAACCACATCCTTTAAATACTAAAATACACAGACACTAAGTCCCAACAAGAAACTCTATAAAGTCTCCCCATGATGCTTTACTGTATTAAACACAGCTGTCTAGGCTCATGTTTACAAAGATAAAAAATAAAAAGTCAGCACTACCAAACTTTCTGATAAACAGACTCCTACACACCCAAACTAAAAAAGGAGGAGCACACCAAGAAGTTTAAAAATACTTCCATCTTTAAGGGTTATAAAAAACTGTCCTTTTATTAAGTTTTCGTTATTCCTGTAAATTTTCTACATATATAAAAGTTTATTCTGAAGCCACAGTGCTTCATTAATCACTTCAACAGAAAATCCTAACTTCTCTGGCTCTAAATTAATTATAAAGTATGCAGAGTTCACACCCAGAACCCTTAGGTACTTCAGTTATTAACAAACTAAACCACAAAAGAGAACCTGATACCCAAGATCAGAGTTCAGTGCTAGGTTTTATAGATGGCAAAACTGTGCATACCAAACAGCAAAGCCAAACATGGTAAGAGTTAGAAATGATATAAAACTCCCGCACCCAAAATTTCTAGTAATAAGTCTATTCCTCTCTTTCCTACTGCCAATCTTATAGAAAAAGACCACTAGTACAAATGAAGTAGCAGTAATCATAATGCACAAACTGCTGGAAATTGTGAGTCGTGGGTCCTACTCTTCCTTTCCATCCTCAAAGTAGGATCCCACTCCCTAGGCAAGGTGGCCTTGTAGCTAACAAACCATAGCTCAGTGGAAAAAGAAAACAAACACACACATCTTCCCTAACCATAACAGCACCTGAGCTGTAAAGGAATATTTTTTATCTACAAAGCACTTTCACAAACATCTTATTTGGCCCTCTTTCTGTTCTTAAACTCATTTGCATCTCAGCTGCTCCTTCTTTCTCCCCATCTCTGCATGCCTTTCCCTTTATGGTCCTCATGTCACCACAAACTTCATATCCCTCAATGTTTTTGTACCTTTGCAACCGTTGTGCCAAAAAGGAGATAAAAGCTCAGAAAATGAATGAAATTTGCTCAAGATCACAGTAGTGATGTAGCCATTGCTTCAAAGGTTGACATCTTCTGACATACTAAAAACTCAAAACACAACACATTTTAAGTTATAAAAGATTAAAATAAATACACCAAGTTCTCCCTATGAAAGCATTTTGCAATAAGTCTTACTTCAGGAACTGACTTGTATTTATGTAGACCCCCCCCCAAAAAAAAAAACTTAAAAGGGAGGTTGAGACAATATAGGGAAAGGAGGAACACCGGTAGATTATTCTTGAGGTCACCTCACTGTTAGCAATAAGTGTACAGTATTTCCTAAGTTTTCAGTACTAAAATAAATTTGGATGGAAAGAGAAAAGTGATGTCTTGGCTATCTGATGCCATTCAGTTCTAAATTTCCTGCATGATTACAGGAAATACACAAATCAAAACTATAGGTAAATGCCTTATAACAGGCTCTCATTTGGAAAGATGGGAAAGGGGAGGGAAGAACATCAATAGAGGAATAAAAAACAGGCAAGTCAAACAGGAAAAAAAGTTATCTTTGATTGAACTTAACATGAAAGCAAAAGCTAGCCATAAGGTAAAGAAAAACAACACTGAAATTAACATTTTTCCTAGCATAGAACTAGGAATAGAGGAAATGGAAATCTCTCTAAATATTAGGTAAATTTTATCAGAAAAAAAGTCAAATTATGGTGAAATTTTCTTTTTGGTCTTAAAAAAGGACATATCCCAAAATGCCTTTTAAAAAAATAGTTTGGTTTCCTGAACAGGACACCCCCTTACTGTTGAAATTATAAATCTTGAGAATCATAAAGAAATCATGAGATGACCACCTAGCCACGGCTTCATATACTAATACAGAACCAGAAACCCACTTATATCACTGCACTCCGAGTTAATGAAGCTCCCAAAGCTAGCTCATACTATAAAATAGTGTGCCTATTTAAGTCACAATAGGGATCAAAATTCCAATTTCAGAAATTAGATTACCTGAATCTTCCACTCATATTATCCCCTCTTCTGGCATTAAAATTATTAAACCAGGAGGTTTGGGTTACACAAGAAAAAAAGCAAAAAAAGAAGAATCATCTAAAGAAGAATTCAACCAAGCTATAATAAATCTTGAAATTTGACCCACAACTGATTATACCTCATCCCCTCAAGAAACAAAATACTCAATACAATAAAGATTCAGCCTCTGCCACTCATCCCCTCTTCTAAAGGCAGAACAAACATGGCTTGTAATTTTTGTTTTTAAGCTCCTCCTAAAGGCCCAATCTTCATTTTATTACATATTTTCTTCAGCTGATATAACTAAATAGAATTTAACTTCATAAGTGTTCATACTCTTCAGAGTTTGAACAAATTCCCTTGACTGTTCTAAATCTCTCCAGCGCTCATTTACTAGATAATAGTCTTTCTAAAGATGTCTGATCGCATCCATTATTACCCAAATCTCCCTAGTTTTCTGAGAGTCATCTTATCTCAAAGTTGAGCAGGACACTCACTTTAAAGAAAGCAGCTTACTTACCCATTAATTCTTGCAACAAATGTTAATCCATGGAATTAATTTTAAACATTTTTAAGATTTAAGAATGGAATAATATATTAGAGAAAGAATTCAAAATATTCATGAATTTTATAAATAAACCTCTTTTTTAAAAGACATTTTGCACAAATCTCCATCAGAACTTTCCTGGGCCTCTAGGCAGCAGTTCTCTAGTTTTCAGGGCAGATTCTCTACCCTACCTTCCAGGAACTTCTAATTAAGTACAATCAGTTTTGCTATACAGGATGGATTAATATACTGGAGTAAAACGTGAATTTTCTGTTTGCTTACGTATGATTTCTTCTGTGAGAAACAATAGGTACATATACAAAAACTAAGCCCAGCTGATCCCAGCTGCATAGGAACATATAAAATACATACATACTCACATCTCAAACATGGTTTTTAAAACTTTTAAAAAACACATGACAATCATACATACCAACCATCTTGTTTTCCTGGAAAATTTTAAATATCCTACAGCAACCCCTGTGAGTTCACTAGATGCCCCAGGGCTCATCAAATAGTTTGGGAGATGGCATCCTCAGTCCTCCAACCCCCAGTCTAATGGCTCTAAATACAACCTACACGCTGTGCCAAGTGGCCAGTCCAAACCTCTCTCTAGGATTCCAGGTTTGTATAGTATGAAACTGAATAAAGAAACCTTATTTAAAATAGAGTAGGGCGTCGCCAGTTTGGCTCAGTGGACTGAGCAGCATTCCATGGACTGAGAGGTCCTGGTTCAATTCCTGATCAGGGCACATGCCTGGTTTTCGGGCTCGATCCCCAGTAGGGGGTGTGCAGGAGGCAGTTGATCGATGGTTCTCACATCAATGTTTCTCTCTCCCTTCCTCTCTCTCTAAAAAAATCAATCAATAAATAAATATATATATATATATATATATATATATATATATATATATATATATATATTTTAATGGAGTGGAAAATCCTGAAAGGGAAGCTCTCATGCACTACTACTTACCACACCTTGCACACTCCCAACAGGAGAAAGGGATATTTTCTACTTGCCTAGCAACAGACCCAGCCAATGAGAAATAGCCATGGCTCAGCCAATGAGAAGTCACTACATTTGAACTCCCAGTTTCCTCCAATGGACATTTTGTTTATAACAGCATCCTTGAACTCCCTCCTTTTTCTTTACAATGTTCCTTTCTGGACTTGTTATGGTTTGCCATAACTTCAGTGTCCCAAATTGCAATCCCTCTGCCATTCCCAAATAAACTCATTTTTGCTGGTAAAATAACTGGCTATTTGATTTTGAAGTTTGACAATACTGACTATTTAAAATCTCCACTTGGATGTCTAATGAGCATCTCAAACTCAACATGTCCAAAATCAAAATCCTGATTCCCTGTGTACATCCTACCACCACTCTCCCAAAATCTTCCCCATTTTAGGAAACAACCACCCTATTTTTCAAATTGCTAAACCCAAAAAACCTTGAGTCATCCATGATTCCCCTTTTTCTCTCACAAACCACATCAGTAAATCCCACTGGCTCTACTTTCAAAAATATATTCAGAATCCAACTACCATTTACCACCATCATTACTACTACCCTGTTCTAAGCCACCATCATTTCTCACCGGCATTAGTCTCCTACCAGTCTCTCAATCCTACTCTCGGTCCCCCATATGGCCTACTCTCAAATTCAGCAGCCAGATTGGTCCCTTAAGAAAAATAGTAAGTCCAATCACATCATTCTCTGTGCCACACCCTCCATTTGTTTCCCCTAAGATGCACCCCCCCACACACTATTTCTCATTTCCTACCTGTCTTTCTCCCCTTTGCTTACTCTGCTCCAAAGAGACTTGTTTCTTTCTCTTCCTCAAACACACAGAGCACAATCCCGCCCCAGAGCCTTTACACTTGCTTTGGTTTTCTTTGCTTCTTCCCCCAGATATTTACCTGTGTCATTCTGACTTTCTTGGACATTTCTGCTCAAATGTAATCTTTTTAGAGAGGCATTCCTTGATTGTGCACTTAAAGAAGTCCTACTTCTCGCATTATCTATTCCCTTTGTCCTTTCTTTACATTCTCTGCAGCACTTCCCTCCCTCCCTCCCAACATGTGTCCATGCCGGTGCATCTTCCTCTGTTAGAACATAGCTCTAGGAGAACACTTAGTTTTGTTCACTGCTATATCTACCAGGCCCAAAACAGTATATTTTAGACACAATATTTGTTGAATAAAAATTATACCAATTGTTTTAGGAGGTCTCTGATTTCTAATTAATATCAAAATGCCCCCAGAGTTTGTATTATTGGGAGTTTTTCTATCATGCATCTCAAACTCTCATTTTCCTGATAATAATTAAACCTAGCTTTTTTTTGGTCATCATTATCCATAAAGAAAACTGTTTGGCTAATCCAAAATAAATTATACTTCGATTTTTCTAAGCTCTTTAATTCTGTTACTAAACTAAAAATTAGATAGCCCTCTATATTTTATTAGCTACCTGAAAATTTAGTTTTATTTTTGACATCCCATAAAAATCAGGGAAGATGTTTTAGGCAGAAAATCTCAACTCCTGGTCTATTTCTCTCCCCTCCAACCACCTTCCCAGATTTTAGCTTTAAACATTACTATTAAGGAAAATCTCTACGATGTAGGTCCCAAACAACCCTTTCTCAAAGCAAGATCTAAGACAAAGCATTTCAAAATGTAACCACAATTTATTTAAACCGAAGATTACCTATAGCCCCTATTTATGCAATCTAGCCCAAATGTAAAAATCATGTTTTACCTTTGCCTCACTCCCCAGACCAGTTGTCTTCAATGTGGATTTGGGGGGAAGAGGGCTGTTAATGAGCCTTAATAGGAAGCTACCTGATTATCCTCAGGCAGAAAGTAAAGAACATCTGGATATGTTTTGGAGTCTCTGTAATGTGATGAACCCTCAACTCGGGGGATTTTACTTTCCCTACAAACTACCTCAGCTTTATCTTGTGCATGCTGAGGATGTTGAGACACACTTTGTGCAGGCCTGCTGTCTAATCTACAAAAGGGTATTTGGATTGTGTTAGGTCCTTTACAAAAGCAATGGACCAGCATTCTACCCCACTTTAAGTAGGAGTTGGCTCCTTGTTACTATGGTGATGAGCACTCTATGAACAGAGATAATTTGCTACTTCACTGAAGCTTTGATTTTTATCAGGAATAAGATGGGAGGAGCAGAAGCAATTATGGAGTGTATTTAGAAACATGTAAAGAAGTGTGTTTCTTGAATCTGAATAGCAAGAGTTTAAATTGTTGAGCTTACAGGGGAAAAAAGGAAGGGAATGAGAGGACTGAAGTAAATAAACATGTTTAGCTATATATTCTAACATGTGCAGCTCTACATCATCACTGAACTCGGCACTACATATGTTCCAGAACACACGTTCTCAGACTTGTTTTCAGATTTTGTGTATGTGTAACCAACAATCTAGATTGGAAGAAAAATCCACTGAAGTAACCAGGAAAAAAAACAAAGCAAATAGTAGTGGCAAGCCCAATGCTCCCGAAATATTAACAATTTAAAGATGCATATCTCAATTTCTTAAAAGGAAATAATATTTAGCATGTACTGTTGATTTTTTAAAAAATTCTTAGCAAACTAAAAACAGAAGAAAACTTTACCCTAATAAAAGAAATCTACCAGAAATGCATAGAAAAGAACATAGATAATAGCAAAATATTAAAAACATTCCCAAATTAAATCCAAGAATAAAACAAGGATGCCAGCCATCACATTACAAAAAGATTAGAATATTCAAAGGGAAGAAACAAAAATCTGTCATCATTTGCAAACTACATGTTATCTGGGGCTTTCAAGTTAAACAATCAAATTAAAAATGATTTGATCTAATAGAAAAATTTACCAAAGATAAAAATTAAAGATAAAATAAAAACCACTAAACAGAATTAACACATGACCCAGCAGTTCTCCAATGTATACACCCTAAAGAACTGAAAACAGCTACGCAAAAATTTGCACACCAAAATTTATAACAGTATTATTTAGAACAGCCAAAAGGTGAAAACAATCCAGATGGATGAATGGATAAACTGTGGTACGAACATACAATGGGTTATTATTTAGCCAAAAAAGAAATAAAATACTGATATGCAATACAACATGGATGAACCTTGAAAACACTAAGTGAGAAAAAAACCTAGACACAAAAGATCACATATTGTTATGATTCCATCTGTAGGAAAGGGTCCAAAATAGGCAAACCTATGGAGACAGAAAGCGGATTAGTGGTTGCCTAGGGCTAATGTTTGTGTGTGGATGGGGGGGGAGGAGGGGAGTACAGACATGAGACAGGGACTGGGACTGGAACCAAGACAGGACTAATGGAGAGATGAAGGGTGACTGCTAATGATTTGAGGGGGTGATGGTTGCACAACTTCTGAACACCAGTAAACTGTACACTTTTAAATGGTGAATATTATGGTATGTGATTTATATAGAAATTCAAAGGTAAATGGGAGAGACGAGTCAATACAGTATATGGCCAGCAAACTAAATACTTGGAAAGGAGAGTTAGAAGCATATATTTTTTGCATCTATTTTCAGTGTTGTTTGAATTTCTGACCACAGTATATATCTTAATTTTATAATATCAAAAACTATTTTAGGAGGAAAAAAGTCTAACAGGCAGAACTTTAAGTAGCTGAGGGCCATTAAAGGATTTGAAAAGGGAAGTAACATGGTTGGGTCAGTATTTTTTACCGCTCCCTGGAGTACCTTTACAGAGAATGGGTTTGAGAGGCACCTGTTGCGAAACAGGTATTGATTCATTTCTCTATTCAACAAATGCTGAACACCAAGTGGGACCTGTTAGAAATGCTCCAAGTTGTCTCAGCAAAAGGTCATGTATACCTACTATGGGCAATGGTGCCAGGGATATAAGGAAAGACACCTATTCTTTTTTTTTTTTTTTTCCAAGAAGGGAGTAAGGAGGGGATGTATGTTAAAGCCCTTGCAATTTTAAGGCATCTGTGGATAATATCCTTCTGATATTCCTTATATTACAAGGGGACCAAGTATTCCTGAAAGTTATAATCCATTTTGTGACAACTCACTAAATAGAAATCAGCCTTGCTCTTACAAGATACAGTCTTGTTTTCAAGATTCTTTGACTTCGAAAAGTAAATTTCCTAAAAATCTCTGAATGAGTAAATTTCAAAGCCACCTTGGTCATTTGCTCTGTGTTCATTTGTTTATTCTTTGGTTTTGTCAAAGCTGAATAAAAAGAGAACACAGTATAATAGTTAACCCAAAGGAAAAACATTTTAGTGAATCATATTAGAGATATTTTAAATTATGATTTAATCTGCATTGGTTTCTTTTTCACAGTTCACACGTTCCTATTTTATCACAGCCATCTGCTATTTCAACAGTAAGCCAATTTTCATAAAGTTTTTTTCATAAAGTTTTCATAAAGACCATGACTGTACACAAAGTTCTTAAAAACTTCCTCACCTTAAAACTTATTTTTTTAAATAAAAGTGCCCCCTGAGTGAAAGGAGGCAGAAAAAAGAACCTGCTGATAAGTTTGGCAAAAAAATCACCCTACCACCTGGCTGGTGTGGCTCAGTGGTTGAGTGTCGACCCATGCACCAGGAGATTGCTGACTCAATTCCCGGTCGGGGCACATGCCCAGGTTGTGGCCTGATCTCCAGTGGGGGGCATGCAGGAGGCAGCCAGTCAGTGTTCTCTCTCATCGATGTTTCTTTCTCTCCCTTCCTCTCTCTAACATCAATAAAGGAAAAAAAAAAAAAAAACTTAAAAAAAATAATAATTCACCCTACCATTTAGTTTAGGGCATTTTAAAAAATGAGGGGTGCCTGGCCGGTTTGGCTCAGCGGTTAGAGCGTCGGCCCGCAGTCCAGAGACACCCGGGTTCGAAAAGGAGCTCCTCTAAGGCTGTGGGTCAAGCAGGCATTCACTATCACCTTAACAGTCAACTACCAGAGTGAGCTTTTCTTAAACCTACCATAATGCTACCATAATTCTCTCCAAACCATGCCAACAAGGCCCCTCATTTATAGATTTCCCATTTAAATGCATACTGTGTGCAATGCCAAGGTAAATGCAGGTCAGTTTCTGAGGAAGAGATTATGACAAACATGACAGTCACAGGATCTAGATAACCCAGACAGTCCCAATTTTGAATTTTTTTGAAATGTAAGGTGATTTGTTAAATATGTGATGCAAGATAATTTAAAAGTTGTACTCTTGACTTTTTATATGAATTTTATATGAATAAAGTTAAAAACCCAGAAAAAATATTTTCTCTTGAGCATATAGCAATATAGAAAAGACCTGGCCTAACTATTCCCCTACCCTCAACCCCACACACATCCTGAGAAAGAGAAGCATTTCTTCCCAGGCAAGAGATCACCAGAAATCACAAAGGATTTAAAACAACAACAACAACAACAGCAACAAAAAACCCCAGCCATTAGCACATACAAAGAGTCTGACCTGGATTTCATCCTATAAAGTGGGAGGGGGGCAGTACCTTTACTTGAAACACAAAAGAGGGTAAGGGAAGGAGAGACTATAAAGAGGAGCAACAAGCAGTAGTTGCCAGAAGCCCTTTTTGTAGAAATGTTTAATTTAGCAGTTAAATATTCCTGTATGCTAGTAATTACCATCTTCACAACTTCGAACAAGGTTCAACTAACTGGTCACTAAATCTGTTTCACAAGTACAGTGTCAAATAGAACTTGAACAAATATTTGTTCCTTTTAGTCGCAGCTGTCATTGTCTTGAAAATCTTTTAAAAAATATATGTAAATATATGCATTCCTCAATAGAGAGACCCAGGAGTTTAAGTATCTGAAGGGCCCACACACCACTCTGAGAGATAACAGGCAATTTCTTCTACTTAAGTTGCCACCTTGGTATCCTATGATCTTTCTACTCTGGTCTTAACAACAAGGTCCATCAATACTCAAAGGAGAACTTAGTGGACTATGAAGTGGTCTGTTGTGAAATTAAGGGTAATGAGAGTCTAAACAACACAATCACATCAAATCTAATGGGTGGGAGACTGAATCTGAGCAGAAGCGGTTAAGAGTGGAGACAAAGTCACAAGATTGGAAGACTCTCTAGATGAGGGAGCATGCTTCAGAGAGGATGAAGTGAACAGGTCACCATGTCCATATCCAGCCACTGATGGGCAACTGGAATTGCTATAGAATCTGGGACAAGTAGATACTATTGCTCCAATTGCCCTCAAGACCAAACTATGTGACCTAAAACTGCTTTATGTGTTTCCTTATGTCCCCACACATCCATATGAAAAACTACAATGGGTCATCTGGTTCAACACCTGCTTATATAGAGGGCTACATCACTTCTTTATGAAGATTACAGCTACAAATTTTCAAAAGCTAGAAATCAATGAACAAGAGGTAAAGGACTCAAAGACCCAAGAACACTGAATCCTAAGGTAAGCATCGGGGAACACTCCCCCAAAAGATTCAGCAGGGATAAAATGGGAAAGATTAACAAAAAAACTTTCTGAAATGCAATTCCCATATCTCCTCTCTCACTCTCTCACGCAGACAGATAAATGCCATTCCCTCACCCTTGCAAGAGGCTAAAAGTAATCTAAGGAGGGTTATCTAAACTAGAGACCACCAGGTACAGTGAAGGTAAAAGATGGTAAAGGGCGGGGAGTGGGGGGGTGATAAATGGTGATGGAAGGAGACTTGACTTGGGGTGGTAAACACACAATACAATACACAGATGATGTACTGTAGAATTAAATACCTGAAACCTATATAATTTTATTAACCAATGTCACCCCAATAAATGTAATAAAAAATAAATTAATTTTTTAAAAAGAGCATGACTAGATCCCAGCCCATGATGCATTGATAAATAAATGTTTAACTTAAGGAGGGACAGACAAGGGCAGTTGGTTATTTGTAATATCTGCTGACTCTTGTGGTATAAATACTCTTTCCTTGGCTGCTGCAAGCTACCAAATGATGTCACTGAATGCAGACTCCAGAAAAAATGCCCGGTAGTCTATTATTACGTAGTAGTTCCACCATATGGATAGATGTAAATAATCTCAAGAGCATCTAAAATAAAATAACTAGAAAGTGGTAAGTTACTAGTATTTATTACACCTTGATTTTTAATATAACATTTAATTATAAGTTTGTATAACTTTAACAGTTACTGAATTTAGGAAGTGGCTCAAAAATTTCCTGAAAATGCCCTGGCCGGTTTGGCTCAGCGGTTAGAGCGTCGGCCTGCTGTCCACAGGGACCAGGGTTCGGTTCCCGCTAAGGGCATGTACCTCGGTTGCAGTTTGTCCCCGGCCCTGGTTGGTCGTGCGGGAGGCAACTACTCAATGTGTCCCTTTAACGTCGATGTTTCTTTCTCTCTCTCTCTCTTCCTCTCTCTCCCTCCCACTCTATCTGAACAACAACAAAAAAAAACAGTTCTCAGATTAAAGGGGTTCATCAAGTACTCAGTACAATGGATGGAACCAAACTCACATTAAGGCACATTGTTGTACAATTTCAAACACCCAAGAAACAAAGAAAAAAAAATGATCACATAAGTAATCAGGAACCTGTCTTTGGGCTTCAAAAGCAATGAAGCCATATCTTTAAAATTCCAAAAAAAAAAAATTTCAAGCTAGACTTCTATACCCAACCAACCAATCATTAACAATAAGCACAGAATATGGCATTTTCATCCATTCAAGGTCTAAAAGTTTAACTCCCATGAACTTCTTCAAGTACCTACTAGAGAATACATTCTGCCAAAATAAAAGTGTAAGCCAAGAAACAGGAACATATAAAACCAAGAAAATAAGAAATCCAATACAAAGAGGCAAAGAATTTCCTCAAGATGCTGGTGCAGGGCAGTCCCAGGATAAGAGCTGTGCATAAAAACAGTGGGCAACCAGTCCAGATGGGAGCACATTTTCAGGAATATGAGAAGATAACAGAATGTCTGAAGTGTCAGAACTTCCTGAAAGGAAATTTGGAAATTTGGACAAGTTGCAATTTGAACTGTACAGCAAGTCTACATTTAACATCATTAAGTAGATTCTTGGAAATTGCTAAAAAACCTATAAGGAAACCAATTTACCATAGGCTAAATGATATAAACAACAGTTAAGTTCCTACAGCATATTTCTAGTCACAAAAACATTACCAACTTCTAAATAAAGATCTAAAACACTTAATACTAAACATTAAAATAAATGTGAGCTATCATATATTGAAGAAAGATTAATAAAAGCAAGTAAGGGTCATGGGTAGCTGGAGCTCATCTGGCAGCTCAAGGTGTAAGGTGGGGGGTGGGGGGATCAGAGGGACCCCACCCTGGACAGAATGCTCTTCCATCACAGGGCACACTCACACCCACCCACACTCACTCATACTGGGACAATTTAGACACTCCAGTTCACCTCGTGTGCATATCTTTGGGACGTGAGAGGAAACCAGAGTATCTGGAGAAAACCTACGCAGACCTGAGGAGACCATGCAAACTCCACATGGACAGTGGCCCCAGCTGGGAATAGATTTTTTTTTTCCTCATCTACATTATAACAAAACAATGTTGAATAAAGTGGCATTGAAGGAAACGACATTATTCAAGGACCTGCTGAATTAGTGAGAAGTTAAACAACAAAGAAAAAGAAAAATTTCAGAAAAAAACAAAAGTTGCATAGAGAAGTAAAAGTGTTCACAGATTACTACATGGTTTAATTGAGAATAGCACTTTCAGGCTTAACTGTGTAAACTCAGGCTTAACTGTGTAAACACTGAATATCGATCTAAGCCAAGTTATAAACACTTATACTAGGATGGGAGAACAAAAAGGGTACTTGAGGATGTGGGAAAAAGCCTAAATCCTCACCTGCCATAATGGGAAATCAAAAAATAATCCCTGAAGCTGAGAAATCAAGAAATCAGAATACAAGAATGAGGTTAAGAAAGACAGTGTTCAGAACTTGCTACCCCCAAAGTATGATGCCTTGGCATACTAAATATGTTAAGCTGAAGAAATTTGAGAAACGGCAAGTGCGGGAAGGACTGACCCTCTCTTCTCCCCTGAAACAGGTCCTAAGACCCTCATGTGAGAAGTGCCCTACCTATTTCTCAAAGGAAAGGAGAATCCTTATCTCTGAAGATGGGGGGGGGGGACCACAGAAAAATTCAAAGGAACTGGCCTTGCTAAAGTTCCCCAGTTCACTACTCTTTGTTCACACTCTCTTGTCCTATCACAATT
This sequence comes from Tadarida brasiliensis, assembly GCA_030848825.1. Classification (NCBI taxonomy): domain Eukaryota; kingdom Metazoa; phylum Chordata; class Mammalia; order Chiroptera; family Molossidae; genus Tadarida; species Tadarida brasiliensis. Next base: position 205,268,805 of record CM061257.1, on the reverse strand, counting down.
TTACATGCCTTTTCACACTTCATAGAATTTAGCATAAAAATGCTCAGCCTTTACCACTTCTTCAGGTCTTCACTCCCTTATAAAGGTTCCTATGTCACATAAAACATACATTAAATTTGCTCCTCTCTTGTTAATCCGTCTTTTGTTCAATTTATAGGGCCCTAGCTGAAGAACCTAGGAAGGGAGTAGGAAAAATCATTTTCCTCCCCTACAATAACAGATAAATACAAAAAGTGTTTGCATCTAGAGAGGGAAAAGTGAGGGATGAAGTGGGAGAACTGTTGCCTTTCAAAACAAGTCTTACAGAGCTATCTTTAAACTATGCACATTCAACACTTTGCTAAAAAACACAAAATAAAAACATAAGAAGCCTGGCTGGTGTGGTTCAGTGGATTGAATGAGCATTGTCCCACGGACTGAGAGGTCCCAGTTCAATTCCCAGTCAGGGCACATACCCGGGTTTCAAGCTAGATCCCCAGTAGGGGTGTGCTGCAGGAGGCAGCCAATGGATGTTTCTCACTCACATCAATGTTTTAATCTCTCTTTCCCTCCCTCTCTAAAAAAATCAATAAAAAATTTTTTTTAAAAAGAAAAGAAAAACTAGCAGAAAAAGTTCAGAATATTCTAGTTCATGATTCCTTTTTCAGATAACAAATATTTTCAATAATTTTTTTCCTTTCATTTGTTGCATTTTCCAATTTTTCTACAACAAAAATTTATTACTGCCTCATTATCACTACTAATCATCTTACTACTGTCTGAGGTTAAAAATCATCTGTAACTCCAACTATTATTTAGGATGATACCCAATCTGACCCAGCTCAGGAGAAGGCAGTGGCTTACCCTCCAGGAGTTACCTCAGCAGTTTAGAACAAATTACTCCATATGTGTATCACACTGGGTTTCCCTCTGCTAGCCTATATTCTTTCAGAACAGTATAGAGACTGTGGACAAAAAGAGGGTTCAACCTCACAGAGAGATCTGATCATCAGTTCCTATCTGGGTAGGTCATGGTGGGTAGTCATGCCCCAGGAATATACCTTCTTTAGTAAAAGGTTTATCTTTGCCTTAAGCAAGCCCTCTCCATTGTTTCTGTGCAACCAGGTAAACACACTATAGAAATGTCTCTTTTCAACCTGGCTCAGCAGTTAGAGCTATTAGAGCTGTTAGAGCGTCGCCCTGCAGACCTACCAGTCTCAGGTTTGATTCCCGGTCAAGGGTGCGTACCTGATCCCTGGCCCTTTGAGGTTTCTCTCTCTTTCTCTCTCTCTCCCCCTCTATCCCTCCTTTCCTCCCTCCCTTCCACTCTATCTAAAAATCAATGGAAAACTATCCTCGGGTGAGGACTAACCCCCCAAACAAACAAACAAACAAACAAACAAAAAAAATAGAAATGCCTCTTTTCAGACCCCTCAGAAGGGAAACCTCTAGGTTAATTCCTAATGCATAAAAGAAGCTGCAAACTCTCCGTATGGTGAGATCTTGCTTCCAGGCATATGGTCAGTATGGCAACTATGATAACAACAGCCTGAGCCAGGATTTCCCAGGTGATAAGAGCCCCCACCAGGACCCTCAGCCTCCACAGTCAACTGTAGCCCCTGGGACACCACCACAGGTGGACCACACCTAGGTATACAGAGCTATCTGAATTCTTTAAAAATTTTTCTATAGGTTTAGATGTTTCTTACCTCAGCAAGACTTTCCATTTAATCCCGTTAACCCCACGAAAAATTCTAATAATAAACTCAACAGTGTTCCTTTAAGGGAGCAACAACTTCAATTTCTTTCATACCTTTATTATTCCCAACACTAAATTAAAACCTTTCTGTATATATAAATTGCAATATGCAATATATTATTTTAACACAATTGGATAGAATTTGTTTTTATTGTCTTTATATAGCTGTCACATTGCCTCTTATCAAGCTAGAAAAGAAGTTATGGTCAAAGTTTACAAAACAGTTCAGATAAGTAAATGTCACATCCTTGTTCACCTCCAGACTGGGTGATGCTGATGATGATGATGGTCATCATAGGCTGTTTAAGAAGGAATGTGCTCATTAGCACAGAGAACTAAGCCAATCTGCAGACATATGTAGTTCAGCCAAAACATGTGAAAACACACGTTTTCATTTATTCCCTTAAGAGTGATTTAAGGCCTGGCTGCTGTAGCTCAGTTGGATGGAGTATAATCCTTGCATGAAGGGTCGTGGGCTCGATTCCTGGTCAGGGCACATGTCCAGGTTTCAGGTTTGGTCCCTGGTTGGGTTTCTCTCACATCGACGTTTTTCTCTCTCTTTCCCTCTCCCTTCCTCTCTCTCTCAAGTCAATTTTTTTTTTTAAAAGAATGATTTGATTTGTTTGGATTTGGTATAGAATCATTTCTGGATTTAAGGAAAACTAAACAAGGCTTTATAGCTTGTTATGTTGGCAGGCAGCCATGAAGAAACTCTAATCTTAAAGATTACTTTTGCACTTAAAATCAAGATGGGATAGACATACCTGAAGGCATGGTCTACATTTCTCATCTTCATTCTGCCTAATCATGGCAAAGATGATCTTGTCTTCATTATGTTAGTGAACCCCAGCATGATAATTTGGCCCGTACGATCATGAACACTCCTCACACACAGACACCTAATACCAGTAAAATAGCATCTTGGCATAAGATACTACTTAAATTTTTCTTAAACTGGCAATAAAAACAAGCTGCTACCAGATTTTGCCAATGTACAGAGAATATACTTCCAGATTAGTGGTTGTTAACCAACTTAATCTTACTACACTCAAAACTTCATGTTCACACTAGAGTGGCTTTAGGTAATAATACTAATCTCTTCCCGCTTCTAGATAGCTTGCATACTTCAGGGAAGTTCACCTGGTTTCCTTGCCACCTCCATCCATCCCCTTATCTCATTCTCCCCAAAAAAGCAGCTTGAGTTTTTTGTTTTGTTTTGTTTTTGAAACAGCTTGCTTTTTCCATCCTAAACTTTCCCAAACTATTTCAGGGTTCTGACAATTCTGCCAGTGACTAAGTCTCCTCCGGGGAATAGCTGCCTCATTATCACTACTAAAAACAGTCACTCCTAATACTAACTGATAAGGATCTGGAAACTCATTGTAACTTCGGGAATGTAAATCCCACCCTACCCAAAGATAAATGCATTACAAATGGAATAACAGACTCATGGAAGGACAGAACTTCAGCAATCTTTGTGTTCCAATTAAGCTACTGAGTTTTGTGTATACTACTTCTTACTAATAGGAAGAATTTACTATTTCTTCCCTCATACTCAATTAATGCATAAATTATATTAAGCAAAAAAAGGAAAAATGTCACACACACACACACACACACACACACACACACACAAACTCAACAGCAAATGCCCAAATATTTTTAAGGTAATACAGCCTTCCAACAGATCTTTTGTTTCAGAAATATTTTGTACAGTGTATGTATTGTGTAAGTAAGTTTTGTTCTTGGCAAGCTAGTCCTCCTGCTTGGAAAATCAACAGCAGATAACCTCAAATAAGAGGACCTTCCTATATCCCTCAAATAAAACTACTTAGAAACTTAATTCTTTCAAAAAGGATATGCAAAATAAAGATGATCATAAATTGTTTCTATTATCACTACTTTGCTTCTATTGATCTTGTTCAGTATTAGTGAAAGCCACATAAGCCACATAGTCACAGTCCATCATTCTGGAAACCTGAGAGAGTTCGAGACAACTCTTCCCTCAGTCTACGCACAGCTCCCCGCAACAAGTGTCCAGAAAGTTTTTTAACATTAACTAGAATAAACCTGGGCCATTTTGTAGTCACTGCAGAGAACATGCTGCTCAAGGGTATTTAACCTTTTTGTGCCATAAACTCCTTTGGCGGTATATGAAGACTACAGACTCTCTCTCAGAATACGTTTAAAGCAAAAATACCCACACATAAAGAAAACCAATTACATTAAAATATATTCATCATTTTTTTTAAACTTATAGTATTAGCCCTGGCCGGTTTGGCTCAGCGGTTAGAGTGTCAGCCCGTGGACCGGAGAGTTCCGGGTTCAGTTCCCACTAAGGGCACGTACCTCGGTTGCAGTTTGTTCCCAGCCCCGGTTGGGGTCACGAGGGTGGCGACCACTCGATGTGTCTCTCTCTCACATCGATGTTTCTCTCTCTCTCTTCCTCCCTCTCTCCCGCTCTATCTGAAGATAAATGCAAAAAAACAAAAATAAAAAAATAAACTTATAGTATTAAATACACTATATTTCTTTAACATATAAAGTCACAAGCTCTAATACAAGTCTATTAACTACCATAATTTCCAAATTGTGACCAACATAAATATTTTCAAAACATCTATAACAACTGCTGTGTGATATAAAAATATTTGTGATTTCAATTAATGACAAAGTCACAGAGACTACTGATTTGCTGTGGTTCGAAGAAAATGATAAATTTCAGTTAGAGATTAGTGAAAACAAGTATCTAATATTTTCTCATTCAAGTTCATGGACCCCTGAAGCTTTTAAAGCATTATCACTTTGGAGCATTTAAACCTCTTTGGAGCACTGGTTCAACCTTTTCATTTTATTTTTTTATCCTCACCCGAGGACATTTTTGCATTTATCTTCAGATAGAGCAGGAGGGAGAGAGGGAGGAAGAGAGAGAGAGAAACATCGATGTGAGAGAGACACATTGAGTGGTCGCCACCCACACAACCCCAACCGGGGCGGGGGACAAACTGCAACCAAGGTACGTGCCCCTAGCGGGAACCGAACCCAGGCCTCTCTGGTCCGCAGGCCGATGCTCTAACCACTGAGCAAAACCGGCCAGGGCCAACCTCTTCATTTTAAAGATAAGAAAACCAGGAGGAATTGATAATACTGCTTGCCTGAGTATCGGGTTTTGTTTACTGGAAACCACTGTTTTCTTCTGAAAACCTGAACCTCACTCTAGCAATACTTAATACTTCAAGGTTCCACCTCAGTTCTATCATCTGTAAAATGAAGATAATAACCCGATTATGGAAGAACCTTAATGTGAAAATCAAATTTAAAAATCCATGTTAAGTATGTTTAAAGGTAAGATGATTACCAATGAGTACCGTGAGAAATTAAAGACAAGTCATTCTTGTTCCTTAGTACACTTTAAGTATCATCAATTTCTGATTTATTTAATATGTTAAATATTTTATGTTATCAAGTGGGTCTCCCAAAGTACAAACTAATCCTAGAAATAAGCTACTTCAAGTGGAAAATGATTAGTTTAAAACAAAAAGTACTGGCTTTGGAGTCAGTTATTACAAGCTATGTGCTTGTAATTCTAGGCAAAATGCTTGTTTTCTCTGATCCTCCATTTCTGAATCAGCAAAATGCCATGAAGGTCATTGTCAGTCCCCTTCTCTCAAAGAGGATGGTGAGGAATACATGATTCAAAGATAACCTCATACAGCAATAAGGAAGCTTTTCTGAATTCTGCATTTATGAGTATTTACTTTCTCTTCGTACATCACTTGATAGTTATTTAAAATAGAATAAAGTATGGCACAAATAATATCCTTCCTTCATTGTCAGTACAGAATCTCTCAGCAATCTAAAACAGAGCCATTTAAATAGCCAGTAGGTTTTTTTCTATAGAAACTCCTTTTTTTTTTTTTTTTTTGTACATGCCCCTAGCGGGAACCGAACCCGGGACTCTCTGGTCTGCAGGCCGATGCTCCAACTGCTGAGCCAAACCAGCCAGGGCTAGAAACTCCTTTTTAAAAAAGAAATCACACAGTAAAGAAAGTATTACTACTGTGTATTAAAAAAAAGAAGAGATTAAAAACAAAGTCCATTCCCAAATTTCTAAACCAGACTGAAGTAAACAAACATTTGGAGGACAAGAGTCATACAAAATAATTTAAGCACATAAGTACTTAAACATGAAAGTGGGGGGGGAATGCCAGTAGAGGCAAAGCCACTCAACTTCTTCCCACATACTCTGTTTTGCTTGCCTCCATGAAAAAAATGCAAAGGGGTTGACTGTAGACATGTCAAAGTTATAGTGACAAATACGCAAGCAAACATATTAGTTGACTAGGAACAATATACATAAAATACAGTAGGTCATCCAGGGAACACAAAAGACTCATAGTACAAAGCAGATTTGTTCAACACTAGCGGTGGAAAAAAAGAACCATTATCTGTCATGCCCTCCTGTCGCACCCTTTATTTGTAGTCATAACTGCAAGCTGTTTTAAAGACAATGGCAATGTTATTAAGGGCACCTTCATGCTGTGCCAAAGCATATACACACAGCAATTTCAGAACAATCAGTCTTACTTTCATGAGAGCAAAGGTTGCAGCCAAATGAAATGGGTGGGTACCATATTAAACAATCTTGGAATTAGCTAAAAGGATATAGGAAAAAATGATCCTAATGTAGATGTTAAATTCTCTTCCTCCTTAACACAATAAAAATTTTACTATTTGAAAAGCACTAGATGAGAAAGGTTCCATTTACTAAAACCTAAATATGGCCTGTTTTAAAGCACAAAGGCTTATTATTTCCTTGTATAATCTGCAAATTTAAAATATATGCACTAGATACTAGATTTGACATCATATAATTTTCAAAAGGATGCTGTGTAGAAAAAAACATGTGAAAACTTTTAAATATAGGCACTGCAACGCTAGAGAAAACCCAAGTGTTTCACAAACATTTAATAAAGGTGGAAATTAAATGAAGGCAACAAGTGATCTGGGCCCCAAGGCTAAGGCAACTAGATTCCATTTTATGTAGGCCCCTTGGTTAAGGTGACTAAATGACTCCATTTTATCACCAATAGACATTCCTCGATATTCTTCCAATTATAGGTTAATTACCCCTAGACATAAAGGAATTTTGCCTAAGATTATAGTTGCCCCACGAGTTGGGAGGCATTTGCAGTTTCCTGAGTATAGGTATTTGCAAGTACTTGTGCTGTCTCGGTGAATAATGCTAATTTTGACTTCTGTAATCTCTGTCACTCACACTATTTTACTGGTTCCCTGAGGGGAGGGGGGCAAAACGAGGAGGGGGTTTCTATCTTTAAAATGGGACGAGCAAGAAGAATCGGGGCTGTTGATCTGAGGGGAAACTATGCCCTCCGCAGCCCACTGGCGAAATAAAGTGCTCCTTTACAATTGCGTCTCTGATTATCTCGCTGTCAGGTTATAACACAAGTAGCACCATAAATACTAATGCTTGGTTTGTTGTCGGTATTCTACTGCTCTTATTCCTCAGGAAACAAATTATTTTCCCATATAGTTTTTCTGACTCCGTGTTCCCTAGTCATAATAAAGTCCAAAACATTAAGCAATTTTTTTCAAAGTATGGTGATAACATAATTCAACTTCAAAGGTTTGCTCAAGCACATTATAAACTCTATTTGTCTTTTAAATAATTGGGGAAAGAGAACTATAGATCATATACATGCCTAAGTAGGTCTTTCAGTTGAAATGTAAAGTTTATTTGATAAAACAGTAGAGCTACTCTACTGCTAGACCACATAGGTTTATCTGTTCTTGTGGCATGTCAATATTTCATCCAATGCATTCAGTCTATATTACTAACATTAGTCATCAATACTTTGGTAACTGGCTTCAAGGCAAAAATCAGAGAGGGGATGAAAAAGAGCTTTAACAATGATTTTTTAAAAAGACTTTATAATCATATCAATGTAGTCTTATACATATATATAGTACTTAGTATTAAATGGAAAAAAATGGAAGATAAAATTCAGGTCTTGGGAGAAATCCCACTACTGAATTGATATTCAATAAAAATTTTTATGAAACAATTTCAACAGCTTACTTTTAAGACTCATATTTTTTAAACTTTTTTTTCAGATGCAATTAAAACATATTTTAGGTTAGTTAACTGTGAGTGTGAGAGAAATCTACTACTCAAACTTAACTGATAATGAGTGTCTTCTCAGACTAGCTATTCTTAATAAAACCCCAAAGAGTTTTTAAGTTCTTCAGTAGATTTCAGCATCTACTGCCCTAGTTTGCTCTAAGAATAGAAAATGTTTATGATAACCCATCAAAAATCACAAAGTACATAAAAACCACATTTTTAATACTTAAAAAAAATAATATTTTGAAAAACCAACCAATCCCCACAAAGAGCTCCAAACCTAGAAAGATGAATACAATAAAAATGGGTTGGCCACCTAAATTACTTGTTATTTACAGTGACTTTAAGCAAAGTCATTTATCATTATTTAAGACTGAAGCCATACTTTCAAACTTACTGGGCAGATTAAGGTAACAGTGAGGCAAGAAGTTTAGCCCTTGCCCAAAGCACTGCAAAAAGCAAAACAGAAGTTCATCTCATGTGTCAAAATGGCATTTTCAAAAACACTGCCCAAAGCAAATTTTTGTATATTGGCTTCTATTTTCCTCTTCATCTCTAAAAAATGGACCATGTACCCTTTTCTTTTTGGAGGGTGGGGGGGAATATGGTCACACATAATAAAGAAAAAGCAAGTGTTGCAAACCTTTTCTCAATTATATATTGGGGGAGACAATTATTTTTTAAGCAAAATAAGAAAATATAAGTGAGAAAATTCAATCTGTATTATGTATTTGGAACCTACTTAAAGGTCAAAAGAAAAAAGAGCTTGATTAAACAGAACACAGAAGACTAGTAGATGATTCATTTCCATCACACACACATCTCACCCTCACTACTTTGAAGTGCAGGAACTGTCTCTTGGTATTTGCGGAAGCTGCAGTTTGGGGTATTCTGTTTTGTTGCTTTGCAAACTAACTGCTATGGATCACTGAAAAAAATCATACAAAAACATAAAATTACTCAAGTTCATAATAAAATTAAGTGGTGGGTAAGTATAAGGAGACAAAAATAGAGAAGAATTCATTGAAAGATTCTATTCCCCCAAAATGATTTAATGTTATGTCTAATTAGTACCCAAATTTATACATTCTGAAGGATATTTTCATAGATGAGAATGCCAGTGATGGTATTAATGAGACAGGGGCTGGTGTTCCAAATATTAGAGATAATCTGTTATTCTTAAGATAAAGTACAGCACTCAATGCTGGCAAATTTTTTAAAGTTTTTAATGACAGAATGATACATTACCATAATAAAAGCTAAAATCACAAGTATATATATAGACCTAGAACCAATTTCATTAGAAATGAAATATATATTAACTCATATTAAACAATTTCATCACTTAAGCAGTAGATATGTCATTATAGCTAAGCAATAAATCCAAATACTATTCTTTCCCTTGTGCATCCTTACAAAGTATCAGATTGTTTGATTTATTTTCTGATGTAAAATCCTAAATTTGTTTAATACATACAAACACATACATTTTTAATAAACACCCATCACTGAGGCCATTTTAACGCACATTATTTTTTTAAATGCTAAATGAGATAGTATATCCCACCATGATTTAGTTAAATCCTAAGAATTTTCCACCACTATTCTTTCTGAAGTACATCTAGCAGTGTAGTTACATTTGGTTAAAACATTAGATTATGATACTTCTTATAATAAAATCATAACATCAATGCCCTGGCCCGATAGTTCAGTTGGTTAGAGCATCATCCCGATACACCAAGGTTGCAGGTTCAATCCCCGGTCAGGGCATATATAAGAATCAACCAATGAATGTATACATAAGTGTAACAACAAATCGATCTCTCTCTCTCTCTCTAATCAATAAATAAAATTTTTTTTTTATCCTCACCCGAGGACATTTTTTCATTTTTTGTCCAGATAGAGTGGAAGGGAGAGAGAGGGAGAGAGAGAGAGAAACATTGACGTGAAAGGGACACATCGAGTGGCTTCCACCCACACGACCAACCAGGGCCGGGGACAAACTGCAACCGAAGTACATGCCTTTAGCGGGAACCGAACCCGGGTCTCTCTGGACCGCAGGCCGACGCTCTAACCGTGGAGCCAAACCAGCCAGGGCGAATAAAATTTTTTAAAAATAGTAACATCAATCCACTAAAAAAAAACATAAAACTGACTCCTAGTCAGGTACTTTACCAACAAAATCACTCATTATCAAAGTACAGATTCTCCTTCCTCAAAAGAAAGTCTACGTTACTCTTGAAAGAAAGTCATGGCATTTGAATTTATTATGTGTCAAAGCCTCTCAATTCAGAATCCACCCTAACTCCAAATCTAGTATTATAGGAGGGGGTAACATAATCTATGGTAGGAAAACCCTACAAAATCCTCTACTGGTGGAAATAATCAGAAAACAGGCTCTTCTAATACCTACAGGGGGTGATATCAGATTGCTGGAAAGTGGCATGAAATATCTGTTTAAGACAAAGAAACAAAAAGTATAGAAACACGGGACTTGCTCATTAGTTTATTCTTTAAGTACTTTTTTATTGATTTTTTTAGAGAGGAAGGGAGAGAGAGATAGAAACATCGATGTGAGAGAGAAACATCAATTAGCTGCCTCCTGCAGCACGCCCCTACTGGGGATTCAGCCCACAATCCAGGCACGTGTCCTGACCAGGAATCAAACCGGGACCTCTCAGTACCGGACGACACTCAATTCACTGAGGCACATCAACCAGGCTCATTAGTTCATTCTTTAAGAATCAGTGATGAAGAACAGAGTACTAAACAAAACTTTCCAAATCTAAAAGCAAATGCATTAAATATTCAGCTACAAAGCCCAATTTTGTAAAACTAAACAGACAAGTTCTGAGAACTAAGGAGGGCAATCATGATAAATACACTTACTTAAAGTCTCCTAAGCCTAATCTGCAGTATTAATTCAACTCCTGGCAACAAAAACAAAATATAATATTTCAGTTCCCAGCTTTAAAAGAAACTAGAGAAAGTGTTTCAAGTGCTAAAGACTCATTTGTGCAGCAGCCTAAATCCTTCATAGATTTAATGTTTTGATAATAGCTCCTTAAAATCTGTCTTTCCAAAATCACTAGTAATCATTATTGAAAACTTAGTGTTTTCCAAGCCTCAAACTAGGCCCAAAGGTCAAATAAATAAGACAAACAGCCTGGCCAGTATGGCTCAGTGGTTGAGGGTCGATCCATGCACCAAGAGGTCACCGGTTCAATTCCTAGTCAGGGCACATGGCCAGGTTGTGGACCAAATCCCCAGTGAGGGGCATGTAGGAGGCAGCAAATTGATGTTCTTTCTCATCAATGTTTCTGTCTCTCTCTCTCCCTCTCCCTTCCTCTCTCTCTAAAATCAAGAAAGAAAGAAAAAAAAATTTTTAAATAATAATAAGACAAACACCAGCCCACCCCACCTATGGTGCTGATTCTAACAGGGAAAACAAAAATAGTTACATAACAAGTAAGAGGTAAAACTATAAAACTCTTACAAGAAACATAGGCATAAATCTTCATGACCTTGGATTAGGCAATGGTTTCTTAGATATAACACCAAAAATTCAAACAAGAAAAGATAATGACTCCACCAAACTTAAAAATTTTTCATTTTACCATAAAGTAAAAAAACACACAACCTCCCAGAATGAGAGAAATACCAGCAATTAATATATCTGATAAGGGATTGTATCTGAAATATATAACAAACTCTCATAACTCAATAATACAAACTCTCATAACTCAAAAATAGAAAGACAAATAACCCAAATAAAAAATGAGGAAAAGATCTGAATAGACATTTTGCCAAAGACTATCCTATACATGCAAAGATGCTCAACATCATCAGCCATCAAAGAAACGCAAATCAAAACCACAATGAGATACCATTTCACAACCACCAGAATAACTAGAATCAAAAAGATAGTAAATGTTGTCAAGGATATGGATAATTAGAACCCTCATACACTGGAGTTGGAAAATGTGCAGCACAGTTCTGGAAAACAGTTTGGCAGTTCCTCAAGAGGTTAAACACAGTTACCATATAATGCAGTAATTCTACTCCTAGGTATGTTCTCATGAGAATGAAAAAGTGTCCATACAAAAACTTGTAAACAGATGTTCATAACAGCATTATTCATAAAAGCCAGAAAGTGGAAACAACCTAAATGTCCATCAACTGATAAATGAATAAACAAATTATGGTATATACATACAATGGATTATTCAGCCATAAAAAGGAATGAAGTATTTATACATGCTGCAACATGGATAAACCTTGAAAACATTATGCTAAGTGACACAAAAGACGACAGAATGTATGAGTCCATTTATATGAAATGTTCAGAATAAGCAAATCTATGAAGACAGAAAATAGATTTAGTGATTGCAGTGGCTGGGAGGGGTGTGGGGAATGTGGAGTGACTGCTAATGAGCACAGGGATCCTTTTTGGTATCTTTATGATAGCAAGTGAAACTCTCATGATTTGAATCACATGTTCTAAAACTGATTTTGGTGATGGTTGCATGACTATCACTCAACAGTTCACTTTACATAGGTTAATTGTGTGGTATATAAAATTATATTTCAATAAAGCTGTTACAAAAAATAATAATAATGTTTACAAAGCTCTGTGAAGAAGTACAGGATATTAAGGAAACATAAAAAAGGAACTCTGGCCCTGGCTGGTTTGGCTCAGTGATTAGAGCATCACCCCACGGACCAGAGAATCCCAGGTTTGGTTCCCGCTAAGGGCACGTACCTCGGTTGCAGTTTGTCCCCAGCCCCAGTTGGGGTCCTGTGGGTGGCAACCAGTCGAAGTGTCTCTCTCATATGGATGTTTCTCTCTCTCTGTCTTCGTCCCTCTCTCCCTCCCGCTCTATCTAAAGATAAAACACAAAAATGTCCTCGGGTGAGGACATTCCTTTTTTTTAAAAAAAAAAGGAACTCTGAATCTGTGGAATCAGAGAAGAGTTAAATGAACACCTGATGCATAAATATTTTAAAGCATAAAAGGGCACGGCATGTGTGAATAACTACTAGTAGCTAAAAGAATTCAAGAATGGCTGGAGTAGAGGGATGAGGTGGAAGAGAAAGTAATAACATAGCTCATATTTACCAAACCTTTACCTATGTGCCAGGCATTGTTTACACCAAACCCTAAAATATATTAATATACTTAATCCTAATAACCCTTTAAGGAATGGATGATTATTATCCATTTAAGGAAACTGAGGCATAGTGAAGGAAAGTAACCTGCCCAAGGTCACAGCAAGTGGTGCTATCATGACTTGAACCAAAGCATTCTGGCTCAGAGTCCCACAATCCTTAATACTTCATCACCCACCCTTTCCTGGAAATTGCCTATCAATTACAACAGACATAGTTTTGTACATTCATCCTGTACAGTAACCAGATACATCATACACTTATACACTAGTTTATCTGGTTAACTTGGATTTAGAGACCATGTTTTATTATACTTAACTTTTAATCTCTGGAATCACACTCAGCAAGGCAGGTTGATCACTTAGTAGCTCTGAGAACTGAAACTTTCTGAAAGATATTTCCTGTCTCACACTTAACTGGGGGTGTGGAAAATGGGGGCATTTACTCATTATATTAAAATTATAACTATTTCATGCGTATGACTGTCTGTGCATGTGTATATGTATATATATACATATCCTGAACCCATATAGTGGAATGTGCTTAGAACTTACTAGTATTTGTGTAAGAAAGTGGATCAAGCTTAGGTTTCTAGTGTGAACATCTGTGTGGATGATAGTGCCTGAAAAGACGGCTGGGAGAAAAAAATCTGAGCTCAGTTTTGGACCAGTTGAGCTGGGAGAACTATGAGATATCAAAGTCAAGATGAATAAAAGGCAGTTGGATCTATGGACCTGGTCCTTAGAAGAACCGGACCAAGGAGGTAAATTTAGAAGTCTGGGCACATAGCATGGTAACTCAAGCCATGATAATAGACTAAATGCCTAAGGAGAAACCATACACAGAGAAAAGGTCTTAAAACATTGGTTTTCAAATTTCAGCAAGCATCACAATTACCTAGAGGGCTTGTTAAAGCACAGATGTCTGGGTCCCATCCCCAGAGTTTCTGACTCAGTAGGTCTAGGTGGGCCTAAGGATTTTCACTTCTAACAAGCTCCAAGGTAATGTTGATGTTGCTTGTCTGGGGAACCACACTTAGAAAACCAATGGCCTACAGCAAAGCCCTACAGAACTCTTAAGTCAAAATAGAGGATAAGATACTTAAAAACGAGACCAGGAGGAACGCTGACTAAAGTAGGAGAAATGTTACTTCAATTAAATTATTTTTACCAAGGTCACCAGCAACCTCCTAACTGATAATCCAGTGGAAACTTATAACTCCTTAAAATTTCACTAAATTTTACTTGCAATATCTATTGAGCTCCTACCATATGCCAGGCACATCAGTCCCCTGGAACCTGTCTTCTTTCTTCCTTGGCTTGCTGCTGCTGCTGCTTTTTTGAACACTTAGATCTCTGTTCTCTCCTTCCACCCACTCAAAACATTTCAAGTTTCCCCACAATTCTGGGTTTTCATTATGCAAGCTCTCCCAGGGCAATTTCACCTAATCCTAAATCTTTGAGTACCATCTAGCTGCCAATAATTCCCCCACACCTCATCTCTAGAACCAACTTCGCTGCTGAGCTTCAGATCCTATTTCCAACTGTCAACCCCAAGTAGACATTAACAGACTAAGCCTCTTTCCAAATTTCTCTCCAGAAAGCACAACCATCTACCCAGAGATCCAAATCAGAAATCTGTGACTCCTCCTAAAGCAAATGTTCTCAACCTTAGCTGCATACTGGAACCTCCCAGGGAGGTTGGGAAAAAAAGAGTAATATGGCCCTGGCCGGTCTGGCTCAGCGGTTAGAGCGTCGGCCTGCGGTCCAGAGAGACCCGGGTTCGGTTCCCGCTGGGGCATGTACCTCGGTTGCAATTTGTCCCCGGCCCTGGTTGGTCGTGCGGGAGGCAGCCACTCGATGTGTCCCTTTCACGTCGATGTTTCTTTCTCTTTCTCTCTCTCTCTCTCTCTCTCCTTTCTCTCTCTCTCTACCTCTCTCTCCCTCCCACTCTATCTGAACAAAAAATGGAAAAATGTCCTCAGGTGCGGATAAAAAAACAACAACAACAACAAAGAGTAATATGCCCTGGCCAGGTATCATAGTGGTTAGAGCACTGTCCCCATACACCAAGGTTTCGGGTTTGATCCCTGGTCAGGGCACATACAAGAATCAATCAATTAAAGCATAAACAACAAGTAGAACAAATCGATGTTTTGCTCTCTCTCTTCCCCGTCTGCTCTCTCTAAAATAAATCAATAAATAATTTTTTAAAATAAACAATGAGTTAAAAAAAAAAAACCCACCTCATTCATAGGCCTAATAATATGAGAACAAGGATCCTGTTCTGCCTTTAACAAACATGACTATAAAGTGCTTAACACAAATGCTATGAGCACTCAATAAACAGGAGCTATCTTTATAACCACTTCAAATGTCAGCTCTTCTGAGGTCTTTCCTGAAGTTTCTTATTAATCAACACTTCTTTAAAAGCTATTTCATGTCCTGGCCGGTTTGGCTCAGCGGTTGGAGAGTTGGCCTGCGGACCAGAGAGTCCCGGGTTCAGTTCCCGCTAGGGGCATGTACCAAAAAAAAAAAAAAAAGCTATTTCATGAACAAAAAAAGAAACAAGAACAAAAAATATATAAGTCCTTGTAAGGTAAACTTACAAAACTTAGGTTCAAATTCATATTCCAATTTTTTCCAAATTTCCTTTGGTAGAAATGCTTGTAGTTGATTTATAAGGGGATCAGTAAAACTTTTTAAATAGATACATCACTGGAATCATGAACTTCTACTTGAAATCTGGCCCATGAATAAGCGAACACAAACCAGTGAGTAAAGACTATTGTTCACAGAGCCATTCAGAGAGACACTGATGAGCCATAAATGGATAAAAAAAAAAAAAAAGAGAGAGACACCAATACATTCCAACAAGCTAATAGAAGAAACCCATTATACAATACAACGTTACTTGAAAGTGTTTGCAAATGAGACATTCAACTCTGTAGTGATATCAAAGCACCCTTGCACCTCTCCTCCTTGGTGTTCCTTTGTATTTTGAGTATTTTCAAAAGAGAGTGACGAAGATTTAAAACAGCCGCTATCTTTCAAAGTATAATGCTTTGTTTGTGCCCCTTGCCCAATGATGTTAGCAATCTGTCTACTTTTTCCTGAAAAGATCTGCAGAGATCAGCAAATGGTGAGTCAGTGAGTTCATTTAAGGCTGTAGAATTCTGCCATTTTCACCCAAGATGGCCAGTTTCTTATAGTTTTAGCACAACAGCATAGCTCACAAATAGCCGGTAATGTATCAGAAAACCAAAGAATAAAAGCTACCAAAATTTGAGACTGGAATAAAGGGTAAGGGTTGGTTTTATTTGATTATTATGTTTTCCTTTACCTAAACAATTAGTAGTATATTTGTATTACAAATAAATTACAATAAAGTTATATATTTTAAAAATAAAATATATATGCAAGTACTTCTAGAGTATGTAAACATACTAAAAAATCCATCCTTTTCAAAAAAATTGGTAAATGGAGAGGGGCTTACAGTTGTTAGCTGAAAGAGACTCAATGGAAATAAGCTTTATTTATGTTTATAGGGCAGTTACAAAGGTATGTGGATGGTGGGAAACAGAGGAGGTTTGCTCCCCCCCCTTTTTAAAGAAGTATGTATGTATGTATGTATGTATGTATGTATGTATATATGAAGTAACCACATTTCCAAATGGAGAGAAACATAGATATTAATTAGAGCTATGAAAACCTAATAATGTGGGTAAGCAGTGAGAAGAAAGGTATTTTCCAGTTTTGATTTTGTAGATTTGGGGAAGACTTTATTTTATTTTTTAAATCCTCACCTGAGGATGTTTTTCCATTTATTTTCAGACAGGGAGAGAGAGAGAAACATTGATGTGAGAGAGACACATCAATTGGTTGCCTCCCACATGACCCTGACCAGGACCAGGGACCAAACCGCAACCAAGGTACATGCCCTTGACTGAATTGAACATGCAACCAAACCTGCGACCGTGGGCCGATGCTCTAACTGCTGAGCCAAACTGGCCAGGGCTTGGGGAAGTCTTTAATTTTTTTAAATATGTTTTCATTGATATTTTAGAAAGAGAAGAAGGGAGAGAGAGATAGAAACATCGATCAGCTGCCTACTGGGGATCAAGCCTGAAACCCAGGCATGTACCCTGACCAAGAATCGAACCAGGACCTCTCAGTCCATGGGACAACGCTCAATCCACTGAGCCACACCAGCTGGGCGAAGTCTTTAATTTTTTGTTGTTATTGTTAATCCTCACCCAAGGATATTTTTTCCATTGATTTTTTTAGAGAGAGTAGAAGGGAGGAAGGAGTGGGTGAGAGAGAGAGAGAGAGTAAAACAATGATGCGAGAGACACACATCGATTGGTTGCCTCCCACATGCACCCCGACTGGGGCCAGGGATCAAACCTGCAGCCCAGGTACTTATCCTTGAACAGAAATTTAACCCAAGACCCTTCTGTGAACAGGCCGACACTCTAATCACTGAACCACACTGACCAGGGCTAGAAGTCTTTAATTTTTAAATGAATAAAATATGCATATAATCTGAAGTTTAACTATTTCCAATATGATATTTGAGTCCTTTTTATAACCCATCCCCAAGAGGTCACACAATCTGAACCTCTCCAATGGTAGAGAAGTCATTCCACTAACAAAGATTGTTCAACCTCAGAGAGCTGTGCTAAAGGACTAATAGCACACTTTTCAAACCTTAAAACCTAATGCAAAAGGTAGTTTATTTAATACCATCATAGTATCAGACCCTGGTATATTCAGGGTCCCAAGTTTATGGGGGTATATGAGGTACATCTCAAGTGTTTCTAAGCAGATTGCCAAGCCAGGTGATATAACCAAGAACTTTCCTCAAGAGTCCCCCTGTATTCCCAGTGGGGAATGGAACCATGACAGCGACAACAACAACCAAGCAAAAACTTGCTAGTTCAATTCACTTATAAATATATTTACTATTATGAATGGATTTTCAAACAAACTGCTGAAATTTAAGGAGCTGAGAATTGTTTTGTTTTTGTTGTTCTCATTTGTCACATCCAAAGAGTGATTTCTATTGTACTGGAACAATCCAGGCCACTGTGGATACCTTCTACTCCAGGCAATGAATGCACAATGTCTTTGACTATTTCTCATACTCTACTCTGCTCCACTATGCTCAACATACTATTTGTTTTCAGAATTTATTCCATAACAGGAACATGAAACTACCCTTCTTAATTAAGGAACAGTAGGAGCAAATATTGATGGTAAGATTTTTGACTCAGAATCTCTTCACAAGCTCTGACACTCTTAGACTCTTTACCACTTCCATTATTCACCAGAAAAAGAAAATGGGTCTAGTTCAAATCCCAGACAAATCCCTTATACTATGACATGTTTGCCCAGAGTGGTTAGACTGGATTTAGAAAGAACCTTGCCAAAGAAGAAAAAATAATTTCTTAGCCTCTAATCAATTCTTCTCTAAACCCCAGAAACACCATAAAATGTGTTTCCCATGTCTAATAAGAAACCACTTGGGCCCTGTCCGGTTTGGCTCAGCGGTTAGAGCGTCGGCCTGCGGTCCAGAGAGACCCGGGTTCGGTTCCTGCTAAGGGCATGTACCTCGGTTGCAGTTTGTCCCCGGCCCTGGTTGGTCGTGCGGGTGGCAGCCACTCGATGTGTCCCTTTCACATTGATGTTTCTCTCTCTCTCTGTCTCTCTTCCTCTCTCTCCCTCCCACTCTATCTGAATAAAAAATGGAAAAATGTCCTTGGGTGAGGATAAAAAAAAAAAAAAAAAAAAGAAACCACTTGGCACTACTTTCTAATTATAAAGTCTATTTTAGTATTCAGACCCACTGCTATCTATGAGAAAAATAACTACTAAAGGGAGTATCCTTGAAAAGACTCCTTTATCCCTACACAGTAACGTCCTCAATAGGTTCATAACGTATAACCAATTTTACCATAGGCTAATTAACATAAGAGTTAAGTTCCTAGGGCATCTCATCACAAAATGATGCTAAACAAAATGATATTAATCAAGGACCTGCTGTACTTTCCCCCAAATAAATACTACAGAATCACTTCATGTGAGCAAGGGCATTTTAATTTCTATCCTACTAACTAGTCTAACATTATGCAAACTTCCTATACCACCAAGCAGAGGAAAACTAAACAGAGAAATTCCAGAAGTTATCTTCATTTAATATCCTGCTATTCAAACCTAAAGGCTTGGTTGGAATACTCCTGCTAGTAAACTGTTTTGAGGCCTCATGAAAGAAACTATCATTTAAGGAACTAAAAATCACTCCTTTACTTTTGTTAATAGATTTTCTGCATGCAACTATGCAACCAGCTTGCCCTTCCATGCTGCTGGAGCTACATCTACATCTTTTAGCCAGTCTGTTTGCTTTGTCTCCAGCTCCCTATGACCCCCCTGCTACTCTGTCTTCCCAGTAATCCAATCACTTTTCTTCCTATACTCCTAGAACTGATCTAATGTCTGTGTTCTGAACTGTACAGACAGCAACCAGAGGTGGGGAACAAGAAACAGTGGACTATGAGTACATGTGACATGACTCACCAGTTGTAACCAGCTGTTTCATAATGTGTCCTGCCCAAATGGCTCAGATTGTACACCCTGGCTCCCTCAGACAGACCTGTTCTTGACCCACCCCAACCCTTTAGAATGGGTATGGTTTCCCTGGCCACCTGTCTTTACCTAAAACTTCCTACTGAAGACAGAAGAGTAACATTAATAGATTTCAAGGACTTCCTCCATTCCTGTTGGGGGGGGACCCCACAAGATAAATAATCTAAAACCCCCAGATCAAAACAGCATCAAGTCTAGGGGAGTGTAGGGAAGACAGGAACCACTAAATAAGAGTTTTACTCACTAACTCACCTAAATTGTATAAATAGTCAGCAGAGAGTGTGGTAAGGAAAGTCTCACAGTGTTCCACCATAATGGGGCATGCCAAAGCAACAAAAAACAACTTTTTTTAAAGGAATCATTTCCTCCTGCCAGTCCTTCCCTAAACATCCATTTATAAAGAAACTTTCAACATTTCTTAAGTCCAAGAAATAGGACTGTCAGTGTGTGTTTTATATGAGAACAAAACTTCCCTAACAACCTGAGTGCATTTCTCGGCATGAAAAACATATTTTTTCATTCCTGGTTTTCTGGCTGTGTTCCAAAACTACTTTTCTTATCAAGTTGTTTTACTGAGATCCTTTTTGGGTATGGGGAAAGAAGAGGACCTTTAAAGACTTTTATAAAAACATTTGCACATATACATTTCAGCACTTCAAGTAATAATATCAAGTGTTCTCTGAGGTTCTAAAGAGAAAAACACAATCTAAAACTACCTAATCCTGCCCTGGCCAGGTGGCTCAGTTGGTTGGAGCATTGTCCCAATGCACCAGAGTTGCAGGTTCGATCCCCAGTCAGGGCACATACAAGAATCAACTAATAAATACATAAATAAGTGAAACAATAAATCAATCACTCTCTCTCTAAAAAAAAAAAAAATCAAGTAAAATAAAAATTTTTAACTACCTAATCCTACCAAAATTTCTGCTGTGGGCAATCACCACCATATCTAAATCACATAATTATTATTATTGGCAGGGAGAAAAGGAAAAATTAACACCTTCTGAAACTTTACTATACGCCAGACATTTAATATATGTATTTTTAACTAAATCCTCATAACAACCTTGATAGGTAGTATTAGTATTGTCCAAATAGTACAGATGAGAAAAGGGGCACCAAGAGGTTAAGTAACTTGTCAAGTAAGTTAGGCGTAACTAAGTGGCAAAACCAGATTTGAACCCAACCAGTCTGGCTCCAATGTCTGGGCTGCTCTCTGCCATACTACACTCTATTCTAAAACTTCACTCTGAAATACAGGAATGATAACTATCTGAACATTTCCAGACTCTAGATCATTAACTCTCTTCACAATCCCAGTTATCTTTGAGACTTTACATTATTTAAGGAAAAAACCTGGTGGGTCCTTCTTTAATGAAATTAGACTGTCTGGAGAGAATTAACAGAGCTATTTTAGGCACCACTCTCTAAGAATAATGAGGGCCCCTAACTGCTCACCCTAATGCAAAGCTCACACCAGTTGAGAGACCCTGTCTAGGTACAAAGATCCCTGTTTTATATTGCTTCATTCTGCCATTGGATTGGTTAAATCAGAATCAAACCTCTGTAACATGAAAGAGACAAGAATCTGACAAAGGAAGAAACAATTCATAAAACAGAACAGAACTTGTTAAAAGCTTTATAAGTGAGATCCTCAGAGTCAAGATACTGTATCTATAAAGCAAAACAAAAAGCTGAGAAAAGGCAAAAAAGAATCAAAAAAGACTTAGAAAAAAAAATTTTAAGGCAGTATAAGGTATGAAGTTGTGGAGATAAAATCAAGAAAGCAGACCAAAAGGAAGACAAAAAATTATCAAAGGAGACACAGCATCAGTCCAGAAGGTCAAGCATTTGACTAACAAGAATTCCAGAACAAAAAGAAAAAAAGAAATTGAAGTTTTCAAAGAAAAATTAATTTTCCACAAATAAAAGATTAATAAGTTCACCAAAGAAGACTTTATAGAAGTCTGCCAATTAATAAGGCCCATTCGCTGCTCAAATGAATATAGGGCCAAACCAAGACATATCACTGGGAAATTTCAGGCAACAAAAATAAAAAAGAATCTAGCCAATAATGGAACAATACCTTTGAAGTTCTGACAGAAAATTATGTTCAATCTAGAATTCTATTCCCAGTTTAACAGACTAAAAATATTTTCAGACATGGAATTACTCATAATTTATCTCCCATGCATCTTCCCTTAGTATGTACCCCAGCAAAACAAGGCAGAAAAACAAGAAAGAGGAATATATGGGAAATAGAAACATAATACAGACAAGTGGTAGAATGTCAGCTGAGCAGCACTTCTAAGTAAAGTAAAGCACAAGTTGAGAGAGGGCATCAGGAGGAGGGTAAGTATGATAAAAGGAGATTCTAGAAATTTGATACTATCTTTAAGAAAATGGAAAAATTAAGGAAATTAAAAATATATATATATATACATATATATGTGTATATACACACACACACACACACACACACACACACACATATATATATATGGCCCTGGCTGGTTTGGCTCAGCAGTTGGAGCGTCAACCCTCGGACCAAAGAGTCATGGGTTCAATTCCAGTCAAGGGCACATACCTCGGTTGCGTTTTGGTCCCCGGCCCTGGTCAGGATCGTGTGGGAAGCAACCAATCAATGTGTCTCTCTCACATCAGTGTTTCTCTCTCTATCCTACCCTCTCTATCTGGTTTGTTGTTTTTTTTTATCCTCACCCGAGGACATTTTTGCATTTATCTTCAGATAGAGCAGGAGGGAGAGAGGGAAGAAGAGAGAGAGAAACATCGATGTGAGAGAGACACATCAAGTGGTCGCCACCCACACGACCCGAACGGGGCCGGGGACAAACTGCAACCGAGGTATGTGCCCTTAGCGGGAACTGAACCCGGGCCTCTCTGGTCCGCGGGCCGACGCTCTAACTGCTGAGCCAAACCGGCCAGGGCCTTCCCTCTCTATCTGAAGATAAATGGAAAAGTATCCTTGGGTGAGGATTTTAAAAAAATAATACCAAAAAATAAAAAGAAAAAGAATACAACTGAGAACTTTGATATGGGGAGATAATGGAACCCTATTTTAACTTTGGAGAACCACCTTCTCCCCATCCCCAATACATGTGATTCAAATGGGGCTGACCTCCCATCCACCCCCAACGATGGGCATATTGCCAGGTTCTAACTATTCTAATCTAATTCTCTCCACCTTGCCATAGTGACTTATTCAGAAATAAACAGCCTAGAATCAGTACTGATGGGAGGAGGGGGAAAGAAGGAGGATACTGAAAATAAAACTAAAAGAAGGAAAGCAGACATAGTAAAAGACCAATTCTTTAAAGCAAAGTTTGAGCACCTGGATCCAATCCTACTCCATCCTCCTGAACTCTTAAGTTCTAGGGGGGGAAATTCATTTTTCACTTAAATTATGATTGAGTTGGTTTTCTAACACTCACAAGGATCCCTTACTAAAAGACTCCTCTTTCAAAGCAGGAAGTCAAAAGTTAGTGAAATAAAATAAATACACAATATTTACCAAGGTGATCAGAGAATTAAAAATAATGATATATCAGAAAGAAGGTGGAAAATGTAGTAGTGGTGGTGGGAAATAATTCTTCATGGGTCTCTATGTCTCACAAGCAAGGCACTATCAACTCTTTGTTCTGAACCATATTTTCAAGGATGTTCACATAGCAGTGCTGGAAGACAGAAAATGCCTTCCTCCAGAGAAGGTATTTACTATCTCTCCCTCTGGAGCTGGAGCAAAGGGTAACATTATAAAATATTTAAAATCCCTAAACTCAGAGTATTCGCCAGTAACAAAACCTACTAGGTGAACAGGTATTATCTGGCCCTCTCTGCAGGGCCCTGTGGGAACTGAGGCTCAGGGCACTGGCACAAATGAAGGCTGATACTCTGGCTACTGGTATTGCTCTGAGTAACACTGTATATCTCTGCCTCTGGGCCTTCCACCAACACAAGAGTCTGTGTCTTCTACCAGCATCCATAAAACTGTGACAGGCTAACTTGTTAGCTTCAAGTAGAGAGTAAAATCTCAGATCCTTTACAATTCTTGACAGGTGGTAAATGGGAGCTAAATCTTTAACTGCAGAAAGTCAATAGATAATGCTTAAAACTGACAAATCAAGAAATGGAAGTGTAAGCATAACATGGGGGATTATCACTAGAAGAATCACACGTAGAAACAACTGAACTGGTTCCCCTGGGAGAGGGAAGTGAGGTGGGGAGGTGTGCGTGGGACAAGGGGATTACTGTTTTCATCATAAACTCTTCTGAACAATTAAATTTTCCCCCCACCATGAACATGTATTTGAGAGAGAAGTGTTTGCTGGCTACTTCAAAGACAAAAAAAGAAGTGTACAAGAAAAAACTTTTTTCAGTATTTTCATCCCACTAAAATTGGATGTGAACATCAAGAAAAGTACCTAAAAAAAAAAAGAAAGAAAAGTACCTAAGTAAGTATGATGTTCTCATCACAGTTCTAGAAACCTAGAAGGGAAACTCTCTCAATGATCATCTCAAGCCAGAAAACAATCTCAATGTATCACCAAAAAAAGTACTCTTGTCTTACTTTGGAGAATTTTTTTTTAATAAAATGATTCTAATAGTCATGTACACAATAGTGTCCTACAGCTTCTGCTATACAAAGGACATTACTGGCTTCAGCAAGTAAATATGCATCCTTACACATGATTTCCTGCAATTGGAGATTCTAATTTACCCCTCTAAATCACCATTATTTTAAAACTGAAATTAAAATTAATTTATGATATTGAAGATAATCAGGTACTATCTTTGATTCTTTAGGACACAGCAGAAATATTTTCTATGGCAGGGTGAAAATATGCCATTTTACAAGGAAAAAATAGACAAATAGCTCATTAAGGTACAAAAAGTAATTCACATTAAAGAATCAGAATTTTCTAATCGAAATTTGAAATTACAAATAATTTTATATGGTAGGCAGTGAATGACTGTTTTCATTAGTAAAATTTTATACAAATTATAGGGAAGTTTTTCTCTTAAAAATCTATAAGAATAGTAAAGCCTACCCCTCTACTCCTCCACTAAATTATAGTTCCTATATAGCCACATTTTAACTTTTGCTTTCCCACTGAATCTAATTCTTAGGGAAGATGAAGGAAAAGCATATGAATTCTGCCCCAGAGATAAGCTAAATTGCTTATGAACTAAACTATAAACTGAGTCTAAGTAAGAAGATCTGGTTAGGAGCCAGCTCTAGTTTTATTTAAAATATACTTGATTATTTGCCATGGCCAGAGTGGCTCAGTGGTTGGAGCGATGGCCCGTGCACCTAGGGGTCGAGGGTTCGATTCCTGGTCAGGGGCACATGCCTGGGTTGCAGGTTCGATCCCAGCCACAGTTGGGGCGCATGCAGGAGGCAACCAATCGCTGTGTCTCTCTCACATTGATGTTTCTCTCTCCCCTCACCCCTCTCCCTTCCTCTCTCTAGAAATCAATGGAAAAAAAATATCCTCAGGTGAGAATTAAAAAATAAATAAAATATACTTTATTTAATTTAGTATTGATCAACTTCAACATAATTTTACTACTTCAATCACAGTGGCCTCATTGAATCTACTTAAGTCATGGGAAGCTGGAGCAAATAAAAGGTATAAGGTCTCTTTGTGACATTAGAGTTCCACTAAGTTGTTTCTGATTTTTCATTTCTAGGTGCTCTTCACTAAGAAGGCATTTTGTGTAGGGAAGTTCTTCTATAGATCAAACTGCTTGGGTTTGCTTTCCAGCTCCAACACACTTACTGGCTAGACAAGCTGCTTAACCTCTAAGACTCAGTTTTCAGTAAGACAAAAGGAACAATCTTGCCTCAATTGATTGTTATAAAGATTAAAAGTGATAATATACAAAAATATGTAGCATAAGGTCAGGAAGGAAGGAAGGAAGGAAGCTATTAATATTGTCACCCCTCACTTTGTGGAAAGCCATCTCCAATAAGAAAGAGATGTTCCATCTGCACACACTGGAACACACTCAACCCTAGAGACTCTTTCGCATTTAACTAATCCACCACAGAAGGCTATGAGAAGCAACTTCACCAAAAAGATGCTAGAGGCTTGAGGCAGATGATGTATTTTATCAAAGCCAAAACTCAGTTCCTTTTCCACCAGGAGAATATCGAGTCCTTAAACTTTGCACAGCTTTGTTTGCCTCAGTATCATTATGGAACACAGTGGTCTCCAAAAGCAAACTTTTAAAATAGAAATATTTTTAAATACTTATTTTTAAAATGTAAATTATTTTATAGCTAACTTTTTCATGTTACTTTCATTCCTACCTTCATTCATTCAACAAATGTTTGTTGAGCACCTATGAGGTACTTAGAATACAGTGAATAAATAGTTCAAGCCCTCAAAGAACTAATAATAATAACACTGTGGTGGTGAGAGAGAGAATAAATAATAATCATAAGTAAATGACATAGTGTATATTTCAAGGAGGTAACTGCTATGTGGTTAAAATTAGACTAGGGTAAGGGAACTTAGAAGTGTGGTGGCGGGGAGAGGAGCAGTTGCAGTTTAAAACATTTTTTTAATTTATTGATTTTTTTTTTTTTTTTTTTTTTTTTAAAGAGAAAGGCAGAGAGGGAGAGGAGGAGGGAGGGAGGGAGGGAGAGGAGGGAGAGAGACACATGGATTTCTTGTTCCGTTTATTTAAGAATCCACTGGTTGATTCTTATATGTGCCCTGAGCAGGGACAGAACCTGCAATCCTGGAGCATCAGAACAATGCTCCAACCAACTAAGCCTACCCAGGCAGGGCAGCAGTTGCCATTTTAAGCAGGGTGGTCAACACAGGCTTCCTTGAGGTGATATATAAGAAGAGATTTGGAGGAGGTGAGGAAATGAGGCATGAACACTTATCTAAGAGAATAGTGTTTCAGCCACAGGGAACAGCCAATGTAAATCCTAAGTGCATTTCTATCTGATTAACAATGCCACCACTACCTAACAAATAAGCAAAATATCAGCTATTGTTATTAGTCTCTTAACCACATATCACCTTCTCCCCCAAAATAATCTGTGCTAGCAAAATCAAAAAAAAAAAGAGAGAAATTTATATCATTCATTCAACAAATATTTATTTAACACCAACCATGTGCTAGGCACCACTTTCTAGTCTAAACTATGAAGACCTCAGGAAGGCGCCTGAGGTTGACTTCCAAGCCCATTTACTAAGTATAAGAAATACTTACTTTCTGTTCTTTGGCTTACTGGGCCTTCATTGCTTTAAAAAACAAAAAACAACAACAAAAAAAAAACAAAAAACAGAGATTTACAGAAATCTGACCTCCAGATAAAGTGAGATGATACTATACTCAAAGTATCTCAAAATCTCTATCTTTAGAGAACAGATATTGGCCCCTTATTAAGTTTCTTTACCTAAATAGGTGATAATTTCAAAAGCACTCCCCCATGCCCCTGAAGGGCCAAAACATTGCCATTGGTAGTCTAATAATTTTCTACCATCTTCCCAAGATTCACTTCAATTAGAGAAAAAAGGGGATCTACCAAGTACAAGGTGCTATGGTAGCAAAGAGGTCTCTGCTCTCCAATTATAAGTATATAGTTATTGCCATTTTATTGTTTTCTGATTGTTTTTGTAGTTATTCTCTGTTCCCTTCTGATTCTCTTGCTTTCATGTAGTATGGGAAAACATATGCATATACATCCTTTTTTTTATGCTATTTCCTACTTCAAAATTAAGTAGAGCTCATAATGATACCTGGTTGCATAAAGAATTACTATGAATTTTTCTTCAAGTCCCAATCAAAAGCTTATAAAGTTGAAAATACATTTTAAAAACACTTATTATTCTATAAAAAACTACAACTTTCACAGAATATATTTTATATAATTTATCTGAGCCCACTTAGCAACTGAAGTAAAGGTTAGAAAGTTGAGAACCACAAGAAATATTTTATATAAGGAACCAAATGTCCAGACAAGGAAAGGCTGAAGAAGTTCATCACCTCCAAACCAGTACTACAAGAAATGTTCAAGGGACTTCTTTAAGAAGAAGGAAAAATAGCCCTGGCCGGTTTGGCTCAGCGGTTAGAGCGTCGGCCTGCGGTCCACAGGGACCCGGGTTCGGTTCCCGCTAAGGGCACGTACCTTGGTTGCAGTTTGTCCCCGGCCCTGGTTGGGTCGTGTAGGAGGCAGCCACTCGATGTGTCCCTTTCACGTTGATGTTTCTCTCTCTCTCTCTCTCTTCCTCTCTCTCCCTCCCACTGTATCTGAACAAAAAAATGGAAAAATGTCCTCAGGTGAGAATTAAAAAAAAAAAAGAAAGAAAAAAGAATCCAAACACTACAGAAAGTTATCAACAACATGAGACAGCAACAGAATCAGAAAGGAACAGAGAAGAAATACAAAAAATAATCAGGAAACAATAAAATGGCAATAACTACATACCTATAAATAATTACTTTAAGTGTAAATGGATTAAATACTCCAAACAAAAGATGAATGGATAAAGATGTGCTACATATATACAATGGACTATTACTCGGCCATAAAAAAAGAATGAAACCTTGTCATGAGACAATATGTATGGACCTAGAGGATATTATACTAAGTGAAATAAGTCATATATCCACAAGATTTCACTTATATGTGGAATCTAAAACAAACAAAATAAACAATACAAACAAAACTCATAGATACAGAGAACAAACTAATGATTGCCAGATGGGAAAGGGGTTGGAGACTGGGTGAAAATGATGAAGGGATTAAGAAGTACAAAAGCCCTGGACGGTCTTCCTCAATGATTAGAGCATCGGTCCGCAGACCTTTCACGGGTTCGATTCCGGCCAAGGGCATGTACCTTGGTTGCGGTTTGTCCCTGGGCCTGGTTGGGGTTGTGCGGGAGGCTCCCCTCTACTATCTAAAGATAAATGGAAAAAATATCCTTGGGTGAGGATTAAAAAAAAGAAGTACAAATTGGCCCTGGCTGTTTTGGCTCAGTGGTTAGAGTGTCAGCCCGAGGAGGGTCTCAGGTTCAATTTCTCGTCAAGGGCACATACCTGGGTTGCAGGTTCGATCCCTGGCCCTGGTCAGGGTCATGCAGGAGGCAATCAATCGATGTCTCTCTCTCACACTGATGTTTCTCTCTGTCTTTCCTCTCCCTCCCTCCCTTCCACTCTATCTAAAAATCAATGGAAAATATCCTCGGGTAAGGATTAACCAAAATTTTTTTAAATGAAATAAAAAAGAAGAAAAAAATTGGCAGTTAGAAAATAGCCACAGGGATGTAAAATACACCTTAGAGAAGATAGTCAGTAGTATTGTAATAACTATATATGGTGCCAGGTGGGTGTAAGACTAACTGGGGGATCATTTTATACGTTATATAAATGTCTAGCCACTATGCTGTATACCTGAAACTAATATAATATTGAATGTCAACTGTAATTGAAAATTTTTTTTTTAATTTTTTTAAGGAACCAAATGGAATATATCTGCTGATTAGTTTCTTTTTTTCCAATTAAGTTGAAAGGTACTTTAAGATTAGTTGAAAACGTGAGTTCAAAAGGGAAAGGGATTAAGATGTTCAAATTGCCAGTTATAAAAACAGTCACAGGGATGTAAAGTACAGCATAGAGAATACAGTCAATAATATTGTAATAACTAAGTATGGTGTAAGATGGGTACTAGATTTATCAGGTTGATCAGTTTGTAAGTTATATAAATGTCTAATCACTATGTTGTACACCTGAAACTAAGATATCATACGTCAACTGTAAAAGAAAAAAAAATTTTAATTAAAGATTAGTTGAAAACACATTTCTAAGGAATGTACATGATAAAGAATGTATGTGAGAGAAAACAGAGGACCTAAAAAAAATTAATGCATTTTAACTTTATGCCTTAATCTACTTTTACTTTTTAATCGAGAGAGCAACTCCTGAAAAACACATTACTTGCTTGTCTTCCTGTTAGTTTACTGTGAAGTATTTATGGATAGATGGGTTTCTCTTTTAACCTTAACCATCAATCTCCTCCTCTTAGGATTGGCCAAAGTAAAGTGAAAATATGCTGTAATATGCCTCACCCAATTACATTAGCTGGTTGTGTAATCCATGTTTTCAAGGCATCTTAAAAGCTAGGGCAGAAGTACTTCTCTTCTCTCTCTACTTAAATGCCTTATCAGGCGCATTAGAGCTACCCTATGTCATCATGTTTTACCTACGCATTAGCAAATACAAAAACAGTGTCAACAAAGATGTGAAATAACAGGTATACTGTCAAACTGCAAATATTCTTTGACCCAGAAGTTTCACTTCTAGAAATTTATTCCACAAGACAATAACTGAACAAGGTCATTCACTGCAGCATTGTTTCTAATAGAAAAAGATAGTCAAGACTCCACTACTAAACCTCCCTTGCATTCAGATGTGACACTAAGTTCTGGCTAACACAACATGATTGGCAGCTTCTAGAAATCTTCCTGTAAAAAAAGCGGGGGGGGGGGGGGGGGGTGCTGGCATGTAACCTTTGAATGGGTTGCAAAAGCTGGAGATCCAGCTAGGTCAATGAGGATGCAAGCAACACACAGTGGAGCAGTAACAGTACAGAAAGAGCCCAGGCAATTGGGGGGAGAGGGGTTATGAAGACAGATTAGAGAGCTCTCTCTTACCTGCAGCCTTTGTTCTGTGCCATTAACAAAACTCATCAAACTGTCTGCTTAATATATGTGCATTTCACTGTATTCATTATGCCTCAAAACAAAAAAAGAGAAAGCAATACCCCAAGTACTACTGTACACCAGCCCTAGACCACCCATCTGAACTTAAGACTTTGTTGTTTAACCCACTGTTGGTTTAGGTTTTTTTAATCACTAATACACTCTCCATACTACTATATTTGAAAAAAACGCGATAGAGTGAAGCCACAAAAGTCGCAGTGCAAAGCGGCGAGGGACGACTGTATACCAGTATGTAAAGAATGACATAATTAATTGAAAAAGGCAAGATAAGAGTATGCATAATATACTACTATTTATGGTTTGTTTTTTAAGGTAGGGAGAATAGTATTGATCACCTCCAATAAGAGGAAAAGTGTGCCTGAGAAACAGAAAAGAGAAAACTCACTTTTTTTTTTTAATCCTCACCTGAGGACATGCTTAGAGAGAGGCAGGGAGGGAAGGAGGGAGGGAGGGAGAGGGAGAGAGAGAGAGGCATCGATGTGAGAGAGAAATGTCAATCAGTTAGTTGCCTTCCAAATGCTCCCCACTCCAGCCAGGGGAGAAAACTCACTTTTTGCACCTTTTGCATTTTGAACCATGTGAACACACTACCTATTCAAAAGAAAATAAATGTCCTTTAATCCCACTAAATATTCCATCTAATCTTTTTCAAATTTTGATATATGAATATTTTAATGATTTGAAGACTTATACTGACTTTCGTTTCAAGATGAACTAATTACCCCAAGAACCACTAGACACAAATATGACAAAAGAATAAAAAAATGTTCAAAGGGGGGGGAGGGAATGAGAGTGTTGAGAACTCTTCTTTCAAGGAAAAAAGTCAAGAAAACATTTAATCAAAAAGAGAAGCACTGGAGTTATTCTACTGCTAGATATATATATATATCTTTTAATTTCTCATTATCAGCTTTAGTGAAGAACAAAAGCAGCTAGCTCAACCAAAAGGCCAACAAGGGTTTTCTTTGCTTAGCTGAAGGAATCATACAAAAGGTTCTTTTTCTCATTAGAAGAGTGTAAGTTATGAAGAGTTACAAAAAGTAACGTAAAAGTCTGTTATTCATATTAACAATTGAAAAAAAATGAGAATTTCTTAGAAATTTATCAAATTGACCTTAAGTGGTTTTCTTTTCTTAACACTATTTTAAAATCTACATGTATACACCCTGTTACCTTTTTCATGGTATAAGCAATATAACAAAAGGGTTACTCAAAACCTGCTGCACTCTTAAATAGACCGTTTAATTTTGTGTTGGTTGCCCAAGCCTTGGTCTGCACATACATGTACCTTTACATATGATAAGTATGATTTTTGTGTATGATTTGTATATATATTTTATTCCATTTTCTCATACTTATTTCTATGTAATAATTAAACTGCACAAAATAAAAAATGTTCACTTTAGAAATATCCATGAAATTTTGGATTTTAATTTTTGAAAGGTTACTCAGTAAGAAAGTCCTTTTTCACACCGATGCCAGATGATGACTATCCAGATCCTAGAGTAGAGGCCAACCATCTACTGATCCATTTCCATTACAAACAACCTGTTAAGTGATAAATATAAACATTTAAAACCCAGAAAGGAGATATCATTTATATCATCTGGCTAATAACATTATGTACAAACATCAAATTGTTTCCAACAGGGTTGGAGGGTTATAAAATAAATCTCTAACCCTACAGAAATTCCTAGTAACTAGTGTATAAATTTCATTTGGGGCCTCTGAACAGATGTAAGCATAGACAATCGTCATTAACCCCTTCAAAGTAAATGCTCCTAAAGGTAAAGACTACATTTTCCAATGCAGTTCTTTGTGTTATCCTATAAAGTAGAATTTCGGCAACATAAACTACATGAACATTCAAGTGCAGAACTGGCACACAATTAACATTTGGTGAATGAATGAACACTAACAGTTTAGAAACAATACAATGCACAGGGAAATAAAATTAAAATTAAGCTTTACTTCTCTGAATAAGCTGTCTACACTATAAGCATACAATACAAATGGCAAATTTCTTAAAGAAAACTGAGTAATTATACTGAGGGTCATTGATGAAGGCTTGACATAGTTTTCTTTTAAAGGGGAAAAAAACTATCTGCCAAGTACATTGTACCACAGAGAGCAGACTCATAGCTGTAGTGGGGGAAGCTGGGGGGCTAGGGTGGGGGGATTAAGAAAAAAAGAGAAAAAACTCATGGGCATGGACAACAGTGTGGGGATTGCCGGGGAAGGGGGGGGGCAGGTGGAGGAGGGCACAGAGGGGATAAACGGTGATGGAAGGAGACTTGACTTTGGGTGGTGAACACACAATATAGTGTACAGATGATGTGTTGTGGAATTGTGCACCTGAAACCTGTATAATTTTGTTAATCAGTGTCACCCCAATAAATTCAATAAAAAGGAAAAAAATGGTATCACTATTACTTTAATAAACCAATAAGACTAACATGCTTTGCAAGTAGAAAGGTAGGAAATTATGCTCATTGCATTTTTTAAATTGGGAAGGGAGAAGGTAAAGATTTTCTCTTAACTTCTCCTAAATGATAAAAAGGTGGAAAAAAAGGACAAATCAAATTAATTTCATATGGTATTCTCCAAACACACTAAATAAACAGCATAAGACAAAAATAATAATTACTCAAATTTGATTCTAATAAAGTTTTACTTGATTCTACAGGAAGATTAGTAACTGTAAGAACAGTCCTTAAGAAACTTACTCAAGAAGCCAAAATCTTAAGACTTTCAACAGGAATTCCCACTGGTCAAGAGATAACATGTTATTTAAATCAGATCCATTAAGCAAGAAAAAGATTCAACAAGTCTTTGGTAAAAGAAATAAATGCTTGGAAATACTAGGGACACATAGAATTGTAATATTTCAGTAGTCCAACAAATGAGTTGGCAAGCAGATTTTTTTTTTTTTTATCCTCACCCGAGGACATTTTTTCATTCTTTGTTCAGATAGAGTGGGAGGGAGAGAGAGGTAGAGAGAGAGAGAGAAACATCAACGTGAAAGGGACACATCGAGTGGCTGCCACCCCGCACAACCAACCAGGGCTGGGGACAAACTGCAACCGAGGTACGTGCCCTTAGCGGGAACCGAACCCGGGTCCCTGTGGACCGCAGGCCGACGCTCTAACCGCTGAGCCAAACCAGCCAGGGCGGCAAGCAGATTTTAATCTACAAAATTAATGACACCTTTTAAAGAGGCATGCTCCCCTTCTTATGTCCCTTAAAAGGAGGGAAAATCCATGAGACTTCCCTAAAGAAACAATTCTTACAAGAAGCTTTACAACTCCTAGCTCTTCACTAAAATAGGATAATTAAAATTCAAGCAGGATAGACAAGGTAGATTCACAATATAAAACAAGATAACAGCCCTGGCCGGTTTGGCTCAGCGGTTAGAGTGCTGGCCCACAGACCAATGAGTCACAGGTTTGATTCCAGTCAAGGGCACGTACCTTGGTTGCGATACGTCCCCGGCCCTGGTGTGCGGGAGGCAGGCACTCGATGTTGTCCCTCTCACATCAATGTTTGTCTGTCTGTCTGTCTGTCTCTCTCTCTCTCTCTCTCTCTCTCTCCCCCCCTCCCACTCTGAACAAAAATGGAAAAATGTCCTCGGGTGAGGATAAAAACAATAATAATATTAATAATAATAAAACAATATAACTACAGTAAGAATCAAGCAATTTTTTGGTAATAAACCCAAGAATATCTCTTTTTTTTTTTTTTTTAAATCCTCACCTGAGGATACTCTCCCAATTATCTTCAGACAGAGTGTGAGGGAAAGAGAAACATTAATGTGAGAGAGACACTTCAACTGATTGCCTCCCACCACGACCCTGACCAGGGCTAGGGATGGATTCACAATCGAGGTACATGCCCCTGACCGGAATCAAACCCACAACTCTTTGGTCTGAGGGCCGACACTCCAACTGCTGAGCCAAACTGGCCAGGGCAACCCAAAAATATCTTCAATGACTAAGAAAATCTGTAATACAGAGGCTAAACCATTAGATCAAATAAAGAACAGAGAAAATAATTCATTTTTTAGATTCAGAAATAAAATGGTAACATGGTTTAAATTTTCACTTAAATTTCAAGACCATCGATTTTTTTTTAATTCAGTAGTTCTAAAATGTCTAATACTGTAATTTTTAAGTGTAAAAATATTTTATACTATTGTCTTAAAAATAAATAAATGCAACTAGAGTGTAAAGTTATGTTTTAATTTGAAGAAAAGTTACAACCTCCTGCTAATAAAACGAAATGTAAACTTTCTGGAAATGTTAATATTTATTTGGACTAAAAATAATCAATTAATGATATTTCCCAAAAACGGGGGGAAATCCCACATGGTGTTAAACAATAAGACAAAAAATAAATAGTTAAATAAAGGCTACTATTTGCCAAAGAATATATAAAGGAACTGTAAAATAGCACTAAGATAAAAAGTGACAGAGGTTAATTTAGTATATATAGTACCTGGTATATGAAACATACTGCACTTTTTTTAGTAAATGAATAATAAATAAACAGGCCTTGAAATTCCACAAGTTAAAAATGTTAGTGTATCACTAGTTTATTAAGCTAACTATACAGCATGTTAAATAAAACACAGGCAAATAAAATGTCAAATGAAAGATAGGATTCCTATAGCATAAAGCCTGTATGACCTCTGGACTTATTTTCAGGATCCATTTTCATACTCTTATCTGCAGTATCCCAAATAAGCTAAAGCATTGTGATGGTGGTAGGGCTCAAAGACTGCCTAATGACAGGCTAAGTGACTGGTGGGCAGAAAGTACGGAGAACCTCCAGAGAATAATTCTGATGACTGAACTTGAAATAAAATCCCTTGCCCTACTTTGGAAACAAGTTTACCTCTCCTGGTTCCTGGACAATAGAGCACATGTGTCCTTTGAGACTTCCTTGTTAAACTCACATTTCACCTTCAGAAACTCCAGCTAATCAATAATTCCCTACTGTTGATCCAAGAGTGATTTTACAGCTACAAATAAGACTACTTTATAAACAGTATTAATTTTTTTAATTTTCAAGATACAAATGAACATTTTAATACACAAACTCCTACAACTGAATCTGCTAGGTGTGCAAGTTAACCAGCAGAGTAGAAAACAAAACAGAATTTCAAAAAACTTAAAGCTACAAATTTAAACAGTCCAGGTATAGCCCAGGTATGTCCCTAAAGGGGAAAAAGCTAAGCCTTTAATTATGTGTCTACAATTTGGGGACATAAAATATGAAGCTTAGAATTTAGTAGGAGAGATAAGACCAATGCTCCTGAAGCAATTAGCAATAAATAACAATATATACTGAAGTGCTAAGTGGCTGAGCACTCAATATATACCACAGGAGTTCAGAAAATGTTAAGACTGCGGAGGGATTGGGGAGTCCAAGGAGGTTTTACCGCAACAGGCTTCTTATAATGGATGGTTATATTTAGAGAAATGGAAAGAGGAAGGCAAGGCTGAGGAAACTGCCTAATTGAGCACCAGATCTGTTGCAGGCAGTCCCAGAGATGTGATGGAGGAGGATGGGATGCACCATCTTACAGAAAGTCTTAAGAGCTATTTTTAAATGTGATGCCACAGAAACCTAGTGCAGGAGAGTAACATCCCAGTGGAATTTTTATTCAATTAACCTGGAAACTGTATAAAAAGACTGAAAAGAGCAAGTAATGGATTTATGAAAACTGTAACAGAGACAGTTTTAGAAATCTGAATTCAGAATGATCATTGGTCTAGATCTGTGCTACCCAATACAGAAGGCATTACTCACATATGGCTTTTGAGCACCTAAATATCACCAGTCTAAGTTGAGATGAGCTTGAAGTGTAAAATGCACAATGAATATCAAAGACCATATGAAAAAAGAATGTAAACTAGCTCAATAACTTTTATATTGATTACATGTTGAAATCATGATGCTTGGAATATATTGTGTTAACTATTATATTATTAAAATTATTTTCAGATGTTTCCTTTTACTTTTTAAAATGTGGCTAACAAGAAAAATTTTAATTACATGTAGCTCACATTATATTTCTATTGAACAGCACTGTTTTCTGGTTACCTCAACCTTCCTGACCCTCCCATTCCCATGATTTAAAACAATTTTAACATGGGCCCATAAATATGTACATATATACATGTACATTGTACTACTATATCTTACATACAGAATAAACATATGTAAAAATAAATACTAAAAGGATAAGAAAAATATATAGAAGTTCTAATATTTTTCTTTTTGCAACCCAATGGACTATCACACACACTCCATTTTGGAGGCCTAGGTTGTTAGCAGAGTGACTGATCAGGAAAAGACAAATCCAAGTAAAAGATTCACTAAAAATTTAGTAACTGGTTAACTATGAGAGCAAGGGAGAGGGAACTGACTAAGTATAACATAATAGACATCTATTATTTGCTACTCAGCACCCAATAACCCCTGAATTTCCCTTGGGAATCCACTTCTCTCCCATCATTCTGTTTAGGCAGCAATGACCCCTTCCCCAGCTCCAAGGGTAGGCCCATGCTGGCTAAACCAATTAGACATCCACATTCTCAGTGACTGGTTCAGAAATGTCAGAAATGTAACCCAAAGTCAATAAGATACAAGACATTTGTTGAGGCTTCTGGGAAGAGAAATGATCTTCTAGTAGTGGTTCTTAAGCTGAGGCTCACAGACTCCCCCCAAGGGGTTTAGTTATAGAATTCAGATGAAGGAGAAAAATTGTATCTTTACTTTCATTAACCTCCAACTGAAATTTAACATTTCCTTCCATTGTGAATTCAGTCAACATACCACAACATTAGCAATACCTGTAACCCTGTCACAAGTAGAAATCACAGATACTTCCTATAACATGATCACTGGTTACAAACACCTTCAAACAATGTTTATCACTACTTGGAATTTATTAGATTTATTTATTACTAATTATTAAATAAATCTTACTTAATAAGGAAACATATATTAATCTTACAATTTAAAAATTTTGGGGGGCCCAGCTGGTGGGGCCCAGTGGATTGAGCACGTCCCAGAGACTGAGAGGTCCTGGTTTGATTGCCGGTCAGGGCAAATGCCCAAGTTGCAAGCTCGATCCTCAGTAGGTGGCATGCAGGAGGCAGCCAATCAATGTATTTCTCTAAAAAAAAAAAAAATCAATAAAAAAAAAAAAATTTTTGGTAACTATTTTTTCCTTTACTATAAATCCAGGAATTTTTTTAAATTCAAAACAGAAATGGTAAATACCATCACAAAACAAAGATAATTCAATCATTAGGAATTCACTCACATATTTTGCATACTAGTAAGTCAAAGAAGAAAAACCATATAGTTGAGGATGACTCTCGGGCACTTTCTTCCTGTAATAGGTACACAGCTCTCCGGCTCAAAAGAGGTCAGCCACGAGATCATGGAAAATCATCTCACACAAGCAGGAGTCACCCTCCACGTCCCAGACCTGCTTCTTGATGGTCTATTCTTAAAATTATTAGTGAAGTTTGACACGGGGCAAGATCTCTAATTCATATGATTGATTTGACAATCTGATCCTTTGTGTTATATCATATTGTGGATTAGGATTTTTTAAAGTCATTTTTTATTTTTCAATTATAGTTGACATACAACATTACATTAGTTTCAGATGTACACCCCATTATATAACTTACTAAGAGATCATCCCAATAAATCTCATCCTCATCTGACACCACACATAGCTATTAGAATATTACTGACTGTATTCCCTACGCTGTACTTTACATCCCCATGTATTCTGTAACTACCAATTTGTACTTCTTAATCCCTTCACTTTTTCACCCATTCTCCCCAACTCCCGTTCCATTTGGCAACCATCAAAATGTTCTGTGTATCTATGAGTCTGTTTCTGTTCTGCTTGTTCATTTATCTTGTTTTCTAGATTTATGTTATTTATTGTCATTTTACTGTTCATATTTTTTTTTTCTTTTCCCTTTCTTCTTAAAGAAGA
Organism: Tadarida brasiliensis; assembly: GCA_030848825.1. Classification (NCBI taxonomy): domain Eukaryota; kingdom Metazoa; phylum Chordata; class Mammalia; order Chiroptera; family Molossidae; genus Tadarida; species Tadarida brasiliensis. The sequence continues at coordinate 205,230,320 of CM061257.1, read as the reverse complement.
CCCCATAACATTTCATGTAACACTGGTCTGGTGGTGGTGAACTTCATTAGCTTTTTCTTGTCTGTGAAGCTCTTTACCTGTCCTTCAAATCTAAATAATACCTTTGCTGGACAGAGTAATCTTGGTTGTAGGTCCTTGCTTTTCATCACTTTGAATATTTCTTGCCAATCCTTTCTGGCCTGAAAAGTTTCTGTTGTGAAATCAGCCCACAGTCTTATGGGAGCTCCCCTGTAGGTAACTAACTGCTTTTCTCTTGCTGCTTTTAGGACTCTCCCTTTGTCTTTAACCTTTTGCATTTTAATTATGTGTCTTGGAGTGGGCCTATTGAGTTCATCTTGTTTGGAACTCTCTGCACTTCCTGGACTTGTGTGTGTCTATTTCCTTCACCAGGTAAGGGAAGTTTCATCATTATTTTTTCCTTCTGGCATCCCATGTGAATGTTGGTACGCTTGAAGTTGTCCCAGAGGCTCCTTACATTATCCTCATTTCTTGAATTATTTTTTCTTTTTGCTCTTCTGACTGGTTTTGTTGTTGTTGTTTTGGGTTTTTTTGCTCCCTTATAGACCAAATTGCTGAATTGATTCTGTTTCATCTTCTCTATTGTTGAGTCCCTATAAAATACTCATTTCAGTTAGTGTATCCTTCATTTTTGACTGGCTCTTTTTTAAGGTTTCTATGTCCTTTTTTATGCCATTGAAGTTCTAAGTTTATCTACTCTTCCCCTAAGTTCATTAAGCATCCTTATAACCAGTGTTTTGAATTCTGCATCTACTAGATTGCTTGTCTCCATTTTGTTTAGTCCTTTTTCTGGAGATTTGTTCTGTTCTTTCATTTGGACATGTTTCTTTGTCTCCTCATTTTGGCAGCCTCCCTGTATTTGTTTCTATGTCTTAGGTACTACTGCTATGTCTCCCAGGCTTGGTAAAGTGGCTTAATGTAGTGGGTGTTCTGCAGGGTCCAGTGGCACAGCCTCCCTGTTCATCTGAGCTGGGCACTCCAGGTGCACCACCCCTACCACCACATCTCATGGGCTATTTACACCCTCCTGTTTTAGTTGAGCCTTTATTGCTGTTGGCACATCAGTGGGAGAAATTTATCCCCAGGCCAATCTGCTGAAAGGACTGGCTGCAACAGACTGGCTGTGCAGGGGCCTACCCCACAAAGTAGGACTTACTTCAGTCGGGCTCTGGTGCTGTTCACCAGGTGCACTGGATCTGGGGCCTCCTAGGAGGTGCAGGCCAAGGTCAGCTACCACCTGTGTTCTGCCTGGGGCCACCTGGCATGAGCTACAATGCAATCTGCAGATAACTGCCATTTGTGCTTGGCTTGGAGGTACTAAGCTGCAAACCAAGACTGGCTGCCACTAGTGCTGGGCCTGGGGCCACTTAGTGAGAGGTACAGGGCATGCCAAGGCCAGATGCTGCTTGAGAGAATTTAGGAAAGTCTTGAAGCATGAGCCAAGACAGGCCATTTGTATGGGAAAACCACTGGAAACAGCTTGAATGAGCCCACAAGATGGGTGGGGTGGGGTCTCAGGGAATCACCAGGATGGGGCAAACAGTGACAGTCAGGTTGACGGACACTCAGATATGGTACTCACCTGCTGGCTCTGTGGTGAAAGGTCTCAGAAAAGGAACAATGGCTTCTGCCAGCACTTCTGTTTGGGAGAAAGCTACCCGTCCAGCTCTCTCTCTGATACCAGACAGTTCAGTTCTTTTCCATATGTCCCTGGTGCCTTTCATCCTGCTGTCCCAGCACTGGAACTCAGAGGGAGTGATCCTGAGCAAGTTTGTGCTTGGGCCCTTTAAGAGGAACTGCCTGGGACTCCAGAAGTTCACTATCTCACTCAGCCACAATCCCTGCTGGTTTCTACAGCCAGAAGTTATGGGAACTTCTCTTCCTGGCACTGGAACCCTGGGCTGGGGGGCCTGGTGTGGGGCTGGGACCCCTTGCTCCTCATGGGGGACCTCCACAGCTGAGATATCCCTCCCAGTTTTTATCTTCCACATGTGGGTGTGGGAACCAGTCTGTTCCGTGTCTCCACCCCTCCTTCGTCTCCACCCCTCCTACCAGTCTTGATGTTGCTGCTTTTTTATTTTTTTCCTTTCCATATACCCTTCATTTTTTTCCCCATTACCATTTATCCCTTATACCCTCTTCCATCTCCACACATCTCCTTCCCAGCCCCCCTCAATCACCACACTGTATTCCATGTTCATGAGTTCTTTTTGTTGTTGTTATTCAACCCCTCCACCCCACCCAAACTGTCTAGCTGCTATCTATCAGTCTGTCTCTATTTTACTTATTTCAACTTATTCATTAAATTCCACATATGAGTGAAATCATATGGTACTTGTCTTTCTCTCACTGGCTTATTTCACTTAGCATAATGTTCTCCAGGTCCATCCATGCTGTCACAAACAGTAAAATTTTCTTCCTTTTTACAGCCGAGTAGTATTCCATTGTGTATATGTACTATAGCTGTTTTATCCCCTCATCTACTGATGGACACCTGAGCTGCATCCAAATCTTGGCTATTGTTAATAATGCTGCAATGAACATAGAGGTACAGACCTTCTTTCAAATTAGTGTTTCAGGTTTCTCTGGATAAATTCCCAGAAGTGGAATTGCTGGGTCATAAGGCAGTTCCATTTTTAATTTTTTGAGGTAACTCCATACTGCTTTCCACAGTGGCTGTACCAATCAGCATTCCCACCAACAGTGCACGAGGATTCCCTTTTCTCCACATCCTCACCAACACTTGTTTGCTAATGTATTGATGATAGCCATTTTGACAGATGTGAAGTGATATCCTATCATGATTTCAATTTGCATTTCTCTGATGATTAGTGACATTGAGCATCTTTTCATATGTCTATTGTCCATCTGTATTTTCTCTGTGGGAAAGTGTCTATTCAGGTCCTTTGCCCATTTTTTAGTTGGATTGTTTTGTTTTCTTGGTGTTGAGTTTTAGTTCTTTATACATTTTGAATACTAACCCCTTATCAGATGTATCAGCGAATATATTCTCCCATTCCATGGGTTGTCTTTTCATTTTGTTGATGGTTTCCTTTGCTGTGCAAAAACTTTTTAGTTTGATGTAGTCCCATTTGTTTTTCCTTTGTTTCCCTTGCCCGAGGAGATATAGCAGAAAAAACATTGCTACGAGAAATGTCCAATGTGGTTTCTTCTTTATATCCTTAGTTGTAAGACTTACGTTTAGCCAGATGTCAGGTGGTTTTGAATGATAGTTGTTCTGTAGTTTAGTTGTCATTTTGATGTGGTTGTGGGAGAATGTGTGTACCCACCTCATTTACCTATGCCACCATCTTGTCTGGAAGCCAACTATATTTTAATATAACTGTTTCTCTTTGTAGTCTTATGTATTTAATTTAAAAAATATTACTCAGTAAGGGGGTCCTATAAGCTTCAGACTGCCAAAGGGGTCTCTGGAGTAAAACAGTCAAGAGACCTGCCCTACAGCTTCTGTAGAAGCACTCTCCTTCCCCTCCTCTGGACTTGATGGCATGAGGACGTGGGGCTTGAGCTGCGGACAAATATACTGTAACCACAAAGGGACCAACACCAAGGAAGCAGCATTCATTCAAAAACAAAACGGCGGGGGGGGGCCAGCCGGTGTGGCTCAGTGGTTGAGCGTCAACCCATGCACCAAGAGGTCGCCAGTTCGATTCCCAGTCAGGGCACATGCCCAGGTTGTGGGCCAAATCCCCAGTGGGGGGCATGCAGGGGGCAGCCAATCGATGTTCTCTTTCACTGATGTTTCTATCTCTCTCTCCCTCTCCCTTACTCTCTCTCTCTCTCAAATCAATAAAGAAAAAAAAATGTTTTTAATAAAAATAAAAAAAGGAAAGAAGAAGCCCTGACCAGTGTGGCTCAGCTGGTTGAGCGTGTTCCCATGCACCAAGAGGTGGCTGGTTCAACTCCCAGTCAGAACATATTGCCTGGGTTGCAGGCTCGATCCCAAGTAGGGGGTATGCAGGAGGCAGTCGATTGATGTTTCTCTCTCTCTAAAATCAATAAAAACATATTTTTTAAAAAGGAAAGAAGAGAAAGATGAGGTTCTGATTATGTAAGTACAAGTGGATCAAGCTTCACCTTTGGACTTTTCAGTATTATGAGCCAGTAAATTTGAGTTGGGTTTTGTTATAATCACAATATAAAAAATCTAAATGGTACAGCTGCTTTCAATAGTTTCTATCTCAAAAAACTAGAACAATATCTATGTCTTTGCATAGAAACAGCAAAATTAGAAAAGGTTTAACTTTGTCACGTTGAGGGGATCTGGGAAAAATTAGTTTTTCACAAACTGAGTGTACGGAAGATTCACTCAGTACTCACACCAATCTATTCTCACATGGACTTCCTGTTTTACAGAAGATGGACAACTAAAAACTACATTTTCCAGATGCCCTTGAGGTTGAGGTTTTACCTATGACATAAATGTGGCCAAGCAGGCATACATGCATAATAAGATAGGCATAATATCAGCAACATCTATCTGCCAATCATATGTAATAAATTTATTTTGGGGGGAAAAAAGGATATGGAGGGCAGAAAGTAATATATAATGATGGTTCTGCCTAAGGAAGTAAAACATCTACGAAGTATGCTGGTAGCAGCGTTCTGATTCAACAACATGGTCCATGGTGGCAATGGGCAAGTTCTGCAGTGTCTTTCTGGGGTTTGTTCCAAGAAGCTCTGTCTAAACTATCCATTCAGTTCACTCAAAGTTTACATGTCTTCCTTTTCCAATAAATCCCACTTGCTATAACTTCTTAGAGCAAATGCTCTTGCTACAGAGTCTTGAACGGTAAGTTAAGTACAAAGTAAACAGGCATATTTAAAAAAGAAGCATTTTATTAGCAGTTAGAAATCTAACAAGAATTAATAGCTTATGGATACAGATGTAGGCATGACCTAGAAAGAATTATAATGGATAAGCCCTAAAAGGTAAAGCCAGATTACAAGGAGCACCACACAAACAGTCAAGAACAGAGCTTTCAGATAGTTTGGATCTGGAAGAGAATTACCAGCAAGGCTCAGAAATCAGAGACGGGCAAAGAACTGAGAAGAGAGATGAAGAGATCTTCTATACAACAAAATCCCAAAGATGACAAAGAGGATAAGAATTTAACTAAAGGATCTATTTTTCACATTACTCCTTTCCTCAGAAATTGTCACTGGGGCCCTGGCCACACAGTTCAGTTGGTTAGAGCATCGTCCCAATACACCGAGGTTGTGGGTTTGATCCCCAGTCAGGGTACATATAAGAATCAATCAATGAATGCATAAATAAGTGGAACAACAAAGTGATGTTTCTCTTTCTTATTCTCTCTCTCCCCCTTTGTCTCTCTTTCTCTAAAATCAATTTTTAAAAAAATTTTTTTAATTGTCATTGGGTACAAAAGAATGCTCAAACTCCTTCCAAAATTGGATCCCAACCACCCTTGTCTGCAACTGTTCCTTTATACCATAATTTCTAATTGCAGTCTATTTTTAAAAGGCCCAATTCAATACCCCCATCTAGGAAGCTTTCTTTGGCAATACTAGTTGCCTCCTCTGAATCCATATAACATTTATCTCTCTTTTGACACCTAACTAAAACTCAAACTAAATTATAAGTTTAACAAGAGCAGGGCCTGTTCTTGATTTCTTTATATTTTGATCATCTATATAATGCCATTCAAATGTGCTGCTAATAAAGCAGGCCCTTTGAACAGGTAGTTTCAGAAGATACTGGTGGAAATAAGATTACAGGAGATTAAAGTTAATTAAACTGACTTGGACATGCATGAAGGAACTTCCTGTAGTAATGCTAATGGTTCTGTACCATGACAAGGTTATGGGTTACACAGATGTATGAAGTTATCCCAACTAAGGGACTAGTACACATAAGATCTGTACTTTCACTGTACAGTATATAAATTTTACCTAAAAAACAGTAAACAAATAATACATAATAGTCATACTGAAGTGTTTAAGAGTAAAATATACTTTGAAATACAACAAAAATGTGAGATGAATTAATGAACGGATAGAATAGAGGGAAGACAGGATGAATGGATAGATAGATAAGCAAATATTATAAAATATGAATTGCAGAATCTAGGTTGTATTTATTTATTTATTTTTAATCCTCAACTGAGGACATTTTTGCAACTATCTTCAGATAGAGCGGGAGGGAGAGAGAGAGAAACATCAATGTGAGAGAGACACATCAACTGGTTGCCACCCACACGACCCCAACCAGGGCCGGGGACAAACTACAACCGAGGTACATGCCCCCAGCAGGAACCGAACCCGGGACTCTCTGGTCCACGGCCGACACTCCAACCGCTGAGCCAAACCGGCCGGGGCTCTAGGTTGTATTTAGGTATTCAATGAACAAACAATTCTTGCAACTTTTCTGTGATTGAAAGTTTGCATTATAAAATGTTAAGGAAAGAAAGAAAATAATGGAAATAAAGGTTGTGATAGGCTCACATATTTTAGAAGTTTGTCAATTAAATAGAAGGACTGACAAAGAAGGTATATACATGCCTCTGAAAGTGGGATGTCTAGACTGTCCCTCTTTTCTCTACCTCCAATTTTAGACTGCATATACATAGACTAGTTCTGGCCTTAAGTCTTGTTCTTGCCTCAAAGAAAGAACTCACTCAAACTCCATTTATTCTAGGATCATCCAAATCCATGGATTCTAGACCCTTTGATAAATTGTTCCCCATTCTTATTACCTGAGGTTTTTTTTTTTTATCCTCACCCAAGGACACTTTTTTTGCATTTATCTTCAGATAGAGTGGGGGGGGAGGGGGGGGCGAGAAAGAGAGAAGCATTGATGTGAGAGAGATACATCGACTGGCCACCACCCACATGACCCCAACCTGGGCCAGGGACAAACTATAACCGAGGCACGTGCCCTTAGCGGGAACCGAACCCAGGACTCTCTGGTCCGCAAGTCGATGCTCTAACCACTGAGGAAAACTGGCCAGGGCTACCTGAGTTTTTAATACCTCCTTAAACCAACCTTTAGATGACACCTTTGGCCAATCTGGCATAATAAAAATGATTTATCCTCTTGGTCCAATTCTGGCCCCTAAGACCAATGGCCCTCCATGGCAAAGGAATGTTAAAACAAAATGTCCTTGCAGCAAGGACAATTCACCTGAGTGCCTGGCTAAGTGCCTGGCATAGAAGTACTCAAAAAATGTTTGTTGGATGAATGAACCCCATGCCTGATAACATAATACACCTATATAGCTTAGTTTCACATTTATACCTACACTGTACTGAGGATAATAAATGTATATGCTAGGATTCTGAAGGTAAATATTTACAAAGAAAAGATCTGGAGCCTTTTCTGTGGAGCTAAATAGAAGATGGAGTTGGAAACGAAAGGTTGATAAACTCTTTCAACTATCACTAAGAAACACCTACATTTTAATCATTAATACTTTCCCAGATAACACAGTAAGTTCATCAGCTTCAAAATACCATAAGCATGAACTAAAGGAGAGAAGACAAATTATGCAAAGATAAGGATTGACAGGAATTCAATTTCCAAATGACCTAAATGCATTTGGAGTTAATCTGCTCTTTTTTGTTGTTTCCAAAGGACTGCAGATTATGCACTTGCTGAATTTTGCCTTTGTCACACATGACCTAACAAGGAAGGCATTCATTATACCATAGTAGCTTGCCTCAAGTATCTTGTTCTAAACAGCTGCAAATTTTGGAAGATAACACCAAATGATGTCTCTAAGGATTAGAATATTGTCTCCCCAACAAATATTGAAACAAGTTGTTAATTTTTGTTGTTAATATGTGTTTACTAGAATATCAAGACCATATTAAACTGGCTCAGCATAAACTTTTAAGTTTAGAAAATAAAGTAGAAAGTTTGTATAAGAATTTCAGTTCCGCATATGTTAATAGAATAATTGATCTAATAAACAAAGAATTTCTAAATTTTAGCACTTTTGTCCTTCATGATATTTGTTTTTATCTGTGAGAAAAATGCTTATCATTAACGTCTAGTTGATTTAGTCCCTTCAAATGCTGTAACTGGATAATGACAAAATATTTTAAAATAATAATAAACCCAATCTCAAATAAATTTCCATTTATAAGAAATAAAAGCTGCTTCCTAGACCCAAAACAGCAAGCCATGGGAGGAAAACATCCTACCAAAAGTAGAAACAAATTGTAAAAATGTTTCAGAAGAGTTATGGCTTGTTAAATAGTTATGCAACTATATGCATAACCTGGCTTTTTTTTATAACTGTCACTGTTCCTCAGTCACATTAGAATACACAAAGACACTTATTCTCTACCTATTAACTCATTTTCCATGAGGAAAAATAGCCTGGCTGGTATGGCTCAGTGGTTGAGTATCAACCTGTGCACGGAGAGGTCACTGATTCGATTCCCAATCAGGGCACATGCCTGGGTTTCAGGCTTGATCCCCAGTAGGGGGTGTGCAGGAGTCACCTAATCGATGTTTCTCTCTCCCTTCCTCTCTCTCTAAAAAATCAATAAAAACATGTATTTTTTTTAAAGTTTCTTCTCCTTGGCAGTGCATTTTTACCCTCTATTTGAAATGCACTGCCAAGGAGGAGCTATTTTATTATCATTTATTTATCTTTCAACTCACATTTAGTTTGACTTTCATCCCTTCCCATTTACACTAGTACACTTAATTTACACAGAGCCATGCAGCCTGCCCCAGAAAGGCCACCAGGAAAAGACACATGCAAGGGTTCTTTTGTACCTCCTTCAATTTCATTGCATAATATCTTGCCATGATTCTTTCATCAGGAAGAGTAGGTTGATTAACACCCTCAATATCAGCAGTGCCTATCAGTCTTGAGGATCCAAACAAATAGTCTTTAGAGCCTTCACTCAACATTGTCACCATACAATTCCCAATTTATTAAAAAATAAAAATAAAAAATTAACAACTCTCAGAAGTACACACAATGCTATTGAATTTACAAGGTATGGTGAGGATCAAAATGAAATTTACAGGAAAGCTTTGTTTTGTGAACTTCCAGTCAAATCTAATAATAATTAATAGACAAATTTTTGCTTTCATTTCCTGCATTAACAAGCATAACATAACTTTCATCTCCATGTTGATACAAAATCCAGAGAGACAATACATTATCAATAATCTATGAAGAGCCTGGGGAGGAGGAAGTATTAACCACAACAACAAAAACCTACCTTGTAAGTCAAAGTCAGTGAAGAAGGATTGAGGACTCCTATCCAATCTTCCTGCTGAAAACACGAAATTGTAATTATGCTTCAATTTTAAGCCATCTACTTTTCAAACTAGATTCTGTTAAATGATTCTACAGGAAGGAAGACATGATGAAAGTATTGATAAGCTGTATCTGGAGAGAGTCAATAATGGCAAATGACTAGCTTCTCTTCTGGTCTGATCTCTTTTGAAAGCTTTGGAAGAAAACCAACAAAATTTTTAAAAATTCTGTAGTTTCATATTTGAAAGCACCACAGACAAAATTTTACTTACATGTCCAGACAAGCAGTCCTGGGATATTATTATATTGTTATGGCCCAGCTTAGTAAGAAAGCAAGAAAAAAGCTTGTTGCTGAGCTGTAACCAGAGGAAACCCTCAATTATCCATGGTATAATGGAGCAGGGACAATCTGGATGAATTAAATCCTCAAATAATTATTATTTAAGAAGAATACTGGATTAATGCAAACACCCTCCCCCTTACAACAGAAGTTCATTTAAGATCTGTTCTCCCTCTTCCAGGCCATTCTTTTAATAAAAATGTGAATTAGCAGACAGATGACCTCCAAACTGTCTAGAAAAAAAGAATAAGACGCCCAACGGCTCAGTGGACTGAGCACTGGGATCTTCTCATGGACTAAGGTCCTGGTTGGATTCCCGGTCAGGGCACATGTCTGGGTTGCGAGCTGGAACCCCAGTGGGGGGAGTGCAGGAGGCAGCCAATCGATGAGAGAGAGAAACATTGATGTTTATCTCTCTCTCTCCTTTCTTCTCTGGCCAAAAAAAAAAAAAATCCATAAAAACATATTAAAAAATTTATTTTAAAAAAGTGCAAGGCAACTGAATTACCAGCACTCGAATTGGTTCTATTTTTTCCCCCACAATTCCGATCACAAACCATCCAACTCTGAGTTAAGATTCCTGAAAGGTATTTACATTAAACACCCAACCCCAACAAGCCCTCCTGATGTAGCTCTTTCTAAATGAAATGTGTCTTATATTGAATTGTACTAACAATGCCTGTTTGAAATGAAGTTAAAGAACTTGACAACTATTACACTGAAATTGGAAAATGCTAGTATCAAACAACTTTCGATTCAAATCTGCTGCGACTCCCAGTCACAGGAGACTGAACTTCCTTTTTCTCCCTCAGGAACCACCGGCCCTTCCGCGCCAAGGTCCTGGCCAGGGCCTGCAGTGACATCACAGTTCATCTCCTGGAAACCCCTGACGTCACAGACACGCGGACCCACAGCACTATGACTTCATCGCCCACTGGGGCGGCCCCGCAGTCGACTTGCGCCAGCTCGGAGGCGAAAGAAGCTTCCAAGCCTCCGCCCAGCTCGGTCCCCAGAAAGGTTAAGGACAGGCGCCAGCTCACCTGCGCGGGGACAGGAAGGACAGAGTGGCCGAGCCCAAGCGGGAGCGACCGTGCGAGGCGACCCCCACCCAGGGCCCGACTTCCTCACCCGCCGCTGGTCCGGGAGGTGGGAGAGCCGGTCCGCTGCCTCCTCACGGCCTATCCGTGATCCTGTAGGCTTCAGCCGGGACCGGGGACCCCGCACCCGCCCGCCGGTCCGCCCGACCCTCCGTGGCCCCCGGGGGCGCTCAGCGCCTGGCCCGCGCGCGGGCGAAGGCCGGCCCGGGAGGAGGTGCGGGCCGCCGGCTCCCTGCCCCAGACGCGCCCGCAGCGCCCCGCGTCCCGGACCCGCGGGCGGCGCCCCCGCCCCCACCCGCCCCGCGTCCCGGGAGCGCAGGCGAGCGGCGGGAGGGGGCGGGGAACGGCCACGGTGGCCGTCGCCGAACCCCGACCGCGCGGCTCCAGCGCCACGCCACCCGGCCCCGACCCACCTGCGCTGCTGCCCCGGCCCGGGCCTGGCCCGGGGCTGCACACCCCGATGCGGCGGCGGCGGCGGCAGGCGGCCTGGCTCGCTCCCCACCGCTGAGGCGGACCGAGCGCCCAGCGCGGCGCGGCGAAGCCCAACGCTCGCCCCGAATCCCATTTGTTTGGCTAAAACGGCGTGACGTCACGCGCCGGCCCAATCGACGGTTGGCCAAGGGAGGGGCCGCAGGAACGGGGGTGCGCAGCGCCCTCTGCCGGACACTGTGTGGTACTTAGGCGGCTGGGGAAGTGAAGAGTGGGGAACTTGAAAAGGGAGAACCTGGCGAAGCATCTGCGGGCCCCCAAGTGGTGGCGAAGAGTGAAAGCTACAGCACGACCTGTAAGGAAAGCCTTCAGACCCCTCAGGCTAACCGGAATGGCAGTAACGCCAGTGGTCAGTCAATAAACATGGCAAGTTTATTAATACTCATGGGTGGACCTGGAGCTATAAATGGTGTTCGATTACTATTATATCCTAGTTGACTTGGGTTCCACTTTTGGTTCCGCTACTAGCTTGAACCAAAAGGAAGGGTGGGCTTCTGAGTTCTCATTTGTAAAATGCAGGGGTTGGGAGAGCCCTCTGACTGTCACTCTTTTCTGTGCAAACCGTGGCAGAAATACCTACCAGCACGTACATAAACTTTGAGATTGACAATGGACTGGCTTTACAGCTGGCCAGCAGGCCACATTTAGAATAGCATTGGTCTAGGGAAAAGAAGATAAGACTAGAAGGCAGGGAAACCACTTTAGGCAAGTCCTTCTCTTGATTCTATTTCTCCTTCATACATTGGGAATGATCCCAAGAAATGAAGCCAGTAGGACCAGTGCAGTGTGCATCAGGCCACAGACCCTGTGACAGGTCCTCAGGAGGGAGCTCTCCTGGGTGGAGATGGTGTGGCACAATAAGGCCATAGGACTCATAAGGAGCTGGAAGAGGGACAAGATTAAGGTGACCTGCTCCTGGAAGAAGAGTCTTTCTGGTAGGATTTTCCCCAGGAGATATTCTCTCCATAGTCAGTGGAGTAAGACCAAATGTGACAGTCTAGATAAGGCCACAGACCCTGTAGCCTGAAGCCACCCATGTGGGAACACTAGGTCTAAAGCTAGAGATTGGAGCTCCTTAGAGGACTAGGAGGGCTAAGAGCTGTGCTTAAGAGACTGGAAGCCAAGACAGCAAAGCTACCTTAAGAAATGGGTGGGGAAAATCGCAAAAGGAGAACACAGGTTTGCATACCCCATATTAATTGTTATAGCACAGAAGAAATTAAATTCAGCTAAGACTCTTGCTGCATTCCAAGTGCAAAATTACAATAGACGAAAGCAGCTCATCACACACCATCCCACGCCCATCAATCCTTCTTCCTGCTCTTATCATAAAATCAGAACTCTTTACTATGACCCATTATAATCAGACATGTTTATTATAAAATCAGAACTCCTTACTATGACCCATTATAATCAGACATGTCCTTTCTTCAGTCTCTCCATTCTCCCCCTTGTCTTGGCCAAGATGTTACCTCCTCAGAGAGCTTTCTCTAACTCTCCAATGTAGTATTTCAGCCTTGTCACTTTCTTTCACATAATTGTCATCCAATAAATATCTAATGAATTAAAAATAATGGCTGCCATCAACAAATCATCAAACAAGTGCTGGCGAATATGTGGAGAAAAGGGGACTCTAGCACACTGTTGGTGGGAATGCAGACTGCTGCAGCAACTACGGAAAGCAATATGGTGTTTCCTCAAAAAATTAAAAATGGAACTGCCATTTGATCCAGTGATCCCACTTCTCAGAATATGTCCTAAGAAGCCTGAAACACCAATCAGAAAGAATATATGTACCCCTATGTTCATAGCAGCGCTATTTGCAATAGCTAAGATCTGGAAACAGCCCAAGTGTCCATCAGTAGATGAAGTGGATAAAAAAGTTGTGGTACATTTACACAATGGAATACTATGCAGCTGTAAGAAAGAAAAGAGCTCTTACCCTTTGAGACAACATGGAGGGACCCAAAGAGTGTTATGCTAAGCAAGATAAGCCAGTCATAAAAAGACAAGTATCACAGGATCTCACTTATTTATGGAATATAATGAACAAAATAAGCTGACAATCAAAATAGATCCAGAGATATACATGGAAGTAGGGAACAGACTGACAACCTCAAAGGGAAGGGTCGGGGGTGGGGGAGGAGATAAACCAAAGTGCTTACATGCATATATGCATAACCGATGGACAAGAACAATAGTGTTGGAAAGGTAGGAGGGGGGAGGAGGGGGGTGGGATCGGGGAGGAGGGGCTCAATGGAGGAAAAATGGGGGAACATCTGTAATACTTTCGACAATAAAGATTTGAAAAAAAACCACAAGATATTGCATAAACCCCTTTTAGAGGATCTAGAAAAAATTTTTAAATAAAAATATTTTTTCTCACCAAACGATTTAATCCAGGATGTAAGTGTTCATCACCAGTGGATGACTAATAAAAGTGAAAAGAGTAGAATGTCTTTTTTTTTTCCTTTATTGATTTGAGAGAGAGAGAGGAAGGGAGAGGGAGAGAGAGATAGAAACATCGATTGGCCGCCTCCTGCATGCCTCCGACTGAGGATTTGTCCCAGATCCTGGGCATATGCCTGACCAGGAATCAAACCAGCGACCTCTTGGTGCATGGGTCGACGCTCAACCACTGAGCCACACCAGCCAGGATGGAATGTCTTATACATGAGAAACAGAACATGAATAAAGGAAGAATCTAAGGTATTGCTGCAAGAATATGACCAAAAGTAGGAACATATGAGCACTGAAGAACCCAACCAATCAGTCGTGATTTTGGTACTTCAACACAAATTACTCTTGATCAAATGTTCTAAATCACCAATTGATTATAAGGATATTTATGTTATCCATTTGGCCTTTAGACAGACACTAGATTTTGCTGAGTAATACCAGGTAACTCATTCTTACATATTTTATTTTGTGACTGCCATCTTGGGACCATGAGGGTTTTTAGCTGAAGAGCGCATAAAAGGATGGTTCAACAGAAAGATGGAAGTAACCTGCATCCTTGATGATATCAATGAACCTCTGATTTAACCAGTCCTTGAGATTTCTTGTTACCTGGCATAATAAATTCTATTTCTATTTAAGTCATTTATAGGGCTTTCTAAAAAATTGGAAAGTAGCTGAAAACATCCTGGTGTATGTGTGGTGTGTGTGTGTGTGTGTGTGTGTGTGTGTGTGTGTGTATTTGGGATGTTGTTGAATAGGAAATAAAATGGTAGGGGAGACACTAACCTACTCCTTTGAAGGCAAGCTCTACAATAGTGTAATAATAATTTTGTTTTGTTATGCTTCTAGAATAATCTTTAACTAATGATGCCAGAAGCTGATAAAATCAGTGGAAAAAGAATCGTTGTCTATAAATGCATAAATGAGTAGGAATTCATGTGACACTTGAAATATTTCAGGAAATGACATTTTCCAATCATTAAAATTTAATGTGGAGGAGCCTGCAGCATTAGAATGAGACTAGTGAGTCTGTCCTTATTCTTCCTAAGCCCTAGCACACCTAATTCACAGGCACTTGCTATAGCAAAGGAGATGCTGGCTGGCTAAAATAACCTGGTTACATCATCTTGCTAAAATGGTCCAAGGGATAGATTTTGCTCAGAACTGAGTTCCGTAAAAAAATAAAATAAAATAAACAAACACCAACTTATTCTACAGTTTTAGGATTTGCTGACATTTTCTACCAGGCATGACTATGCTTTTAATGCCAAGTCCAGCTTTGAAATACCAAAGGCACTTTTCAAAAAGTACAGAGCTCAGTTACCAACATTTCCTTGCAAAAATCACTTGTTTTACTGATTAATAATGCACCCGAACTAGATATTTTCCTTGGAACAGTGAACAATGGTCTGGCTTCTTTTGAATGCACCACCATCTGGACACTCTCACACCACTGTATTAGTTTACTGCTACTCTAACAGAGAGTCCCGGGGCTCTTTCCCCACACCTCACTTCTTGCCCCTGCCTAAGACTGCTCAGCTACATGTACTTTTTTGTACAGCAAGACAATATCTGTGTATTAATGAAGTAAATTGAGCCTGTTTTGCTCTTCCTCTCGATCAGAGATTTTCAACCAATGTGCCACAAGAATTTTTAAAACATGCAATACCTGACTATTTAGTCAGGGACACTGACCTCTTTTCCCTTAGAATGTCAAATGAAAATATGACAACAGCCAACACAATAGCCATCCAGTGTGAATGAATCAAAGTTATACCTTTTTTTTTTTTATCAGAGCAGCAAAAAATATATTTTTTGGTGTGCCACAGAATTTTAGTAGTTACTTTATGTGTGCCGTGAGATGAAAAAGGTTGAAAATCGCTGCTCTAGATGCTCCCTCCTCAACAAAGCCAAAGTGTGCCTCCAAAGTGGCATAATGATGACCTTGTAAAAGGGTGAGGGCATCTGATCACTTCCCCTAATTCAGAGGTACTCTAAATAAGGTGCTCTTATATCTCAGAGACAACATTTTCACACATAATGTGCTCCTTAAGGTCCCAAGATTCCTGTGGCTTTACCCTCTGTTACTTTTACTGTAGTTGCACTTTTCTAGCTTTCTGTATGTTTCCCTTCTCTCTTCTGCTTCTGTCCCTACTATATCTCCCATATTCATTGACTTTCTTGCCAAATGGCTTGAATTTTATAGTCATCGCTAGTCAAAAGGAAGACTCATTTTGGTCCATTCATGACATCACTGGCGTCTGCTCACATTGAGTGTAGGTTGGAATCCTCTCCCTTTCTCAGTTATTTCCTCCGGTCCCTGCTACTCAAGGGCTACTTTTGCACGGCGGCATGCACGTTCTTTTTTTACATTCCCAGGACTGGCAAAGCTCTAGAGTTCCACTCTCTGAATAAAACCAATGTGCGATTAACATGTGTGGTAACAGCCCCACATGTTAAATTCATTAAGTACTTCTTTAAATTGTCCTAAATATGTTTTCACATATGTGTTACTTTTTATGTTGGCACATCTGATTCCTAATTTCCTGCTTTGAGGAGGAAGTTGTGCTCTGATAATTGAAGTCCTGTTGAAATATCACAGGAAAAAAAAATGTTTTTCAAGCTCCAAAATTACTGACTAAGCTACTCTTCCTTCAAAAAGCTATACAAAGAATAAAATAAATAAAATTAGTGTTCTTCATTTTTTACCCTTTGCCATTGCTCTTACATTTGGGCAGCTATCAAGCTGCCCAGAGAAGAGGCAAGAACTTTGGCCTAGCCCTGGCCAGTGTGGCTCAGTTGGTTGAGCATTGTCCCACGCACCCAAAGGTCACCGGTTCAGTTCCCAGTCAGGCCACATACCCAGGTTGTGGGTTCATCCCAGGTCAGAATCCGAACGGGAGGTGGCCAATCAGTGTTTCTCTGATGTATCTCGCTCTCTTCCCCCTCTCCCTTCTTCTTTCTCTAAAATCAAAATATATTTAAAAAAAGAAACGTGGTCCACACAAACATGCTATCTACCTACTATAATATCTTTTCCCTTGAATCTCTACACAAAGTGAATCATCCCCATGATCTATGATCTCATGGTACTTTGTTCTACTTTTGCTATTTCACTCAGAACATTTCAGTATAATTTATCTATGCTTTGTCCTTTTCTGATCTCTTTAAGGACATATACTACTTATTTGTTGAATCAGTGAATGGATGAATGATCTATGAGAACAATTTCATTGACTATATGAAAATATTCAGAGGAAAATACATTTTCATTAAGTGCAATATTTATTTTTATTTATTTTTTAATCCTCACCCGAGGACATTTTTGCATTTATCTTCAGATAGAGCAGGAGGAAGAGAGTGGGGAAGAGAGAGAGAAACATCGATGTGAGAGAGACACATCGACTGGTTGCCACCCACATGACCCCAACCAGGGCCGGGGACAAACTGCAACCCAGGTACGTGCCCTTAGCGGGAACCGAACCCGGGACTCTCTGGTCCGCAGGTCGACGCTCCAACCTCTGAGCCAGACTGGCCAGGGCTTAAGTGTAGTATTTAAATTGCCAAATTTATTGATTTTACATAAGTAGAACTAAATGAAAGAGCATGACCTTCTCCAATTGGCAAAGCTTTGTGATTCTTCCCTGGGTGGTTAACTAGTCTTCATGGCTGGAATGCTACTGGAGTGAATCTCGTTGGCTTTTCCAAAGGCTCATGTTTTCCTTAGTGCCTCGTCAAGGGTAAAATGCCTCACATGTTCTCTCCAGAGTCTGATGCCATCAATGTACAGATTGGGCCTTATGCTGGACAGAACTACAATTTGTACACTGTTGTCAAAGATAAATGATATGACTCTTCCTAAAAATTATTAAATTACTTTTTTTTTTTTAAAGAATCAATTTTGCCTGACCAGTGTGGCTCAGTGGTTGAGCATCGACCCATGCACCAAGAGGTTGCCGGTTCAATTCCCTGTCTGGGCACATGCCCAGATTGTGGGCCCAATGCCCAGTGTGGGGCATGCAGGAGGTGGCCAATCGATGTTCTCCCTCATCGATGTTTCCATCTCTCTCTGCTTCTCCCTTCCTCTCTGTCTAAAATCAATAAAGAAAAAAAATTTTTTTTTAATACTTAAGAAAAAGTAAATTATTTTCTCTCTATATATATATATTATTTGCCCCTATTTATTGAAGAAAAAAGAAAACAGTATCTGGACAAATAAGGGATAGATGACTACCTGGAGATATATTTGTACAATGGAATAAGAAACAGCATTTAAAATGGATTATCTAGACCCATGTGTATCAACATGGATCCTCAGAAAACATTTGGTTCAGTGATAAAAGCAAATTGCAGATGAATACACACTATGATACCATTAACACAAATCTTAACATGCAAACAAAACACACATACAACAATGCCAGGTGTTGCTTATGGACAGCTGTAATTACAATAAATATATAAAGACATGGGTGAGAAGGGTCCAAAACAACTTCAGAATAAGTTACTTCTGGGGAGAAAGGGAGAATAATTGATTAGAAAAAGGCACAGAGAAAGAAGAACTTCAGTTGTATTGGTAACATTTTATTTATTTAAGAAGGAAATATCTGAACCAAATATGGCTAGTTCACTGTTAACATTTTTAAAATCTAAGTGGTAAATACGTAGGTATTTGTAAAATCACTCCGAATTTTTTTTTTTTTTTTTGCATCTTAGATGTATTTCATAACTGTAACAATTTCCATTCATTTGAAAACTTTAGAAGAGGTTGTGCTGTGAAGAATATCCTTAGGAAGAAAACCTATTATTATTATTTATTAACAATTTAATAATTAAACTTACTACCTGTAACTAATATTGATGCAAAGCAAAAAAACACCTTAGGTTCGTTCTTATTTTCTCCTCTTATCCCAAAACATTTAGGAAACATAGACTCTATTAGCTAATCATGTAAAAAATCTTACTGTACAAAAATGATACTTCTTTGTTGAGTTGAGGAAGTGAAGCTAAAATTTCTGTCTCTATTTGTCTGGAATTACTGCTCTAATTTTTCCAGTGAGAAGACAATAACAAATCCCAGGCATTTATAAGCCACATGGAATTTGAACTCTAGGGGCAAATGCTTCCATAATGCTGTTAAATGCATACACAGAACTGGCAGTGAGACAATATCCAAGTTCTCTTCTCATCCCTAAATCATCCTCCTATCAGCTTTCTTTTCTGGTTGGTTCCATGCCCTCCAGAGCTATACACAAAGAAAGCACAGGAATATATGGCTAACCTACAAAGCAATACCACTCAGTGGCCACTTTCTCAGTGAGAGACGTGTCTGTGGCTACCACTCCCACCCAAGTGCCAAATCCTTGACTCCTGTGATATATGTACTATATATGCAGAATAAATTTTCAGTATTTTGTTAGGGATAATGAAACCTCAGCAAGCTCTAAACATAAAGCTGAATAATCATCAAAGCCTTTTACTTTTGCCTAAAAGTCTTATAAAAAAAAAAAAAGGAAGAAAGAAAGAAAAAGAAAGAAAGAAAGAAAGAAAGAAAGAAAGAAAGAAAGAAAGAAAGAAAGAAAGAAAGAAAGAAAGAGGCACTAGTTACTTAAAATGTGTTAGTGCCAGAGACCTATGTCAAAAGCAGCATAAATAAACCATTTTGTGATCATGTTAGATACCTGATGGGAAGGAAAGCTAGCAACACCCAAGTATTCTCAGAAGGGATTTCCAGCTGAGAAAAGCCTGTGGCTCCATGCAGTCTTCACAAACCATTCTTTGCTTGCCTCAAGGGAGAGAGGTCCCAGTGGATGAGAACTCAGCACTTGTAAGGTAGATTTGTTTTTCCTTAAAGAAATATTAGGGAAACATCTAAAAGTCTTTTTCACAATAAACAGTTCAAAGGCTGTTGAAAGTACATATTTACATACAGTGTTTCTGAACCTTGGCTACACATTAAAATCATCTAGGGAGCTTTTGAAAAGTAAGATGCTGAGGTGCCACCCAGAACAATTAAATCAGAATCTCTGGGAGGAGGAGCCCAGGCATATGTGATTCTGATGCACAGTGTCAGTTAATAATTACTGCCTAATGGCCAGGGATATGCTGGTAAACTGGCTCTCAGGGATGGGGGTGAGTTATCCTGGGAGCTCTGATTTATATAGCGTGTGCCTATTTCTTGGTGTAAATACTCCCACCATGGCCAAGTTCAAGCTACTGGTGTGAAGACACTGAATGCAGGATTGGAAAGAGATGTGCGTAAGTGGCCCTCATGAACTCCTAAGTGCTAGCGCCAACACCCCACCTTTAGGGGCCTTTGATGATGAAGTTATAGTAAGGGGTGAGAAAGCAATATATTGTTTGTTGGGCCTTTTTACATAATGCAAAACTTTCAGAATTCAAGCTTTCTCAGTTTAAAGAATATAAGGAGAAACTAGCATTAAATTAAACAATAATATAGCTACCATATCATCAGTTTTTTGCTTGTTCCACTCTATTTTCAAAGCCAAAATGTATTTATAAATACAATTATTTTTCCCACTTTACTAACAATTAGTATTTGAAATTAGCTCGTTTTTAATTTAAAATTTTATATTGACATATTAGTCTTACAACCAGAGTAAATTCAATCTTAGGTATACAGAAATAAACTATCAGTTTCAAATGTCTCTGGTGGCGAGACTTCTCATGTAAGACTTGAAAAGTTAGTGTTATGAGGGATTTATTAAACAGAAACAACTAAAATGTTATCCTTATGACATCTAGAAATAAAAGAATAGGAAACAATTTACTTGTGAAAGTCACTTTTTATAAATTTATTGATTGGTCCGGCCGGTGTGGCTCAGTGGTTGAGCCTCGACCCATGCACCAAGAGGCCACCGGTTCGATTCCCAGTCAGGGCACATGCCCAAGTTGTGGGCCAAATCCCCAGTGGAGGGCATGCTGGAGGCGGCCAATCGATGTTCTCTCTCATTGATGTTTCTATCTCTCTCTCCCTCTCCCTTCCTCTCTCTCTAAAATCAATAAAGAAAAAAAAATTTATTGATTGATTTAGAGAGAGAGAGAGAGAGAGAGAGAGAGAGAGAGAGAGAAACACTGCTTTGTTGTTCTAGTTATTTATGCATTCATTTGGTGGTTTCTTAAAAGTACCCTGGTCGGGGATAGAACCTGAAACTTTGGCTTATGGGGATGATGCTCTAACCAACTGAGCTAGCCTGCCAGGGCTTGAAAGTCCATTTTAAATAAACTGCATTTATAAAACATTATCCTGAGAATTATGATCCTATCTGAGCAATTGTATAACCACTTAACTATAACAGTGAAACTAAACCAGAGAATATTCAAAATCACTCTATAAAAGAGACCCCAAAAATGCTGTTTCTAGATCAATAGAAGACACCTGTTAAATAGCAATGCAACAATATGATACATTACCTAGAAATCAAATAAGATGAAAACTATTAATAAGATTCACATTATGTAGGGTACATTTAGAAAACCTATCTAAGAATTATAGTTATGGTTCTATTAAGTTTCCATTTGAGCTATTGTATAGTCAGTTAAACAATAAAACCAAAAGAGAAAAAATTTATTTTAGAAGACAAGAACATGTTTCTGAATTATTTTAATTAACTTATTTTATTTTATTTTTTTTAGGAAGAGAGAGAGAGAGAAACACATGTGAGAGAGACACATCGATTGGTTGCCACCCACACAACCCCAACCGCAACCCATGCCCTTGGCCAGAATCAAACCTGGACTCTTTGGTCCACAGGCTGACACTCTAACCACTGAGCCAAGCCTGCCAGGGCTTAATGAACTTATTAACAAAAATACTGTTATTATACTATTTACAAATAAAATAAAATTGAAGCAATTTCCAACTTTCACATCTTAAAAATCTACTGTTGTAAAACATTATCCTAAAAGTGTATAATCCTATCAAGCTTTCATTTGAGCCATTGTATAATCACTTAGTAGCAATAAAATTAAAAGCAAAAAAAATCTAATTTAGTGTAGTAGAGAGGGGGAAAAAATAACCTGTTGTGGTGTTGGATCTTCAGAAATGGGAGTCATTGAAAGGAGAGATCAACTGGGGAGGCGATAAACTTTGTTTTTAGGCTGTGTGGACAGAGACAGGAGTCTAGCCTTGAGGTACAGATACTTTTTGTTGCCAGTGGAGGATGTGCTGGGTCAGGAAGTGCCCCTGGGGAAGGTGGGGAGGATTCCTGGAGAGCTTCAGCCTCACTTTCCAGAATAATGGAAGACTTCTCAGAGATTGTCCTCTGCTTCTTCTGCAACATCTGACCCCTGACAGGAGAATGCAAGAGGAACTGCCTGGGTCGGAGGCTCCCAGTTCATGTGGGAAGTTGAACCAAAAAAAGATTCTGAGTGACAGTCAATGTGAGGAACACCAGGACAAGCTCTGTCTTGCTCCTGTAGAGAGGATCCATGTCAAGATGAAGTTGACCTGAGGGAGGGATTCTTTTTCTGGGATCCTTACTCCGTGGAAGTGGCATCTGCTCTATATAGGACTCTGGACCCTGGATCTCAATGACATCACAATAGGATATTCCCTCTTTCCCTAGTGATCCTCTTGGGCCTCTGTCAAATATCCCTTTTGGAATGTCAGGAACATGAGGATCTTTTTCCAAATGTCCCAATGCATGTATTTTCTTTCCTTAAATTATCAAAGTTTCTCTCAGCTAACAGCACTCTCAACCCATTATCTTGAGCCTTTCTTTCATGGGGAATGAATTAGCTTTGATAGTAACCAGCAGTTTGTTTGAATTTTTCTGAAAGATAGGTTTCTATTATAGGTGGCTGTTCAGTTCTTCACATGCACGGCTAATCTTCATATCTGCTGTGGACAGGTTTCTCCTCTGTCCTTACAGGGTAAATTCTCTCCAAATCGGTTATTAGGTGAAAATTTATTTTTTTAATGCAATTCAGAAAGAAGTTGAAGTTTCTGCCAGAACTTTGACCTCTCCCTTCATGTGTAACTGTAATGACACTCATTTTGCGACTTGTGTTATGATCTACTGGTGTATCAATTATCTTCTTCAGTTAATTCAGTGGACATTTGGTTTCTTTTTTCTTTGAGAGGTTTTAAATATTTAAATCAGCTGTATCAATCCATTTCTTCAAAACTCCTTTTCTTTGTTTTCTAGGAGAGGGCCCTTTTCTAACCAATTCCCAGTTCCCACCGTCCTTGTTGTCTTCTCCAAGAATGGCAGCCTGATCTCTTATCTTTAGCAATGCTCACCTGAGGCTTGCTCTGACTTTTCTTTATCATTTAGAACTTGTTCTATGTGCCTTTAGCATTTCCTAACTTTTTTTTCCCCTCTGTTGGATTTGTTTGATCACTCTTTTGCTGTACCGTTTCTTGTGAGCACAGCTTTACGCTCCCCTGAAAATCAGAATTCTCATTCAAAGCATTGTTTAGTGCTTCTAAACAGTAACAACAAGAAGTTGGTTTTCTTTCTTGTCATGTATTTTGAAGACTGTTTGCAGCTACTTGAAATTTTTTGTATTTTGATGCATCTTCTAAAGACTGAATCTTTCTTAGCATGTCAGTCATCAGCTGAACTTGTTTTAATGTTTAGCTTTCTCTGTTTTTAGTTCTTTCCTCAAACTCTTTATTTTAAACCCATGAAAAGAGTTGGAAGTTTCCAGCTCTTTATTCATGACCTCCAGTTTTTATCTGATCATTTGTTTTCAAATGTGGCACCCATTTAAGTTGGTTCAAGCCTCTAAATTCTTTTTTTTTTTCCTTTTCCTGAATTGTATCCTTTATTTTGCTATAAAGGATATTACTGGGACAATTGAAATTTAATGGTGTCCCAGGATTAGGTAGTATTATCAATGTTAATTTCCTGATCTTAATGGTTGTATTGCAAGTATGTAGGAGAATATCCTATATACACCCCCTTAAGTACCTGGGGGTGATGGGACATCAGGTTGGCAATTTACTCTCAAATGGTTCAAGATAAAATGTTATCTGTACTGTACTTGCAACTTTTCTGTATGTTTTAGGTTCACAGAAAAATTGAGCAGAAGGTATAGAAAGTTCCTATATACCCCCTGTTTTCTCATATTCACAACTTTCTCCCATTATCCACCTCCCCCACCAAGGTGGTACGTTAGTTATAATTGATGAATCTATATTGACACATCATTATCACCCAGAGTCCACTCTTGGTGTTATACATTCTGTGGGTTTGGACAAATGTATAATGACATATATCCACCATTGTAGTACCAGACAGAATAGTTTCACAGCATTAAAAATTCTCTGTGCTTGCCCTGGCCGGTTTGGCTCAGCAGTTAGAGCGTCGGCCTGCGGTCCAGAGAGACCCGGGTTCGGTTCCCGCTAAGGGCATGTACCTCGGTTGCAGTTGTCCCCGGCCCTGGTTGGTCGTGCGGGTGGCAGCCACTCGATGTGTCCCTTTCACGTCGATGTTTCTCTCTCTCTCTCTTCCTCTCTCTCCCTCCCACTCTATCTGAACAAAAAATGAAAAACTGTCCTCGGGTGAGGGTAAAAAAAAAAAAAAAAATCCTCTGTGTTCCACTTATTCATCCCTTCCCCTCCCCACCCCTGGCAACCACAATCTTTCTATTGAATCCATAGTCTGCTTTTTCCAGAATGTCATGTGGTTGGAATCATACAGCAGGTGGCCTTTTCAAAATTCTTTTTGGCCCTAGCTGATTTGGCTCAGCAGTAAGAGCATCGGCCCTCAGATCAAAGGGTCACCGGTTTGATTTCTGGTCAAGGGCACGTACCAGGGTTGCAGGTTCAATCCCCGGCCCTGGTCAGGGTCATACGGGAGGCAACCAGTCGATGTATCTCTCTCACATCGATGTTTCTCTCTTTCTCCTCCCTCCTTTCCACTCTCTCTAAAAATCAATCGAAAAAATATCCTCGAGTGAGGATGAACAACAACAACAAAATTTGTACATAAAGTGGACTTTTAATAATTAAAAATATGACTATGGCCCTGGCTGGTTTGGCTCAGCGGTTAGAACGTTGGCCCATGGACCAGAGAGGCCCGGGTTTGGTTCCCGCTAAGGGCATGTACCTCGGTTGCAGTTTGTCCCCAGCCCTGGTTGGGGTCCTGTGGGTGGCGACCAGTCGGTGTGTCTCTCTCACATCGATGTTTCTCTATCTCTCTTCACCCCTCTCTCCTTCCCAGTCTATCTGAAGATAAATGCAAAAAATGTACTTAGGTGAGGATTAAATAAATAAATAAATAAATAAATAAATAAATAAATAAATAAAAATATGACTATGAATATAATTACCTCATTTCCCCAACGATCTATGAGGAGCTGATCCTGGTTTGTTGTCCGTTGTCCATGCTGCCACCACCTGGCACAGTGTCTCAGGGACAGGTGTGACACAGAGCATCACAGCCATCACTTTGAACCCTTCAGGTTGCCAGGGCTCTCTATGATGCCTACCTCAGACTGCAGAGAACCCTAGTGAACATTCAGCCCAGAACCAAACCAACAGCTGGCAACATAGGCAGACCTCAATGGAAGTGGGGAAGGGGAGCCAGTAAGACCCTGGTCAATGGCTCTCCCTTTCTTCTATTTTTTTTTATTCATTCTTTTCAGCAAGAGAGAGAAGAAGGAAGAGAGGGAGAGAGAGGGGGGGGGAGAGAGAGAGAAAGAGAGAGAGATTTGTTGTTCCATTTATGCATTCATTGGTTGCTTCTTTATGTGCCCTGATGGGAGACTGAACCCAGAACCTTGGCGTATCAGGACAACACTGACCAACTGAGCTACTGGGACAGGGCTTGGCTCTCCCTTCCTTGAGTAAACAGTTTGCTCTGAGGCCTTATCCTGCCCACAAAGGTTACCAAAAAATTCCCTAGTCTCAGCTCCTCTCCTTGGTTTGTGTCTGGCTGGCCTTTGAACGTGAGGAGGAGTGTTGAAAGGGTTATAGAGGGCCCCACAAAGGGTTTCAACTTTACAGATTTTACCTATAAAATCTAAGGAAGGAGGAAGTGGTATTTTCAAAGTCTTCACATTTCAAAAATGTGCAGTCCAACTGTGAGCAAAGAAAGCATGACTTTCAAACTATTACTGCACATAGAAGTGAAATGTTTGATGACACAGAAGCCCCTCAGGGTGCTGTTATTCAGAATGAGAATCTTAAGAGATGTTGGGTGCTGGATGGAGCTGTCCTCACAATGGCAGGAGTATTGGGGCCATGTGAGCATCTCCTTAACGTAGAGCCTGGTACTTGAGCCATGGGAAATCCAGGCCTTGTCCAGCTCAAAGAGCAGCTGTCTTGTTGACGATAAAACTTGGGTCAGCTGGGGATTGGCTGTCTTTATCTGGGCAGGGATGAGTAGGTCTGCTGTCCTCAGTTGGCCTTGCTCATGTGTCTCAAGGTTACCTGGAGATTGGCTGATCTGGGCTGATTTGAGTAGCTACTGATTTTGGCTAGATTTACTCATGTGTCTTGGAGTCAGCTGATGTGGGTTGGGCTGGGCTAGACTAACTCGATGTACTTGGGGTAGCTGGGAATCAGCTGATGTAGAGTGCATTGGAGCTATGCATTGGGCTCTGCCCTGTCTCTCACCATCCTTCTAAAAGAGCAGGAGAGCCCAGTCATGTCTTCCCTTGGCAAAGGCAGAGTCACAAGGGAGCCTTTGCATGTTATAGTTTCCCTTAGCTGCGAGGTATCAACAACTGTTTTGATGGCCATTTTCTTTTCTTTCCATAAAGTCCTCATCCTCAGGAAGACTAAAGGCTGTTTGGACCTGGGAAATAGAGTCAGAGCAATGGGATGCCCATTTCTTGTTTCGTTGCTATGAAACAAGCTCCAGAACCACGCCATCTTTGCCAGGATCCGTCCTGCAAAATGCATACCCTGTTCTCTCCCCCTTGCCCCATATGACTCCATTCTGAAACAAAATATTGGATTTGATTAGCAGAATCTACATCACATGTTTTCACCCTACCAAGAAGGAAAGCTGGAAAAAGGAAATGGTTCTACATTAAGAAGGTAGGATTTCCAGTGTGAGGAATTGTGTTTATGGGGAGAAAATGTTCAGATTTGAGGCAGCCATGAATGGCAGATACTCACTACAGGATACTTTTATCCTGTGACCTGGCTTCTCAGACATCTCTTCATCTATAGACTAAGCATAAGGAAAATATTTACCCTTTGAGGTGGCTTGTGGAAGAACCTTGTCTAATAAGGACAGAGAGGCAAATTGAATCCTCTCTCAGGGCATCTGAGAGGCATATAAAGAGGTCAGCAGACAGAGAAAAGTGGGGTCACAAGAATGGAAAGAGACAAGAGCAGGAAACAGAAAGCCATAACTACCAGATTCAGAGATGATTCTTGCAAAAGCCACTGAGGTGTCACTAGATTTACCACAATGTCTGGACTGACATTCTAGTTTTGTATGGAGCCTGACATAGAACTCACATGGCAAGAGAGGGCCTGAACATACCTCTGCTCTTGCAATCCGAAACATGAAACCTGCTGCACCCACCAAAAGTACAGCAAACTCTGAGTGTCCAGTGGTTGACCACCAGATTTGAGCTCCTAAAGGGACCAATGTTTAATCAATGTGTGTATCATCGCAAAGCACAGTACTTTCAGAAAGCTCTCAGGAGATGTCTGCTGAAAATGGAAATGAGGGTATGAGCAGTAAGAGCTATGGGATTCAGAACAGAACATTCACTGTTACTACCCCAGTGTGCTAGGTGTTCTGGGTTTGCCCCCTCATCACAAATTCATTATCTGCCCTTCTCTGCCTTGCTCTGAGGAGGATGACCTACATTCCCTTGTCCTGTGGCTTTCCACTGGGGATGGCCAAAGAGAAGCATTGCTCCTGAGAATGGATGGGAGGGAGACATATGGGAGTTTATTCCCTGCCTCCCAGTGTGTTCTGGCAAGGGCTGTGTTACCACTCTGTGGCCACAGCTACTGCCGGATAGTCTCTCTCCCACTGTTTAGCTCCCACTGGTGACGCTGCTCACTTCCCTTGCCTCTTCAGGCCTATGTTAATTCACCAGCCTGTGTTGTGTCCCTTAACCCTGCCCCCACCTCTGAAAATAGTCCCTTTTAAAACTCTTCAGTTAAACCTATTGAGTGTGCCATTTATTTCCAGACAGCACTCTCACTGATACATTATTTCATATTCTAGAAAGGAGGAGATAGTATTGTCCTTGTCCTCAAGTAGTTGTTACCAGTTGGAAACAGGTCAAGTTCACAGAGTTTGAAACAATGTCCAAAACAGTCTTTTACTTCTAGCATTGAAGATACAAGAGGAACCCCTCTGTTTTCTTCTATCAGTTCTACTCCCCAAATTCTCTCACTGGGATCAGACCTCAACCTCTCCCTCCCTCACTCCCTTAATCAGGGAAGCCTCCTCCCCTGTAGCTACAGAGTTTCTTTGTTTATTTTTTAATCTCCCCTTTTCCTGGCTCCTGGGACCCATTGCTTCTCCTGCCAGTTGTCAGTCTTTTGACCTAGTCAAGCTCTTTGCCAGATGGTGTTGGGGTTTCCAACCCTGGAGGCTCAAGGTGGAAAGAGAAAAAAGAGGCCTTCTTAGTGTCTGCCCTCACGTTGTGGTATCTGTAAAATAGCAGGTGGCTCATGAATCAGGTTAACCATCCTGTAGGAGTTTCCTGCACTTGCTGGAAGGTTTGCTAAAAGGCCAGACATCTTCCATTAGGCGAGCCTGACATCTCTGACTCTGGAAGAGAAAGGGAGAAGGTGAAGAGCGGACTTCCATTCTACTACTTTAGAAACGACTTCTTTGAGGAAACAAAACTTGAGCTTCACTTTAAAGGAGAAATAAGATTTTAAAATGGCTAAGAAGGACTAGGGCACATAAGAAAGTGGAGAAGGATGGGAGCAAAGAAGCTGGGAACATGGAAGTTGGGAAGAAATGATGACACCACTTTGCTGATTGATAGCAGCGAGTAGAGGGAGGTGGGCTGGGAGGGTTGAATAAGGAACCAATTCTGAAGCCTGCAGTGCCAGGATAAAGGTTTGTAAGAAGCCTTTGAAAGTTCTTAGTGCAACAGTGTTTCAGAATTCACATAGAAAAGGAATTGGAGGGGTAGAGACAAGATAACAAGTTAGAAAATGAATGCAGTTATCCAGATGCAGGACTGTGAAGATTTGTGCCAGGAAAGAGCTTCTTGAAAACATTGATTACTAAGGAAGAAACTACACTGTGGTTTAGGGTAAATGTGGTAGAAAAGGGAGAGTAGAAGACAAGGATGACCTCAAAGTTTTGAGACTCAGACTGGGAGAATGGTAGTGCATAGCCATATAGAGAGAAACTTCTTAGAGAGAGTTAGTTAAAGGTTAGTTAGGTGTTAGGTATACTGCATTTAAGTGGTTACTATGCCTCCTAGTGGAGGTGGAAATGGAGGGGGCTGGAGACATGAACTGGAAAAGTGATCATTAGAAGTCATATAAGTAAGCAGAACCTCTGAGAAAGACTTCGTATTAAATCAGGGGGTCCAGGGCTAAGCCTTAGGACATGCCCACTGTTAGAGAGCTAGAGGAGGGAATAGAGAAAGTAAAATAAAGGGTTCAGATACAACAACCTGAGAAATGCGCAAAGAAAAAGGTGGAGAAATGAGACAGCATAAGAATGCCAAAGGGTGTTTCCAACAAGAACATGCTCTACATTTGAATTTTAATACATACACCCAGCCTTTCCAAAATTATCCTTCAAGATTTTAAAAATAAAATTAACAAAGTAATTGGTAAACAGTGTGGAAAATTTGTGTTAAATTAGGACTTCCTGTCAAAAATACTTTCCTAGAAATTTGATCTACTTTATCGGATATTGATATAATCCTGAAGCCATTGGGAGGAATGTCAGTTAAGATGTCTTTGGATGCAGTAAATAGAAAACCCAGTTCAAATTAGCTTAAACAATATAACTGGAAGTTTGTCAGCTCACTTTAGGGTTGGTTCAATCTGAGGAAAAAAAAACAACACCATTTTCTCTCAATTCTCTTGATTGTACCTTCCTCCAAAGCCAGCAATAATCCTTAGCCAGGTTTCTCTAAAGCTACATGCTTCCATGCTACATCCTTCTCTGGGGAGAGGGTGCATCTCCCAAACCACACTATTTTTGTCATGCCGGAACCAACCGCTGGGGCCAGGAAAGGCCATGAACTTAGATGCTCATCATTACCATTCACTACCACCACATGCTGAAATTACCCGGATTGACCCTAAATCAGTCAGGGTGCCCTCTAAATGTGGGGTGTGTGGTCAATCTCATTCAACCGCCAGGCTGGTTCACAATGGGAGAAGGCTTAAATGAACTTTGGGAAGATAACGAGATTTCCACAGGTGTATTCTGAATGTCTCCACTAGGATGTGATGGGGCAAGTCAAAATATTAATGGCTTGAAAATGGTAGAAGTTCTCTCTTTTGCCTAAAAGTCTGGAACTTTGCTATGGGATTGGTACAGCAGCCAGCTCTGCTCCCAAACGTCCTTGGGACCCAGGATCTCCTTCTAACTCACCACCCTGGTGACATTCCTAGGGTGCAGCCCTAATTCTTATTATCCAAGGGGAGGATCTCTACTTCAGGCAGCATGACGGAGGAAGTGACAAAGAAAAAGAGACAAAGGGGCACATTTGAAAGAAGATTCCTAGAAGCTGTCACACATGCTTACTTACCTTTATCACATGACCATACCTACCTGCCAAATAAGCTAGAAAATGAACTTTATTCTGGGTGGCCATTTTCCTGGCTAACCATTCCATTACTGTGGAATGAAGGAAAAATAAATATTGGGGAATAAGAGTTCTCTTCTATTTTGGAGAAATGAAATCTGTTAGAGTTGATTGAATGATCTCAGGCTAGGTGACTAATTAGCTTATTACTTGGGAAACAGTTTTCCATTTGTAATGTGGCAAACAGGACAGGGGTGAAATAGTTAAAAAAAAAAAAAAAAGCAATAAACTATGCATTAAAAGAACTGTGTTTACATCCCATTTCTGCCACATAATATTTGGGCATCTTTAACAGGTTGCCAAAACCCCAATAAAATATAATAAAAATTTAAATAAATAAATAAACCTCTATAAGCCTGTGGTCTTACTTGTAAAATGGAAATAATCTCATTTACTCCACAAAGCTGGGAAAAGATTAATTGAGATAATAGTTGTTAAGTGCTTTGTAAGCAATAACGCTCACACAAGTAAAAGTTACTGTTATCGCCCGGCTGCTGTGGCTCAGTGGTTGAGTGTTGACCCATGCACCAAGAGGTCACCAGTACAATTTCCAGTCGGGGCACATGCCCATATTGTGGGCCTAATCCCCAGTGGGGGGCATGCAGGAGGTGGCCAATCAATGTCCTCTCTCATCCATGTTTCTCTCTCTCTCTTTCCCTCTCCTTCCTCTCTCTCTAAAAATTAATAATGAAAAAAAAATTTTTAAGTTACTGTTATTAGTTATAACAAAGCTTACAATAACAGTTAATATTTTAAAAACAAATTATTGAGCAAAAATGAGATTTGAGACTTTCATTCGCTTTTTTTTTTTTATCCTCACCCGAGGACATTTTTTCATTTTTTGTTGAGATAGAGTGGGAGGGAGAGAGAGGAAGAGAGAGAGAGAGAAACATCAACGTGAAAGGGACACATCAAGTGGCTGCCACCCGCACGACCAACCAGGGCCGGGGACAAACTACATGCCCTTAGCGGGAACCGAACCCGGGTCTCTCTGGACAGCAGGCCGACGCTCCAACCGCTGAGCCAAACCGGCCAGGGCTTCATTCGCTTTTTAAGATCACTTTTTTTTTTTTTAAACACAGTAAGTGATTTTTGTGGTTAGTTGAATTGTTTAAAAAATTGTTACTATGTTTTTCCCTGTTGGTCAGGTTTCATTTATCAAATTGTCAGATGTATATTCAGAAAGCAGTTGAGAAAATATTTGCACTGTGTCATAAACCCATAAACACAAAGTCAGCAATTGCTCATAAAATCCCAATTATAAAACTTATGGCATTATTTCAACAGTAAAATCAAATGTTCAAAATCACAATAAATTATATAATGGAGTCCAAATTTCATATATACTCTTTTGCATAAAGAATGGAATAAGGCCCTGGCCAGTTTCGTTCAGCAGTTAAGAGCATCAGCCTGTGGACCAAAGAGTTGTGGGATCTATTCTAGTCAAGGGCATGTACCCCGGTTGCAGTTCGATCCCCGGACCTGGCCCGGGTAGGGGTACGGTGGGAGGTGGCCGGTTGATGAGTCTCTCTCACATTGATGTTTCTCTCTCTTTCTCTTTCTCTCTCCTTCCCTCCCATTCTATCTGAAAATCAGTGGAAAAATATCCTTGGGTGAGGATTAAAACAAAACAAAACAAAAAAAGAATGGAATAAGTTAAAAAGAAAATATCTCATCTGCTCTGTGTTGTTTCTTCGTGTTTTGTATGGGAATTCAATATCAACAGCTGCTAACATTAAAAATGTTTTAAAGTGAAAAACAGACTTTCTTACAAAAACACACAAAGGGGTTGAATCTGTGCCTGATGACGCCCCTGGATTCAGCTGCCAATTTCTAGGAAACACGGAGGGCACAGAAACGGGCTGAACTGGATCGTGAGCGCAGTCGGCAGAATCTGGACTGTAAGATATTCTGTGTGTCAACCAGACGGAGTTCTACAACAGATAAAGTATAAGAAAAAGAAAGGATGGGGGAGAACCCAGACTCAAAGAGATTTAAAAGACATAACAAGGTTTTCTTTTTTTTTTTTAAACGGGCAAGAGTAAACTATAGTGTAAAGCAGTGATTTTCAACCTTTTTCATCTCATAAATTACTGAAATTCTGAGGCACACCAAAGAATATATTTTTTGCCCATCTGACAAAACAATAGGTATAATGTTGATTCATTCACATCAGGCAGTTATTGTTGTGTTGGCTGTTGTCATTTTGTTGTTAATCCTCACCTGAGGATATTTTTCCCATTGAATTTTTGTTTTAGATAGAGTGGAAGAGAGGGAGAGAGAGAGAGGGAGAGAAACATTGATGTGAGAGAGACACATCGATTGGTTACCTCCTGAATGACCGCAACTGGGACAGGTATCGAACCTGCAACCCAGGTATGTGCCCTTGACCAGAATCGAACTCCAGAGCCTTCAGTCTGCGGGCTGACGCTCTAACTGCTGAGCCAAACTGGCCGGGCCTGTTGTCATTTTTTAATTTGACAATCTAAGGGAAAAGGGTCAGTGCTCCTGACTAAATAGTCAGGTATTGCATGTTTTAAAAATTCTTGCGGCACACCCATTAAAAATTGCTGGTCTAAACATTTGCCTTTGCACCTTACACATCTGGGGAGGCAGTTAGAATCATAATTAATTAAAATCACAGGCTTTGGGGTTAGGCAGTGATACCCCATTCTACTTATTTCCTTCTATTCTTAAAGCAGGAAATTGTAATACCACAACACACTATGACGTCATGTTAGAAAAAGAACCAGAGATTGTCAGTTGAGTTAGCATGTGAACCAGAGACTCTGCCACAGTGACTGTATTTCCATAGTGTCCCACTTTTCTATTTATTTCAGTTTGCCATTTTGACAGAAAAAGTGATCTCATGAGTACAGCCTTGAACTAAAATTAGGGTACTATTTTTTCATTTCCAGTACAACCTCTGATAAGCCCTATTACCACAGGAAAATTATTTAACTTAAATGCACTTATTTCTTCATTCTATAGCAATGGCAAAATTCTGGTCTTCAAGGAAGCAGATAAGACGATAAAAATAGCATAATGGGCTATTTTTACGGCAGCATATTAAGGAAGCAGCAGGGTGTGGAGGAAAGTGCAGTGGGCTGAAGGAACATTTGGATTCTAGTTCGGATATGTCACTAGATGACTGGATACAGATTACTTAACCTCTATGGGTGAGAATCTAGCTGCTAAATAATCTCAAGGATCCTTTCCAACTTTAAAAAATGTCTAAGATTCTAATCATTACTCTGCGGATGACTATTGTGCATGTCTCAAACTTTTCTGTAAATTGTTTATTTTATTGCCTCATGCTGGGGTCTTTGAGGAGACCAATAACTATCACCCCTCTTCCCTGCCCTAATTCTGAACCAACTGAAATATAATATAGAGTATAAGGAGTAGGGGCTGGGAAAAGACAAAATATCACCTTTATTAATAATAAAGACTAGAGTGAAAAATATGGCATACACCTGTGAGCAAGTGGACTTCTTAAAAGTGAACCCCACACTTAAAGACAGTCTTACCCAACCAGGCTCCAGACATTGGACTATCCCAGACTGCCCTACATGGAATCAGTTATAAGTAAAATTTTTGGAATGAAAGAACAAAGGAAAGTGTGGGCTCCCCAGAGAAAAAATATCCTTTTAATATCTTTTTATTGATTTTTTTTTCTTTTTTTAGAGAGAGAGGAAGAGAGAAGGAGAGATAGAAACATCGATGTGAGAGAGAAACATCGATCGGCTGCCTCCTGCATGCCCCCTATTGGGGATGGAGCCTGCAACCTGGGCATGTGCCCTGACTGGGAATGGAACCAGGACCTCTCAGTCTATGGGATGACTCTCAGTCCACTGAGGCACACCGGCCAGGCTCTTTTAAAACATGTTTTTATTGATTTTTTAGAGAGAGAGGAAGGGAGAGATAGATAGAAACATCGATGTGAGAAACATCAATTGGCTGCCTCCAACATGCCCCCTACTAGTGATCAAGCCTGCAACCCGGGCATGTGCCCTGACCGGGAATCCAACTGGGACCTCTCAGTCCATGGGACGTTGCTCAGTCTACTGAGCCACATTGGCTGGGCTAATTTAATTTAATTTATGTTAAACTTAAATTTTCACATGTGGCTCGTGGCTACCATATTGAACAGTGCAGTTATAGATTAGACTAAAAAGACATACCAGTCAATGCCCTGGCTGGGTGGCTCAGTTGGTTAGACTGACATCCTGCACACCAGAAGGTTGTGGGTTCGATTCCCAGTCAGGACACATGCCTAGGTTGCAGGTTCTATCCCCAGTCAAGGTGCATATGAGAGGCAACCGATCAATGTCTCTCTCTCTCTCTCTCTCTCTCTCTCTCTCTCTCTCTCTCTCCTTCTCTCTCCCCCTCTCTGTCTCTGTCTCTCTCCCCCTCCTCTCTCTCTGAAATCAATAATTAAAAAAAATGACATATCAGCCAAATTCTAAATAAGGTGTAGACCTTATTTAGATCCCGAGTCAAACAAAATAATTGTAAAACATTTTATGAGACAATTGGGGAAATGAACACTAATTGGATATTTATTAAATTTTAAAAGTATGATAATAGTTTTATAGTTATGCTTTTAAAAGAGATTTTGCCTTTTAGAGATAATTAAGGATGAAAAGTATATAATATCTGGAATTGGTTTTATAATATTTCTTTTGGGGGAAGGAGGGACACTGAATGGAGTGTAGTGAATGAACATCATTGACCATGAATGGGATCGTTGTGGAAGCTGGGTAACAGATACATAAGGATATTCCCTTCTTCTCTCAACTTTAGAATATGATTGAAATTTTCAATAATTAAGAGTTTTTAAAAGGTATTTGTGTGTACTATTTCCATGTATTATCTCATTTAACCATCATAACTGTCTTGTGAGGTAATGACTCTGTTTTACAGATGAAGAATTTGAGGCTCAGAGAGATTAAATCACACAGCTAGTTAGAGGCCTGGACTCAAACTCAAGCAGTATACTTTAAAATCCCGTTTTATTCTATCACCCCCATACTCTGTATGAAAAACTGCATAATCTTTATGGGTTGTTTAATGAACAATAAAAGCAAGAAGGATCAGCGAAACAGATTAAACACCATTACTCTCATTCAGAACGATGAATTTTTAGCATGTTCTTCTCTAATTAGGGAAGAGATTAATACCAACTACCAGATGCTATGAGTTTATTAGTGAGCACAGAGAGACGCAAGCTACTAAACAGGATTGATTTTTAAGTTCCAGATGTGAAAAAGAGGATCTATTAACTTTTTTCTACATACCATCGAAGACGATAATAAAAGCAATTTAAGACATTAAATACATTAACTGAAACTGTTCTTCTCAGGACTCAAAGGTTATATTATGCTTCTTTTCCTTCAAAATATCGTCAATATGTGCTGAGAAAAACAAAATTTCTCAGGGTACTATCTGAAATGGGGACAAGTACTTAACTCATATTTGGATTTTGTTAATACATCTATCATCATATTAAATGATTTTTGTCTTTGATCCCTCATGACTTTCTAAAAGGCCATGTGCCTATTGGCATATGATAGTAGGTTTACATACATAAAATTTTTACAGCAGGGGCACAGCTCAGTCAATGCTTTAAGCCAATATTTTCATTCCTTGACAATTATAATACAGTGAAGTATCTTTCCTAAGCTAATAAATCAACCACTTCATATCTAGTAGGAACTACAAAAAGAGGTATTAATATATGAATTATTACTCTTCGTATCTAGATGCTTCACTACATATAGATAGATCTTATGATAGTAGTCATTCACTAATGAATGAATAATTACATGTAGCTTCATCCCCTCTAAAAAGATATGCACAGCTTTGACTAGTGCTGTCAAAATGTCCTAAAGGGGACAAAACACCATGGGCTAATAGTGATGAGTTTAAACATTCAGAAAAATAGAGTAATGAAGTCAATCTTTTTTTTTTAACTTATCTTTATTGTTGAATGTATTACAGAAAACTCCCCATTTTTCCCCCCATTGAACTCCTCCTCCCCAATCCCACCCCCCTCCTGCCTTCCCCACACTATTGTCTGTGTCCATTGGTTATGCATATATGCATAAAATTTCTTTGATTTATCTCTTCCCTCCCTCCCTCCCCACTTCCCTTTGAGGTTTATCAGTCTAACAACAAATTTGTATTTCTTAATTCCTTCATCTTTTTCACCCGTCCTCCCAGTCCCCTCCCATCTGGCAAGCAACAAAATTTCTTTGTATCTATGAGTCTGTTTCTGTTCTGCTTGCTCATTTTGTTTGTAGATTCAATTGTTGATAGGTATGTATTAATTGCCATTTTATTGTTCATATTTTTGTTCTTCTCCTTCAAGAAGACCCTTCAACATTTCATATAATACTGGTTTGGTGGTGATGAACTCCTTTAGCTTTTTCTTGTCTGGGAAACTCTTTATATGGCCGTCAATTCTAAATGATAGCTTTGCAAGATAGAGTAAACTTGGTTGTAGGTCATTGCTTTTCATCACTTCAAATATCTCTTGCCACTTCTTTCTGGTCTGAAAAGTTTCTTTTGAGAAATCAGCTGACAGTCATATGGGAGCTCCTTTGTAGGTAACTAACTGCTGCTTTTAAGATTCTCTCTTTGTCTTTAACCTTTGTCATGTTGATGATGATGTGTCTTGGTGTGGACCTCTTTGGGTTCATCTTGTTTGGGACTCTCTGTGCTTCCTGGACTTGTATGTCTGTTTCCTTCACCAAGTTAGGGAAGTTTTCTGTCATTATTTTTTCAAATTTCATTTGAAAAACCTTAGGTTTTCAATTTCTTGCTCTCTCTCTTCTCCTTCTGGCACCCCCATGATGCAAATGTTGGGACGCTTGAAGTTGTCACAGAGGCTCCTTAAACTATCCTCATTTTTTTGGATTCTTTTTTCTTTTTGCTGTTCTGATTGGGTGTTTTTTGCTTCCTTATATTCCAAATTGATGGTTTGCTTCTTGGCTTTACCTACTCTGCTATTGATTCTCTATAAATTATTCTTTATTTCAGTTAGTGCAGCCTTCATTTCTGACTGGTCCTTTTTTATGTTGATGGTCTCACTAAGTTCCTTGGAGTTCTCACTAAGTTCCTTGAGCATTCTTATAACCAGTGTTTTAACTCTGCATCTGTTAGATTGCTTATCTCATTTTGTTTAGTTCTTTTCCTGGGGTTTTGTTCTTTTCTTTCATTTGGGACATGTTTCTTTGTCTCCTCATTTTGGCTGCTTCCCTGTGTTTGTTTCTATGTATTAGGTAGAGTTGCTATGTCTCCTAGGCTTCCTAGGACGGCCTGTTGTAGTAGGGTCCAGTGGCACAGCCTCCCTGATCACCCAGCTGGGCCCTCGAGGCGCACCCCTCGTGTGGACTTTACACCCTTCTGTTGTAATTGAGTCTTGATTGTTTTTGGCACATCAATGGAGAGGGATTTATTCAGGCTGATCAGCTGTAAGGACTGGCTGTGCCCATTGACCACTGGCCTCTGACTCCCTTGGAGGATCAGCTGTGTAGGGGCCCAACACACAGAGCAAGACTTACTTCAGCAGGGCTCTGGTACCCACTGAGTCCATTCATTGAGTGTGTCACTTGTGGAGGTGGTTCGGTGGTGGTGTTTTGATGTGATATGAAGCTGTCCACTGGGTGTGCTTGGCTGTGGGGCAAGGTCAGCCACTGTCTGTGTTCTACCCAGGGTCACCCGGCATAAGCTACAAAGTGATCTGCCGATGGCTGCTGCTTGTGCTGGGCTTGGAGGTGCCCAGGAAAAGCCAAGTTGTGAACCAAGGCTGACTACTTCTAGTGCCAGGCCTGGGGCCACTTAACAGGAGGTATAGGGCTCACTGAGACCAGATGCTGCTTGTTTGAGAGAATTAAGGAAAATCTGAAGCAGGATCCAAGACAGGCCCATCCTATGGTAAAGCCATTGGAAACAGCTTAGGTGGGCCCAAAGTTGGGTGGGGCAGGGCCTCAGGGAATCACCAGGGCAGGGCAAACAGTGTGAGCCAGGTTGTTGGAGTCACAGATATGGTGCCCATCTGCTGGCCCCATTGGGGAAGGGCTCACCGAAGGATCAACGGCCTCTGACAGCAAGTCTGTCCAGGAGAAAGCTGCCCCTCCGGCTCTCGCCCCAATGCCAAACAACTCAGTTCTTCCCTGTATGTCATTGGTGTCTTTCAAGCTGCCTCCCCTACACTGGAGCCTGGAGGGAGCAAGTCCGAGTAAGTCCGTGCGTGGGCCCTTTAAGAGGAACTGCCTGGGGCTCCAGAAGCCTCAGCCTCCCTCAGCCTCAGCCTCCCTCAGCCTCAGTGCCCTCTGGTTTTGCAGTCAGAAGTGATGAGGACTTCTCTTTCTGTAACTGGAACCCTGAGCTGGAAGCCTGATGTGGGATGGGGACCTCTCACTCCTCAGTGAGGACCTTCACAGCCGAGGTGTCCTCCTAATTTTATCTGCCACATATGGGTTTGGGATCAGCCTATCAGTGCCTCCACTCCTCCTACCAGCCTTGATGTGGCTTCTTCTTTAATTTCGTAGTTGTAGGACTTCCATTCAGCTCGATTTCAGGCGGTTTTGAAGGATGGTTGTTCTCTAGTTCAGTTGTAATTTTGATGTGGTTGTGGGAGGAGGCGATACCACGTTTACCTACGCCACCATCTTGACCGGACGTACTCTGAAGTCAATCTTGAAACAATTAAACTAAATGTCCTCTAGAATCTTATTCCTAGGCTGAGATAGCAATGGCCTTGAGGAACTTGAGCCTTGCTCAGAACAAATGCCTGCTTCCCAAGCAGCTGTTCTAAATCCAACCTCTCCATCATCTCCAGCAGCAGTCATTTCTCCCTTCAGGTCTGAATTCACCCTTTCACCTGAGAGCTGAAGTCAGTGAAAGGTAGGAGTGAGGAATCAGGAGGGCAGATGAAGGTAAAGGGCAGGCACAGATTTATGGAACAGTGAGTTTCAATTATTATACAACCAAAAAAGGGTACAGTAGTTCCCCGTTATCCACGGGGAATATGTTGTTCCAAGACCCCTAGTGGATGCCTGAAACTGCAGAGAGTGCTGAATCCTATATATACTTTGTTTTTTCCTATAGATATATGGCTATGATAAAGTTTAATATATAGATTAGGCACAGTAAGACATGAACAACAATACCTAATAATGAAATAGAATAATTATAACAATATACTGTAATAAAAGTTTGTGAATGTGGTTACTCATTTCAGGGGACCCTTGCTGAAGGGATCATCTTCGTGTATGCTCAGTGCTTTTGGATGCACCACGCTGCCTCAATCAGAACGTTTTCTGTTCATGTCCTCCACCCACACATTTAGTGCCTTTTCCGTTGTAAGTAAGCACTTATCACACACTGTGGCTGTAACATTTGCAGTTTGAAGTGCAATAGCAACACTAGCATGAATTTCTTTTTGCTTCTTCACAATTTCATGGATTGAAGATTCGTTCTTACCATAGATCTTAGCAACTTCAGCGTGCAACTTTTTTTCTTTCCTTATTAAGTCAAGAACTTTCGCCTTTTCACTTAAAGGAAGCACTTTATGGCTTCTCTTTGGCCTATCCAAATTGCCAGCATTACCACTCTTGTGCTTTGGGGCCACTGTTAAGTCAAATAATGATTACTTGCACACAAGCACTGCAAAAACATGACAGTCAATCTGATAACCTAGATGGCTACTGAGTGACTAACAGGCGGGTAGCGTGGACAGTGAGGACCCACTGGCCAAAGAGATGATTCATATAAGGGCGGGCAGAGTGGGACGGCATGAGATTTCATCATGCTACTCAGAAAGGTGCACAATTTAAAACTTGTCAATTATTGCCCAGCTGGTGAAGCTCAGTGGTTGAGTGTTGACACATGCACCAGGAGGTTGCTGGTTCAATTCCCGGTCAGGGCACATGCCCAGGTGGTGGGCCTGATCCCCACCGGGGGGCATGCAGGAAACAGCCAATGGATGTTCTCTCTCATTGATGTTTCTATCTCTCTCTTCCTCTCGTTTCCTCTCTCTCTAAAATCAATAAAGAAAAATTTATTAAAAAAAAAACTTGTCAATTATTTATTTCTGGAATTTTCCATTTAATATTTTCGGAACTTAAAGGTCTGAGAAGGCTTGTAAACTAGGGATCTCTTTCCATGTGTCTTGAGTGAAGGCTTATTTGTTTTCTTTAGATTTAGAAATTTAAAAACCCAGGTCTGGCCAAAATAGTGTAAAGACTTTGCCACCTTCTAAAAATCATGAAATATTGAAAAACAAAATGACTTTCCGTATGCAGGATTTAAACTTTTTAAAGTGGTTGGGCTCTCCTTGAGGGAAATTTCCCACATATTTGAAGGAATGCACATCTTGAGGCAAAACTTCTTCATTTAGGGACATTTAGATGGCGAAAGAAAGCAATCCCTCCCACACATGCCTAGGGATAGTGTAATAAACAGTTGCTAGATTTTATGTTATTATAAAACAATATACTTCACACAAAAGGCTTGGATGTGTAAAAAAAAAAGAAAAGAAAATGCCTCTGTCTGGAAGAAGTAAAAATGTCAATGCATGTCAAAAAGCCATTCCTGATTTACCATACCTGCTCCATGCCTTGTTCACTCCGTAATTTATTGCTTATTTATACAGGACAGCTCAGCAGACGTCACATCTGGTTACCCTGCAGGTCAGGGGCTTTCGTTTATTTTTAGTTGGGATGGCATGAAGAAGTTTAATGCCTTGGATAAGCTTACACTGCACAAATTTTTAGTTTGAACTTTGTTACATCTAGGACTTTCCTGAATCTTTAAGATTGACCTGATAAGGAAAAGAAAGTGAACACTATTCAAAAGAATAAGACAAGGAAGATGGGGGGAAAGAAAGGTCAGTACTGGAACCCTCCAGATTAACTCACTATTCACCCTGGATCCCATACAGTTATTAAGGCTGCATTAGATAACCCAGTTCTGAGCAGTGAGCAAAAACCTTTCCATGAAAAGCATCTGGCTATTACATACAGTATTTAACCTAGTTTCCCAATCACAATTTTCTGAATTTAATTTAGCTTTATTGTTAGCCTCTCTTACTATTTGGCAGGTAAATGTACAACTGGATCGAATCATGCTGCAGGATTATCAGATTTCTCGACTATTAGCACTATTTTTATTTATTTATTTATTTATTTATTTATTTATTTATTTATTTTCCTCACCCGAGGATATGTTTATTTATTTAAGAGAGAGGGGGAGAGAAGGAGCGAGAGAGAAACATCAATGTGAGAGAGAAACATCAATCGTTGCTTCCCGTTCACGCCCTGACTGGGGATTGAACCCGAAACCTTTTTGGTGTACTGGAGGATGCTCCAATCAACTGAGCCACCAGGCCGGGGCAGCACTATTTTCTTTTAATTTCATCTTTGCAAAACAAAATGAGCAATGAAACTATATTTTCATACCAAGCTGCAATAACCATTTATTATCAAAACTAAACATGACAAAAAAATACCCTCTAAACATGACAACAAACACACACACACACACACACACACACAAAACACATGCAGGCTAGGAACCATAAGGCAATAGTCTGACAAATTATACTATCAAAATCATACAACTCCAAAACAAAAATACTAGAGACGGAAAGATTATGGGTAAACAGATACCCTCATTTCCTGCTGGAGAAAGAATAAATTGTATGATACAACCATTTTGAAGTGCAATTTGGCAATATCCAGTAAAGAAATGTGCAGGACTCACAACCCGGCAGTCTCACTTGTAGGTAGATACACTAGGGAAATTCTCAGATGTGTGCATAAAGAGATATGTTCAATGCAGCATTATTTTTACTAGAAGATAAAAGGTGAATAATGTAAATGTTTATTAATTTTCAAATAAAAAATAAGTTTACAAAAAGGATACTATTTGGTATTAAAATGAATAAACTCAATCTACATGTACCAACATGAATAAATTTTGAAGTCATGCTGAATAACCATGACAAATTGCAGAATAATATGCACACTATGATGCAATTTACACAAACTTCATAGTTTTTTTTTATTTTTATCCTCACCTGAGGACATTTTTGCATTTATCTTCAGATAGAGCGGGAGGGAGAGAGGGGGGAAGAGAGAGAGAGAAACATCGACGTGAGACACATCGAGTGGCTGCCACCCACACGACCCCAACTGGGGCCGGGGACCAACTGCAACCGAGGTACATGCCCTTATCGGGAACCAAACCTGGGACTCTCTGGTCCGCGGGCCGACATTCTAACTGCTGAGCCAAACCGGTCAGGGCAATTCAAAGATTTTTAAGTGTCTTTTAATTCTTTCTGCAAAACTGTTCAGACATGACCACATCGGTTTCATCACTCTGCTTATGAAATTTCTTCATTTTTCACATGTCCAAGTGGATCCAAACACCCCCAACCCCTGTGACTATCACCTTTTATAGAGGCAGACATGAGGGTTTTGACCCCAACTAATATATGTTTCAAAGTACAGAAAGAGGGATTATGGCCTTTTAAAAAATAACTTCCCCTGGGGTAAAAATAAATTATGGTATAATATATGATACATATCTGATTATAACTCAGTGACCTCATTGGAAGCAAGTTTGACGGGCCGATTTTTCTCTGTTCTTTATTAGCAAAATTAATCAGAAGGCTGGCACAGTTTGTGAACAGCTTCTCACGGGAACTTTACAAGCCTTACTATTATAATAACAGGAAATTAATCTCTCTTAGAAAGATGCTTGCAGATCCTGGTGAGACTTACTCGGGAACAACTGTTAACAGTCAGTTATTGCTGTCTTTTATTTTTCTCTGAAAGACATAGGAAAATATTTAAACCTTTGGTGCATGTGAGGGGTATATACCTATAAAGGTCTCCAAAAAGAGATGCCCATACCTTCAAGGTGGTGTTCACCTGTGGGGAAAGGTGGAGAGGAATAGGATCAGTGAAAGCATAAAAGAAGCTTCAATTGTATCTTTAAATTTTTATGTTTTTTTTATTACAAAGTTGAAGCAAAAATTAAAGAATGATAATATTTCAAAACTGGATGGCAGGCATGTGTCCTCATTACATAATTCTCTCTCGTTTTCTGTATTCTTGAAATGTTATACTTAAAAGAAAAGAAATAAAACAATGGTGAAGGACACAATAAACTTGGAAAAGTATATTTAAAATAGGTAAGAGAAAAAGGTCTATTTTTTTTTAATCCTTTGATCCGCGGGCCAACGCTCTATCCGCTAAGCCAAACCTGCCAGGGCTTTTTTTAAATCCTCACCCAAGGATATTTTCCCACTTATCTTCAGATACAGTGGAAGGGAAAGAGAAAGAGAGAGAGAGAGAGAGAGAGAGAGAGAGAGAGAGAGAGAGAGAGAGAGAGAGAGACAGACATTGACATGAGAGAGAAACATCAATTGGCTGTCTCCTGCACGCCCCCTACTGGGGATCGAGCCTGCAACGCGGACATGTGCCCTGACTGGGAATTGAACCCAGTTCTTTCAGTCCATGAGACGATGCTCAATCCATGAGCCACACCAGCCAGGCAGGGTCTATTTTCTTAATATATAAGACAAATCAATAAGGAAAATACAAATTACCCAATAGAAAAAGCAACAAAAATATGACTGGCAAATTTATAGGAAAATAGTTGATGAATTTATAAAATAGTCTACATATGTATGGGTTTCTCCATGTGTGTCTATGTGTGTTTGTGTGTGTATATA
This sequence comes from Tadarida brasiliensis, assembly GCA_030848825.1. Classification (NCBI taxonomy): domain Eukaryota; kingdom Metazoa; phylum Chordata; class Mammalia; order Chiroptera; family Molossidae; genus Tadarida; species Tadarida brasiliensis. Next base: position 205,186,169 of record CM061257.1, on the reverse strand, counting down.
TATAGTCATACAATGAAATGCAAATCAAGAAAACAATACTGCTTTTCACTATCATATTGGCAAAATCTGACGAAACACAGTGTTAGCAATGGTGAGGAGAAACATTCTCATGTGTTTTGAGAAGAGTGTGAATTGGTGTAATAATTCTGGAAGGCAAAATTTGAAATGCACATTCGCTTTTAAAGAGCAATTCCAGCCCGGCCGGTGTGGCTCAGTGGTTGAGCATCGACCCATGCACCAAGAGGTTGCCGGTTCGATTCCCGGTCAGGGCATATGCCCAGGTTGTGGGCCCGATCCCCAGTGGGGGGCATGCAGGAGGCAGCCAATCAATGTTCTCGCTCATCGATTTTTCTATCTCTCCCTCTCCCCCTCCCTTCCTCTCTTTCTCTAAAATCAGTAAAGAAAAAATAAATAAATAAAAATAAATAAAGAGCAATTCCATTTCTAGAATTTTTTTCTGTTGGATAGAGTTTCATAAATGTACAAAGATATATGTATAAAGGTATTGTTTATCATAGTAAAAAATGAGGAAAAATAATTTCTATCTATAAAAGAGAGATTAAATTAATGATGCTATGTCCAAGTTACAGAATACTATGCATAGACAAATAAAGATGTCCACAATACAGCACAGGTTTAAAAAAAGAGCAAGTGTTGGAATCTTACATGCAATACAATTCTATTTGCATGAATAGGAATACTTTATACATATATGTGAAAACAAGTGTCTGAAAGAAATGTGCAGTGATTATCTCTAGGGAACAAGACTAGAGGCTGGGAATGGGAATGAAACATTTTATTTCTTTTGTGACTGTTATTGCATCAGTTAGGATTCTGCTGCCAATGACAGAAAAATGGAACTCGAACTGCCCTAAGAAAGGAGTGAATTTATTGCCTCAATTTAACTGAAAAATCTGTGGGGAGTTTCAGGTTCATCTATTTACTTCTTGTTGTTACCTATGTGCCTAAATATTTGGACACATGCCTCATACAGCTCCGCGTGATGTTAGTTTTGGGGCTTTCGGGTGCCACCACGTGGTGAATCTGCTGTACTGCTACTTGGTTCCCGTAAAGAAGGGCTCAAGCAATTCTATTTCCAAAATGAAAAGTGGCAATTCTCATGGGGCTAACAAAATAGATGAATTAATGTTTCCATTAAAAGATAAAAAAGATATATCTTCCAAAAGGAGGATTTAAGATCAGGTATATAATGACTTCACATATATTTATAGTTAAATTGAATATATCACTTTCTGCTTGTATATTTAGCATATAAAGAAAAAAATGACATTGCAAATAATATCAGCCACTAGCTGTAAAATGCCTTGAAGCTGCTAATGCATAGAAAGTATAATAGTAAATTTATATGCCAGTAATTTATTCAAACCTTTGAATTTACTGATATATTTTTTATTATTGTACTGTATTCTGAGTACAAATTGCTGTAATTCCCTTTGGAACTATGCTATTCTATAATGGCTACATAAAGTAATATCTCCTAAAATATACACTGGAATTTGTGAATGCTCACTAGAGATACATCACCCAAATAGGTCTTTTCAGTATTTTACATTTTGGGGATGGGCAGAAAAGAGAAAACAAGTGCTGACCATTTTAATGAAAATTAAGGAAAAGTGTAAATTAATGAGAAATTAAATGATTTTGTGTGTACATGCAATGCACACAAAAGAGAGAGAGAAAGAGAGAGAATCACGGATGAGAGAGAGAGAGACACATCGATTGGTTGTCTCCTGCACGATCCCAAGAGGGACCAGTGATCAAACCTGTAACCCAAGTACATGTCCTTGACCTCGAACCTGAGACCCTTTGGTCTGTGGGCCAACACTTTAAGCACTGAGCCAAACCAGCCAGTATAAAAAGTTCATACTTTTTGTAAAAGTATAAAGCCTTATCAGTAGAAAATGATTAGAGTATCATCAGTCAGTGTACCAGAAATTTCTGGACTACCTGGAAAATAGAAAGCAAATGAGTTTGAATTGCCTGAAAAAAAAATCAAAAGAGAAGAAATTGCATCTCAGGACACCACAGGCAAGGTGGATTCTTTCTAAGAAGCCCCAGATAAGCTCCAGGCTCAGCATCAGCAACTTCACAGCGAGGAGTTGACTATGAAGCAACCATCAGTGTAGTTCATTAAAGATGCTTCCTGGTGAGAGCACTGAGGCGTGAGAGAAAAATCAAACCCAGATTGTAGTAACTTCAGAATGTGGGCCCCCCCAAAAAACATTAAACAAGAGACTTTATAATATTAAAAGCAGAATGTACAATGAAGATACAAATCTATGTACCAAATAACATAGCATCGATATTCCTAAAGCAAAAACTATAGGAGATACAAGGAAAAATAGAAACACAATAGAGATAGAGACTTCAATTCACTTCCCTTAATCTATGTTAGAACACCTACAAAGTAAGAATATAGAGTAATGTTTTCAAAGGTTTAAGAATTTAAAATTTTAAACTTAACTTTATTATTAATTAAGCATGAAGACAATATAAAGGCATCTGGGAATTTAAAAGTTTACTATTCATGTTCCCTACATGAAAGAAATTACCTGAAGAGTTCAGCACAAAAATAGGAATCCAAGGCATCAAATTTTATAATAACAGTATCAACTAAGTAGAACCAGAACAAGTGAGAGAAAGATTTAAGCAGCACAGTTTTAATGTCATAGGATTCAGTTTCCTTCCAAGTTAGTCCAATCACAATATGTGGTTACAGTGAATAATACTTACATAATCATAATATCATACCTGCTGTCTATTTGTTTTCATTTTGAGTATCAAATAATGCCCAAAGCATAGGAGATTTAATAATTATATCACAGAGTAGTATATAAATATCATAAACCTTGAGAATTAAAAAAATTACGTGGCAGGGTATAAATCTCAGCCAACAAACTGAAGTGTAGAAGAAATATCACTTCCTTTTCTACACTTCAATTTAATTTCTGCCTCTGGGAAATATCCCCTTTCTCCCTCCACCACCCCCATACAACCTGCTTAATGGGAAATATAACCACAGGCACTTTTGGGGTTTCTCTGCTCTCCCTGGTCCTGCCAAAGCTTCAGAGAGAAGGGGGAGCCTGCCATCATTAGTAATCTGTACATCCAGGTGACTGAGAGATTCAACTAATGATTGTTTCCAAAGCAGCAGATCTCTGCTCCTTTGGGGTCCCACATGTGGCATGGGGGTCTTGGCTGAGGTTAGAAATCCTGTGCTAGGGTCCTGCCTTTCCCAGATACCTGACACGGGTCTTTCTTCTGAGGCTTGCTCCCTCCTAAGGCTCCTCCATGGAGCAGTGTTTGAGTCCCATGTAGCTTCTCACCACCACCCAAACTTCATGGAATCTCTGGGGGAGAAACCGCTCCCCAACTCCTGCTTCTCCAAGTCACCATGTTTCCTTCCTTCAAATCCTGTGCTCCTTAATGAGTTTGGGCTTATGAAAACAAACACCAAGAAAAGTTTGACAGGCTAATTTCGTTTTCCTCCCCAACCTATTCCACTCCTCCTGACGTGATAAAATTCTGAGCCTGTTACTTGCTTGAATGGAGAAATGAAACAGAAAAATATAAATCAATATCATACAATGTTATTCAGACACACAGTAATATAATTAAGAAAAAACTGGGAGGTAGATAGAAGTAGAAAGCAAGTTAGTATTCCTATTTTTTATTGTAGGTACTTAATCCATATTAAATTTGATAAATCAAAAATTAAACATTTCAATGTATTATTTAAAGTCAATAAGGCAACCACTAGAAAATAAAAAATTAACTGTAAGTAATAAAAATAAACATAATAAAATCAAATATAAGCAGAGGTGGAAGGGTAGTTAGTTCATAATAATTCTTAATCTTTCATAGTGGGATATGAATAGATTCTGTATTAATCTGATAAAACTTGAAATGAAAAAATATGACATTAAACTAAAGGCAGAAATTGTTAACAGGGGTGATTTCTGGGAAACGAATTAGGGGCTGGGGAGAAAAGGAGAGTTAGGAAGGGGAGGGAGAGTTTTATTTTTCATTTAAGCTTTTTTATTCTAATTTTTAAATTATATGCATGGAAATCTTTGCTAACAAAAATTAGATTAATTAAAAATAAATGAATAAAACTAATTTTAGCACATTGCCTCATTAATATTAATAAGATATATTTAATAAAGAGCTCATTAAAATACACATATGGCATTAGACCTTTACTTTAAAAATTGACTATTAAATTCCTCACAATATTATGAACACCTGCTAAAAAATCCACACCAAAAGACAAAAAACAAACAAAAAATAAAAAGGAAAACAACAACAACAACAAAATATATGTGCATATATGTATAAATTGTTAAATAAAAATCCACACAAAAAAACAAGTTTCTTTAACCTTATACAGATGAACAAATAATTTACCCAAAAAGAAACACTTGGGAAACAACTGGAAGGAAAGAAATACTAATAAAATTAGCGAGAGTGACAAAGCAATGTGAATGAGCACACAGCCTTTCATTCAAAACATTTCACTATCAGAGTCACAAAAATAATCAGATCTTTTGAACCAGTAAAACCACTTTTAAGAGTATATTCCAGAACTCTGTTAAATTGAATCACGCTTTCTACACAGTATATTCTGTTAATATACATCACACTATATATTTAGTCATGAAATCTAAACTTCATGTAACAAAAAGACATAAATCCTAAACATGACAGTGTTAAATATCATAGTCATTTAGCACATGGACTTAGCACATGCATCACAGTGTAAATTCCTTCAGACACTGGGCAAATTCTTTCGTCTCTAGCTGTCATTTTTCTCCTTTGTAAAATATCTACTTATACACTAAATGCTAGTTATTATCCAAAGAAATTTATTATCAGTTCTCTATCTTTTAGATACCAAACTTCCATCTAACATATTAATTGCAAGCATTTCCCCACTCTGTTGATTTTCTTTTTATCGGTCTTCATTTGTGCAAATGTTTCATACACACACACATATACACACAAGTGTGTATATGTGTGTGTGTATATATATGAATTTTATATATATTGAATTTTTCTATTTTGCCACCAATAATTTCCTTGAGTGTTTCTATAATTTCTAAATTATTAGATATCTTATGACTCAGTAATTCTCCACCTGGGATTCTCACCTAAGAAATGATCATAAACTTGGACACACTGAAAAGGAGCCCACTTAGATGGAGATGGTAGTGGTGGGGAGTGATGGGGAGGGTGTAAATGTAAAAATTTTTCATCATTTAACAGGTATTTGTTACTTCTTTCAGTTTTAAAAAATTTATGCCACTTCTCTTTCTCATTATAAAGACTAGGAAAATAAAGTAATAATTTTGTGATTAAAAGAAATTTGAAATGGCCCTGGCCGGTTTGGCTCATCTGTTAGAGCGTTGGCCTGAGGACTGAACGGTTGCAGGTTCGATCCCCAGCTACGTGGGGTTGTGGGGGAGGCAACCAATCAATGTATCTCTCTCACATCGATGTTTCAGTCTCTCTCTCTCTCTCTCTCTCTCTCTCTCTCCCTCCCTCCCTCCCTTCTGCTCTATCTAAAAATTAGTGGAAAAATATCCTCGGGTAAGGATTAACAACAACAACAAAAAGTTTGAACAAAAATCGACATTTTAAGCATGCTCCCCTTCCCAACAGCATGCCCATGTCTTTCCTTTCCCCTCTCCTTCCCCACAGGTGTGCATCTCCTAAACTCTAAGGGACCCCACGAGGCTTGCAACCAGGGAGCAATGGGCAGCGGCAGCTTGTCTCCGGCTAGCCCCCTGAATCTGCCCCAAGGCCCCCTTTTCTCTGACTTCTTAGTGAGCCGAAGTGGCCCAGCCTAGGCTCATTTCCCTGCCTAGTCTCTGTCCTTTGCTTCTTCTACCCTAGGCCCTTCCTTGTTTCACTGTCCCCAGCTTTAATAAACATCCTCTAAAAAAAAAAAAAATTTGACATTTTAAAAGGTATTCATTAAAGGATTATATAATAGGAAACTTAAAAATAACTCAAATAGTTAAGAAGAAGAGAATGGTCAATTTGTAATATATAATATATAAAATAATAAACTATGCAGCAATTAAAACATTTCTTTTAAAGAAAGATGTGTTTTTTGTTTTGTTTTGTTTTTTTTATCCTCACCCGAGGACATCCTTGCATGTATCTTCAGATAGAGCGGGAGGGAGAGAGGGAGGAAGAGAGAGAGAGAAACATTGATGCGAGAGAGACAAATCGAGTGGTTGCCACCCACAGGGGACAAACTGCAACCGAGGTATGTGCCCTTAGCAGGAACTGAACCCAGGCCTCTCTGGTCCGTGGGCCGACACTCTAACCGCTGAGCCAAACCGGCCAGGGCAAGATGTGTTTTTTAAATCACAAAAATCTAACACTTAATTAGATCCTCAGGGACATACAGTTAGATTCAGCTATTTGCAGGAATTTTTAAGTTATTTATTGTATAGAAATCATTATTACAATGCTGGTAGATATTAAAACACAAGAAAGTCTCACACAATCTTGCTGTGTCACACAGTTTCTTCCAGGCTTTGTCAATATGTAGCATAACTTTTTAAAAATTGCAATCTGTCAACTCTGTATTTACACATATTCAGAGATGATTTTGGAGGTGTGTACTTAAATTTTACTGAGATTCTGTAAAAGTGTTTTCAATCATATTTTATGAATTCACAGCACCATAAAAAATGAAATAGTTGTCACTTTTATATAATTCTTGAAAACCTCTATGTAATAAAAATGTCAATCAACATATTTATTGCATAACTGCTACATTTTCTCAGGCAGTTTCTGAGAGAAGAATCATAAACAGTTTTTAATGATTTGTGGAAGAGAGCAGCAATAAGTGGATATGAAAAGTTTGAATGAGTTCTACACTTTTTAAATTTCAAAATGAACCTTGGGGTGGAGGGAGAGGACACAGAATGCTGATCCGAAGCAATGGCTTAATGAGTTATGAATTCATTGAAACCTTAACCACCCTTTAAACAAGTTAAGACTGACTGGGAAATATCTCTTATGTTTGTTTTCTAGAAAGATTCTGCCAGTTTATAGCTGTGACCAACTAATGCTAAACTTTGTCATTATTACTAATTTTTTTTTTAACAATAGCCCTGGCTGGTTTGGCTCAGCGATTAGACTGCCAGCCTGCAGACTGAGGGTTGCAGGTTTGATCCCCTGCCCTGGTCAGGGTCATGTGGATGGCAACCAATCGATGTGTCTCTCTCACATTGATGTTTCTCTCTTTCTCTCTCTCTTTTCCTCCCTCCCTTCCATTCTATCTAAAAATCAATGGAAAAATATCCTTGGATGAGGATTAACAAAAACAAAAACAAAAATAAACAATATATCTTGCCCTTTATTTCTCAATATTTTAATTAAAAATGCACTTAGTTTCTATTGGTAGATTCAAGGATATTGTTATTGTTGTCATCATTGTTAGGATTTAAAGTACCATTTACTGAAAACCTATTATTTGCCAGATACTTTTATATAATTTATCTTTATCTTAAAATCCATGGGAAAGAAACTAAGGCTCAGAAAGGATTTGAGGTCCTTCTGAGGCCATAGGTGGTCTTTAACCTATGGATTTAGAAAGTGGCAGGGCTGGGATTTAAACCCAAGTCTGTGGGGCCAAAACTCACATTCTTTCCCTACTACTTTGTACTCATCTTGGTAGCCTGCTAATCCAAGGCTTGGTTTACATGGATTCTGGAGCCACTAGGCATTAAAAGTTTATTGGGCATATAAAGGAAGAGCATCTTTAAAATATGGATAAACAGATTTTCAAAGGAGAATCCTTTGTCTGTGATTCCTTCATCCTTTAATCGCAATGAAGAATTTAGAGCCCTTTCGCCCTCCTTTCCGCTTTAACTGTTAAAGCAAGTGGACTGACTAATTAATTAATCTGCCACCCAATCCTCACTCCTGCTTTGCCAGAAACAGGGCTAGTCCAGAGAACAGAGGAATGCCCACAGGATGAGGGCTTCATCCCGACTTTCCCCCTTTGGGCTCATCTAATAGTAACTACCATTTTTAAAGGGCTCTCTGTATGCCAGCTTCTATGCTAAGCTCTTTAGGCAGGGTATTTAATTCTCACAACAACCTTATAAAGTAGGTATTGATATTATCCCCATCAATAAAGTTTAAAAACAGAAACTGAGCAGCTGCAGGACTACAGCCCAGGTTGGGTGGACTCTAAAACTGCTCTCCACTCTTTACATTATAAAACTTGCTTGAATCAATCAATGATTGTCCTTTTTTGGTAATCCAATTTAAGATTTTTTTTTTTAATCCTCATTGGAGAATTTATTTCCATTGATTTTTTATTTTTATTTATTTTATTTTTTAAAATACTCACCCAAGGATATTTTTTCTATTTATCTTCAGAAAGAGTGGGAGGGAGGGAGAGAGAGAGAGAGAGAAACACTGATGCGAGAGAGACACATCGATTGGCTGCCTCCTGCACAACCCCTACCAGGGCCAGGGACAAACCACAACCGAGGTACATGCCCTTGAGGTCCTCGGGCTGACGCTCTAACCGCTGAGCCAAACTGGCCAGGACGCCCATTGATTTTTTAGATAGAGTAGAAGGGAGGGAGAAAGAGAGAGACTGGTTCCAGGGATGGAACCTGCAACCCAGGTACATGCCCTTGACCGGAAATCGAACCCATGACCCTTTGTATGGGGGCTGATGTTCTAATCACTGAGCCAAACTGGCCAAGGGCCCAATTTAAGATTTTAAGACATAATTTCAAGATAAAAGCCATTCAACAGATAAAGCCCATCAGATTAACAACAAAAAATCTTAGATGTTCTAAATTAAATTACAGCGGCGGAAGATGAGAGAAATAGAGCAGTTAGCCTGTTAATAGCTGTGGACCAGCTCCGACAAAAGGCTGCTCACATTCTTGTACATCTGGTGGAATTTAGGATTAACTTCCAGGCAGCTATTTCTGGGAATATCCAAAAGAGAGAAGAGCCAGGCACAATTGAACCCCAGGGGTCTCCGCATCTTATTTACATAGAAACTTCCAATCTGCTGCCCACAGCTAATCCACAGCAGCAGACACTCCTTCCTTGGGGACTCTGCTGTGCCTCTCCCAGGACTAGCCTGGCTTCACCTTCTCCTATCCCCTTTGTCATCCTTTCAGAACAGCTTACATCTTCCCTCTGACTCGATGTATAAAAATGCTTGTAAAACTCCGGGATGATGGACATGTTTGTCTTTTCTACCTAGCCATGCTGCTGGTGGCTTAGACTCCATGCCCCAAACCTGGTCCCCCACCCCTACCCCCTTCGCTAGCATTGACCTAATAAACGCTTTCTTTTAAAAAGGCTTTCATCGTGGGACTTACAATTTTTGTTTAACAAGATGAAGACTCCCAAGAGCACACAGGTACTGTTAGATAAAGTTTAGTTATTTACTTGCTGCTGCATGGGAGAGCATGAGGCGTTGTTGGGGAACCCTGGGGGGTCTGGGCAGCAGAGACTTTGGAGGAACCTATCTCAGAATTTGGGCCTAAGGAGGCACCAGGAGAAGTGGGGATCAGCTCTGGATTGGCACTGTCATGAAGCAGGGCAGTTCAGCAATTGAGGTTTCCCTGTAATCTTTGTTCTGGAGGCTATAGGAGCAAAGCGGAATTGGAGGTGTCACTGGTGAAAGCACTAATCACTCAAAGGAGAGGGGCTGGATAGGCTGAGGAGAAATACTGCTTACATGGCCTCCACCTCCCCCGCTGGACACTTTTTTCAGTTCTGTTAGGAACAGTCTAGTCTAATTATCTGTTTCCTCGGAGACTACAATTTAAAACCTGAGGGAGACCACCGTTATTTTGTTTTGTTTTGTTTTTACATAGAGTGGGGGGCAGCGGGGAGAGAAACATCAATTTGAGAGACACATCGATTGGTTTGCCTCCCACTCAAGCCGGACTGGGGCTGGGGATCGAACCTGCCCTTGACCAGGAATCAAACCCGAGACTCTTTGGTCCTCAGTTGACGTTCTAATGTCTGAGCCAAACCATCCAGGGCGAGGCCACCGTTTTGTTACCCCAAAATAGGCCTTTTGGAATATTGATTTTAAGCTAGTTATTCAGAAACAAAAGACTCAGAAAGAACCTCTGACCCTCTCCTTTACCTACCTAAAGGAATTCAGATAGAAAAACCTGCTTAAAGGAAGGGAGCCTCACCTTGGTAATATAAACTAAATGTGGCAAACAAGGAGAAATCTAGCAAAGTCTGTTTGTTAGACTTCCCTCTGTGTCCCATTATTTCTGGGTGGCCCATCAAGAATTTGTTGATCTTGCCCTGGCCGGCCTGGCTCAGCGGTTAGAGCATCGGCCCTCGGACCATAGAGTCCTGGGTTCGGTTCCCACTAAGGGCATGTACCTCAGTTACAGTTTGTCCCCGGCCTCGGATGGGGTTGTGTGGGTGGCAACCAGTTGATGTGTCTCTCTCACATCGATGTTTCTCTCTCTCTTCCTCCCTCTCTCCTTCCTGCTCTATCTGAAGATAAATGCAAAAATGTCCTCAGGTGAGGATAACAAAAAAAAAAAAAGAATTTGTTTATCTCATTTGCTCTTTCTACCTGTGAATTGCCTACTTTCCCTTTGATATCCTAGAGCCCTGTACCCCTTCTCCTTAGTCCAGAATGATTTATAAACTTCCATGATCCAATGCATCCTCGGGTCTCATATTCTAATGGCACCCTTGCATGTGTACCTGTGATTAAGAAATTTTGGACATTTTCTCCTGTTAATCTGTCTCATGTTGATTTAATTATTAGCCTAGCCAGAAGAACTTAGAAAAGTGAGAGGAAAGTTATTTTTTGACTCTCACACCTCTTATTCGAAGTTCTGGGTTGAAAACTGAAGCTGCTTCCCTGTGCTCAGATCTTTTGAGTAGGAGTGAGACGTTCCCTTCTCCCTGATACTTCAAACAGCAAAATTTCTTATAAACTATGACAGCATTTCCCAATAGAAATGTAATGTGAACTACACGTGCAATTTACATTTTCCTAATAACCCCAGTAAACCGTGACAAGAAAAAAATTCTGAGATGTCCTAAATTAAATTACAATAGGCCGAAGAGTGGAAGGAAGAGACGAGAGGTTAATCAGCAAACAACTGCAGGGCAAAACCAACAAAAGACTGCTCACATCCCCAAAGTAACAATAAGTTGGTGTTTTCTCCCTCTGTAGCTCCTCTGAAGTTGATCTTGTGGGAGGGAACCAGTAATTTTACTTTGTCAGCAGCTTGACAGGCAGCAGAACTGGAACTAATTATTTCATTTAATCCTCTCAACATTCCTAAGAGGTAGATAAGGAAATGGATATTCAGAGAAGTGCAGAAAATTTGCCCCATGTAAAGTGGCAATTTTAAACCACATGTATTTGACTCCAAAGCCTCTACTATTACTGCTTTTCATTCTCAAATAAACATTGAAACAAGCCATGTTGCCAGCCAGGAAGATGAAAATACATAGGTTTGAGTCCTGGCTCTGGAACTCAATTACCTGTGGGATCTTATACAAGTTATTAATCTTCAAAGTTCTTTTCATCACTAAAATCTCTGATTCCTCACTTACACTCTGCCTGTTTCAGTAATTCTCAATGGTTTCTGCCACCATCATTCTACTGAAATTGTTCTCACCAAGGCTGCCAATCTCATCCTTGTTGCTGAATGGATTAAATATTCAATGTAATCTCCTTCCCATATGTTATGCTTTGTTTTATATTTCTTATGCACTAACATACTACCATTTTAGTTAACTCAGAAAATCACTTAAGGGTTTGCAGAGGAAACTTTACTCACAAACAGTCATACATATAGTTTTCATTTATATGTGGTGCTAGATAATGTGTAAAAAAAGGAAAAAAAAAAAAAAGATTGCAGATACCATACACAAATTAATTCATGATGGATCACAGACCTAAGCATAAGAACTAAAACAACCAAGTTTCTAGAAGAAAACATAGGAGAATAATGTCATGACCTTGTGGTAGGCAAATATTCCTTAAAGAGAAAAAAAAGCACTAAAGATAATATTTAAAAGTGATAAAGTAGACTTCTTCAAACTTAAAATCCTCTATTCACCAGTGATGCTAGGAAGGAAATGAAAAGGCAACTAACAACCAGGCTTTCCACTGTTGGAGTGGGAGGTTACAGACAAGTGCGAGGAAGAGGCTACAATGATCCATGTGGTAATGGATTAGAGTTAGAGATATCAGCATGAACTCATGATTAGCTTAATATAGATACAGATGGTTACTACAGAAATATTTATAGATGTATATATATACATACATTAGTATAGACAGCTGTATTTCTTCACTCTGCCAACTGAGAGACTCCTCAGTAGCAAGGAGCACATCTAGTGTCTAGAGATCCTTGTTTTTATTATTATTCTTCAATAAAATGTACCATGGCTTCTTGGAGAAATTGGTTTTAGTAGTGGAGCAGGGAAAATACAAGATGAGCCTGGAGCATCTTGTAGAGCCAGAAACTAAGGAAGTATGTACCAAAACAAAGAAATAAAACCCCCACAATGATGAGGATATGTAAAAGTGACATAGGAACAAACTGAAAGAGCTATCACTGGCAACAAAATAAAGTAGTATTAGAGTATAACCTAATGGTCCTAATATAAATTATTGAATAAACAAATAATGGGGCAAATGAGAAGAGATAAATCTCTCATGAAGAATAATTCCAAATAGTTTATGTTCAGAGTTAGTCCTTAACTAGATGAACATAAATTCCCACTCCTTAAGTGTAGGCTGCCCATAGCTACTTTCTCCAGAAGAGAACATTATGAAAAGGGGGGGGATAGTAATTTTTTTTTTTTTTAATCCTCACCCGAGGACATTTTTCCATTTTTTGTTCAGATAGAGTGGGAGGGAGAGAGAGGAAAAGAGAGAGAGAGAGAGAAACATCGACGTGAAAGGGACACATCGAGTGGCTGCCTCCTGCACAACCCAACCAGGGGCCGGGGACAAACTGCAACGAAGGTACGTGCCCTTAGCGGGAACCGAACCCCGGGTCTCTCTGCACTGCAGGCTGACGCTCTAACCGCTGAGCCAAACCAGCCAAGGTGGAAATAGTAATTTTACAATGGAGAAACCTGACAAGTGTTTAACAATTAACAGTGATAAATAATATTGATACTATGTATCTTGATGTGATATGATGAGAATGGCACTTCTCCTGTGTGGACTTCCTCCTAAAAACCCATAACCCCAGTCTAATCATGGAGAAAACATCAGCCAAATTCCAGTTGAGGGGCATCCTACCAAATATTTGACCTGCACTCCTCAAACTGTCAAGGTTACCGAAAACAAGTAAAGGTCTAAGAAACTGTCACAGAGTAGGGAGCCTAAGGCAGCATAATGACTAAATGTAATGTGGTATCCTGGAACAGAAAAACATCAGTTGGCAAAAACTAAGAAATCTCAATAAAGTATGGACTTTAGTTAATAATAATGTATCAATATAACTTCATTAATTGTAACAAACACACCATAATAATATAAAAAGGGAAAATGGATGTGGAGCATATGAAAACCCACTCTCCTCTCTTTGCGATTTTTCCATTAAACTAAAACTATTCTAAAATTAAGAACTTAATCTTATACCCAGGCTGGGTAGTTCAGTTGATTCAGAGCGTCATACACTAAGGTTTCGAGTTTGATCTCTGGTCAGGGCACATACAAGAATCAACCAATGAATGCATAATAAGTGCAACAACAAATCCATGTTTCTTTCTCCCTCCCACTCTATCTAAAAATCAGTGGAAAATATCCTCCAGTGAGGATTAACAACAACAAAAAATTTAAAAAGAAAAACATTAAATGAACCAACACTGCAATCAGCTCTGCTGGATTTGTGTAACTAAATAAGGACATTAAAAAGCCCTGCAAACTCTGAGTTCCTCCTCTGTCTGAGTTTCTTCCACCTCCCTGGATACCCGTGAGGCCCTAGGAGGTCTGGAGGAACCTCACCTTTCCCGCTCCCGCCCCTGGCCCGCCTTCCAGAGTACACATTGCTCCGCCCCTCATCAATATCACGTCGCAGACCCGCCCATTGACTCCGCTCACACCCATCTGAACCGTCCTTTCACCTTTCAATCAATTCAAATGTCGCAAGGAGCCCACCAATCGCAAGCCTCGTTGAAGGGAAGAGGCGGGCACGTTTCCCGGAAGTGTTGGTTAAAATCCCTCCAATCAGAAGCCTGGTGTGGGAAGTTTGAATTTAGCGGAGGCTCTGGTTGTAGGCGGTCCTGCTTTAGAGGCAGCGGTGGTCTTCCAGACCGAGAGAGTTCCTTTGTTTCTAGTTTGGTTGAGGTTTCACGCTAGAAGCTGCCTCAGGTAGGTGGGTACTGGGGAGGAGGGAGGGCGCTGGCCTGCTTCCTTCTAGAAGGTTTAGAAGGATCTGAGGACCAGCAGATGCGAGCTGACGCCGCTCAGGGGAGGGTCCGCTGGGACCGTGTTACCTGTCCTTCCCGAAGCTGATGACACAGCCCTTCAGAAGATTGAATATTCGTTGCCTTCTTCTAGGTGGCAGTCAGCGTTTCACCACTGGGGCGTAATTCGCCTTTGGCGCTGGTCGATACTTAGCATCCTTGGCCCTGACATTAAATTTCAGTAGCTCCTCCCAAATCCTGTGACAATTGTCAACACCGGGTTGAGAACCTGCAGGCAAGTGAGAGTAAGGCGTTTTAGACTTCCAAGCTGGAAGGAACTCCGGTCAGCCAAAGAAGAGCATTTAGATGTGTGTGAAGAGCCAGACTGCCTGGCTTGGGGTCCCAGCTGCACCACCTTTTAGCTGTGCTCACGTGGGCAGTTAATGTACCTCATTTGTATAATGGCAGTAATACTTAACTACCCTTTAACGTTTAGGTGATAATTAAATATGCCTTTAGTATTCTGTCTCTCTCCCTCTTTCCGTGCTGTGTATAGTGCTGCGTTGTATTTCAAAATAACTAATACATAAGTTTAATTTTTTTTCTTTAATATTTAGCAAATTAATACTTGTGGGAGGTGACAAATCCAATAGGGGAGGGTTCTTGATGAAAAGCACAGTCCTTTGTCATTTCCCCTGGGCTCACAAAAGAGAATGTTATTAGCATCCAGGTCAGACAAATTCTCATTTTTTTAATACTCTGTTGATTGCTTTAAAATGATGTAACATTTTAATTTGTTGTATTTCTTGTGCAGATTTTTCTTTTATTTGGACTTTTCTAATGGACTTTCTTAGTTGTTATTGTTGAAGAATATAGTGTGCTTATAACTTTTTTAAATTCCTAATTGCAGATCTTCCCCTCACCCCTTTTTTTCTTTTAAGCTGGCAAGAATTTTCTCTCCCTCCCTGGCCAGTTTGGCTCAGCCGTTAGAGCGTCAGCCCGTGGACTAAAGAGTTGTGGATTTGATTCTGGTCAAAAACATGTACCTTGGTTGCAGTTCGGTCCCTGGCCCTGGTCGGGGTGGTGCGGGAGGCAACCAATCGATGTGTCTCTCTTACATCAATGTTTCTCTCTCTCTCTATCTCTCCCTCCCACTCTGTCTGAAAATAAATGGAAAAATATCCTCGGGTGAGGATATTAAAAAAAAGAAAGAAAACCAGCCATTTTTTCTCCAGTTGTCTTGGTTGTTCTCTATACCAGACTTTCCACTTTCCTTGATTCTTTTCATCAGTTCTATCCATGGTTTCTTGGAACGCATGACCTCCTCTTGTCCTTCTCCCTTGTGTTGCTTGAATACATTCTCAAGGATCTTTCTACGAAAAGGGTATATATGCCAAGTAAACTGTATAATTTCTTACATGGCCAAAAATAATTTTTTTTCTGCCCTCCCAAAGACAACCTGATTTGATTATCCTTCTATGTCATCATGGTAATTCTTCTGAAAACCCTTCTTTTTTTGTTAATCCTCACCGAGGATATTTTTCCATTGATTTTTTTTAGAGAGAGTGTGAGGGAGGAAGGGGGGTGGAGAGAGAGAGAGAGAGAGAGAGAGAAACAAACATCGATCTGAGAGAGACACATTGATTGGTTGCTTCCTGCATGACCCCAACCGATGCTGGGGATCGAACCTGCAACCCAGGTATGTGCCCTTTACTGGATCAAACTCACTGAGCCAAACAGGCCAGGCCTTTCTTTTTCTTAATATTGTATATTCAGTACCTATTTATCATCCGTATTTGTCTAATAGGCATCTTGTGTGGTTTTATTTGTTTTGTTTTTTGGCTTGACAAGAAAAATGTCAGGTTGCCGGCATTCGTCACCAGGGGAAGGTTAAGAAACTGTTCTGTATATTATGGACCATAGCTTCCTGAGCTTCACTTAGTCTGTGAAACAAGGTCCTATTTAGAACCCCAGAATAAGTTGTACTGTCTTATCTTTAAAAAAAATTTTTTTTTCTTTATTGATTTTTGGAGAGGGAGAGAGAGATAGAAATGCATGCCCCCCACTGGGGATTGGGCCCACAACCTGGGCATGTGTCCTGACCGGGAATTGAACCAGTGACCTCTTGGTACATAGGTTGACGCTCAACCACTGAGCCACACTGGCTGGACTATCTTTTTTTTGTTTTTAATATATATTTTTTCTATATTGATTTTAGAGAGAGAGGGAGAAGGAGAGAGAGATAGAAACATCCATGAGAGAGAACATCGATTGACTGCCTCCTGCATGCCCCCCACTGGGGATTGGGCCCACAACCTGAGCATGTGCCCTGACCAGGAATTGAACCAGCGACCTCTTGGTGCATGGGTCAACGCTCAACCACTGAGCCACACAGGCTGGGCTAGTGTCTTTATCTTTTGACAACCTCCTTCCCACTCTTATTTATTCCATTTTATATTTCAATATTTTTATCTCAGAAGGTTCTGAGGCTGGGACAGGAGGTGAACTGGAATCTTAATTTTTTAAATAATAAAATGAAAACCCATGTAAATTGGTCTGTCTCTCTTTTCCCTGACAGGATGTCTTCATCACATTTTGCCAGTCGCCGCAGAAAGGATTTAAGTACTGATATGATTAGAACTAAAATTGCTCATAGGAAATCACTGTCTCAGAAAGAACACAGACATAAGGAATATGAACGAAATAGACAATTTGGTTTGAAAGATGTCAACATTCCAACCTTAGAAGGTAGAAGTCTTCTTGAATTAGATGAGACATCTCAAGAGCTTGTTCCAGAAAAGGTCAATGTCAAGCCAAGTAAGTAAAGGTTTATTGTAATTTTAAGTGCTTTGAAGAGAGAAGAAAAGTTGGTTTAATAACTGAGGTTAAAAAAACCCTGACCAGAAGAATGGAGTTTTGTAATACCATTTTGTACAACTTGATGTTTTCTACTGTCTATTTAAGGTAAAAGCTAGGCTAAAGCTATTTTAGCTAGGCTAGAGCTGTTCACCTATGGAATATTATAACACTTTATTTTCTATATTGCCTTGTAGGAATTCTAAAGTTCTTACTTGTGGAACATGAGTAAGATAAGTGTTGACAAGATAAATTGACAAGGGATATAAAAATAGAACTGATCGAAGAATCTATGAAATAAGGGTACTTTGCCAATGAAAACATTTCTTAGAAGGGCAAGAAATTCTTCCTTGCAGTTTGCCCAAAAGGGTCATTAGGAAAGAAAAAGCCAACTGATAAAGAAATAATCTCAGCCAAAGATAAAAATAGAGTGTCTTAGAAGGCAAAGGATGCTATAGAGAAGAAAGAGAACTGGGAAATAACTTTTGCATTTAACCAGAGGGAGTCACTGGACTCCTATTTAGTTGTGTTTATATAGCAGATATTAGAAGTTAGATTTTAGTGAAATAAAGCAAGAATAAATGATGACGAAATGGCAGAAGAAGATACAGTCTTCTTAGACGTTTTATAGAGAAAGAAATGAGATGTGAAGTTGTTTAAATGTTCACTGCGTCAATTTTATCATTTTCCAGGACCAGTGTAATATGTTGCACATACAAGACACTCAACATAATTGAGCTTAATTGATTCTGTAAAAGAGGGGGTTGAGGGTAAAATATTTCTTTAAGATTTGTTATTTTTATGATTCTAAAGGAAAGTGAGAGAAAAAAATTGGATAAACATGTTATATGGTTCTTTTTGTTTTTGAGATGAGATAATCAGTGCATGTTTGAAGGTCAAAGGAAGTGGATTGGTTGTTAAGGGGCAGAGAGTAAAGAGTAACATCTCTTAGGAGTTGGGAGGAAATAATAATTGGGCCATAGAATGATATAGGATGACCTTTATTTTATTTTATTTATTTTTTTTAAGAAATTTGACTTAATTAGGAATAAGGAACTATTGACATGTTTCTATTGGGATGACCTTTAAAGGAAGAACTAGACATTGTTTTGCCTGAGGTGTGATATTATTGTTTCCCAAGTTGGCTCCTTGCTTCTACTCTTGCCCACTCATATATTCCATTCCTTGACCAAAATCTCTCAAATGAAAGCCTAACCCTGTCAACATGCTATTAAATAGCTTTTATTTGCCATTTGCAAAGG
Source organism: Tadarida brasiliensis (assembly GCA_030848825.1). Classification (NCBI taxonomy): domain Eukaryota; kingdom Metazoa; phylum Chordata; class Mammalia; order Chiroptera; family Molossidae; genus Tadarida; species Tadarida brasiliensis. The sequence continues at coordinate 205,167,615 of CM061257.1, read as the reverse complement.
TCTAGAGGTGGGAGTGGGCTTGGTATGTACCGGAGAAAGCAAGTAGGTGAACTTGACTAAGGAAGAAGGAACAAGGACGGCTAGCTCCTACAGAGCCATAAGGATCATCATTATAAGGACATTGGCTTTGACTCTGAGGGAAATGAGAAACCATTAATGGATTAAAGGGAATTTATATGATCTGATTTATGTTTTCAAACTCTCACTTTGGCTGTTGTGTTGAGAATAGGTTGTGGATGACAAGCATGGCCTTAGGGTAAAGTTAAGAGGTCAGTTTTGGCCTGTTAAATTTGAGATTTTACAATGGAAGAAGAGTTGCTGAAAAGGTAGTTGAATATACAAGATGAATTCAGGGGAGAATTCTGATCTGGAGATATAAATTCAGGAATTGTCAGCTTGTACACGGTGTTTGAAGCTATAAGACTGGATGTGATTATCTAGAGTTTTGGTGTGGAAAAAGGAGAGAAGAGGAGTGAGCACGCCAGCATTTAGAGGGTGAGGACATGAGGGGAAACTAGCAAAGAGCTGCAGAGCAGTGCAAGTAAAGTAAAGGTTCACCCAGAAGAGTGTGTCATCTTGGAAACCAAGTGAAACAAGCATGTCGAAGAGGAAAGCCTGATTAATTGTATCAGTGCTTCTTGTCAAGTCAGGTAATGTTAGAAGTGAGAATTGGAACTTCACTGTGGAGGTCACTGGTGATTTTGATGAGTAGTTTTTGTAGAGTGAAGTTCAGGAAGTGAAAGCCAGACTGACATGAGGGAATGGCAGCACTACCTAGGACATATTCTTGTCCCAAAAGTTGAACTTGACTCTAATCAAACCCTTAGATATAATTTCTAGTTTATAGAAAACATACGAGGGCTAGAGGAATGAGCCGAAAATAGGAGAACTTCAACAGACAAATGTAGAGTACAGGCCATTCTGTAGGACGACTAACTTTTATTACCAGGATAATTTCATGAAAAGAAGGATGGGAAGGAGGATCTTGATGAAGAGACTTGAAAGACATCCAAATACTATATGTGGATTTTGCTTGGTTCCTGATTTGAACAAACCAATGGTGTTTATTTTTTTTTAAAAAGACCTATTTGAAACAAACAAAGTCTAAATCTGGTCCCTGTAGCCCGGCCAAGAGGTCGCCAGTTCGATTCCCAGTGAGGGCACATGCCCAGGTTGTGGGCCAAATCTCCAGTGGGGGGCATGCCGGAGGCGGCTAGTCAGTGTTCTCTCTCATTGATGTTTCTATCTCTCTCCCTCTCCTTTCCCCTCTCTCTAAAATAAAAATAAAAATAAAAGAAAACATTTAAATAAATAAATAAAAATGGTCCCTGTAGCCCTGGCCGGTTTGGCTCAGTGGTTAGAGCGTTGGTCCCAGACCCGAGAGTCCTGGGACACGTTCCTCGGTTGCAGTTTGTCCCCGACCCCAGTTGGGATCGTATTGGTAGCAACCAGTCGATGTGTCTCTCTCACATCGATGTTTCTCTCTCTCTCTCTCTTCCTCCTCCTTTCCCTCCCACTCTATTTGAAGATAAATGCAAAAATATCCTCAGGTGAGGATTAAAAAAAAAAAAAAAAGGTCCCTGTAATAGGTGATAACATGGAATTACTGCTAATTTTGTTGGGTATGGTAATGGTATTGTGATTATGAAAGAAAATATCTTTAATTTTAATTTTAGAAGTGCATACTGAAATATTTATAGATAAAGTTTTATGAGCAGAATTTGTTTTTATTTATTTATTTATTTACTTATTTTTAATCCTCACCCGAGGACACTTCTTGCATTTATCTTCAGATAGAGCAAGGAGGGAGAGAGGGGGGGAAGAGAGAGAGAAACATTGATGTGAGAGAGACACATCGAGTGGCTGCCACCCACACGACCCCAGCCAGGCGGGGGACAAACTGCAACCGAGGTACATGCCCTTAGCGGGAACCGAACCCGGGACTCTCTGGTCCACAGGCCGACGCTCCAACTGCTGAGCCAAACCAGCCAGGGCTGTTTTTATTTATTTTTTATTTCATTTTTCTTTATTGATTTTAGAGAGAGAGGAAGGGAGAGGGAGAGAGAGTTAGAAACATCGATGAGAGAGAACATCGATTGGCCGCCTCCTGCATGCCCCTCACTGGGGATTTGGCTCACAACCTGGGCATGTGCCCTGACTGGGAATCGAACCAGTGACCTCTTGGTGCATGGGTCGATGCTCAACCACTGAGCCACACTGGCCAGGTGAATTTGTTTTTAAATACTTCAGAAACAAAGCAAGTGTAGCAAAATGTTTGTAATTGTTGAATCTAGGTGATAGGTATATTATTATAGTCTACTTGTGTGTATATTGGAAATTTCTCATAATTTTGAAAAAAAGTGAGAGGGAAATGGAAGGAGAAGAATTGGAAATATGGATATAAATAATTCTCTTGAAGAATTTTGCCCTAAAGTGAAATAGAGAAATGAGGCAAGTGACTAGGTGAGGATGTGGGTTGGGAGGAATTACTTCATGTTTATAACTTCACGAGGGCAACAACACAGTATAGAGAGAAGAATAGATGAGTGAGAGGGTAAAGTACTGGGAGAATGTCCTTGAATATGTGACAAAGAACAGAGTCTAGAACTAGGTGGAGGGGTTGGCTTTGATAGGGGCACACTCAGCTCATCTGGCAAGGAAGGTGGAGTGTGGGCTCAGATACCAGGGTGGAGCTTTGAATGCAGATGGGAGAGGAGCTGTTTCAGGTTTGAGAAGAGGATAATGAATGAAATAGTAATTCAGGGGAATGAGAGTAATGCAATGGGAAATGTAGAGTCCCACTGAGGTTTATAGTCACAAATAGAATGAGGTGAGGTAGTATGCTTTTGTGTGTTTTTCCAACCCCATTCAGTTATACATTGCCAGGTGGGAGGTAAGCAGAGTTGCATTTAATCGGAGTTGGAATTCTGCCAGGGTTCAGCATAGTGAGAGAGGGGACAAAATGTTGAAGTAGTGATTATGATGATGAATCATGGAATCTAAATTGGATAAGAAGAAACTTGAGAACAGAAGGGAGGTAAGAGACAGTAAAAAGATGATTGTAGAGTGTAAGTCTTCGTGGGACCAAAGGATTGTTGGAAAGATAAGATATGGTAATCAGAGAGTAGATTGCTTGAAATTGGGCTTATGAAGGAAGTACAGTTATTCAGTGGTAATAATGAGGTCTCAAGGGCCTAGTTGTCTCACAGATGAAGACGGGTATGGCAAGATACTGATCTTCTCAGCCTTTGAAGTTTCTGGCAGGGCTTGGATTGGTCAGAGCTCTCTCTTTGACTGGTTGCGTCTGATCACAAGCAGCCTCTCACTTTTCTCCAGTGTGCTGCATAAATGCTATTTTTTATGTTTGCTATAACATGAAAAAAGTTGAAGTGCTAGTATGGATGTGACCCTGGGAATGGGTAGTTGAGGTATAGTAGAAGCAAGATCCTTGGAGGAAAAGAATCCTAAAAATTGAGAGCCAGGGTATTAGAGGGGTCATCAAGATTTATACAAGAAGCCCTGGCCAGTTAGAGCGTTGGCCTGAGGACTGAAGGGTCTCGGGTTTGATTCTGGTCAAATGTATGTACCTGGGTTGCAGGTTTGATCCCTGGCCCTGGTTGGGTCTTGTCAGAGGGAAACAATTGATATGTCTCTCTCACGTTGATGGTTCTCTCCCGCCCTCCCTCCTTCCTTCCCTCCCTCCCCGATCTTCCCTCCCATCCACTCTGTCTAAAAATCAATAAAAAAAATATCCTGGGGTGGATAATTAACCAAAAAAAAAGATTTGTATAAGAATCGTGTTGGAGACAGTGCCGGTGAACTGGGAGCTAAAGCCTTTGAGGAGCAAGGGGGAAACCTGGAGGGCCTATAGATGACTAATTGTGGTATTTGATGATTCGATGACATGGAATGTGGAGCTGGGATCTTTTAGTCAAGAGGAAGAAATAGTGGGAAGTAGAGATGAGACACTTCTCCTCTTTAGGCCCAGTGGTATTACCAGTGTGGGAGAAAAAATAATCAAACACTTGAGAGAACAGCTAGGGAAGCGGGGCCTTCAGGGGAGAGTCAGGTTTCAATTAGATCCAAAGATGAAGTGAACAGTCAAAGAAGTTGAGGATGCAGGGGTTTTACTGATGATTGACCACTTCATCATCTGAGCTTTTGCTGTTCAGTTCTCTGCCTGGATTATCTTTATTTTTATTTTTTATTTTGTTAATCCTCACCCAAGGATATTTTTCCATTGATTTTTTTTTTAGATAGAGTGGAAGGGAGGGAGGAGGAGAGAGATAAACATTGATGTGAAAGAGACACATTGATTGGTTGCCTCCCCGACCAGGGCTGGGGATCCAACCTGCAACCCAGGTATGTGCTCTTGACCAGGAATCAAACCCGAGACCCTTCTGTCCTCGGTCTGAACGCTCTAACTGCTGAGCCAAACTGGCCAGGGCTGGATTATCTTTCTAAAACAATTTTATTGAGGTCTAATTTACATACCATAAATTCACCCATTTCAATATATGCTTTTTTTGTAAAGTAATTTTACTGAGTTGTACAGCTATCTTCCTGGATTTTTTTTTAAGCCTTAACCAGTGGGCAAACATATACTCATTCTCCAGCACCCCCTCAGGTAGTCTCTCTCCTGAGAAACCTTTCCCTGTCTCCCCAGACAGGTTTGTATTGAGTCTTTATTGTGTGTGTATTTTCCTATTTGTTCCATACTAAACCAAACAAACTGTGTTCATCTTCGCACAATACTGCAAGCCCTTTAAGGACAGAAATTCTCTAACTTTTTCTTACTGCCTAAAAATGTCTGACACATAGTAGCTACTTGTATTTTTCAAACCAGTTTAAATAAACTTGAGAATATGTAGGTAGAAACCTTAAGTTGAGAATCATAGGTGGGAGCTAGAGAAACTGACAAGTAGCTTTAATATCAAAGGAAAAATTTGTATTAGTTACCCTAAAACTTAGTGGCTTAAAATAACAAAAAACATTTATTATTTCACACAATTTTTGTGGGTCAGTAATTTAGGTGCAGCTTGGCCAGGTAGTTCTGGAGGTTGGCCAGGTAGTTCTGGAGGTTGCCGTCAAGATGTCATCCAGTAAGGCATCTGAAGGCTTGCCTAAGACTGGAGGATCTGCTTCTAAGGTGAACTCACTCACATGACTGGCAAGTTGATGCTAGCTTTTGGCAGGTGGCCTTAGGTCTTTGTCATGTAGACATCTTCAGAGGACTGCCTGATTCTCTTTTAGGCTCCCCATGACCACTGGCTTTCCCCAGACCAAGTGATCCAAGAGAGAGCAAGGCAAAAGCTGGAATATCTTTAATGATCTGGTCTTGGAAGTCACACTCCATTTCCACACTCCTTTTTTGGTTACACAGGTCGACTTCATTCAGTGAGGGAGGGGACGACACAAGGGCATGACTACCAGGAGGGAAGAATCACAGGAGGTCAGCTTAGACACTGACTATCATAGAATTTAATTAAGTGGAAAGGGTAGTAATACATGTCTAGTGCATATCAAGCAGTTAATAAATATTTGAACAAGTGAAGGCAAAAGGAATAGAAATATTATTATTATTTTTTTAATCCTCACCCGAGGATATTTTTCCATTTATCTTCAGATAGAGTGGGAGGTGGGGAGAGAGAAGCACCATGTGAGAGAGACACATCCATTGGTTGCCTCCCACACGGCCGGGGACCGAACCACAACCCAGGTACGTGCCCTCGACTGGAATCGAACCCAAGACTCTTTGGTCTGCAGGCCAGTGCTCTAACCTCTGAGCCAAAATGGCCAGGGCAGGAATAGAAATTTTTAAAAAATAAGGGTTGAAATAACATAATTAGAGTGCTAAGGAATTAACAAGAAGTTTCTCAAAGTATTTCTTAGTAGCTGTTGAAGTTAGACAGAATGATTTTTCAGACATTTGCATAACTTGGTCTGAAATGTTTTATTGTCCTGTGTGTGTATGTTTGTTTGTTATTCCTGCTTAGAATCAGTGAAAGCTCTTCTACATGAGCAACGGAAACAAATGCTCCAGAAATACAAAGAAGAAAAGGAACTTCAAAAATTGAAAGAGCAAAGAGAGAAAGCCAAACGAGGAGTATTTAAAGTGGGTCTTTATAGACCTGATGTGCCTTCATTTCTTCTTTCAAACCAGAATACTATGAAAGCTGAGCCAATAAAGGTAAATTTAGTATCCTGACTGGGTATAGAGGAACAGTTCCTTTTAACAGTTCCTTTTTCTTTAAGAGATTACACTTGATATTAGCCAAAAGACTGAGAAGCAATTCTTTTAAGAGATGAAATGACTAAAAGTACCTGTTCCCCTTAGTCCCTTTGTTCACTTAACTCATTGGTAGGACGTGGGAATGAGAATAGTAGCTCAGAAGATGAAAATCAGATCTCTTGGTGTAACTATAGGTAGATTGAGATAGGATAAAACTAGGAAAGCAAGTAGAGCCTGGCTGAACAATAAATGCTATGCCAGAGGATGTGGCACTTATCTTATGGGATGTGGAGTCAAGGGAGGCTTTTAAATGAGGTTGTACCATTATATAATGAATGCAGGAAGAGCCCTGGCTAGTGTGGCCCCATTGGTTGGAGCATCATCCCGTACTCCAAAAGGTGATGAGTTCAGTTAACTTAAAGGTAATTTAAATCAAGCCAGAATCAGAAAAAAATAGTAATTTAAGTTAGCAAGTATCTTTTTGTCATAAATGACTATAGATAAAGTTTAACTTTAAAATGGGAACTTTACTTCATAATGATACATAAAAGTAATTTCGCAAGTTTATTTTTTAAAAATGTTATCTCCTTTTGATTGTTTTAAGGCTGTCCCATCTTTTGTACGGATGACAAGGTCAAAGGCCAAAGACCAAATGGAGCTGACTAAGGTATAGTTGATAGCAGATAATTGTTACTAAAATGACAAATTATTCTTTCTCTTCTCAGAATAAGTAAATTTATTTTTAATCTATCAGCTTCAAGTATAGTGATTATTTTATTAGAGTGAATAGTACCAAAACCACTGTTATTAGTATGGTGACATAGAGCAGTTTTGGCTAAATGCTAAGGAACTATTCATTTAAAATAGTCTTTGCCCAGACATCCCTTATGAGATCTATACCAAAATTTGTCTTTGTGGCACATTCTTTTTTGTTTGTTAGTTTATTGGTCTCCTATTATGCATTCCGTGTTACCATAAAATTCAGGTAGAAATATAAAGCACATAGAGTGGGTGTTATAAATTATGGGTTTTCAAAACACTGATGGATAAAGTTATTAGGAGGATTACTAAAATACTGTAAAGTGGGCAAGGGGGGAGTAGCATGCTTTTTTGTCAGGTGAGGAAGCTAAGTTTCACATATCCAATAAATTTTGAGTCATTACCATATTCCTCTAGGCTCCAGGATATAATAGGAAACAAAATAATTCTCTGTTTTTATGTGAGAGAGGCAATAAAAAATAAGTATATATTATGGTCATAAGTATTATGGAGGAGATTTTTTAAGGTGGGTGGAGATGGGGGTACTGAAGTAGGTGGAATTTTGATTGAGCCCCACTGAGATGGTGGCATTTTGAATGAAGTCTTATTTATTTATTTAGTTAGTTAATCCTCACCCAAGGATATTTTTCCATTTATTTTTAGATAGAGTGGAAGGGAGGGAGGGAGAGAGAGAGAGAGAGAGAGAAACATCGATATCAGAGAGACACATGGATTGGTTGCCTCCTGCATGACCCAACCAGGGCCAGGGATCCAACCTGCAACCCAGGTACATGCCCTTGACCAGGAATCAAACCTGAGACTCTTCGGTCTGCAGGCCAACGCTCTAACTGCTGAGCCAAACCAGCCAGGACTGAATGAAGTCTTTAAGGAAGTAGAAGAGTGAACTATGGTAAAGAGTTTTCCATCCAGGAGAAGAATTTTTTAGACAAAATTCAGAAGTCTTGAAGTGAAAACATGCCTGGTATGTTTAAGGACTCTCAGATGATTATAGTCAGCTCTTTCTAATAGCTTTGGTTATTAGCATTTTCTGCATTCTCAGAATCTAAAAAAGCTTGTGAAAAATTTACATATATAATGGAAAACTTTTTGCTTTATCCCATTTTATTTGAGGTAGTGCATTGTTTTCTGGGTTATTTACAATAGATTTCAGATGAGGGGTCATTTTACATATTAGAAATGTGGTAGTTTGATTCATTATGCAATTAAATCACATAGCGCCCAATCTTTTAAATAGATTGCTAATGGGAATGATGTTCGAGCAACTCGACCTGGCCAAAGACAAACTTCTGAAAAGAAAGTATTGAACAAAGAGAAAAAAGGTAGGAATATTAGCAATTATAAGCTCTGATGTTGCCACAACAATAATTTAATAATTACAAAAAGCATTTGATTTGATTATTTTTCCTCACAGCTGAACAACCTGAAATGCCCACATCAGTGAGAATGACTCGATCGGCTACTCTGGCAGCAAAGCAGATTGCAAGAACCGTTTCATCTACTACAAGAAAGCCAGTGACAAGAGCTACTAATGGTAAGAACTATATCTTGATCAGTGACTGAACTAGAATGTTTTAGTCCTTGAGGTTTTCATCATGTACTTCCTTGAGTAGGACAGGAGGAAATGGGAGATTCCAGTTTCCTGAAGATAGGTTCTATGCCCCGACATCCAGTTAGCAGTGGGTGCTCAAACATTGGGAGTACCTGAATTTGTGTAAGCAGTGCTTCAAAGTGAAAAATTAATAGCCTCAATAAATTACAGTCCATCTATTTGGAAAACAGTGTAACCATTTAAGAAAAGTGTTGTGAAAAAATGCTTAATGGTTCATGATATATTAAGTGGGGAAAGAAAAACAGGTCAAAACCTGACCAGTTATAAGCACAGTTCTAAAATATGATGTGAATATGTGAACATAGGAAAAACTGGAAAAAAGTACCCTGAAGTGTCAACAGTATTAGTACTGAGTAATGTAATGTTGGGTGATTTTTTTTATTGTTGTTTTTGTACTTTTCTTTATTTTTCTAATGTTCTACAATATATATTTGATATTCAGAGGCAAAAGATAAAGTACCTTAACACCTTTGTTTTGTTTTTGAAAACAGATGGCCTGTACATGGCAGGAAATTTAATTTGTTTTTATCTTATTTTATAATAAGACTTTTAATCATAAGATTCTTCAAGACATACATTCTGAATGCTGCCTTTTTTTTTGCTTTCCCAAATTACCTAGTGTTTTTAATGCAGTGTTTTCTGTCTAGTCAAAATGGATAACATTTTATTTTTATTTTAGATAATGAAGCAGAAAGAAAAACAACAACAAATCAAGGAAGACCTGCCAAAAAGATAGAAACTAAACCTGACAAGGTAGTGTATAAATATCTGTTCATTTCTAGATACTTTGGAAGCCTTATTGCTACTTTCATAAAGTTGAAATTAAGCATACAGAACTGCTCAAGAGGTTAACCTACATGAGTGTTAAAATCTCTTGAATCATAACGAAGCTAAGAGGATTTACTGTTGTTTTCAGGTATCTTATCCTCAGAGCTTTATAGGTAGAGAAAACATAATTTGGTTAACAGGAGATAGAAAAAAATAATAACACAGCTGACAGAAACCTTCATATGAGAATTAGCTTGGATGGGGTGGGGTGAAATGCATTGACTGGATTTAATTAGGCCTGAGTTTGAATATTGTCTCTGTTTCCGATTAGTTATATAACCTTGGACAATTTATGAGTTTGTTTTCCTATCTCTATGTAATACCTACATAGACTAATATTAAAAATTGAATAACCTAACATTTCTGGTAGCATCTAGCATAGGGCCTAGCAGAGTCTTAAAAAAGGGCCATCATTTTGAATGGTTTATAATGGTTTATCCCTTGGTTTATAATTCATGCTACAATTCAATTAAGAGAAAGAAAAAAAAAGTTATGCCAAAGTGTAAGAAACCTGACTAGATTCTTACTAAACTCAAACAGATCCTCCAGGAAGGCAATAGAGGGTAAATCTTCACAAACAGACAGCTGTACTGCAGAGCTCCTCCCTTGAGATTGATTTTCTTCTTAAGGATTATCACTCATTTTTTTTTTTTTTTATTAAATGTATTGTGGTGACATTGGTTAATAAGATTATATAGGTTTCAAGTGTATAATACTATGATACATGATCTGTATATCACTTGTTTTTACTTTCATCCCCATGCTGGCCTCAGGGACAGTTTTATGTTTACACTCTTGTCCCAGTTGAAATACTCTGGTTTCAGTTCATACCTCATTAAAAATCAGAAACATAGAAAACTCTAAAAATTATGTTTAAATGAATGAGTGGAAAAGGTAAAGGTGGTCAAAGGTACAAACTTCCAGTTATAAAATAAGCAAGTCCTGGGGATATAATGTATAGCATGGTAGTTAAGTATACTGCATTGTATATTTGAAAGTTACAAAGAGAGTAGATTTTAAAAGTTCTCATCATAAGAAAATAAATTTGTAGCTATGTGTGGTGATTATTTTGCAATATACACAAATGTAAAATCATTATGCTGTACACCTGAAACTAGTATAATGTTATATGTCAATTATATCTCAGTAAAAAAACAACAAAAAATCAAGTAACAAATTGACTTGAAAGAGAAAATATGTTTCACATTTTATATGGTTAATTTTACTGTGTCACATTGAAAAAATATTTTTGCTTATGTAATAATAAAGGATTTGGTCCTTGACAATAGAAGTCATCCAATAAATTTTAGATTTATAAGTCTCAAATCATTGTAATTATCAACATAATTAAAGTAAAAACATATGTATTTGTTAGGTGAATAAATTTTTCCACTTTCATTTTCATATATTTTAATTTGTTGTAATGCCTAAAACCTGTTATTTAGTTCTTTTAATAGGATTGGTTCTCTCTTTCTGGATCATAGCAGTGGTTTAGTGTAGCTAGTCTTCTGAATCCTTGTATACATTTAGATGTATTTGTTTTTGTTTTTTTTAATTTTTTTTTCTTTATTGATTTTAGAGAGAGGAGAGGAGAGAGAGAGAGAGAGAGAGAGAGCTAGAAACATCAATGAAAGAGAACATCAATTGGCCACCTCCTGCATGCCCCTCACTGGGGATTGGGCCCACAACCTGGGCATGTGCCCTGACCGGGAATCGAACCAGTGACCTCTTGGTGCATGGGTCGATGCTTAACCAGTGAGCCACACTGACCAGGCTGTTTTTCTCTCTTAAGTTATGTACTTGGCACATAATTCTCATCTTTCACATTTTCAGGCCTGTAAAAATTGGCCAAATATATCCCCAGAAGAGAAATTCTTACTTTACTTTGTTTATTCACATCTAGGTCATTTCTTTTCAAGTTCATAGTGAAGAAAATAATTTGGATTCACAAACCAGTGCAGGAAATGATGGAATCATATCACAAATGGAAAACTTACCTAAAACAAATACTGCAACAATGAAAGGAAAGAATTCCTTTGCACCTAAAGATTTTACATTTCAGCCACTGGATGGTCTGAAGACCTATCAAGTTACACCTATGACTCCCAGAAGTGCCAATGCTTTCTTGACACCCAGTTACATCTGGACCCCTTTTAAAACAGAAGTGTAAGAATGTAATATTACTCATGGATTCCTTGCTAAGATAGATGACAAATGCCTTTCTTGGATTTTCCCTGTGCATTTTAAAGTTATTGTTTAGCTAGTAAATGATGTTAATTATAAATCGTGAAAATTTGGTCTTTTAAAAAAATTCTTCAGAAGGCTACAATAATGTGTTTGACAGTTTTGATATTTCCTATATATTATTATCACTTTTATGGTACAATTTGTGGGGGTTTTTGCTTTTAATAAGTGACTCTATTATACTTAGAAATAAATTTTTAGAAAGAAGAAATTGCTATAATATTGTAGTTCAGACATGGTTTAGGTTTTGTTTTTTTGCTGAGTATTTCTTTAGAAAAACTATAAAGACAAAAATTATTAACTTGCAAAATGAGGTGAAGTGGGAGGAAATCAGTTGGAATCTCTTAAAAGAAAGGACAAGTTTGTTTGCAAAGACTGGCTGGCAGCAAATATACCAGAAACTGCTCAGTAGCATCCAAGACTAGTAAGTGCTTATGTTCTATTGAGAGATCTTCAGAATCTTTGGATCTAATTACAGTTAGTCAAGATGGACATTCCCACTATGGTGTTTAGAATTTTCCCCTATAAGAATAGACACATTATTTATTTATTTTTTGTTGTTAAAAAAATTTTTTTTTCTTTATTGATTTTAGGGAGAGAGAGATAGAAACGTTAATGAGAGAGAACATTGATTGGCTGCCTCCTGCATGTCCCACATTGGGGATTGGGCCCACAACCTAGCATGTGCCCTGGCCGGGAATCGAACCAGCGACCTCTTAGTGCATGGGTTGCCGCTCAACCACTGAGCCACACCAGCCAGGTGAATAGACACATTTTTTAAAAAATAGAAACTAATTTCTATTTTATCCCAGGTTTTTAAAAAGTAACGTAATTTTGAAATCCTTTAATCAGATATATGGGGTTCATTTTCATGAAGTATATTTTTGCTATTGTTTTTAGTGATAAGACTCAAGAGGCAGCAAAAGAAATTTTGCCACAAAAATGTAAAATTGACTCTGCCAAGACAGTGCATCAGAATTCAAATAAATTACAATATCCCCTGGATTCTCTAACAGTTTGGAATAAAGGTACGGTATTTCAATTAAATTTTTACTTGCTTCTCTGGGTGTGATTTGCTACTGATTTGGTTTAGAGCCCTCATCACCATATAGTTCAGGGATGTGATCTCGGTCAGAAGAGGTCAGAAAACATGGGGAAAGGTCTGGAGAGAGGGATGGTTGGTGTGAGGAATACAGACTGAGAAGAGGGGGCATAAATTTAAATTTGAAGAGATGGAAATATTGAGAGACACTTTAGAGGTGTGTTGAATGAAATCATGAAGCAGAAATAAAATTTTGAAATTCATCATTGAAAAACATTGAAATTTGTCTCAAGAGGGATTGTCATTTTAGGAGTTGCTGCTTTGAAATGTATATGTAATATTTTCTTTAATCTATAGAAAATGTCCTAAGTAAAAATGAAACTACTACTAAAACTTCAAGTGGCCTTCCAATAAAAGAAGTCCTATCACTTGAAATAAATGAAGATCAGATATCTCAGCCACAGCATGATGTGCCGTACTTCAGGTTTGTCCATTTGTTCCCAGTGTAAGAATTTTGTATTGATGTCTAGACAGTTAAAACCAAAATTAAACTATTTTCACCTTAATATAATAGATGGATTTGGGGGAAACTGACTTTGTGTGATTTTCAAAAGGTAGAAAAAGGTACTCGTAAGAAGTCTCTTTCCCAGCTCTGTCTCCCAACCTCATAATTCAAATCTTCCATGGAGGCAAGTGTTACTCATTTCTTCTGAATATTTACGGAATTTGTAGACAAACATAAACATGTTTTTTTCAAATTGTAAGAGAAAGTTTAGTTAGAAAGTTGCAGAGGTAGAAGAGGTGAGCCCACTGGGCTATGCAGGCTCCAGAAACAAGTTACAGGAGCAGAAGGGCCCTTGGAGCCTAGGAGAGAGAAAGGCAAAGGTAAGGCACCTAGGGGAAAGAGTGGGACAGAAAGGCTTAGGTGAGCACACTGTTTTTTCTTTTTTTATATGAACAATAGCATACTATTCTGTTTTCATTTAACTTTTATGTAGGAGATATTCTGTTTTAGTACTTGAAGGGCTCTCTCATGTTGTTTTGTGTGTGTTTTTATAATGGCCACACAAAATCCAATTGTATGGATGTACCACAATTTATTTAATAGGGAGTGCCTGTTGTTGGTTATTTACATTTGGCTTATTCTTTACTATTACAATCAAAGCTTCAAAGAACAGCCTTGTATGCTTTTTAATTATTTCATATACAAATATATAAAATCTTTATTGACATTCCCTCCAGCAAGGTATGGGAGTTTCTATTTTCTCACCATCCCTACCCCCCAAAGAAACCAAGTTAATGTTTACTTTATAAAAGATGGATAGTGAGAGTTGGTAGAAGGCTATTTGGCCCACTAAATCATGAGATCAGATTATGTTTCTCCAACTGTGCAGAGTGAAAATGAACAGAATTCGTGTCACCTAAATGCTTTGGGAACAAATTAGAGTGCTGCAATTGGAGAAAGACCCCAACACTCCACATTGCACAGGAAGTGGTCATACTATTATTCTTAAGTGAATGTAGCAGGAAAATTCTAATACCTTTTCCAATGCAATATTAAATTTTTTTGAGCTTTGCCAATCAAATAGATAAGAAATAATATCTTTTTTCAAATTTATTTTTTTATTTATTTATCCTTACCCAAGGATATTTTTCTATTTATCTTCAGATGGGGGTGGGGGAGAGAAAGGGAGAGAGAAACATCTGTATGAGTGGGACACATAGACTGGTTGCCTCCCACACAACTCCAACCAGAGCCGGGGACGACCCGCAACCAAAGTACGTGCCCTTGACCGGAATCGAACCCATGACTCTTTGGTCACAGGCAGACACTCTACCACTGAGCCAAACCGGCCAGGGCAAGAAATAATATCTTGCTGAAGTTTAACATTCACTTGCTGTATGATGAATGAGTATCTTTTTATATGTTTGAGAGCCATTTCAATTGTTTTTAGAACATAAGGTTTTAGAATTGTAAGGGATTTAAGAGATTACCTAGTCCATTATATTGTGTTTTTTTTTTTATTTTTTATTTTTTTTTAAATTTTTTTTTTGGTACGTGCCCCTAGCGGGAACCAAACCTGGGACACTCTGGTCCACAGGCCGACGCTCCAACCGCCGAGCCACACCGGCCAGGGCTCCATTATGTTGTTTAACTGAGATGATGAGCAATTCCTCCAGACATTGCCAACTAAATAGTGTCAGATCTAAGCCAGTCCCCCTTCTTATTAAGTTGTTCTTTTTCATGCCACTAGATATAAACAGCTTAATTTTTCTTCTAAGAAAAACAAACTGTCCTCACTTTCTCCTGCTAGGATGTTTTTTATAAAGAAGCATTACATTTACCTTAGGCCAGGGTTTCTCAACCTTGGCCCTATTAACATTTTAGACTGGGTAATTCTTGTGGGGGAGGGTGGTCTCTACATTATAAGGTGTTTTGTAGCATCCCTGGCTAGTAGCACTCCACTAGTTCTCAACAAAAATGCCTCCAGACATTGTCAAATGTTGGTGGTAAGGGAGGGTAGGAGTGAGGGTACAAAATTGACTCCTGTTGAGAACCACTGCCTTTGGATGGCAAAGCCTGATAATGAGAGAGACTCTGTAATGCCCTATCACTGAAATTCCAGACTTAACAGTTTTTATCTTCAACTTATTCTTGGTAGTTGGATTGGTCTTAATTCCATAGATGGTAACAGAGAGCTAAGAATTAAAAGATGTCT
Organism: Tadarida brasiliensis; assembly: GCA_030848825.1. Lineage (NCBI taxonomy): Eukaryota > Metazoa > Chordata > Mammalia > Chiroptera > Molossidae > Tadarida > Tadarida brasiliensis. The sequence goes on along the minus strand of CM061257.1, from coordinate 205,152,160 downwards.
GATTCTTTCTGTTCAGCCTCTGAAAAATAAGAATAGAAAAAAATAGAAGATTCGCTTGAAAAGTGGGTTCTTGGCATTAAGCATTTACATAAGTTTTAGGTGTAGAAGAATGGACATATAAAGGATATCCACTTGTATTTTGGGGGTTTTAATATATCACAGTTCATAAAATAAGCAACAACTCTGGGAAATTAATATTGTGTAAGTGTCATAATGATAATACTTAGATATTAATGTGAGAAACATCTGTAAAACTGATATGTATGTCATAATTTTAGAAATATTCTCCAGTCAGAAACTGAGAAATTAACTTCTCACTGCCTCGAGTGGGACAGGAAGCTTGAATTGGACATTCCAGATGATGGTAAGGGAACACTTGTGCATTATTTTGATGTTTTAGTTTTGTTTCTCTTAATGTGGTTACGTTGACCTGAAACTTAAAAGTCTAGTGTTATCCAACTTTATACTTTGTTATTCAAAATAGCAAGAATTTTTTCATATCTCAGTGTATGTTCACCAATATCTCTGTGCTAAAATGATACATGACTTGAAAGATGTAAATAATTAGAATATTCACTATCATTCCTGAGACTTAGACATTTGCCTATTTTTATTATCAGATTTTCTTCATATGACTCTATGAGTGACATCCATATTTGGTATTATTTAATTATACAAAAATATTTTCTGAATGAGAATTACTTAAATCAATATGGAACAGATTTTCTGAGAAGTTAATTTATCTTACTTATTTGGGGAAGCTGTTTAGAAAAAAATCATTTGTATGCTGTCAGCGTGAAGCTTTGATGTGCAATGAGTTTTTTGAGGTTGAATTCTTATAAAATACAGGGAAAGGTATAATGCCGTTTGCTATGTAACAATATATAGGAAAATGAATATTGCTAATTTTTAGCAGTAATTGAAGCAGATAATGCTCAGTATTTGTATGACATTTTGTAGTGGAGATTTTTGTTTTGCTTTAAGGTAAAAATTTGATTTTGCAAGCCCTAGGATACGTGGGGTCTTCTTATCAGCTGGTTGGCTTTGCAGTAAAGGTCTTGTTTTGTCCTTTAACTTTTAAAAACCTCATATTTCTTTTAGCTAAAGATCTTATTCGCACAGCAGTTGGTCAAACAAGACTCCTTATAAAAGAAAGGTTCAAACAGTTTGAAGGACTAGTGGATGATTGTGACTATAAACGAGGTGTAAAGGAGACTACCTGTACAGATCTGGATGGATTTTGGGATATGGTTAGTTTTCAGGTATGTGGTCAAGTATTTTGAATATACTAACTTTTGAGTCTGGTCTTTTTTTTTTTCCTTTAAATCAGGTAACAGTAGTAAAATTGAGGTAATAATAGCTGTTTAGGTACCTATAATAGTAAATGAGATATTATATAGCACCTTTAGGAACTGTAAAGCACTGTCTATATTTTATGACTGATGTCCCCTCCACCCCCATATTGTCAGGATAATTTCTATATGAGTTGGAAATTGAGATTATAGTCAACTGTTGAATAGGCTATAATGATGATACATGTGAGAAAATGAGTAAATCTAGTCTTTAGCAGTTCAGTTCATCTAGCTGTTATTGAGTCCCTACTGTGTGTCACACATTGTACTAAGAGTTGTTAATAAGGCACATTAGTGAGTCAGACACAGATAATTCCAATCTAATGTAAAAAATGCTACGATAGATGGATTACTAGGAAGATCAGTCAAGGTGTGGAGATGACACTTTCTAGCTTTTTGAGCTTATTTCAGAAATAAACATATAAAATACTCTTTCAATAACTAGTAGCTAACAATCATTAGTCAACACAATGTAAGCATTACTTTATGACTAGTTTTAATATATTTACCAGTTTTCATAATACTGAGTTAGTTCACTAGCATCTTTTAGTGCTGACCATTTAATTTTGTTTTTTAATATCATTATTTATGGATTTAAAGGTGTCTGCATTGTTTACACTTATCTTTTTTTTTTTTTTTTAAACATTTTTTTGTTAATCCTTACTCAAACATATTTTTCCATTGATTTTTAGATAGAGTGGAAGGGAGGGAAGGAGATAGAGGGAGAGAAACATCGATGTGAGAGAGACACATCTATTGGTTGCCTCCCACACGACTCCAACTGGGGATTGACCCTGCAACCCAGGTACATGCCCATGACTGGGAATTGAACCCTTGACCCTTCGGTCCTCGGGCCGCCACTCTCACTGCGGAGCCAAACTGGCCAGGGCTTAACTTTATTTTTTTTATCCTCACCCGAGGACGCTTTTGCATTTCTCTTCAGATAGAGCAGGAGAGAGAGAGGGGGGAAGAGAGAGAGAGAGAAACATTGATGTGAGAGAGACACATCGACTGGTTGCCACCCACATGACCCCAACCGGGACCGGGGACAAACTGCAACCGAGGTACGTGCCCTTAGTGGGAACCGAACCTGGGTCTCTCTGGTCCACGGGCCAACACTCTAACCGCTGAGCCAAACCAACCAGGGCTTAATTTTATTTTTATTGTTGACACTATTACAGGTGTCACCATTTTCCCCCGTTTGCTTGCCCCCACCCAGCCACCTACACTTTTTATCTTTTTACTTAAAAAAAAAATTTTTTTTCCGCCCTGGCTGGTTTGTCTCAGAAGTTAGAGCGTCAGCCTGCCGACCAATGAGTCACGAGTTCGATTCTGGTCAAGGGCACGTACCTCAGTTGCGATTTGTCCCCAGCCCTGGTCGGGGTTGTGCAGGAGGCAACTGGTCGATGTGTCTCTCTCACATCAATGTTTCTCTCTCTCTCCCTCCCATTCTATCTGAACAAAAATGGAAAAATGGCCCTGGCCGGTTTGGCTCAGCGGTTGGAGCGTCGGCCCACGGACCAAAGAGTCCTGGGTTCGGTTCCCACTAAGGGCACGTACCTCGGTTGCAGTTTGTCCCTGTCCCTGGTTGGGGTCGTGTGGGTGGCAACCACTCGATGTATCTCTCTCTCTCTCTCTTCCTCCCTCCCACTCTATCTGAAGATAAATGCAAAAATTGTCCTCCGGTGAGGATAAAAATAAAAGGAAAATGTCCTCGGGTGAGGATTAAAAACAAATTTTTTTTTTCTTTATTGATTTTTTTTTTTTTTTTTTTTTTTTTTAGAGAGAGAGAGGGAGAGGGAGATAGAAACATCAATGAGAGAGAACATTGATTGGCCACCCCCAGTGGGGATTGGGCCTACAACCTGGGCATGTGCCCTGACTGGGAATCGAACCAGTGACCTCTTGGTGCATGGGTTGACACTAAGCCACTGAGCCACAACAGCCAGGCTATACTTATTATCTTTATTGATGCTCCTTTTCCAGCTTTGGACAGTGGGTACCTCTTCAAGTTGGCTCCTGGGAGTGTCTTTATTTAATTATTTTTTAAGCTGTATTGAGGCATAATCTACATATTGTAAAATTTTTTGAGAGAGACAGTCTGTGAGTACCTATGTGTATAGATGCATAGTAAGGGGACTCCAAGCATGTTTACCAAACTGTCGACAGTGGCTACCACTTTGGGGGAGACTGGAAATACCAGAAGAATGGGGATCATACATTCCCATCCTGCTAGGACATTTGAATCTTTTAAAATGAGATTGTGGCCCTGGCCAATTTGGCTCAGCGGTTAGAGCGTCGGCCTGCGGTCCAGAGAGACCTGGGTTCGGTTCCCGCTAAGGGCATGTACTTCGGTTGCGGTTTGTCCCCGGCCCTGGTTGGTCGTGCGGGAGGCAGCCACTCTATGTGTCCCTTTCACGTCGATGTTTCTCTCTCTCTCTCTCTTCCTCTTTCTCCCTCCCACTCTGTCTGAACAAAAAATGGAAAAATGTCCTCGGGTGAGGATAAAAAAATAAAATAAAATAAAATAAAATGAGATTGTGTCAAGAGAATGAGAAGGCGAGATTGGGAGAAAATATTTGTAAAAAGATACATTTGATAAAGAGCTGGTCTCCAAAATATGCAAAGACCTCTTAAAACTCAACAGTAAGAAAACAAACAACCTAATTTAAAAACATGCAAAAGACCTGAACAGACACTTGACCAAAGAAAGTATATACAGCAGGTCAGCATATGAAAAGTAGGATGCTTGATATCATATGTCATTAGGGAATTGCCAGTTATAACTACAATTAGATACCACTACGTACCTATTAGACTGGCAAAATCTACACCACTGATAGCACCAAATTCTGGTGAGGATGGGGAGCAATAGAAACACTCCTTCGCTTCTGGTGGGAATGCAGAATGGTACAGCCCCTTTGGAAGACAGTTTGGCAGTTTCTTACAAAATTAAATATACTCTCACCATAGGATTTAGCAATTACACTTCTTGGTATTTACCCAAAAGAGTTGAAAACAAATATCCACACAAAAACGTATACACAGATGTTTATAGTAGCTTTATTCTTTTTCTTTTTTAAAAAATATTTTTAATTGATTTTTTAGAGAGGGAGGAAGGGAGAGAGAGATAGAAACATTGATGTGAGAGAGAAATGTCGATTGGCTGCCTCCTGCTCACCCCCCACTGGGGATTGAGCCCAAAACCCAGGCATATGCCCTGACCGGGAATCCAGCCGGGACCTCTCAGTCCATGGGACGAGGCTCAGTCCACTGAGTCACACCAGCCAGGCAGCAGCTTGATTCTTAATTGCCCAAACTGGGAAGCAACCAATAATATATCCTTGAGTAGGAGGACAGGTAAACTGTTTAAAAAGAGACAGATTGCCCTGGCCCGTTTGCCTCAGCGGTTAGAGCCTCAGCCTGAGGACCAAAGAGTTGTAGGTTCGATTCCAGTCAAGAGCACATACCTCGGTTACAGTTAGATCCCTGGCTCTGGCATCGATGTCTCTCTCCCTCGCTTGCTCCCTCCCTTGCTCCCTCCCTTGCTCCCTCCCACTCTATCTGAAAATCAATGGAAGAAATATCCTCAGGTAAGGATTAAAAAAAGAGAGAGAGAGAGAGATTATGTTCCCATTGTGTAATTTAGAATATCTTTTCTACCAATTTAGTGATCAAAATTAATTATTCATATATGACATCCTTTATGTAGATTATGGCGGTTTATAAGGCCAAAAATAACAATTTTGATATAAGAATTCATGATTTGAATATTAAATTGAGAATGATGTAGTCTAATTTTATATGTCACCAGTCCAAGTCACTCTCAATTTTTTTGAAGTCTCAATTCATTAGTTTGTTATATTAATATGGTTAGTATTAAACTGATAAACTTGTGCTTTATTTATTAACAGATAGAGGATGTAAACCAAAAGTTCAACAATCTGACCAAACTTGAGGAATCTGGCTGGCAAAATAATAATAATACAAGCAAAAAGGTCTTCCGGGTAAGTTTGTGATTTTCTAGTATAGACTCCTCTACTTTAGTGAGGTTTTATTTTTAAGCTTTAAAAACATTTAGCTTCAGATTTTTCATCATTTTACAAAATAAATTCCATATATTACTTACAATGTCCTGATTGTCTTTGAAGAAAGAATAAGGAAATGATCAACACAAAATTCAGGATAGTTATTTCTGGAGGGAGAAGGGGAGGGACTATGGTTGAATTGGGGCTCCCTAAGAGCTTCTAAGATGCTAAGTAATGGATATGTGCATATCTGTTTGACTCTTTAAACTAGACTTGTATATTTTTTGTACTACTACTAGTAGTAGTAGTAGTAGATAATTTACATATACTTAGCCTGTACCAAATATTGTTCCAAGTACTTTACATGTATTAACTCATTTAATTTTGACAACAATCCTATGAGGTGGGTGCTATTACCCCCATTTCACAGTTGAGAAATCTGAGGCCCAGAAAGACAAAATCACTTGTCCAGGATGAAGCTGGGTTTCAGGCCACACTTTCTCATTCCAGAATCCCAGTAGGCTATGCCGTCTCTCTGTTTTATATACTCTTTCGTGTGATATATTTCAAAATGAAAAGGATTTTTTAAAAAGGAACAATGGCTCTTTAGAACATCTGCCTTCTTCCATATACTTTATCTTGTAAAATTTCCTATTACTTTTCTCTGTAAAATTGTCTTTGTTAACATGATAGATTCCGTTCTTAATCTATTTATAGTTATTTTTTCTTTTCTAATAATGTTTTAACTCAAAGTTTTTGGTTCAAATGGATACTTCTCAAACCACTCTGGAGGATTGCCAGTTTTTCTTTTAGATTTTAGAAAAATGCCTGTGGTTATAAAATCAGGTTTCTAGGTTGTTGTTTTTTTTTTCTGGGTTGTTTCTTTATCATGCTATGTAATCCAAATAAAAACTCTGTTTTGAATCTGTTAAAGATGTTAGAGTATTGAAAGAACCTTATTACAGCCCGGCTGGTGTGGCTCAGTGGTTGAGCATCGACCCATGCACCAAGAGGTCGCCGGTTCGATTCCTGGTCAGGGCACATGCCCAGGTTGTGGGCCTGATCCCCAGTGGGGGGCATGCTGGAGACAGCCAGTCGATGTTTTCTTTCATCGATGTTTCTATCTTTCTTTTCCTCTCCCTTCCTCTTGCTCTAAAAGCAATAAAGAAAAACACTAAAAAAAAAAAAAAGAACCTTATTACAAAATTATTGTAGTAATAAAGTCTCATGACAAGTACCCTGAGGACAGTGATGAAATTGATTGAATGATTTCAAATCTACTAAACAGTGAAGGGTGCTTGAACATTTTGAAGCTACTGTAGGTATTTCTTACTGAGTACTGAGTCATAGAAACATTAATAGCATCAGTGATATAGATAATGGCTGTATGAGTACAGCATTATTTCAGAGCCTTGTAATTTTGCCCCTTATCACCAGATGTCCCTCTCCTCCCACTTTACAGGCCACTGTTAAGATTATCAAATAAAATAAAACTAATCTTTTATGTGTACTTTGATACCATTCCCTCCTATTTTTTTTTTTTTTTTTATCCTCAACCGAGGACATTTTTCCATCTTTTGTTCAGATAGAGTGGGAGGGAGAGAGAGGAAGAGAGAGAGAGAGAGAGAGAGAGAGAGAGAGAAACATCGACATGAAAGGGACACTTTGAGTGGCTGCCTCCCGCACGACCAACCAGGGCCGGGGACAAATTGCAACCGAGGTATGTGCCCCTAGCTGGAACCGAACCCGGGTCTCTCTGGACTGCAGGCCGACGCTCTAACCGCTGAGCCAAACCGGCCAGGGCCCCTCCTACTTCTTATTCATTGACTTCTTATTCCATCAGTTAGCCTTGTTTTCTCTCTTTCCCTCTTTTCCCATCAGTTTTTAGACATGTTTAGGATCTTATATTTGTTTCCATTTAAAAAAAAACTAGCCCTGGCCAGTGTTGCCCAGTGGTTAGAGCATCTGTCCTCACACTGAAGGCTTGTGGGTTTGATTCCCAGTCAAGGGCACGTACCTGGGTCGCAGGTTTGATCCTCGGCCTCAGTTGGAGTACGATTTGGAGGCAACCAATCGATATGTCTCTCTTACATTGATGTCTCTCTCTCTCTCTCTCTCTCTCTCTCCCTCCCTCCCTCCCTCCCTCCCTCCCTCCCTCCCTCTCCCCCCTCCCTCCCTTTCTTCCACTCTTTCTAAAAATCAGTGGAAAAAATATCCTCGGGTGAGGATTAACAACAACAACAAAAAAACTAAACCTGTGATGTCCACACCTCCCTCCACTTATCTGTACCCCCATTCCCATTGTTCTTCCCAATCACAGACAAGCTTCCTGAAAAAGTTGTCTATTTGGGTTCTCACTTATTTCTCCAACTCATTGCAATGCAGCTTGACCCCTCTCTGTGCCTGTAGAACAGGTATCACCAAGGTTATATTGATCCAGTAATTGCTGAAGTTACTAGACACTTAATTATAGAATAATCCCTCTGCAGTATTAAATACAGCATACTTGCTCTTTCTTAAAATTATATTTTATTGATTTTTTTTCTTTATTGATTTTAGAGAGAGAAGAATGAAGAGGGAGAGAGAGATAGAAATATCAATGAGAGAGAACATGGATTGGCCACCTCCTACATGACCCTCACTGGGGATCAGGCCCACAACCTGGGCATGTGCCCTGACTGGGAATCCAACTGGTGACCTCTTGGCGCATGGGTCAACGCTCAACTACTGATCCACACCAGCCAGGCTATTCTACTGATTTTCTTCCTACCTCTGTGCCCATTCTTCAGTCACGTTTGCAAGTTTCTTCTGCTTTTTCATTTATTCCTTCAAAGTTTGTCATATTCAGAATTCCTACCTCAACTCTCTTCTCTCTTTCCATATTCTTCCTGTGCAATTCTACCTACCCTGTGATGATTCCCAAAATTAGACCACACTTACTGCTAAATTCTATATATCCTGACTCAGTATACCTGAAAATCAGTATATCTCATACTAAAATCATCACACACACTGATGTTTCCCTATCTCCAAGAATGCTATTACCATCCCACGAGCTGTCCAAGATAGAAACCTGGGTATGTTCTTTGGTCTTTCCTTTCTCTGTTTCACCATCTCTACTCCACACCCATCTAATACACTAAGTCCTCTCAACCAGGCCTAAGTATCCCTTCACTTTTTTCTATGTCTTCCTCAATTTAACTACCATCATCTTTTCCCAGTATCATTATAGTAGTCTCCTTTCTCACTGACTTGTCACCCTCCAGTCTATTCTCCAGGCTACAGCCAGACTGACCTTTCTAAAATACAAAATGCAATAATCTTAATCTCATGATTAAAAATTATTGATAATCTCTATGCCTTTGTCCTCTGTATAAATGTGGCTCCATAAAATGGTTACATGTAAGGGATTTTATAATCTAGCTGTTGCTAATCTCTTGCCAACTCCTCTATGCTTTCTTTCACTTCTAGCTTTGCAAAAATACTATCTTCTCTATCTAGCCCTTTCCTCACTTCATTTTTTAGCCTGGCTAACTGTGATTTTGGCTTAGGTGTTGCTTCCTGTAAGCCTTTCTTGATGCCTCTAAAGATTGATTTGGTGTTATCCTTATGTTCTCCTACAGCCCTCTGAATTTGTCTCTAACATGACATTTGTCCTCAGTGTCCTTGTTTAGCTCTTCCACCTTGAAGTTATGAACTCCTTGAGAGCAAGAGCTTTGTCCTTTACCTTTTGACCCCCAGTATTCTTAGCACACACGAGGAACTCTATAAGTATATGATGAATGTACAAAATATTTTATGTATGATTTATTTTTCTTATAAGGTGATAATGAGTAGCTTTAATAAATGCCATCTTTTTTTTTTTTTTTTTGCAGAAAAAAGTTGTCTCGGGTATAGCAAATAAACCAAAACAGGACGATGGTGGAAGAATTGCAGCTAGAAATCGCCTAGCTGCCATAAAAAATGCAATGAGAGAGAGAATTAAGCAGGAAGAACATGCTGAGGCAGCAGCCTCTGTAGTGCCGAAGGAAATTGATAAAATTGTGTTTGATGCTGGATTTTTCAGAGTTGAAAGTCCTGTTAAATCATTCTCAGGTTAGTTTTTCTGCTGAGATCACTTAAGAGAAATATTTGGGTTGGATGGGAGGTTGTATAGGAAGTGAAAACTAGTTTCTACATGAAGGAATATAAGCTCTCTGTGATTTCTGGAAAACAGACCACGTGTTCACTCACAAACACATGCAAATCACATTTGGATGGGCATGATTAGATTACTTTAAGTGTGACATCTTCAGAAATTGCTTTTATGTTTAAAAAAATTTTTTTTTCTTTATTGATTTTTAAGAGAGAAGAAGGGAGAGGGAGAGAGAGATAGAAACATCGATGAGAGAGAACATCGATTGGCCGCCTCCTGCTTGCCCCCCATTGGGGATTTGGCCCTCATCCTGGACATGTACCCTGACCAGGAATCAAACCAGCGACCTCTTGGTGCATGGGTTGACGGTCAACCACTGAGCCACACTGGCTGGGCTGAAATTGCTTTTATGTTTGCTAAGTGATTTCACATCTGTTATTACCACTTAACCCCGCAATCCTGTGAGGCAGGTTACAGGATCCCAAGAGGTAAAGAATAGGATGGGAACATGAGAAGTTTTCTTAGAAGTTGGATTAGAATTTAAGATGCAAAGGAAATGTAGTCTTCAAACTATCACACCTCTAGCTGTGCTTTAAAATGAAACTTATGGAGGATGGGTTTAGTTTTATTTTCATTTATATTAGAACTTTGATCTTTTGGAGACATCGTAAATACACTAATTTCCTAATTTTAAAATATTCCAGTGAAACCAGTTTTGAGTACTTCAGGAAACAGTTCTTCTTACAATTTTCTAACTCTGTGTATTTCTCAATAGCAATTTTTCATAGACTGTATAAGATTGAGTTTATTTATAAGACATAGGATGAGAGGTCTTAGTTGAAGTAATCTATTCTTATATCTTGGTAGATAATTCTATCTGTGCTTTAAGATCTGGATATTTATTTTCAAGGAGAAAGGGACCAAAGCCTCTTTGAGTACTAATCAGCTGAAGAGTGATTCTCTCCCTCTTACTTAACTGTGTCCACTAGGAAGTTTTCTGAAAATAAAGCTTAGCTGCTCTCTAAATGTAAATGTATCACCACAGTTTAGGCGTCACACCTGGCGCAGTGTGGGTTTGTTTCCTTTCGTCTAACAGCTGCTGACGACGTGGCTGCTTGTTCCCTACTCCTCAAGTGCCTAGTGGTTTCCACAGCTGTGAGCTCATCACTGTCTATTCTTTCACATTCCCAACTCTGCACCTGTAACTACGGAGATAAAGGTTAATGGCAACAATTGATATTTTTTAGATTGAGTTTTAGTTATAGAGCACTTAGTTTGTGAGGCTTGTTATAAAACAAGTCCCCCACGAATCCCCTCTCATCCCTTTTGTCACTCCCTAGAGGCAACTACTTTTAGTTGTTAAAATTTTTCAGTTACTGTCGACATACAATATTATGTTCGTTTCAGGTGTACAACGTAGTGATTAGTAATTCTTCACAGAGTCTTGGAGTCTTGTTTACAACCCTCTCTAAACAAGTGTAGGGTTTTTTCCTTGAATTATTCCTTTGATTTACTCGCCTTTGTTCTCTCTGATCCTTCTTTCAGACATACATATTTTTCTCTTGGTAAATAGACTGTTTTTTTAATTGTTCCTTCCTATACTTGTCTTTTTCTCCTACTTTCTGGATTTTCTCAACTTCGTGTTAGCTATCATGTTTTTATTTCCCAATAGCTCTTAGTCATTCTCTGATGTTTCATTTTATTACAGCCTGTGCTTGTTTCGTAACTGCACTGCTTTATCTTTCTGAGGGCATTAATGATAGCTTTTATGTTTCCTTCCCCTGTGTTGTCAGTATTTGTTCCAAGATACTTTCGTCCGTTTGGTTTGGGTTTCTCTCTCACGTCAGAGGCTTTCCTCGGGCCTGCTCGTGGTTGCCTGGTTCCGAGCGGGGCAGAGCCAAGGGGTGGGTCTTCACCGTGGGTGGGTTAGCTGCACCCTTTGCGGGGAAGCCTCCATATCACTGTTTTTGTCTTTTCTCACAGGCTAATTCCCCAGAGAACATTCAGTCTGTTGCCTGGAGGGTATGATTCTGGCTGTCAGTCTTTCAGGAGCCATGTGGGGTGTGGAGGCAAGAGAGAACCTGAGTGTCTCAGCAGTTTGTTCATAAATGTTCAACCCCTTGTTTCCCATATAGTACTCATCTTTCAACCTTGTCAGTTATCTCTAACCAGAGACCCTCTGTTTCCTTTTTGGGGGAAATAAGCCTCCAGTTTTCTGATTTGGGGGGTGGGAGGGACGATGACAGTTGCCCAGCTGTGCAGAACGAGGAGAGAAGCCTGGGCTGTAATGGTTCTTTGAAGTGACTTTGAACCAGTCTTCCTGTTTTTAGCTCCATCTTCATCTCCATTTCCAGGGATCCGTGAGGCCACCAGTTCTTCTGAGGGGTTCTGTGGTATGAATTGGGTTGATTCTCATCTTTCCTGACTGGTTGCTTAGGATTGATTTTCTTGAGTCTACTAAGTAAAATTCCACTCACATCTACACCGGAAGGGAACATGCTGAGAAGAAGACTTTGCTTTAGGACCACAGGTCCTAAAATGTTCTGGTTATTGTCTCTTTTTTAGTTTCCTTGGTCTTTGTAGCGTTCTGCCTTTTAAGACGATCTCTTACTGCTCATAGTAGTGGGATATCGAGAGGAAGCACGGGATACTGTGTGTGTTCGATACTGTCTTTTACTGAAGGTCCTGGGCATCTGACTTTAACAGACATTATTTTACAGGAGAAAGAGGGTAGTTGGTAGGGGAATAGGAAGAATTTGCACTGTCTTCCTAGTTACAGTGAAAAGTGAATGAAAGAATGTTTGGTATTGAGATGATTTCTCTCATCTTCTAGGACTTTCTATCTCTTCTGAACGTCATTCTCAAAGACTTGGAACACCTAAGTCTGTCAGCACAGCTGTGTCTGACGGCAGGGCCGATCTGGGCCTTCCAAGGCAGGCTGCGCCACCAGGGGGTCCTGACCCTCAGAGTACCGGAAGGGAGCATGCTGAGGAGAAGACTTTGCTTTCCAATATTTCTGAAAACAGGTAGTTCTTCAATATGTTATTAAGAGTTTAACAAATGCTGGTATTAAATACTGTTTCAGATTGTTAACCTGGTAAAATATGCAAGACATATATTTTTAATTTAATTTCACAATGACCCTGTGACATATAGGCAGTACTTCTGTCGTATAAATGAGAAAACTAAGGCTTCCGATGTCAGATTGGCAAGTGGTCATATTTAGATGGGCAGAGTTAATTCTGCAGAACTAAGAAGAGAAAACATTATAGTGTCCTTTGGTGCTAAATAGACTGCAACTTTGGTGCTTAACAGATCTGAGCTCAAAACCAGTTGTATGACATATTAGTTATGAAATTTTGGGTCAAGTTTATGTAACTTAACTTCAGTTTCATCATCTACAGACAGCAGTGCTGATGCCTCCCCACAGGGTCACTGAGAGGTAGGCACTTTGTACCTGCCTTTATAGAAAGTACCTTGAGGTTACTGTCTTGACAGGGCAGAGTGTAAGAGAAGGGGGAGCTAATGTGTACTGAACAGTTATTATGGGCTAGACTGCTTCTAGGTTCTTAGCATGTGTCATTTCATTTAATCCTCACAACAACCCTGGGAGGTACTAGATCCCATTTTTTCAAATGAGAAAACAGGAAAAGTTAGTAACTTATCTAAATTTAACTTATAATCAGTGAAACGGGATGCTGCTTGCATTCTTTCTACTGCCTCTGCACAAATGGCATCGAAATTTCCTGTGTAGTCCTTGTTCATGTAACATAAAGGTACTGGAAATCTGACAGGAAAAAATACTTTAAAATACACAGGAAATAGCCCTGGCCGGTTTGGCTCAGCAGTTAGAGCGTCGACCCATGGACCAAAGACTCTCAGGTTCGATTCCAATCAAGGGCACGTACCTCGGTTCCAGTTCATCTCCGGCCCTGATCCAGGTTGTGCTGGAGGCAGCCAATCGATGTGTCTCTCTCACATTGATGCTTCTCTCTCCCTCTCCCTCCCACTCCCACTCTATCTGAAGATAAATGAAAAAATATCATCGGGTGAAGATTTAAAAATAAATAAATAAATAGGAAATAAATGTATAGTCTGGAGTCAAGAGGACTGTTGACTTTATGATTATTAATCTGGAGATGGACAACACTGAAGACGCAGACATCGCAGCAGACAAGGCTGTCAAAAATATAAGGCCCCCTATGAATTGAAATGGGGGGAAACAAATGAAAGTTACTATTCTTAAATAGGTCATGAAACAGGTTTTAGAATTTTTAATTTTTGGTATAAACCAAAGTATATTTATTTAGCTTTTGTGGGGACTAAAATATTTCAGGTATTGTAGAAATCTATGGATTATAAAGTATCAATTTTTTTTTTAATCCTCACCCGAGGATATTTTTCCATTTTTGTTCAGATAGAGTGGGAGGGGGAGGGAGAGAGAGAGAAACATCGATGTGAGAGAGACATCTCTCACATGCATGACCCTGACCAGGGCTGGGGATGAACCGCAACCGAGGCACGTGCCCTCGACTGGAATTTAAAAAAAATTTTTTTTTTTATCCTCGCCCGAGGCTGTTTTGCATTTATGTCCAGACAGAGCGGGAGGGAGAAAGGGACAAAGAGAGAGAGAGAAACATCGACGTGAGAGAGACACATTGAGTGGATGCCACCTACACAACCCTAACTGGGGCCAGGGACAAACTGCAACCGAGGTACCTGCCCTTAGCGGGAACCGAACCTGGGCCTCTCTGGTCCGTGGGCCGACGCTCTAACCGCCGAGCCAAACTGGCCAGGGCTCCTCGGCTGGAATTGAACCCACGACTCTTTGGTCCGTGGGCCAACACTCTGACCACTGAGCCAAACTGGCCAGGGCTAAAGTATCAATTTATTGTCATTTCTTAAATGCAAATTGGTTTACTTTATATCTTATAGTTTATTATCTTGTTCTTAGAAGATCCAGAATTGTATTTAAGTGCTATTATAGGTACTATTTAAAAAAAAAATTTTTTTTTTTTACTTAATTCCCAAAAATAGTCCTGAAAGAGAGCATCTTACAAATAAACAACTTCGTGCAATGAAGGCAAAGTGAAGCTGAAAACTAGAAAAATTGAATATATTAAAAAAACAAAAACAAAACCCATGACTTGCAAGAGATTGAGACAGATATTTTTAATAAAGTACAAGTTAAGAACTTCAGAATTATATGCTGTATATGCGATAGCTAACAAGTAAATGTAGCCAACTCCAGCTGTACAATAATTGAGTTACAGCTTCACCCCTCTGCCTTTTACCCCCAGAAGTCAGCTTTCTCCTAACCTTTCTCTACTATGTAGCTCTGGATTTGGAGGAGGTTCAGAGAATTTCTGATGAACTGACCGACATAGAAACAGGCTCATGAGCTTTCTGGGGAAGAACGCATTTGGTTTGTAAGGCCATCCTAAAGTAGCTATAGTCCCAAACTAATCTATTTGGATCAGGTCTGATCTTGGAGCAGGCTCCATCTTTGACCATAAGGGATAGTGTTGAACACAAAAGACAGCAATATGTTTGATTATCTGAGTACAATGCTATTTTTTTTCCCTTTTTTCAGGAACAGCATAGTAGAAGACGCTCAGTGTGCTAGATTACAGGATTTAATTGAAGTAAACCATGTAAGTCCTGTTCTAGTATGCTAGATAGCCCAGCATGTTATCTGCTTATATTATTATACATAGTAACTTCATAAACAACTCCCAGAAATTCCATTGGAAATCTAAAATCAGTAATATTAAATGATAGTTCTTGTTTCAAAGGCCTTTAGCTTGTTTGAGACCATAGTGCTATTTTGTATTCTCCAACTCACATCAAGATTATTTTTGCAAATTGTTTTATTATAGCATAGCCACATTTATTTATTTATGTTTTATACCTGGTTGCTTTTGCAATGAAACAGAGTTTAGTTGTGGCAGAGACTCTATGGCTCAAAAAGCCAAAAAAATGTACTGTCTGTCACTTCACGGAAAGTGTCTGCCAGTCTCTGAAATGAGTGCAGATACCTGCTAAGAAACTTTCCTTCAGTCATACTATCGTTATAATATTGTCTGAACTAATTGTCTAAGAAGCAAGGTAGTAGGATTTACAATATTCTTTAGCCTATGTTCAGAATGTCATCCTTCTGTTTTTATCATTTTTAATAGCAACAAGACTTTTTCTAATTGTTCCAATGTTTGGTAATTAAATATAATAATCACGTTCACTTCCAGGATGTAAGTGAGAAAAACTTTGAGATGGATTGTTTACCCACTGAAAGAATGAGTTTGTCTCTACCTGCTGATGAAGTGGCATGTGATATTAATACTAACAAAAAAGAAGACGTTTCAGATGTTGTGGAAGGAATGGAATTAAATTCTTCCATTACAACACAGGATATTTTGATGAGTAGCCCTGAAAAAAATATACCATCACAAAATAACATCTCACAAGAAGAAGAGACTAAAATTTTCCAGTCAGGTGAGGTCTTTGTTAAATAAGTGAAACTGCACTAATGTATGGATTACTGTACATACGCCTGGGTACCAGCGTCTAAGATGAAGGTTGAAAAATGGAACAGTCACAGTAAATATTTTATGAGAATTAGCTTGTGTTGTAGTACCTCATTCTCCACCCCAAACCTTATGAGGTAAACCTGTTAAAAATCAACAACAGATACTAGTCCACATTGGAAATAAGTAGCATTTTACATTAGATCTAACTTTTAGGGATCCTTCATTGTTTGTAAAACTCAGAATTAGAAAAATTCCCTGGCGTTTTTTAAAAAGTTCTTTCAACGCACATACATCCTCAAACCTTTCTTCAAAATGCCCTATTTTTCTTCCCTAATGCTTATTCCTACTTTGTTGTGATTGTTCTACAGTAGGAAATGGCTCTTGTATTTCTGTTATAATATAATGTCTGACAGTTTCACTTACTATTTACATCTGCTACTCTGTGGTGGTGTTCTGGCTGAGGCCTAAGGCCAAATGAACATTACTTTGGCCAGACATTTAATGCACTCCAGCTATGCTCTTCATCTAGCATCTTTGGGGCACCTTTACTATTACAAGCATGAGATTTGTTTATAGAAGACTTTTTATATACTAAAATTAAGGGTAAGAATTTTATTAAGAAATTCAAACACATTTAAAGATATAACATAAGATGACCCATATTTTTGTCTTACTATTTGATAATAATATGGAACTTTTCATATTTCTCAATGCTTTGTTTATTTCTAACAGCCCTCGGCTGCCAGAATATTCTTTAAAAATAATTCTTTTTTGTTTTTCAGTATTATTTGATAATAAAAGTCTTACTACTGAATTCCATCTTCTTGATTCAGTAAGTTTTTCAACTTAATTTGAAAAGTTTCTTTACATACTAGATTTGCCACTTTTTAATTTGTGTATAAAGTTTAAAATTTACATCTTGTCATTGTCTTCTTTACTGTGTAATCTATTTGTTCATTTTTATCAAAATGGGAACAAAATTTCATGCTTATATACATTAAAATATAGTAATTTTTAGTGTTAAACTATGAAGGTTTGTTTCTCTGTGTGATTTATGTATCAACTTTGTTATGACAAATTGATTGAATACTTGAATATCTAATACGTGACTTGGATTATGTTAGGTATTTCCAAGTGATGCAAGAGAAATATAACGCAAGGTTTCTGCCCATCTGCATCATGCAGTTGTGGAGATAATGTCTGTCCTGCCTTCAGTCAGCACTGGTTATTTTCACTCTGTTCCTTTTAGATTACTCTATTTATTTGGGAGCTCCTTTGGCTTTACTTTTGGTGATCTCTTGTCTAGTGAAAACATTAGCCTTTCTATGAAGCCTTCCTATAAAGCTCTCATGTCTCCATGTTAATTTAATATAAGCACAGGTGCACATAGACACAAAATGCATACAATGCACACATTTAATCTCTTGTTAAGAGAATAATCTGAATATATTATATTCTTAAAATATTATAATTTGGGGAATCTGTTTCCCTTATTAACTGTAAATTCCTCTGTAGGCAGAACTATCTGACTTACATTCACTGTGGCATGAATGAAAATGTACCCACTGGCCCTGGCCAGTTTTGCTCAGTGGTTAGAGGGTCGGCTCATGGACCAAAGAGTTCAATTCCCAGTCAAGGGCATGTACCTGGGTTTCAGGTTTGGTCCCCAGCCTGGTCGGGGTCGTGTGGGAGGCAACCAATTGATGTGCTTCTCGCACATTGATTTTTCTCTCTCTTTCTTTCCCCATCCCCTTCCTTTCACTCTATCTAAAAATCAATGGGAAAATATCCTTAGTTGAGGATTAACAAAAAAAAGAAAAGAAAAGAAAATGTGCCTACTAAATTTTTACAGCATTGGGGGACATTTGTAATAGTGTCAACAATAAAAAATTTAAATTAAAAAAGAAAACATAAAAGTAAAAAATCTATGTCCAGCTGGTGTGGCTCAGTGGTTGAGCGTCGACCCATGCCCTAAGAGGTCACCAGTTTGATTCCTGGTCAGGACACATGCCCAGGTTGTGGGCCTGATCCCTGGTGGGGGCCATGCAGGAGGCGGCCAATCAATGTTCTCTCTCATCGATGTTTCTATCTCTCTCTCCCTCTCCCTTCCTCTCTCTTTCTAAAATCAATAAAGGAAAAAAAAAGTAAAAAAATCTCATTGCAAAATGTAAATATATAGTAAAGGTTGTAAATATATAGTAAAGGTAGATATATAGTAAAGGATATGTACATGTACCTTATATATAAATGTAAATAGTAAAGCAAGTATGAAAGTTAAAAGACAAAAGTAGTAAAATTAACTAAAAATCACTGTAATTAGTTAAGGGAAGCAGAAAATAAAAATATGTCAAATGTGTTATCAAAAACAAAACCGATGATGGGGGACTAGCAACAATGTGAAGCTTTGGAAAATGTTCAAATTTAAGTTCCTATCAACTTAAAAGAGACTACATACAATGTTATATGTGAACCTCATGGTAACCACAAAGACAAAACGTACAGTAAGCACACACAAGAACATGAGAAATGAATCTAAACACAACACTAAAGAAAGCCATCAAACCACAAGGAAGAGAGAAAAAAGAACAGAGGGGAACCACAAAGACAGCCAGAAAGCAATTAACAAAATGGCAATAAGTACCTACGTATCAATAACAACTTTAAATGTAAATGGACTAAATTTGCCAAACAAAAGACACAGAGTGGTTGAATGGATTTAAAAACAAAACAAAACAAGATCCATCTATATGCCACCTACCAGAGAGACTTCAGAAATAAGGACACACAGAGACCAGATGTGAAGGGATAGTAAAAGACAGCCCATGCAAATGGAAATGCAAAGAAAGCTGGTGTGGCTATCCCCAAATCAGAAAAAATTTGACTTTAAAACAAAGACTGTAGCCTTCGCCAGTGTGGCTCATTTGGTTGGAGTGTTGATCTGTACACCGAAAGTTCACTGGTTTGATTCCTGGTCAGGGGACACACCCAGTTTGTGGGTTGGATCCCCGGTCGGAGTGCATACTGGAGGCAACTGATCGATGTTTCTCTCTCTCACTGATGTTTCTTTCTCTTTTTCCCTCTCCCCTCCTCTCTCTCTAAAATCAATTTAAAAAATACATCCTTGGGTGAGGATTTAAAAAAAAAAAAAAAAGAGCTCTACATAATCATAAAGGGATCGATCTAGTGAGAAGATATAACATTTATAAATATATATGCAAATTAACAGACTTAAAAGGAGAAGATGAAAGCAATACAATAACTGTAGGGGACAGTAACACCCACTTACAGCAGTGGATAGAAAATCAGTTAGGAAACACCTGACTACTCTTCCTGAAAGCAGCCAAGGTGACCTCTAAAATGGTTCCCTGTTCACTTGACCTGGAAAATCCCACAAAATCATGCAAATCAAGAGGTTGAAATTTATGTGTTTACTTTAAGAACACTTGTGAAACTGCCCAGGCCATCAAGGGTATACACATCTGCAAAGCCATCAAGAATCTGAAGGATGTCACTTTACAAAAGCAATGTGTGCCATTCCATCGTTACAATAGTGGAGTTGGTAGGTGAGCCCAGGACAAAGGCTGAACACAGGGTTGGTGGCCCAAAAAGAAAGCTGAATTTTTGCTGCACATCCTTAAAAATGCAGAGGGTAATGCTGAACTTAAGGCTTTAATATAGATTCGCTGGTCATTGAACACATCCAGGTGAACAAACTCCCAAGATGCTGGGCTCATGGGCAGATTAACCCATGCATGAGGTTTGCCTCCCATGTTGAGATGATCCTTACTGAAAAAGAGAAGATTGTTCCTAAACCAGGAGAGGAGGTTGCACAGGAGAAAAAGATATCCCAGTAGAAACTGAAGAAACAAAACTTATGGCCTGGGAGTAAATTGAGATTAAAATAAATGCTAATAAAAGTAAAAGGAGGGGGAAAAATAGTAAACAACTGATTTAAATGATACATTAGACTAGATGGACTTAATAGATATATACAGAATATTCTACCCAAAAATGGCAGAATACACATTCATCTCAAAATGCACATGGAACATTCTCCAGGATATACCACATTGGTCCACAAATCTTAATTCAAGAAGATTGAAATCATATCAAGCATCTTTTCCAACCACAGTGGTGTGAAAAGAAATCAATTACAAGAAGAAAACTGGAAAAAACACAAAAACGTAACGATTAAACAATATGCTACTGAATAGCCAGTGGGTCATCGAAGAAATCAAGAATACTTAGAGATACATGAAAACAGAAATATGACAAATCAAAGTCTATGGGATGCAGCAAAAAGCGGTTCTAAGAGGGACATTCATAATATAGGCCTACTTCAAGACATAAAAAAAATCTCAAAATGGGTCAGGAGATGGCCTGGGTCTGCTAATCTTTGATCTTAGAATATAAAAAAAATTAAGGTTGCTGGTTTGATTTCCAGTCAGGGCACATGCCCAGGTTGCAGGCTTGATGCCCAGTGGGCAGCTGATCAGTGTTTTGCTCTCACATTGATGTTTCTTTCTCCCGCTCCCTTCCTCTCTCTCTCAAAATAAAAAAAATATATTAAAAAAAATTCAGTAAGGCAAGTGTAGGATCAAACAACTTTTATTAATCTCATGAAGCCTGGCAAATAACTGGCTTCCTTAAGCCATTAATTCCTTAAGAACTTCGGTATATCTTGGTTTTCATTCTTTCAAAGATGCCTTTGTGTTCAAGCATCTGGGCTGCCGTGTATCTCCAGAGCAGAATGAAGTTTGTTACTGTGACCTACGCTCTGTTCTTCCTTGGTCTTCTTACCCTTCTTTAATCATAGGCGGAGACCTAGAGTGTCAGAGACTTCAGCAAAAGGCCAATTCATATACATCTGATTTAATCCTGCTCCCAGATCTGAACTCTGAATGATTGGCTCTTATAATATATGATATTATAACTAAATCTGGAAATTAATCATAATTTGTTTTTGATATATTAGTAATATTAAAATTGCTTCACAAAATCTTATACATTATCTTATTAATGAATCTTAGTACCTTGTAATTTAGTCTCCTTGTGAATTCTTTTCTATTTCCATATTATATTATTACCAATTATATTTTTAAAAAAATTTTATAGGTCCATCTGTCTATTTTAGATCAAAATATTACTTACACTGTAGCATCATTTAAACCTGAAGTAGGGTTTGGGGGGAGAACAGAAAAAGGATCCCAGCAGCATCACATTCTAGTTAAAGGCCTATTAATTAAGCGCTGTTATATGATGAGAGTAGGTTTGTGCACTCTGCATATGTAACTTAAGAGGTGGCCTCAGTTTTATTCCACATGCATGTGCTGCTGAAGTGCATTTGCCTATTACTAATCACCTTTTTTGGCATGTATTTTTATTTATTTATTTTTAAAATTTTTCTTTATTGATTTTAGAGAGGGAGAGAGAGATAGAAACATCAATGAGAGAGAACATCGATTGGCCGCCTCCTGCATGCCCCCCACTGGGGATCGGGCCTACAACCTGGGCATGTGCCCTGACCGGGAATCGAACCAGTGACCTCGGTGCATGGGTCAATGCTCAACCACTGAGCCACACTGGCCAGGCTTGGCATGTATTTTATTTTTTTATCCTCACCTGAGGACATTTTTGCATTTATCTTCGGATAGAGCGGGAGGGAGAGAAGGAGGAAGAGAGAGAGAGAGAAACATCGATGTGAGAGAGACACATCGACTGGCTGCCACCCGCACAACCCCAACTCAGGCCGGGGACAAATGCTCTAACCACTGAGCCAAACCGACCAGGGCTTGGCATGTATTTTTAATATACCTTTTAAATAAAAAACTATTTGAAATTAGATCTGCTAGAAAGTTGCACAATCACTGTTATTAACAATTTTATTGTTATGTGGGAAAATGTTATTTATATTATTAATTTACTATTAACTTGCAATGTTGAAGTCAGTTGGTGAAACTTTTGATGGTTCCTTAAGTGACTTCTCTGTTTATTCTCTAGACAGACCTGAACTGCAGTAATCCGTTCACTCCTGTGGCGAGGAGACATCAAGATCATGCCAAACACATTTCCTTTGGTGGTAACCTGATTGCCTTTTCACCTCTAAGGCCCCTCAGTGCAGAACAACCGGAAGAATTTTGAATTTAAAAATATTCCAAACATGTTCCTTCATATTATCAATGCTGTGGTATGTTCGTAGAATATTGAAAGGTTGAAAGACTGTATTTTTGTTCATTTCTATTCAACCCATTTATATAGTGTCATGTAATATTTTAATATTCAGCGCTCATCAAAGTGTGTTTTAGGTATGATACTGTTTTTCAAGGGAAGTGGGGATATTTTGTACAACAGCCATGCAAAATAAAAAGAGTACTGATAAAGAAGTATACTGTGCCTTACCTTTCTTCTTTAAAGTGTGTAAGCTTAAAGCTAAGAACACCTACTCAAAGCTTATGAATATTCTTCATAATCAAAATGTAATACTAAGCCTAGACAAATATTTGTATACTTTCATACTTAATTTTTAGTTTGAACTTCTAAATTTGTCAATGTCGAACAGCTTTGCATATTTCATTTCCCAGGTATACTAAATTTCTTGAGATGAGCTTTCTGGATTCTGATGTCAGTTCACATGTTGCAGTTTCAAATGGTTGGCTAGGTGCCCATTAAATTCTTGCCTTTTTCATGACTGACAGACTTTGAAGGAAATGCCTTCTTCCTTTGAAGAGAATTACGTCAATCACTTAATGTGCTTGAACTATTTCCTCTTGTATAAAACTCTTACCTATGGGTTTGTAGAAAGCAGGGCCATCAGAATTACAGAGCACCAAGAAGATTCAGAGTAGCTAATGCTTATAACCAGACGTGGGTCCAGTTCTTTCTGCCTTCAAATGAGTTGGCCAATAAGCAGGAACTTTATGGATAGCCACCCTAAGATTAGGGGTTTCAAACAAGAAAACACATATTCTTTTAGAGGAAGAGGTGTTAGGCTTGTGAGAAAGATAGTATTTATTAAATTCATGCGAGCAGTTGGGAGGCTGTGTAAGACTTAGAAGCATCTTCTCTAAAAGCCTAAAGTCTTACCAAAAGATGAAAACAGCTTTTATTCATTAACAGCCTGTTAATAAACAATTCAAGCAAGACATGTAGAACAAAAGAAGTATATATAAAAGTTAGGGTTTTCAAAGGGTCCAGGGCCATGAACATGTAAAAGAGGTTGATACAAAGTACCCAGGACTTAGAATCTATGGGGGTAAGTTTAATAAGAGGTACTATTGAGTCATTTAGAAAGCTTTTGGCTGTTATGTGATAGTAAAATGAACTCAGACTGGCTTAGCAGTAAGGAAATTGATTATTTCATAAGTTGTCAGGGTGATTTTAGGCACTTTGTAATTAACAGCTCAGTGATGGCATCGAGGTCCAACATGCTGTTCATAGTTCATTCTGTCATCCTTGGCACTTCTCTGAGGCTGGGTCCTTTGGGGTCAAAATATGGCTGCTAGTGGTAACCAGAGCTATGACCTTCCCTGTGGTCTGGTTAAGCCATCAAATGCCACATGTCCATCTGCAGATCAGTGGGAGTCAGCAGGGGATTGTCTTAAACTAAGGATTCCCTACTGAATCTGGGATCACAACCTGAATAAAACCACAATTATTAGGACACGGGGAATGGATTTTGTGTAGGCAGCTATCAGTGTCCCTACAACTAGATAGAGTGTTCTTGGGCTATTGGACTCCAGAATTATGAGGTATTGGGAAAATCTTTAAAGAAGAAATGAAAGAAAACTGCTTGTGTAGAACAAGATCCTTAAAATCGAAAGACCCTTAAAATTTTCATTTATTGAGGACCTACTGTATAAAAGCCCCTTTGCAAACAATGTTTATTCAATGATCACAGTAACCCTACAAAAAGATATATCACCCATTTTATAGACGAAGGAACCAAGTCTCAGAGAGTTTAAGTAATTTTGTATAAACCAAGCTTCCTCTTTTCTCCAAAGCTTATGTTCTTCCATTTAATCATAGGAGTAGAACCATCAAGACCAGACTGTTAGAGTAAGGAATTTACAGTTTTTGAAATAGGCTGGAATATGCTGCTCACATCCCCCCAAAGGACTGAAGGGACTTCAGTTGCTGTAAGTGCAGGTGGCCCTCAGCTATCACCCCACATGAGAACTGCCTCAGGTGAAGAGAGCCACTTCTCTCAAAGTCACGATGTTTCCCAGGTGGCCTGCATTCACTGACTGAAGTGAAGATATAAGTACCTGTCCGCCTCTTGACTACTCTAAAGGGTCATCCCAGCTTCAGACCCCTGTAGGGTAGGCTGAGGCATTAATGCTCAACTTCTCCCTCTGCCCCACTGTGGACCTTTGAGCATTCCCTCACAAACTTCTTGTACTCTAATCTCTGCTTCTCGGGAACCCAACCTGTGACAATGACCAATTTGAGAAGATGTATAATAGGAAATAAATAACATTTTGGTCTTTTATAATATGAAGTGGTATGACTACATCCTCGTTTTGAAACTTTATTTGGGTTTGTTGATAATAAGAAGGGCAGAGAGTCAGTTAAGAATGTTGATGATGGGAACTATTAAATTTTTTAAGCTGATTATATATCTAATAGAGAACCTACTTACCCATGCCCCTATAAATCTGGAGGTTTTATAAAAACCAAAAGCCCTGGCCAGTGTGGCTCAGTTGGTTGGATGTCATCCCATGCACCAAGAGGCTGCCGGTTCAATTCCCTGTTGGGGTACATGCCCAGATTATGGGCTCGATCCCCAGTAGGGGGCGTGCAGGAGGCAGCAATGTTTCACTCTCAGGTTAACGTTTCTCTCCCTCTCCCTCTCTCTCTAAAAATCAATTTAAAAAAATATATTTTTAAAAAAGAAAACCTATGGGAGATAGTCTAGCGTTGATCTCCAAAACTGATTTAAAAGCAGTGAAGTAGAGTTGAGAGAGAGAAAATAGGATTAAAAGGAGTCAAAAGAGCCCTGGCCGGTTTGGCTCAGCAGTTAGAGCATCGACCCAAGGAGCAAAGAGTTATGGGTTTGATTCCGGCCAAGGGCACGTACCTTGGTTGCGGTTTGTCGCTGGCCCTGGTCGAGGTCGTGCGGGAGACAGCCAATCGATGTGTCTCTCTCACATTGATGTTTCTCTTTCTCTCTCCCCCTCCCCCCTCACTCTATCGGAAGATATATGGAAAAATATCCTCAGGTGAGGATTAAAAAAAAAATTTTTAAAGGAGTCAAAAGAACTATACCAGAATGCTAACAGTAATTGCCTATGGGTCATAGAGCATCTATGGATAAATTCTTTCTACTTTTCTCATTTCCAGAATATATTTTATTTTCTTAGGTGAAAAAACAGGAGAATGATTTCCTTCTTTTTATGAAACTCAGGAAGAGCAAGATTAATGTTTGGGTAGTATTTATTCTTATTTCCTTAAAAATATTCTAAAAGCATAGAAAATTTTGGGAGACTCTAATCCAATATTAATATTGCTACATATTTATTTTACCATTGAGTCCATTATTCATTATCAAGAATAAACTGCCCCAATTAAATGATATATAAACAGGTAATTCTTAGAATATTTATTAAATGGATGATTTACAAGAAGGATGTTGTTGAATAAAGGTAAACTTTTTCACTTATAGTGAACATGAAACTTTTAAATGGGTAAGGTTTACATTGTTTCATTTTTTAAAAGAGTATCTGCCCCTTTAAGATTATATCATAGTGTGAGAAGCACTGGTGAGATTAATGTCACCAGAAATTCCCAATGCACTGATTTCCCTGAGATTTTTCATCCGATGATTGTACTGCAACAGGTGAGCATCATTGACCGCAACCTTGAAGTGGTCAGATTCAACCAGTACTTGTATCTGAAATGGCACATACACAAAACTGTTAGACATGCCCATTAATTTCAAGCCCAGTCTGTCCTGAGTTCAGGGTGTCTACATTTCATCTTTACGATTGTTTGTGGAACTGATCGAAGTCCTGGAAAAGTAACTTTACAGCAAAAATAAACTCCAGACTATTCAAAGATGTAAACAAAACAAAAAATGACAAAATTTTTATAAGGGCCCTGGCTGGTTTGGCTCAGCAATTAGAATGTTGGGCCATGGACCGAAGGGTCTCAGGTTCGATTCCCGGTCAAGGGCACGTACCTGGGATGCAGGTTTGATCCCCAGCCCTGGTCGGGGTCATGCAAGAGGCAACCAATCCATGTATCTCTCTCACATCGATGTTTCTCTATATATATCTTCCCTTCCACTCTATCTAAGTATCAATGGAAAAATATCCTCAGGTGAGGATTGACAACAACAACAAAATTTTTAGAAGGCATATAGTTGAAGCCACAAAGGGATAAATAATATTTACATAAACATATGTGTCTACATAAATAACGTGTCTACATAAAAAGTTTTCATATGGCCTAAAGCACCTGAAAGTAAAAATAAAAATAAACACTAAATTAGGAATCCCCTAATAGAGTGGCAAATGTTGTGAAGAAGGATAATGACCACTGTTGGCAAGAGAAGGGAAAACATGGTCTCCAGTAGTTAGTGGATGTTTAATCCTTACATCCTTTTGGAAGTAGCACTTTGGCAGTATCTAAATTTTAAACGTGTATATTCTTTAAATAAAATTATTCTTCTAGAAAGCAAAGAAGAATAAGCAAAGTTAGTACAGTGTTTTAGTAAAATAAATAAAACCTTCCCAGGTTTTATTTGTAATATTTCCAAATTTTCATCAATAGAGTACTGGCTGAGCCCAGCCGGTGTGGCTCAGTGGATTGAGCATCATTCCATGGACTGAGAGGTCCCGGTTTGATTCCCGGTCAGGGCACATGCCCAGGTTGCCGGCTTGATCCCCAGTAGGGGGTGTGCAGGAGGCAGCCAATCAATGTTTCTCTCTCATATGGATGTTTCTATCTCTCTCTCCTTCCTCTCTCTCTAAAAAAAATCAATAAAAACATATTTTTAAAAAATAGAGTACCGGCTGAATTATCACATACCTAAACAATGGAATACTATTAACTAACAATGTTCTGATACTGAAAGATGACCACCCAGTGTAGAATACGGTCCCTGCTTGTCTCTGCCCTGGAGGGGCTTACAGTCTAGCTGCTTTATTGCCACTCTACAGTTAATCTAACCTAACACTGTGAACCTGATGAATATTTGGTGAAGCAGGGCTTAAAAATACAAAGTGTGCTGTATGTCATAGAAAATACTGGAAAGATATTCACCAAGTTGCAACCTTCAGGACGTAAAGGATGGAGGACTTTCTAGTTAATTTAAAAATCTATACATTTTTCTTTTCACAAGCATGTATTAATTTTAGAATTTAAAAATGTTAACTATGCTGTACACCTGAAACAAATATAGTATTAAATGTCAGCTGTAATTTATTTTTAAATTAATTTTTTAATTAAAAATTTTTTTAATTAAAATTTTTTTTTAGTTTTGATTGCCACGTCACTATGTTTTTTAAGGAACTAAGTCTCCAACTGAGACTTTCTGCCTTTTTTTTTAATTAAAGATGCTATTTTTCTCATTTCCAGAAAAGCTTAAACTCAGGGTGGTAGCAGGATGGAGTTGGGGAGTCTGCCGCTCCTGGCCATGTTCCCGCCTGCTGCTCCTGGGCCCTGGGATGGGGAGGAGCTGAGTAGGTGTCCCAGGACAGCTGACCGAAATTCATTTCAAGTGACCATGGTTTTAGAGTGATTTCCCCATGAGCAATATGCATTATCAATAAATAATAACAGCAATAACTTACTTTAAATGGTTTCCCACTTTCAAATGGGAAAGCCACCTGTCTTTCTTCTTGTCCCCAGTTATTATTCAGCTTTGAATTGCAAACAATGACTCTCTTGTTGTCCTCATTGAAGCGTGGGTTAAAGTGGAAGGCGACATCATTCCCTCTCTTGAAATCTAAAGCAAGTCTGTTGAAACCAAAGACCAGAGTTAGTAAATGATTGAAGCTGTGTATTTGTATCAAGTGAAGAACACGTGATTTTCTAAAGAGCAAATCATTTGATAAAATACAGGAAAATCTTCTACACAGAAAACAAACCAGAGAATGGGTTCAAACTGGATACTCGGCCAAGTATTAGTAAAATACCAAAAGTAAACAAGACAGTATGTATTGAATTGTTTTGCTTCTGTCTTGGGTCACATCATTCTCTTCAGCTGTAATTCCCTCTTGACTCCTCTGCTCATGAAAACCCTTCAAGGTTTCCTTATAGAGGTTTGAGGCCACTCTGAGGGCATGCGTGCTTCCCACTGCAGATGACAACAGTGACCTCCTTCCTGCTCTGCCAGGATGCTTTTAGTACCTACTGACGGCAAGCCAGTCACATAAGTAAGAGATCAAATTCCTGGCTTCCTCCTAGTTAACCAAAAACCTAGGTCTAAACAGAAAGAATGAGATTGCGTAGTTAATGCTCAGTATCCTGTTGCTAAGTCATAAAACCATGACAGTAAATGTGTTGAACTTCCCATGACGTGAAGTGGAATTAACGCAAGTGCTGGCTTAACTCTCTGACCCCGTTCCTTCTCCTTGGGCGTCAGTGCAAACACAGCTCTCTGACTGCTGAAGTACTAACCCTATCCCCCAGTTTCGCAAAGTGTGCTCCATAGAGCACTAACGTCGGAATCAGCTGGTGCTCTTGTTTTAAAGCAGAATCTGCACTCCTGACCTAGTAACGACAATTCCCTGGGTATTTGGATTCGCCCAGTAACAGACCCAACCACAAATGTATTCACAGGGAAAGGACCAAAATGGTCAAATGGCAATAGAGATTGTACTTGACTAAATATCCATTGGCTGTATTTCCTCTGCAGGGAAAACTGTCATCTCTACCGCCTTAAGCATTCTTTTTTCTTCTAATTCCTTCTATAGAATGTGCAGGACCAAGCAACACTCTTTCTCAGTTTGCTGTCACCTTGACCATTTCAACCAAATTAGTTTTTTTAAAATCCTCACCCAAGGATATTTTTCTATTTATCTTCAGATAGAGTGGGAGGGAGGGAAGGAAGAGAGAGAGAGAAACATTGGTGTGAGAGGGACACATCTACTGGTTGCCTCCCGCACGACCTCTACCAGGGCTGGGGAGGAACTGCAACCGAGGTACGTGCCCTTGGCCGGAATCAAACCCGCGACTCATTGATCCGCGGGCCAACGCTCTATCACTGAGCCAAACTGGCCAGGGCCCAAATTAGTTTTGATCTGCCACAGTTTCAGTCTACATCTCTCGTGTAATTGGAGCTAAAGTTTCCAGTACAAAAAGCCTAAATAAAGGCAAAGATACCAGTGTAGTTCTGTGTGAGAGGGTTGGAGAAGGGCAGCAGAAATGAACACTTTGTGAGTGCTGTGTGCACAGAATAACGTGCACTGGGTTCTATGTTACGTTGGGAGGAAAGATGGATAAGAACATAGGCAGGGGATACATATGTTTTGCAATTTGCTGTGTGATAAGCTTTACTGTGCAGGGAAGTACTGTGTTTAGAGAAGCTGTATAGGCTCTATGGAAAGAAGAGTTGGCTTAGTGCAGTGAGCTATGGACTAGAGCCAGAAGGGGCTGGCTGGAGGTTGGCTCGAACGGGCTATTTGAATGTCCAAGGGTCAGATCAGAAGCCAGTCCATCTGGTAACAAAGGAGGTGGCGCCTGTTGCTTCACCAGGAGCAAGGTGACGGACACTCAGAGAGAGTGTTTGTGGATCTTTAAAGAAACCTGTGTGCGTAGCCTGGATTTGTATCTTTTGTATACTGTCTGTAAGACCCAGGGACACGTTAATTAATGGTAGCCGGAGCTTTAGTGGTCCCACTAACCTCCGGGACAGGCATGCTGGAGGGCTTCAGGATATCCTCAGCCTGTTTGTATTAATGTAAGCACACCTAGTGGTGGTCACCAGAGCCTGGTGTCCCAGGGCAGCCAGAGATCAGCATGGACTTTTCTAAAGTAGCTCAAAGTCTTACCTCATCCTAGCTCCCCTCAATCAAACCAGTTCCCATGGCAAGGTTTGACTTATTTTGACAAAGTCTTTAACTTATAAAATCTTTTAAAACCTTTTAAGTAGCAGTGACTACTCAGAAGACAGGAGTTCCCCATCCTGCCATTTATCACCTGGAGACCAGGCCAACACTGTGGGACTCCGGCTCTGCAGTCGCATCCGGTGTGCAGACGGCCGTGGCCGCCGAGCTCGAGCTCTGAGACGGCACTGTGACCTGGCGTGAGTGTGAGGACACGGTGGGATAATATTCGAGCTCTCAGATCAACTCACCACCGTGTCCAGTGGATCTTTTGGTTTGGGATCCTCATTTTTGATGGGCATCTAGACATAAAGCTCATGCTTGGTTTTTTGGACACTGTAAGGTTCAGAGGTGGAGGGATGGCCAAACAGGCCAAGGTTCTATTTTTCCGCTCTTCCTTTTTGTCCCCACAATGTAGAACTCTGTTTTATTCAGGTTTTGCGAGAAAAACAAGATTTGGCGAGGGAAACCTTGTCCCCATGGTGGGAACACATATTGATTTATGGGATAATGCCATACGATGGAAGAGCCGAGACTCTAAATGGGTACTTTTAGAAATTCATACATTTCAAAGTAGATCAGCCTCTATTAAAAAACCAATCAACAGCTAGGTTAGACTTTTAAAGTTTGCTCTTTACCTGTTTGCATTGGGTTTCACTGTGCCCATAATTGTTACCAGCATGCGAGGTGTGACTCCTCCAGGGAAAGGCAGGTCATAAGGCACAGTCTGGGGATGAAAAGGATATATGTGTATCAATAACGAGTCATGTTTTCTTGGGGAAAGAAAGAAAAAGATGTTGTTAAAGTTCAATCACTATTAATATGTGTGAATAACACATGACCTTAGTTTAAGCCATCTGTCCAGACTCTGGGGCCACCTTGCCCAGGGCCTGAAAAGATAAGGCTCCCTACATGCACAACTAATAATGGAGAATAAGCCATCAGTTATTGGTGCCAAAGGCAGAACATGGTCCTTTGGGGAGCACTGCAGCTCTTATTACTAGGGCTACCCCAGTCTATAACTCATTCACTTAGACTTTATTTTGAAAGGGCTTAAGCCAGACCTTGCAATCAACATTAACATTTCTGTGCCACTCTTAAGACCCTTGTCACCTAACATATTAATACTTCATCATGTCACATTCTTGGGCTTCTGGGTTCTCATATGTTTTACTCAGAGTACTTAGTGTGTGGCAGATACTCAATATTTTTGGAATGAACACCTTCCAGTTAATACATTTCCTAGTTCATTCCATAAATTTATGTTCCAGGTACTGTAGATATTCCCAAAGCTCCATCGTTGGCCTCTTCTTTTCTCCCTTTATAATTTCCACCCTGGGTTCAACCATCATCCACCTCTGTTATCTCTAGCCCTGATGTGTACCAGTCCTGTACTTCCTCCTTCTGGATTTGCTACTGGTGCCCCCTCCCCCACCGGTCCCCTTCCTGAGTTACCAGTTAGGGCTCACCCTTGACTGGTGCCCTAGTTGTCCCTTCTTGAAAAGCCAGTCCTCTCTGACTCTTAAGACTTAACCAGCAGATCCTGGGGTTCTTCCTCTGCAATCTTTGTCCCACCTGCCTCTTCCTTCCATAGCCTCCACATCCCCCTCCGTCTGCAGGGAACTAACCGTCTGTGGCCTAGGCCCTGTCCAATGCCACCCACACCCCCACTGCTTTCTCTGCACTTTCCTCTAAGCTGACCTCAAAGCAGATCAGATGGCACCTGTGCCATCTCTACATAGTCCCGAAAGGATCTGATCCCGGCCGTTACTGAACTCCTTCCTCATATCTGCTTATTTCCCAGCTGGACTGTAAGTCTAGAAGGGAATGGTCTGTGTCTGAGATGTGTCTGGAGCCCTACAGAGTTAAGGTTTTGCACTTAGAATTTCTTTACTAAAATGTGTTTTAACGTAAGTGAAAATTCGTTCCCTAGATCACAAAATTATCTATAGAAGGTTTTTCAAAACTAGATTGCCTTGGTTCTTCCACATGTTCTCTCTGTGATCCTGGGCAAGTTATATCACTCTACTGCCCCATTTCTTCCTGTGTGAAATGGGGATAATAACAGTATCTTATAGGGTGCTTATGGGTCCAGTGAGATCATCCATGTCGAAGTACGCTGCTGGCGTATCTTATTTACGTAGTGTTTATTATTAATAACAAAAACTTCCCCCATTACTATGCTCTTAACTTGATTTATATTAAAGCTGCTTCACAGATGCCTTCAAAAGACGCATTAGCTTTTCTTTATACCAACACTGCACATACTAAACTCCATACAAATAACTGTGTTTTCTATTGGACCGACACACACTGTGGCTGGTCCTTGAAAAGTGGCTATAAGCAGTGAGTTTAAAGCGTCAGGTCCCCCTGAGGTCCTTTGCAGGTGAGTGCCCAGAATCAGCTCCCAGCCAGAGCACTGCAAAGTGATGGCCACAGACCCAGACAGTTGCTGTGTTCTTCATTAGCTTTGTCCTAGTCACAATCAAGCACATGAAATGACTAACTCCATCTTACCAGTGGTCCAGCAGGGACACCAGTGGGGCCGGCACCAGGATAGGCCCCAGGCCCACTTGGTTGTCCAGGGTTGGTTCCTGGTGTTGGTCCGGGATAAGCAGGTGCTGTAGGACCAGGGTAGGCGCCAGGAGGTGCCTGTCCGGGGTAGGCGCCAGGAGGTGCCTGTCCAGGGTAGGCGCCAGGAGGTGCCTGTCCGGGGTAAGCGCCAGGAGGTGCCTGTCCGGGGTAGGCGCCAGGAGGTGCCTGTCCGGGGTACGCCCCAGGATAGGCGGCCCCAGGGTAGCCTCCCGGAGCAGCAGGCTGGTTTCCCCATGGACCAGGCCATCCTTGAGGGTTTGGGTTCCCAGACCCAGAAAGGGCATCATTAAGCTGGAAAGAAAGATATAAACAATTCTTGGATGAAAAGCATTCACAAAAACAGAATTTTCAGGAAAACAAGAATAAGAGATCTAAGAATTGGAGGCATAAGGTGAAGGCATGACATTCATATCTATAACATCTCCCCCCCCCCCCCATTAAATAGTTTTGAGTTCCAAAGACTAAGATTTGACTGTGGGATTATGTATTCTTTATCAGTACGTGTCTCCCATCATCTCATATTGTGGAGGGTTGCATTTTCGTAATTTGCTGAAATCAGAGCTGTCCATCTTTTATGTAAAAGTACATATTTTCTAATTGACATGAGAAAAACAATCACAAAAATCAGGATGTTCGGACTGTACCACACTTCCCATTGCTCAGCTTGTTTCTCAGCTCCTGGCTCACGGAATCCACCTGCTTCTGTCCCAGGCCTTTCGATAAAGGGGTTGCTCTTAGTGAGTCCCCGGCCTCTCTCTACCTGGCTTTCTCCCCAAGTCTGTTGCTAGGAAAACAAGACTCCGGCCTACAAGCCCTCATTGGACAGGGGAGGCCAGAGGAAGGCACGTGGTGTGAGAGTTAGAAGGGAAAGTCTGGTGTTAAAAACAAAATTCTCCACCTACATGGAATCAGAATGTAGGAAAATAGACATAAAACACTTACCGAAAAACTGTCTGCCATTTTCCTGAAAGGAGACAAAAAAGAAGATAAGTTATGATTTGATCTGAAAAGATTTCATGAGTTTCCATTTAAATTTAACATCACAGCCCTGGCCAGTTTGGCTCAGTGGTTAGAGTGTCGGCTCTTGGAACAGAGTCGCGGGTTTGATTCCGGTCAAGGGCATGTATCTCAGTTGCAGTTCATCCCCGCCCTGGTCAGGGTCGTGCGGAAGGCAACCGGTTGATGTGTCCCTCTCACATTGATGTTTCTCTCTCTCTCCCTCTCTCTTACTCTATCTAAAGATAAACGGAAAAATATCCTCAATAAACGGAAAGATATCCTCAGGTGAGGATTAAAAAAATAAATCAATCAATAAATTTAACATCACAAATAGTTTGTTGTGTAGTTCTAGTCAATTTATAGGCATTCTTCTAATACAAGCCAATCTGTTTCCAAAATACATTTAAATCGATAGTGTGGAAACACAAAAATATCTCATCCAAGGGTGGGATGCACTCCAGCTGGATACCAAACTCTGTAACGCGTGGCTTTAAACCGCAACCACATTAGCTGGTGTTCTGAATGCTGGGAGCAAAAGGCCGCACCGTGCCGGAGACAGAAGAGGATTGAGAAAGAAAACGTTCTTCCCCTTTCCTAGGTAACAAGTGTACACAGCCTGGTTTACCTTTGGTCCAACTTCCTCCCTGTGCTCTTTTCCCATCACCTCTTACAAAGGGTTCTGTGTGTTCATATCGCCTACCGCTGCTCCCCCACCCCCATGTTCACTGGTGGCCCCTTGGCCTCTTCTGGGTCTCAGGAGGAAAGCGGAGTTGCTTGGTTCTCACTGAGATCTGAAAGACATGCCCCTCGGATGTGGTTCCTGCAGATTATTTCTGCCTGCTCTGCCCAGGCACAGTGCCGGCTCCTGTCTGGGTGTGAGGATGGATAGGCCAAGGTCTGTATGGCCACAGGGTTCACAGGCCAGCAGGGATCACAAGTGATCGTGCAGTGAGCCAGACTGTGTGCTGTGGGCAGTCACAAGCAGAACAATCCCTTCTGAGAGGGGCGGTGTTGCTTGAGCTAAGCCTTGCAGGAGGGATGAGACTGGGATGTGGAGCAAGGAAGAAGAAAGGAGGGCACAACATGCTTGCTGGCTTAAAAAAGATACCTCTTGTTCCGAATGAAATAGTTGGCCGTATAACAAATTTAAGTTAAAAAAAAAAAAGCTGGCAATGTGGAGGAAAATATTTTTGGGTAGGGCAAAGACGATGTGCCTTGCCCAAAGCTGACTCAAGGGGCGGTCCTTGCACATCATTCCTGCCCTCCCCTCACTGCCCAGGGCATGATACCTGCTCCCACGCTCCCACTCCCACGCAGACACAGCGCCGAGGGGAGGACGGCAGCTTTGGAGAACTGGGCCCGGCTGAGTGTCTTGGCTCAGGATCACCTGTGCTGTGGCCAAATTTACCGGGGCCTTAAACAGTCGGAATCTCGGATTCCCTTGAGTTGCTCACTCGTGATATTTACTCAATTATTTTAAGAAATGACAAGGGAGCCAACAAATGGTGACTACTTGATAGGTCCTAAAAATGTAAAATATCAGATTTTTTGGTAAAAGCTCAACCAGACAGCTCCTCTTAGGACTCCACGTGTGCTTCATTCACACACACGGTATTTCTTTTCGCACCTCTCCCTTTCATCTGGCCATTCTCAAACATATTTGGAAACTGGTCACCACCGTCCACGGTGGAAACGGCTGCCAGTGTGACGGGAGGTGCAGGGACTCTCCCAGGGCGCCGCCCGCTGCATTTCTGAGTACTTGACCTTTAAAAGCAAAGGTTGGGTGGCCTTCTGCCTGTGCTTCTTTCCATGACCGACTGCTGCCACGGCAGGGGGACTCGGGAGAATTGTTACAGAAAAGGTAAAGAAAGGACATTTCTTAAGTCAAGAAAATAAAGCCTCCCTTATTTGGGATGCTAGTAGAAAACAATCTGAGAGCTTAGTTATTTTGATTGCATAAAGTCTTCTTCCACTCCTGGGCAACATGCCAAAGACCCAGCAATAACTTTACAAGTGTTTTCACGTCTTTTAAATATCCCCCTTGTGTAAGCGTTTATTCCTAACCTCAGCACCATCAACACTTCAGGTTAGATACTTTGTTTTCAGGGGGCTGTCCTGTGCATTGTAGGATGTTTAGCAGCATCCCTGGTTTCAATGCACAGTCAGTAACACGCCCCCCATTGTGACAACCAAAAATGTCTTCAGACATTGCCAGGTGTCACTGGGAGAAGTGGGGAAAAGGCAAATCTGCCTGGTTGAGAATCACTAATGAGCTAATGAGCATGTGATTCCCTACATATGTCTACATACACAGGTCAATAAAAAACAAAGGTAGTTTCAATGACTAAAACTAGCTAAATCTGTGCCATTGGCTTCATAGAGCGTCTTATTATCATAACTCCAATCAAACTAAGATGTGTTTAAAGGCTGATTACAACCAGAAATTCACATAAAAACGGCATCTCTAAAATTTAACATGTATTCTTTTCAAAGTCTTCTCTCAAGCATATTCAGTTTATTTTCCAACACAGCCAAAACAATTTGAGAAACCAGGCAGATTTCACTCTGTGTTTCATATAACACCTTGGATGGCAGTCTGGATTGTGTTGTGACACATTAGACAAGCCCATCAGAATAATTACACCCTGCATTTGTGTGGCACTCTGCAGCTTACAAGGCACTTTCACGTACCTTACCTATTTTGATCCTGATAATAATCTTATGAGTGACAGAGAAAAGTTAACATTCCCACTTTAGAGGTGAGGAAACTGAGGCTCAGAGAGCTGACAGGGCGGCCCAAAGCCATTCTCTCATCAGCAAGCCAAGGACCAGTGTCCACACAACCTGACTCCTAATGCAGACTCATTTCACACTAATATAAAACCTCACACTTTGAATTTTTAAAGTGCTGTCCTTTGAAAGCGTTAATTACTTCATTTAGAAACGATCTAGCTTAGCCCTGACCGGTTTGGCTCAGCAGTTAGAGCATCAGCCTGCAGACCAAAGAGTTGTGGGTTTGATTCTGGTCAAGGGCACATACCTCAGTTGGGGTTCAGTCCCGGCCCTGGTTGGGGTCGTGCAGGAGGCAGACAGTCAATGTGTCTCTCTCACATCAATGTTTTTCTCTCTCCCTCCCTTCCTCCCTCCCTTCCACTGTATCTGAATAGTCAATGGAAAATATCCTCGGGTGAAGATTAAAAAATAAATAAAAAAAGAAGTGATCTAGCTTATTCATTCAGAACTGCATAACATGCTGAAATTGTAAACAAATTTAAAAAGAGATCATGTTTTTGTCAGAAAACTAGCTGCATGACTCACTCAGTGTGCAAGGATGTTGAACACAATAATGCCATTCTGCACAGTCACTGGGCTAATTACAAACACATTTCAACCAACACGTGTACTTTTCCAAAACTGGGTGTGCACTGTTTTGATTTTGTTAAGTCGTAACCATCAGATCTCTTTTTTGAAAAGGGTTATAACCAATGCTCATTTGAAATCAAGATGAACAACCTTAGAGCTTAAAACAAACAAATAAATAGATTAAACACACACACACACACACACACACACACACACACACACACACACATCTGTTTAGATAACTATCTTCCTTACTTGCCTGGAAAAATTATTTATTTATTTATTTTTATTTTTATTCTTATTTTTTAGATGAGTAATTTATATCTAGAGAGACAACCAAATATTTTTTTTTAATCTTCCCCCTCTGTAGAATCTATACATATGTGAATTCCATTCTGGCATGTCCAGAATCAGAAAATTTTGAAGAATCAGAAAAGAAACATTCCATTAAAGACAAACAAAAAAAGACAGGGCATACTACCGGGGTCTTCACATTTGGAAAAACCTACAGGAAGTAGTTTGGTTTGCTTTGGAATAAGGAATTTAAACACGAGTCCAAAGGTAGACCATTTGAATCATCTGTTAATTGTAGCTTTTCCCTATAATAAAAAGTGGTATCCAAGCTACTATGTTATTCTAGGCTCACCTAGCAATTAATCCAGTTGCTGGGGCTCCTCGGAGCACTTCTGAAATTTCTGTTCACAAAGGACACTGACCTTTACACAAGCCGTAAGAGAAGTAGATCATGAGTGTATTTCCTCAGAACCCCAAGTCACTGCCCACACTCCTCTCCAGAGAACACAGGCCAGGCGGTCTACTTCCTGCCCTTGCTTAAACACGGAGCAGGGCTTGAGGAAAGCCCACTTTCCAAAGCCAAATTCAGTGAGAATTGGTTGGAGTAAAAAAACCTGGTCCTTTACTAGGATTTCTTTCTCATCATATTTCCCCAGCATCAAGGAAGGTAAAGTTACTTTATGCCTCTCAGTTACTGATTTTTTTCCCCTATGGAAAAGCTGATCATCAGTCTAGAGAACACATGATACTTAGTCAGCAGCAAATTGTAAGCCTACAGCAAGCACTATCCTGGCAGGCTTACCACTCAGGATTTAATGAGAAGAACCAGTTCAGGCACCAGACAAAATGTTACCTAGCTGTCGTCAGTAGAAGCCTGTGTTACAAACTGTCACAGGAAAGAGAGGCTAGGCTATCTTTTATATCAGTTACATGACTCTCACGAACATTCAAAGACCATCATCAAATTTCTCCCCAGAATATGAAGTGCTGATTCTTAGTGTAACCCCCAACATTATGAATTTAGGAAGCAGCTCCAATCTCCCAAAGATCAAGGATGAGGCACAACCATCAAAGGAATGGGAAACTCTACTCTAGGGATTCAGTCAATATCTGAAAAGGAGACCATTGTGGAAAAATAAATACATTTGTATTATTAAATTTTTACTTTTATGGAAACAGAATTTCTTAGTATTATAGATGAATGTTATAAACTTGAGGCAAATGAGTCAGAACTTTGGAAGTTGGTGAAAATTTTTTCTCATGCTCTGTGCCCAAGTGGTCAATTTTTATTGCTCTCTCTCTTTCTCTCTTCCAGAATTAACTGAGCCTGCCTTCCATTTCTTTCCCAAAATACTGTAAACAGACTGGGTCACTGAGATCAAACCATTCTCATTGTCCAGCAACCCAACTCCCAAGAGTCACTTTACAAATATTCCAGGGTATCTGGAACAGGAATCACTAACTTTAAGGGGCGGGACTGAAACCTAAGTCAGCTTCCACCTATGTGTCGCAGATTCCCTACTACTGAGCTCCTAATCTTCAGAGTAGATGCATTTTAGTGTTTCTGTTTGCATAACTGATCATTCAGAATAAATTCTCCAACATGTCTCTCTCTCTCTCTCCTCTCTCTCTCTCTCTCTCTCTCTCACACACACACACACACACACACACACACGCTCAACTAGGGCTCTGCACATTCGGAACAACATTTTGCCACACCCAACATATCCTCAGCGCATTCGGAACAACATTTTGCCACACCCAACACATCCTCAGCGCATTCGGAACAACATTTTGCCACACCCCACATAGCCTCAGCACAGATCTGGGATCGTTAAAGCTCAAATTAGCCAATCTAATCAGGGATGAGTCTCTGATTTGCAAAAGTTTAGCGTTTTCGGTCTTTGCCAAGCCGGGTACATGCCCATTCAGGCCATGGGGCAGCATCAATTTCTGTGGGCTCAGCATCCAAAGGGCAGCTGTACCCCTGACGCTGCTGGCTTGGTAGACGAACTCATTCGCACCCCACAGCAAGATCAAGTGGCGGGGCAGCCCAGTCGTGGGTCCCAGGTGCCGCCCTAGAGAGTCCCTGGGCAGTACACCCTGTGTGCTGGGTTAGCTGACCCAGTTCCTAACACCAAGCTTGAGCGCGTCCGGTCCCCACCCTCTCGCTGGCGGACCCAGCTGGTTCCGAGGTGGTCCAGCAGCGGGAGGGCGGGACGCACGGCTCAGCCTCCCAGTCGCCGCAGAGGGTGCCCTGTGCCCACGCCCGGCGTCCGCGGACACACCCGTCCGCCCCGAGGAGGTGTACGTGAGTCTCAGTGAGACTTACTTACTCCCCCTGAGCCTGCTCTCTCAGGTTCAACGACGATGCCCACAGCTCCGCTCAGGGCTCTCCAGCTGCCCGTGCCCGCTGCCCGCCGCCCAGGGCCCCGGGAAGCCAAGCCCCTCCCCAGGGTCCCCTCGAGCCCTGCAAGGGGGCGGCGCGCGGAGCAGTTCCCCGGGCGCCCTCGCCCCTGCCCGACCGGAGCGGCCAGCCGGCCGGGTCCTCGCCCCCCGGTCCCAGCGCCCGCGCTACTCACCCCACTCCAAGGCACTGGCTCGCTTGCTCCGTGTGCAGCTCCTGGCGAGGCGGTTTTGTCCAGGACAGGGCGGCAGCTCTGCGCCTCAAATACTCCGGGCCCGGCCCGCCTCTCCCAGGGCGGGGCCGCCACCCCCCGCACACCCAGCCTCTCCCCGCCGAACTGCTGGGCGAGCCCCGTCCCCGCCGGGTGCAAAGGACACCCTCTGGACCCGGGAGACGGCCGGTGGACCCTGAAGGGCAGCCCCATCCGCAGCTCCCAGGACCTGGAGGGTGGTCGCGTTCACCATCCTCACCTAACTCAGACCGAGAGTCTGCGAAGCACGTAGTGTGTGCTTCTCTAGGGAGTTCTGCTTGCTTGCTTGCTTGCTCTAACAACGTTGACTTATTTTTTGCCTAAATTGCGGGCACTCTCATTCCTTCTGCATTTACTTTACTTCACCTTCTCTCAGCATCAAAACCTTCCCCAAAAGTGCACAGTGACTTGCGTCGCGGCGAGGGGGCCCTGTCCAGTTTTCTGAGATGCCAGTGTGTTGGTGCCATGCTCTTGGCTTTCTGAACGATGGTGTGGGCACACACCTGTCAGACTGAGAGCCCAACTGTTTTGCCATTTGCTCCCCACCGGCATCTTCAGCATCTACCCAATATTTGGTTTGTAGCAGGTTCTTGGGAAATACTTGTTTCACGAATGAATGAATGAGTGAATGAATGAATGAACGAACGAACGAACGAACGAACGAACGAACGAACGAACGAGTGAATGAATCTGTTCCTGGAAAATCTGTTTCCACAAAGATTGGGGAGAGTCCT
The DNA here is from genome assembly GCA_030848825.1 of Tadarida brasiliensis. NCBI lineage: Eukaryota > Metazoa > Chordata > Mammalia > Chiroptera > Molossidae > Tadarida > Tadarida brasiliensis. Next base: position 205,111,428 of record CM061257.1, on the reverse strand, counting down.
GATGAAGGAGGGAACAATTAAATACAAAGTACCTTTGGTAAAGGCAGGAATAGGACATAGCTACTCCTCTAGGAAAGGTTGTTACAACAAATATCAATGCTTGCAAGAGAGATTGTATTTAGTATTTGGTATCATTTAACTGGGTAACAAAGAACTGAGTGAAATGGTTAAGGATGTACAAGATGAATTTTTTTAAAAAGTTCAGACAATTAACTTGAAATGAATTAAAGACTTAAATGCAAGACCTGAAAACATAAAATTCCTAGAAGAGCCCTGGCCGGTTTGGCTCAGCGGTTAGAGCGTCGGCCTGCGGTCCAGAGAGACCAGGGTTCAGTTCCTGCTAAAGGCACGTACCTCGGTTGCAGTTTGTCCCCGGCCCTGGTTGGTTGTGCGGGTGGCAGCCACTCGATGTGTCCCTTTCACGTCGATGTTTCTCTCTCTCTCTCTCTCTCTCTCTCTCTCTCTCCCTCCCTCCCACTCTATCTGAACAAAAAATGAAAAAATGTCCTCGGGTGAGGATAAAAAAAAAAAAAAAAAAGACAAGACATAAATCTTGGCAAAGATGTGGAGAATAGGAAACCCTATTCACTGTTGGTGGTAATGTAAATTGGTATAGCCATTATGGAAAACACTATGGACGGGGCCTCAAAAAGTTAAAAATAGAACTATTGCCTGGCTGGTGTGGCTCAGTGGTTGAGCCTCGACCCATGCACCAAGAGGTTGCCGGTTTGATTCCCGGTCAGGGCACACGCCCAAGTTGTGGGCCAAATCCCCAGTGGGGGGCATGCAGGAGGCGGCCAGTCGATGTTCTCTCTCATCAATGTTTCTATCTCTCTCTCTCCCTCTCCCTTTCTCTCTCTCTAAAATCAATAAAGAAAAAAAAATAGAACTATTATATGATCCAGTAATCCTACTTCTGGGTTTATATGTAATCCTACTTCTGGGTTTATATTAGGAGGAAGTGAAATCACTATCATGAAGAGTTATTTGCACCATGCTCATTGCAGCATTATTCACAATAGCCAAGACATGGACACAATCTAAGTGTCTGTTGATGAATGAATGGATAAAGAAAACATCATACACACACACACACACACACACACACACAGACACACACACACACACACACACATTTTACTAGAAAATATGTCTATATTTAGATATATAGATCTATATCTAACAATCTACCTGTCTATGAGTAACTCTAAAAAATAAGACATGTTAATTAATGTTTTTAAAACATAGAAGCTGGAATTCTGTATTGCTACTAAGAAATCGGAAGAAAGTAAACATTTAAATTTGGACTTTCTCTCCTATGACCCTCCCCCTCAATCACCCCACCCTGGCCACAAGGTCCCCCTAGCTGGTCTTCCTTGCACACAAGACTCACTCTCCACTCCCATCCTTGCACAGGCTGTTGCCTGTGTCTGGAACTCTGTTCTCCCTTATCTACCAACTCTCATCTCCTTCAAGTCTTTGCTCGAATGTCACCTTCTCCATGAATGTACTATGTTACCACCCTGTTTAAAATTGCAGCTCCAACCTTCCCAAGTTCCCCATGCTGCTGATCCCCCTTTACCCTGCTCTAATTTTTCTGTTTTTTCATAGTATTTATCAATTTCCAGCATGTTATGGACTTTACTTATGTCTACTGTTTGTTATTGGTTTCCCCTGCCTTTCTTGCACTCCCCTCTCTGACCCCAGGATTCTTTGTTGTGTTATTCACTGACGGATCCAAGTGGTGCAAGGTAGGCATTCAATATTTTCTAAATGAATAAATTTACACAGTGTGGGAACTGGAGAAAAATCCTGTGGCTGTTTGATATTATCATTGTCAATGCTATCCCCTTGAGTTAACTATTTAATGCCCTTTAAAAATGATTAAAATTTTTAAGCTTGAAGAATTCAATGAATGGGTTACTATGTTTGTAAAAAGTTTTAAAAAGTAATATCTTTGCCCTGGCCGGTTTGGCTCAGCCATTAGAGCATTGGCCTGCAGGCCAAAGGGTCATGGGTTCGATTCCAGTCAAGGGCATGTGCCTGGGTTGCAGGTTTCCCGGGCCCTGCCCAGGGCTGTGCAGGAGGCAACCAATCGATGTGTCTCTCTCAACATCGATGTTTCTCTCTCTCTTTCTACTTCCCTCCCTTCCGCTCTCTCTAAAAAATAAAAAATCAATGGGAAAAAAATTAATGTCTATTCCCAGGGAACTGCCTCAAGATTGACCACTTATTTTGGATAAACAGACCTAGGTTCTTTTTTTTTTTTTTTTTTTTTTTTTTCCTTTATTGATTTTAGAGAGAGAGGAAGTGAGAGGGAGAGAGAGATAGAAACATTGATGAGAGAGAACATCGACTGGCCGCCTCCTGCATGCCCCCCACTGGGGATTTGGCCCACAACCTGGGCATGTGTCCTGACTGGGAATCGAACCGGCGACCTCTTGGTGCATGGGTCAGTGCTCAACCAGTGAGCCACACCAGCCAGACAATAGACCTAGTTTCAAAGCAACTTCATTATGAAGTGATTATCACATTTTGCACAGGAAATTCACATTATGCATACTCTCCTTTTAACTTCATCAGTTCTTTTTCTTGGAAGAAACAGATAGGTGTTATCCCCTCATTTTTACTGTCAGGGAAAGCGACTCACTTACCCAAGCTCTCCTCCATGTCTAGGAACAGAATCCAGAAGTCCCGACTTTTGCAATTCATCTAGAAAAGCACTGAGCAAAGAATCCTTGCAGGGACTGGCTTATGTGAGCTAGGGAGAAAACCAGGTACAATCTTGTTCCTAAATAATTCCTGCACTTCCTAACATAACCGAATAATTAATAAACTGTGGAAAGACAAATTATTTCACCCAGTTTTCATCAGAGGGGGGAGTGTGCACATGAAGGACTCACTCGACAGGGTTGAGCAGCTGTCTTGGCACCCTCTAGGATCAGTGTGAAAGTTCCATGCTGGCTGGTACTGGTCTTACATCCTGTCCCCTCCAGGCTTGCACACAGAAGTCACTGTGTGCTGGAGATGAGTCACTGTGTGGCTGGGGACTAATTACGAAAACATGACCTCTTCTCTAAAGAGGGAACCTGGTAATCAATGTACTCACATGGATCATCCACAATAAATGACTAACTATGGGTGTTGAAAAGGAGTTACCCACAGGCATGGCCTTTGACTCTTAAGAAAATGCTATAAATCTTAAGACTTTGAGTCATGAGGCCACATAGGCAGGAGTGGCACCGCTGCCGTGAGAGGATTAGCTGCTGGTAACTAAGAAAAAGGGATAGCTGTTATGAAGATAAGGGCTGAGTCACCCTCTTACCTTTCTTTCTGGTGATCTTTGGTGATTTCAGGGACAGATAAAGCTCACGCTCTTATTCACGTCAGCCTGGGCTCACTTACACCTGGTGGTGTTATCAGACGTCTTTGGCTTGCACATCCCCATGTACTCTCTGGTGCCAAGTTCATGCCCCCTAAAGCTAAAAAACGGATTTTGCTGTGACCAGGATGTACGTAGAAATTTAAATCGGTACCCGTGCAGCAAGTGGCTCATTAGTTCCCAACCTGAAGCCTATGTAAACTCTTCCAAGGTAAGTGTAAAAAGCAATCTAATAAAAATGATAAAAACATCACTGAGTAACTTTTATGTATGGATCACTGCACTATTTAAAATAAGGGACAACCTCACCGGTTTGGCTCAGTGGTTGGAGCACGGGCCCTGGAACCAAAGAGTCTCGGGTTCAATTCTGGTCCAGGGCATGTACCTCAGTTGCGGTTCGGTCCCTGATCCTGGTCGGGGTCGTGCGGGAGAGAACCAATCAATGTGTCTCTCTCACATCAATGTTTCTCTCTCTCTCTTTCTCTCCCCCTTCCACTCTATCTGAAGATAAATGGAAAAATACCCTCAGGTGAGGATTAACAAAAGAGCCCAGCCGGTGTGGCTCAGTGGTTGAATGTCAACCCATGCACCAAGAAGTCGCCGGTTCAACTTCCAGTCAGGGCACATGCCCAGGTTGTGGGCCAAATCCCCAGTGGGGGGCATGCAGGAGGCGGCCAATCAATGTTCTCTCTCATCGATGTTTCTATCTCTCTCTCCCTCTCCCTTCCTCTCTCTCTAAAAGTCAATAAAGAAAAAAAATTTAAATAAGGGACAAGCCAGGTATTAGCCCTCAAGCAACAGGTTGGCTGGTTTCTACTAATACAGAGATTTGGGGACCATGATAAAAATCCAGGACTCTAGGAGAGGCATCTCTCCAGGAGGGGGAAAAGGAAATCTGAGGAAGCTGGTGGCATCTGGATGAGGGGAATTTGAGTTAGAGTGAGTCAGGAAAGAGTAGGAGATGAGGATGAGAGCAAAGAGAAGGTTTTCAAGGGTGAGTAAAAAAGAGAAAGACAAAATAAACTGGAGGAGAGAGAAGAGTCCATTTTTAGTTCAGAAAAAAGAATTGAATTGTGAACCTGGAGCTAGAGGTGAGAAGCTACCCAGAAGCTAGCACAACAGGGTCCAATAAGGAAAGAACATCTCACAAAAGCTGAAGCTCTTATGAGATATAAACAAAAGTAGTATATTGGTAGTAAGTCTTATAGACAGCAGGAATGCCCGGAAAAGGGAAAACAAACAGATCTTCCCAGTTTTCCCATTTGGAACGTTGGGAACTGATGATAAGCTTGGCAATTCTGTCTGTGTCCACAGAGTGTCAACATTTCCAGGCGACAAGTTGAGTCAGGCACTGGGACATTTTGTCTGTCGGATGACAACACTGGATTCTGAGTTGGAAACATGTGGCTGGCAGACTGGGGGACTGAAGGAGATGCTGGGCGTCATGGAGACACAATTTATGCTTTGAAGGCAGAGGAATTTCCAAATCCAGAACAAATCGATTGGGTCTGTCTGCTTTTTCTATTTCCAGTTATCTGCACATATGCTCTTCATTTCAGAGATGTTTAGTGGGGAGCCTAACATATGCCTCAATCATTTCACAAAACCCACCCCTTCCAGCTCATCGAATGAACAGGCTCAGCAAAACCTGGTCAACAAATTAAATGAGGTCGGTGGCAGCGACATGCCAAATGCTGATTTGCAAGGTTCCCTGCCATTCTGCAACTGTAGCCCGTCAGGGGTGCAGGGGAGGTTACAACCTGCTTAGGAGGGAGACCCTCCCCAGTCCTGAATGGGGAAGCCAGCAGCACCAGGGAGTAAAAGGTCTCCCTGGTGCCACAGCAGGTGGAAAGACCCTTCTCCAGCCCAGCTTCAGCCCTTCCTTGTCTGTCCCTTGAGCCTGACCCCAGGCCTGCCTTCTGCATTAGTTACCACATTCCAACCACAGCCACTTCTCTATGTCCCCAGAGTCTAGCATACCCACCAGACCTGTCACAGCTGCTGCCAGTCCTCTTGATTGAGCCCAGATCCAGGGTCTGTCACTCAACCACTCTATACACTGCCTCTTTGAGGAAACATAAAATGAGGGAAAGGGCTAGAGTGTGTTAGTTTGTGAGGGCTGCTGTAACAAAGTACATTTCAGCCCATAACAGAGAGAGAATGGGAAGGGGTGGGGGGAGAGGATGATTGCTATTTTCACTAGTGTGCTCAAGCAACATTTCTCCAAGAAGGTGATATTGGAGTTGAGACCTAAATAATGAAAGGGGACCACCATATAAAGATCTCAGGAAAGAGAGAACAGCAAGAACAACACCGAGAGTGGTGACAGAACAGACATCTATTGGACATTCTCCTGCCCACTTGTCTCAGAATTCCCGTCTGCCATCCTCACAGGGGTGGCTCCTGCCAGCCACGTTGGCACTTCATGACCTCTCATCCCGGCTGGAGTTGACAAAATCAGGAGTGAGCTCTTGAAACAAGCTGACCATTTGGATTCTTTCCCCGGAGCTTGGATTTGGGCCCCTGAGAGACGATCAGTCAGTTGGTATATGTGGCTGTGTCTGTACTGGGTAAACGTGGGAACCCAGGAAATGCTCAGAGAAAGCTGGCCGGCAGGGATGAGCCAAGAATCTGCTCGGGGAAAAAAGAAGAATCTGCATGGAGAAGAGAGACGAGACACAGAGAGTTCTGAAGTATTTCAATTCCTGGTTCCAGGCCCTTTCAGAGGCCTCGTCTTACTTCTGCATTTGAATTTGCTGTGTGACTCTTGCCCCACCCGGCCCAGCCTTTTCTGTTGAGGCACGCAGGAGCTGGCCACCTGCCCGCGGGGCACCGCCACAGAGCGCTGGCCCATGTGACTTGTGGCAGGCTGGGCCTGTGCGTGCTGCTCCATGCTTGAGTCAGACAGAGCTAGCTTTCAGTGTTGTTGCCATAGCTACTGCTATTTGACTCGTGTCCCAGAACTTCCCCACTGAATCTCACACTGCCACCCATGGCTCAGGGGCCCGAGAGACACCTGCACGGGGAAGGCTTTTCTGGGAACTGCACTGGGCTGTGCCGTCTCTGCTAAGCTGCCTGTCCACGGTTGGCTCAGGCTTGCTCTGACCCACGGCTTTCTGGTCTTCATCCCTAACAAATCCTCCTGAGACTGGCCTCCACTTCTCTGCATTCTCTAGGACTGTCATTCTGCTGATTACCCATCCCTCAACAGACTCTGTCTTTTTCTTTTCTCTCCCCTAAAATCATACTCTCCACTCCCCAAACACACAGGCTTACTTTAAGATGGATTTCCCCCAGAGTTTTACTAAAACTGGAACAGTCAAAAATATTCTCTGGGTACGTCTTCTCCAACCTGCCAGTGTGTTAGGTTAGGAGAAGCAGAGAGGAGGAGGTCAGCTGGAAAGCCCGGCTGCCACTAGCTACTGATAAGCATCTCCGCCTCCGCCTCTGTGGAGCCCCAGTGCTCTCAGTGCAGACAGAATATGGGCATCCTGTGCTGTGCAGGGCGGGGCGGAACAGGACCGACAGGCTTCTGCTCAGAGATTCTTCTGGATCTGTACATTGGCAACGTGCTGTGCACATTTTCTTTTCTTTTCTTTTTCTTCCAATTTTTATTAATTTATTTTTGTTACAGATGTTTCTCCTTTTTCCCCCTAGACACCCTCCTCCCCATCCCACCCCCACCCCCCTAGCATTGTTGTCTATGTCCATTGGTTATGCATACATGCATATAAGTTCTTTGGTTCATCTCATCCACCCCCCTACTCTGAGGTTTGTCAGTCTGAACCATACTCCTTTCCATGTCTCTGGGTCTATTTCATTCATCAGCCCACTTTGTTCATTATATTCCACAAATAAGTGAGATCATGTGGTTTTTGTCTTTCTCTGATTGGCTTATTTCGCTTAGCATGATACTCTTGAGGTCCCTCCATGTTGTCTCAAAGGATAAGAGATCTTTCTTTCTTATAGCTGCATAGTATTCCATTGTATATATGTACCACAGCTTTTTTATCCACTCATCTACTGATGGACACTTGGGCTGTTTCCAGATCTTAGCGATTGTAAATAGTGCTGCTGTGAACATAGGGGTACATATATTCTTTCTGATTGGTGTTTCAGGCTTCTTAGGATATATTCCTAGAAGTGGACCACTGAGTCAAATGGCAGTTCCATTTTTAATTTTTTGAGGAAACACCATACTGTTTTCCATAGTGGCTGCACCAGTCTGCATTCCCACCAGCAGTGTACTCGAGTCCCCTTTTCTCCACCCTCGCCAGCACTTGTTGTTGGATGATTTGTTGATGGCGGCCATTCTGGCAGGTGTGAGGTGATACCTCATAGCTGGCTGTGCATATTTTCTGTGCATCTGGTACTTAACAACTATAGATGTCTTGGGGGTGTAGTTTGTGCAGAAAATAGGAGAACATGGAGAGAGATTTCCCCCCTCTGCACTTTTGAAGGGCAGACCATGTGCTCTGAACCTACAAGGTTATGAACCTGGCAGAGAAGCTAAGAGGTATGTTGTTATGCCTGGCTGTTTTCTACAAACTGTGAAGTCTGTTGCCCATAAAAGCACATTCTAAATCACACCCAGAGTATGAGGCAGCAGAGTGGTAGGTATTTTTCAGAAGAGAGCTAATTCTCTTCCAACTTGTAAGTCAAAGTTCTCCAAGGCCCTTGTTACCAGTTGTAATGATGTTCTGCATCACAGGACCCTCAGACCTCATGCCCATGGTCCCATCAGGAATAAAGGTCGAGGATCTTACAATCAAATAGTGAGCTTCTGGGTGTTTTGTTGTTGTTCTAAATCTAGCATAAAATTGGTGGGGTCAGAATTAGGCCAGGAAAAGGGCAGTGCACATTTCTAGAGATGAGAATGAACATTATAACATTTAAGTGAATAAAAGCCTTCCTGGGGGGCAAAGCAAAAGTAGAGCTGGGTAATTGATTCCTGGTGATGTACTGTTAAAAGATCAAGAGAGCCCTGGCCGGTTTGGCTCAGCGGTTAGAGCGTCAGCCGACGGTCCAGAGAGACCCGGGTTTGGTTCCCGCTAAGGGCACGTACCTCGTTGCAGTTTGTCCTCGGCCCCAGTTGGGGTCGTGTGGGTGGCAACCAGTCGATGTGTCTCTCTCACATCGATGTTTCTCTCTCTCTCGTCCTCCCTCTCTCCCTCCCGCTCTATCTGAAGATAAATGCAAAAATATCCTCTGGTGAGGATAAAAAATAAATAAAATAAATAAATAAATAAAAAGGATCAAGAGAAAATTTACCTGCTACTGGGATAGTAGGTATGCTGGGAGATTAAAGTATTATTTAATATTTATTATGTACCCCGTGGTAGAAGTGGAGGATACAAAAGCAAGTAAGACATGAGGATGGAACCCGGGGAGCACCACCCTCTCAGCAGTGTCAGGAGAAAGAAAAGAGTGCTGTCTGACAAGGAAAGAAGATTCGCAGGTGGAGGCAGCCAGGGGTGTTAGACACTGTGGAGAGGTCGAGAGCAACAGTGAAGGCTGCACTGAGGATTCAGCAGTGGGGAGATCCTTCTGCCAATATTGAGGGAGCATTTTCAGCAGTGTGGCGTGGGTGGGAACCAACTTCCATGGTTTTGTGGCTGAAAAGAAGGTGAAGAATCTAAAACTATTCTTTCAAGAATTTTTTTGTTGTTGTTAATTTTCACCTGAGGATATTTTCCCACTGATTTTTAGACAGAGTGGAAGGGAGGGAGGGAGGGAGGGAGAGAGAGAAAGAGCGAGAGAAACATCAATGTGAGAGAGACACATCAATTGGTTGCCTCCAGAACAACCCCGACCGGGGCTGCAGATCAAACCTGCAACCCAGGTACATGCCCTTGACCGGAATCAAACCCACAACCCTTCAGTTTGAGGGTCGACGCTCTAACCTCTGAGCCAAACCAGCCAGGGCTATTCTTTCAAGATGTTAAGGGGCGGAGGGGGGGTGGGGCAGAGCAAGCTGCTGACAGGGAGGAGGGACCCAGTGAACAGGAGGAGATGGACGTTGGAGAGGGGAAGCAGCTGGTACCCAAGGAAGCAAGGACGGGTGAATTAAGAACGAGGAGGAGTTCTTCTTTGAAAAAATAAGCACTTACCATCAAGTGTAATGTTACGTCTGTTGGTATGGTTCTTATCACTAGTTCAAAGTTCTCTTTTTCCCCACCCAAACCCATGTATACATCTCACATCTTCACTATCCATTCATCTGTTAATGGACACCTAGCTTGCTCCCATATCTTGACTATTATATATAATGATGCAATGAACATAGGGGTACATAAGCTTTTAGAATTAGTGGTTTTGTTTTTGATAAATACCCAGAGGTGGATATTTGCTAGCTCATAGGGTAGCTGTGTTTTTAATTTTTTGAGGTGTCTTCATACTGTTCACAAGGCTCTGGATTTTTGGGTCACTATTTTATCCCCAGTGCTCAGTAAAACACCAGACCCTGAATCAATACATGCAGAATAAAGTGAATAAATGGCCGAATGGCCGAAAGGGAAGGCAACAGTCATTGTTTCCTTTAGAAATACAGACTAAAGGTCATGTGACTGAGAGTTGCCAAAGCTCAGTAATTAATGATGGATGTGGTACTTTATAATTTTCTCTTCTTTCAAGAACTAACACCAAGATAAACACAGAGTAACTAGCTCTGTTTCCTAGCATTTCTCTAGTGGGCAGAAATTCCTAAAATAAATATGTTTAAAGGTGCCCTACTTTTCAAATGTAGATGTGATCAGATCTGGGGGAAAAACTGATCCTCCCACTTGTATCTTTTTCCCCCCTTGGGATTAAAATTTTTTTTAAATGTTTCCCCTTTGCTACAGCCTGTGAGGAAACAAAATTACATAGCTGTTTGCCAAAAACCACAGTGGTGGCAGCTGCACCATCATATGTGTACCTCTTTATAATTAAGACGAGATTGATACAAAAATATTTTTATTCCTTTAATGACATCATAGATTCTTTGCTACTCCTTCTGCTCTTTTTCATCTGATTACCTGCTGTTTTTGAAGAGTAGGCACTTTTACCCGCCAACACTTTCCCGGTTGCTGAGTTCCGCAGACCGCTCTCTGGACCTGCGTCACTCCTCGGTCCTCTGTACATCTGCAGCTGTCAGTGAACTCCGGGGCAGGAATCAGGTCCGCCACCCAAGGGCACAGAACAGGCCCGCAGGTCCCACGTGTCCCGCTTCCAGAAGAGACAGATCCCCTGTTCTTCACGGAGATTGTAAGGGCTGAGTGCTAACTCCTTGATTCTCTCAAAACTGGCTTGAAATTCTTAGAGGGAAAGCCTGAATAAGGAAAACCCAGCAAGGTTTTGACTCAGGTCAGTTAACCTTGTAGGAGCCCCCAGCTTGGCTCCTCAAAGCTGGAAAAGAAGCAGATTCCAAAGAAAGGGGTCCCTCTGCCCATTGCTCCCTAAAGCCAAATCTCGTGCAGTGATGTTTTGGGTTAGGTCCTTTTGGCTATTATTTATTTTTATTTTTATTTTTTTATCTTCACCCGAGGACATTTTTTCATTTTTTGTTCAGATAGAGTGGGAGGAAGAGAGAGGAAGAGAGAGAGAAAGAAACATCAACGTGAAAGGGACACATCGTGTGGCTGCCACCCGCACGACCAACCAGGGCTGGGGACAAACTGCAACCGAAGTACATGCCCTTAGCGGGAACCGAACCCGGGTCTCTCTGGACCGCAGGCCGACGCTCTAACCGCTGAGCCAAACCGGCCAGGACCCTTTTGGCTATTTTTTTAAAAAAAGAGGGTACTGGCAGTTCCTCATATTATCACAATGGAAATCAAATCATGTGCATCTGTGTTTGGACATCAGGGCACCGCCTATTGCTGGCTCAGTGGGTTAGAGGCGGTTGTCATGTGCCCACGCCAAAGAGTCTCTCTGGGGAATCCCTTTGTTCCTGTTGCTACAGGTGAGCATGTCTAAGCATTTAGAAATAGGGCGTTCTCACAATTTTAGCGCTTGTGGAGAAATCATAGATAAAACTCAAGCCAAACAGCGTGGTTTATTGGCTGAGTTGCCAGTACAGGCTCTCACGACCCACGAGACTTGCTTCAGACAAGGACAGAGTCTTGCATCTGGGTGTAGCCCCTTCGGGTAGATCAAAGCTCCAGGCTCGATTTGAAGTCAAAGGGAGCCGAGTGGTTGAGGAAGCAGTGAGCAGTCTGGCACTAATCAAAGCGGTAATGAGAGGGAGTTCCTTCTTCTGTGCACCAGGGCCTGGGAGGGAAGCCCGAAGTGGGATTGGGGGTGCAAGGGTGGGGTGGCAAGAGATCCTGGCCCCATATTCATAAAGAGCCTCAAATTTGGATTTTTGTGTTTTCTGCAAATGAAATTATGAATTCAGACATAAGTTGTACTTACAGGAGGGAAAGAAGACAATATTCATCATGCAATTTTAATTTTTAAAATGCAAACATTAAAGCCCTGGCCGGTTTGGCTCAGTGGTTAGAGCGTCGGCCTGCGGTCCAGAGAGACTCGGGTTCGGTTCCCGCTAAGGGCACGTACCTCGGTTGCAGTTTGTCCCCGGCCCTGGTTGGTCGTGCGGGAGGCAACCACTCAATGTGTCCTTTTCACGTCGATGTTTCTCTCTCTCTTCCTCTCTCTCCCTCCCACTCTATCTGAACAAAAAATGGAAAAATGTCCTCGGGTGAGGATAAAAAAAAAAAAAAATGCAAACATTAAAATATACTCTGATTTTTAGCCCTGGCCTGTGTGGCTCACTTATTTGAGCTTTGTCCCATGCATCGGAAAGGAGATAACCTATCGATATTTCTCTCTCTCTAAAATCAATAAAAACAAATTAAAAAAAAATAGACTATGATTTTTAAATCTTGTTTAGCCATTTGTGCATTTTTAAAAATATACTAGGAGCCTCAAAAGTGGAGCTGACCTGCCTTCCCTCTGTTTTCCTCCTGGCAGAGGGGCTTTTAGTAAGTGTTAACTGAGAAAGTAGGAGCCATGAATTCTGACTGATGCGTGCTTATAGAGAGTTTACCAGGAGAAACAATCTGTGCCCTTTTCCTGGCAGCCGATGGCCCTGTCCACGCCCAGCAGTGTGCTGCTCCAAAGGGACCACAGCCAGCTTCCCCGCTCTGTGACGGAGCTGCCAGCACCGTGGAGGGACCCGCACAGATTCCAGCAGCTGCAGCGCACCCCTCAGCCTCCTCCCAGCACTGCTTCTGCTTGAGGGGCTTCCCCCCCTACTGAGCACCGTGGGCGGTGGGAGACCAAGGTGTTTATGATACGGCTGGAAGGTAGCACAGGAAAAGAGGAATAGGAATAGTGCTGGTTTCTCTGGAACAAATCTCATGAGGTCAGTAACTCTCATTTCTCCCTTAGCTGTTCGCACACCATCCTCATTGAGGCTGCACCCCAAGCCTTTCATCTAGAAATACATTCAGGCTCATGAATTGGGCGTAGCGACGTGATCCACCACAGAGCTTCGGACTCGGGCTGTCAGGTAAACAGTAAGGCGCAGGACACCAAGAATCACCGAGGAAGACAGACAGACAGGCGATGGTAGCCATGGGTGATGGAGATCATAATCCCTTCTCAGTGCAACCCAACAAGCAGCACGTGGGCTTACTCGGTATGAGCAGTGCGCTGGGTCCCAGGAGAAGAGGGAATTTGCTTCTGGTCCTCAGAGACCTCGGAGGCAGTTTGCTGTCATCCAGACTTCAGGCTGTGCAGTCAGGCCAGCGTGCGAACATGCTTGGTGAGCTGTCACATAAAGGGCCCGAGGGAAGGGTGGGTCATTTACTTTCCCGCAGCTTCGCTCTCAGCAGCCCTCTCGAGGAGTGGCCTCCTGCTCCGGAGTCCCGGTTCCTGGCTGTGTCCCCGTGCTGTGTTTCCACAGCTGGCAGAAACCAGGCACCTTCTCGGCCCTCTGCTCAAGTCTGTCCCTTGCATCTGGACACTGTGTTCCTTCTGCTCTCCAGGATGCTTATCTGTGGCCAAAGCTGAAGCTCCTTCATGTTGCCTGCCTGGATTCCTAGGACCCATCCCTGGTCTGGCCTGCCCCAATACCAGCTGCACCCAGGTTACGTCAATTTTACTACTGAAGTAACCTCACCTTTGATCATGTCACACCTGCTCAGAAACTATTAACGACTCCCCATGACCTCTAAATTAATACGAAATCTCCGTCTGAGGGTCTAAGTGTGACATAGACCAGCTTAGCCCACCTCTGTGGTTTCATCTTCCTTCCCACCTGTGTGTAAAATACCAGCCTTCCTGGCTGCGCTCTTGGTGGACTGACTGCGTTCCTTCCGTGTGTCCCGACCTTCTCTTCCTGTGTCCTTTGCTCCTGCTGGATTTTGATGGGACATCAACGGAGGAAGCTAGAGGGAGACAGAGGAAGGTGGCTAAAGGGAGCAAGGTGAACAAAGACAGATATGGGAGTGTCTGGAGGCCAGAGAAGAGATATGTCTGGTTGTTGGATATTGGGCATTTACAATCCCAGAATCATAGCTCTTCTAGAAGAAACGAAGTGGACCATTGGGTCTACCTCTGGCCTTCGGGCTGGGAAACATTTTTTCCCATTTGATATATTAAACCACGAAGGCCCACAGAGGCTAAATGGTATGAATGGAAGTAGGGACCAAAATGGTTAGACAGACAGACTGGGGTCAGCCTATAGAAGCCTTTGATGCTGAGTGAAACAACTTGTAGCAATTCAGTCAAGTTGGGTCTATTGAAAGCTTTCTCTAGGGTAGAGACAGAATTAGAGTTACAGGGGGGCAGTGTTTCAAACTGTGGGATAGGCTCCATTAGTGGGTTACAAAGTCAACTTCATGAGTTGTGAATGTAAACAATATCAAAGTATTGTTTTGTGAGTTTTATATGTATGTACAGGGTTGGGAGGTAAGATATATTTCTTATTGTGAATCAGCCAAAAAAGTGTGAAAACCCCAGCTTTAGGGAAATTAATCTGGTGGCAAATCATTGGCTGAATTAGGAATGCAGAGGAGGGGCCTGGAGGCTGAAAGTCTGGGATATTCTTGTCATAGCCCAAGTGGGCAGTAAAAAGGGTCTGAGTGGGAAGGAGACTCCGTGGGAAGGGAGAGGAGGGGGAGGACATGAGGGACTCCGTGGGGTAAGAGTCTCAGGATGTGAGGACTTGTTGGATTGTGGGGGCTCAGGGAGAGGGAAGAACTCTGGGATGACTAAAAGTCACACTTAGATGCGTGGGAGAATGCTGGTACCCACAGCCAAGGAGGGAAGTTGGAAGAAGGGGCTGGTTTGAGGACTAACACAAAAGACTGATGGAAAGACACACAACACCATCAGTACTGGGTCAGTCAGGTCCCTAGCAGGAAAAAGAATCTGCTATGATGGTTTCAAAGCAGACACCTGAAGGAAAGAAGGATGTCCAGAGCTGTGGGCAGGCTTGTGGGACCAACCCGGAATGAGAAGGTGCCCAGAGGTTAATCCCAGTAGGAAGCTCTTCCTCTCAGATTCTCTGGGCCCCAAGCCAGTAGGGCACCAGCTCTCAACTCCCCTTCTCCCATCTCTGAAACAAGTACGTGACCACTGTTTGGTTTGTCAACATGACTTCTACTGCTGCTAGTATTTCTACCCTCACCATCACCACAGGCAAATGGCTAAATGGCTATTGAACCTTTACCCTGTGCCATGGGCTTTTACATACATGATCTCATTTAGTTATATTTACCCCATGAGTTGGTTCTATTCTTATTCTAACTTCATAGAGAGAGAGACATGGAAACTGAGGGACATTTAACAAGCTGGCCAAGTTCACACAGTTAGTAAATGGCAACGTTGGAATATGAAGCCAGGCAGTCTGATTTCTTGACCACCATAATCACTGCTGTGTACTGATAACTACTAAGAAATAGAAGATAATGAAGGTAGCAAGTGGGGCTGGGGAGCAGTTAACCAGCAGGATTTAGAGTAAGTCTCTGGTGATGTCACATTCGCAAGACGGTCCACAGGCCCTGGATGGAAACATTCAGCACAAGGGGAGGACTGGTCAGTCTCATTTCAGAGAGAAAAGGACCAGAATGTGAGTGGGGCAGACCACCCACTCCAGGCCCTGGCTGCACAACCACAGGAGCACAACAGAAAGTTGTCAAAGGATGGGAGGAGCTTCTCCTGTCTTCTTGGGTTTCTCCTTCCTTTTCTTTTCTGTCTCTCTCGTGCCCAGCTCAGGAAGCAGGGGGAAAATAACCAGTTAGGAAGGCAGAAGACATTTCCCCATACTTTGACCAAAAGAGTGAAAACAAGCAACTCATCACTTATCAAAAACCAAAGTCAGCCCTGGCCGGTTTGGCTCAGCGGTTGGAGCGTCGGCCTGCGGTCCAGCGAGACCCGGGTTCGGTTCCCGGCTAAGGGCATGTACTTCGGTTGCAGTTTGTCCCCACCCCTGGTTGGTCGTGCGGGTGGCAGCCACTCAATGTGTCACTTTCACGTCGATGTTTCTCTCTCTCTCTCTTCCTCTCTCTCCCTCCCACTCTATCTGAACAACAACAACAACAAAAAACCAAAGTCAGGCTGTCCTGTTGGGAAAGTGGTGTCCACACTGGAGACGGGTGTGGCCCTCACACCAGTGTGTTAGTCTCGGCGTTCTTTGCTTCTTGCGGGTTCCCACCATTTGATCTATCAGAAACATTTACTCATAAGGGTGAACATTCAGTGTGGGTCTCAGGGCCAGGTGTCCCACTTCAGATCACTGTCTAAAAGAAATGGTGTTGAGCTACTAGGAAAACAAGTCAGGCCTGCCTCTGCTTGTCCACTGAAACTTTAGGTTCCAGCAAACCTGCCTCTCAGAGGATCAATAGCCTCTTTATTGATCCCTATAAACTGGGTTTTCATCTTCCTGTTTCAGAGGTCTGAACCAATAATGCCCTGGAAACAGATCTCAGCTTGAAAACACTCTTCTCTGCCTGGGTCCTCGGGGTCTGAAGGGCTACATTGTGTTTCGGTAAATTCTCTCCAGCTAGGAGTTCAAGACCAAGAATAGTTAAAAATGGAGACAAGAGGCTGGTAAGACATTTGCTGAGATGCCCGGTGAGAGGTCATTTCCCAATCTTAAGCCTTTTTCATGACTGGGATTTCATGCCCTTTCTCTGCCCAAGCCTTCAGACTCCAGAAAGCATTTGCCTTTCAAGTGGGCTCTTTGCTCTCTCGGGTTGGCCACGGCCTAATCTGACCTTGTTCAGTTCGGACTGGCCTGAGTCGGGGCTGTGGCTCTGCGCACCTTTTATTTCCCTCTTGCAGAGCTGGTGAACGCTTTGCGCACTGGCCTTGAACAAGGATTTTCTGTTGTTGTTGTCGTTTTAGAACACAACTTGTTTATTTCTTCTTGAGGCATAAATGTTCCGTTTGGAGGGTGAGGAGGAGCCAAGTACTGAAGACAATCAATGGCTAACTCTTCCCTTCGTTCCAGTGAGCTCCAGGGGAGGAAGGGGAGGTAGGGTCTAGACTGTTCTGGTCCATTAACATTCAGTGATCAAACCTGCAGCAGGGCCCCCCCTCAGAGGGTGGCCGCCGTGAGGCCGGCGTGACAGCCGCGAAGGAGACGGCAGCCACGGAGATTCATCGTGAGATGCGGTGTCGTCGGCCGTCCCCAGGCCCTCTGAGACTCTGCACGGGTCAGAGCTGCTCCTCATGGCTCACTGTGCCTCCTCTGCTGGCCGCTTCCGAGGGAGAATAGGGTCAGGTGGCCTGGGAGCGGGTGGGGCCACTCCCTGGGCAGTTGGCTGAGCTAAGCAGTACGTCTGGTCCTGGGCCTCTCAAAGTTCACCACGTCGCAGGTGCCCCGACGGTGCCAAGCCCATTTACCGCCGCTCACACCGATACCCCCCGGTAACTTTAATGCATGTGTGGCTATCACAACATCAAGATTTTGTTTTCAACCTTTTTATTATTTTATTGTTTATTATTTCTTTTTTATTGTTGACTCTATTACAGACTTTTGAGAAAGTGGCAGGCAACTATTTCAGGGTTCAGCTCCCATTTGACATTGCTCTTCATCCCCACCTCCAGGTGACAGCTTCTGAGAAAGTTCACTGTTGCCTCACCTGCCTCGGTCTGGATCTTTTGTAATTTTCCTTCTCGTCTTAGCAATTTCTCCTCTTCCGACAGCTTCTTGTTTTCAGGGGACACCTATACAGCCTGTGCTTGAGGAAGGAGTCCATAGGGCCCCCGGATTTCTTCACTGAAACCAGGTCACCCCAGACTCCAAGCTCCTCTGTCGACGGCGTGAGGATGAGCTCCAGGTTGTCTGTGGCCCGGGCTTCGTGTCCTCCACCGGCTTGCAGACACTGTGTCGCCGGTGCAGGCGTGGCTCCCGGCGCTCGCTCGCCGGCCAGTGGCACCTTCCACCAGCACTCCACGGCGACCATGACCCTGCCCTTGGGCCAGAGAGCGAGGGTGAGCCTGGCCTTAAAAAAAGTTTTCCGGAATCTTTCCCTGTTCTCTGTTTGCTTGTTATGTTGCAAGAATGTGACTCAACACTCTCCACACCCCAGTGACTCAGACTGGCTTTTTTTTTTTTTTTTTCATTCTTGACTTTATTTATTTATTTTTTTGTTACTGGGTTTTTACTAATTTATTTTTGTTACAGATGTTTCTCCTTTTTCCCCCATTGACACCCTCCTCCCAGTCCCCCCCCATCCCCAGGTTTGTTGTCTATGTCCATGGTTACGCATACATGCATGGAAGTTCTGTGGTTTATCTCCTCCCTCCCCCGCAACCTCCTCTTCTGAGGTTTGTCAGTCTGTACCCTACTTCTATGTCTGTGGGTCTATTTTGTTCATCAGCTTGTTTTGTTCCTTATATTCCACAAATAAGTGAGATCATGTGACATTTGTCTTTCCCTGATGGTCAGCCTGGCTTTAATGAGTGGTGTTTTCCAGGCCTTCCTGGGGCAGCAACTCTTCCCATGCTGTCCAGGGGCTGCCAGGCCAGGGCACTGCCCTGCTCGAGCCAGGATGGGAGTCAAAACGCTCCCACAGGCAGGCAGAGGAAAAGACAAGGTGACTTCTGGGCTGTTCCACTCCCTGCAGTGCCATCCCTCACAGCCCTTCCCAGGCCCCGCCTAGGAGGGGTAAGCCGAGTGCCAGGAAGCACTGACACCGTGGGAGCCATCTGAAGGGATCTGACAAAGTGATTTCCTCTTACTTTGAGAAAAAGATGGTTACTAAGGGTTGCGTGAAGAAGACTGCTTTACTTTTAATTCATTGGTCTTTGATTTGTGGGACATTCAATTTGCTGGGGGGGGGAATTATCTGACTATTAAGCTTCTGGGGGCAAGCTGGAGAAAATCATATAATTAGCAATTCAGAGATTTTCAGAATCTCTGGCCACATAAAAAGGTGGCACAGGAAAAGAGATCACCATGCACTAGAGCTGTGGCAAAAGGCCAGGCATTGGATGACGACCACAAATGAGACAGTAATGAATTAGAAATTATGTTTGCTTGTAAATGTATGCTTCTGTTTGGGAAAAAAATTGCTTAGGAAACAGTATATATATTTTTTTACATTTTTATTTATTTATTTTAGAGACAGAGAGGAAGAGAGAGAGAGAGAGAGAGAGAGAGAGAGAGAGAGAGAGAGAGAGAGATATTTGTTGTTCCACTTATTTATGCATTCATTGGTTGATTCTTACATGGGCCCTGACTAAGGCTTGAACCCGCAACCTTGGCGTTTGGGGACAATGCTCTAGCCAACTGAGCTAGCTGGCCAGGGCCTAGGAAATGGCATTTTTAATTGTACTTACTAAATGGGAAAACTTTGATTTTACCTTAAACTCTTTTAACCTTAAACTCTTTGACCGGATTTAAAAATTCAGCCCTCCTTACAAAAATGCAAACACATTTCTATTTCTTGATGGGCTGTAACAAAAGCAGAAGATTTATACATTTATTAGTTTTATGAGAAGAGATGCAATCTGAGCACAATTCACACATTTACCAATGACTCTCCTCTGTTTGCTGCATGATATCTAGGAATCATCTGACACAAAACCGCTGTATGTGAGGCCTCGCTGCTGTAAGGATGTGACGGGCGCTGTCAGGAACTGCACGCCAGTTTGTGGTCTGTTCACAGGCAGAATTTTCATAATACAAGTTTCAGCCAACTAAACCTACCCTGCAGGGTGACTACCCGCTTCCTCCTGCAGGCTCTGGAATGGCCACACTCTGGGCTGGCTCTGGCCCCAACAGGAAGCACAGAGCTCCTGGCTTCGGTGAGCCCAGTGTTTACGTTGCCTGGATCCTGACCACAGATGTTGTTTTAGGACAGATCTTTTTATTTTGATAGACTTTCCATTTTACAGAAAAATGATAAGAATAGTACAAACTTTGATCCATTTGTTTGCATGTCTGCCTTATGTGCTCTACCATTCTCTCTCTCTCCCATTTAACAGCGAGTTGATGTGGTGCCCCCTTACCCCTAAGTACTCCAGTGAGCATTTTCCAAAATCTCCTTGAGGGAGGTGACTGCACTCTTCCATAACCACAATGCAGTTCAAACAAACAGGAAGTTAAGCATCAATATAATACTACTATCTACAGGGTGGGGCAAAAGTAGGTTTGCAGTTGTTCATATGGAAAATATAATAATATAATAATTAAGAAATAATAATAATACAAGAATAAACTTTGTTTTGTGTACTCACAACCATAAACCTACTTTTGCCCCACCCTGTATTAGCAGAGAAGTAGATAGATATAGAGATAGAGATATATATCAGAAGTGTATGTGTGTGTGTGAGTGTGTGTGTGTGTGTGTGTGTGTGTGTGTGTGTATATATATATATATATATATATTTGGAGAGAGAGATATTAAGATTAGACATAGATATATAGTTATACTGATAACTCCAATTCCATTGCAAAAACATCCCTTCTGCAATTGCAACTTCTTTTTCCAATAGTGAGGAATCCAGCTTCCATTAGCCTCAAACTCAATAATACACCGATTGTAGTTTCAGAATTGCTAATCCATAGCATTGCTCAAAGTAAACCCAATGAGAGTTCAATTTGTTTACAATTTTTAAGGTAAAATTTACAAACACTGAAATGCATAAATTCTAAGTATACAATTCAATGACTTTTGACAAATGGATACACCATCTTCTTTCAAGATATGGGATACTCACTTTGTAACCAAAATCTAGGTCCAGTTGCCTGTTGCCGCAGCAACCAAACTCATGAGACAAGCGCTGGTGCAAAAAAGAAAAGTTTATTCAAGTGTCAGCCTCCTGAGAAGATGGGGGACTCTTGTCCAAAGCCCATCTCAACATCTCAGTGCAGGCAGAGGTTTTCATAAGGAAGGAGAGGGAAAGCAGAACAAAGAGATCAAGGGGCTCTCTGAAAAGTTCTCTACATGTAGGCCAGCAGAGTCCATTCTGATAAGGACCTTGACACTGGTCAAGTGATGGTCTGGTGTGTGTCATCCTGGTTCTACAGTTGAAGGTCAGCAAATCTCCTGGAACTGGGATGAGTGAAGGTTGGAGTCTGTATCTTCTGAAGTTAGCTCCTAGGATTCTTATACAAACATGCTGTTTATCTACAAGCTACATGTTAGTTAGTCACAGTCAACATTTACAGAAACAGTGTCAGAATGGTGGGGTGGGTTACAATTCCTACTGTTATCATCTCTGTATCTTCTCAGAAAGTTCCCTCTGTCTTCCCAGTCAGTCCCCCACCACCAGAAGCAATGGATGTTTTGCTTAGTCTGTAGTCCAAATTAGCTCCCCTGGTTTTGAACTCCCGTTTCCATCTTGTGCCCCACTCTGTGCTCTTCCCCCTCTGAAGCTCGTGCTGCTCGATGTCTGGCCTTAGGTTGTGTTTTGTCTGTTCTCCCTGATTTCCCAGTTTGGTTTCCAGTCCGGCCCCCAGTCCCTCCTCACCCCAAGTTTGCCCCCCTCCAGGCTAGATGCCAGATGCTGATTGGGTTCTGCACGAGTCCACATTCCTCATTCCCCCTGGGCCCCAAAGGATCTCTGGCCTCAAAAGTGCTCCCAGGATAACATGATTTACCAACGGCAGTTTCCTAAAATGACACATTTCCTCAAGACTTGGCAACATCACCGTGTCTGGCCCTGCACGATGCCTGGATTCTGAGCCTCGTCCGTTCCTCTGTTACTAAATCTTGCTGTCTTACTCCAGCAGGGTGACCGTCACACCCCTCCCTCCCCAGTGAGAGCCGGAGCCCGCAGCTGGTGAGGCTTTTGTCATGAGGAGATCCTGTGAACTGTGACTCTGATAAACAGAAACTACGAATCTTGTGGGTGTTCATTCAACGTAAAACCTGAACTCAATTTATCACCAAGACGTGGCCAGTGGCCAGAGTGGGGAGCACAGGCAGAGAAGGTGGGTGGGACCCTATGCACCCTATAAATAAATGCTTCATGAATAACTCCCTTTCAGTAAGGCTCAGTCTAGCCAGAGCTATAGGGTGCAGGGCAAAAACTAAGGCGAGGCCTCAGAACCAGGAAGTCACACCCACGTTAATATTCAGAAAACAGTGGGGTTATAATAGTTTATTTTCCAGGCTCCCCAGTGAAAAGGATCAGTGTGGTTCAATCATGAGAGCATCTGAAAGGCTCTTTGACATGCAGGCGTTTAGTCCCACTCGTCATGTTGGCCCCTGATTTTGTTAGCCGTTCAATAAGCAGCGGCTTGTCCCATCTGTCCCTGTGTGCTTGGATTCCCCCAACAAGATTAAAAGCTCTGTGAGGGGTGTGACAGTGTCGTGCATTTTTCTGTTTCCTCCTGTCTCGGCACCAGCTCCCTGTCAGGGGACAGGTGTCCAGTAGGTACTTCTGAATGGAATTGAGTCTTAGCACCTTGACAAAGTCTTCTTTCCGTTGTGTCCTACCTAGTTCCCAGTGTCGTACCAAGCACCGAGTAGGCACTCAAACTGCCTGAAAAAAATCATAAACGAATTCCACCAAATTGTTGCTGAATCAAACTGTTACTCAGGAGTCTGCATTTTAGAAGAGGACAACAGTAAATGGGTGAGGCTTAATACCCTAGTGGAACTGGCTTAATAGTGGAGTCACAGGCAGCAGGGAGCCTGGTGAGGAGGGCGTTTGTGAGCGGGGGCTCTTCGGTGCCCCGCCAGTCATGCCACATGTCACTCTGCCCCTGAGGGCCTCAGAGTGTCCATACAGGGATAACTATGTTCTGCTGATAGACTCCTTTGGCTGTCTGCCTTTCCTGAGTTTTCTCTCTCCTCTTAAATTTTCAGCTGTTTCCTTTGACCCGACAACAAATAGGCGGTAGCACCTTCTTGTCAAGAGCCCTGTAGGAAAGCATCTCTTGCCAGAATCGCCTGCTTGCAAGGCCTTCTAAGCATTCTGCTTTTATCCCTACTACCAAGACGGTGGAGATGGGCGCCTTCGGGCAGGCAACCAGGGGCTCTGCAGGGCTGGGTGCCCTCCTCCACAGGCCACCAGCGTTTGGTTCCAACTTCGTAGACTCCATCAGCTCAGGTGCCCGGCTGTGTAGGATCTGCCTCCCACAGCTGTCCTGACCCAGTTCAAGCCCTCACCCTTACCTAGATTATTTCAACCATCTACTTCCTAATGAGTGCACCTGCCTCTGGTTGTGATTAGATATAAAGATATTTGGCCATGATCCCAAATTTATGAGTAGCTTCCTACTGGGGCCACTACCTGACCCACCAGTCCCCACCTGCAGGGACAAGGCCAGGGAATTTAGTACCTCACATAGAACTCCATCCAGAAGAGCTGGACTGAGCCACAGCTGAGTGGGGATGTCTCATTCCAACCCCGGGCCAGCAGTTCTCTCTCAGCCTGGGCCTCAATCTGGGGACACTTAAAAGGATTCCGATGTCTGGGTCCCACCCCCTGAGCTTCTGATTTAATTAGATTGGGATGAGGCCTGAACATATTTATACTTTCTCTTGAAACCACCTTTTATACAAGTACAAAAGTACTTTTGTCCAAAATAGTTGCAAGCCCATCATTGGGACATTTTTACTTATTGTTACAAATTTTCATTACAATTTGTAATTGTTGCGAACTGTTCCATGAAGTACACATATTTACCCATTCACCTGCCATTGTTTGAACATTTAGTTTGCTTTCTTCTGTATTTCAATGTATATGTCTATATTTGAGGTTTCTATTTTTTTAAACACTCCCCAGGCAATTCTAAGGTGGAACCTGGGTGGAGAATGGCAGTAAACTGGACTAAAAGTTGGCCAAGTGCTGTGGTCCCTTTTCTCAGCCTCTGGAGATCTTGTGCTCTAAGAACGAAGGCCCAGGAAAAGAACCCCCAAAAGTGGGCACTAAGGGAAAGAACCTCAAGAGAGTGGGCACTAAGGAGGTTTCTTCCCAAGCTGGCCCAAGCCATCCTCCCTGGGCTTTCCAAGGTTGGGCCCTTCTCCTCTGGCTGTCAGGGTAGGAAGTAACCCGGAGAACCAAGAGCACATGACCCCAAAGAGGGTAAACGAGAAGAAAAAAGGATCGGTCCTGCATCACCAGGAGCTGGGAGCCTCTCCCTTAACTTGGGAGAGCCCACTTCCCAGCCCCCAGTCCTGACTCCCAGAAGCTTCCGGCTATGTTGACCATTCCTCAAGTGTGCCTCCTCCATACTCCATCCCCATGGCCTCGGTTTTTAAAATTGCTTTGTAAATTACAAAAGAACTATTGGGATATCATAAACAAAAACTACAGAAACACATCTGGTGAAATTGAAAAGTTCCCCCTCATCTTCCTACTTCCATTCCCTTCCTCAGTGGTGACCTGACAGTGTGGATTCTTCATCTTTTTCTGTCTATTTACCAATGCGAGTGTGTGTGAGACTGTGTGCGTGTGCACACGGGAATTTTAAAACACATTAATGGAATCATGTGGTATATAGGTTTCTCCAACTTGCCTTTATCATTTACAGCATGGACCACATTGTGTTAGTTAATACAGACCTGCCTCTTTCTTTTCTTTCTTTCCACGGTATATGATGATATCGTATAGTTGGATAATTTTGTTGCTGGATGCTACAGTTGCTTCTCATTTTTCTCCTCTGTAACAAGGTTACAATGAACTCCTTTGTATACGTCTTTGTGCCATCTAACTGGCCTTGAATATTGCCACTGCTGGAAAACTCCTGGTGTGGGCTTCCAACTATGCACACCCTAGGGTTTTTCTGCTACTTCCAGGACTTATTTAGACCCTGGAAGAACACCCCTTTACTTAGTCCTGGCCTCTGCTCTCACCTCATTGTTCTGCTGTGGTGGTCACAGCACACCTTATGGCCCAGTGCCACCTTTCTGATGACCCTACTGTAACATGGAATGGTGCGAAAAGTACAGCTCGTGTCCCTCTGACCAAGTGGAGGAAAGAAAAGGGGTCAGCTCCTCCAAATGCAGTTCAGCTGCAGAAAGTGTGAGAGTGGATGTCTATCAAAGTGGTTTTCAAGATTCTCTTTTGCCCCTGGGATGGAGAGTGGGACTGAAACGGTAGTGAATCACTGATATGGGAGATAAAAAGGAGGTGAGGTGATGGTAGAAGCTTTCCAAAGCAGCAGAGAGTGGTGTGTGTGTGTGTGTGTGTGTGTGTGTGTGTGTGTGTGTGTGTGAGTGTTTGGCCCTGAACCAAATGTCCTTGTCCCATGGGTGGAGAGAGCCAGACTTTGACCTAATGTGTCATTGCACTTTTTGTCCTTTAAGATTTTCAAGTACCCTGGTCCTTCAAGAAGCAATAAGGGCTAATGAGAAGCAGTCTATACTCTGGGAAACAGAAATCTGGTTCCATTTATGAGCTCGCCAGGGCCTGCCATGGAATTCTGAGCAGCTTCAGTGTGCTGCCCCGTGCCGTCGGTGTCTCTCGTCTAGAAGTGCCACTGCACCTTTGGGATACAGGGGTTAGGTTTCTTGTTCCCCCTGCAAAGTAGTGCTAGTGTCATTGGCTGTTAAAAGTGGGACAGTCATGCCCTGGCTGGTTTGGCTCAGCGATTAGATCGTCGGCCTGCGGTCTGGAGAGACCCGGGTTCGGTTCCCGCTAGGGGCACGTACCTCGGTCGCGGTTTGTCCCCTGGCCCTGGTTGGGTTGTGCGGGTGGCAGCCACTCGATGTGTCCCTTTCACGTTGATGTTTCTCTCTCTCTCTCTCTTCCTCTCTCTCCTTCCCACTCTATCTGAACAAAAAATGGAAAAATGTCCTCGGGTGAGGATAAAAACAAAAAATAACAAACAAAAAAAGTGGGACAGTCATTTGGATGAGATGTTTGCTGTGTTTGGCATACCCTGCTTGGGTGGATGCTTCTTTCCTCCTTACTTTCTGGACACACAGAAAGAACATGTGTTTGTGGTATGGGAGGCAGGGGATGGACTTCCTGTGTGGGAGCCCTCCTGAAACGCAGTCTTGCACACACAAATGCAAAGGCAGATGCTGACTGGCTCTCTCAACCCCTCAGAAACTCTTCAGGGAATGGTGGTGTGGTCACTGTCAGAGTAGAACAATAAACAAATCTGCTTTAATCAGGGATAAGCTACGTTTGGGCAGTTTAAGCAAAACTAAAGCTTGCTCATGGAAAAGTAATTTATTTAGATAAATCAAGATTTTAAAACTTTTTATTGAAGTGGAACATGCATACAGAAAAGTGCATGCATCATAAATGTACAGATTGGTGAATCTGTGCAAAGTGAGCACACCTATGTACCCAGGTAACCACTACCTAGGTCAAGAAATAGAACATAAACGGCACTCTGAAGACCCCCCACCTCCTCCCAGTTACTAGTCCTTTGAGGTATAACCACAGCCTGACTTTCAATACTCTCCATTAATTATGCCTGCTCCTTTTTTTTTTTTTTTTTACAGTTTGATATACTATTTATTTAGTTATCAATATGGATGGTCTATTATGGAACATTACAGATGTCTTTCAAAGCTATAGTAAAATATAGTCCACTCTCCAGCCCAGGAGAAGACAGTAGACAAGATCATTCTCACAGCAAGTGTAGCACACTTGCAAGGGACACAGCAAGGGACAGTCACAGTCCCTTTCTTGGACATCAAAGGGAATAATCAGCAAAAGGGTTCTTTACCTCCATTGGAATTTTAACCTTCTTGAATTATAGCTGTTTCAGAGTCAAAAGTCCAACCTCGCTCACCCCAGAGATGTACTCTAATTGTGCCTGTTCTTGAACTTCATATATGTTGGTGAAATTTCCTCACATTTTGTGTACGCTTGTTCATTTATTCTCATTACTGTATGGTATTCCATGAGAGAAAAATAGCACAGTTGCCTGGTCAGGTGGCTCAGTTGTCCCATACCCCAAAAATGTTTCGGGTTCGATTCCTGGTCGGGTGTATACAGGAGGCAACCGATCAATGTTTCTCTCACATTGATGTTTCTATGCTAATGAGATTTGGGATGTTTTTGGCTATTTCAGATAATGCTGCTATGAACAATTCTGCACATATCTCTTGGTGCTCACATGTAGACACTTCTGTTGTGGACATTCCTACAAGTGGAATGACCGGGGTCGCAGTGTTTGCGTACATTCAGCTTTAATGGACCTTGGAAACAGCAGTGAAAGAGAGTTAGGAATGTATTTCTGACAGGTGACAGAGCACAGAGCTAAGAGCAGGCCCCAGGCCTCTGGTCCCCTCCCAGGCTTGGATTACAGGGCAGCCAGAGCACACCAGCTGTCAATTGGAAATAATTAGTACCTGCTCTAGTACTTGCTGTGGGATGGGAAAGCCCTCTGTAAAGTCTCAGCTGCTCCAATGTAAGCTGTCATTAAAATGAGAGCAAAGGAGGGAGGTTTTTAATTATTAATGAGAACTAAAGAAAAACTATACTTATGTGAATTTCCATTTCAAATTAAGAATCCAGAGATTAGATTAACTGCCCTGCTAGACAGAGTTGCAGTGCCAGCGGGGTCTGCAGTATTATTCTCTCAAACCCAGACACAGTGAGTAACCTCCCAAGCCTGTCCTCTGGATCTCACTGGAAGATTCAGCTGCCTGGAGCCCCAGGGGTCCTCCCAGTTCTTTCAATCGCCAACTGCCCCGGCTTCTTCCCTCCCCCGGCATCAGCCTGAGTTGGCCTGATCTGGAAAAACTGGTTGGGCTGTGCCTGACTAGGCCAGTTATAACACACCAGAAAACAAGAGACACAATCACTTCATGTCCGCATTAATGAACGTCAAGTTTGAGTATTGTCAATGAGGTGCTTTGGTCTCACAGTGAAACTAAAAGCTCATAGGCACTTATTCTACCAAAGTTGAAATCAGGGGCTGTAAAAAATAATTGAAAGTAGTGTCAAAATCTCTTCCATCCTATTGGTTCCCATGCGGATTGTTACACAAGTAGAAGGCAGCGCCCTCTTCTGGCCAATGCCACACTTGCGAGGCTGTAGCAAGGGGATTGCCAGCTCATGGGACTGGTTTCCACTTGGGAGCGGCTCATCTTGAGATGAGTCTTGAGTATCCCACTTTTGGGGATCCATCCTCTTCAAAAAAGAAAAATCGTGGAGGTGGGGAATGGGGCGGGATTGGGAGGAGGGTGTCTGGGGAGAAAAAGGAGAAACATCTGTAACAAAAATTAATTAATTAAAAAAAAGAAAAATCAAAGATGGGATGGTTATAATTGGATTAATAAATGTTAATTGGTAGTTGCAAAATAGGCACGGGGATGTAAGGTAAAGCATTGGAATATAGTCAACAAGGTTGTAGTAACTATCCATGGTGCCAGGTGGACACTTAATATCAGAGGGAACACTTTCTAACCTATATGACTTCTATCCACTGTGTATACACCTGAAACTAATACAATATAGTGTTGAATGCAAACTGTAATAAAAAATAAAATAATAAGTCCTGCCAGTTTTGCTCAGTGGTTAGAGAGTCAGGCCCACCCCATGGATGGAAAGGTCTCGGGTTCGATTCCAGGTCAAGAGCACGTGCCTGGGTTGCAGGTTACATTCCTGGCCCCAGTCTGGGTTGTGAGTGAGGCAACCAACTGATGCGTCTCTCTCACATCAGTGTCTCTCTCTCTCTCCCCCCTCCCTCCCTTCCTTCCATTCTATCTAAAAAATCAATGGAAAAATATCCTTGGGTGAGGATTAGCAACAACAATAAAATAATAAGATAAAAACTGTGATGGCTAATTTTATGTGTGATTAACATTTAAATCAGTACTTTTTTTTTTTTTTTAACCTTCCATAATGTGGGTGGGCTTTATCCTTAAGAGCAAAAACAGGTTTCCCAAAGAAGAAATTCTGCTTCAAACTGCAACGGAATTTCTAGCCTGCCATCGTGATCGACGAATCCTAGACTTATCAGTTCCCACAACTGCATGACCGATTGCTTAAAATAAATCTTAAAATAATACACACATGCAAACACACACACTCCCTATTGGTTCTGTTCCTTTGGAGAACCCTGACTAAAACAAAACCTAACTCCAAAACCCATTTTATATCAGTGACATCTCATTTGAATGAATATAGACATAAAGTGTGGCAATTGGTCTTTTGAGTTCAGGGTTTTTTTTTTTGTTTTTTTTTTTATCCTCACCCGAGGACACTTTTTCATTTTTTGTTCAGATAGAGTGGGAAGGAGAGAGAGGAAGAGAGAGAGAGAGAAACATCTATGCGAAGGTGACACATCGAGTGGCTGCCACCCGCACGACCAACCAGGGCTGGGGACAAACTGCAACCGAAGTACATGCCCTTAGCGGGAACCGAGCCCAGGTCTCTCTGGACCGCAGGCCGACGCTCTAACCGCTGAGCCAAACCGGCCAGGGCTTGAGTTCAGGTTTAAGCCCTATTCCTACCTAGTTACTTAATCATACTTAGCCTTGGTTTCTTCATTTGTATAAAGAATAACATAGTAATATTTCTTGAATAGGTTGTTATAAAGATGAAATAAGAAAACACGTGCTTAGAATAGTGTCTGGCTCAGAGTTAGCACTTGATAAATGCCAGTAGTTATTATTATTATTAAGGTCACGAGGGAAGCTGTCAAAGAAGAGCGAGGGGTACATGGAAGGGTAGCTAGTGTCGTTCGCTCCCCTGCCCCTTGTCTCCCACGGCTCTCATGCACAGGCAGCCTCTGCTTCTCACCACCTGTTCCTGGGGACATCACAAAACAATTTCTTGTTAAGTGTGTATGTCTTCCCATAGGAACCCAATCAAGATTACAAGTTAGATTTCAAATCAAGGACTAAGACATAGAAGAAACCGTTATTATGGCACAAAAGCCAAGTTCAGTAAATCTTGATAATCATTTAAAACAGTGAAATTATTCCTTTAACACTTAACATGGAGCCTCTATAAAATGTAAACCCTTTCTCCACAATGCAATTTATTGATTTAATTAGAAGTTTTGTTTGCTTCTCACAGTTTAGAAGGACTTTTATATCAAGATGATTTGGTTGGGCAAAACCTATTTTTAAAGCTAGCCAATGATCTCTGGGTGAAGGGATTTTGGTTAATCTATATTTTCTTTTCTTTTTTAAATTTCTGTGTGTTTCATTAGGTGATTCACCAGAAGGACCCCCAAGAGTCTGCAGAGGTTATCTACGCACTGAGATTTATTATAGCAAAGGAGACATAGCAAAAACAGCAGGAAAAGATATGCATTAATGGGGTCCGAAGAGGTTCAACCCAGGCTTCCAAAGTCATTCCTTGTCTGAGGCCACACAGGGTACTCTTTCCCTAACTACGGGGACATGTGTGGGGTGTATTTGCCCGTGGAAGCCTGTTTGAGTATCAGAGTCCAAGGCTTTTATGGGTCACGCAGGTATATTTTGCTATGCAACCACCTGTGGCAAACAAAACTCAGGACCCTAACAATGAAACCAGGTGCACATGATCGATTTTGATGTTTGTGCAAAGCAACCTGACAAGCAGGTATGGCTATTGTTCCAGGTGTCTATAACTGACCCATCAGTCAATAACATAAAGAACGCTCTACAGACCGCATTCCCAGCGTTTGGCCCAGGGTGAATCATGGCTCCCTGGGAGATGAAGGAGTAAGCAACCAGACCTGCTGTGTTAACTCTTTCCTCACAGTCTATATTTTCTAAAAGGCCCATAATTAACCTGTATTACTTTTACAATCAGAAAAGTTACTATTAACATAAAGGCGTCCACAGTTAATGATTTTCTTTCTAGGTGATTTAATGCTGCTGCTTTGTAATCTCAGTACATTTCCCTGTAGTAAACTGAGCTGCCGAGAGAAGTCAAGTCACCCTACTCGACATTTCAGTAATGCCCATAGAACTCTTTACGGAAAACCATAAAAACAGGCCAGGACAGGGCATGTGAGACCAAGCAGGAGCCATGGCAATGCCTAGTCAACTTCCCCACGTAGACACGAGGAAGTGGGAACACTGAGCAGTGAGAAGACTCGCTCACGGTTCTAAACCTTAGGTGTTTTCTATTTGCAATTTCCCTCGGAGCTCCTGAAATGGAACAAGGCAGTGTTTGCTTAGTTGCTTCTGATTGTCTTCTGTGTGGGAGAACGGAGGAGCCCTGACCGGCGGAGCTGCCTGAACCCAGTGAGCGTGGTCCCATCTGCTTTAGCCCCGGTCCCAGGCTTCCCATCCTTCCCCAGGGCTCTGTGCCTAGAGCGTGCCCATGCTATTGGGTCAATGGTCCAGTTTGGAACCTAGCAAGAGACTGGTTTCATCTTCACTAAAATTTTCCCTTGCTCCCCTTCTCTGACTCTCTTGAAAATTGGGCGGGGGTGGTGCTGGTGTCTGTCTCCCTGCTGGACTGCCAGGTTATACAGTGGTTATAATTGTGGGCAGTAAAAGGAAATGATCCCAGGTTTGAATTCTGGCTTAGCCTCTCACTGGCTTGTGTGAGTTCATTGCTTAATGGAAATATTAGTACTTCTGTCATAAGGTTATTGAGGGTATGAAAGGAAGTAATAATTCTTTTATTTTATTTATTGATTTTAGAGAGGAAGTGACAGAGAGAGAGAGAGAGAGAGAGAGAGAGAGAGAGAGAGAGAGAGAGAGAGAAACAGATTTGTTCCATTTATTTATTCATTCATTGGTTGCTTCTTGTATGTGCCCTGACTGGGGATCGAACCGGCAACCTTGGTGTATCAGGACAACACTAACCAACTGAGCTACCCGGACAGGGTGGAAGTGATAATTCTGATTAACTGGCATAGAGTTTGGCATATAAAAAGCATTCAATAAATATTAGTTTTTTTTAAAAATAGGTATTTCATTTATTTTAGAAAACTCCATACAATATACACTGTACATGTTTAAAGTATACATTGTCATAAGTTTTGACATACATACCTGTGAAATCATCCCCATAATCAAGGTAACGAACGTATCCATAACGCCCCAACGTTTCCTTATATCCTTTAGCAATCCCTTTCGGTCCCCAGGCAACCACTGTTTACTGTCTGTCTCTACTCATTAGCTTACACTTTCTAGAATATTATATGAATAGAATCATATAGTATGCATTCTTTTTTTGGCTTCTTTCACTCAGCATTATTTTGAGATTCACCTGTGTTGCTGAGTGTTTCAGTTGCTCCGTAGACATACTACAATTTGTTTATACATTCGCCTACTGATGGACATTTGGGTTGTTTCTGGTTTTGAGGTATTAGAGGTAAAAATTCTATGAAGATATGTGTACAAGTCTTTGTGTAGACACATACTTACATTTCTCCTGGGAGTACAATGGATGGGTCATAAGTATGTATCTGTTTAAATTTTTAGGAAACTGCCAACTTGTTTTACAAGTGTTCGGACTATTTTCATTCCCACCAATAGTGTATAAGAGGCCCAGATGGCCCAGGTCCTTGACAACAGGAATACCCTCAGGCAGCCTTGACGTAGAAATGTAGTTTTTCCAGACAAAGAGTTCCTGTAGTTAAATACATGAGGGAAATATTGGGTTTCTTTACAATAGAACTTGCTAATGCCTTAACGTACTAATGTGGTGATACTTTTCTACCAGGAAATTATTACATGCAGTCTCCTCAAACTTACTGACCCATGGAACCCTTCATTTGAGGTGCCTCTCTAGCAGTTAGTGTCTCACAGAATATATCTTGGGAAATGCTGTCTTGGGGGTTGCTCTGAGCCAGGCCTGGCAAGTGTAGATGTTACTATAGCAGCCATAGACTAAGCAGTTGATCTGAAATCCCTTTGTGTACCTTTTAAGGTAAAAACATTCTGCTTTTCTGGGTGAGGAAGAAAACTGACATGAAGCCAGAGAGGGAAACTGAAGATACTCGGGTGTGAGCTGACCAAATCATTCAATCAAGGGTTTCTCTAATTTCCCTTTTGGAGTAAATCCAGGAGTGATAGATACCCCATCCCCCCATCAGCACAGTGCTGACATTTCCCCACAAATGGCTTATAGATTGTTGCATAATCAGGTGCTTTGAAAGATATTAAGATTATAAAAAGGGGACTTCCTCTTCCACCAGGCTGGGAAAATATGCCTAATGAGACCTCAAGGAACCCGGATCTCTGTGCCAAGGATCTCCCCGGTATGGTTACCCCGGAGGGTCAAGGGATTCTAAAGACGTGCAAGTGAGTACGTTGGAGGCCTCTGCAATCGTTTTTGGGAGGGCAGCTAACAATCTAGTAGACAAAACAGGGAAAGAAGTTGAGCTGGTCACAGGCTTCCTACCCGATTGCATTCCACTTCACACCTGTCTCCACACCATCCACCTGTAGGCATGTACCCGCACTCCTGGCCCACTCCTTCCTGCACGCACGGGATGCCTTTTTCTTGCTCCTTTTGCATCCGCTTCCTGGCCCCCTTCCCCCAATTTGTCTCCTGCCTAAATCCTGCTCATCCTTCAGACTGCAGTTCAAATGTTTCTCTGGTGAGCTCTACTTGACTCCTACATACTAGGTTATACCCGCCCATCACCTATCACAAGTGTAATTAATATTATTTAATGATCATCTCCTCCACTAGCTTGTGAGCTGCATGAGAGCAGAAATAGTTTGACAAGTTTGCTACCGAATTACCAGCACATGGCACAGAGTAAGTGGTCAATAAGCACCTGCTGAAAGATTGAAAAATCTAGTGCTAATATATTTTTGCTCATTTAATTCAGGGCTGTTCTGTCTCCCTTTGTCCTAGGACAAAGTCTTCTTAATTCCCTTTGTCCAAGGTTCAGATTCTCCCATATCATTCCAAGAAATACCTCTGTTATCTCTTCCCTGATCAGAATAGTTGACATCGTGTATACAGGCTAGTCTCTTATGTAATCTGGAGCAAAGAAGCCAGGGAAAGAAAAGCAACATTCCTTTTAAATATGAGGTGTTCCGGGGACTGGTGGAGGGCCAAGTGGGTAAACTGGGTCAAATCCATGGTAACAGAAGGAAACTAGACTTCAGGTGGTGAGCACAAACAAGAATATATAGATGTCCAATTATGATGTACACCTGAAATTTATGTTACTAACCAAGTTATCTCAATAAATTAAATTTTTTTAAAATGAGGTTTTCAGCCCGGCTGGTGTGTCTCAGTGGCTGAGCATTGACCCATGCACCAAGAGGTCGTCAGTTTGATTCCCAGTCAGGACACATGGCCAGGTTGGGGGCCAAATCCCCAGTGGGGGGCATGCAGGAGGTGGCCAATCGATGTTCTCTCTCATTGATATTTCTATCTCTCTCCCTCTCCCTTCCTCTCTCACTAAAAACCAGTAAAGAAAAAAAATTTATTTTAATAAATAAAATGAGGTTTTCAGAGTTCGCAGTGGGTCTGAGACTGCGAAGAATAGCTCATGTGTACTCCCCAGACCCAGCAAGAACAAGTGGTGCAGCCGTGGACAGCCCCGAGCAGTTCTGTTCGCAGG
Organism: Tadarida brasiliensis; assembly: GCA_030848825.1. Taxonomy (NCBI): domain Eukaryota; kingdom Metazoa; phylum Chordata; class Mammalia; order Chiroptera; family Molossidae; genus Tadarida; species Tadarida brasiliensis. The sequence continues at coordinate 205,077,211 of CM061257.1, read as the reverse complement.
TAGGCTGCAGACATCACCAGGGGCGAGGCATGGAAAGCTGTTCAGTGTGAGGCCGGTCTCTGGAGTGCTGAGAACATGTCATCCCTATTGTCTCCTGTGTGTGTGGGGCTCGATGTATTCTGTGATTCTCTTTGTGCTGGCCCACAATGCCCTACACACGGAAGGCTTTACACCGCCTCCGCATGTGTCTAGTGCTGGGTTTGGCATGCTGGGTTTATGTTGCAATTATGCTTTCACAAAAATCTCTTGGAGCCATTGTCAGACTCCACACTAGACTCAGTGGCCCACTGCGCAGACTTTGTGCTTACAACTGTTTGTGTCCTAAAGCAACAAGAGCTTCTGTTTTAGCCTAAAGGAAAAACACTGACTTAAGGCATGACCTCACCCCCTGTTACAGGCCTCGGGCATCAGTCACCACTGAAGTTAAGTCTGCCCACCTTTCTCAGAGAGTATGGGTGAAACTGGGGTTTCCTTTCAATATTAGGTGCTCAGATTCCATATGCTTTTAGAAAAATATGTAAATTATACATACAGAAGAGTATTACATATCTTTGGAGTTAAATAAATACAATGAATACTCACGTATAGCCATCAGCCCTGTTGACAGAATATTATCAGACTCTATCGTCCCCCAATTGCATCCTTCTCCCAGCCCTCCCTTCATAATGGTGATATGCTTTTCATTATACAAGAGTATGCGTGGGCCTTGGCGGGTGTGGCTGTTGGTGGGGCACTGTTCTGTGACCTCAAAGGTTGGCGGTTCAATTCCTGGTCAGGGCACATGTCCAGGTTTTGGGCTCGATCCTCAGTAAGGGGTGTGCAGGAGGCAGCTGATGATGTTTTGCTCTCTCATCGATGTTTCTCTCTCTCCCCCTTCCTCTCTCTCTAAAAAGCAATTAAAAATTTTTTCAATTAAAAAAAATGAGTTGGAGTTCAGAGTGATAATTTTCTGATGAATAAGTCAGATGCGATTCCTGAATCCTTTGTTATGAAAGGTGCTAACAGCAAATGGATATTCAAACTTGAGTATTTTGAGGTTTCACTTTCTATTCAAACTGATGTTTTCAGTGAGCTTTCTGATTCTAACTTCACAATCATTGCAGCATAATAATAGTGTGCTGAGAATAGTTGTGTCACAAAATTGTGGTCAACGTGCAAAATTAATTTTTGCCACAGTTGGGGACATGTACTTTTTTGGCAATGGCTGTCAGAATGTTGAGCTGAGAGGGTGCCACAGATGGTGAAGAGCGGGATTCAGACTGCAGGAGGGAAGACGGAGTAGCCCATTAAGCCAGCACCAAAGAGAAAGCATTTCCTGCAACATGCAAGAAATTTGTGGCGTAACTATGTGAAAGAACTTGGTTGCAGTAGTAGGTGTTCTACTCAAACAGCGTTATGCGTACTAGTGTGCTAACTCATGAAGCATTTAACCTGTAGGAGAGCTACAGGTTCTAGTATTTAAAAATGTGCCCCAGCCCGGCCAGTGTGGCTCAGTGGCTGAGCGCAACCCATGTACCAGGAGGTCACCGGTTTGATTCCTGGTCAGGGCACATGCCTGGGTTTCGGGCCGATCCCCAGTGGGGGGCGTGTAGGAGGCAGCCGATTGAGGTTCTCTCTGATCAATGTTCTCTATCCCACTCTCCCTCTTCCTTCCTCTTTCTAAAATCAACAAAAAATATTTCTTAAAAAATGTAACCCAAACACCAAAAAACTGAGAATGATTACTTCAGCCAACAGATATTTCTGAAGTGGTTTAACAAGTTTTATCACTTACTCCTGCCACTAATGTACCCTATGAAATAATTTCACTGTCTCCTCCCCAACACCGTTACTGTGATTTAGAAACTCATGCCAGCCCAGGAAACAAAATGTAATTCTACCACAGATTTGGTAATGTTTGTATGCAGCAATGAAAAGACTCCTCAGCCCCCCTCACCCCAATAAACCCTGGAAATAATTCCAGTGCTACTCAGTTTATGAGAAGATTACATTAGGAACAAACTTGGAACTTTTAAGGGAAATTACTTTCAGAATTGGGGGAAAAAAAGACACAGGCCATGAGGCAGAAACCGTTGGAGAGATGCCCAGAAAAGTAGGAAATCTTATTCCCATTTCTCCTTCTCTATCTATAAAGCTTCTCTATCCTAAAAACAAAACAAAACGCCTGTCTTCCTGTCCTACGACTGAAATGCACTCCCTTCTTGCTTTTGGGATTTGCTGAAGACAATGTGGCTGCAATGAAGTGACTTGGATATTTTTCTTTACCATTAGAAGAGCAGTATAAGTAATAATAAACAATATATGTGAATCAAAGGTTAACTTCTATGCTAAAACATGATTTCTAGGATGAGCTTCTTTTTTTAAAATGTGTTCTTTATTGATTTTTTTTTTTTTTTTTTTTTGGAGAGATAAAAACATCAATGTGAGAAACATCGACTGGCCACCTCCTGCATGCCCCTCACTGGGGATTGAGCCCGAAACCCAGGCATGTGCCCTAAAGGGAAATTGAACTGAGACCCCTCAGTCCATGCGATGACACTCAATCCATTAAGCCACACTGGCCGGGCTAGGATGAGTTTTTTATCTCAGGAAATAAACACAGAAAATCTTCACTAATTCATATTTTGTTATAGTTAGAATAACCATATAATTTATCCTTAAAACCAGGACACTTTAAAGAATGCATGGGGCATGCTATTAATAATTATGCCTGAACAACACAAACCAGAATTGTTCCAGGCAAACTGGGATATCCGACTACCTACAGTGCAAGTTTGGTGCTCAGTAAATGCTAATTATCACTTGTGTAACTTTTAGCCCTCAAACTTGACAATCTGGGGGGAAAAAGGGAACTTTCACATAGATACTATTAGATGTGTATTCCTTTAGTTATGCTAATATACCAAATAGATCCCTTTGTCTAGGGAAGGAAGAATGTTCCATTTTTCCCCCTTGTGGTACTTTGAGCAATATTATGTTTTACAGATAGGGTAAATGGGCACAGGAAGCAAGTTAATTGCACCAAATCACTGCAGAGCTGAGCTCAAAGCTAAAAACTCTGCCCCTGAATCCCCAGCCATCGTGTTGCTCACTGAACCATGAAGTTTGCCTTCTAGAATTTGAAGGGATTTCTATTATGGATTCACCAGACTTTGATAACCACCTTTCAGATAAGAAATCTCGTAAAGGCCCTGGCCTCGCAGCTCAAATAAGTGGAACAACACCTCTATAAAGAGCCCAGTACAAGTCCTGATCATTAGTCATGTCGTTCGGTCTTTTTTTGTTCAGACTTCTTTGGGCATTCAAGGGATCCAGGTATTCATTTCGTGTAGTACTTGGGATTTTTGTGTGTTGCAGTAACTAAGCAACAGTTGAGATGTTTTAATTTAGCATGTCCTGCACTGGCAAGTTGAAAAAAGAACTGTCAAGCCATACTTGGCAGGGCCTCCCTCGGACTCCCCCACCCGCTGTACAGTTCCTGTACATCTTGGCTGCTCATCCACTGCTAACAGAGACCTCTTCTGTCTCAGCCGCGCCGACAGCCCTGTCTGAGCCGTTCCCACTGCAGGGCAGCTGGACACCGTGGTGTCTTCAATAACCGGCAGGCCTGGCACTAGTCATCATTTAGCAGCTTTCACAATTCTCATATCCATATCTTAAATCTACTCTTAACTGCTACCCCTTTGACACCATTTTACCTTTGTTTATGAAAATATAACTAAGTTCTTAGTGTAAGAACTGTGCCAATTCACTAAACTGGAAGGACACGCACATTTCAAACCTCAACACTAGCTTTTTAGTGACTATCCAATGAAACTCATTCAGTGACAGAATGTGTGAAAACATCTGCTACAAAACGTTTGATAAACGTTAGATGGTCGTGACCTTCCAGGTGCACAGTCTGGAAGCAGCACACAGCACGAAGGCAGCCACGACGGCACACGACACTGAGACCGTTCTCAGGAAAGCAGCACTCTGGCGCGTGGTCACGGTGAAGCTTTGACACGGGTCACAATTAGGATTCTGTTCCACAACACATGGCCTATGTGGTCCCTACAACTTCCTAGCTTTCGTTTCATCATCTGTAAAATGGGGATAAGAACCGTGCTTGTCTTAGAGCTTTGTTGGGAGGCCTGACTGAGGCTGTCTGGGCTAAGCTGTGTCAACTAGACTTACGTCTGTTTCCTCCTAGATGGCATCTCCAAGGCAGGAGTGGTAAGAATTGAATGAACTATGTAAAGTATACCTAAGAGCTCTCATTATTAGCTGCCAGGAAATGAAGCTGTGTAAGAACAAGGACAATACACTGAAGCTCAATTTAACTTGGCCTCTTTATCTAAGAATTTGACTAGCTGAGTGTTATCTTGGGAAAGTTTTCTCACAGCTTTGGAACCTACTCAGTGGTGTCTTAAGGACGAGTCAGGATGCCCTGTGGAAGACAGAAGGCAAGGGTCGACCAGTAACCGAGGAACTGCATAAAAAGGGTATTGGACGCTTGAACAAAATATAGAGGGGAAAATCCTAAATATTTATGACCAAAGAGCTGGTGTCATCATTTATGTAGTATGACCATGGGAACTTCTTTAATGGCTTCCTTTTTTCTTTTAGGGAAAAGAGAATACCCTTTTAATCTAAGCTTTAAGGAATGCTAGTCTATAGTCTAAATGACCATTTAAACATATCTAACATAAATAACATGACCACAGCAAAATCTTTTTTTTGTTAATCCTCACCCAAGGATATTTTTTCATTAATTGAGAGTGGGAGAGCGAGAGAGCGAGAGAAACATCGATGTGAGACACACACATCCACTGGTTGCCTCCCGCACGACTCTGACTGGGGCCAGCAATCAAACCTACGACCCTTCAGTTCCCGGGCCAACGTTTGGAGTGCTGAGCCAAACCGGCCAGGGCGCAAGAACTTAGGAAAATGTCAAATTTCCTCATTTCTTATGCGACACTAACACTTTAAGCATGGCTTAGAATTCTAGATGGCCTGAGATTCTATTATACTTGTGAAACTGATTACGATTTTAGCAAATGGCAACTAGGAGACATGGTTACATATTTTTAAAAGGACAAAGCTGCCCTGGCCAGTTTGGCTCAGCGGTTAGAGCGTCGGCCTGCGGTCCAGAGAGACCCGGGTTCGGTTCCGCAAAGGGCACGTGCCTCGGTTGCAGTTTGTCCCCGGCCCTGGTTGGTCGTGCAGGAGGCAGCCACTCGATGTGTCCCTTTCACGTTGACGTTTCTCTCTCTCTCTCTCTTCCTCTCCCTCCCTCCCACTCTATCTGAACAAAAGATGGAAAAGTGTCCTCGGGTGAGGATAAAAAAAATAAAAAAATAAAAAAAAATAAAAGGACAAAGCTTTTTGTCTCCCCAAACAACGTAAGTGCTATATAGCAAATTGTGTGCCCCACCAAATTCGTATGTTGAAGCACTAACCCACAATGTGGTGGTATTGAGATGGGGGGGAGGCGGGGACACGCACAACTGCCCTGTTCCAGAATGGTCTTATATTTCACAGTTCTTCACAGCTCCATTTTAGGTGAGTACTTTTAAGGGATATGAAATAAGATATAAATTGCAATTAAAAAATGTATAGTTGCATTTTGTCCAATTATAAGGCAAAAAGCAGAACTCCCTTTTCAAAGTAGAACATATTCATTCATTCACAGACCCCTTCACACTGGGGTTGAAGAAAGGCTAGTCACTCCCTCTAGAAAGGAAACCGCAAAGACACCACATTTAACATGTATCCTCCTTACTAACCGCACAGCAGTTGGGGGGAAGAGCAAAACTTTCTTTCATAAAACAAAGCGGGGGTGGTGGCAGCAGGGGCAGATATAACTTTGTGTATGCAGATAACCTCGTTACAAAGAATAGCTTGGCCTTGAAGGGAGAAGAGGAAATCCTCACAAGGCACCATGTTGCTGTGAGAGGGTTTGTGGAGGGAGGGTTGTTCCCAGAGAGCCCATATAAATGCCTCCGTGAATGCAGGTCACACACAGAGGGGCATCTCAGGCCCTTTGTCTTTCTTTCTTTCTTTATGTCAACAAATTTGCAGTTAATTAGGCTCTGGACTTGTTCAGGGAAGCCCAGAATTGGGCCTAAGAAGAATAAAATACATGGAAAAACTGTAAAGCCATGAAAATACATTTTAAAAAAGTTTTCAGGTATAATACACAAAAGCAAACAAGTTTATCTTAAAAAATATCAAGTATCACATCCATAGACTATTCCTAATTATAATTACTTCTTAAAGCAACATTTGTCTTTGTTTACAAATACAGCAGCAGGTGATAAAACCTAATGTCTCAAACAGATTGCTTACAGTTCATAATACAAACAAATGTATATGTCTCAAATCACATTTTAGGCAGTTTAACTTAAAATGCATAGACAATTACATACATTAAATTTGTCATTATTAAGTCAATGGAAAAAATAACAATATCAAGAAAAAAATACAAAAAAACTTTTATAGAACACAAAGAAATCAAGTTTACTTAATGGCAACAAATCAGTATCTGCTAATCAATGACAGGCAGTGAAAGTGCCTTTATCCAGGGGAAAAGTAAAGAGGAAAAACATCCCATTAATTTGCATGCTTCAAAAGTTTTACTGATAAACCTGTAATTTTGGAAAACATTAATTTCTTACTTAAAAAAAAAAAAGGGTATAGCATACTTTGCTCTTTAAAATGCCCAAAGGCTGGTCTATAATTTCCACCAGCAGGAATACCAAAATATGTTGATCTAGCTGGTTAAACTAATAATGGGTATACTAATGAGTTCTGTAATGCCACCCCTAGACTGTGACCTTCTCAAGGACAGGCATTTTCTTTCATCTCTCTCTGGCATCTGGCTAAGCACCTGGATCACAGACATTTAAGTGTCTGTTGAATGAATGCAGTTCTCAGAAATATTCTACAGCCAGAAGCTTGCATGGTATTTCTTTAATACTGATTATTTTATTGGCAATTTTTGTTTCAATTGGCAGAATTCTGAAAATAAAAAGAGCAGTGTCTTCATACTAAATATTGCTCTATTAGGATTAAATTAGTCTTCCCTGAAAGCCACCCACCACTTTCTGTGCATAGCACAGTGTATCAGCGTGATTCTTCTGCATTTAGCCTTCTGCTTTTCAAAAACGTTAACACTGGAAGGTCTGTGCTCAGGTTCAATTCCTAGGGTTTACAACTGTGGCATTTTAATAAAGCTAGCACTAGATTATTCAGGGTGAGGAAGACATGGCACTAATCATTTAAAAGTGTAGGCAACTGACTGGTAGGTAAACTAGGCACAGTATTTTTATTGAAATTTTTGATAGAGCTATGGTTTATCTACACAGTTTCAAAAGCTGTACATCTGAGTACAATAGGTAGCACTAATTGTTTATGAGGTAAAATGTCATGGGCACAACTTCTTTCCTAGAAAATATTCTAATATTCCATTGTAGTGGTGTGACAGACCAAGGCCAAAAATTCACCCCTTTTCTTCTCTGCCCTATTACTATTCTCTACTGAAAACAATAAACAGTAAAATGGACAAAGAAGGAAGGAGGCCCTTGGGTAATTAAAAACGTCTTGTTGCTCTTTCCAGCCGGAGCAAGGCCATAGATTGCCATGATCTCATCAGGCACAAATTCTTGTGAATATACTTTAAATATACTAAGATATAGAGACAGGGTCAAGGAGCTGAACCCCCAGAGTGCCCAGTGGGGAGCAGCCAACTCAAATGGAAAGAGACAGAAGCCAGCTCTCACGGGTCCCTGATCCCCTGATTGCAGGCCATTTTTCTAAGGAAGAGGAACTGTCTTCCCAGATGTCCAGCTTTAAATGAAGCCATGACTCGGATCAGGGAGCTGGAGGGCCACAGAAGGACTCAAGATTATACAGCAAGGGCCAGGCTGCCTTGAGCTCTCTGAGATGACTGAGCACCCAGACTACAACCTGGAGACCTTTGTGAATAAGGCAGAGTCTGCCCTGGCCAGCAAGCCAAGCACTTCTCAGCCCTGCAAGGTGTCATCAAGGCCTTGTGCCTGTCCATGTAGCTGGAAGAGCAGGCCAGCAAACACACAAGCAGCAAGAAAAGAAGAAACGGCCCCAGTGACTGCAAATATAGATGTTTGATTTAAACAACAAAAGAGTCTTGTCTGCTCCTGCATAATCAATATATAACAAAACAGGGCTGTGGAGTCGGAGCTGCAAACAGCCACCTAAAGCATGAAAAGGTGTCAGGTAAGTCCAGTAAAGACAATCCAAGGTACTTTATAAACTCCTTTAATAAGGCGCCTTGATTCTTGGGAATGGAATGTGTGAATATATGGTCTATATTTTAATTTTTCATTGTCATTTTTAGGTTTAACATTTCAAAGTCTAACTCAAATTCCGGAAACACATCTCAACAATCTCCACCAAATTTATTAAAAAATTCCTGCTCTTAGCTGGGCTGGTGTGGCTCAGTGGATTGAGCCTTGTCCCATGGACTGAGAGGTCCTGGTTCGATTCCCAGTCAGGGTGCATGCCTGGGTTGTGGGCTAGATCCCCAGTGGGGGTGTGTGCGGGAGGAAGAGATCCATGTTTCTCTCTCTCCCTAAAAAAAATCAATAAAAACATATTAAAAAATTCTTGCTCTTAAATCCAAATGCCAGCGTATTCCATACTTCATATTCCCTTACAACTAAATACTTGGTAACAAGCAGTCTTCCATAAACTCATCTTAGCCTAGCATGACTTATTTTTAAAAGCAAATTATTCCCTTGTAAAAAGAAATATTCCTTAGATGCTTCCCCAATTGAAACTTCTGATTTTCTTAACTCCACCCTGAACCTAAAAATACTTATTGCCCAGAATACCCTTGAGAATTGTGGCACCTTTCCCCCGATTTGAGAAATTACACTCTAAAGAATTACAAATATAAAAGCAAATTTTGTTCCCTTTGATTTCCATTTTTCATAAAAAAAAAAACAAAACACAACCAAACAAAAACCTCCAAATATCAGTTGGAAAGTCCTTGGAAAGCAAAGGTTAAAATAGCAGTATTGTCTAGGGAACACTGAGCAGTATGGGTCACTAGCAGAGTTAACATACTTATTGGGGACAGTAATTCCAAATCTTGTGTTCATGGTCCCTCAAATCCTTTAACAAAAGATTTTCTGTGGTAATAAATGGGCTCCTCAAACTGGCTACCTCTTGTTAGTTAAACATTATTCTTTCTAGTGTTACATTAAATATTGCATCTAAAGCCAGAGTTGTCAACTTAATCCCAATGTAGGGCAACCAAAATAAGCATAAGAGATATCTTTTCTGCCATCTCATTTTTCCTATCATCTTATGCCTCCAGGGTTAGCTGACATGATACTGACTGATAATTTATGATATGACACCTTCTAGAGCTACCTGCTTTGTAAATTGAAGGCTACTTTGACAACAGACTCCAAAAATGTTGTAAATAGCTGCCACGTGGCCTTTCAAGGAAGTGAAAGATAAAAAGACCATTTGAGCCACTATGTAGTAACTGTCTAACAACAGTCACCATCTGAAAATATCTAAACAAATTAGTTTCAATTCTGGAAGCTTGAATTTATCTACTTATAAAAGGGAGGTTTAAACACTGAATGTTACTCCCAAAGGTGACCATCTTGCTTTCTTAAAAGGAGGTAGCTATCAAACCATTAAATTGGCAGCATTTGGCATTCTTGACATTTTAACTATAAGAGAAATAAACTACTAAAATATGTTATTTCTAAGCAAAAACAAGAGTGCTAGCATAAATCTGTCCTATACTGGTGAAGAAATTCACAATACATTTTAGTAATCCAATGGATATATTTTAAGTTTCAAAATGTTATTTCACAAATAACAGTCAGTTCTATCCCAAAATTAAGAATCTGATTTAAAGATAAGGTGCCAAAAAAACTACTCAGACTATTTTGGTGGTTACAAACAACAATTATTTAAGTAATACAATCACACTTCTTTAAACTCAATTGCAGAGATCTACAATTTATTATTTTCAGTGTTAGAATAAGAGAATAATTTTCAAGATGGCACTTAATTCTACCTATTTACCTGTCAACAAATACAGAACTGAACTGTTAGCCATAAGCACTTTACAAACAGATCCAGGAAACTATGCAAGAGACAATGACATAGCTTAACCAGACTCTGAAAGACAGATACATATTTTTGATCACACTTGTACAAAGAGAATAGTCATGCCTGTGTGACTAAGGTTCTTTAAACATAACTGCTATATCGTGTTTATGACAGACCCCTAGAGTGTGCCAGTTTTCCGTATCAGGGAGGAATTAAGGGATGTGCTCCTAAAGAACTGAGGGAGAAGGTGCTACCAGGAAGGCTCTGGGTGGAACAGTGATTCATGGGAATGCAAATGACTTGTCACTATGATGCAACTCCCAAGGTTTCTCTAGTTTGAGGTTCAAGACAAAGGAGAGAATTATTTCCTTCCTTGAGCTCTTCCCAAAGCAATGTGGACATCCAATCTCTTCTAAGGTAATACAGAGATCACCTATTCTTTAAGAGCATAGTTTACATACATGCTGGCCTGCATTAAAAAGGAAAAAGTTCCCATAAATGGCAGATTTTAGAGCTGTTTGACCTATTTGGCTAAAAGTAACATAAATCAGGTGAACTCAAAATGAAAGTTTTTACTAAACTCTCAAGGATAAAAATGAACACTGCCTAATAAACTCAACATCTGACAATAATTGCTGCCAGTTTTAAAATGTATATTCAAAACAGAACCTCAGAAGGACTAGGTTTATTTATTCTATAGGTAGAGCAGCTCAAGATGTTGAGAGGCATCATTTGTTTAAATTATGACAGTATTTTCAAAGTGTGTTCACTTAGGGAAAAAGTGATTATAGAAAAATACTTGAAATAATTTGCCAAGGAGGTTGCAGATTCTAACAATAATCCACACATCATCTTAGATTTTTAAGTCTGTAGTTTCATAATTTAAACAAATCCAAACTTTGTTTTAAACAAATTATATCAAAGAGCTATTCAATATACTTATTTTAACTTTCCATAAAAACTGAATAAAAATCACATTTGAATGATTTACTTTTACATTTTTATCTGATTGTATCCATCTGATATATTATACATCCAAGTACAAGAGGCAGATATCTTCTGAGAGGTGCAAGAGTTGTTCTTTCATGAATGCCCTCTAATAGTGAAACCAGCAATTTTTATATATGCATTCATGCGCATATATATGTACTTCAAAAAGCAAAGCGTCATCTCTTCATCCATTAACTTAATGGTAAGACTGCAATAGAAGAAAAAAAAGTAAACTTCTAGATTTTGTAAAATGGAGTTTATTAACTCCTGGCTGTGGCTTAAACTTATTTATTGCTTAATAAATCCAAAGAGCAAGCCATCTCACTTATTTTGGCATACAACTTACAAAAATAATTTTTCAAGAGAACACACAGCAAGAAGTTACACTAATGAAAGGAAGCTTTGGGGGCACTTAATCAAGATTTTCTTCCTTCACAGTTGGGGTGGATGTGAGGTTAATCTAGCTGGAGATTTGATTAGTTATTTTGTTAAGAGTAAATAGATGTTTTTCCCTCAAAGAGAATTTTGACTGCAGTTGAACACTCACTTGGCTTACTTCATGGGAGAAGTGGGGTCTATTTGGTCATATGCCCAAGACAGGCTCCTCAACTATGATGTCAACCCTACTCCAGCTGGGCTGACAGACAGTAAAGCATAAAGCATTACACATAACTGACAGTTTAGAACATGGTAGAGTCTTGAGCTGATTGCTGCTACGAATCTAACAAAACCTTGGCTAAAAGGCACTATGGAAAGTTGCATGAAAGACAGGCAATGTTACACATTCAATGCCCTGGATGCTCTAAAAATTGACCTCTAGTATTCATCTCTTTGATCTGTTTCTAATAGAATAAAATTTGTGTATAAATGTTATACAAAAATAAATATAATGAACCCTGGCCAGGTAGCTCAGTTGGTGAGAGCATCGTCCCGATACACCAAGGTTGTGAGTTTCATCCCAGGTCAAGGCACATGTAAGAATCAACCAATGAATGCATAAATAAGTGAAACAAGAAATTGATTTTTCTCTCTCTCTAAAACATTAAAAAAAAAGAAACTGTACATCACTTATTCATCGTCTACAGCTTTCTAAAAAAAAAAAGATGAAGCTGGACTCATTTTGAAGCTTTTGTTGATCAATTACACCATTAAAAGGTGAGTATACCTGTAATAAATACAATATTGAATGTCAACTATAAATGGAAAAAAAAAATCTACCTCTCTATCAAGCCAGACAGGCAGAGAATGCTTTTAATGAACTGTGCTTTGGCATGATGCTATACAACATTATGGAGAAATGTTTTTATTTATTTATTTATTTATTTATTTATTTATTTATTTATTATTATTTTTTTATCCTCACCTGAGGACATTTTTCCATTTTTTGTTCGGATGGAGTGGGAGGGAGAGAGAGGGAGAGAGAGAGAGAGAGAAACATCGATGTGAAAGGGACACATCGAGTGGCTGCCTCCTGCACGACCCAACCAGGGCCAGGGACAAACCACAACCAAAGTACATGCCCTTAGCGGGAACTGAACCCGGGTCTCTCTGGACCGCGGGCCGATGCTCTAACCGCTGAGCTAAACTGGCCAGGGCTGGAGAAACGTTTTTAAAAAGTCCAATGTAATACATCTCTGGCTTTATCTCAAAAATGCTGTTCAGGACAATGCTTGTTACTACATTATGAAGTTTTTGAGGATCTTTCGAAATTTTTCTTTTCACTTTTAGTACTGGGAATCATTAACCTCTGTTTTCATCCTTTTAAATGCTTTACCTGAAATTTGAAATTTACTCTACACACACACGTACACACCTTCTTTTAGAAAGTTTTAAAAGCTTTCTAATCCTTCATTCTTAACTGGAGACAAATAATTTTTCAGTTGTGTTTATGTGACTATTGTGCATGTTAAATAACAAATTAAAAACACTCACATGGGGGCCACCAGGCATTGGTGGAGCACCAGAAGGTCCTGAAGGCACTTGAAAAGGATTATTGGGACTGGGATAGAGTCCTGGTGTGGGATATGATCCTGCAGGGGCAGGATATGGTGCCGGTGGTCCCCAAGCTCCTGGTGGAACAGTGCCCCATGGAACAGGTGGTGCTGCCCCTGGTGCTTGGGGAGGAGGTGGTGCAGGATATGGCCCTGGAGATGGATATGGCATATTAGGGGTAGGATACTGCCCTCCCATTCCTGGTGCCCAAGGTCCAGAAGACATGGATCCCCATGGACCTAAAGGACCAGCTGCAGCTGGATCAGTGGGTGCACCATATGGTCGAGGAAGCTCTGGAAAGGGCATATTTGGTGTAGGATATGGCCCTGTGGGGCCAGGACCTGGCACAGTTGGGGCTGGATAAGGACCACCAGGTGGGGGGCATGATGGTCCAGAAGGAGGAAAGGGTGCTGGGGGTCCTGGAGGTGGTCCAGTGGGAGGCACAGAGGGATACATTCCTGCTGGTGCTGGTCCGAAAGGCACAGTGGAGGGTGTCGCACTTGGTGGGAGTCCAGATGGCACAGAAGGTGGAGCACTTGGGTTATTCCAAGGGTTGGAACCTGGCCAGCCTTGAGGAGGTTGGCTAGGTTTTGTATTGCTCACAGCAGAAGTTTTGGCAGGGGAGTGGTCAGGTAGCGCATCTGCCAACTGCAATACAAAAAAGGCATGTCTTACCAATCGTTATTTAGGAGTAAGTCAGGCCCAACATGATTACAAACCTCTATAACATCTTCAAAAGCATGTTCAGTTTAAAAACAACTCATTTAATACAAAACTTGAGGGGTTACCTTGAATATCAACTTTACAATGCAAATTTCTCCAAGAAGCTCAAGTTTCCTAAATACAGCTAATTAACATATTGTGGATTTGAATCCCAGCTTTACCTCAAACAAGTTACATACTTTCTCTGAGCTTTAGCTTCCTCAACAAATAGTTTTAGGGTTAACTTGAGGCTTAAATGAGATAATTTATGTAATGCAGTTTACACAGTGCTTGGTATTTAATTTTCAATGAACATTGGCTACTGTTAAAAGAGAACAGAATACTTAAGGATTCATACAGAAATACTCCAAAATATATTTTCAAACGTTATGTAAGCAAATTACAGCAAAAAACCTAAAAAAATTGCATACCACTCCCCCCACACCCACAGACCAAAACCCAAGAATCACAGAAAGCATCTCTTTTAAATTGAAAGACTTACAGCCACTATTAGAACTATGTTGTTTTCTTAAGAGCTAAAAAACTTATAAAGAATAAGTGCATCAACTTACCGAAAATTCATCAGACATTTTCCTAAAAACAAAAACAGAAAGAAAGGAAGAAAAGAAAGGAAGAAGGAATATTTCAAAACCAGTGTTTACTATTTCTTATATATTCTTTAAGGAACTTTCTATGCATACATTATTTTTATTTAACTGGAATCTTAATCATTCACATAAAGTGTTTTTCTTTATATAGGAAACATTTCTGTAACAGTTTATATAGCTCTATCAACTTCATCCCTTTTTACTGGCTGCACAGCATACAAAAGTGATCTATAATTCAGTTTACACACTCATTTTGGTGGCAGTTTAGGTTTGTTTGCATTTTGCGTTGTTTGAAACAATGATAGCGTGAACGTGTCTGAACACATATCTTTGCTCACTCGTGAGGTCTATCACCAGGAATTTTACTAGAAGTAAAATTTCCAGTCAACAGGTAGTTATCTAAATTCCATCTCAAAAGTCTATGCCAATTTTAAAGTCCCTTGCCAATTTACATTTCCTACCTTTTCCTAACTCTTCTTCGCCACTACATATAATGAAATTTATAAATTTTCAATTATGGTAGATTAAAAATTGGCACCTTGTTTTAACTGACATTTCTTTAAGTAGAAAGTAGAGCATCTTTTAAATTTAATACTTCATCTATACTTCTTTTTCTGTAAATCTGCTCTTGTGCCTGGACCACTTTTATTAATTTTTAAATTGAAGTAAATTAATACTTAATAAAACGCAAGGATTTTAAGTGTTAGGTCAACAAGCTCCGACAAGTCTGTGTGTCCAAGATATAGAACATTTCCCTTATTCGAGAAGGTTTACCCATGCTCCTTTCCAATCAACTCCCATTCCCACCCAGTAATCACTTTCTGACTTAAAAAAATTTTTTTTTACTTCCTATGAATAGAACAAGAGAGTATGCAGTCTTTTGCCTTTGATAAATTTACTTAGTAGTACACATCTTTCTAAAAAAAAAAAAAAAAAATGCTTTGTAAGGTAGTAAGGAAATTAGCTAGCTGTCATATATGAGACAAAAAAAATTTATATGGAGTTCCTTTTATCTGTAGATACTTTAAATGATATTTTTTGGGGTACTACAAATATTTTTAATTTCATATAGTTGAACTATCAATCTTTCCAAACTATATGTGGCTTCTGTTTTACAAAGTCCTTGTCTACTCCAAGTTTATAAAAAAAAATCCACCAGCCCTGGCCGGTGTGGTTCAGTTGGTTGGAGTGTCGTCTTGTGTACCGGGAGCTCTTGGGTTTGATTCCTGGTCAGGGCACATACCTAGGTTGCAGGTTCGATTCCCCAGTCAGGACGTGTACGGGAGGCAACTGATCAATCTTTCTCTCTCACATCAGTGTTTCTCTCTCTAATAAAAAATAAAAAAAAATAATAAATCATCTATATTTTCCTACAGTATTTTTATGGTTTAACTTGTTCCTCCAAACACTAATTATGGAAATATCTATCTTTTCTGAACTGATCTGTTGACCTACCTTTAACACATTCTACTGTTATTAACAACTAATATTAGCCCTGGCCAGGCAGTTTAGTTAAGAGCATCGTCTTGATATTGCAAAGTTTCAGGTTTGATCCCTGGTCAGGGCACACACAAGAATCAATCAAAGCATGCATAAATGAGTGGAATAACAAACTGATGTCTTTCTCTCTCCCTTCCCTTCTCTCTAAAACCAATAAAACAAAAACAAAACAAAAAAACGAATATTTATTGAACATCCATGGAACAGGCACCATGCTAAGTGCATAATCTCATTTAGTAGCCTCAGAGCCCTACAAATGCAAATTCTATTACCTCCCCCAGTTTACAGCTGAAGAAAAGGAGGCTTGTCAGTTAACTTGTTTAAGGTCACAGAGCTAAGTGACCAGTAGAGAAAGGGTTCAAACACAGGCATAGCCTGATTCCAGAACCAAGCCTCTTTACCACCAGGCTGCCATCATTTCCCACAGGTATTGTTGATTCTCTTCTTTTCTACTAATCTGCACCACGAAATTCTATCTTAGTTATGGCAGCTTTAGTTTTTAATAAATTTTAACATCAGTTGCCCTATTACTATTTGTTTTTTTCAGATTATTCTGGGTATTGTCATGTTTACCTTTTTCAGATCATTTTGTAACAAAAATTCTAAAAAATATGTTGGTGTTCTGGCTCTGGCAGGCATGGCTCAGTGGTAAGAGTGTCACCCGCAGACCAAAGAGTCCTGGGTTCGATTCCGGCCAAGGGCACGCACTTTGGTTGCAGTTCGTCGTTGTGTGGGTGGCAACCAATCTCTCTCTCTCTCTCTCTCTCTCTCTCGCTCTCTCTCTCTTCCTCCAGCTCTATCTGAAGATTAAAGTAAAAATATTCTCAGGTTGAGGATCAAAAAAAAAAAATGTTGGTGTTCTGGTTGGAATTGCAATAAATTTACAGATTAATTTAGGGGATATTTGATATATTTAAAATATTAAATCCCATTCAAGAACAAGGTATGTTTTCCTAGTTATGTTATATGGCAAAGGCTTTTAAAATTTTTAATGTATTACTTTTGTAAGCAGCAAATTAATGAACTATTTTATTCTCGAAAGTTTCTCAGTTAATTCCCTGGCATTTCCAGGTAAAGAATTATGGCATTTGCAAAAAACAATTTTACTCTCTTTTCCATCTTTACAGCTCTTTTCTCTTTCCCATCAACTAGGACTTAAACAACAACAAAATGTTAAATAGAGTAAGCACAGAAGTCTTGTTCCCAAGTCTCTTGGGAATGCTTCTAATGTTTAAGTTAATCCTCATTTTTAGTTTGAGGTTGAAAAATTACACTAAAGAAGTTTTTGTTTATGTCTATATTGCTATATTTATTTATTCCTATACACTAGAGTTCTTCAGCAGGTCTTTTGGCATCTAATGAGTTGATATCAGTTTTTTCTCCTCTGACTCCATCAACAGTGAATTTTATATATACAGACTGCTTAATATTGAGCCACCCTTGCATTCTTAGAGTTGTTATTAAGTATAATTTGGTTATCGTAAGGAATGATGAAGAAACAGAACACGAGGCCTACTAATTCACAACTGCTATAACCTTGCTTTTCATTCAGAATATGAAAAAACTTGAATGTATAGCAAATATAATTATCTACTCATTCCCAAGTTAAGGTTTGTTTTATACTAAAAGTCACTCGCACAATAGTAAATTCTTAGGACTAACACCTGAAGAAACTTTTATCAGCGAATGACAAGTTTAAAGTCCACATTAGACTAACATGCTTCCAACAGGGTGAGCCTTGCTGAAACAGAAAATGGTTCTGTGTCAAAGTTCTTATTAACTCTGGAGCAGAGAACTAACAAAGCAACCAATTCAATTTCATATGGTCTTGCTGTTCAAATTTTCAGAATTATTCTTTTCCCTCTTAGTTTTTGAAAAACATACATACATAAAGTTAACTAGTCATAGAATTACATCAAAATATAAGTTATACCATAAGTTAATAGTATTAAACAGATTCATAATTCTTCCAATTTTTTTTTAAAGATTTTTTTCTTTATTGATTTTAGAGAGTGAGGAAGGGAGAGGGAGAGAGATAGAAACATCAATGAGAGAGAACATCGACTGGCAGCCTTCTGCATGCCTCCCCACTGGGAATCGAACTGGCGACCTCTTGGTGCATGGGTCGACACTCAACCACTGAGCCACACTGGCCGGGCTGTCTTTCAAAAATTTTAAATCAAAATCAAATCCTTGAAGGTAGAGGAAGCAATAGAATCTTATTAAAATAATGAAGCTCTGACCAAAGGAACTGAAAATAGGTCACTTCCTATTCTGTATCAATGCACAACAGTGACTCGCCCTCCATGCCTAGAATGAACAGTGTTCATATTAACTGGAAATATTCCAAATTTACATCTTGGGGAATACTTTCATCATAAAAAGGTGAAAACACACACACACACACACACACACACAAACCCTAAAAGAAGCAGGACATCAGTTTCAGTATGAGAAGAGCTGCAGAATGTTAAAAAAAAAAAAAAAAATCAGACTTTCTGAACAACTATTCCAAAACATTTGCTAATTATTCACATGAGATTAATGTAACCTTGAACTGGCAAAAAAAAAAAAAAGGTTTGTAATCAGGAAAGATTTTCATTTTTTCTTTTCTTGGAATAATCTAAAGCTATTCCTTCCAAAACTATGTATCAACTGAAAAATAATCATTTTATATTATGAGCAGCAATAGTAATTTTAAAACAGAGTATAAAATTTCTTTAAACATACACTAGAAAAGTAAAACATTTCTGTAATCTCTATAGCCTTTAGAGTAAAAATTGGTAGTTCAATTACAGTAAGGTTTAAGAAAGTTGAACTCCATAAATTACTATTGACTACTGGACAAGAAATATTTCAAAAGACCACCAAATTGCAGTGGAGAAACAGTCCAGGACTACTTGGTTATAAAAATTGGACAACAATCCTTTAATTTAATTTATTGTTTCTTAAAGAGGTTATTTTTGTCTGTCTGTCTGTCTATCTAATCTATCTATCTATCTATCTATCTATCTATCTATCTATCTATCTACTTGGTTATAAAAATTGGACAACAATCCTATCTATATCTATCTATCTATCTATCTATCTATCTATCTATCTATCTATCTATCTATCTATCTATCTACTTGGTTATAAAAATTGGACAACAATCCTTTAATTTAATTTATTATTTCTTAAAGAGGTTATTTTTGTCTGTCTGTCTGTCTGTCTGTCTCTGTCTGTCTCTGTCTGTCTGTCTGTCTGTCTGTCTATCTATCTATCTATCTATCTATCTATCTATCTATCTATCTATCTATCTATCTATCTATCTATCTATCTATCTATCTATCTATTTTGGTACATGCCCCTGGCGGGAACCGAACCTGGGATTCTCTGGTCCACAGGCCAACGCTCCAACTGTTGAGCCAAACCGGCCAGGGCTATTTCTGTTTTTAAAAAACTGATTTTAGAGTGGGAGGAGGGAATGGGAAGAAGAGAGAGAAAGAGAGAAACACTGGTTGCATGCAACTAGACTGAGATAGAACCTGAAACCTAGGCATGGGCCCTGTCCTGGAATCAAACCCACGACCTTCAGGTGCATGGGATGACGCTCCAACCAACCAAGCCACATGGGCCAGGGCTGGACATCAGTTCTTTTAACTGAGTCTTTAGACAAAGACAAGCTTAACCAGAGACCATGTTTTCATCTGCCCAACAGGTATAATAATTCCTACAACTTCATAGATAATTAAAACTACATTTAATAATCAAGTACTACAGACATGTAAGATGTCTATTACGAGAAATCAGGATTTTTGGTGATTAGTTAGGGGTGATGATGGTAATAGTGTATTGAAAATATAAATTTTGAATTAAAATATACGACAGTTTTGAGGATTTGGAATTTTTTGAACATTTTAAATTTCTTTAAAACGTAATTTTAAAAAATCATTTTCCCAACAACTTCTTATAAGCCATATTGTCTACATTTATTCAGCTACTTCTTGGAACATATGTGCTAGGCACTGTGTTGGGCTTTGGGGAAATGAATAGTATTATACGGAATAAATGCTCCAAGAGTTCACAGTCTGGTGTTTAAGCATGACTTGGGGTAAGCACAGGGCACAAGGGAGTACTTCAAAGAGCTCCTAAAGAATTAAGGAAGGGAGGATCAGGAGAGGAATCCTGAGACGTGGTGCCTCTGCAGTCTGGAAGAACAATGAATAGGGGGATGGTGAGATAGGCCTTAGGGAAAGGAGAGCAATTTGTGCAAAAGTTGAGAGGGAGGCCAACAAGGAATTGTGGGTAGTGTTAGCAGGTCAGATGGGTTGGAATATAGAAAGGGGAGGGATGTGAAAGTCTTAGTAAAGAGCCTTTAGAGTCTAAAGGCTCTCAACCTTCCTAATGCCATGATCCTTTAATACAGTTCCTCATGTTGTGGTGACCCCCAACCATGAAATTATTTTCGTTGCTACTTCATAACTGTAATTTTGCTGTTATGTCTTAGGCGACCCCTGTGAAAGGGTTGTTCGACCCCCAAAGGGGACGTGACCCACGACCCACAGGTTGAGAATCGCTGCTTTAGACCAAGGTTTGAACGCCTCAGTCGGTGTCAGTTCACCTGAACGAACCTCAGTTTCTTCAACTGTAAAGAAATGGCTAGTAATGTGAGACTAAATGGGACTCATAAATCAAGTGCCTATAACACTGGTGCTAGGAAAACAGCGGGTGGGCAACAGATATTCTTTTGTCTTCCTTTGTATATGGGCATACAGCATATGGTTAAAAGAGTGAAGGCTAAAAGTATGACTGACTAGGTAAAATGCAGCTCTTCACTGGCTGGCTCTGGACAAGGTGAACTCTCCAAACCTCAGAGGTAAAAGAAGACAGAAATAGTATCCACCTCACAGATTTGCAAACAAATCTCTTGGGCACTGCCTGGCATATAGCAAAAACTCAACAAATGTTAGCTTTTACAATTGCTATGATAAATACATAAACCTTTATAAGCAGTTCTCAACTCAGAAACCTCCAAAATTCAAAGAAACGGTTCTCAAGTATATATAGCATACAACTTATTTGGTGGCAAAACCTGACCTGAGGCTATTTATAGTTTCCAGGAATTCACCTATGGCTGCACAAATATGAACGCTGGATTAGAAGATGCTGCCCCAACACTGCTGGGGGTGCCACGTCTATGCACTTTATTGTCTTCCTAAAATCTGAAGATAAAATTCAAAGATTTCTAAATTTCAAAACACACCAGGCCCCAGGATCTCTGTTCCTCCTGGAGAGAGGACAAGAACACGCCAATATTCCAAGTTCCACTCAAGTTTCTGAGACAAACTAGTTTTGAATAGGAGGTTCAGAGACGCCAGCAGCAAGAAAAAATTGTTTTTCCTGCGCAATAAACACTTCTGAACAAAGAACTTCTGAAAGATTTCTGACTACCTTCCTTCGCCTGTAATGAGGGTTCGTTTTCGAAACAGGCCTTTAAAATCACCAGGTGTACGAGTATTTCTTTAGTGGTAATGCCATAAAAATTTTTTTCGATCTGGTGGGCATCGTTTGATGCTTCAACATTAGAATCCTTATATATTAAAAGCACTACTCTTGGTTTTCAAAGAGGAAAATGGTTCAGCTATTTATAAGCTACCACGCATAATATGCGTCCCTAAATCCTAAAAAACAAAATATTACAGAACTCAGTAGTTTCTAATGGGTATTTATCCAATATAATGTAGTTGCTAGCAACTCCTCCAGTAAGGATTGACCGGAACGTTGTCACACTCGATAATCTCAAACAAGGGTCAAAGGCTCCCCGAAGAATCCATTCAGGCCTAGCTCTTCCCTTTTATTAGAAATTAATGAATGGGGGAACTCGGGGCCAAGGGGCGCGCGGCCGGGGCCCTTTAGGGCTAAATGAACAAAGGGAGCCGGGATCAACCGGAACGAACCGGCCTCTGAGCGGGTCGTGCCCGCCCGGCAAGGGGTGGGGGAAGGGCCGGGCCCGCTCCCCGCCCCACCCCCCAGCCAGGCCTGACGTCAGGAGGCGAGAAACCCGTCGGGCGCGACCTCACCCGTCTCCGACGCCTTCTCCCGGGGGCGGGCGGGCAGGCGGTGGACAGCCCGCAGCCCAAGATGACGGGGAGAAAACCCTTAGCCCCGGAAGAGCGACTCAAGGCACCTCCGTTACCGCGCCCGCCTCCCGCTCGGGCGCGTTCCCTCGCCCCCCTCCACGACCCCTGTTAGTGCCGAAGCAGCCTCACCCGGCAAGATCCGAGCCCGCAGCAGGGTCTAGAAGCAGCGATGGGTCCGAGGAAACCAAGAGCTGAAGAACCAAGCGCAGCCTGACAGCAGCGGCGACGACGGCCCCAGCGGCGGAACCAGCAGCACCAGCAGCAGCACCAACAACGCGCGGCTCCTCCTGGCGCCGGAACAGGAAGCACCGGCGCTGAGCGCACCGCCCCTGCGGGCGCTCCTCCCTCCCCTCGGGCCGGCCCGCGCACGCCCCCCGCAGGCCCTCGGCGGCACTGCGGCCCGGCCGGCCCCTCCAGCGCGGCTGCTCCTGGCGCTAGCTCCGGGCGGCTGCTTTCTGCCGTGGGCGACCGGAAAGCTCCCCAGTTTTCCGGAGTTCAGAGCACTCGGAGGAAACGCCTGTGGCTAGTGACGTCTGGGCAGCCTGGCGGAAACTGCTAAATTGTTTCCTGGAATGGCTCAAGGGCAGGTTCCCTACGCTGGCTGGCTTTTACAGCCCAGGCCTGGAAGCACGCTGTGTGCGGCCCAACTGGGGACAGGAACCCTCCGGCCAAAATTGGGGAGAGCTAAAGGAACAATGTAGGAAAGGGAAGACGTTGCCAACGGCTTCACAAATTGAAATTATGGAAACAGCCGTCTTTGCAGATTTTTGCTGATCAATACCTCTTCTCTCCACGTTCATTTTTGAATAAAACCTTTAAGGTACTCCTGTGTTAGGCCTGAAAGATTGACACATGGTCCCAGACATCAAGGAACCTGCTAGCTAGTAATGATGCCACAATTATATGGAGTGCAAAATATATACATATAATACATACATATACATTATAAAAGTATTCTTTAATTGAATTTCTAGAGAGAGAGGAAGAGATTAAAACATCCAACAGGCAACGGGGCATGTGCGCTGACCGGGAATTGAACCAGCCACGTGTGTGGGACGCTCAACCAACTGAGCGGGCTAAAAGTATGCTATATTCTTATAACATTTCGTTTCTTTGTGTAAGCTGTTAGTGGGTCAGTGGGTGGACGTTTTACTATAAACTTTTTTTATTTATTGATTTTAGAGAGGGAAACATCGATTTGTTGTTCCACTTATTTATGTATTCATTGGTTGATTTTTAAATTTTATTTTATTTTCATTTTTTTATATTTTTAATCCTCACCCAAGGATATTTTTCTGTTTATCTTCAGATAGAGTGGGAGAGAGAAAGAGAGAGAGAGAGGCTGACTGGTTGACTCCTGCGCCACCTGGACCAGGGCTGGACAAACCGAAACTGAGGAACGGGCCCTTGACTGGAATCAAACCTGATACTCTGGTCCGAGGGCCCAGCTCTAACCACTGAGCAAAACCAGCCAGGGCTCGTTGGTTGATTTTTATATGTGGCCTGCCTGACTGGGTATCCAACCTGCAACCTTGGCATATCTGGACGCTACTCTAAGCCACAGAGCTACCCAGCCAGGGCTACTGTAAACTTCTTAAATGAAGACTTATCTCCGGATATATGGTATAGCACACATAATTCACATACCAAAAAACAAGCTATAAAGGAACTTCAAATACCTAAGCCTGGGAAGGCAGATTTTTGGATAAAGGCAGTGGTCTATGAAAAATGATACCACTGGTGTGAATGACCTAACCTGCCCTCATAGGAGGCAGTGAAACAGCAGTGTCTTGAGGAGCCATAAGGAAGCCTGAGGCAGTAATACAAAGTCAGTGAAAGTGTTTATTTAAATTCTTGTTTTACTTTTTTTTGCATTCTGATTTTAAAATGTTGAGCCATAATATTACTTTTCATGACTGAGCTTTTTGGCTAAAGTAAATTTTGTGCCCAAGTTGAGTGCCTCTCACATCACCCTAATCCTGATCGTGGGTATCAATTACTGCTGGCTTCCAACCTCTCTCATGCTCCCCGCCAATACCTGAGCAGGATGGGAATTCTAGCCCTAGGTCTTTCCTGTCCCAAGTGGGACAGACAACCTTTGCTTGGGAATTAAATTGCCATCTAGTTTTTTTAGAACTGCACTGAACTCTGGAGCTCACCCAATCCAATCCTTCCATTTCTTTCACAGATGTCAGACCTGCAATATGGTATGAAGACTTCTGCTTCTTCTGCTCTCTTCACCTTTATCCTTCATAGATATCTCCCCTCACCCTTACCCCAATAAATCTCTTGCACATTTAATCACATATTGACACCTGCTTCTGGAAGACCCAAACTGACACACTAAAAACTGAAAGGAGTGTATTATAAATTAGAAAATGTGTAAGAATATAGACTTAAAATTTTTTTTCAGATTCTCAGTTGAATGTATGAGGTAAGGACATACAATGTTTTAAAAACAAAATACAAAGCCCTTCGATTTTATATATGAAGTTTTTAATTAAATGAAAATTTATTCAGATCAATTTATTTGAACTCATATCCATGAAGAAACAATCAACTTAAGGATTTGAAATAAAAATGGCAACAGTATTCTTTTTGGGTAAGGTGGATCATACAACCCTGACTGACAAGGGTACTAAAAGCTTTGTGAGTTACTACTTAAACTCTGTATAATCAAGTATGTATCAAATTCATACTTGGTTTATGCAGAATTTACCCAATTCTAGCAAAGTTAGCATAAGTAACCTTCCTTAAGTTTTATACTCTTGAAAGTCTGAAAGCTTAGATTTAATTATAACCACATGAAAATGATTACAGGTATACCTTGGAAATATTGCAAGTTCAATTCCAGACCATTGCAATAAAGCGAATATCGAAATAAAGCAAGTCATGGATTTTTTGGGTTCCCAGTCATATAAGTTATGTATTAAGTGTGCAATAGCATTAGGTCTGAGAAGTATATACCTTAATTAAAAATATTTTATTGCTAAAAATGCTAACCATCAGCTGAAACTTGACAAAGATCACTGATCACAGATCATAACAAATATAATAATGAAAGTTTGAAATACTGAGTTACCAAGATGTGACACAGAGACATGAAGTAAGCAAATGCTGTTAGAAAAAAGGTGCCAATAGACTTGCTTGTCACAGGGCTGCCACAACCTTCAATTAAAAAAACAGTATCTGGGAAATGTAATAAAGTGAAGCACAATAAAATGAGGTATGCCTGTATCTTTACTTCCTGCAAATGTAATCAACTTTTAAAATAACTTAGGCAAACATCAATTTTACATAAACCTTATTAAGAGTAGGAGGAAATTGCAACTCTTCATCTAATTGCAGAGTCTAAACCATAAATTCAAATTGTATTATCTCTATTGTCATATCAAGCCAAGAAAATCTATTACAGACAAAAACAGTGAATGTGAATCTGCAGGGTCCACTAAGGGGATACTTTGAAAACCTATTATCACATTAGCACTTAGCAGCTATACAGAAATTATTTTAAAGTATGCTCCAAGGATCACCTCTTAACTGAAGAAATTAACCTTCAAAAAAAAGAAATTAACCTTCAGAAGTCAAGTAACAACTATTATCAACATTTTATGTCCTAGGAAATGAAGACAAAGCAAGATTTAGGATTGAGTTGCCTATTCAAAATAAAAAACAGATTCTGGCTTTATTTGAAATAAGGTTCATGTTCCCCCAAATCCCTTTCCATCTGGTTATATCCATTGGTCCACATTTCTACTTAGAAACCAATGCATTTCAAAGTTACCTCCATTTTGTGTCCAATACGTGTGTGTGTGTGTGTGTGTGTGTGTGTGTGTGTGTATATATATATATATATATATATAATGTTTTTATTGATTTTTTAGAGAGAGAGGAAGAGATAGAAACATTGATGTGGTCACCTCCTGCACACCCCCTACTGGGGATCGAGCCCAAAACCTGAGCATGTGCCCTGACCAGAAATCAAATCGGGACCTCTCTGTCCATGGGACGACACTCAATCCACTGAGCCACACTGGCCAGGCTTGTGTCCAATATCTTAATGTATTAGAATAGTATAGACAGATTCTTCTAGTGTTGCTCATTTCTGGTAGGCCATTAAAAAAGTAAACCCTTTGTGCTTCCTGTTCATTCTTTAGAAATAAAAATGAATGTAAAACTGATTATATTAAAACCAAAATTGTCAAGATTTTTTTTTCCAAAGAAGAAACAATTTGCTTGAGTTAAAAATGTTTTTTTTTTCTCTTTATTGATTTTAGAAAGAAAGGGAGAGGGAGAGAAAGATGGAAACATTGATGAGAGAGAACATCTATTGGCTACCTCCTACAGGCCCCCCCCCCCCCCAATGGGGATCAGGCCCACAACCTGGGCATGTATCCTGACCAGGAATCCAACTGGCGACCTCTTGGTTCATGGGTTGACACTCAACCACTGAGCCACACCAGCCGGGCTTGACTTAAAATTTTTTATTCATTTGAGCATTAAATTACCTAACACACATGCTATTTTAAATTTCAGCATTGTTTTCCTTATCTCCAGGAATCTTATAATTATTATGTCTACTTTCCTATGAAATTTGCTCTACCAAAATCAATACATAACTGATTTAACTAATTATAGCTAAAAGTGACAAAAATATTTTTAATGAAAACTAAGCATATACTCATGAGTTAGGTCTCAAGGATTTTGTTTCATAGGAAGGAAGCTCTCTATTATGTGGATCTATAAAATGATCCAAACTTCAGAGACAGGAAGCTGATAACTTGATTTATCTTAATGGCTTTGGCTCATGAATAAATGATAATGGTTTGTGTTTTTCTTATAAAAAGAAATGAAATTTGTATAATGATATGAGTCCTAATTGCCACATTTATTCTATTTTTTAAAGGATTTCTCATTTCTAAGACATTCTTTGTATTATTATTTATAATAAGAAGTCCCAAACTTTAATTGAAAGCCATTCTTTGACCACAGTTTGCCATCAGCTGAAATTCAGGAAAGAACACAGGCTCTGATCACCAAATCAATAAATCTAGCCACAGGCTGACTAAAAGCTTCCTTGAATCTTCTTCCTTTAAATTAAACCATTGCCGTTATTAATTATTTAAGTGAATGGCATGGTTATAGAAAGATCACACAATTCTTCATACAAAAATGCCCAAGAAACCTAAAAAAATCCATCACCACATTTTAGGAATTATAGTATGACTCAAGATACTGTAGTTTTTAAAAAAATGGGGGTGGGGGTGTTAATGTCCTGAAAAGCTTCAGAGAGAAATAGAAAAGTCAAGTTTATTTCCTGATTAGTGCAGGATGATTCCCAAAGCACTGTTAAGTGTGTGGTCCAGACTAGCTATTAGCGATTAAGTAGTTCCCTTTCACCGTCAAGGCTTTTCCCGGAGGTAATGCCTAAATTCTTAAGTTTAATATTTTATCTTGTTTCTTTTAGCCTCATCCTCTCTTAACAATAAGCTCCACACATTTCTACCACACTGAATGCTTTCCAATTCTAGAATTTACTTTTAAAACTGTCACAATATCTTAGAGCTACAAAATTTATAGATATATTGGTGTCTTTCCACATTGTTCCTCTCAAAACTTCCTCATTTTACTTATATATTCCATAATTACATTTTAAAATGAGTTAGTTTCTGAATATTGGATGCTCTTCCAAATATGTCCTCACAAAGTAACCGAGAAAAGGGTTAACCTTTCTAAATTCTGATCTCTTAATGCTTTAAAAAATTTATTATTACTCTTTTCATTTTCCTTCATGGTAAACAACTTCTTTCTCAAGTCTTTATAGTTCTACTTTCCAGGTTTCTTTTTACTGTAGTAAATACCAAAGGAAAAATACAAACCATATCAGAGTAAATGAGTCTCTTCCCTGCTCTCATTTATTAGATCATCTACTTCAAGGCTATATATATGGCAGTATTTTGAAAATGTTAACAGCTATTAATATCTTGAAATTGAGAAAATAAGAAAGCCAGAGAAAATATATCACAAACAACCAGTTTGGTTATATGAAAAGCTACTTAGATCTTGATTTTTATACAAACACCAATCTTTATCATTATAAAAGACAACATAATTATGCTTCATTTTTCTTTATAAAATTACCTTTTAACAGAATATTTGTTAGTTGGTCATCCCATAGGTTTTTCTGTACTGATAAAAAGTTATTTTTAAAGAAAAATATTTAAAATAATTGTTTCATAGAAACAGAAAGTCTCATTATCAAATTCTGATAAAAAATTAGTCATGGGTAGAGTATTACCATACTATTAATTTTCTTTCACCAAAAATGAGTATTTAGGAAGTGTAATATTGGTAAATAAGATAAGCTTCTCAGTGATCTGCAAAGTGCCACAATAAAGATGAGGTAGTATGAGACTTTTCTTTTGTAAAAGGGAAATATCATCTTTAGAAGAGATATTTATCCTGACATTGGTGTTGAGATCCTGAGCCTCATCCCTGCTAAGAGAGTTGCTATTCTAATAGCTACCCTTCATTGGAACCAAGACAATCTTGAGATCACCGAGAAAAACAAAATGCTAGAAGATAATGGGAACAGATTTTCTTGGTTTTATTTTGTGATAATTGCTAAAAACTTACTTTCACACTATTATTGAAAAATGCTACCTTTATATTAGCAGAACTGTAGGAAAGAGAAATGCTACTTCAACATAAAAACAATTATACTTAAAAAACATCTGTTCTAACTTGGAAATTTGAGTCAAATTTCTTTCAATCCAGGTAGAATCAGTTTCCTACTAGAGCTAAACTAACATCAAGAAAGTAATTACTACGATATTAAAAATGAGTTTACAAAGCGGTAAACAGCTCATCAGAAGAAACAACTGTCTAGAAAATGTAGTATTCATGATTCTTTTAAAAAAGAAGGGATGGATATAATTTCATTTATCTTATATAGGGATAATGATGTTTCTAAAAATGCTTTCCTGTTCTTGAGACAGTAAATTTAAAATATTACACCTGTTGCCCAGTACTGTTCAGTATGGCATAAGCCAGCTTCTCAAAATGTTTTCCTTTTTTTGAAGCCACAATAAAGACATGTTAATTCTGAAGGTAGGAATAATTATTTGAAACCTGAAGATTAAAACCAATATTAAGCTTTCTGAATACTAAGTTCTATGTTTACTTCTTGAATCTTTATTCAAGCGCAATTTAAAATAATGAGAAACTACTTAGGGACCAATGAAAATTTGTGACTGTTTATAAACTGTGGCAATTCCCCAAATAACAAGCTGAGTTTCTATAAAAGAGCTAAGTAGAAGCAACAGTTCATAAGTAAATACAGAAAAACCCCATGGTTGTTTTAGTACTTTAGTAACTACCAGTTACTAACAGTGTTATCATTATTTTTAAAGCTCCCAGTGAGAAAGGAACAATATTTATGTTCTGAAGACAGTAACTCTTCCAAGTTTCAAGAGAGACCTATTCAAGGAATAAAAAAATGACCATGCCACATTGTAGAAGAATAAAGTCACCTTCAACAATGTCACGTTCTCATTTGATTCTCACTAATGAGATTAATAAAATTAAGTTATCCTGCTTTAGCGTTAATATTTAAAATACTGTAAAAACATACCAAGTTGGATTTTAAACCATTTTGTTACTTCTAACATCCCTATTAGTAAATTACAAAAGTCAATTACATTAGTATGGGTTGTGAATTATAACTCAGTTTTACTGAAGAATTTTAAAACAACTCTGAAAAGGGGGATGGGGAAACCTTATTTCATGTATAGGAATGCCAATGGCATAGGTTAACAAAGCATTTTACATGTAGCAAAGGACACAGTATTATTTTTAAAGAAAATAATGAACTACAGATTATTTAACTGTGTTTACAATGTCTACCAATTTTCAAATATCCCTGGATCATATGCAAATTACAATTAAGAAAAGAAAAAACAATTAAGTATACACTCTATATGTTAAAAAGAAAAATCAAACACTTGGTCAAAAATATCCATTAACCCTTAGTGTGTAACCTTAAACAATTAGTGTATCATAAGAAAAATAAACTGATCTGGAAGCAAAATCTAGGGCAGAGGTTTTAACTGTTCTTGTAGAAAAATTCAAAGTAGTATTAAGAAAAATAAAATATTAAATTCCCATGTCCCTACCCTTTACCTAGCATTGTTGTTCGGGTGCATCAATCCTGAGTACTCTAACTTTTGATTTATAGTGATATTCCTTCAGATATAGTTTCATAGAAGAAGGAATTGGAAGGGCATCAATGCCATCATAAGTTGTACAATTACAAATAACTGTCCTGCATATATGCTGCAGGGAAAAGGGGAAAGTCCGAATTAAAGGAGTAGATAAAAGTGGTTCGAAGAACATACAGGCACTTGGGTCCTTATAATGTTCTAGGAGCCCAGTAATATCAGGAGAATGGAAGACACAAGGATCATGTGCATCAAAGCTAAAGTTGTGATTCCACTGTTCAATTCTAGCATGAAGAGAACGACTATACCGTCTAAAACTAACAGAAAATAAATAGTCTTCCTGTGCTGAGTCTCGAAGTAAAAAGGTACCCTCTGGTTTTCCTTCTAGTAGAGCTTCAGCTGCATATTTATCCATAACTCCCCAGTAACATGGATTGTTATTGATCTGAAGGAGATCGGGTACAAGACAGTGGACATAATCAATCTGGGTGTGGTACTTAGGAGTTGTTTCCAAATGAAGGATTTCTTCATCCATTTCCCATCTAGGTTTGTTTCTTTTCCTGGAACTTGTGCAAAGTGTTATAATTTCATCATCTGAATCCATATCACTATCTTCTGTACTGTTATTTGAAACCAAGTTAATCACAGAGCCAGTCATAGGACCACCTCTACATGAAGCACTGTTGGTGGTTATGACACAGGGCTGAACATTGGGATGTGAGAAACAGTTCACCTCTTCTTCCATGTTTCTTCGTTTTAGCTGACCGTCCCTCAATTCATTCTGAGACAAATCTGTGCTTATCAATTCATCTGATTTGGGATTTATAGGAGCAGTGTGTCGTTTAATAAAATGCCACCTGAAGGCTAAATCTGATCGAGGTGGAAAAGGACACTTATCTAACATGAGTTCACTGATATGAATTTTCCTTTTAGATGGAAGCCCCGAAGAGTGCCGACTACTACAGTTTTTTATTGGGAAACACTGCCCCACAGCATCTTGCAGTTTCTGTTTAAGAGATCGGCCTAAAAACCTATGCCCACAGGAATGATCTAAATCCAACTCGATGGATGAACAGCTGTGCTTTCTTTCTTGGCTCGGTAAAGGAACTTCAGTTTTCTCTATGGCATTTACTGTTTCAGCATCTGAACAACTTTCACTCTTTTTTGACCAAGATAACTTCTTTCCACTCCACACATAACCATCCCTTCTGTCAGCACTTCTACTCCGACTAGTTTTGGGCCTGACATCTAAATTTTTACTATTACTTTCACTATTTTCTGCCATTTTAATAAATTATCCACAAATTCCAGTGTTATGAATACTGCTTTTTCAGTTTTTCTGGCAGGAAGTTTCTTCTGGGCATTTTCTGGATGTACCTAAGGGGAGAAAAAAATCATTAATCACTTGTCATTCACATTGTATAGTTTACATATTAGGCCCCAATTAGACCCAAGATGTAGAAGCATAATTAGTACATAAAAAAGATGGAGTATTTAAATAAACTGCTTTACCATATGCTAATAATTTCATAGTGCCATGGAATCTGAGTTACTTTCTTACAGCTAATTCTCAGTATGGATTGGTAAAAGCCAAGTCTCCTCTATTAGCCAAACTATATGCTCAAAATGTGAATACTTTCTAGTCTTGAGGCACATCTTATCCCAATCTCTTTTTCTCTTATTTTTTATTTCACAGCTGACCAGTGAATTCGTTGTAAGAGACAATGAGAAATCTATGAGCTGGTGTTTGAAGTCCACTAACCTATATAGTTCCTTCTCCTTGTTTTTATTCCTATTGATTGAAAATAGGGACAGTTTTAAGTTATAAAACTATTAAGAATTAAATAAATAAAAAATTGCCACTGAATAGTACAAATGCCACATAAGCATTCCCAATGCAGTTTTTTCTTTCTAAATCCTCATTGCAGGATATTTTTCCATTGATTTTTTAGATACAGTGGAAGGGAGGGAGAGAGAGAAACATCAATGAGTGAGAGAGGAACATCGATTGGTTGCCTCCTGCATAACCCTGGTCAGGGGTTTGAACCTGCAACCCAGGTATGTGCCCTTGACTAGAATCGAACCCTGGGGACCCTTCAGTCCCTGGGCCGATGCTCTAACCACTGAGGCAAACCAGCCAGGGCCCCATGCAGTTTTGGGGGGGGTGGAGGGAGGGGATGTTCCAATTTTTATTTATAAGACACAAATAATAGCCATCATGTGTTTCAGATCACTCTGAGATAACCAGTGTTATCAAATTCCAGCACCCCTCAAAATATTTTTTAGCTATTTTTCTCTAAGGGAAATGTAAAATATCCACTGAAGTTTTGAAATGCTGAAAGTGAAAAGAAATCAAGAAGAAAGGGAGGTTGGGAGGGAAAGAGAGAAAGAAGAAAAGAAGAGTAGGAAAGAAAGAGAGAAAGGAAGAAACTAAGGGAGGGAGAGGAAGAGAAAGAGGAAGTCTCAGACCCATGACTTCCTAGTTCCTTTGGGATTCAGAGACCCTGGTTTTGAGAAACACCAATTTTAGTCAGAGGAGTCTGAGTATCTTCTCAGAGTAGGATAGTTATTTTCCTTTTTTTTTTTTTTTTTTTTAATCCTCACCTGAGGACATTTTTGCATTTATCTTCAGATAGAGAGGGAGGGAGGGAGGGAGGAAGAGAGAAACATCAATGTGAGAGAGACACATCGAGTGGTTGCCATCCACATGACCCCAACTAGGGCCGGGGACAAACTGCAACCGAGGTACATGCCCTTAGCAGGAACCGAACCCGGGACTCTCTGGTCTGTGGGCCGACACTCTAACCGCTGAGCCAAACCGGCCAGGGCAGTTATTTTCCTTTTCAAAGTAGGACAGGCATATGTACTTATGCAGAACTTCTTAATCTATCCTTTGGTTGGGGAAGGACTATGTGCTGAAGAAATCCTCTAGCTCAGGCAAGCTCCTAACCACAAGTTCTTGGCCAATGATAAACTTTTTGGAGTTGGAGTGGTGGTATTTGGCATCAGCTGAATTTCAGTGTCTACTCACATTGTGATGCCACAAGCTCAAGTTGGCCTGAGGAGACATCAGGCCAACTAGAGGCAAAATGAAGTTAATCACCTTGACAAGGTTGTAATCTCCTTGAAGCCAGGGACTCTATACTCTATGACACTTTTTTCTCCAATACCACTACAGAGGTTGGCACACAGTATAAATGGATTGATGATAATGTATTAAAAATCATGAAGTACTATAAGCCACCTAATGAAAAAAGCATCAATTGTTTAATCTATGACTCTTAAGGTATGTGTGAAAATGGGCAATGTACTATATGTCATGATTTAGATATATGATTCATGTTTAATGTTCAAGTTAAGACTTTAACAGTTGACAAAACTCAGATAATCCCAATGTGGTTTTGTCAACTGATTTCAATAACTTAACTATCAATCTTGGCAGGTTTTGGAAAATACAGAATTGGACAAAAATTTGGTAATTCACACACATTTGTGTATTATTGATAATTTTGACAAACAAGCAGATAAATTTCTATAGGGAAATGCCTTTCCTGTGAAATTGGCTAGATATACTAAAATTTACAAGGCAAAATACTGAGTTTTATTAAGACTAATACTAATGATTGGTCATAGATGGAATTTACTTAACTATTCTGAGGTGGAGTAAGTCCAGAATTGGGGGGAAGGGTTCTATAATTTTAAATGTTTTAAAATTAAAGTTGAATTTTGTGACTAAGAAAATCAAGCACACTCCACATTCTGATTATGATTATGTTTCCGATTACGTCAGAGGAACATTAACAATCCCAGCAGTAAATGTTAGAGCCACTTGAATCCTTTTGAAACAGTAGGGTTTGAAACAAGCATCTGCAGTGGCAAATATGATTGTCACGTGCTTACAAGTGTGAACTAATAATACAGATTTGCCATATAAAGTACGTGGGGATGGAGGGTTGGTGGATGGACGATTTGTAATCTTGTGATATGCATTCTCCGGCCAGCCTAGGATCAAAGTATGCCTGTGGATAGATAAGGTTTGCCTGAAGGGTAGGAACGCCACCCTGTCTGAACTGAGTGTGTTGTATATATGTGAATAGATAAGGTTTGCACAACAAAGAGTTGGAAGACCACTCAGTCAAGGATAATGGGCCGTAAGCCCAGGTGTAGCTGGGTTTGTTATATTTTAGCTTTAAAGTCTCTTTCTGCTGTAAAAAGCGAGACACAGGCTATGGTTTGCAGAGACCATCTCAAGGAAATAATATACATAAATCCACTTGTAACCTGGGGGAACCAATCTGCAAATAAATGGGACTGCGTCCAAAGATCTGGAGCATTTGCTCCCTTGCAAAGCTCCCTCTCACTCCAACCAGCATATGCTTATAGTTCATTGCGTTGCACCGATCCCAGCAGGCCGAGACGGCAAAGTACTCCATTTCTAAACACTGAATAGCATCTAGTGATTTTATTTATTTATTTATTTATTTATTTATTTTCCTCACCTGAGGACATTTTTGCATCTAACTTCAGATAGAGCGAGAGGGAGAGAGGGAGGAAGAGAGAGAGAGACACATGAGTGGCTGCCACCCACACGACTCCAACAGGGGCCGGGGACAAACTGCAACCAAGGTATGTGCCCTTAGTGGGACTTTCCGGTTCGCAGGCCGATGCTCTAACCGCTAAGCCAAACCGGCAAGGGCTATACTTATTATTTTGATTTAGTGAGCTCGTGGATATATAATCATTTAAAGTCCATAGGTAAAAATATTTTAAAATCTAATTTTGAAAGAAACATAATCACTTAGTACACTAAAATTATATTCAACAGTATGCTTTGGTTATTCACAGACTAAATTCCACTAAACAAAAATAAACAAGCAGAAGCAATGAAGTAGGCTGAAGAAAATGAAGTCATTGATTAGAAGAGACACTTACTTTTTACTGCCTGAGACCTTACACTTCAATATCTTTTTCAAAATAAAAAATAATAATGGAGTCCCCAGCAGATTTTTTTTTTGGTTAATATTATATAATTTCAACTTTTTTACTCAACATGATAATGTGAAAAACATAACTTCTAAGGTATGAAATACCTGGTGCTTTTACTTCTTAAAAAAGTACCAAAATAGCAGTTTATTAAATATATAAGCACCTTTAATCCACTTGGTGTGAGTTCCATCTTGCCTCTTTGCTACCTCTAAACTGTGTCCGTTCTAGCCCTGGCCAGTGTGGCTCAGTTGGTTGACCACCCTCCCATGCACTGAGAGGTTGCCTATTCAACTCCCCAGTCAGGGCACATGCCTGGGTTGCAGACTGGATCCCAGTAGGGGTCCTTCAGGAAGCAGCTGATAGATGTTTCTTTCTCCCTCACTCTCCCTTTCTCTAAAATCAATAAAAACATATTTAAAAAATAAATCAATATATTGGGTCAGTTCTACATCACAGCTAAGCTCTCTATCCTCTTTTCTTTTTGAGAGAGAGAGAAACATCAATGTGAGAGAGAAACATCGATTGGTTGCCTCCTGCACGCACCCTGACCAGGGACTGGAACCCACAACCTGGGTAGGTGCCCTGACCAGGAATCAAACCCACCACCTTTTGGTGTATGGGTTGGTGCTCCAATCAACTGAGCTACACAAGCCAGGGCTAATCTCGATTCTTGATAACATTTCCTACCTTTACCAGGGCCTACTTCAATTTTTCTCTGCCTTCAAACACAACTAACTCTCCTATAACATCTTTTAGTGATTCTAATGCTTTCTTTAGTTAAAACTGTTGCTTTTCATTACTAAATTTCTTAATGAGTAGTGTAACTTGATGTCCCCTTGAAATGAAAACAGCTATTATTTTTCTGATTATAAAAGAAAAATGATCTGTTTTGAAAATGTCGTAAAAATATTTTAGCTCCATCCTTTTCTCAGAAGCCAGTCCAAACCAAGAAAAAGAGAGAGAGAGAGAGAGAGAGAGAGAGAGAGAGAGAGAGAGAGAGAAACACAAATCTCATCTTCAACGAGACTGGAAGATATCTATAATTTGAGTTACAAAAGATGAAGACAGAAAACGAATGGAGGAGCAATAACTGACTCAGCAGTGGAGAGGCAGGTGACACCAGGCACAGAGGCAACATGAATGAGAAGCAAGTCAGAACAGGCAAAGATACAGAAAGTCTGAGTAGAGAACAGGGTGGGAAATGGGAGGTAAGTTGAAAATCTGCATGAAAACAGTTAAACAGCTCTGGTTCTTACGCCCCCACTTTGAGTAGATGAGATATTTATTATATGGAGAAACTGAACCAGAGAGGTGTGGGACTTTGGATACAAGACACGGCAAGGCTACAGGGGAGGCTTCAGACTAAAATCTCAATGAAAGTTCCCTGTTCCCTTAGCAGCCAGACTTATACCTCCTAACAAAAAAACTGGAAGATATTTTACTGGAGAAATAGAACGGCCAAAAGCCCTATAGCTGCTGCTACCTGGGAATACTCCAACAAGCAGCTGGAAGGCCAGCCACACGGCAGGGAAGCGCACGGTCCACAAGCCCCGCCTGCACACGCAGCTCCTGGGCTGCATCGCTGTGCTTCACTCACTCTAGGATATTGTTGCCCACAGGGTATCAGTTTTGAAGAAAGCCTCTAACATAAACAACAGAGACTAAAACATAAGGAACTCGGAGAAAACAGTAACCATAAAAGGAGTAGAAAATAAAATGGGTTTCTTCCCAATTAAGAGAAGATATTACACCTAAGAATGACGAAGAGGAGGTGCAGGACAATGAGAGAATAAGAAAGTTTTGGAAATTAAAAATACAATTTCAGAAACAAAATATTCAATAGGAAAGTTAGAGGATGAGTTGAGGAAATAATGAAAAAAAGAAGGAAAAAAATAGGTTAACTAAAAAACTGAGAAAATGAGACGACCGAGGAAGCGCAGGGGCTCCGGCGCCCGCGATGCACGCTGGGAAAGCAGCAGCACCAGATCCAAGATGGCGGCCAGCAGGAGGCTGATGAAGGAGCTGGAAGAAATCCGCAAATGTGGAATGAAAAACTTCCGTAACATCCAGGTTGATGAAGCTAATTTACTGACTTGGCAAGGGCTTATTGTTCCTGACAACCCTCCATATGATAAGGGGGCCTTCAGAATCGAAATCAGCTTTCCAGCAGAGTACCCATTCAAACCACCGACGATCACGTTTAAAACAAAGATCTATCACCCCAACATCGATGAAAAGGGGCAGGTCTGTCTACCAGTAATTAGTGCTGAAAACTGGAAGCCGGCAACCAAAACCGACCAAGTAATCCAGTCTCTCATAGCACTGGTGAACGACCCCCAGACGGAGCATCCCCTTCGGGCTGACCTAGCTGAAGAATACTCTAAGGACCATAAAAAATTCTGTAAGAATGCTGAAGAGTTTACAAAGAAATATGGAGAAAAGCGACCTGTGGACTAATATCTGCTGCGATTGATTCCAGGGAGTGTGAGCAGAGACCCCGAGCAGTTCATTCAGACACCCAGCAAAGCAGGACTCTGTGGAAAACTGACACGTGCCACCGCCTGGCGTTTGCTTGTGGCAGTTACTTTCTACAGTTTTCTTAATCAAAAGTGGTCTTGGTAACCTGTAAATAAAGGATTAAAATTTAAGATGTTCTAGTTCTGCTTTCTTTGTTTAAAATCACTGCTTGAGTCTAAAAAAAGAAAAAGAAAAAGTAAAAAAAAAGAAAGAAAATTAAGATCAATACAGACGTGTCATAGAAAATAACAAAATGTAGGGGGTAAATTATGAAAGAAACTACATTAGAAAATTTCCCATAAGGACATAAGCCTCTATAACGAAAGAGCCCACTGAACATCCAGCAACACGGGGGGGAAAATACATGTAAAGTTACATTATTCTAAAATGTTAGAATCCTTGAGATAAGGAGATACTAAAGTCTTCCTACCTTATAGGCAACAATACTGTATGCTTAAAAATGTGTTAAGAGGATAGATCTCATGCTAAGTGTTCTTACCAAAATGAAATAAAATAATAAATAAATAAATAAATAAATAAAAGTAGCTCCCACCCCCCTGAAGTCTTCATGAGGGAGAAAACTCACAATCAAATGTCTAAATAAAATAGCATTTGGTTTCTCAACAGTACCAACTAGAAGCTAGAGGCTAGTTTCCAACTTTGAAGAGATAACCAGCCAAACAACCAAATATGAGGATAAAATAAAAACATTTTCAGATATGTAAAGTATCAACAATTTTACCTCATATTGAATAATGACCTTTTCTAAAATTAGGGTGTAAAGCCAAAACAAAGGAAGCAATACAGGAAACAAAATATTTAACATAGGAAAGAGGAAAAGTGAATTCTTGAGATGATGAAAAAGGGAGGTCTTGGGATAACAGGGTATTCAGAGTTGCTGGAGAGCAAGTCATTCGTATAACCACACAAGGACATAAGGCTCCAAGGTGGAAGATCTTAAGCAAAAAAAAAATAAAAAAAAAAAAAATAGAATTGATGTTTGGAAAATTCAATTGAGAAGACAGCAATGGAAAAAGAATTAGGTAATTATTACTTTTAAAATTTTATTTATTTATTTTAGATAGAGAGAGGAAGGGGGGAGAGAGAAATATCGATTTGTTGTTCCACTTATTTATGTACTCCTCATTGGTTGCTTCTTGTATATGCCTCGAACGGGGATCAAACCCACAACCTTGGTGTATCAGGATGACGCTCTAATCCCAGCCAGGGCAAGAACTGGGTAATTATTGATTACAGAAAAATTAAAACATCATATAAGAAAGAAAACAGAATTATGAAATACATGGCTTAGCAGTGAACTGTATTTACATAGTCACCAAAATTGTTATATAACTGTAATAAAAGAATGAGATAAATCCTCATGTATCATAAAAACTCAACCGATGTCTAATAATTAATGAATCAAGAAAGCAAAATATAAACATATTATTTAGAAACATGAAGGTAATTTTCAGAAAAACAGTTAAAAATTTTGGAAGTAGATGCCTTTGGGATGGGCAGGAGAGAAGTGTAGTGTTTCTTAGCTTATCTAAGCTTTTCAGCTTAATTTAATTTTTAACCTAGGAGCATATATTATTTTCATGAATAAATTTAAAGTAATTCATACTCACTGTGAAAAAACTCAAAGTAAACAAAGTTGTAAAGAAAAATGTAAAAGTTATCCAAAATCCTACCACCCAATAACAATTTTTTAGCATTTCCAGTATCTCTATACATGTATATGACAACGATGCAGTTCTACAACACAGTGACAATAGGCATTTAAAATATGGTTTGAATCCAGTTTATTTTATACTAGCCATATGACCTTGAAACCTGAGTTTCTTTGTCTGTAAAGAAGAGGTACTGATGCTACCTGTTTCATTGGGCTGTTGGGGATTAAATGAAATAATTATGTAAAGTATTCAGCTCAGATTCTACATGTATTATGTACTTAATAACTGTTAACATATTAAAGCACCTAAGCCAGTTTTATACAAATAGCTCATAATGAAGAAATCATAGAATATCTCCATCTCTAGCCCAATGCAAACCACAGTTTATGAGCAAATACAGTTTTCGGAAGGATAACTAACTCTTCAAAGTCAAAAGGATCAATATGCCAGATATTGAAACTCAATAGACCATAAAGCTACAGAACAATTTGACATTTTCCCACAGAGAACTAATTTCCAGCCTTTCTCTATACAAGTTTACATGCTAACATAAGTTTACTTTGGCAAGACTTACCAACTTGCATATAGTAGGTACTAAACAACCAAAAACCTTTGGATTTTAGATTAACCATTCTTACACGTGCTAAGGCTGCAGGTATCCATAAAATAAAGTGAAAAATATCATTGCCTTAGATAAAATTTCCATACATTTACCTGTACTTAAAGAGCTAATGCACAGAAAATCTTCTGATTATCTTTTTGTATCTAAGAATTATAGCTTTATATAAATTTTACATAGCTATTCTTTTGCTAAAAAACTGAATTCATGCTTCAGAAGTCCTACTTTTAAAAACTGTTATGGCAGCCCGGCAGATGTGGCTCAGTGGTTGAGTGTCAACCCATGAACCAAGAGGTCGCAGGTTCAATTCCTGGTCAGGGCACATGCCCAGGTTGTGGGCCCGATCCCCAGTGGGGGGCATGTGGGAGGCGGCCAGTCGATGTTCTCTCTTCTTGATATTTCTTTTTTCTTTCTTTCTTTCTTCTTTTTTTTTTTTTATCCTCACCCGAGGACATTTTTTCATTTTTTGTTCAGATAGAGTGGGAGGGAGAGAGGGGGAGAGAGAGAGAGAGAGAAACATCGATGTGAAAGGGACACATCGAGTGGCTGCCACCCGCACAACCAACCAGGGCCAGCGACAAACTGCAACCGAGGTACATGCCCTTAGCGGGAACCGAACCAAGGTCTCTCTGGACCACAGTCCGACGCTCTAACCACTGAGCCAAACCGGCCAGGGCTCTTCTTGGTATTTCTATCTCTCTCTCCCTCTCCCTTCCTCTCTCTCTAAAAATCAATAAAGGAAAACAAAATTAAAAATAAATAAATAAAATAAAAATAAAGTTGTTATGGCAAAAAGTGATTTGGCAAAACATAGTGTATCAATACATGGACCAAAATGTCACTTAATGTTGTAGTTTTCAAAACAGAAATAAAATTTATTTTCCATTTATATTTGTCTAAAAGTTAGAAAAATTAAAATTTATAAATATTGGATATATAGTTAACAATGTTCCAATCACTCATTGTCAGATGGGTTACTTGTCTGAAGGTGTGCTGTTTCTGAGGGAGGAGCTGGAGTTCCAAAAAGCTGAGGACTTGATTGCACCCTCTCCATTTCTTTATTCACTTTCAGTGTACCACAACTGTTTGCATGTTGCTGGAATAGATTTGTGGAACATATCTTAAATAAGAGAACTTTTACAATACTTTGTAAGTAGACATGATCATGGAAATTTTATAACACACAAGGTTTGCTAATTATCTCAGGGCAAAGTAAGTTTTGAACTTTTATGCATTTTTCTTTTACAAAGTAACAAGCGTTCTAAATTTGATTAACTTTACTGGGATAACAGGTGGCTCTTAGAAGCTACTTAGCAGATGTATTAACAGAGGCAAAGCTCGAGACTTCGAAAAGGCCTCCTTCTGTGTTTCAGCCACTAAGGTGCCATCCAGACTGAGGAAGACCCGGAAACTTCTGGGCCATGTGAGCCACGGCCATGGCCGCATTGGAAGCACCGGGGAGGCTGAAGTAATGCTGGTGGCACGCATCATCACAGGATCAACTTCGAGCAATATTACCCAGGTTACTTTGGGAAAGCTGGTATGAGGCATTACCACTTAGAGATGAACCAGAGCTTCTGCCTAAAACTTGATAAATTGTGGACCCGTGTCAGTAAGCAGACACGGGTAAATGCTGCCAAAAACAAGACTGGAGCTGCTCCTACCATTGAAGTGGTGCGATCAGGCTACTACAAAGTTCTGGGGAAGAGAAAGTTCCCAAAGCAGCCTGTCATAGCAAAGGCCAAATTCTTCAGCAGAAGAGCCTAGGAGAAAATTAAAGGTGTTGGGGGTGAGGGGGTGGGAAAGGGGTGTCCCAGAAGCTTGAAGTCATACTTAGGGAAGCTCATTAAGTGCTCACAAGTGCTTTTCAAAAACAAAAGAAAGGAAAAACAAAACAAAACTGATCACTTCATGGTATAGGAAACATCGTAACAATTATCGAGACAGTAACTGTTTAAAAATACTTATGCTATGGAGATCATTTTAGAAGAAAGGATATTCAGAATTTCCTTTAGTATTATATAATTTTTAAATAAAAGATAAACATCATGTATATAAATCTCACATCTTTACATTTAAATACATAGAAAAATAATTTTCTAATCTCTTCCAGAAGTTTTATTAAACCAAAATTATTTTCCTTTTAATAAACAATTATCTGCCCTGGCCAGTTTGGCTCAGTGGTTAGAGTGTTGGCCTGTGGACCAGAGAGTCTTGGGTTCAGTTCCCGCTAAGGGCACATACCTTGGTTGCAGTTTTTCCCCAGCCCTGGTTGGAGTCTTGTGGGTGGCAACCAGTCGATGTCTCTCTCACATTGATGTTTTTCTCTCTCTCTTTCTCCCTCTCTCCCTCCCGCTCTATCTGAAAATAAATGCAAAAATGTCCTTGGGTGAGGATAAAAAAAATCACAAAACAATTATTTTATTTATTGATTGATTCATTTTTAGAGAGAAAGGGAAACATTGATTTGTTGTTCCACTTATTTATTCAGTCACTGGTTGATTCCTGTATGTGCCCTGACCTGGGATCGAACCCAAAACTTTGACATATCAGGACAATGTTTTAACCAACTGAGCTACTCGGCCAGAGCCTCAAAATTCTTAAAAATAAAAAAATTATTAATTTTTAGTAAGAAAAAAACTATTT
The DNA here is from genome assembly GCA_030848825.1 of Tadarida brasiliensis. Lineage (NCBI taxonomy): Eukaryota > Metazoa > Chordata > Mammalia > Chiroptera > Molossidae > Tadarida > Tadarida brasiliensis. Next base: position 205,034,536 of record CM061257.1, on the reverse strand, counting down.
TTATTGTCACATTTTAAAAGACTAAAGATTGGTTTAAAAAAAGTGCACTGGTGTCTTACCTATACATGCAAAATCAATGTAAAAAAAGTGTGCGGCTCCGAATCTGAATGAGTCCTTTCAAAAATAGCCTATGTTCATTCTTTTTTTTCTTACACTGAAGTATAACTGACACACAACATTATTAGTTTCAGGTATTCTTTGAATTTTATACAAACTTTGTGTGAGGTAGAAGAAAAGATACAAAATGATAAGAAGATGGCTTTACTACCCTTCTTATGTAGTATAGAAATCAAAGATACTTTGAAAGGTGCTGATAAATCAAAGATCTTTGTTGGTAGCTGCAAAGAGTTTAAAAAAAATATTTTTCTTTATTGATTTTAGAGAGGAAGGAAGAGGGAGAGAGAGATAGAAACATTGATGAGAGAACATCGATTGGCTGCCTCCTGTACATCCTCACACTGGGGATCGAACCCACAACCTGGGCATGTGCCCTGACAGGAATCAAACCAGAGACATCTTGGTGCGTGGGTCGATGCTCAACCACTGAGCCACATCAGCTGGGCATAAAGAGCATTTAAAAAAAAATAAATAAAAAGAGGGTGAAAGAATCACTTGGGAGAAGGTTGCTTTGGCTCTTGATTCAATAATTAATTTTTTATGAAGGCAGCTAAGTTACATTTCTCAGCAGAGTACACAGTGACATCTTTTTAAAAACATATTATTTCTTAATGAGCCAGAGGAAAAAGTCTAAAAAGCAAGTTTATATAAAAGCCTTTTTTGAAAAAGCCAAGTTCCCAGATTCAGTAGCCATTTGGTCCCTGATTCTAGTACCAACTGTAATAACAGTGATAATAGAATGAATACCTGACATGGCCACTGTACACTAATAAAAGATTTAAATAACAGTTAGTTCTATTGGGGCCTGGAAGGTCATTTAAATTCAAGATTTCTATAGAAACTGTTTAAAAAATCCCATAGCCCTGGCCAGTTTGGCTCAGTGGTTAGAGTGTCGGCCTGCGGACCAGAGAGTCCCAGGTTTGGTTCCCGCTGAGGGTACGTACCTCCGTTGCAGTTTGTCCCTGGCCCAGTTGGGGTCGTGTGGGTGGCAACCAATCAATGTGTCTCTCTCACATCGATGTTTCTCTCTCTCTCCCCCCTCCTTCCCACTCTATCTGAAGATAAATGCAAAAAAAAAATCCCATAATTAAAAGGTTAAATTTCATTTATCTGGAAAATTCATTTATATTCTCTATGATGTTGGATGTTGGGATCATTATTGTATATATTAGTTATTCACTAAACAACTACTAGATCTACAATGGTGATGTACATCTAAGACCAAAATTCATGTTAATACTAAATTAAATTTGATCCTATAAAGAATACTTTACTATATTACATAAAGAATTCACAAATAAATTATCCTAATAGTAATGCAGCCGGAAATTCCTTTTCAAATCCATGACTCCAAAGTTTACCTGCCATTATGTGCCTCAAACCTCCTTGAAAGCATTCTGATCATAGCCTGTGGTATTTGAATCAGATTTTGTGGGTCACAGTTGTTGATATTTGTAGTTTGATATTTGTGTTGGATTCTGTGGATACATTTAGGTTCCACAAATGGAATATATTGGATAGTAGAAAACAAATGAATTCCTTGGAATGGTAAAGAAAAAAATATATGAAAAATGGGTTTGTTCATATGAGAAAAATCTCAGAACTAAAAAAATTTTTTCTCATTACAAAAGCAATACAGGTTCATTTTCCAGTATATATTTTATTTAAAAAAATTTTCCTCCCATTATTGATTTTAGAGAGAGGAAGGGAAAGGGGGAGAGAGATATAGAAACATCGATGAGAGAGAACATCGACTGGCCGCCTCCTGCATGCCCCCCACTGGGGATTTGGCCCACAACCTGGGCATATGTCCTGACCGGGAATCGAACTGGTGACCTCTTGGTGCATGGGTCAATGCTCAACCACTGAACCACACCAGCCAGACAGCAATATATCTTTTAAAGTACAGTTGATCCGTGAACAATGTGTGGGAGTTTAGGGGCATCAACCCCTCCACGCAGTTGAAAATTTGTGTATAACTTTTGGCTCCCCCAAAACTTAACTCCTAATAACCTACTGTTGGCCAGCAGCCTTACAGATAACACACACAGTCAATTAACACATATTTTGTATGATAACACATTTTATATTATAACATATATATACTATATGTTATATTATATATACCATATACGTATTACATACTGTATTCTTACAATAAAGTAAGCTAGAGGAAAGAAAGTGTTGTTATGTAAGTCATAAGGAGCCTGGCCAGTATGGCTCAGTGGGTTGAGCAACATTCCGTGCACCAAGAGGTCACCGGTTGATTCCCAGTCAAGGCATATGTCTGGGTTTCGAGCTCAATTTCCAAAATGGGGCATGCAGGAGGCAGCAAGTCAATGTTTCTTTCTCATGAACGTTTCTATCTCTTTCCCTCTCCCTTCCTCTCTATCTAAAAATCAATAAAAACATTTTTTTTTTTTAAAAGTCTGACTAGGTAGCTCAGTTGGTTACATTATTGTCCCAACATGCCAAGATTGCGGATTTGATCTCTGGTCAGGGCACATTCAAGAAGCAACCAATGTTTAAGTGGAACAACAAATCTACTTCTCTCTCTCTCTCTCTCTAAAAGCAGTAAGTAAAATTAAAAAGAAAAGTCATAAGGAAGAGAAAATACATTTACAGTACTGTGCTGTATTTGTGGATACCATTAGTTTACGTCATCCGTTTACAAAATGAATTGTCTTTCAGTACCTATATCAATATTGTCTTACATAATACAAAACACCTGAGATGTTATAAATATTACTAACACCAGATATCAAAAATGAAAAGATAATGTGTAAAAGAAATTCATATTTATTTACAGGTACAATGATTCATGCACTGATAATGAAGCAGCAATATGATCGCTTTATGGTAGTCTTGTGTAATTGATACCATTGCTTCATGGTACCCTAGCCTACACACTAATGAATGACTTGTTATAAAATTTTTATGGCATACAGTATTACAGTCATTCATAATACAGTATTAAGAACATTATTATATATATATATTTAAAACCACTTCCTTGTGATGATAGGCTGATAAGCAGTTTCTCCAATTATAAGAGAGAGGCAAGCTGTACAGTAATGTAATTCTTGGAAAGCAAAGTTTTAAAACAGTAAGAAAACTAACATATTATTAATTTTATATTAAGTATCACTCACCTGCCCTGGCCGGTTTGGCTCAGCGGTTAGAGCGTCGGCCTGCGGTCCGGAGAGACCCGGGTTCGGTTCCCGCTAAGGGCATGTACCTCGGTTGCGGTTTGTCCCCGGCCCTGGTTGGTCGTGCGGGAGGCAGCCACTCGATGTGTCCCTTTCACATCGATGTTTCTCTCTCTCTCTCTCTCTCTCTCTCCCTCCTACTCTATCTGAGCAAAAAATGAAAAAAAAAAAAAAAAAGTATCACTCACCTATGCCTATGGTAAGGATAGCTATCTATTTCACAATACAAGTTTTGCACATGATGTTCTACACAATGAATATTTAGGCAATGTTGATGACACAAAAACGTCTCATACAGTTCTAGCCATACAGTAATTAGTTTCACATGCATACACGACAGATACGTGGTAGTGGAACATCATAAAGGTCTTCATCCTTGTCTTTAGGTCGAGTAGGTTGAGGAGGTGGAAGAAGTGGAGGGGTTGGTCTTGCTGTCTCAGAGGTGGCACAGGGAGAAGTAGAGGAGGTAGAAGGGGAGATGAAAGAGACAGCGACATTTGGTGTAAGTTTATGGAAATACATTGTAATTTCTGTCAGATATTTTTGCTTTTTCATCTCTCTAAAAATATTTCTATAAGGGACCAATCCTTCTTCCACCATTTGCTTTAGTTTCAGTGCCCGTATCATAGAAGGGTCCATATCATATAAGAAGTAAAAAGCCACCTTGAATAATCGAAACCCTTCTGCCAGATTGTCTAATGTCAATTTGTTTTCTGGTGCTGTTTCTTCTACCTCTTCTTCCCCATCATCTGGCTCTGGTTTAGAAACACTCATCTCCATCAAGTCATCTCCTGTTAATTTCTCTGGTGTGGTGTCTATCAGCTTTGATTTAAAAACCTGTTCAGGCAGATAATTCTTTCTCCTCAATGACTTTTTTTTGTTGTTTTTTTATCCTCACCTGAGGACATTTTTGCATTTATCTTCAGATAGAGCGGGAGGGAGAGAGGGAGGAAGAGACAGAGAGAGAAACGTCGATGTGAGAGAGACACATCGACTGGTTGCCACCCACAGGACCCCAACCAGGGCCGGGGACAAACTGCAACCGAGGTATGTGCCCTTAGCAGGAACAGAACCCGGGCCTCTCTGGTTTGCAGGCCGACGCTCTAACCGCTGAGCCAGACCGGCTCAGTCTCAATGACTTTCTTAATAGCTTCTGGGAACTTGTCTGCTGTCTCTTGGTCGGCAGAAGCTGTTTCTCCTGTTATCTTGATATTTATTAAGCCAAATCTCTTTCTAAAAATTATCAAACCATCCTTTGCGGGCATGAAAGTCTCTAGCTTTAGATTCTTCACCTTCCTTTTGCTTCAAGTTGTCATATAATGACTTTGCTTTTTCTCAAATCATATTAGAGTCTACAAATGACTTTTTTTTATAAAAAATTTTGTTTTTGCTTTTTAGACAGAGAGGAAGAGAGGGAGGGAGAGAGGGAAAGGGAGAAAGGAAGAGAGGGGGAGGGGGAGAGAGAGAGAGAAATATCAATGTGAGAGAGAAACATTGATTGGTTGCCTCCTGCATGTGCCCCAACTGGGGATCAAATCCACAACCTGGGTATGCACCCTGACTGGCAATCAAACCCGCCACCTTTTGGTGTAGGGGATGATGCTCCAATCAACTGAGCCACACCAGCCAGGGCTAAGTATGCCTTTAAAAAAAACAAAAACACATTTTTGTTGATTTTTTAGAGAGAGAGGAAGGGAGAGAGCAATAGAAACATCGACGTAAGAGAGAAACATTGATCAACTGCCTCCTGCATGCCTTCCACTGGGGATTGAGCCCACTACTTGGGCATGTGCCCTGACCAGGAATTGAACCAGGACCTCTCAGTCCATGGGAGCACACTTAATCCACTGAGCCACAGCCGGACATTTTTATCTTTAGTTAGAGCAGGAGGGAGAGAGGTGGGGAAGAGAGAGAGAGAAACATCAATGTGAGAAAGACACATCAACTGGTTGCCACCCACACGGCCCTAACCGGGGCTGGGGACAAACCGCAACCGAGGTCCGTGCCCTTAGCAGGAACTGAACTGGGTCTGGTCCACAGGCCAACACTCTAACCGCTGAGCCAAACCGGCCAGGGCTAAGTATGCCTTTCTTATCACAATCCTGCACCCACACAAAAGCTGCATTTCTAATACGAGATAAAAAGGTATCTCGCAAAAAGTGTAAGGTTTTCACACCTGCTGACACAAGCAGCAGCAAGGTTCATGAATTTCCTTTTTTTTTTTTTTTTTTACAGTGGTCCTTAGACTGGATTCATTTATCTTGAAATGGTGGGCAACCACAGCTGCAGACATTACTCTACGATACATATCAAGCAATTCAACTTTTTCTTGTAATGTCATGACTTTTCTCAGCTTCCTTGGCATATTAGGACAATGCTCTAATCAACTGAGCTACCCAGCCAGAGTGGGACTTAACTGGATTAAAAATAAAAAAAGAATCATTGATTAGTACTGTACCCTCCTCTTCTCCCATTTTCTCCACTTACTTTCCTAATAATAGTTTGCTTATGCCAGTATTCCCTAATCTGTAGTCTGGTGGAGACTAGACCTAAAAGATGTTAATATATCTTCTACAGAAATAGGAGTTTCCTTATCAAACAAGTTTGGGAAAAACCTCTCCTTTGAAAGATTCCAATGCATATTTAGCAAAAGGTTCCAAGAAGTCCTTCAGTTAAGAAACCTGCTTAAGCCACAGTTTCTAATATTTTACTACAAATTTTGGGGGGACAATAATGTTTGGGGAAACATTTAACTTGGGCTAATGTTAAAATGAGTGTACATTTCCTGAACATGCTAGGTGAAGATAAAGAGAAATGTCTAGCTCTGGCCAGTATGGCTCAGTGGTTTGAGTGTCGGCCCGTGGACCAAAGAATCACAGGTTCAAGGGCACATATCTTGGTTGTGGTTCAGTCCCTGGCCCTGGTCACAATCAATAAATGTGTCTCTCTCACATCGATGTTTCTCTTTCTCTTTCTCTCTCTCTCTCTCCCTCACTCTATCTGAAGATATATGGAAAAATATCCTTGGGTGAGGATTAAAAAAAAAAAGAGAAAATGTCTAGTAACCTGTAACTGAAGGAAGTTAATTTAGAGCAGCAATTTTCAACTAGTGTGCCACAAAAATACTTAAAACATGCAATACCCGACTATTTAGTCAGGGGCACTGACCTCTTTTTCCTTAGATTGTCAAATGAAAAAAATGACAACAGCCAACACAACAATGTGAATGAATCAAAATTATACCTTTTTCTTTTTTTTTGATTCTCACCCGAGGACACTTTTACATTAATCTTCAGATAGAGATGGAGGGAGAGAGAGAGGAAGAGAGAGACAGAGAAACATCAATGTGAGAGAGACACATCGCCTGGTTGCCACCCCCAGAACCCCAACTGGGGCTGAGGACAAACCGCAACCAAGGCACATGCCCTTGGCAGGAATCGACCCAGGACTCTCTGGTCCGTGGGCGACGCTCTTAACTGCTGAGCCACACCGGCCAGGGCTATATCTTGTTCTTTTTGTCAGATTGGCATAGAATGTATTTTTTGGTGTGCCACAAAATTTTAGTAATTTGTTTATGTGTGCCACGAGATGAAAAAGGTTGAAAATCACTGATCTAGAGTGAAGAGAGAGCATAAAACTAAGAGCTGGCAGTATATGGACTTCTAAAAGTGGAAGAACCTTAACAGAATTTTAGAAACCACAATATTTAAGATATATTATTATAATACTTTAGAGAATAAACTGGATTGTACAGATATATTTTTCCTTGTAGTTTATAATTTTTAACTATAAAAACAATACATTCTCATTATAAAAGATATGAACATTCAGAAAAGTTTTAAAAAGAGGAAAAACAGTTCTGGCCAGGTAGCTCAGTTTGTTAGAGTGTTGTCCAAATACGCCAAGGTTTTGGGTTCAATCCCCAGTCAGGGCACATACAAGTATCAATCAATGAATGCACTGATGGGTGGAACGACAAATCAATGTCTCTCTCTCTCTAAGAATTAATCAATCAATCAATAAAAGAGGAAAAACACTATACAGCTGATGCTTGAGCAACACATGTTTGAACTACACAGGTCCACTTATATGTGGATTTTTTCCAATAAATACATATACTACTATAAATATATTTCTCTTCCTCATGATTTTCTTAATAATATTTTCTTTAGCTTTCTTTATTATAAGAATATATATACACACACACAAATATAAAATACAAAATATGTGTTAATAGACAGGTTTACAGTCAACAGTAGGCTATTAGTTAAGTTTTTGGGGAATCAAACGTTATACTCAGATTTTCAGCTGAGAATGGGGACAGAGGATTGTGGCCCCTAACTCCAGAGTTGTTCAAGGGTCAACTGTAATTCAACTAGGCAGTCAATTTAGACATTTTGGCTTGTTTCCTTGCAGTCTTTTTTCCCTATAAGAGCAATTTAGTCTAAAGAGAAAATTTTAAAGTTTTAAAGCTCCATACATAATAATAATCTACAGTTTTTCACTATACTATAAAGCATGGTACCGATGAAATAGCATAAGCTGCTAAATCATCAAACACAGGCTAAAATTAAGACTTTGTCACGTACTAGTCAACTGATTTTAAAATTTTCTAAAATCTGCATAATGCCAGCTGCCTCATGTTTTTACTGCCAGGATTAAAATGTACAAAAACAGCATACACTGAGCTTAATGAAAATACGTATTAGCTGCTATTAGTACTCATAACTTTTCACATAGAGCTAATTACTAAACATGAAAGGTGGGAAAGTAGAAAAATTAAGATTAAAAAAGGAAAGAGATGAAACAAAGGCTACTTATACATAAGGCTAGAAAAATCTACACAAAAACACACTTCAAAAAACCGAGGCTGAAGAGGCTTTGCATTTCTGAAATACCATAAAGCACTTTGTATTACTCCTGATAATAACCATGTTATTTTTAAAAAGTCTTAACATTTGACATTTTTTTTGTTTTTGTTTTTTGTTAATACTCATCCAAGAATATTTTCCCATTGATTTTTAGAGAGAGTGAGAGAGAAACATCAATTGGTTGCCTCCCACATGACCCCCAACCAAGGCCAGGAATCAAACCTGCAACCCAGGTAAGTGCCCTTGACTGGAAATCAAACCCATGACCCTTCAGTCCCCAGGCCACCACTGAGCTAAATTGGCCAGGGTCACATTTTAAATTCTTTAAAAATGTTATGGGTAGCCCCGCTGGTGTGGCTTAGTGGATTGAGTGTGGTACCATGGACTGAGAGATCCTGGTTAGATTCCCGGTCAGGGCACATGCCTAGGTTTCAGGCTTGATCTCCAGTGGAGGGTGTGCAGGAGGTAGCTGATCAATGTTTCTCTCTCTCCCTTCCTCTCTCTCTCTGAAAAAAAAAAAAAAAAAATCAATTAAAAAAAAATTATGGGTGTATATAACCAAAATTAATTATAAAACTTTTTGTAGTTTTTGCAAGCTAACTTAGTAAATAAATAGATTTCAACAGAAACAGAAGGCAAAAAAGTTTTTTTAACCGAATAATAGATTATTCTTCTCATTGCTTTATAATAATTACATATTCTTACATTTAAGCTTGGGAACAAGTTTTACTGACAAACTAGTGTAAGGTTATTCTAGACTTAAATAAAATTGCTTTAATGTCCTGGTATGTTTCACTAAATTCTAAGTTTTATGGCAACAGTTATGATTTGGAGAGGCAGTGTGGTAAGACTATCTTGGATTAAGGTAAAAGTCCTGGGTTCTTATTTGTACCTCTGACATCTGGTAGGAGTGTGACCTTGGAGAAATTACAAACTTTCTGAGTCCGTTTTTTTCATTGATAAAACAGTGATTATATCTGTCTGGCTGTGGTAAGGATCCAGTGTTAATGTAATAATACAAGACTTAAATACTGGCTGTTTTTAGGCAGCAGAACTAGGCAGCTAGGAATAGGACTTTTACTGTATTCCCTTTTATATCCTAGGAGGTTTATACATGTGCAAGTATTTAACCCAAAAATAAATTTAAAAGGCTAGTGAGTTTTAGGATACTTTCAGAGATATAAATATCTTCAGGTTTCTAAACTCCCTTCAATGTTATTTTTTCAATACTCTGTTCTCCTGTTATCGTTAAACTCTTTCACAGGATTAATGATTTTTAAAAAAAATGTTTTTATTGATTTTCAGAGAGAGAGGAAAGGAGAGAGAGAGATAGAAACATCAATGTGAGAGAGAGAAACATTGATTGGCTGCCTCCTGCACACCACCTACTGGGGATCGAGCCCGAAACCTTAGGCATGTGCCCTGACCAGGAATTGAACCGGGACTTCTCGGTCCATGGGCGACACTCAATCCACTGAGCCACACCAGCAGGGCAGGGATTAATGATTTTTATATAAAGTACATATGTTATTGAAAAGGTATATTTTAAACTCCTTCCATAAGGCAACACTGATATGCCTCTTGGATAAACTGACTCTAACATTGTGATATTATTTATGTAGATAATACCACCATCAGTGGAATGGTAATATATTCATGTTTTCTCATCCTATTGCCCTTGAGACTAACAATTATTTGTGAGCCTAAGGGTACTATGAGTGGTCACAACTGAGCAAAGCTAACTAACTTCACTGCAATTGAATCTGTGACCTTGGCATCATTTTCAGTGAGTTCATTCAGCTACCCACTTTTGTGAGATATGCACTGTTAATGATAAATAAGTCCATTTGGAAATTTTTGACAGCCACATCAGTGACAGACAACTACATTGGTTTCTTTTTAAAAAGCTATGTGATCTTAAATAACCAGAAAATTTGCTAACATTTAAGTTACACACATTTCATTACTGCACTATCATCTTGTACATATTATCTGAATGTCTTTTTCCCTCAAGAAGACCATGGATTCACTGAAGACATTAAAATTTGCAGGCATTTGACTGAAACAGAAACTAAATTGTAAAAGTGTACTAGCAAAAACAAGATTATAGCCCAGCCTGTGTGGCTCTGTGGATTGATAGTGGTCCCATGCACCAAGAGGTCAGTGGTTTGACTCCTGGTCAGGACACATGCCCAGGTTTCCGGCTCCATTCCCAGTAGGGGGTGTGCAGGAGGAAGCCCACTGATGTTTCTATATCCTTCTCCTTTTCTCGCTCTCTAAAAAACTCAATAAAAACATATTTAACAAAAACAAGATTACATCTTTTAATATTTGAAAAATTTTACAGGATAATGATTTACACTGACTCCATTTTAATTTTTTTTTTTTTTTAAATCCTCACCAGAGGATACTTTTCCATTGGGAGGAGGGAGAGAGAGAGAGAGAGAAAGAGAGGGAGGGAGAAAGAGAGAGAGAGACATTGATTGGTTGCCTCCCGAAGGACCCAGGCCGGACTGAACCACAACTGAGGTATATGCCCTGGACCAGAATGGAACTCTGGACTCTTTGGTCCGAGGGCCGTTGCTCTAACTGCTGAGCCAAACTGGCCAGGGCTAAACTGACTCCATTTTAAATGAAATCACTAAATGCCCACCCAAAGCACTCCATTAATAACATGAGATATTACTAATAATTAGTTTTATACATCCATTAATATCTCCTATATTTTACCAATGTGATGGAGGTAGGTATCATCTACATTTCAGGGATGAGGAACCTGACATTCTGAAAAAGTAAAGGAGCATATTCAGGGTCACACCAACGAATAACTGTCAAAGTCAAAATTAAACCTAGGGATGTTTGACCCTAAGGCCCAAGCTCTTTTCATACATATAAAATTTGTAAAGGAAAGTTTTCTTTACACTATGAATCAAATGGTTTGACTGCTAAGCAGAGTAAAAGAACAGGAGTGTGCACAGCACTCATAATTTTAAAGTCAAATAGTATTATAGATATTATAGTTAGGGCATTTTATAGCTATAACTCTTGTTCTAATTTGCAAATTCTTCTTATGCTGAGCTCTGAATAGTGCTACACTGAAATCTCATGATTTATTCCATATAGAGATGAACAATGTCAGAGTTCATTGAACCCCACTGTCTAGCCAATGATATTTACTTGAATAAATTTTTTTTATAAATCAGTCTACCTAAAAAACGAATTATCTACAAATAATATTAAGTCACTCAGATGAATTGTCTCAGGTATCTTTCGCTCTAGAGGGAATTCAACAATAGATTGGTTCTTCTCCCACAAATCCCAAGTTATTTTTCAGCCAATCACTCTTCCTCTTCATTCATATACCAAACCTCACTGTCTAGCAAGCCTATTTAGAGACCCAGTACTCAAAACAATCCTTTACATAATGCCACCACGGTAAGAACAATACCACGGTGTGTCTTAACTATGTGTTTGCCACCTTTCAAAATGGAACGAGATCTTAAAACAATAGGGAAATCTCTACAACAGAAACACATCTCACTTATGTCACAAACATTGTATGACTGAGGCTAAGTGTTGGGTACCAAACAGACACAAAATCTGTGTGAAGGATTTCATCAGAGACCGGTCTACTAACATGGAGAACGTGAAGACACAAGCAAAGCATAAACTTGATGGCAAGATCTTAGCAAAGATTCCAAGGATCGAACGAAGTATTCAACAATACACTCCAGTTCTAGCTCCTGTTTTAGATCCAAATAAGCACTTCAGTGAACTTTCAGTGGGGTCTGAACAGAGAAACCCAACTTTCTTTTTCAGGGATATATATGTACAGTCCCCGAGATTACGTGTTAATGTACTCGCTACACCTCCAGGGACCGCAAACTAGATTAAGTTTTCCCTCTTTTTTATTTCTATAAAAATGACAAGGTGAGAGTGCGAAGGATGCCAAGATTAAAAGGCTTGAGAAGGGTCTCGCCTTCCTCTTTTCTGGAGAAGACGCCCAAAAATCACATTCTCCAGCGGGGCGCCAAGGAGCTAGACCCATTTAGGGTCCCGGATACGGCTGCAAGTGAGGAGAGCCTGAAAGGCAGGAGCGGACCCCAATCGACAAGGCCAGGCAGCAGCCACCCTTCCCCCACTCACCTCTCCGAGCGCAGTTTAACTGGGGCTGTCCGAGTAACTGCCGCCATCACCATCGCCATCAGTCTGGGTGCTCGCTGAGGTGGAGAAGGGAGGCCCAGCCACTCCTGCACCTCATGAAGGTCCTACAAGGCGACTGCCTTTCTGCAAGCTCCCCCCTCTCGGCGATGGGTTCCCGTCTCTGACGTCGCGGTCACCGCCTCCACGAGCTCCCCAGACGCCACCATCACTTCCGTGTTCGGCTCCCTCCCTTTCTTTCTTACTCCCCCAGCAGCCGGCTTTTTTCCTAGCAGCCGGCAAGCACTGACGTCACCAGCCCGCGACCTTGGGTCGGGATTAGCGCTGGGCGTGGGCGGGCCGGCGCAGGCGCAGTGTGACCAGCGCGCCTGAGCGCGGGAAGCGTTTCAGCGCGGGTGGTTGCCTCTCTATTCTTCAGTCGTGGAGGCTCAGGCACCTTGGTGAGTCGTTCTTCTCGCTACCCGTGCCAAAGAGAAGAGTATCCTCTTCCCGGCTTATTGTCTGACAGACCCTCCATTTTTTTCTGTTTATGACACTCGGGTGGTGTAAAAGGGGCTGTCGAGAGCGTGCCCGTGGGGAGACTAACCCCCTTTCTTCCCCTACCCCCGGCTTTTTCTCCTTTAAAATAATACTAGGTTTTATGAAACATTTTCAGGTAGGTGAAGGGAAGGATGCCTGCCACACAGAAGCCGATGAGATATGGACACACAGAAGGACACACAGATGTCTGTTTTGATGATTCTGGGAGGTAAAGTACTTTGAGAAGCAAAAATTCGTTTCAGGTGTAAATATTAGAACATTTGTATGTTGTAAGCAGTCAGCCTAAGACGACTCGTACAAATGTAGAGAAATAAGATTAAAATATAAAATGGCACATAGATTTTCCTTAGATTTATTGTTCTATACCAATGGTTCTCAACCTGTGGGTCGCGACCCCTTTGGGGGTCCAACGACCCTTTCACAGGGATCGCCTAAGACCATCGGAAAACAAAATTACAGTTATGAAGTAGCAATGAAAATAATTTTATGATGGGTGGTCACCACAACATGAGAAACTGTATTAAAGGGTCTCGGCATTAGGAAGGTTGAGAACCAGAGATTCTGATTGAGTTGGTCTAGACTCTATCTATACGGACTGTCATGGTAGTTTAAGGATATAAAAAAACTTAGAGAGTATAAAATCTTACTTCCAGGAGAGTTGGAAAGATGTGAGCTTTCCTCAGTATTTTACCTTTGTTCACTTCCTCACCGCATCTCACACTACTAGTTATTTTGTCAGATTGCTTGGTGCCTGCTTGTCAAATTCAGTGGCCCTTTCTATCTTTTTTATATTTTATCCTCCCTTGGCATTCCTGATGCTATTTCCTTTTTTGTTGTTTTTAACTTTCTGATGGCTTTTTTGCTTTCTAATTCATTTCCTCTGCTTGATTCCTATGGTGGTATTTTCCCAGGGTTATTCTGTCCCCCTCCTACACCCCCCACTTTTTTTTAATCCTCATCCAAGGATATGTTTTTATTGATTTTTAGAGAGGAAAGGAGAGAGAAGAAACAATGATGTGTGAGAGAGAAACATCAATCAATCAGTTGCCTCCCATATTCTGGTCAAGGAACATGCCCTTGACCAGAATTGAAGGAACCCACAACCTTTTGATGTGCAGGAGGACTCTTCCACACACTGAGCCACCTGGCCAGTGCTATTCTGGTCCCTTTTATCTTTCTAAATCCCATTTCCAATTGTGTGGCTTCCTTTGTCAGTTCTATATTGATTTTTTTCATTGAAAAAATATTTGCATATCTATTCCACCGAGGGCTAGAGATACAATAGTGTAAACAAAGGACAGTCTTTTCCATCATTGACTTTAAGGTCTTGTCAGATTGACATTGAGCACACATTAATCACATAAAATAAATGTACACTTAGAAATATTAAATTACATATGCAGTGATATGCCTAAGTGAGGGGAAGTTGATTTGATCTAGTTTGAAGAGGCAGGGAAGGCTTCTCTGAGGAAGTATTTCTTTTTATTTATTTATTTTAATTGATTTTTGAGAGAGAGAAACATTGATTTGTTGTTACACTTATTTATGCAATCCTTGATTGATACTTATATGTGCCCAGGGGATTGAACCTGCAACCTTAGTGTATCAGGATGATATTCTAACCAACCGAGCTACCTGGCCAGGGTCATGAGGAAGTGTTTCTTGAAATGAAATCTGAAGACTTGAGTAGTCATTAAGAAGTATCAGCCCTGGTTCATGTGGGTCAGTGGTTAGAGCATGCATCATCTGGAGCACCGAAGGTTCTCGGGTTCAATTCCCGGTCAAGGGCACATACCTGGGTTGCAGGCTTTATCCCTGGCCCTGGTCGGGGTTCAGGGGTCAGGGGTCCAGGCATGTGCAGGAGGCAACCAATTGATGTGTCACTCTCACATAGATGTTTCTCTCTCTCCCTCCCTCCCTCCCTTCCACTTTTTCTAAAAATCAGTGGAAAAAATATGGTTGGATGAGGATTAACAACAACAACAAAAAAGTAAAAAGAAATAAGTGGTAGCAGTGGGGTGGTGGTGCTGGCATTCAAGGAAGATGGAACACCATGTGGAAAGGCCCAGTGGGAGTAGGGACTGTGATATACTGAAAGAAGTGTAGTGATGCAGAAATTTACACGGGATGAATTAAGTTAGGCAGTAGACATCCTATCCAAAGCCTTTTGGGCTTTATTAAGGAATCTTTATTTTATAATAAAAGTAGTAGGAAGGTATTAAAGATTTGAAGCAGAAAGGAAATACAATCAGACTCTTGTTTTTGAGAAGGTGCATGGAGGAAAAGGAGTAGGAGTGGATGCAGAGAAACTATTGGAAGGTATCTGTTAGTCTGGTTCATGTGATGGAAGCTCAGACTAGAGTAGACAGACATATGTATGTTGAAAAGAGGATATATTCAGGAAATATTTAAAAGATAAAATCAACAGGATGGATCAGATATTAAGGATGAAGGAGAGGGAGGTGTCTAGGATATTATATCTGCGATTCTGGATGTTACCTTTGGAGAAGAGATAGTGCCATTGATATATGTTTAAAAAGCTTGGAGAGGAGCATATTTCAGAGGTAGAACGGGGGTGGAGATTATGAGTTTGCTTTTGGATATGAATCAGTGTAGAATTTCTTTGAGATATTCGACTAGAGAAGTAGACAGCTGATGGGTCTAAAGCTCAGAGAAGAAATGCGAACTAGAGATAGAAATCTACATCTTTAGCTGATACCTCCTGGAATTCAGGATTGCGGTCTTGGTTGGAAATCTAAATGTGGAAGTTGTCAATATAGAGATGATATTTAATGCTCTCAACTTGGATGAAATAACCTAGGGAGGGAGTGAATGTAGTTAAGAAAAAAGATTCAGGGGCTAAGCCTTGGAACAATTCAGAATATTTAGAGATCAAGTCAGACAAGGAGGATCCAGTTAAGCAAACTAAGAAGGGGTGGCTAGAAAAGTAGAAAACCAAGATATAAGAATGGTGTCTGGAAGCCAAAATGAAGTAAGCATTTTGAGGAGGAAATAAACGATGTCAAATACTGCTGGTGCGTTAGATTGAGGACTGAGAATTCACCATTTGCTTTAGTGATGTGGAGGATATGGATGATCTTGAGCTTCTTTTATAGAGTGGTAAGAATGAAAACCTTGCTCTGGACAGGTCGCTCAGTTGGTTAGAGCGTCATGCCGATATGCCAAGGTTGTGGGTTCAATCTCTGGTCAGTGCACATAAAGAAGCAACTAATGAATGCGTAAATAAGTGGAACAACAAAATCAGTGTCTCTCCCCCCCCTTCTTCTCTTTCTCTAAAATCAATGAAAACCTTGTTGCAGTGGATTCAAGAGAATGGAAAGGGAGGAATTGGAGTTAGTGAATATGACACTCAAAGAATAAGGGTAGTTGGTCAGGAAAGATTTAAAATTTTTTTTTATTACTATTTTTTAAATCCTCACCAGAGGACACTTTTCCATTTATCTTCAGATAGAGTTGGAGGGAAGGAGGGAGGAAGAGAGAGAGAGAGAGAGAGAGAGAGAGAGAGAGAGAGAAAAAAACATCAGTGTGAAAGAGACACATCAACTGGTTCCCTCCTGCATAACCTGACCCGGGCCAGGGGCGAACCGCAACCAAGGTACGTGCCCTTCACCAGAATCGAACCAGCGACTCATTGGTCCGTGGGCCAACACTCTAACCACTGAGCCAAACTGGCCAGGGCAAGATTTTTATTTTAAGGTGAGAAAGATTGTAGCATATATATGAGTGGAGATGACCCAATAGAGAGGGATATATTGATTTCATAGAGAAAGGGGGAGGATTGCTGGAGTGATGTCCTGATTAGGTGTGAGGGGCTAGTATATCATGCACAAGAGGGAGAGATTGGCCAAAGGTAGGAGGAGCACAGTCAAATTCATATGTGGAGGGAAGGAGCATTTAGAAGGGATAGAGAGAACATGTGGACAATTTCTGTATTTTGCTTCTATTTTCTCAGTGAATAGGATGTAAAGTCAGTAGTTGAAAGTGGGGAGGAAGTGGAGGTTTGAAAAAAGAGGAGTAGATATGAGATAAATAGAAGAGATGGAAATTGCATGAACCAGGGAATATAGTTGGATTCCCTGAAGGCCTACTTCAGGTTAGTGATCATGAATTTAAAGTGAGACATATAACCCAGTTAATATGTGTTTTTTTTCCAACCATATTTAGGTCTTCAAGTGCAAATTTATTAATAGGCAGAGAGTTGGATTTAACCAGGGTTGAGTTTTTGCCTGGTAAATATGACAAAGTCAGAGAGGGCCAGGGGATTTGAAGGTGATGCAGAGGAGTGATTTTAGTTACAGACTATGGAAACTAAGCCCATCTAGGAGGGATGTGAGAACTTGAAGGGAGAGACGGTGAAAAGGTAGTTTCAATAGATTGTAGATCCTAATGTAATAAGGTGTCAGGTGAAAAGATAAGTGATTAGAATGATTGAAGTTTAGATTATGGAGCAGTTGCTGCATTGGTAAAGACAAAATCTAGACTGTGACTATGGGAGTCTGAGATGGGCAGAGGACAAGATCCTGTATCAGAAGGTTTCACCCATATGGATATTGAAAACACTTAAGAATTATGATAGGAATAGTGTTATTAGAAAATAACAATGAGCCTTGTGCTAGAAATTCTTAGGGAACTAGGGGGATTCTCTTTAAGAACCTATAGGTTGCCCTGGCTGGTTTGGTTCAGTGGTTAGAGCGGCCCTTGGACCAGAGAGTCCCAGGTTCAGTTCCCGCTAAGGGCATGTACCTCGGTTGCAGTTTGTCCCCGGCCCCGATTGGGGTCGGGGTCGTGTGGGTGGCAACCACTCGATGTGTTTCTCTCACATCAATGTTTCTCTCTCCCTCTTCCTCTCTCCCTCCTGCTCTATCTGAAGATGGAAAAATGTCCTCAGGTGAGGATAAAAAAAAAAAGAACCTATAGGTGGTCTGATGGTAGTTCTAAGAGAAGTTGTGGCAATAGAATGCAAGTGGTAAAGAATGAAATGTAAGAAAGGCCCACCTCTAGGCCTCAGAGAGATATAGAAAATAAATCAGCCACCACTTAAGAGGGCTTAAGAAGAAGCAGTATCCTTAGAGGAATGTTCAGAAAAAGAGCTGATGATATAGAAATTTTGCTGGTGCCTGACCATGAATCTCTTGGGGCCCAATGGAAGGGTTAGGGAGGGATGGTCCGATAAGGGAAGAACATTGCTCAGTGAGGATAAAGAATCCAGATGGTGAGAAATGCCTTCGTAATCATTGGCTTTTTGTAGTTATGTACTAAAGATAAAGGCATTAATAAAATTAGTTCTGATGCCCAGAAACTTAGAGGGGATTTCTTAATTTATCATCTAAACTAGGACACCTTTGAGAATAGGGAGAAGGATTTCAAGAGAATTACAATTAAAATGATAATATTTTGAATTATTTATTGATTGGCAAGTTATTCTGTTTTGTTCTGTAACATTTTTCTTCAAAAACTAGTTTTGGTAGGTCTATAACATTTCTGTTTAAAAACTACTTCAAGAATTTTTTCCTAAAAAACATTTGTGACATTAAACATTAAAAAAAATCTTTTTACATTGATAATCTAAACATTAAACATATAATCTAAACACTAACATAAGTAGAATAATCATTCTTTGTATATATTCATGTACTTTAATGAGTTTTTTTAGCCTGTCTCTAACATGGTATTGCTGATATTTTTTTGAAAAACATATATTTTTTTCAATATGATCTTATTTTTATTGTTCTTAAAAAATTGGCTGCAGTTGTCTTCCAAGTTGCATTTTATGATTAATAAATTTGAAGTGAGACCTTCAGTTAATTCTTTTCTTTAGATCACAGTATTTTTCAAAAAGGAAATACTCTGTTTAGGTTCTCACATACCTAGTAAGTTCAGAGCAAATTCTACTAAATGGAAGAGTCTCAATTTTTTAAAATTGATTTTTAGAGAGAGAAGGGAGAGGGGGGAGAGAGAGAGAGAGAGAGAGAAACATTGATGTGACAGCGAAACATTGATCAGCTGCCTCCTGCACATCCCCTACCAGGGATCAAGCCCGAAACCCAGGCATGTGTCCTGCTGGGCATCGAAACAGCAACCTTTTGGTGCATGGGACAATGCCCCGCCAACTGAGCCACACCGGCTAGAGCAAGAGTCTCAATTAAAAACAAAATTTTTTTTAATTGAAATGTATAAATATTTCAGCTTCAGTATTTTTTTAGATACTGTCTTTTTACCTGCATTCAAAGTAACCTTTTTCAATAATAAGATTTTAAATATTTTTAAAGACAAAATTCATCAAGTAAGTTGTCTCTATTTATGATTCCTTTGACTATTTCACAAATTTTAAGCCTACTTAATTTCATTCATTCTGGCATATAACATAAATTTATACTATTAAAAAGAGGAGGTGTTCCATCAAAAGATTCTTCCCACAAGTCAACATATTCCAAAGTGCAATTACAGAATGTCAAAATTAAGTCATTCAGTGTTTCAGCTTTTAATTTGTTCAATTCTTATTTGCTTTTGTAGGGATAAATTTCAGTGTCTTCCTGTACATAGTTTTGTTTTCATTAATTGCATTGCACTGCAAGCTTTAATGGCTTAAGTTGAATGCTTTGATCAAAGATTTCTGATTTTTTTCCCTTTTTTTAAAAAATTGATATTAGAGAGAGACAGGAAGGAAGAAGGAGAGAGAGAGAGAGATAGAAACATTGATGAGAGAGAACATCGATTGGCCGCCTCCTGCATGCCCCCCACTGAGGATTGGGCCCACAACCTGGGCATGTGCCCTGACCAGGAATTGAACTGGTGACCTCTTGGTGCATGGGTCGATGCTCAACCACTGAACCACACCGGCTGGGCAAGATTTCTGATTTTGAACAAAGTGCAACTAAGATTTAAAGGACTCTTTCCGTTAGTAATAATAATAATAATAATACCGTTATGTGACAGGTTTTTATAAAGTCACTTCAAAGGCTCAAATATATTAAAGATAAAATTAAAAAAAAATTTTTTTGTTTGTTTTAATCCTCACTGAGGATATGTTTATTGATTTTTTTTTTTTTTTCTTAGAGGGAGGGGAAAGGGGGAAAAGAGAGAGAGCCTTTCCGTGCACAGGATGATGCTCAGTCAACTGAGCCACATTAGCCAGGGCTTAACGCTATAATTGATGATAGGTGGTAGAGAAAGCATATGCAATGTTGAAGTATTTTTGTATATTTAATATCAATTTGTTACAAAATTATTGTTTATTCTGGGTATAAATAAAATCTAAAAATTTGACAAGTATGGCTTCTGTTTTGATTGGTATATTATCACAGCTTATTTGGGCACAATTATGAATGATAATTCCAGTTTCAAGTACATTTGTGTTTTATAGATTAGTAAGAACATTGTTTTTACAACGGTGTTGTGCTCTATGAGAATGTATATTGTTACTGTTAAAATTAAGAATTTTATCTTTAGCATTGAACTTTTCAAATGAAGTTAGATAGAATTCCTAATAATGTCAGGTGTTTCACTTTCAACAGAATGAATTTACAGAAGCTGTACTTTGTTTCTGTGATCTGAAGGGAAGCTAAACTATTATTAGAATTAATCTGACTCACTTTCTGTTTCAAAATTCTGATGACATTAATATAAAACCAGTATCATTTAACTGTTTGAAAAGCTCTGTTACTAATGGAAACAACACATTAACAAGCTATCATTTCACTTTTCATACTTGCACTAGAAAACTTAGAATGAAAAATGAACAAAATTAATTTAGAACAACTGTCATTTGTTTTAATGCTCCACTGTCCATTACGTAGTTACTAGCCACATTTCAATTGCTCAGTAGCCAGATATAAACCATTTCCATCATCAGAAAGTTCTATTGGTCAGCAAAGTCATGATTGAAAAGATGCAAATTCACTGGGCAGCTGCAGAAGCATGGTTTTCAGGCAGTCTCAAGATAACTATGGACTTATGCAGTAGATGCTGATGCTTCTTCAGAAGTTGTTTATCTTCTGACTTGCCTGTGGTTGGTAGTGTCACTATAGCCCCCTTGGTAAATGTCAACTAAGATTTTGTGCAAGTTACACTTTTATTATCAAGTGCTTAAGAAGCAGATATTTAGTATTTAATTTTTATTTTTTTTAGTATTTAATTTTTTATTAAACATGTACTTGATGTATTTTTCTCCAGTTCATTGCTACTGAAAGTTTTTTGTTTTTGCAAAATTTAAAAAGCATAGCCAATAATAAAATTATCGAGTAGCCCTGGCCGATTTGGCTCAGCGTTAGAGTGTCGGCCTGCGGATCAAGGAGTCCGGGGTTTGATTCCGGCCAAGGGCACATACCTTGGTTGCGGTTGGTCCCTGGCCCCAGTTGGGGTCGTGCAGGTGGCAACCAGTCGATGTGTCTCTCTCACATTGATGTTTCTCTTTCTCTCCCCTCTCCTACTCTGTCTGAAGATAAATGTAAAAATATCCTCGGGTGAGGATTAAAAAAAAATTAATAAATAGTTTTATTCCTATAGTAAATGACAAAAGCACTATAGGAAGAATGTTCATACTACACTAAAAGCTCTTCAAAGGACTACTTAACTATTTCCTGCATATATTTTTCATTAATTTCACTCTATTTCACTATTATTTTCCACTGGTCCCACCAACTAGCATCTGCAACTTTGTATATCTTCTATGGCTCATAGACCAAATATTTGATAGGGATGGCAATATGAAATACTTCTTCCATCACCACTGGACACTGAAAGAAATCACTTTCCCTAAGGACTCGTGTTTGACAGAAGCTGGAAGTGCAAAGGAGAGGTCTGTCAAACCCACCCTAACCAGTTTTGATGCAACTAATACTCATTGAGGATAAATGCTAAACCGGCTGGATGAATAAAACAGGAATGTCCTGGGCAAACTGATACTTATGGTCCTCCTATTTATTTCCTATAGAGGGGAGTCAAGCTCCTCACTCTGGCATTAAGGTTATCCTAACTAGAATGACCCCAATCTACACTTTTTTCCTCAATTTCCTGGACTGTCTGCTCTAAACTCCCCTAAGCTTTACTAACTTCATAATTTGGTCCATCTGTTTTGTCTGTTATAAACTGCCTTTTCACCAATGTCAGTATATTCTACTTGTCCTTTGACTTCCCCATGTAAATACCACCCTTCTAATTTTCCAAGTGGGAATTAATCTTTTTCTTCTGAACATACACAGTTCTTTTTATGGCTCCTCTTTGCCATTTTTCATGTTATTTTTATACTTTATTTTTGTCTAGATAGGATACATAATGGATGAATAAAAGCACTTGAAAGATAAGGTGTAAAATAAGATTTGAGAGCTATAGGTACCATTTGCATAATCAGCTTTGGATAATTGAGCTCTTGCATCCATTTATTTATTCATTCAACAAACATTTATCAAAGTGTCTGTATGATAGAGACTGCTTTGTGCTAGAGACACAATGGTGAGCAAGGGAGACCTGGTCCCTGCTGTTACAGAGATTACATATTCATCTTTTTTACATTATTACAAATAAAGACATGCTGGTGTGGCTCAGTGGATTGTCATCCCATGGACTAAGAAATCCTGGTTCGATTCCCAGTCAGGGCACATGCCCTGGTTGTGGGCTCGATCCCCAATGGGGGGTGTGCAGGAGGCAGCTGATTGATGTTTCTCTCTCACATCGATGTTTCTCTCTCTAAAAAATCAATAAAAACATTAAAAAAAAAAACAACTTATGACAGCATAGGAAGTTAGCAGTCTTTGTTATTGAGGCTTATAAATGTAAAATGAGAAAACATCTAAGACCTTGATTTTATTTAAAAAAACTTAAGAAGCATTCCAAAAAAATAGGCCTGAAAACAGAGTGACATTTTAATGAGTGTGTTTCCTTCACAGTTGTATTGTGACTTGTGGAAGTGATGGTGATGTGAGGATTTGGGAAGACTTGGATGATGATGATCCTAAGTCCGTTAATGTTGGAGAAAAGGCATATTCATGTGCTTTGAAGGTATTAAAAACAATTGCAGCAATCGCTGTGAAATTGTAGTGTCATGTGATCGTTTTATGCTTGGATGAAAATTATTTTTTATAAGATTTGAATATAGATGTACCTTTCTGTTTATTTCTCTTACTAAGTAATATTTAAAAATATGTAATAATGTCATAACTTGCCCAAATTTTTACAGGTAAAATCTGAATGATTTATTAAAGGTGATTAATGGATATTAATGGTGAACCAATTAAAGTATATACCAGGAAATACACCTTTATTTTTTTTTTTAAAGAAAGAGGTTTAAATGTTCCTCCCTCCACCCCCTTTGTGGCACAACTCAGTAGCATTTTCATGTTTTGAATTGTAGGTTATTTGGAGAATGAGGAGATGTTTTCAAAAGGATTTTGCAAACCAAGAATCTAAAACCTACTAAATTTTTTATTTATGAAGATTTTTAAGTTGGGTGTATTATATTTGGGTAGAAAAAAATCTTTCCATAGAATTCATATTTTTAAAAATTCAGGCTAGCCCTGGCTGATTTGGCTCAGTGGTTGGAGTGTCGGCCTGTGGACCAAAGAGTCGTGGGTTCGATTCCGGTCAAGAGCACGTACCTTGGTTGTGGTTTGGTCCCCAGCCCTGGTCAGGATCGTGCAGGAGGCAACCAGTCAGTGTGTCTCTCTCGAATCGATGTTTCTCTCCCCCACCCCTTCCTCTCTCTCCCTCCGTCCCTGTCTGAAAATAAATGGAAAAATATCCTTAGGTGAGGATTAAAAAAAAAATTTCAGGCTAATTTAGGTAGATGAGATGGTCTTTAGATATTTTAGATATTCTTTTTTAAATGGTCATATATAATGGAAAATACATTCCCAGAAGAAAAAAATGACCAGAAGTGTAAATGACCAACATACATTAAATTCAAGCTAAATTTCACAAGCAAAGAAGTGCAAATTAAACAGTTGGATTTTTTTCCCTATAAGATTGGCAAGGATGAAAAGTACTGTTAATCCCAGTAATAGTGAGGACTTGGAGAAGTATTTTTAAAGGAAAAACACTCTCACGTGTGTGTGTGGGTTTTTTTTAACTCTCACACTATTACTATACTCACAACCCTTCTGACACCAAATGTGCTGATTTTTTCGCACATTAAGCAATTCTCTGAAACACCAGCAGGGTGTCCTATAATTCAATTCAAATCTGACACTAACCCGAGTTAGTGCAGACCCCACAGGTTAAGGGCTCAGTCACACGAAACTATCCCCCACTTTAGATAGCAATCACAAGCAGTAGGTCCCCAGGTTACCCACAACTTCTGTTCAACTTGGCCATAAATTACAGGTTCCCATGACCGCCCCCCTCCTGGATTCTGTCATTTGCTACAGCAGCTCACAGAACTCAGGGAAACACGTTTATTAGTTTATGATATAATAAGGGATATGATAAAGGATACAGATGAACAGCCAGATAAAGAGGTATATAGGGCAATGTCTGGGAGGGTCCCACGTGCAGGAGCTTTTGTCCCCATGGAATTGGGGTGCACCAGCCTCCCAGTACATAGATGTGTTCACCAACCTGGAAGGTCCTCAAACCCTGTACTATTGGGATTTTTATGGAGGCTTTATCAATCTCAGGGCACGATTGATTATTAACTCCATTTCCAGCTCCTTTCTCCTTCCCTGAGGGTGGCAGGTGGGGCTGAACGTTCCAAGCTTCCAACCATGGCTTTATCTTTCTGGTGACCACCCCCTTATCTTGAAGCTATCCAGGAGCCCAGGAAGAGTCCCTCATTAGAACAAAAGACACTCCTCTTACCCAGGAAATTCCAAGGAATTTAGAAACTCTGTTAGGAACTAGGGTCAAAGACCAAATGCTAGAACAAAAGAGGTTACTAGTGTTCTTACCACTTAGAAAATTATGAGGGTTGCCCAGCTGGTGTGGCTCAGTGGAGTGAGCATTGTCCCATGGACTAAGAGGTCCAGGTTCCATTCCTGGTCAGGGTATATGCCCAGATTGTGGTCTCGATCCCCAGTAGGGGGCGTGCAGGAGGCAGCTGATAGATGTTTCTCTCTCACATTGGTGTTTCTATCTCTCTCCCTAAGAGAAATCAATAAAAATATATTTTAAAAAAATAGAAAGACAATTACAAGGGTTTTAGGAGCTCCGTTCCAGAAACTGGGGGCAGAGACAAATATATATTTTCTATATTTCACAGTATTATACACAGTTGCTGGAACATTTTTTTAGAATAAATTGATATTACATATCAGAATGCATACACTGCCTTCTTTGCCATGACTTTGTATCTCAAATCTCTCTCTCTCCTTAAAAGGATGCCAATCCTCAACTTATTACATCTGCAAAGATCCTATTTCCAAATATGGTCATTCACAGGTACCTGGGCTTAAGACTTAGACATGTCTTGGGGGCCATTGTTCAGCCCCATTATAAGTACCATAGTCAGTGCTAAAGTATTTTCTTTGGCTTTAGGAATGGAGTTTATGGGACTTCATTGAAGTGACATTACCAAATAGCCATGCATAGTTGGCAATTTTACAGTGTATTTCAATTAAAATATAATTGCTAATAAACACATATCTTTTGTTTCTGGATTCAGTCATACAGGAAAGTATAGTTAGATGCTTTATTTGAGAACAAAGTGGAGAAAATCTCACCCTCCAAACTAGTGAAACTGGATGAATCAACATGTTTGTGGTTAGTAATACTTAACGCTTGCATAATATTTTACAGTATCAGGGCCTTTTAACAAAGATATGGAGAGGTATGTGGAATTATCTCCATTTTATTCTGGGGGAAACCAAAACTCAGAGGAAGATCAAATGGCATAGTAAGGAACATGGGCTAAAGCTCAGGTCACCCTGTGCTGTGTTCCGTTCCTCCCAACTCACCAGGGAGAAGAGTGGTCTGACCAGATCCTAACCAGATCCCTGATCCTTTGAATGGTTTTTCTTTTTAAAACGTTTACCAGTTGATAAAGTACTGATAGTGATTTGGTTTCCTGGTAGATTTGTTGGAAAATGACTTCAATTCTCTATTCAGGTCTTTCAGGTGAATGAGTAGTTAGTTATATACTTTAATATTAATAGAGAGCTAGTTAACATGTTAGTAAAGAATTACCAAAATTCTTTATTAGCATTAAGGATTCTTAGTTACTATTCTAATAAGAAATCTGTCTGCAAGAAAAGCACAGCCAAGTTGCAAAATTTCTGTAGACGTGCACATGTGAATAGTTGGTGTATCTAGTTTTTCCGAAGAACACTTAGCATCATCAGTGTTGTCTTGAATTGGTTATAGTTTTTTGTTGATTCTCTTCTTGTTTGCACATTCAAATTATTGTCAGCTTTGCTTCAACCTTGTGAATTTAGTTTATTGTGGGTTGTTTAATTACTTACGATAGTTACAATGTAAGCATAAATAGTACTTTTCACCAGTCTTCCAGTAATTGAACTTGATAAATGTATATTACAGTTCAAATTTGAATAATCTGTTATTCAAACAGATGTATGCATTCTCTCAAATTTTGCTACTGGTAACATATTATCATCAAGTTCTATTTCCACTGGAGTGGAAGCAGGTGCTGTAGGTAGGCTAAGGGTCCTAAATGTGCAAATATGGCTGAGACCTATTGCTATATGATAGAGTATATTCATTAACAAACTTGAATTGTCTGTTTCTCTTAGCAGTTATCATTTAATCTAAATTAATAAATTGACCATATGATTTATCAAAGCTTCTATGGGGTTGGTAGGCTATGATTTAGTATGTTGGGACTTAATCTCTTTTGGTAAAGTAATAAAATTAAAGTACTGGGACAGATCCTTGACCTTTTATGATTCTTAGTTAAAAACTTTGCAAAGCGCCCTGGCCGGTTTGGCTCAGCAGTTAGAGTGTCCACCAGCCTACCAAAGGGTCGCAGATTCGATTCCCGGTCAAGGGTACATGCCTGGTTGCAGGTTCGATTCCCAGCTCCTGTCAGGGTTGTGAGGGAGGCAACCAGTCAATGTGTGTCTCTCACATCGATGTTTCTCTCCCTCCCTCCGTCCCTTCTGTTCTATCTAAAAATCAGTGGAAAAATATCCCTAAGTGAGGATTAACAAAAAGAAAGAAAAGAAAAGCATTGGTATCTGCTGATCGTTTTCAGAGCCCGAAACTTTCTGTTTGTTTAATGTTTATAAGAAGGTGCTGTGGCCCAGCCAGTGTGGCTCAGTGGTTGAGCATCGACCATGCACAAGAGGTCGCCTGTTCGATTCCAGGTCAGGGCACATGCCCAGGTTGTGGGGGGCAGGCAGGAGGCGGCCAATCATTGTTCTTTCTCATTGATGTTTCTATCTCTCTCTCTTTCTCCTGTACTCTCTCTCTAAAAATCAATAAAGGCAAAATATTTTATTTAAAAAAAAGAAGATGCTTTGGATTCTGCATTTAGATTTTATCCTATTCCAGAAAAACATGTAATGTAATGATTTTGTTGTGGAAACTGTAGTGCGGCCATTGTGGCCATGTCTTTTAATGTGCTAGTCCCTCACTGAGACTAGCCATGTTTTCTCTGAAAAGCTCTCCTTTGTCTTTACTTTTATGACACTTGGAAATCCATAAAAATACTAATTAAGTATTTTTCTTAACCAGAAGTAAAAGAAAAACCAGAGGCTAAATGTTTGGCTGGTAAAGGTAAAGGGGGAATTACGTTTTCTAAAGGTAGCAAATAAGTTTTTCTTGCTAATATACATTTCAGGAAAGTTGTACATTGATAATTTTTTTTCTCGAGATGAGAAAACTTATGTTTTTTTCTTTTAAAGGATTTTTAACTGTGAAGAGATTCCCAATCAATTTAGATTTGTCTTGCTAATATTTCCTACCTTTATTTTTCTTTTAGAGTGGAAAATTGGTCACTGCAGTATCTAACAATACTATTCAAGTCCATACATTTCCTGAAGGAGTTCCAGATGGTATATTGACTCGCTTCACCACAAATGCAAACCATGTGGTCTTTAATAGTGATGGTACAAAAATCGCTGCTGGATCTGGGTAAGGCTCTTTGATATCAGAATAGGAAATAATGTTAGAACAGAATGGCCTCATTTATAGCTTTCAGAGTAACATTTTCGGGAGTCTTTTTTTTTGTTCACTTAATTTTTATATTAAAGTCTTTTTTTTTTCTTTTAATCCTCACCCAAGGGCATTTTTGCATTTATCTTCAGATAGAGCGGGAGGGAAAGAGGGAGGAAGAGAGAGAGAGAAACATCGACTGGTTGCCACCCACACAACCCCAACTGGGGCCGGGGACAAACTGCAACTGAGGTACATGCCATTAGTGGGACCCGAACCCCAGTCTCTCCGGTCCGCGGGCCGATGTTCTACCCTCTAAGCCAAACTGGCCAGGGCTATATTAAAGTCTTTTAAACTAGTAAAGGTTTTTGAGGACAATCTTATGCTTATTGTGAATTGAGATATGAATGTTGTTTTGCAGACAGTCTATTTAGTAAATGGTAAAAAATATTGGAGAAAGATGATAGTTTGATACAGAATTTAAAAAATTATTTCAGGTAGAACCAGGCCTGTGTAGTCAGAATTTTTGTGGTTTACCTTGATATTTATTTGTCATAGGAAAAATATGTAATTGGTGAGTTGCTGAGGTCGAATAAAAGGTATAGTCCTTTTAAAAATGGTTGTGACTGTAATTATATTAGCAAATAATAGAAGCCTAAATTGTAATTATGGAAGCCACTTAGGAAGTACTTGTATTTTAACATAATGGGAAATCTTGACTTGTGTTTCTAGCATCTTTTCAGACCAAAACTAAAAGGTCAGTTGTTAAATTTGGCTGTCAGGTTTCACAAGTTGCTTTAAAGATATTATGGCATTCTTGTGGTTTTGAAATATTTGGGTCATAGCTTTTAGGAGAATCCTTTTGTATTGGCATTTGTTCATGTACATTTCTCCTCTTGTTTATAGTGACTTTCTAGTTAAAGTTGTAGATGTTATGGATTGCAGCCAACAGAAAACATTTCGAGGACATGAAGCCCCTGTTTTAAGTCTTTCCTTTGATCCTAAGGATGTCTTTCTGGTAATTTTTCTCCCTCTCTTTTTGCATTTTTCTTGGTTATGTTTAAAATTGTAAGACAATTAACAGGAACTTTCACACAGTAGATTAAAGACAATTGGTGAGTTATTTATTAATTGAACCAGTTACCATATAGTACCGTATAGTATTATGGCTATAACTATAGAGAAATAAATTGTTTTATTCCTACAGGCATCAGCTAGTTGTGATGGATCAGTGAGAGTGTGGCAGATTTCAGATCAGGTAAACTCATCAATTTTAATTTAAAACTTTTCCCAATTTCTGTAATATATTGAGTGTTATATATTGTATTATTTGGTCAAATTAATAATTATTTTTCTTTATAGTTTATTTCTTTTGAGTAGCATTAGAAACTGTTTTTGTGATCAAATTCCATAATTAGTACAAAAGTAAGTATGTTAAAGACTAATTGTTTTTGTACTCAATCACACAGAAAGATAGATTTATATTTCATTTTTAGGTTTTATAAATCAATGTGGGAAATTCCATCATTATATATTTACAAACTAACTGCCATCTGTTGGGCCCTAGGTGTTGGGGATACAAAAATAAAATAAAGCACGGGCCACACTTGATTTGGAGAGTCATATAACAACTATTCTTTTTTTTTTTTTTTTTTCTTTATTGATCTTAGAGAGAGAGGAATGGAGAGGGAGAGAGAGATGGAAACATCGATGAGAGAGAACATCGATTGGCCACCTCGTGCATGCCCCCCACTGGGGATCTGGCCCACAACCTGGGCATGTGCCCTGACCGGGAATCGAACCAGCGACCTCTTGGTGCATGGGTCAATGCTCAACTACTGAGCCACACTGACTGGGCTTTTTATTTTCTTATGATTTGCTTGTTTGTTTGTTCTTGATAAAAGTTTTAAAGGAAGTATGGAGAAAGTGCTCTCCAGATTGGCAGAGGAAACAATTTATTCTTCCTCAGGCAATCAGAGAGGCCTTGGCATTTGTAGAGATGTTCGGATGGTTAGAAAAATATCTCCCATAGATATGCCTCAGTAGCGACACTTCCTTCCCCTCATTCTTGAACTATTTAGAAGGGTTGACTCTGACACCATAACATTTTATAGTAGCTCTCTAAAGTTTATTTTTGTAGACACTTTAAGATTTTAATATAATGGGGTTATTCTCTGTGTGTATGTATGTATTTTTATTCAATGAGTATAGTGTTTACTTATTCAACATAGGAAATGTTTCTTTTAATTTAATTATTTAAGACTTGTGCTCTTTATACGTACCTCTGAAGGACTTAAAGTAATTTAGATAAATCAAACATTATCATAATTAAAGTGAATTAAGTTGTCTTTTCTGAGCTATATATCATTTTGAAGAACCCACCTATTAAATATATTCAGTTCTGCATATCTTTGTGGGAGAAGTTTTATAAATGGGAGTAACTTTTTTGTTTTAATCAGACATGTGCTATTAGTTGGCCACTGCTACAAAAGGTCAATGATGTGATAAATGCAAAATCAATCTGCAGACTTGCTTGGCAGCCAAAAAGTGGGAAGGTAAGTTACTCTTATTTTTCAACCTTTAAAAAAAGTATTTATTTCAGTTCTTATGTTTGAATGTGAGAATCGTTTTAAAATCATAACTATTTTATTTGGATTATAAATTTTTGAGGCCCAGGCCAACTAATTAATATTGAAATACTTTAAGAAACATTTCAGCTTTTTAAAGAGTACATTTTACATGAATGAATGAATCTTTTTTTTTTACTTTTTTTTTCTTTATTGATTTTAGAGAGAGGAAGGGAGAGGGAGAGAGAGATAGAAACATCAATGAGAGAGAACATCGATTGGCTGCCTGCTGCACGCCCCCAACCGGGGATTTGGCCCACAATGTGGGCATGTGCCTGAACTGGGAATTGAACCGGCGACCTCTTGGTGCATGGGTCGACACTCAGCCACCGAGCCACACTGGCTGGGCTTAATTTTATATTCTTTACTTTCATGTTTAGTGGAATGACTCTGGAAACAGTCTTGTTACGTCCACTCTCACCACCAGTATTTAACATTTTGGAGGTGTATTAGCAGATACAGTTAGACACTAGAAAGATATGAGAGGTTTGGATGGAGGAAGGAGAATGCTTATTTTCAAATGAAATGCTTGTATATAAGAAATTTCAAGAAAATGAACTGGGGGAAAATTGAGTAAGGCATCTGTAAGCAAAATTAATATTCAAAACCAATAACAATCCTATATACAGACAACAGCCATTTAGAAAATACAGTGGGAGAAAATAAAACACTGTTATTAAAAAAAATTTTATATCGAAAATGATAAAATAACTAGGGATAACTTTGTAAGAAATAGAAATATGAAAGATCTATATAAAGAGAACTTTAAGATGCTAGCAAGAGGAGTTAAAGAAGACTTGTTTAATAGAAAAAGTTCTTAGAAACTTTTCTAAGAAAAGTTTCTTAGAAAGGAAATTTTGATATAAATAAAGATTTAGTTCTTCCCTAAATTATTGTATAGTTTATACAACATTCAAATATAAAATATCTTTAAGATGTTTGGGGAAATCAGATAATGCTGATTCTAAAGTCATATGGAACACTAAAGTCTTAGCCCTCACTGGTTTGGCTGAGCAGTAGAGCATCAGCCTGCGGACCAATGAGTCGCGGGTTCTATTCTGGTTAAGGGCATGTACCTTGGTTGCAGTTTGTCCCCGACCCTGCTAGGGGTCGTGTGGGAGGCAACCAGTTGATGTGTCTCTCACATCAATGTTTCTTTCTCTCTCACCCTCTCTCCCTCTTTCCCTCCCTCCCACTCTATCTGAAGATGAAAAAATATATCCTCAGGTGAGGATTAAAAAAAAATTAATAAAAGTAACAGTTTTCCTGTTTGTAAATAATACTTAAAAAAATAAATATTCCCAGCTGGTGTGGCTCAGTGGTTGAGTGCCGACCCATGCACCAAGAGGTCGCCAGTTCGATTCCCGGTCAGGGCACATGCCCATGTTATAGGCTCAATCCCCAGTGGGAGACATGCAGGAAGCAGCCAATCAATGTTCTTTCTCATCGATGTTTCTATCTCTCTCTCCTTCCCCCTTCCTCTCTCTAAAATCAATAAAGAAAAAAAAAATTTTTTAAATATGGAAAGAATATATCATTTTTTAATTTTTTCGACTAGTCTATTTCTTTGGAAGAATACATAGGAAGATAAATATTTATTTTTTAAGATTTTCAAAGTATTCTGGCTCTATTTCTTTTCTTCTAGTAAATGAGATGAATTTTCAGATTCAGAGGGCTTAGATACTTTAAGAAGTAGTATTAAAAATACTATTAACTACAAATATTCTGTTTTTCAATGCAAGTAATAGCAGTGACCATCACCCATTCTTTGCTTATCAAAATTTTAAGTAATTTTCTGAGTTTTGTTAGTTGCCAGTTAAAATACAAATTTGTTCTTATGTTTTGTAAGCATATTTGGATGAATATTCTGCCTTTTTTCTCTTCCAGTGTAATTTAATGTAAACTTTTGTTTAAACTGTCTATCTTTTTTAATAGTTACTAGCAGTTCCTGTGGAAAAATCTGTTAAGCTCTACAGAAGAGAAACTTGGAGTAATCATTTTGATCTTTCAGATAATTTTATCTCTCAGGTAGGTTTATAAGTGACACTTTAAATAGGCTAAAGGGAATATTTAATGCATACTTTGCCTAAATACAGTTGCAGTTAAATATTGTTAGAAATGGAGAACTCCAGGCTGTTGTGCATGTGTCTACCTTCTGCCTCTCAGCCTTTCTTCATTTAGCCAATAACTGGACACAGTAGATGGGACTTTGCTAGGTCCTGTCTGACCTTTCTTCTTTGTGAAATTTGGTAAGAAAAGCTTTTAATTAAGTCAAATTTAACTTTAGTATAGTACTAGAACAAGTTATTCTCATGTTATCAGTAATTGACCTTTATTTTTAAATGAGTTTTACTAAGACTTGTGATGATAGACTCTGGAATTTTAGAGCAGGAAAAGTTGTTGATCTATATTCTTTCTCTCTCTCTCTCTCTCTCTCTCTCTCTCTCTCTCTCTCTCACTCACTCTCTCACTCTCTCTCACACACACACCTCTTTTGCAGTTAAGGAAAACAGAGGCCCCAGTAGATGAGCAATAGCTTTTACTAAGGTTCACTTCCCGTACTAGTTCTCTTTATCTTGATAGTGGCTACTAACAGGATACCTTGTGTTATGTCTCTTCCCAGGATAATAATATTTTTTAGATTTTGCTTTTAAAATTGTGCCAGTATAATTTTCTCATGATAAATTAATAGTTGCTTGTAATAGTTGAAAATTATTAAAAAAGGAGAAGTAAGCAAACTTCGTCTCGCCATTTGTATATCAGATCTAATTAGAAGTTACATGAAATACATTGAATAAAGGTTATAAAAATTTGAATTTGGTTAGGTGAGTGTTTAGTTTCAAATGATACAAAATTATTATTTATTGTTTTTTTTTTTATAGACCCTCAATATAGTAACCTGGTCTCCTTGTGGGCAGTATTTAGCTGCAGGGAGTATTAATGGTTTAATTATAGTTTGGAATGTGGAAACCAAAGATTGCATGGAAAGGTATGATTCAATATATTTTTTGTGTCTTTCTTGCTTATTTCAATTAGACTTCTGTTTGTCTTATGAAAATTTCAAATTTGTAATTATTTGATTGTCAAAATGCAAACAAAAATCTATTAGTATGTCAGAAGTCATTTAACCTTTTTATTTATTGATTGTTTTGGCCCTGGCCGGGTAGCTCAATTAGTTAGAGTATCCTCCCCATACACCAGGATTGCAGGTTCAATCTCCAGTCAGGACACATAAAAGAATCAACCATTGAATGCAAAAATAAATGGAACAACAACTGATGTTTCTTTCTAAAATCAATAAATATTTATTGATTGCTTTATTTGACCATTCTATTTATTTAAATTTTATTTTATTTATTTATTTATTTATTTTAATCCTCACTCGAGGACATTTTTGCATTCATCTTCAGATAGAGTGGGAGGGAGAGAGGGAGGAACAGAGAGAGAAATATTGATGTGAGAGAGACACATCAAGTGGTTGCCACCCACACAACCCCAACCAGGGCCGGGGACAAACTGCAACCGAGGTATGTGCCCTTAGTGGGAACCGAACCCAGGACTCTCTGGTCTGCGGGCCAATGCTCTAACCGCTTAGCCAGACCGGCCAGGGCTTAAATTTTATTTTTAATTACAGTTGACATTCAGTATTATTTTATTATATTAGTTTCAGGTTTATAGCATAGTGGTTAGACAATTACACAGTTTACGAACTGATCCTCCTGATAATTCAAGTACCCATCTGGCACCATATATAGTATTTCCATTTAACCTTTTCTAACTAAAATTTACCTAAAGAAATGTATAGTTTATATTTTTCTTGACAGTGTTTTAAGAACTTACTTTTTAATTTTTAGGGTGAAACATGAGAAAGGTTATGCAATCTGTGGCCTGGCCTGGCATCCTACTTGTGGCCGAATAGCTTATACTGATACAGAAGGAAATCTAGGGCTCCTGGAGAATGTTTGTAACCCCGCTGGAAAGATATCAAGCAGTAAGGTAGTAAATAATATGATAGAACAGTTTCTTCAAAGTCCGTCTGTGGTTATATGGATTTGGAAAGCACCACAAACTACATTACTTTCCTGGAAAATTACAATTCATGCGACTATTACTAGATGCTCAGTAATGATTATATAGTAAAGAAGACGGTTTAAACTTGTTTAACCTAATGTTTCCCAAATATATTTTACTAAGAAACTGTTTTTTCCTCCATATAACATCTGTTAACATCCCTTGACTTTCCAAGGAACACCTTTGTGAAATACTGTTTTCCTACCCTGGTGTTTTGGGGCTTGTTGTTTAAATACAGGAATACCTTGGACATACTGCAGGTTCAGTTCCAGACCACTGCAATAAAGTGAATATTGCATAAAGGGAGTCACACAAATATTTTGGTTCCCCGGTGTATATAAAAGTTGTGTTTACATTATACTGTAGTCTATTAAGTGTGCAGTAGCATTATGTCTAGCCCTGGCCGGTTTGGCTCAGGGGTTAGAGCGTTGGCCTGCGGTCCAGAGAGACCTGGGCTCGGTTTCCGCTAAGGGCACGTACCTTGGTTGTAGTTTGTCCCTGGCCCTGGTTGGATCCTACAGGAGGCAGCCTCTCGATGTGTCCCTTTCACATTGATGTTTCTCTCTCTCTCTCTCTCTCTCTCTTCCTCTCTCTCCCTCCCACTGTATCTGAACAAAAAATGGAAAAATGTCCTCAGGTAAGGATAAAAAAAAAATAGCATTATGTCTAAAAAAACAGTACATACCTCACTTAAAAATATTTTATTGCTAAAATATGTTAATCATCTTCTGAACCTTCATTGTGTTACAGTGTTTTTGCTGATGGAGGGTCTTTACCTTCAGTTTGTAAAAAATGCATTATTGGTAAAGCACAATAAATTGAGGTATGCCTGGGAATGTTTTTTTGTGTTTTTTTTTAATTCCTCACCCGAGGATACTTTTTCCATTTATCATCAGATAGAGTGGGAGGGAGGGGGAGAGAGAGAGAGAGAGACAGAGAGAAGCATCGATGTGATAGAGCCACATCAACTGGCTGCCTCCCACATGACCCGACCAGGGTCAGGGGCGAACTGCAACCGATGTTCGTGCCCTTGACCGGAATCGAACCTGTGACTCATTGGTCCGAGGGCCGATGCTCCAACTACTGAACCAAACTGGCCAGGGCCTGGGAATGTTTTA
The DNA here is from genome assembly GCA_030848825.1 of Tadarida brasiliensis. Taxonomy (NCBI): domain Eukaryota; kingdom Metazoa; phylum Chordata; class Mammalia; order Chiroptera; family Molossidae; genus Tadarida; species Tadarida brasiliensis. The sequence goes on along the minus strand of CM061257.1, from coordinate 204,998,762 downwards.
TAGATAAAAATTAGTGTTAGCCTGGCCGGTGTGGCTCAGTGGTTGAGCATGGTCCCATGGACCGAGAGGTCCCGGTTCAAAATAAAAGTAAATGAGGGAATATCTTATAATTAGGGACTTATAGGTACTTCTTTTCTGGGGAATGATTTTGGGGAATAAAATCTTGCATTGTATTTGGGTATATACAGTATTTCTTTACCTCTGTATCTTACACTTCTGCCCCATTCGTAGACTATAAGGCATTTAAAGTAAGGATTAAGTCTTATATAAATATAATCCTCATATATACACTTACTGATTTGTCTTATCAGGGCATTTGTTTAATAGAGTTTATAGATGCATATTAAAAGATTGAGTTTATCAAAATAGTTTACTAATACTTTCTAATTTGTATTAATTTGTTCAAGGTATCTAGCAGAGTGGAAAAGGATTACAATGATCTTTTTGATGGAGATGATACGAGTAATGTTGGTGATTTTCTAAATGACAATGCAGTCGAGACCCCCTCTTTTTCAAAAAGGATTATAAATGATGATGAGGATGATGATGTCATGCTGGCTTCAGGTCGTCCTAGACATCGAAGTCACTTCCTAGAAGATGATGAAAACTCAGTTGGTATGAATTGACTTGTGGATTGATGATCCATCCTGTTGACTAATCTTTTCAATTTTTTATTAAAACTATTAAAGACATTATTGATTTTGTGGAATGTAGCTAAAGCAGTATGTAGAGGGAAATTTATAGCATTAAAATACTATGTTAGAAAAGATTTCAGTCAGTGAGCTATATTTTGGCTTTAGTGCACTACAAAGAGAAGAGGAAATTAACACCCCAAGCAAGCAGAAGAAAGGAAATAATAGAAAGCAGAATTAAATGAAATTGACAGTGACAAAACTATTTAAAAAGCCAATGAAACAAAAAGCTGTTTAAGTGATGAAAAAGGGGTCATCACCATAGATCCTGTAGACCTACACTATTCAATATAGTAGCCACCTGCCACATGTGGTAATTGAGCACTTGAAAGGTGGCTAGTTCAAATTAAGAAGTGATGTTAAGTGTATAATGCAATCAAATTTTCAAGAATAGTACGAAAATAACAAAATATCTTAGTTCATGCTGAAATTATATTTTATTATTATTTTTTAAAATATATTTTAATTGATTTTTTTAGAGAGAGCGGAAGAGAGAGATAGAAACATTGATGTGAGAGGGACACATCGACTGGTTGCCTCCCGCACGACCTCAACCAGGGCTGGGGACGAACCGCAACCGAGGTACATGCCCTTGACCGGAATCGAACCTGCGACTCATTGGTCTGCGGGCCGACGCTCTAACCGCTGAGCCAAACTGGCCAGGGCTGAAATTATATTTTAAATGCAATATATTATTAAAACTAATTGTCCCTGTTTTTACTTTTTAAAATATGGATACTAGAAAAATTTAAATTACATATATATATCACATTATGTTTCTGTTAGACAGCTCACATGTTTCTGTAAGCTTGTAAAAAGTGATGATACTGCTATTAATATCATAAGGATAATAGAATATTATTAGCAACTTTGTGCCCATAAATTCAACAACCTAGATAATGTGGACAAATTATTTGAAAGATGCAAACACCCAAGGTAACTCAGGAAGAAATAGATAACCTGAATAATACTGTATCTGTTAAAGAAATTGAGATTGTAATTAAAAACCTTCAAATAAAGTGCCTATTGCAACAACTTACATACTAAAGTAACACATTTGAATGTTAACAAGTAAAATGCCAATGTACAGTGGTAAATTGTGCTGCATTTAAATCATATTGGGTTTATTGAAGAGTAGTCCTCAAGTGATTTGGTCTCAAGAGTTCACTGTACTGCTATGTATTGTTTTTGCTGGAAGTATATGAAGAAAAATCAGTCCCACACAAAAATGTAGTTTGAAAAGGAAGTATTTTAATAGCCTATTCACATAATTGTGAATTCTTCTTTGATACTGCACCAAAAAACTCAACACATGAAAGCTTCTTAAATATTACTTGCATGTGAAATCTGAAAACTTTTCTTTTTTTTTAAACTTATTGATTTGACAGAGAGAGAGAAGCATCGATTTGTTGTTCCACTTATTTATGCATTCATTGGTTGCTCCTTGTATGTGCCTTGACTAGAGATCGAACCCACAACCTTGGCATATTGGGATGACATTAACCAACTGAGCCACCCAGTCAGGGCTTGAAAACTTTTTTTTTTTTATCCTCACTCGAGGACATTTTTCCATCTTTTGTTCAGACAGAATGGGAGGGAGAGAGAGGGAAAGAGAGAGAGAGAGAGAGAGAAACATCGACGTGAAAGGGACACATCGAGTGGCTGCCACCCGCACGACCCAACCAGGGCCGGGGACAAACTGCAACCGAGGCACGTGTCCCTAGCGCGAACCGAACCTGGGTCTCTCTGGACCGCAGGCCAACGCTCTAACCACTGAGCCAAACCGGCCAGGGCTGGGCTTGAAAATTTTCAATGAACTTTTCAACACTGTTACATTAAAATCTGTTGGTCTAATTTGAACTTTGAATGGATCTTTTACCAGATTTGATTTTGTAATATATGCGTTGGTGATCATTAAATACTGGTTCACTAAAGTTTGTGGACCTTCCTACTATGGATGTATTATCCAAAATATATTTGTTAGTATCATCACCAATCTCATCAGAAGTTTTTAAATATTAGGAGGCAATCAAGCTTATGGTGGCAGATACAAGTTTTCCAGTATTCTGATTTTCATTTGTTAGCTCAAGTTTTATCATTGGCAACAAATTCAGTTATTCATTTTCAAGAAAATGTTTGCCAAATACCCAGGTCTGCATAACCATAGTTTATCTGGCATTCTTTCAAGTAAAAATTGTGTTTCATGAAAAAATCAGTTCAGCTTACAACTCAATTGCTCAAGTGTTTTTATTTTTTGAGACAACTATCGTCCTCTTTTACCACTTCCCATTTTAGTACTCAGAACATTAAAAAAAATCTGTGCACCCTGGCCAGTTTGGCTCAGCGGTTGGAGCATCGGCCTGCGGACCAGAGAGTCCCTGGTTAGGTTCCCACTAGGGGCACATACCAAAAAAAAAAAAGCAAAATAATCTGTGCAAGGATCAAGCTTTAATAAAGTTATATTTTTACTGCAATTGAATGGTGCTTAACAATGCATTGATCACTAATAGGTTGGTGCCCCTGCCTTGATTAATGCTAAGGCACCAATAGTTTTACCTAAACTCCATTGGTTTTGCAGCATCACTGCAAATGTTAAAGGGAAAGAGGCAAATAGCATGTTAGTATTACTAAGTACGAGTGAAAAGGTTATTAGATATCATAATGCTTTTCTTTTTCCAGGTCATTGGTATTTATGATTCTCTGATTATAATCCCTTGTATTTTAGATATTACAATGCTAAAAACTGGTTCTAGTCTTCTAAAAGAGAAAGAGGAAGATGATCAAGCAGACAGCATTTACAATCTACCACTTGTAACACCCCAAAGGCCATTTTATGATGGGCCTATGCCAACTCCCCGGCAAAAGCCATTTCAGTCAGGTTCTACACCCTTGCATCTCACTCACAGATTCATGGTAAGCCTTGGATCTACACTTAACTCTTAAATAGTTTTATCTCACTTTTAAGCATTTTGTCTCATTATAGCTAATTAGTTTGGTAAAAATATTTTTTAAAAACTTGATTTTTAAAAAGTATTTTTAAAAAACGGGCCTGGAGCACTTTGGTTGATTTTAATTTTGTGGTTGATTTATATTATTGTTAACTCACAGCCTTAGTGTTATTTCAACTTTATTATTAAAAATTTTGTTAAATAAAAATTTGCTGTGTAAAATGATATATAATGAACCTAAGTAAATGTGACTGTATATCTTGCATTACCTCTTGGCTATACTTCTAAACCTTATTTCTTATATTATATGAGTTTTTATATATAAGATTATACTGACTCCAAAGTGCTAGTTAGAAGGTATTTTTTAGAAGGCAGCTTTTATAATATATTATGTGATACATCTATGAAAAAGAACTATCTGCCCCTTTTTTTCCACCCCACCAGAATGTAAGCTCCCCAAGGATAAAGATTTTTCTATTTTGTTTACTGATAGCACTTAGAACAATGTATGGGTACAGTAGGCATTAAATATATATTTTCTGAATGGATGAATGAATGTTAGCTTTTTGTGTTAAGTTTGAGAGCTAAAGAAGTTTAATATTTCGATTTATTCATTAGTTGAGGTTTTTCACTGAGGACTTGTCCTTTTTGAAAGGTATAGGCCTGGCAGAAATTTATATGTAAATATTAAAGGTGATGTTTTATTTTACTGTACTTTGCGTCAGTAATCATCATCAAGTAATCTTAATTTTTTATTATTGTCAACTATTTTATTTATATAAAGTTATTTGTCATAGGGGAAAGGAAACACTGGGGCCTCTTGTGAGTCTATAGTGTACATCAGTGGGAGATACTTTTCCAAAATAGTAACAATTTTTGTTGCTTTAAAATGTATGTATTACTATAATATAAACCAGTTATTTGGAACAGAAAAATATGCTGTCATTTATAACCATACTTTAAATAAATTTTGGAATATCTGTATTTTTTTTTAGGAATATTATTGTTTGGTTGTTCAAAGGCCAGTTATAAAGTATTAAATGAAATATTTCATTTCTTAGTAAATTTGTGTTATATGTACTTTCTTCTTATGTTACAGATGTTACTACTGTTACCTGAAGCTATTTAGAAGTAGATGAGCTATGGTTATTCCTGTAACTTAAACCTTGATGTAGACTGAATTATAATATTTGTTCATTTGTTTAACTTTAGCCTACTGATTCTCAGAGCTTTGGTTTTTCTCAGACTTGTATTTAACCTTACATGTTTGTAGGTGTGGAACTCTGTTGGAATCATTCGCTGCTATAATGATGAGCAAGACAATGCCATAGATGTGGAGTTCCATGATACCTCCATACACCATGCAACACACTTATCAAACACTTTGAATTATACAATAGCAGATCTTTCCCATGAAGCTATTTTGTTGGCATGTGAAAGCACTGATGAACTAGCAAGGTAAATTTGAGATTATTAGGAAGAATTTGTCACTGTTGAACTGTTAGATACAGTTGTTGAAATTCAATACATGAGTTAAAAGTTAATAAAACAAAATTATACCTTTTATAGTATGGAATTTCAGAATGAAGAGCTTAGTATAAATACCAGCCTACCCATAATACCCCAGAACATATATGTTTTTGCCTAATTGTCCCCGTGTTACATTCTCTAAGTAAGTTTCAAAATGACATGACCTGATTTGTAATGCAAGACAAATGGGACTATTTTTTACATTGTTATGCTTTTTTATTAGTATAAGAATAATATATATTAATTGTAAACAAACTTAAGTACAGAATATTTAGAAAAGGAAAGTTCTCCCCAGAATTCTACTTAGATATCACTACTGTTAACACTATAATATGTATCCTTCTAGATTTCTTTTTGTGTGAACCCCACTTTTAAATTTACTTATTGAGATATCATTTATATATCATAAAATGAACCCATTTTAGATTTACAGTTTGGTAAGTTTGACAAATGAGTATATACTTGAGTAACCATTATGATAATCAGAATATTTTTTATTATCCAAAAATGTTCCCTCATATTTCTTTGTAGTTTAATCCATTCCCAGTCCTTGGACAATTACTGATGTGGGCATTTTTGTTGTTGTTTTTGGTTTTTGTCAATATAGATTAGATTTGAAACTTAAAAAAAACAACACCAAAAAAATGTTGCTAGTACTATTTACCTGTTTGATTTTTTTTTAACTTAATATATTTTGGATTTCTTAGATATTTCGGTAGGTAGGTAGATAGAGACAAACAGACAAAAAATTATGATGAAAAGCAACAGATACAGAGTCCATTTTTTTTAAAGAAGAAAAAATATTTTACTAACCTTTTGTTATTCCAGCCAGTTTGCTCTCTCCTGATCTCTTTTCTTCAGCTGGTTATAATATTTATATACTTGATAATAATAGATTTTACTAACTCCCAGGTGATTTGAAATTCAGATTCTTCTGATTAGATATATTAGCTCCTTGCTATTCAAAGTGTGGTCTGCAAACTAATGGGCATGGGCCACCTGAGAGCTTGTTGAAAACACAGAATCTCAGGCCCCACCACAGACCTGAATCAGAATCTGTATTTTAACAAGATCCTCAGGTGATTGAGCATGTATTAAAATCTGAGAAACACTTTATTAGGTCATTTCTAAAAATAATTAAAAATGTTTTTCAATTACAGTTGACATGCAATATTATATTAGTTTCTGGTGTATATTAGGTCATTTTAACATTTTATTTGGTTCCCTAATTTACAGATTATAAAATTCAGCACTTCATGATTGAATTAAATCAGTTTATTAAAATAAATCACTGTTGACTTAGTGTCTTTAATTCAGAATCTCTTACATAATGAGAGCTTTATTTTCATGTGTAATTTTTTTTAACCGTTAAATTTGTACACTTTATTTATTTATTTTTTTTCTGTCTGTTTGTTTGTTTTTTAATCCTCACCTGAGGATATTTTTCTATTTATCTTCAGATGGAGTGGGAGGGAGGGAGAGAGAGAGAAACATCAAAGTGAGAGGGACACATCGACTGGTTGTCTTCCGCAAGACCCCGACCAGGGCTGGGGACAAACCACAACCGAGGTACGTGCCCTTGATTGGAATCAAACCTGCAACTCATTGGTCTGAGGGCTGATGCTCTAACCACTGGGCCATACCAGCCAGGGCTCATGTGTAATTTTGATTTCAGATACTCTTCTCTTTGTTTTCCTAGATATATTATTTCATAGGCATCTATAATATTACCTTTTCATTTTAAAATTGAGTTTTTAAAATTACTGTTCAGAAAGTCAGTACTGCCTCAAATTACCAATACTATGGTATATGCATTCTGAAGCCTAAATTTAATAATTTGTGTGTGTGTATATATATTTGCAAAGAAGAAAAAAGAAATTATTGGCAATCACTGATAGGATTATATGGATTTTTTTTCTCTCTTTGTTCTCCCATATTAATTTTTTGTTGTTGCCAGTGAGAGAACTGTTGCCTAATATTTTGAAGCTTTCTTCTTTTGAAAAAAAATTTGGTTGTGATTTTTGTATGCATTTACAACCTAGTTTGATACACTGCAGATTTTAGCCTTTTTTTTTTCTTTCATTTAACATTATGTTGTGAGCATTTTTCTGTATGTTTAAATATTCTTCCATAACTTGACTGTTAATGGTTTTAATCTAGTTCATTTTAGGTATATTTCATAATTACTTTCTTAAAGACATTTCCTGTACTATTTGTATATAACAGAAAAATAAACTACGTTATTTGGTTTTGTTACTGGTATCATGATTAGTTATCTATATAAAATATCAAATAGGAAAATTTGATTATTTTCCATCTTGTTTTCATTTTTAGCAAGCTTCACTGCCTGCACTTTAGTTCTTGGGATTCAAGTAAAGAGTGGATGGTAGACATGCCTCAGAATGAGGATATTGAAGCCATATGCCTTGGTCAAGGATGGGCTGCTGCTGCCACTAGTGCCTTGCTCCTTCGATTATTTTCTATTGGAGGTGTTCAGAAAGAGATCTTCAGTCTTCCTGGGCCTGTGGTGTCAATGGCAGGACATGGAGAACAGCTTTTCATTGTTTATCATAGAGGTAGGTTTTTTTAATCTTTTATAATTTGTGGGGGTTTTTTGTTAATTCTCACCAAGGATATTTTTTCCATGGATTTTTAGAGAGAGAAGAAGGGAAGGAGGGAGAGGGGGAGAGAGAGTGAGAGAGAAAGAGAGAAACATTGATTGGTTGCCTTCCACATGTGCCCCGACTGGGGCCTGGGATTGAAACTGCAACCAAATATGTGCCTTGACCAGGAATCAAACTGGAGACCCTTTGGTACATGGGCCAACGCTCCAACCACTGAGCCACACTGGCCAGGGCAGTTTTTTATACTTTTACCATAACCTAAAGTAAATGTAAATTACTTGAGCTTTCTCTCTCTCTCTCTCTCTCTCTCTCTCTCTCTCTCTCTCTCTCTTGCTCTCTTTTTGTTTTGGATTATATGCCTCCTTTTGCATTTATTTTAGCATTTGAATCAGTGTAATTTTTAAATGTATAGAATTTTATTGTATTCACTAATAGCAATAAGAATGAAAATGTTTTACTTATAGAAGAACTATATTAGGGAAAGAATTTCACGGTAGAGTTTGGTTAATTACTTCCATGTCTATATCTTAAAAGAATTTTCAGTTTGAATGCCTCAAAAACTAAACTATCTCTAGTCTGAAGGACTAAAACAGCTTTGAATGTGACTTTTCAGATAGTTGCTGCTTTCTGTTCCTTACCTCATAGTCTCTCTTCAGTCCTCACCACTCTGCTCAGACCAGTGATTTCTTGATGCTTATTTTTATTTTTATTTTTTATTTTCTTTTTTTTTTTTTTTTTTTTATTTTATTTTTTTTTATTTATATATTTTTAATTTTATTGTTGAATGTATTACAGATGTTCCTCATTTTTCCCCCATTGCCCCCCTCCTCCCCATTTCCGCCCCCCTCCTGCTTTTCCCCACACTGTTGTCTGTGTCCATTAGTTATGCATATATACATATAAGTTCTTTGGTTTATTTCTTCCCACCTCCCATCCCCCCTTCCCTTTGAGGATTATCAGTCTAACAACCAATTTATACTTCTTAATCCCTTCACCTTTTTCACCCCTCCCCCCAGTCCCTACCCATCTGGTACCCAACAAAAGTTCTCTGTATCTATGAGAATGTTTCTGTTCTTCTTGTTCATTTTGTTTGTAGATTCAATTGTTGATAGATATGTATTTATTGCCATTTTGTTTGTTCATATTTTTTTATCTTTTTCTTCAAGAAGACCCTTCAACATTTCATATAATAATGGTTTGGTGGTGATGAACTCCTTTAGCTTTTCCTTGTCTGGGAAACTCTTTATATGGCCATCGATTCTAAATGACAGCTTTGCAGGATAGAGTAATCTTGGTTGTAGGTTCTTGCTTTTCATCACTGTGAATATTTCTTGCCACTCCCTTCTGGCCTGCAAAGTTTCTTTTGAGAAATCTGCTGACAGTCTTATGGGAACTCCCTTGTAGGTAACAAACTGCTTTTCTCTTGCTGCTTTTAAGATTCTCTCTTTGTCTTGAACCTTTTGCATTTTGATGATGATGTGTCTTGGTGTGGGCCTCTTGGGGTTCATCTTGTTTGGGACTCTCTGTGCTTCCTGGACTTGTATGTCTGTTTCCTTCACCAAGTTCGGGAAGTTTTCTGCCATTATTGTTTCAAATAGGTTTTCGATTTCTTGTTCTCTCTCTTCTCCTTCTGGCACCCCCAAGATGCGAATGTTGGCACGCTTGAAGTTGTCCCAGAGGCTCCTTACACTATCCTCATTTCTTTGGATTCTTTTTTCTTTTTGCTGTTCTGATTGGGTGTTTTTTGCTTCCTTATATTCCAAATCGATGGTTTGCTTCTTGGATTTACCTACTCTACTATTGAATTTGTGTAAACTATTCTTTATTTCAGTTAGTGCCTCCTTTATTTCTGACTGGTCCTTTTTTATGCTCTTGAGGCCCTCTCTAAGTTCACTGAGGTTCTCACTAAGTCCATTGAGCATCCTTATAAGCAGTATTTTGAACTCAGCATCTGTTAGGTTGCTTAACTCCATTTCACTAAGTTCTTTTCCTGGAGTTTTGTTCTGTTCTTTCATTTGGGACCTGTTTCTTTGTCTCCTCATTTTAGCTGCCTCCCTGTGTTTGTTTCTATGTATTACTTAGCGAGAGGTATAGGGCTAGCTGAGACCAGATGCTGCTTGTTTGAATGATTTTAGGAAAAGCTGAAGCAGGCTCCAAGACAGGCCAATCCTATGGTGAAGCAACTGGCAACAGCTTGGGTGGGCCTGGAAGTTGGGTGGGGCGGGGCCTCAGGGAATCACCAGGGCGGGGCCAACAGTGTGAGCCAGGTAGCTGGAGTCCCAGATATGGCGGCGTCTGCCGGCTCAGGAAGGGCTCACCAAAGGATCAAAAGCCTCTGATAGCACGTCTGTCCAGGAGAAAGCTGCCTCTCCAGCCCTTGCTCCAATGCCAAACAGCTCAGTTCTTCCCCATATGATTCTGGTGCCTTTCTGGCTCCCTCCCCCACGCTGGAGCCTAGAGGGTGGGAGTCCTAGTGAGTCCGTGCACGGGCCCTTTAAGAGGAGCTGCGGGGGCTCCAGCCGCCTCAGCCTCAGTTCCTGCTGGTTTTTCCAGCCAGAAGTTATGGGGATTCTCTTCCTGGCACTGGGACCCTGAGCTGGGCACCCGGTGTGGGACGGGGACCACTCAGCCCTCTGGGAGGACCTTCCCAGCCGAGGTATCCCAATTTTTATCCGCCACACGTGGGTGTGGGACCAGCCTGTCGTGCCTCCGCCCCTCCTACCAGTCTCGATGTGGCTTCTTCTTTAATTTCGTAGTTGTAGGACTTCCATTCAGCTTGATTTCAGGCAGTTTTGAATGATGGTTGTTCTGTAGTTTAGTTGTAAGTTTGATGTGGTTGTGGAAGGACGCGATACTGCGTTTACCTACGCCGCCATCTTGACCGGAAGTCTCTTGATGCTTATTTTTAAAGAATAATTCTGTCAGAAATACTTTCTTGTCTTGACTTCTGTGACATTACTCTCCTGATTTTTTCCCCCCTCATGGATAGCTCTTTCAGCTATTTTGCTGGCTCCTCCTTCTATGCTGACCCCTGGAGTGCTCTAGCACTTAGTCACAGCCCCTCTTCTCTAATAATCTTTAGGTCAGAAACTTTCAGTCTTTTGATTGCTTATCCATAATAAGAACTACATTCTATATTGCTATTCTGAACATACCCGCAAATGTAACTGAAATAAAAGTCTCATGGACAATATTTACTCTTTGATTTTTTTCTTTAAATGATGGTTGCAACGCTAAATTTATTTCACGACTCATAGGTGAAAAAATGCGGTTTGAGAAACTATCCTGGGGAATCTCATTATGACCCATGTCTTTACTTACACCCATGTGTCTATGACTCTAAATCAGTATCACCAGCCCTACTCTCTTGTTTTTTCAGACTTGCCCACTTGAAATGTCTATGTAGGTTTGGTACACATCTCAAACTTAACTTGGTCATGATAAAACCTTTTATATATTTTTTCCCTTCGGACTTTCTTCTTACTTAGTTACCCCATCTTGGTAAACAGCATACTATCAGTGCAGCTATGCAAGGCAGGAATGTAAGAGTCATCCTTGATTCTTCTCTCTCCCCCTACCCCCACACCCCAGATCAACTCTGCCAATAAGATCATATCATCCTGTCAGGTCTTTGGAATAACACATTCCAGATCTGTCTCTCTGTCTCCTCCACTAAAATCCCAGTCCAGCCCAGATGTCATCTCTTGGGCTGTTGCAACAGCCTTCTACCAGTCTTTCAGCTTCAATTCTTGCATTTCTGTGATTCATTCTCCAAGTAACAGCCTGGGTAATCTGTTAAAAACAAGAACCTCTTCTTCCCATTAAGGGCACGTACCTCGGTTGCCCCGGCCCTGGTTGGGGTCGTGTGGGTGGCAACCATTCGATGTGTCTCTCTCACATCAATGTTTCTCTCTCTTCCTCCCTCTCTCCCTCCCTCTCTATCTGAAGATAAATGCAAAAATGTCCTCGGGTGAGGATAAAAAACAACAAGAACCTCTTTACTTAGATTCCTCTGATGACTTCCCCATGCTTTTAGAATAAAAATCAAACTTCTTATCTTAGTTGACAGGGTCCTACATGATCTGATCTTTGCCTGCCTCTTCAACTTCATCTCTGCCACTTTTTCTCTAGTTACTCATTCTGGCTATTGTGGCTTCTTTGTGTTCTTCAGACTCACCACGCTTGTTCCCACCTTAGGACCTTTTCATTAGGTGTCCTCTCTTCTACTGTAGAGCTCCTCCTCTTCCTAACATTTGGCTGGCTGGCTCCAACTTAAAATTCATATCTCAGCCCAGCCAGTGTGGCTCAGTGGTTGAGCATCGACCCATACACCAAGAGCTCGCTGGTTCGATTCCAGGTCAGGACACATGCCCAGATGTGAGCCCAATCCCCAGTGGGGGGCATGCAGGAGGCGGCCAATTGATGTTCTTTCTCATTGATGTTTCTATCTCTCTCTCCCTCTACTTCCTCTCTCTCTAAACCTCTCTCAATAAAGAAAAAAAAATCATATTTCAGCTTAAATTTCACTTTCTCAGAGGCCATCTCTGACTAGCCATTCTAAAGTAACTACTCAGTCTGGCACTCCGTATCACATTATTATTTTAACTCTTTGATAGCACTTAGCATTTTTGTTCTTTTGTTTGTTCTTTATTTGTATTCTACCTGAATATGAATTTCATGAGAACAGTAACTTTGTCTTGTCTATCATTGTAGCCCCAGTGCTTGGCACATAGTAAGCTCTCTATAAATATTTCTTGAATGAATAATTTACTACTTATAACCACTTCATATAAATAGTCCATGTAACATAGTATTCTGCCTCTAATACCTGAATGCACAGTGCCTCAGTTAGTAGGATTGTCCATAAAAAGTATGCTGATTAATCCAAGAAACAAAATCAGTTCAATTCACAGAATATAATTTAGACTGCATTATAACTAAATAACCTTTGATACCTGATTTATATTTATATTTTTTCACTAGGAACAGGATTTGATGGGGATCAATGCCTTGGAGTTCATCTGCTACAGATGGGGAAAGAGAAAAAACAAATTTTGCATGGTGATCCTCTTCCTCTTACAAAGAAGTCGTATCTTGTATGGGTTGGATTTTCAGCTGAAGGCAAGACAAATTCATTTATTTATATTAAAGACATTTTTCAAGAAGAAAGTTGTTTCATTGTTTTTTCCTAATTAATTTCTTTATAGATAAATTGTTTAAAATTTATTTAAATGTAATATGTTGGCAAAACTGGAAACTGGGATTATTAGGCAAGGTAGCCATTGTTTTAGGTACAAGATCTTTTTCTCATGAGAATTCTGATTAGAAACCTTATAAAGAGGAAATTAATTTTTCTGGAAGTTTACTGAGATAGCAAGGAGGACATACAAATCAATGGTAAATTGTAGGTATTCCAGCAGATTCCACACAAAAATCAGGAATTTTCTATTGCTGCACTGTCTGCTACAGTAACCACTAGGCACATGTGGCTACTGAATGCTTGAAATGTGACTAATCTGAATTAAGATGTGCTATAAATATAAAATACTCTCTGAATTTTGAAGACTTAGTATGAAAAGAGAATGTAAAATAATTTTATTAATAACTTTTATATTGATTACATGTTAAAATGACTATATTTTGTGTGTATTGGATATAATGAAATATAAATTAGGATTAACTTTACTTTCCCCCCTTTTCTCATGTGGCACTAGGAAATTAAAAATTATATTTGTGGTTCACATATTTCTGTTGGACGGGACGGTTGTCAACTCATGTAATAGTGGCTGTGACAGATAATTTGAAGGATACTGAAGATTACCTTATTTTAATGAGCCTGTTAACCCTATCTCCTGGCTTAAATATTTCTATTATTGGAGATTCGTGTCCTTCAGTTACATCTTTAGAAACTCCAGTTTTATCTTTAAAACATCAATCATTTCTGCATGTGTTTTTGGATGGGATATTAGTCATTTATGCTTTAATGTGACCGTGGCCCTGGCCGGTTTGGCTCAGCGGTTGGAGCATCATCCTGTGGTCCAGAGAGACCTGGGTTTGGTTCCCACTAAGGGCACATACCTTGGTTGCAGTTTGTCCCCGGCCCCTGGTTGGGTCGTGCAGGAGGCAGCCACTCCATGTGTCCCTTTCACATTGATGTTTCTCTCTCTCTCTCTCTCTCTTCCTCTCTCTCCCTCCCACTCTGTCTGAACAAAAAATGGAAAAGTGTCCTCTGGTGAGGATTAAAAAAACAAAAACAAAAACAATAATGTGACCATGGCCCTGGCCGGTTTGGCTCAGTAGTTAGAGCGTTGGCCCGCAGACCAGAGAGTCCCGGTTCGGTTCCCGCTAAGGGCATGTACCTCGGTTGCAGTTTGTCCCCGGCCCCGGTTGGGGTCATGTGAGTGGCAACAAGTTGATGTGTCTCTCTCACATCGATGTTTTTCTCTCTCTCTCCCTCCCGCTCTATCTAAAGATAAATGCAAAAATGTCCTCGGGTGAGGATAAAATAAAATAAAATGATGTGACCATGAATAACTTCCATTTATATATCTTTTTTCCCCAAATACCAATCAGATCTAGACTCTGAGGAAACTGCTATTTGCAGAATGGGAGGGTTGTGAAGTAGGATAAGAAAAGGGGTTATTAGGGAGTTTGGGCACTTCCTGAGATGGGAGCAGACTAGGAACGCTTACCTTGGAGTCGGGGGACAGAACAGCAATAAGCCCAAGAAAGAGAGGGAGAAAGAAGAATACTAAAGACAGATTCTCTACATCCTCACCTTGTTTCAGGTTTTGGTATTTTTCCAAGTCTCTTAACCAGGGAGGTTTCAGATTTAAGTTTAATTTTTTTACTGAAATTGGCTTTGAAAATATTGCTATGTTCCAGCAGATGGCATAGTTTTCACTGAAACTATTAGTTTTTTCTCTTTATTTGGGTAAATATCAGTCATATCTGAGGTATTTTTTCCCTTTTCTTCTCTTAAGTCTTACTCTATGTGGTTAATGAAGTTTTTGTAAAAAAATAAACTTGCATTATTTGCCTTTTTTTCTTTTCTTTTTTTTTTGCTGTTTACTTTTGAATTGAAAGTTGAATCATTGATATGTATATTTAACATGGTATTTATTTAACAAATATGTAACTATGTTTCCAAGTGATTTGTTTTTCTATTGATACATAGGTACCCCCTGTTTTGTGGATTCAGAAGGCATTGTTCGAATGCTTAACAGAGGGCTTGGTAATACGTGGACTCCTGTATGTAATACAAGAGAACACTGCAAAGGAAAATCTGATCACTACTGGGTGGTTGGTATCCATGAAAATCCCCAGCAACTGAGGTGGGCTATTAGAAAATGCTTTCAAAGTATATTTTTATTTGTTTTTCACCTTAGTTCATTTACTTGCTTTCTGTATTCACTAAATTAGGAATTTGTTTATATTCACTGTTAAGTTTTCAACCAATTACTTGACTTGGAAGTTATTGAACAAAATAGGAATTAAGTTTATTAGTGTGACGATAACATCATTTCAGTCTGATAGGGATGAGAGGTTCTGGTTAGACATGGCATTTCTTCTTTTATTACAGAGAATTTCTTTTACCTATCAAATTGGAGAAATCTAAAAATTTGATAATACTCTTAGTATTGTTGGAGCTATGGTGAAATAATCATGTTTATATGTTGCTGATGGGAGTACACATTGGTTGAAATCCCTATGGAAGGCAAATTGTCAAGAACTACCAGAATTAGAAATACATATGGCCTTTGACCCAATAATTCTGCTTTTAGGATTTGTCCTAAAGATATGCTAGTACAGTCAAACCTCAGTTGTTGAACAACCCTTTCATGCTCATTCATCAGCATGACAAAAAGTGTCGGTCAGGCCACATAACAAAGGAGAGAAGGTGAGTCAGTTTACCACTGAACGTTGTGTTATTAATATCTCAAGAAATTGTGCTGTGAATATTTTTGTGCTTTTTTGTTTTTGTTGCTGGCAAAATGGACAATTAACATAATTTTAAAACGTAAAGAGGCCATCAAGAGTGCTAATGTGGCTAAAAGAAACTGATCCCAGGCAATTGAAGAGGTAGGAAACTGTTGATTTGGATAAAGGAAAAATAGTTAGCCAGTGACAGCATTTCTGAAGCAATGATATGTGAAAAAGTGAAGATGGCCCTGGCCAGTTTGGCTCAGTGGTCAGAGCATTAGCCCGAGGACCAAAGGGTCGTGGGTTCGATTCCCAGTCAAGGGCATGTACCTGGGTTGCAAGTTTGATCCCCTGCCCCAGTCGGGGTTGTGCCGAAGGCAACCAATCGATGTCTCTCTCTCTCATGTCAATGTTTCTCTCTCTCTCTTTCTCCCCCTCCCTCCCTCCCACTCTATCTGAAGATAAATGGAAAAATATCCTCAGGTGAGGATTAAAAAAAAAAAATTTAAAACAAAGATGCCGCATGCTGACTTCCTGAAAGACACCCCTGGCACGAGTGCTGAAAGTGTTCGTTTAAGGCTAGTAGGCAGTGGTTCGATATAAATTTAAGAAAAATAACTGTTTGTAGATTAAACAGTACAATAGACATGTACTGTATATAAGAAAACTTAAAACGGAATCATTTGGGGGTCTGGAACGAATTAATTCCATTTACATTATCTCTTTTATTTACTTTTTTTTTTTTTAGAGAGGAAGGGAGAGAGAGATAGAAACATCAATGTGAAAGAAAAACATTGATCAGCTGCTTCCTGCATGACCCCTACTGGGGGTCAAGCCTGCAGCCTGGGCATGTGCCCTAACTGGGAATCTCAGTCCATGGGATGATGTTCAATCCACTGAGCCACACCGGCTGGGCTCATTTCTAATGGGAAAAAATGATTTGGTTTTCCAACAAATCACTTCTCGAACAGCCTTCTTGAATTAAGTTCAAGAACCGAGGTTCCACTGTACTTGCTATTTAATGTATGATCCATGGACAGCGTCGGCATCACCAGGGAGAGTATTAGAAATGCTGAATCGCAGGCACCACATCAGACCTACTGAATGAGAACCTGCATTTTAACAAGATCTTCATGTAATTTGTGTGCACATTAAAGTTTAAGAAATACTGTTGCTAGCCAATGTGGGAAATGAAACATGTAAAAGAAATCCTACGTGGAAGGATTGTTAATAATAGCAAAAGATTGGAAACCTAAATTTTCTTTAGAAGAACAGAGAAATAAATATTGCACATTTGTATACTAAAGAACTATGTAATTTTTTAAAAGGATTAATCAGATCATATATGTGATAAGTAATCTATATCCAGAATATATAAAGAACTCTTACAGCTCAAAAAAAGACTCAATTACAAAATGGGCAAAGGATTTTGAATAGACATTTCTCCAAAAAGTAAATACATGGCCAGTAAGCATATGAAAAAAAATATTCAGCAGCATCAGTTATTAGGGAAATGCAAATAAAAACCAAAGAGATACCACTTCACACACACTAGGATGCTATAATCCAAAAAACAGACAATAACAAGTGTTGGTGAGGATGCTGATAAATTGGGACCCTTAGTCATCGCTGGGTGGGGATGTAACATGGTAGATTTTGGCAGTTCCTCAAAAGTTTAAACACAGACTTAACATATGTCCCAGATGTTCCTCTCCTAGGTATATACCCAAAAGAATTGAAAACACATCCATACAAAAGTTTGTAATTGAATGTTCATCATAGATTTATTCATAATAGCTAAAAAGTGGAAACAATGCAAATGTCCATCAACTGATAAATGAATAAGTAAATGTAGTATATCCATACAATGGAATATTATTGGGCTATAAAAGGGGATAAAAACTGATACATGCTACAGCTTGGATGAACCTTGGAAATGTTATGCTAACTATATGAAGCCAGACACAAAAGGCCACATGATTCCATTTATATGAAATCTTCAAAATAGGCAAATCTATATAGAGATAGATAGTAGATTAGTGGTTGCCAGGGGGTTGCAGGGGAGGGGGCAGTGGAGAATAGGGAGTGACTGCTGATGGGTGTGAGGTTTCTCTTAGGGGTGATGAAAATGTTTTGGAATTAGTAGTGATAAATGCACAACTCTGAATGTACTAAAAACACTCTGATATCTTATGGCTGTGGTACATTCTTTGTGAACTTTGGTATATGAATTATATCTTTTTATGGTTTTTTTGTTGTTGTTAATCCTTACCCAAGGATATTTTTCCATTGATGTTTAGATAGAGTGGAGGGGAGGGAGGAGTGAGAGAGAAACATCGATGTGAGAGAGACACATCAATTGGTTGCCTCCCACATGGCCCTGATCAGGGCCAGAGAATCAAACCCACAACCCTCTGGTCTGTGGGCCGATGCTCTAACCACTGAGCAAAACCACCTAGGGCTGAATTATATCTTTCTTTATCCTCACCCGAGGACTTTTTTTTTTTTTAATTTTTTTTTTCTTTATTGATTTTAGAGAAAGAGTGAGAGATAGAAACATCGATGAGAGAGAACATCGATTGGCTGCCTCCTGCATGCCCCCCACTGGGGATTGGGCCCACAACCTGGGCATGTGCCCTGACTGGGAATCAAACTGGTAACCTCCTGGTGCATGGGTCGATGCTCAACCACTGAGCCACACCAGCTGGGCGCCTGAGGACATTTTTGCATTTATCTTCAGATAGAGCGGGAGGGAGAGAGGGAATAAGAGAGAGAGAGAAACATCGACATGAGAGAGACATCGACTGGTTGCCTCCCGCGGGACCCCGACCAGGGCTGGGGACAAACCACAACCGGGGTATGTGCTCTTGACCGTTCGAACCCATGACTCTGGTCTGCAGGCCAATGCTCTAACCGCTGAGCCAAACTGGCTAGGATGAAATGAATACCATTTGTATAAAAGGGGAGAGAGAATAAGAATACATAATTGTATTTGTTTATATATGCAAAGAATTCCTGGAAGACTAAAGAGGAAACTGACAATACTTACCTGGCAGAAAGAAACTCAGTGGATAGTACAGGAGACATCTCTGAATTCTTTTTTACACTTTATGCATGTAAATGTATTGCTTGTTCAAAAATTAAATAAGTTGAATTTTTTTTTTTAATCCTCACCCGAGGACATTTTTTGCATTTATCTTGAGGGAGAGAAGGAGGAAGAAAGAGAGAGAAACATCGATGTGAGAGAGACACATCGAGTGGTTGCCACCCACACGACCCCAACCAGGGCTGGGGACAAACCACAACTGAGGTACGTGCCCTTAGCGGGAACCGAACCTGGGACTCTCCGGTCCGCGGGCCAACACTCCAACCGCTGAGCCAAACTGGCCAGGGTGAAGTTGAATTTTTTTAAATGAAAGAGATAATTCAACCTGAATCAAATAAGAATAGAGGTTAAGTTCAAGAAGACTTCTTAATTTGTTTTTTTTGTTTGTTTGTTTGTTTTATCCTCACCTGAGGACATTTTTCCATTTTTTGTTCAGATAGAGTGGGAGGGAGAGAGAGGAAGAGAGAGAGAGAGAGAAATGTCGACGTGAAAGGGACACATCGAGTGGCTGCCTCCCACACGACCCAAGCAGGGCCCAGGGACAAACTGCAACAGAGGTACGTGCCCTTCGCGGGAACCGAACCTGGGTCTCTCTGGACCGCAGGCCGACACTCTAACCGCTGAGCCAAACCGGCCAGGGCTGACTTCTTAATTTGGATACGTGGAAGTTATTGGTGACCCTTATAAAAGTGTTTTTAGTGACGTGATGAATTGTTAAATTCCAGATTGGGGTTCGCTGAGAGCCTGGTAAGTAAAGAAATAAAAGCTAATATGTAGATAACTCTTTTTAAGAAGTTCAGCTGTGAAGAGGAAGAGATGGGGTGGAATCTCAAGAAAGCTGTTGGGCCCTGGCTGGTGTGGCTCAGTTGGGTGGAGCGTTGTCCCACACACCAGAAGGTGGCAGGTTTGATTCCTGATCGGGGCACATACCTGTGTTGGGGGTTCGATCCCCAGTCAGGGTGCATATGGAAGGCAACCAGTCGATGTTTCTCACATGGATGTTTCTCACTCTCTCCCCACCTTCCTCTCTCTCTGACGTAAATGAAAAACATGTCCTCTGATGAGGATTTTTTAAAATGAAAGAAAGCTGGCTAAGTTGAGGAAGGGATTGTTTAGTTTGGGTAATCTAGACCATTTTTGTACTCTTTTGGCAGTAAGTTCAGTAAAGAGGGTGAGATTGACAATGTAAGAAAAGGAAACAATCGAAGAAAGGAATGAAATCCACACACAAAAAAAGGTGATAGATCTTAGATCACCTGTCTAAAATAGGAAGGTAAGACATTTTATCAGTTGGGACGAGAAAGAAGATAGACAATTGCAGATACATTTAGTAGTTGAAGGGTGACAGGAATTCCTGTGTGATGGCTTCTCTTGTGTTGACAGATTATGAGGCAATGTTGAGGGTATTTTTGAAGGCAGTGGTTGGCAGTGTGGGATGTTTGAGAAAACATGGTCTTAGAAAATGCAAAATCAAACCTAGTAGAAAACCGTAGAGCAATTGCTGGCTAGTGTTTCTGTGTCTTACCTTTTTAGAATCTCCAAATACTCCTTTATGGACATTTTTAGTATCAAATGGAGTATATTAGTTAACTGTTTTTAGCAGTTCTTAGAGTATAAGTTGTTTTCAGGAATTTTTTTTTTTTTTTTAATCCTCACCCGAGGATATTTTTCCATTTATCTTCAGATAGAGCGGGAGGGGGGGGGAGTGAGAAACATTGATGTGAGAGAAAGACATCGATTGGCTGCCTCCCGCATGACCCCAACCAGGGCCAGGGACCGAACTGCAACCGAGGTATATGCCCTTGACCGGAATCGAACCTGAGACTCTTTGGTCCACGGGCCGATGCTCTAACTGCTGAGGCAAACTGGCCAGGACTGTTTTCACGAATTTCTTTTATGTTATTCCCAGGAATCAAGTTATTTAGTAATTTGAATGAAAGAATTCACATTTAAGAGGTTAAGTTTTGAACCTATAAGAATTGTTACTAGCCCTGGCCGGTTTGGCTCAGCGTTTGGAGCGTCAGCCTGTGGTCTAGAGAGACCCGGGTTCGGTTCCCGCTAGGGGCATGTACCTCAGTTGCAATTTGTCCTCGGCCCTGGTTGGTCGTGTGGGAGGCAGCCACTTGATGTGTTCCTTTCACGTCGATGTTTCTCTCTCTCTCTCTCTTCCTCTCTCTCCCTCCCACTCTATCTGAACAAAAAAATGGAAAAATGTCCTCAGGTGAGGATGAAAAAAAAAAAAAGAATTGTTACTATTCCATCTAATGTTCATTCAAGATGATTCATTTTGTTAGTGAGTGTCATTATCTTAAAGGGGTATATTTAATTTAATATTATAAGTTTTTATGGTGAGACTTTTTCTTTACTGACAGGTGCATTCCTTGTAAAGGCTCTCGGTTTCCCCCCACTCTTCCACGCCCTGCTGTAGCTATATTATCCTTTAAGCTTCCTTTCTGTCAGATTGCAACAGAGAAAGGACAAATGGAGGTATGTGGAAATCTTGCACTGACACTAAATTTGATAATGCACAGCCTGTGACACAGCCATTTAAAAATTATCCTGATGACCGGTGTTGAGTACTCATTCCTTATTATTAAATAGAGGTAGCAGAGGGGGAGGGGGCTACTGATGATCACCAGGGCACCTGATTGCCATCACTGCTGCCAGGGACTTTTTCTGTGAGGTAAATGGGTGGTATCCTCAGTGCTTCACTAGTGTAAGGCACCCACTGTCAGGGTCTGGTGCCTCTATAAATTTTTGTGCCATAGGCACCTGGCTTGATTCACCCTTAGTCCTAGCCCTGCATGATCAAAAGTCATTTGAAATCTTACAATTAGTTATTTTAAACAAGAAGCAAATTGGCTTCTAAAAAACTAGTTTACCGTCCTGGCTGGTTTGGCTCAGCAGTTGGAGCGTCGGCCTGCGGACCAGAGAGTCCCGGGTTCGGTTCCTGCTGGGGGCACGTACCAAAAAAAAAAAAAAAAAAACTCAATAAATAAAAAACGAATTTACCAAGTTCTCTGAGCGTTAACTATAATAGCTAGGAAGCTTTAAAACGCTTAATTTCCCCCCACTCCCCTTTAAGGATAGGATATAAAGTCAAGCCATAGTATCACATTAATTAGAATTTGATGCTATAAAGATGAGTATTTCAGATAATATTTTATTCAGAAACTGGATTGTTAAGATAAATATTTGACACCTGGTGTTAAGTGCTAGTTGATTCTAAGCAATTTTTTCCACTTTTATAGGAACAGTTTTGGCGTTCAGTTATGTTTCACAATCATCTTGATTATTTAGCTAAAAATGGTTATGAATATGAAGAGAGCACTAAAAATCAAGCAATTAAAGAACAACAGGAACTGTTACTGAAAATGCTTGCAGTAAGTAAAATAAATATACTAAAGAAATTAAAGTTAAATGTTTTTCTAAGTTTCACTCTTTTAAAGGTATGTGAATTAGCACTGAGTTCCACAGTCTAGAATTCTTAAGTTGTATCTGGTGTTTTTTTTCTCCCTTAAAAAAGTTCTGTTTTCCTGTTGACAATGCATTTAAAATATTTAAAACATGGCCTTGTATCTAAGATCATAGGCAGCAATAAACTGTTCTGGTGCAACCTTTCTTTTTACTTTTACCCATCAGCCTGCTTTAACGGGTCCTGCAAGCAATTTTGATGCTTAATAAAATTTGAGAACCAGGAGCTCTAGCTCTTGCCCTTACCCTGTGCAACAGAGTTCCTGGACTTTTAAACCTCCAAGGGTGAGCAGTCTTAAGAACTTTCATCAGGTTTTTAGATATGCCTATTATTTGTCATCCTCCTTGGTAACTGTGTGGTAAAAGTTTGTCTATAGCCAGTGACCATGTTTGGTGCCTGGGATATTTCAGTACTTTTACTTTTGGAGATAAGTGAACTTTTGGAAACATAAGGTTTATATTGTTATCCTCACTATAGGTTGGATTATGGAGGGAAGTATAATATCATTTCTTCTCCACTCATCTTGCACTGGGCTCTAAATCCCTTGAGGTCAGGGTCCATGCCAAATACTCAAGGGTATCTAATACACAGAAGACCTCTTTCTTGAGAGAGTAAATGGGCCAGACTTTTCATTTTCAAGTTGAGGGAAAAGAGTGAGGGAAAAGTGATATGTAAGACCACAGAGCTAATTATAACTACAGTCTCCAAAAGGTGGTATTTACTACTGTCACCTCTATGCAATACTGCCTTGAGTTTAGTACTAAAGAAATTGAATTCGTTTATTGTAGAGTAAGTTTTGTTCCTTTTATCAAGTGTCATTTGTGGTCTAGGCACTAGTAACCTTTTTACTTCCTACAACACATTTAAGGAAACATTTGATTTGTTTGCCATTTAGTCTTACAGGAGCGTTTCCTCTGAACAGTGTTTCTCAGGATACTAGTAGCTTTGGGGACCAGTCTTTTTTTTTTTTTTTTTTATCCTCACCCGAGGACACTTTTCCATTTTTTGTTCAGATAAAGTGGGAGGGAGAGAGAGAGAGAGAGAAACGTTGACGTGAAAGGGACACATCGAATGGCTGCCTCCCGCACGACCAACCAGGGCCGGGGACAAATTGCAACCGAGGTACGCGCCCCTAGTGGGAACCGAACCCGGGTCTCTTTGGACCGCAGGCCGACGCTCTAACTGCTGAGCCAAACCGGCCAGGGCTGGGGACCGGTCTTTAACATTCCTGGTCCCCAGGCAAATGCCTGTTCAGTCTAGTTACTGTGAGAATCTTACTACAGTAGGTCCTTGAATAACATCATTTCATTCAATGTCAAAAAGTTATAACTGATGAGAAAGAAAAAAAAAAAATCAACTCCTGGAAGGGGCCAGCTGCTCTCTGTGCGGAGTTTGCATGTTCTCCCCATGTCTGGGTGGGTGTTCTTCATGTGCCCTGGTTTCCTTCCACATCCCAAAGACGTGCACATGAGGTGAATTGTGTCTACATTGTCCCAGAGTGAGTGAGTGTGGGTGAGTGCATCCTGGGAGGGAAGGTTATTCTTTCAAGAGTGGATTCCCTCCTTGTGCCCTGAGCTACTGGGATAGGCTATGGCTATCTGTGACCCTGAACTGGAATAGTGGGTTGGCAAATAATTGTCTCACTCATTTTCATTAATCTTTCTTATATATCTATGTATAGTACACATTTATTTCAGTGTTTAATATTAGAATTGTAGGTCTTCATTTAGAAGTTTGGTGATGTTTTTCTGACCAGAAATGTGCAGTAGGAACTCAACTCTTGTTTATATCAATTAGCCTATGGTAAAATTGGGTTGTTATAGGTTCTTTAGCTTAAAGTCACAGTTTCCAGGAACCTACCAACCATATTAAATGAGGACTTACTGTACTCCCTTTTATTTCTAAATGCCCTGAGGCAGAGTACCATCCTGGTTGAGAAGTATTGCTTATAAATAAGTGATACTAGAGAACTTGAGTAGGACTTGCTGGTGAATATCTAAAGTTTCTGTCTAATGAATCAGACATGGGATGTCTAAGTGACAAAATAGTCCTTCTACCCTCTGAATTACGAGACCCTTAGTAGTGTTCGAAGTATTAATTTTTCTCACATTGTACTTGCGTTGCCTCACTTTGAGTTGTCAAAATTTATACCAAAAGAAAATAAGTCAGTGTTTTCTAACAGATGTTAAATGAATGCCCTTTGTTTTATATTGTTATTAAAAAAAATTTTTTTTTCTTTATTGATTTAAGAGAGAGAAGAAGGGAGAGGGAGAGAGAAATAGAAACATTGATGAGAGAGAACATCGATTGGCCGCCTCCTGCATGCCCCCCACTGGGGATTTGACCCACAACCTGGGCATGTGCCCTGACCAGGAATCAAACTGGCGACCTCCTGGTGCATGGGTCAACGCTCAACCACTGAGCCACACCAACTGGGCATTTATTTTATATTGTTAAGTATAAAAAATAGAACAAGGTAAAGGAAGTTGTTTGCTAATTTGGAGGTTGTACAGCTGTTTCTGGTAGCTGGAGATATAGATAATCATACGTTAAAACTTGGATGTATCTGCTTGTCCCCACCCAAATTCATTTAGTAGCATTTGTGTGCCAATTCTGGGCAAAGTAGTAACAAATAAATCATTTACAATTTCTTCCTTCTTTGAATTTGCTACCCTATTTGGCAAAGGTGGGAAAACAAATTTAGGAGAACCACATTTGAATTTTAAATAAATCTCTTACTTTCCTTGCAATGAATACCTTAAAAAGATATGCCGTAGTTTATTGATTCTAAGCTGCTATTGATTGTAAAATGCACTATTAATTTTTTCATTTAAGCCACTAAGACAGAAAAAATAATATTGCCAATTAAACTTTGACCTACCGTGAACTGTATGTAACACACTTCCCAGTTACAGAGATGTTAGAATGTTTAAAAATGTGCATCTTAGAATTAATGCAATACAATATCTAGAAATCTCTTGTTTTAGTTTTACTAGTAGTTTCACGCCTTTATTTTTTAAAAGTTTAACTTAACATGATATGTTTTTTTGTTTTTTATTTTTGGTTTGGTTTGGTTTTCCTTTTTGGGCTAGCTTTCCTGTAAACTGGAGCGGGAATTTCGTTGTGTGGAACTTGCTGATCTGATGACTCAAAATGCTGTGAATTTAGCCATTAAATATGCTTCTCGTTCTCGGAGATTAATATTGGCCCAAAGACTGAGTGAACTGGCTGTAGAGAAGGCAGCAGAACTGGCAGCAACTCAGGTGGAAGAAGAGGAAGAGGAAGAAGATTTCAGAAAAAAGCTGAATGCTGGGTAAGAAATATCCAGTTGTTTGAATTTTTCTTTACCATTCTGAATATTAACTTGGTCTTTGCATATAGCTCTTTATTGAATAATATTGTCTTTTAGTTATAGTACTACTCCTACAGAGTGGAGCCAACCAAAGCTCAGAAATCAAGTTGAAGAAGAAGCAGAAGACACTGGAGAGCCTGATGATACAGAAGAAAAATCAGAAATACCTATACATGGTAAGATACATTTTTAAGGCAATCTAAAGATGAGAAATACACCCGGCCGATGTGGCTCAGTGGATTGAGCGTCATCCCATGGACTGAGAGGTTCCAGTTCTATTCCCGGTCAGGGCACATGCCCGTGTTGGGGGCTCGATCCCCAGTGGGGGACGTGCAGGAGGCAGCCAGTTGATGTATGTCACATCGATGTTTCTGTCTCTCTCTGCCTTCCTCTCTCTTTAAAAAAAATCAATAAAATTATTTAAAAAAAAAAGATGAGAAATATCATGTGTGGGGCTTTCCCTAATTTACTTAGCTAGGAAAATTAAATACAGTAGATCCCCCTTATCCATGGTTTTGCTTTTCACAGTTTCAGTTACCCATAGTCAACTGTGGTCTCAAATATTAAATGGAAAATTCCAGAAATATATAGTTCATAAGTTTTAAATTGTGTTGTTCTGAGTAGCATGATGCAATCTCTCACTATCTGATCCATCCCACCTGGGATGTGAATTATCCCTTTTCCAGTGTATTTACGCTGTATACACTACACTACCCACCCATTAGTCACTCACATGTCAGATCAACTGTGGTATTGAAGTGTTTATGTTCAAGTAGCCCTCATTTTACCTAACGATGGCCGCAAAGCACGAGAGTAGTGATGCTGGCAATTCAGATATACTAAAGAGAAGCTGTAAAATTCTCCCTTTAAGTGAAAAGGTAAAAGTTCTGGACTTCATAAGGAAGGGAAAAATTGTATGCTGAGCTTGTTAAGATCTACAGTAAGAACAAAAAAGAAATTTGTGCTAGTTTGGCTCTCGCACCTCAAAGTGCAGAAGTTACGGCCAGTGTGTGGTGAGTGCTTAGTGATGATGCGGGGGAAGACATGAACAGAAACGTGTTCTGGTTGATGGCAGGGTGTTGCACCAGAAAGCATTGAACCTTTAGAACACTTCAGCAAGGGTCCTCTGAAAGGAGTAACCACACTCACATAACTTTTATTATAGTATATTGTTATAATTGTTCTATTTGATTGTTAGTCATTGTTGCTAATCTCTTACTGTGTCTAATTTAAAAATTAAACTTTATCAGAGGTGTGTACAGGGTGGAGCAAAAGTAGGTTTTCAGTTGTGAGTATGCAAAACACAGTTTATTCTTGTATTATTAATTATTTTCCATACAAACAGCTATAAACCTACTTTTGCCCCACCCTGTTTATATAGGAAAAAACATAGTACATACACGGTTAGTGCTATTCTTGGTTTCAGGCATCTACTAGGGGTCTTGGAATGTATCCCTCATGGATAAGGGGAGACTGCTAGACCCATACTTTTTCAAGACATCTATCTGTTGATTATGGAGGATGACTTTATCTTCCCATTTACATTGTATTATCTTAATTATTCCATAGGACAGAACACATTTTCTAAGAGTGCAAATACCTCTGATGTGCCAGCTGTTAAGTCAGGTAAGAAATATTTATAATTCATTAATATCAAGAAAATTTTGCAAGTAATCTTTAGTGATACATCCGCTCAAATATACTTTACCCTTTAGGGCCTGGTTTTTTGTTTTGTTTGTTTGGGTTTTTTTTTTTTTGTTTCTCAGAGATGTTTGTGAAACTGGTCATTTAACAAATATTTATTAAATGCCTATTGTGTATCAGGTATTTGACTAGATAGATAGAGAATCAAGCAGACATACATGGTTGATCCCTCTGTAAAGCTTATAGTACTAATTGGCTTTTTAAACTATGTAAATATATTACTTTGACTTAAAAAATTATCTTTAAAAATGTGTGCAGAGTATTAAAAGAGCATGTAACAGGTGGCTGTAATTTATTCAGTGGTGGGAGGTGGGTTGGATTCCAAGGAAGGCCTCATGGAATGTTTAAAGCAGGTACCTGAATGATAGGAATAAGGTAGGCAAAGGTGGGTGGGAGCAGAAGCAGAGATAAAACATGTGGGCTTAAGGAACATATGTGAAGACTATGTAAGAGTGGTGTGAAGAGCCCAGAGAGCAAAGAAAAAGTGCTGCTGAATGGTTTTGGAGCAGTGGGCAGGAGCCAGATCATGCAGATCTGCGTAGTCCATCATAAGGATTTTGATCTTTATTCTAAGGTTGCTGGGAGGCTGTAGATTTTAAGCAGGGCCGTAACATGCCACACTGCAGAGGAGAAATGCATATAAAGAGACTACTGAGGCAGTCCAAGTGAGATTGAATAGTGGCCTAGCCTGGGGTAGTGGTGATGGTAGAAAGAATAGGAAGAATTGAAGAGGTAGTTCAGATGATGTAGAGAGTATGGAAGTTTAGGTGTGAAGAATGACTCAGTTTCTTGGCTTCAGTACTTGAATGAATGATGGTGCCACTTATTGAGTCAGGGAACACTAGGGCAATACAGGTTTAGGTAGGAAGATGATGAATTACTATTGGATATTTGGGTTAGGAGCTTGGGAAAGTAGTATCTCTGGGATGGAACTATAAAGTGATAATCGTTGGCATAAGTATAGCAGTTTAAACCATGGGCATGGGAGTCAGAGAAAGACAAGTACCATATGATTTCACTCGTGTGAAATTTAATGAACAAACTGAACTACCAAGCAAAATAGAGACAGATTCATAGATAGAGAGTAGGCAGATAGCTCAGGGGGGAGGGTTGAGCAAAAAAAAAGAAAACGCATAGACATGGACAATAGTGTAGTGATTGCGGGGGTGGAGCAGGATGGGTGGAAGTGGTAGAGGGGATAAAGGGTGATGGAAAAAATTAAATTAAATTAAAAATAAGTTTGAAAAATAAAATAAACCATGGGCATGGGTAAGGGAGCATTGGGGAAGTATGTAAAGTGAGGAGAAAAATGAGCTTAGGTGTAGGGAATTCCCAACATTTAAACACGAGGTAGAGGAGGAGGAGGAGGAAGGGGAACCATCAAAAGAGAGTAAGACCAGAGAGGAAGGAGGTGAGCCAGGGTAATGCAGTATCTGGGAAGTCAAGGAAGGAGACAGTATCAAGAAGAAAGGAACACTCAGCTATGTGGAATGCAGTTGAGAGGGCAAGTAAGATGATGACTGAAAAGTATCCACCAGATTTGGCTACATAGAGTTTTATTGAGTTCTTAGCAAGAGCAGATTCTGTAGGGTGAGTAGTAGGGCTGGAAGCCATGTTATTGGATGTTGAACATGAGCATTGAGGAAATGGGAATAGCCATGTAGACAGCTCTTGAAAAATTTGGCTGTATGTGCGGAGGTGAGAGAAAATGGTGATTGGAGGGGATGTGGGGTAGAGAGGGTTTGTTTTTTAAGTTGGGAAACTTGAACAGCCAATAAAGAGGGAAAAGTCAAAGGTGATGTAGCCATTGATAGGACAAGTTTCTTGACAGAGCAGGAGGGGGTAAGATGGAGAACACAAGAAGAGGAATTACTAACCTTAGCTAAAATAAGACACCATTCTTCCAGGGTAACAGGAGAAAAGGATAGACCTACATGTATTGGGTTGGTATATTTTATAGTGGCAAGTTGCAATAGTTTCTATCTGAAAGCTTTTATTTTGTCTTGGAAATAGGAAGGAGGTCATATATAGTTGTTAATAGTTTTAAAGTTAAAAAGTACTTTTATTTTGATATAATACAGATTAAAATATTCCATCTATTATGACAGAAGTCAGACGTCTTCTGTGTTTTTACCACTATTAAGTGAGGCTTTCTTTCTTTTGAAAGGTGCAGTTACCTCTAGCAACCAAGGACGAGTAAACCCCTTCAAGGTAAACTCTTTCCAGTGATATTTTCTATTTAAATACATTTCCATACAGGGAGATATTTCAAACCACCTGATGACCCTCCCCAGATCGGAGGCATTAAAGACTGTAGCAGATCTTTGTGAAAACAAAGATAAAAGCAGCCCAGGTTCACACTTGGGCTGCAAGTTATATTTTCTACTTACCTTCTAAGTGCCTATGGTTTTGAAAACTACTCCCTGTTTTTCTTAGGGATGTGGTATTTGGGAATATGTGGATCAGTCTTGATTTGTATTGTACCAAATGTACTCAGTTTCAAAAATGAGACTACGATACAAACTTAACAGAAATTTTAAGGAAAATTTTATTGGGATTCTTTTTCTTCTTTAAACATAAAATACTAACACAAGTTTGCTCCTTAGGTATCAACCAGTTCCAAAGAGCCAGCCATTTCAGTGAATTCAGGACGTTCTACTAATATTTTAGACAATATGAATAAATCATATAAGAAATCTACTACACTTAATCGAGCTACAAATGATGAAAAGTCTCCAGTAATAAAGCCTCTCGTTCCAAAGCCAAGGTCTAAGCAGGTACTGTTTCAGCTACCCACATCTGCGGAAAGCACGAGATCTGTTTGTCTTACTTTAGTTTTGTTTACTGTTTCAGGTGTGGGACAGGAGGCTCCAGTTGTTTATAATTTTTTTTGCCATTTAGTCATTTTTTATTTTTCAATTACAGTTGACATGCTATATTATATTAGTTTCAGGTGTATACCCCAGTGATTAGACATTACATAACTTACTAAGTGATCATCCTGATAATTCTTATACCCATCTGACACCATACATAGTTATTAGAATATTTTTGACTATGTTCCCTATGCTATACTTTGCATCCCCATGACTATTTTGTAACAACCAAATTATACTTCTTTTTTCTTTTTTCTTTATTGATTTTAGAGAGAGAGGAAGGGAGAGGGATAGAGAGATAGAAACATTGATGAGAGAGAATACCAATTGGCTAATTCCTGCATGTCCCCCCTGGGGATTTGACCTGCAACCTGGGCATGTGCCCTGACCGGGAATCAAACCAGCAACCTCTTGGTGCATGAGTTGATGCTCAACCACTGAGCCACAACCAGCCGGGCCCAAATTGTACTTCTTAATCTTTTCACCTTTTTCACCCATCCTCCCAACCCCTCCCCCTATCCAATCTGGCAACCATCAAAATGTTCTCTGTATCTATGAGTCTATTTCTGTTCTGCTTGTTTATTTATTTTGTTTTTTAGATTCAATTGTTGATAGATATGTATTTATTGCCATTTTATTGTTCGTATTTTTAATCTTTTTTTTTTTTTACCTTCTTCTTAAAGAAGACCCTTTAATATTTCATATAATACTGGTTTAGTGGTGATGAACTCCTTTAGCTTTTTCTTGTCTGGGAAGCTCTTTATCTGTTCTTTTATTCTAAATGACAGCTTTGCTGGGTAGAGTAATTTTGATTGTAGGTTCTTGCTTTTTATCACTTTGAATATTTCTTGCCACTCCCTTCTGGTCTACAAAGCTTCTGTTGAGAAATCAACTGACAGTCTTATGGGAGCTCCCTTTTAGGAAACTAACTGCTTTTCCCTTGCTGCTTTTAAGATTCTCTCTTTGTCTTTAACCTTTTGCATTTTAATTGTGATGTGTCTTGGTGTGGGCCTCTTGGGGTTCATCTTGTTTGGGACTCTGTACTTTCTGGGTTTGTATATCTGCTTCCTCCACCAGGTTCGGGAAGTTTTCTGTCATTATTTTTTCAAATAGGTTTTCAATTTCTTGCTCTCTCTCTTCTTCCAGCACTCCCATGATGTGAATGTTGGTATGCTTGAAGTTGTCCCAGAGGCTCCTTACAATATCTTCATTTTTTAGATTCCTTTTTCTTTTTGCTGTTCTGATTCGGTGATTTTTGATTCCTTATATTCCAAATTGCTGCTTTGAAACTCGGCTTCATCTACTCTGCTGTTGATTTCCTGTAAATTATTCTTTATTTTAGTTAGTGTATCCTTCATTTTCATACTTTTTCATGCTGTTCAAGTTCTAAGTTCCTTGAGCATCCTTATAACCATTGTTTTGAACTCTCTATCTGGTAATTTACTTGCCTCCATTTCATTTAGTTCTTTTTCGGAAATTTCTCCTCAGTTGTTTTAATTGATTTTCTAGCAAGGGCAGAGGTTCTCAATTCTAGTTTTGCTTCAGAATCACTTTTTTAAAATATGTATACCCAGACTCTGGGGACTCAGGCATCAATCTGTTTTGTTTTGTTTTTTTTAATTTCCCAGATGGCTCTGATGCATATCTCTATTTAATGATGACTGGTGTAGTATCTGGCTCTAATTTTTAATTTTTCCTCGTTCTGTATTCTGATTTTGCCCACAGATCTCATTTCATATTTGTCATCAATAAAATAGATCTATTGTTTGTCTTTTCCATTTCATAGAATTTTATTCATTTAGAAGACATGGAATTTGACATATATTTTGGGGGGGGGGTTGTGTGTATGCTTACTTATTTTCAACTGAGAACTACAGGACTTAATATGTTAGTATAAGAATTCTAAATAATTGTAAATATTTTTCCACATTTTCTAAAACTTGTTTGTAACATATAACACCATACTAGATTTTGTTGCAGTACTCATTATGTTTGTTTTTACAGGCATCTGCGGTATCCTATTTCCAGAAAAGAACTTCCCAAGCTGATAAGACTGAGGAAGTGAAAGAAGAAAATCCTAAAAATTCATCATCTGAAACCCCAGCTATGTGTCCTCAAAACGCTGAAAATCAGAGGTAAGTACATAGAGAAATTTAGTGTTCTCAAGGTGCAGTCTCCCAATAAAAGGCATACAGAGGCAGCAGTACAAAATTATTCAGCTGTTACTATTTTAAATCACACATTGACACTGGTAGTGGGCATTCTGAATACTTATAACTTTAAGGATGTCACAAATACTGATTTATGTCTATGTACATTATTTATCAAATGATAAATTGGATGTGTTTTAAATTATAGATACATTTTATAATTAGTTGATTTTTTATTTTATTTTTAAAATTTTATTGATTTTAGAGAGGGAGGGGGAGAGAGAGAGAAGCATTGATTTGTTGTTCTTTATGCACTCATTGGTTGATTCTTGTATGAGCTCTGACCAGGGATTGAAATTGCAACCTTGGTGTATCAGGCTGATGCTCTTACCCACTGAGCAACCTGGCCAGGGCCTATAATTCATTTGTTGTTTGTTTGTTTTTTAATCCTCACCTGAGGATATTTTTTCATTGTTTTTTTGTTTGTTTTTAGAGGGAGAGTGGAAGGGAAGGGAGGAGTTGGAGGAGGAGAGAGAAAGAGAAATATCGATGTGAGAGAGATTCATCTATTGGTTGCCTCCCGCATGAGTGCCGGCAGGGGCCGGGGATTGAACCTGCAACCCAGGTACACGCTCTTGACCGGGAATCAAATACAGGCCAGTGCTCTAACCACTGAGCAAGCCAGGGCTATTTCTTTTTTGAATAGATAATATAGTTACATGGGAGAAACATAGTCAAAAGAGGTGTGATGTAGAGTAAATCTCACCCTGGCCAGTGTGGCTCAGTTGGTTGGGCATCATCTCATGCACCAAAAGGTTGATGGTTTGATTCTGGGTCAGGGCACATGCTTGGGTTTCAGGTTTGATCTCCAGTAGGGGTCATGCAGGAGGCAGCAGATGGAATGTCATTTTGCTCTCACATTGATGTTTCTCTTTCTCTCTTCCTCTTTCTTCCTCTCTCTCTTAAAAAACAATAAATAAATCTGTTCCTATCTACCCAGTTCCTTTCTCCACAAGTAGTCACTGTAACAACTTCCTTATATAGCCTTCCAGAATTAATCTATGCATGTACAAACACTTATATTGGTGTATTTTTTTTTTTTAGTTTAGAAATTATAGCAACACATTGTTTTGTATGTTGCTTTTATTTTTTTCTTTATTGATTTTAGAGACAGAGGAAGGGAGAGAGAGAGAGAGAGAGAGAGAGAAATACCGATGACAGAGAACATCAATTGGCTGCCTCCCACCTGCCCCCCCACAGGGATCGGGCCCACAACCTGGGCTTGTGCCCTGACCAGGAATCGAACCGTCAACCTCTTGGTGTGGGTCAGTGCTCAGCCACTGAGCCACACCAGCCAGGCTGTATGTTGCTTTTTTTCACTTAGCAGCTTTTTCAGGTCATTTCAGATTACTACACAGAGGTTCTTTCATCTTTTTATATTCATTGAATGGATAGATCATAATTTACTTACTTCTCTACTGGCAGAAAAAGATATTTTACTAGTACAAATAGTACTGCAGTGAATAATTTATGTGAATATCACTTCTCATATAGACATATAGCAGTGGATTCATGTGTGTTTCAAATTAATGTGCAATTGAAATTCTGATATATAGTGTCAAATTTTCTGCATTGATGTTATCATTTTTATACACCCTAGCAATATGAGAGTTCCTGTTTGTCCACGTCCGACTTGTCTGCCATTGTAATATGTTACCAAATTTCTTGATCTGTTATGCTAGATTTATTTAAAATGCATCAGTTAAATTTAAAAAGTCATTTTATTTTTACTATTATGTGTTTCACTTAATCAGTATTTTATGTTAACCAGTTTAATTTGAAGGGGTAGCTATGATTTTTATCTTTCCTATTTTGTTCTTAATTCAATTTAGATATTAAATTGAATAGTGAATATTTTAAGATTCAGTTTTTTATGCTAATAACTGGGTATACAGAAAAAAGTACTCAGTAAATATTAAATGTTTGCCTTAAACCCTCACTTGTAACCTAAAAACAATTGTATCACAAGTGAAGTCTGATAAAATTGACAAGTGTGCTGTGTCCGTGTTTTATATAATAATGGTACAGGAAAGGACCCATACTCTCAGGTCAGCTGTGAGAGCCAGAGTAAGAGGATGGCTAAGGAGTTTGAGAGAAATCCTGAAGATTTCAAGTAGCTGGTTTGGGAAATCGAGGAAAAGCCTGCCAAGGCTACATGGAACAATTTTACTGGGCCAGAGGGGCCTAAGTGGGATTAGAGACCTTGAGCCTGTCAACATTAAAAGAAGAGTTGAAAGTACAGAATTCCTGGTTGCTGCACTTGTAAAGTACAAGTGTGAATAATCCCTTTGAATTGACCTTACAAAGAGTTTTTCAGTTCATTATTCCTGCTGTCTCCAGGCAGTTTTAAGTAATATGTAATATGAGTATTAACAAGTGTAATTAATTGTATCTCTCTTACTTTATACAATTATATAAAGAGTAGAAGTTAATTACTAATCTGAAAAATCATAAAGCACTTTGAATTTTTTTTCTTTATTGATTTTAGAGAGAGAGATAGAAACATCGATGAGAGAAAACATCCATTGGCCACCTCCTGCACACCCCCCACTGGGGATTTGGCCCACAACCTGGGCATGTACCCTGACCTGGAATCAAACCAGTGACCTCTTGGTGCATGGGTCGATGCTCAACCACTGAGCCACACTAGCTGGGCCATAAAGCACTTTAAACTGTGTCTCAAGTATAACATTTTCTCACATGATTGTGCTATTTTAGGCCAAAGACTGGGTTCCAGATGTGGCTGGAAGAAAACAGAAGTAACATTTTGTCTGACAATCCTGACTTTTCAGATGAAGCAGACATAATAAAAGAAGGAATGCTTCGATTTAGAGTTTTATCAACTGAAGAAAGGAAGGTAAGGATAATTTTGCTGAGATTGAGATCTTAGTGAATTTACAAGTTTTAAAGATTCTTATAGAAAATACCTTCTTCTGTTTTTGAAAATTGAATACATTTCAATAAACTTTGGGTGAAGAGGTAACTAAATAACTGAAATGTTAGCATGGAGTATATGGATATATAGTAGTTATTACTTAGTGATAATGGTTAATTTGGGCGCAGGTATATTGTTTACATCTGTATAAGTTCCTCATAAGTTAGGGGACTACCCCAAGTAAAAGTGCATTAGTTATAAATTAAAAGCAAATAAAATTAATAAGTAAAAATGAAATTAATTCACATTTTTAGATTAGTACATAATTTAGGGTCTTGTAAGCAGATTTTTATAAGTGCTATTTACTTACACTGAATTCTAACTGAGAATACTGCTTTTGGTATTCTTTTCCAGCCTTTCACATGGAAATCAGAACAGGTGGCTTTTACCTGTTGCTCCTCATATAAATTTCTGCCATGTGAAGAAAGGCTAGGAGC
Source organism: Tadarida brasiliensis (assembly GCA_030848825.1). Classification (NCBI taxonomy): domain Eukaryota; kingdom Metazoa; phylum Chordata; class Mammalia; order Chiroptera; family Molossidae; genus Tadarida; species Tadarida brasiliensis. The sequence continues at coordinate 204,962,950 of CM061257.1, read as the reverse complement.
AGCTTTCTATTGCAATGGGAAGGAATGTGTGTGGTGTATCAGTTAAATCCTAGGACTTCACTTTCTTAGGGATGGCAGTGTGCAGCATGGGCACCTAGTGACATAGATTGCTGCCTTGATAAACTGGGTTTTATGAGTAAAGGTATTGCAAAATGAGGAATCTAGAAACTGGTCTGACCAACTCTAGCCTCATTTAGAATCTCGTCAGCAACTTTGTGTTTCTTGGTTTTATGCAGGTATTTATAAAAGGATAAAAATTCTAAAGAATTAGGTAAAATGGCCTCTGAATGAATAAGACCTTATGTAACAAAAGAGGACACAACTTGGTAAAATTTGTAATTTTATATATATATATATATATATATTTTTTTTTATCTTCACCCGAGGACATTTTTGCATTTATCTTCAGATAGAGTGGGAAGGAGAGAGGGAAGGAGAGAGAGAGAAACATCGATGTGAGAGAGACACATCGAGTGGTTGCCACCCACATGACCCCAACCAGGGCCGGGGACAAACTGCAACTGAGGTACATGCCCTTGCGGAAACCGAACCGGGGACTCTCTGGTCTGCAGGCTGATGCTCTAACTGCTGAACCAAACCAGCCAGGGCTGTAATTTTTTTTTAAACTTAGAATTGTAATAAACCTTAAACATTTACTTACATCCAGTCTGTTTATGTGAGAAATTCCACAGCTCAAAGGGTCTCTTTTCTACAATAAATAAGTGGGAAAGAATATAAAGTAGTAGGAGGAGGAACTATTATAAATTTAGAGATTTAAGAGACGGATGAAATGAGTGAAGCTTGTTAGGTTCTTGCTCAGTGAAATGAGGCCAATCCTAAAAGGATATATACTGTATATAACATCCCTGAAATGACCAAGTCATAGGGATGAAGAACAGAGTACTGATTGCCAGGAGTTGGGGCTTCGGTGAGGAGTAGGGGCAACATGAGAGATCCTTGAGGTAATGAGGTAATTCTGTATCTTGAATGTGGTGGTAAATACATGAACCTACAATAGAATCAAACACACACACATCCAAGTAGAAGTAAAAAGGGATTGTCAGTGTTAATATCCTGGTTGTAATACAGCACTGTAGTTTTGCAAGATTCTACCATCAGGGGAAACTGGGTAAAGGGTACACGGGATCTTTTTGTATTATTTCCTGCAACTGCATGTGAATCTACAATTTGAAAATGAAAAGTTTTATTTTTAAAACTATTTTGCACTTAATATGGTTAAATACAAGAGCAGAGTTTAGATTGAAATATTATAGAGGTAGACTGTAATTTTTTTAATGTACTCTGCAATTAAGTAATAAGAAATTTCTTAACAATGAAAGTTCTTAATGATTAGCTTAACAATTCAGGTGCTAATTATGCTACTTTATATACAGGAATGTTACTTGGAAAAAAAATTATTTTCTTCCTATTTCTTTGTTACTGTGTAAAAATCTTTTCTGCTCCAATATTTTCACAAAGGCATGGACTACCAAGGCCAAAGGTGGGACTGCAAGTGATGGAGCTGAAGCAAAGAAGCGAAAACATGTGACCGACGAAAGTCAAGAAACTGAACACCAGAAAGAAAAAGCAAAGGAGAATCTGAATTTGCCTAAAAGGCAAAAACCTTTAGATCTTTCTACGAATCAGAAACTGTCAGCTTTTGCATTTAAGCAAGAATAGAGTAAGGGTGTGGCCTTAGGAGAGTAATGGATTTTTTTACTCATCTTTGATGAATCTGGACTTTAAAAAAAATCTTTAGGAAATGCCAAATATTTTTAAAAGCGTTTAAAGACAATTGTCTTTGTAAGAGAACTTAGTAATTATACTGAAGTAGGTAGCAGGGAATGTGTTAAAAACTATCATTTCTGCAGATTGCTCTGCCCCCCCACATGGAGGACCATTCAGAAGCTTTGTGATTGTGGTCACTGACTTGAGGCCACTGGCATGTCCCAGTTTGATTTTGTTTCTTACCTTTAAAACCACCAGAGCCAAGGTCTTAAAACCTCTGAGCATTGAAATACCTTGTAGGGATTTCCTCTTTTGGTTTATGTCATGTGCTGGGTAGTAGCTCTCTTCCCGAGTGTTACCATAGACTGCTCTCTGTCTATACTGGACCTAGGGACCATGTTTTTTAATACAGGCCCTGAACATGTAAATAATTTTGTAGATGAGACTTTCTTTTGTTTGTTTTGGAAATTTCTTCATATACAGCTTTTAATTGTCTGCATAGCATAGTATTTAAAAAATAAACAAAACTTTCACATTTCCATATTTAGCTTGATGTGGCCATACATTTTATTTTTATGGGCTGGAAATGTTTTTTAAAAATATATTTTATATTTATTATCATAATTTCCTCCATCACCCCCATCCTGCTATACATTATACACACAGAAGAGAAGAATTGAAGATGGTGTTTTGATAGTATGCAGCCAGCATAATGTGTTCCTGGTAAGGTAATCTGGTTATGAGCATCAACTGTACTTTTCTGAGCAAGTCTTGAAGCCTTGATAAGAATTAGGGAAAATACTTAATTTTTTATTTTGAGAAACAAGTTTTAATTATTTCATACTTTTTTGGTTATTATTCTAAGCAGAGCTTAATACAAATACAGCCAATTAATGAGGGCAAGATACAGGGATGGGGATAGGTGGATAGTAGTAAAATAAAATCAGGTAGTTCAAAATTGAGGATAGTTTTATACATTGGAAGGAGCAAACTATGTTGAAAATTTAGATGTATAGGAGCCAAAGGATACTCCTTATCTCACTATGATTGCAGTTAGGAAGGAATACATGTTTTATTTTTTAATTAGTATTGAGAGACATTATAGTACAGTGCTTAGGAGCACAGTTTTCAATGCCAGACTACCTAGGTTTGAAAACCCATGCAATACCTATCAGCTGCATAACCTTGGGTAAGTTCTGCCTTTGTCCACTCATCTGTAAAATGGGTACAATGATAGTATCTACTTCATAGGATTGTTGTGAGAATTAAATGAGACAAACGCACTTAGTTCCTGACATACAGTGATGTTTAATAGAAATGTCAGCTATTATTATATGTTGGCTATTTCATCTTGTTTTGTCATTTGGTTTGTGAGTACAGATTTGATTTAAAGATCCTGAGTAAAGGTTTTTTATAATACTTTGGAAAGCATGTTTGTAAACATGTATTTTTCTTTTCTTTTGTTTTGTTAATCCTCACCCAAGGATATTTTTCCACTGATTTTTTTTAGATGAAGTGGAAGGGAGAGAGGGAGGGAAGAAGCGGGAGAGAGAGAGAAAGAGAAAAAGAGAAACGTTGATGTGAGAGACACATTGATTGGTTGCCTCCCTCACAACCCCGACCAGAGCTAGGGATCGAACCTGCAACCCAGGTATGTGCCCTTAAACAGGAATCGAACCTGAGACCCTTCAGTCCAAGGGTCAACGTTCTAACCGCTGAGCCCAACGGGCCAGGGCTAGGCATGTATTTTTTGTTTTTATTTCCTCAACTTGCTTTTTGTACATAGTGTATAATAAGGATATAATTCTTGAGTATTCTATTTCAGATCCATAGGAACCTGATACTACCAAGGATTTGCAAAAGGTTTTTTTAATCCCTTACTTTTATTTGGCTGAAGGGAGGTTTTTGTATTGACTTGGTTTAACTTACAAATCAGAACACTGAAACCAAGAAACATTATCCTCATGCCTTTGCCATATAAGATTAAATCTCCTTTAAAAAAATGTTTCAGAGCCTGGGCAGTGTTGCTTAGTTGTTTGAGCATCATCCCATGCACCAAGGGGTCGCTGGTTCAATTCCTGGTCAGGGTGCATGCCCAATTTGTGGGCTTGATCCTCATTGGGGGCATGCAGGAGGCAGCCAATTGATAATGATGTTTCTCCCTCTCCCTTCCTCTCGCTCTAAAATCAATAAAAACACTTTTTATTAATGTTTCAGAGAATCGGGGCTTAATGGTAGGAAAATGGAAATCGAAATAATTTATTAACCACATCACGATATCAATAATATTGCCTATTCTGAGCTTATGTACTGTAGAAATTTGTCATATGCTTAATTTATTCTCCAATAGCAAAAACCTCAAAGAGGAGGTTATTTTATAGCTTTACACTAATCAAAAGGGCATTATCTAATTATTCCAGAGAGGAAGTGAGTGAGTGCTGGATTACGCCTGCCAGCTCTGGACTGTGGTAATCTACAGCCTCTTATATCAGTGCAGCAGCCTGTGGTGAGCCACTGTCACTGACGTGGAGCAGATCCCTTCAGACAAAAGGATGAGACCCATCCATGTAGAAAGCATCTTAATCAGTAGCTGGTTGTCTTATGGGCTTTTTTGTTTTCTAGCTGCTTTATTATAGAAGGACACAATTTTCCCCCCAGGTTTTTATTTTAATGTTTTTATACCTATAGAAAATTTCAGATAGTACAGTGAACACAGGTATACCCTTTATCTAGATTGACTTATTGTTGACACTTTCCCGTGCATACTTTATAAACAGGGTTTTTCTTGAGCCATTTGAAATATGCATGATGACACTTTACCCCTCAATGCTACAGCATGTATCCCCAAGAACAAAGACAGTCTTCTCCATAACTGCAGTATCATTATATCAAAGAAACTTAGCACAAGAATATTGCTGCCTAGCATATGTTTTATATTAAAATTTTTCCCACAGTGCCCTTTAGCTTTTTCCCCCACCCCCAATGTAGGATCAGTCAAGAATCCTGCATTGCATTTAATTATTAGAAGTACATACTTTTTAATACAGGAAAGAATGAGGAAGAAGGTCGTCCCCAATCCTAATATCCAGAGATAACCACTGTTAACATTTGGTGTATGTCATTAGGCTTTTTTCTGTGCATTTTTTTTTTTTCAAATAGGTGTGAGTCCAAATTCATACTCTGTACAGATGTTTAAAAAAAGAAAACAACTCGCCCTGGCCAATGTGGCTCAGTTGGTTGGGCATTGTCCCGTGCACCAAGGGATTGCTGGTTCTATTCCTGGTCAGGGCACATGCCCGGGTTGCAGGCTCGATCCTGGATTGCTGGCTTGATCCCTAGTAGGGGGCATGCAGGAGGCAACTGATTGATGTTTTGATCTCACATCGATGTTTCTATCTCTCTCCCTCTCCCTTCCTCTCTCTCTAAAAATCAATTTAAAAAATACCTGAAGTCTAAAATACAAAGTGTGGCTTTGTTCTGGAGGTTGTCCTATGGTTGATGCCAGGTTCTACCTACTCTGGGACTGTATGTTAAAGAGCAAACACTGATAGAATAGAAAATAAATGTAATGGAATCACAAAGCCAAAGTTGTTGGATTTTTAAAATTATTATTATATTAATAATTTTTTTTTACATCCTCACCCAAGGATATTTTTCTATTTCTCTTCAGATAGAGTGGGAGGGAGGGAGAGAGAGAGAGAGAGAGACATCAATGTGAGAGAGACACATTGATTGGCTGCCTCCCGCACGACCCCAACCAGGACCGGGGACGAACTGCAACAGAGGTACGTGCCCTTGCCCGGAATCGAACCTGCAACTCATTGGTCTGCAGGCCGACGCTCTAACTGCTGAGCCAAACTGGCCAGGGCTTTTTTTTTTTTTTGACACACTAATAAATTAGAAAAATATCTGGCAAGATTAATCATGATAAAAACACAAGTGATATTAAAGATGCAAAAGAATTTATTAACTACAAATGGTACAGATTTTCAAAAGATAAGAGGCTTACGATGGTCAGTTATGTGTGTCAACTGGCTAGGCTGCCATTGCCAGTTATTCAGTCACTAACCTGTGTGTTGCTAAGAAGGTATTTTATGGATTGTGTAAAGTTCTTAATCAATTGACTTCAAGTAAGTAAGGTTATCCTAGATAATAGTTGTGGGCCTGATACAGTCAATTGAACGCCCTTAAGAGCAGAACTGAGGCTTCCCTAAGGGAGAAGACATCATACCTGTAGATAACAGGTTCAGCTCATGCCTGGGATTCCCAGCCTGCCCTTCCTGAATGTCTACCCTATGGATTTAGGGTTTTAGACTTACCTTCAAGCCTGCACAATTGTGTGAGTCAATTCCTTGCAATAACTTTCTAAATATATATCCTATTGGTTCTATTTCTTTGCTTGAACACTGTCTAATTCAAGACTATTTTAAATTACTTCATGACAAATTGGAAATTTTTGATGAGATGAACAAGTACCTACAAAAGCAGAGCTTATTAAAACTCAGAACATCAAAAAGACTAAAATACTTAAGAATCAATTTAACAAATAAGTGCAAAACTTATACTTTTAACTACTAAGCATGTTGAAAGGTATAAAAGAACACCTACATCATGCAAAGACATCTCATGTTTATGGATTAGAAAATTTAGTAACTGACCTACAGATTCAATGCAGTCCCTGTCAAAACCTCAGCTAGCTTCTTTGCAGAAAATGACAAGCTGATCCTAAACTTCATTTGGAAATTGAAGGGACCCAGAATAGCCAAAACAATTTTGAAGAAGCACAAGTTGGAGGATTTACACTTCTCAATTTCAAAACTTACTATGAAGTTACAATAAGACAAAGGTACTGTCATGAGAATAGATCTATAGATCGATGGACTGGAATTGAGAGTCCAGGAATAAACTCTGACATTTATAGTCAACTGATTTTTGTCAAGGTGGCCAGGACATTTCAATGGAGAAAGGATAGTCTTTTTCATAAATGGTGCTGGGACAGCTGGATACATGCAAAAGAATGAAGTTGGAACCCTATCACACCATGTTAATAAATTAATCCCAAGTGGATCAAGACCTAAATATAAGAGCTATATCTATAAAAGTCTTAGAAGAAAACATAGGCATAAATCTTTGACCTTAGATTAAGCAATGGTTTCTTAGATATAACACTAAAAGCACAGGCAAAAAAATGAAAACTTGATGAAGCCAACATCAAACTTTTTAAAATTTGTGCTTCAGAGAACAACAAAGAAAAAAGACAAGCCACAGAATGGGAAAAATTGTTTGCAAATCATATCTGATAAAGGACTTGAATCTAGAATCTATAAATAACTCTTACAACTCAAGAGTAAAAGGACAAATAACCCAATTTAAAAATGGGTGAAGGGTTTGAATAGGCATTTCTCCAAAGAGGATATACAAATGGCTAAAAATCACATAAAAAGATGCTTAATATCTCTAGCCATCAAGAAAATGCAAGTCAAAACCACAAAGAGGTAATCACTTTGCACCCACTAGAATGGCTATAATGAAGAAAAATGGACAATAACAAGTGTTGACAAGGATGTGGAGAAACCAGAACCCTCAGACATTGCTGGTCAGAATGTACATTGGTGGTTTGACAGTTCCTCAAAATGTTAAACAGTTATCATATGACCCAACATTTCCACAACTAGGTGTAAACCCACGAGTAATGAAAACAGGTCCACACAAAAACCTGTACATGACTATTTAGAGCACCGTTATTTAAATAGCCGAAAAGTAAAAACAACCCAAATGTCCAAGTGATGAATAGATAAATAAAAGGTAATGTATCCATACAACGGCAATAGAAAGAAAGGAAGTACAGATACATGCTACAACATGAACGAACCATGAAAACATGCTAATTGAAAGAAGCCAATCATAAAAGTTATATATTATGTGATCCCATCTATATGAAATGTACAGAATAGGCAAATCTATAGACAGAAAGTAGATTGGTGTTTGCCTAGGGCTATGGGTTATGAGGAAAAGGTGAATGACACGGACAGGTACAGGGTTTCTTTATGGAGCAATACAATGTACTGGAATTAGATGGTGATCATGCAGCTCTGAATTTACTAAAAACCACTGAATTGTACACTTCAAGTGGGTGAATGTATGGCATGTGAATTATGTCTCTATTATGTCGTCCTAACTCAAAGAAATAGAAAATCTAATTGAAAAATTAGTCTATATTTAAAATTCTTCTCATAAAGAAAACACCATTCTAGATGAATTTGGAGTCAAGTAAAAATCCCAATTTTATATACATTATTGAGGACAGCAGCTGTCATAATCTTGATATCAAAACCTGATTGGGTTGGTTCAGGAAGAAAACAAACTAGTCTCACTCATGGACATAGATAAAAACTCCTAAGTAAAAATTTTAGTAGGTCAGATCCAACTTTGTATAAAAAAAGATACTATTTAGCTATTCCATTGACTCAATCCAAAGAATACAATGTTTTAACATCAGGAAGTCCGTTAATGCTGATTAAAGGAGTTCTTGCATAAAAGCTGGTATCTTATTCAAAGGGATTTGTACCATTGTTTTTTTCTGTTGCTAAAGAATTAGCTTTGTATGTCACTGAACCATGTCATCCAAGGGCTTAAAAACCCACTAAAGTATTTTTTTTTTACAGTAAAGTATTTTTATTAGGATGATACAAGCATAGATTCAAACTACTGCAAAACTTGTTAAAAGGGAGTAACACTATTGTTCTTTTCATTGTAAATTGTATTTCAGTAGATTTTTCTTCTGTTTTCTCCTGGTGTGGTTCTCTGTTGGAATTTATGTGTCTCTATTGTAATCGTGGATACTTGATTTCCCACCACTATTCAGGGGTCCAAGCTCTCTCCCAGAAATGTGGACAACAGAGCAGAATCAGTGGATCTGAGGCACTGAGCTGCGTAGGCATGTAGAGGGGGTGCCATGGCCACAGCCGGGGAAGCTAAGGCTGTGGGGAAGCAGAGAAACGACTGCGCAAGTGAAAGTGGGGAAAGATCAAAACAGAAAAACTGTCACGTCAACATCAGCTGCTTTCATGGCTCTGATAACAAAAACTCTTCTCGAAGGACGCAGAGCTGGCACCCTAATTCTTAAAGAATAGTGTGGAGCAGATTAATGGCAGAGAAAATGTTTTGCCCGTGGTTGGAACTGGCCCCCACAGCGTTCCTCTCTGGAGACAGCTGGATTGGAGTTGATACAGATGGTTTTGAGAAAGAGGGAGGAGTATCAATGTGGTTCAATGAGATAGAGACTTTTCATGACATCATTTGACCCTCAAATTAAATGTTATAGCAGCTGATAAAAAATATCTGGATGTGTCAACTATATTTTTTAAAAAATAGCTGGGTATATTTAGAATATGTAAAGAACTCTTAAACTCAGCATTAAAAGAGCACATATATAATCCAATTATAAAATGAGCAAAAAACAGACATTTTACTAAGGATATACAGATGACAAATTAACACATGAAAAGATGTTCAGCCCTGGCCGGTTTGGCTCAGCGGTTAGAGTGTCGACCTGCGGTCCAGAGAGACCCAGGTTCGGTTCCCACTAAGGGCACGTACCTCGGTTGCAGTTTGTTCCCAGCCCTGGTTGGTCGTGCGGTGGCAGCCACTTGATGTGTCCCTTTCACATCAATGTTTCTCTCTCTCTCTCTTCCTCTCTCTCCTTCCTACTCTATCTGAACAAAAAATGAAAAAATGTCCTCGGGTGAGAATTAAAAAAAAAAAAAAGAAAAGATGTTCAGTATTTTTTTTTTTTTTTGCCATTAAAGAAATGAAAATTAAACTGCAACGAGACAACACTATACACCTGTCATAACAGCTAAAATGAAAAATGGTGATAACACCAAATGCCAGTGCGGATGCAGAGAAACCAGATCTCTCTTATTGCTGGGAACATAAAATGGTACAGTCACTCTAGAAAATAGTTTGGCAGCTTTTTTTCAAAACTAAAATGGACTTACAATATGACCAGCAAGCAGTTGCCCTCTTAGACGCTTATCCCAGATAAATGAAACCTTATTTTCACAGAGGAACTTGCACATGACTTCATGGCATCCTTATTCTTAATAGCCCCAAACTGGAAACTACCCAAATGTCCCTCAATAGCTAAATAGTTAAGCACACTATGGCACGTTTACACCATGGTGTACTCCTTAGCAAAAAAAGGAATAAACTTGATATATGCAACAATTTGGATTAACCTCAAGGAAGTTATCCTGAGTGAAAAAAGCCAGTCTCAAAGGATGTTTTTATTCCATTCCACTGCGTTATTCCATTTATATAATATTCATAAAATAATATAGAGATGGAGAACAGATTCGTGGTTACCAGGATTAAAGATGGGGAGGGGACTGATATGACTATAAAGGTGAGATGAACAAGTCTCGTGATGGTATAGCTGAGTATCTTGATTATGGTGGTGGTTTCATAAGGCTTTACAAATGATAACATTGTATAGAGCTACACATACACACACAATTTGGTCTGTACTGGTAAAATCTGAATAAGTTGTATAGATTGTTCCAATGTCAATTTCTTGCTTTTGATATTCTAATGGAGTTGTGTAAGATGTTAACTCTTGCGACGGCTAGGGGGTAAAGAGGGTAGCCTACAACTGGCAATGAAAAACTCTAATGTGGCATTTGTAGCTAATGGAAGAGAAGTTATATTCCTGACTCCCAATCAGGTTATAAGCTCTTTGAGAGCAGATGGTATTTTGTTTGTTTGTTTGCTTGTTTTTTTTTTTGTGTGTGTGTCTTCAGAGCATGGCACAGTTCCTCTCCTAGATGGGATAATCAATATTTCCCTTGTTGACACTGATAAAGGATTCTGAGCCCACAACTGGGTAATCTGAGTGACCTTTGTTAATACATCAAGAAAAATACTCATCACCATTTTGAAGTCATTTTATGATGAATTTCCAAAAGAATAGAAGGATAGTAAGAAAAAATGTATTAGTAGTGCTAACAAGAATTTAAACATAGTAAACCTTCAAATAATTATTGGTGCACAAAAATAAAAAAGATTAAAGAATATCATCATACATCCTTTTAGCAAAACAAGATGGTCTAGTTTCTTGTCATGCCCTGGCCAGTTTGGTTCAGTGGTAGAGCGTTGGCTCACAGATGAGAGTCGCGGGTTCGATTCCGGTCAAAGGCACGTACCTTGGTTGCGGTTTGGTCCCTGGCCCTGGTCAGGGTTGTGTGGGAGGCAACCAATTGATGTGTCTCTCTCACATCAATGTTTCTCTCTCTCTCTCATCTCTCTGTCTATCTCTCTCCCACATTCTATCTGAAGATAAATGGGAAAAAAAATCCTCTAGTGAGGATTTAAAAAAGATATATATATATATATATATTTTTAAAATATTGGGCCCTGGCCAGTGTGGCTCAGCGGTTAGAGCATCAGCCTGCAGACCGAAGGGTCTCAGGTTCCATTCCCTGTCAAGGGCATGTACCTGGGTTCTAGGTTCGACCCCTGGCCCTAGTTGGGGTCATGCGAGAGGCAACCACTCGATGTGTCTTCCTCACGTCAATGTTTCTCGCTCTTCCTCCCTCCCTTCCATTCTATCTAAAAAATATATATATATATCTTATATATATATATCTCTCTATCATATATATATATAAGATAGAGATATATATATCTTATTAAAAAATATGGGATGATGATGTGCTTCCTGTTGAATGACTAACAGGATGAAAAATACCACATTTCCTTTTGTCCTTAGAAGTACATAAACCATTTACTGATTCTTGAGTTTGAGAAAATTCATCTACAATATCATCTGAAAACTCATAATCAGGTTTCATTTATGTGAGTAACTCCACCATCGTTATTAGAGTCTAGAGTGTTGGTATCTGTCTCTGCATCTATCTTCTGATTCATCTAATAATTTTGAAACATCATCCTGACAATTCCCTTTCCTTTGCCACTATGGATGGAAAATGAAAAGTTCTGAATTCCTAACTTGCTTTATGAAACCTTAAACTATAAAAATAGTTCCTCAAGTCTTTTATTCCTTCTTGAAAAATGATGCCATACTTTTTGGCAATGCAGGCAGAAAACTGAAGGATAACACATTTTATTGTTTTTACCATTGCACCATCCTTTTAGGGGATTCCATTAGTTTTTTAACTTTCTCATTATTTAATTATTCCTTTAAAAAATATGGCTGGGGAAGATGGAAGAATATGATAAAATAATTCCTTCAATGATGAAATGGCAAAGCATGAAGTAGGTAAACTAAGATCAATAAGCTCCCATAATGTATCTTAGCTTTATAAAAATCTCAGGGGACCCACATATTAATCACCAAGATAGGATGAATTTTATCCTATTTTTAAATTAAAATTTCTCTTTGTTCTTTGGAGTCCCGAACCATCCCGACGGTACCACCACCAAACTTCTGGCTACGTGGAACATTTAGCGTCTGCGCTGCGGCGGCCAGTGGTCCTCAGCCTTGGCTGCACCCGAGAATCACTCTCGATGCCTAGGCTACACCCCAGACCAATGAAATCAGATCTCACCAGGTAGAAGCTGGGTTTCCCAAGCGATTCCAGTGTGCAGGGAATGTTGAGAACCACCAGTTCAAGCCACTTCAAATGAGGGATTCAGTTTTGGGCAGAAAAAAAAAATTTTTTTTCCTGTGTAGTAGCTTCTGATTGAAAATACCTATTTTCAGCCAGATAAGACTCATCTCCAAAATGGTGAAAAGATCAGAACCAGTTTGTTTTCTCATCAGCTTTGATTCATCCATCTGTGAAACATTCATAACATTGCAGTTAATTTCCACAAATACTTGGATGACTGGCTGGGACAAATGTACAGTAGCAGTTGTGATGCTAAAAATAAAAATCCACCCAGAATAACAAAGAAATGTGGCTTTGAGCGGCTCTGCTAAGCTGTTCCATTCCCTTTGTCTTTATTGTGCAGGGGTTCAGAAAGAGCCAGCCCAGATGTACCTCGATGAGATGCACATTATTCTGAGCTACAGGCAGCTGAGACCCTGCGGGCTCAAGAAAAACTTATCTAGAGGAATGTGAATCAGAGGCCTTGCTCATAGTAGGGTATTAACAGAGATTATCTACCCATATGGCAGGGCAAACTAGTAATTACTGACCATGTAATCTCCTGCAATGACCTTCTGAAGCCTCAAGGCTCCTGACCTCATCCCTAGCTCAGAATGTCATATATACCTCATTTTCCCTTTCTGTCTCTGAACCTCTCAGGTATACAGGTTCCCGTACATATGTATGTGTTAAATTTGGTTATTTTTCTCTTGCTAATCTGTTTCATGTTTATTTGATTATTAGAGCAGCCAGAAGAACCTTTAGGGAGAGGAAAGTTTCTTCCTTCACCACAATTGAAATTTCCGATTTGATTTTTAATGCTGTTGTTTCTGGCAGAATGGTGGCTGCCAGTCTTATAGACAGCAGCGTCTCTGAGTTTTCCAGGTGTAAAGTAATCAACCCAAGGGCATCAGGACACTCCCACATGAAGAATTGTCCCATCAAGATCATAAACGTCTGTTACGTCCTCTACATCTGTGCTCTTACTGAGAGGATCGCTGTAACACACAAACTAACAAAACAAACCCCGGGCATGGCATGAAAGTGTATCGCTCTAGTGTTCTAAGACTTGTGTATGAAACCTGTCCAATTGCTTGCTGAATTACTGACCACACAAACATTTTTTTTCTTTGCCTCTAGAGATCCTATTAAATAACAGGAAAAGATATGAAAATAAAAAGTAAATAAATTCACAAAATTGATAATGAAGTGAAGGGGATGAGGGAATTTAATACATTTAGGGGAAATAAAACGATGCCCAATGAAGCAAGTCAGGGAAGCTATAGTCTAGACCAGTTCTTTTCTTAATTGGCCTACGAATCACTGAGAAACCTCATTAAACTGCAGAATATGAATCAGTAGGTTCAGGGTGGGCACGGGGTTCTGCATCTCTCTAACAAGCTCCCAGGCAATGCCACTGAGGCTGTTCGGGTCCGCACCACACATTGAGTAAGTGGCACGGGAGAATACATGAGGGGGGGCTATGGCCCAGAGGAGGCACAGGCTGCCCTGTGGACCCTGACAGAGGCTTCAGGGACGGGGTGAGACGTGGGGCTGGAGCCAAAGAGACTGAGTGCAAATCCATTTCAAGTGTTGACAGCTCATTACTGCAGAGTCCAGACAGGTAAAAGGAAGAGAGCTAGGACTGTTTCACCACTGCAATTCACTGGTGCAGAATTCCAGTCCAGAGTCACCCAGTCTTGTCATTTTTCCGTAGAAGACAGACATCTAGAATGTATGTGAAATTTCCTGAATTTGTTTTATTCTTGGCAACTAAGTAAAATGGAAGGCTGCTCTAAAGAAAGTGAGCACAGCCTGGCCGTTGTGGCTCAGTGGTTGAGCGTTGACCCATGCACCAAGAGGTCGCCGGTTCGATTCCTGGTCAGGGCACATGCCCAGGTTGTGGGCCCGATCCCCAGTGGGGGGCATGCAGGAGGCCGCCAATTGGTGTTCTCTCTCACAGCTGTTTCTATCTCTCCCTCGAAAATCAATAAAAGGGAAAAAAAATAAGAAAAAAAAAGAAAGTGAGCACATTTCCTAGGGAGAACCCGAGCAGCACGTTCAGGCGCTCGGGGCTGCCTGCATGCGCTCAGAGCCCGGCAGGAAGGAGAACGCCAGAGGCAGAGCCGGGGGCCAGGACACGGCTGATCACGCAGTGGTGCGGAGTGGGGGAACGTGCAGATTTCTTAAGGGATGTGGTGGAGACAGAAGGTGGAATCCCCATTTCTGTTTGACACGGGGCACCTTCCAAGTGACAGGCGGCCGTGATCCTGGCCCTGCGAAGACTTCTGGCATCTGCTTGCTCTGCGTGACCCACGGTCACATCGTCATGGAGATTCCATGCTTATTAGTTTTCCATCTTGTAGGGTGAACTCACAAATTATGGACACTGGAATGGTGGTTATAGAACAGAATGAAAATGTTATAAAGAGATAATGTGTAAGTAAAGGAACAGTCTTCAGATGAGGGGAAGAAGGGAAGGAATTAGAGTGCTAATATCCTCTGCTTACAATGTGGGAGACCGGTTCACTTTCTGTGGTGGCTGGGACAAAAGCTGAGACTTAAGCACGTTAATTGAAGATACAGTGGGGACCATTGGAAGAACCAATAATGATGTCACTATGGCAGAGGGGAAGTAAATGGGCTAAATTCTTGTCTTCACAGTATAAAGTAAAAACCAAATGTCCAAAGTTGATGGGTAAGAGCAGAAGTAGAAGCAGATTATTTAGAGATGTGTAGGTTTGAGAAGAACCCAAAGCAAAAAAGATTGTTTAAAAGACGTTGTCTCTGAGGAGCAGAGCTGAGGGTGGAACTGTGCTTTCCATTGAAAGATCGTCTTTTCGATTTGATTTTGGCCATTTGTGTGTATCACTTTAATTATAAATGTGTATGTGTGTGTGTAGTTAAAGCATATGCTGAACTGTAAATTATAGGAAATAAGTACCGTGGAGAACATCCTGGTTCACAAGAAGGAAGTGACTGTAACATGTTAAACTTATACACTCTGCTGAGTGACTCAAAACAGTGAGAGAGAGAATGACAAAGCAAGCATGGGGAAAATGTCAACATGTACAGGATCTCATAGAAGGGTATATGGGAATTCTCTGTGCTATTTTGGCAAATTTTCTTTAAACCTAAAATTATTTCAAAATGAAAAAAATAAACCACTAAAAAATCTAGTACTTTTTTTTTTTTTTACTGCAGCTCGAACCTGAGTCTTGGCCTCTCGCCTTCCTCCCTGAACAACATGAGCTTCAGCACCCGCCGCAGCTTCTCGACAAACTACCGGACCCTGGGATCTGTGCAGTCGCCCAGACACCAGACCCGCCGGACAGCAGCCAGGCCAGCGTCTATGCAGGCACTCGGCTCTCCGGCATCCAGATCTCCACGTCCCGCTCCACCAACATGCAGGGCTGCCGGGGTCCATGGACTTGGCTTCAGAGATGGCCAGGGGTCTGGTGGGCATAGCGGGTATCCAGAGTGAGAAGGAGACAATGCAATGCCTGAATGATAGCCTGGCCTCCCACCTGGAGAAGGTAAGGAGCCTGGAGGTTGATAATCAGAGACTGGAGAGCAATATGTAGGAACACCTGGAGAAGGGACCCCAGGTCACAGACTGGGAGCATTATTTCAAGATCATTGAGGACTGGAGGGCTCAGATCTTTGCAAGTTCTGTGGACAATGACCACATCATTCTGCACATTGACAATGCCCGTCATGCTGCTGATGACTTCTGAGTCAATTATGAGGGAGCTGGCCATGTGTCAGTCTGTGGAGAGTGACATCAATGGGCTCTGAAAAGTCACTGATAACACCAGTATCGCTCAGCTGAAGCTGGTAAGAGGGATCAAGGCTCTCCGTGAAGACCACGAGGAGGAAGGAAATGGTCTATAAAACCAGATTGCCAGTTCTGGGTTGACTGTGGAGTAGAATGCCCCCAAACCTCAGGACCTCAGCAAGATCATGGCAACATCTAGGCCCGGTATGACAAGCTGGCTCAGAAGAACTGAGAGGAGCTAGAGAAGTACTGGTCCCAGCAGACTGAGGAGAGCACCGTAGTGGTCACCTTGCAGACCGCTCAGATAGGAGCTGCTGAGATGACACGGGGCTGGGACATGCAGTCCAGTCCTTGGAGATCGACATGGACTCGATGAGAAGTCTGAAGGCCAGCTTGGAGAGCAGCTTGGGGGAGGTGCAGTGCCATGCAGATGGAGGTGGGACGCGCTGTGCCAGCAGAGGGAGCAGCTCCCCGGGATCCTGCTGCACCTGGAGTCAGAGCTGGCCCAGACCTGGGCAGAGGGCAGTGCCAGGCCAGGGAGTAGGAGGCCCTGCTGAACATCAAGGTCAAGCTGGAGGCTGAGATCGCCACCAACCTCCGCCTGCTGGAAGAAAGGGAAGACTTCAATCTTGGTGATGCCTGGACAACAGCGACTCCATGCAATCCATCCAGAAGACCACCACCCGCAGGACTGTGGAAGACAACGTGGTGTCTGAGGTCAACAACACCCAAGTTCTGAGGTGTTAAGGCAGCAGAGGTGGGACACCCCTCGGAGGCAGGAGGCCAATAACAAGTTCAGAGATCATTGCCCTGGGGTTTGGCTCAGTGGTTAGAGCATCAGCCTGCGGATCAAAAGTCACAGGTTCAATTCCGGTCAAGGGCATGCACCTCAGTTGTGGTTCAGTCCCTGGCCCTGGCTGGGATCGTGTGGGAGGCAAGCAATCAATGTGTCTCTTTCACATGGATGTTCCTCTCTCTCTCTCTCTCTCCCCCCCTCCCTCCCACTCTATCTGAAGATAAATGGAAAAATATCCTTAAGTGAGGATTAAAAAAAAAGTTCAGAGATATGGAACATTAAAAAAATAAAAAGAAAGTCTAGTAGCTTTTCTTCCTTTTCCCCATATAAGGCATTTCATGATCTTTGAAAAATAGTTTACTGTTGTTAAACAACATTTAACCTAGTAAGTGTAAAGATTTAATTGGCTTTAGTTTAAGCAATTCACGAATCGGGCAGCATCCCATCTAGCAGCTAGAAGGGGCTCTAATGAGTTGTACAAAATGGAAGGTTTTTACAGGCAGGAAGAGGGCGGGTCTAAGAAATTAAAACTGGATTATTTCTGGCAAGGACACCTTCCCGTAGGGGAAGGAGGGGGGCTTATCAGGCAGATTACCTCACCAGTGTTGATCAGAAAATTCCAGGCTGATTGATTACGTTTCTGGGAGAGGTTGCACTGCAGTTAGATCAGGTAGTTAGGTTTGGTATCATGGGCTTTCAGCAGAGTGACACCATCTTGGGTTTTCTGTTTAATAAGTAAATTCTGTGGATGAAAAGGGGGTGCTGTAATAAATCATAAATTCCTAACTGGGAAGGTCATGGTAGGTAGTCCCGCCCCGGGCCTATAACTTCTTTCGTACAAGATTTTTAAGCCTGACCTGTCCATTGTTCTTGTGCATCTAGGCGAACACACCTTTGAAATCCCAGAAGTAATCCTCTTTTCCGGACCTGTCAAGGGAGTACATAATCTTAACAACCCCATACCTTACTTTGTTCCACCTTCATGGAATCCTCCTTACTTTCCCTCCTTAACTCCAAATGTATAGAAGAAACTGCAAAAAAAAACAACAAACAAACAAAAAAAACAAGCAAACAAAACCACAAAACTGCAAAACTGTCACTCTCTGGAGTATTTGAGATCTTGTTTCCCAGCAATTGTCATCAGTTTGGGCTCAGATAAACTCATAAAAATTCTCTATGGGTTTGGATGTTTCTCACGTCAACAGTATGTAGGAAAACTGTTAAAAAGAAAGACAGCAAATTGAAAACATGGTGGTGAGATGATGGGAGATTTTAATCCTATCAAAAATTGTCATTTTTCAAATAAAAAACTGTATCATTATTAAAATATATATGTTTGCTTAGTAATCACAAAAACCTATGTAATGAATATGAAAGTAAATGTCTGGCCTGCAGGGATTCAAATAAAAACATTTTTTTAAAATCAGACTTTGAAGAATAAAGGGAATTTAAAGTGAAAAATATTTACACTTAAAACATGGAAAATTCACCCTGGCCGGTTTGGCTCAGCAGTTAGAGCGTCGGCCTGCGGTCCAGAGAGACCCGGGTTTGGTTCCCGCTAAGGGCATGTACTTCGGTTGCAGTTTGTCCCCAGCCCTGTGGTCGTGCGGGTGGCAGCCACTCTATGTGTCCCTTTCACGTCGATGTTTCTCTCTCTCTCTTCCTCTCTCTCCCTCCCACTCTATCTGAACAAAAAATGGAAAAATGTCCTCGGGTGAGGATAAAAAAAAAAAAAAACATGGAAAATTCATATACTATTTGCTAAATGGTTTTGTAATAACCCCTGACTGTTGATTTGCCTTAAAGGTACTTGCCAGCCTACTTCCTGTGGACAGAAAAGAAAATGTCAGGGTAGACCTTTGTGCAGGAAAAATTAGATTTTTCCTGGACTTCTCCTGATCATCAACAATAGTTGTTGAGGATTCGCGGAGGGGTCACTCCTTTTCCTTCGGGTTAGAAAACCCTGGGAATGAGTGTTTTCTGCTCTGTTTGCGTAGCACAGAGACACCCACCCACTGCTCTTTGCTCTTTGCTCAGCAGTGTAAAATCCCAAGGGAAAAACAGTGCATCAGCATAACATTCGGTCATTTCCCTTAAGCAAGCATAATTCTAGTATTTATGGGAGGTAGCAAGGAGCCACTTGATCTAGGAGCCAAGTGACCATAAATGACAGAGGAAATTCACCTGAATTGGTTCAAGATGTGTGTTGCCAGGAAACTATGTCCAGGGGCAAATAACCATATTGATTCCTGGGAAATGGTGACACTAAGTGAATGGACAGGTGCAGCCACACAAACACCACTTAGGCCTCTCCCCACCCCCACCACCAGGAAGATGAAAGGCTTGCTTGTAGTTTAGAAAGATTTTCAGGAAAAGGAAGAATAGGAATAATTATTTTCTCTAATCATCAAAATATTTATTATGGTACATTTACAAGGTCCTTTGCATACATTATTATTATTATTTTTAAAATCTTCACCCGAGGATATTTTTCTATTTATCTTCAGATAGAGTGGGAGGGAGGGAGGGAGGGAGAGAGAGAGATAGAGAAACATCAACTGATTGCCTCCCACATGACCCTGACCAGGGCTGGGACAAACCGCAACTGAGGTACGGGCCCTTGACCGAATCAAACCCGCAACTCTTTGGTCCGCAGGCCAATGCTCTAACTCCTGAGCCAAACCGGCCAGGGCGCATACATTATTTTCAATTCTCAAAACAATTTTTCCCTTTTTGCAAGTGAGGAAATCGCAGCCCAGGGAGGTTAAGTATTTCCTCAAGGTCACACCATAAAGGGTAGAGTTAGGATTTGGAACCCAGATCGGTCAGAATTCAGCCTGGACTCTTTTTACCATAGCTGCCAAATGATCATTTCCTTGTGGTCAGAGGAAAATATTCAAATAAAATAAACAACAAAAAGAGACTTCTCTATGGGTGGGCCCCGAAGGATGCTGGACGTAGCTTTACATTCTGTCTGTGGTCATAGAACTGGAGGTACGTTTCCCAGTGTAAAAAACTTCCTGATGTTTTCCTAATACATTCAAGGGGAAACCATTTTGGGTCCCAATCAGTCTTAAGTGTGTAGAGGGCACCACCACATCTCTGCTGTGTCCGTGGTGCCTATTACAAAATGGGAGCAGATGGGAACAACTAGGTTTCCAGGTTTGGAGCTGGCTAGGTGTCACTTGCTAGCTGTACGACCTTCGGGGGAGTCCCTTAGGCTGTCTGAGCTTCATCTATAGATGGGGGTCATGCTACTCATGTTGCAGATGTTAAACAGCCTTGAATGTTATTCCACTGTCCTGGAGGCAAGAGTCACATTATTTTCATTAATCAAATTTAACCTGACTTCAGCCCCTATTTGTCAAGGTGGGGCCCTCTCTCCTTGGAGGACTACACCAGAATGGAGAGTTGAGGGGCTGCTTGGGAGGGTATGGAAAACAAAGAAAAGTGTTCATTATTCAGTCCATCTGACTGAGATGCTCATTGTCCAAGAAGGCTGAGTCTCCCTAAGGCAGGCAGCATCCCTCCTCCAAAGCTCAGGTCCTACCCTGCCTCACTGATGCTCGAACCATAGCTCGTGGTGCCAGTCTTTAGGTGGTCGGGAAGGCGTGGTGCCAGTCTTTAGGTGGTCGGGAACGCGTGGTGCCAGTCTTTAGGTGGTCGGGAACGCGTGGTGCCAGTTTAGGTGGTCGGGAACAGCACTGCTCAGGAATGGGCCAAGCGCTTCCACCACTCAGGCAAATGCCTCCAAGCTCCTCTTCCTCAGTCCAGGACAGGGTTTCCTAGTACATGGTGGATCTGTTACTCCTGCAGCTACCGATGATTTCAGAGGCACCCTGAGAGACAAGCATCTTTTATTTTAGGAGTTATATATTTACTTAATGTGTGCTAACAATGTGAGCTACTCTATTAAGCCTATGTTATATAGCGTCCTTAAAAAATAACTTTGCATAAAAACGTGAGTCGATATTAAGTGAATAATAATACCATCAGTAATAGCAGATATTGCAAAATTCTTGAAGGGCTCCGGGATTGCCTGAGGTTTGGGAAACATTTGTCTAGGCACAGAGCTGTCTGACAGAAATATCACACAGGCCACAAATGCAAGCCACCTATTTAATTAAAAAAAAAAAAAAAAAAAAAAAAAAAAAACTTCTAGTAGTCACATAAAAAAAGAAACAGGTGACGTAGGGAAGGTGCGTGGCTGTCAGTCTAGCCTGGGGAACAATGGATTGGCTAGCGGGTAGACCCCATCAGAAGCATGCAAAATATTGGAAAGTTAAAATCCCCAGAAAAGGAATTCCCTCCTTTCTTGTTCTCTTGCTCTGCTGTTTCTCTCTCTTGCTCCGTGACCTGCACTTGCCCGTGGGCTCGCCTGTTCTCTCTCCATAGCCATGTGACTTTAAACAGCTGCACGGCCTATGGCTGTGCAGACCCCTCATGCAGGATGCTGGACTGCACTGGACTTTAACACGGAGCAGAAATTCTAGGCAGTGGCCTTAATTCTAGCCCTGCTGAAGACAAGATTGGACCTCTTTTTCTTAATTTTACACCATCAATAAAGCTTTTCAGGAAACCCCATCCTTCCTTGGGGACCTCAGGAAATTCTTTTCCTTGCAGCACCCCAAGGACTCCACTTCCACCGATAATAATTCCATTTACAGGTACCAATTTGTGTATCATTTAGGAATTGTATTTGGCTGCTAATCACGGGGACTCAAACATTAGTGGCTCAATTAGTTGTTGCATTTTTCTCAAGTAATGGGAAGCCTAGCAGGAGGTGGTCCACGGATGGAATGGAGGCTCTGCTGTGTCACCAGGGATTCAGGACCTTCTTATCTTTCTGTTCAGTCATCCTGAGCATGTGCTTGTGGTATCCTGGGCACAAGATGGCTAAGCCACGTCCAGCATGGCCTCTCACTCCTGGCAGGAGAAAGGTGAGGGGCACAAGGCACCTCTAAGCTGAGCACCTATCTGCACCCTTTAAAGGTCTTTCCCAGAAGTGCCACCTAGCAACTGATAACTCCTTGGACAGAACGATGTCACATGACCACTGTAGCTGCAGGGAGCTTGGAAAATGTGTTTTTGGCCAAGTCCTGGCACACTGCCTCTTTGAAGTAAGTTGGAGATCTTTCAGTAAAAAAAAGAAGGGGGGAAAGAATACTGGGTAGGCATCCAGCAGCAACTGCCGGGAACGAGTGGTCCTTCAGCACAGGGGTTCATCCATCTTGCCATGTGGCACCTCTCATGGCTGGCCTCTAAGAGGTGATCCTGCAAAGGACCAACCATGGTCTTGAAACATAAGATCACTATAGATTCACGTGTATCTTTTCAAGATATCTTTTCTGGGAATAAAGATACTTTCCATTTATATAGGATTCTTTCTCTGGTTATTTAACAAGTTAGTGGGATTTTAAAATGTATCAAAATTGTTTCAGATCCGTCACTGTCACGAATGATGTTAGGAAATATTGCCAGAAGCCAAACATTTGAACAGCTTTAACCATGGCATCAGAAAAACTACAATTACGTTCAGGAAAGAACTGCTTGACGTGCGACATTAAAATGCAGTTCCCCAGGCAACTGAGAGGGAGATACATTCAATAACAACAGAGCTTCCGTGAATCGCTAAGATCTTACAGAATTTGCAACACCTTTTATTTATTTTTCATTGACAGTTAAATTATCACTTGAAAGCATCTGCTGACTAGAAAACAAATCCTCCACAGTACTCTGGATAAACTAGGCTTCCTCCAGAAATAGCTACTACAGGAATGGTGAGGAGCTCAGGGAGAAGGCATGAGCCGTGGAAGTGTGTGGATGGGATGCACAGCTTTGTCATCAGACGTGGCTGTGCTGGAGATGGCACTCTTTGCAGATACGTGTTGCTCAGTGTCCAGATAATCTTTGTCTCAGTTGAGAGTGCTGCCCCAGTGTTCTCATACATGAGTTTGACAACCTTTCTTGATTTGGGCCATTTCACAATGCCTGGTTGAGAACTCAAAGAGCTGGCATTTAGGGTCTCGGCAGAGGTCACTTCCATAGCAGCATGAAGGCCACAGAGGAAGCGAGGCAGGAAGGGGTCTGTGAAGGATTTCCTGCAGGCCTGGCGTGTGTGGTTCTTCCAGTGCCATTCTTCGCTGGAGACCAGCAGGTTGACAATTGCATTTTTTTTGCACTCTCCAGGCTGGATATGTTGGATTCCTTAGATGGGCTGAACAAAGATGACATAATACAGTGGATTTACTCCCTGCAGGACCTTCCCACAGAAAAGAGATAAAATCTAAATCGTTGTGGTTTCCAAGGCTCTTTATACCTGGGTATTCCATTCAATCCACCGAAGAATCTTGGAACAGCTCATCCTTATGACAGTGGCCACATAGCAATGCTTAGTTGTTCTTGGAGATGACCTAAGCCAAGTAAATAAAGAAACTTGCTTAGCAGGCTTGAGAGCGCTTCAGCTGGAAGATGGAAATCTTTGTGCAGTACCCAAGGCACTGAAAGTGACATGCAGTTTATATACTGTGATTCCTATATTTGCTGTATCCTCAACAGCTGGTCCGGCATAGATATGAAAAAAGCCATCAACTATCTTAGAAGAAGTATGTCCTATGACAGTGGGTTGGCACAAGCACAGGGAGCTGAACTGGAATCTAATGGAGGATCACCTTTTTGCAGCATTGCATCGCTGCGTCTCATGGGTAAATTAGCAGAAGGTTTTTGTTTCTTTCAGAAAAGGAATTGAACAGGATAAAGAGGTGGTGTATAATGAGGCAACAAAATGGTTATCATGGAAGACCAAATAAGCCTGTAGACACCTGTTATTCTTTTTTTTTTTTTTTTATCCTCACCTGAGAACATTTTTCCATTTTTTGTTCAGATAGAGTAGAAGGGAGAGAGAGGAAGAGAGAGACAGAGAGAAACATCGATGCAAAAGGGACACATCGAGTGGCTGCCTCCCGCACGACCCAACCAGGGCCAGGGACAAACTGCAACCAAGGTACGTGCCCTTAGCGGGAAAGGAACCTGGGTCTCTCCGGACCGCAGGCCGACCCTCTAACCGCTGAGCCAAACTGGCCAGGGTGACACCTGTTATTCTTTTTGGGTGGGAACAACTCTAAAGCTTCTGAAAAATTTCCAATACACCAACTTTGAGAAAAATAGAAATTACATCTTATTAACTCAAGATTGCTCTGTAGAGGGATTTGCCAAGTGGCCAGATAGTCATCCAGATGCTTTGCAATGCATACTTTGGGATTTGTGGCTTGTCACTAATGGAGGAAAGTGGAATTTGTCAAGTTCTTCCTGCCCTGAATTTAAGTACATGGACTTCTAAATGTCTTTGGGATCTCCATCAGAGCTGGAAAACCAAGGACTCATAACAATGCTCAGAAAATGTACAGATCTCCACACAACTGACTTTAGATTGGGAGGGTGGGGGGATCTGTAGCATAACTGTAGCTCAAGGTTAAAAGCCATGTATAACCAAGTGTGCTCTTTTTTTAAAACTATATTTTTTCTTTATTGATTTTAGAAAGAGGAACAGAAAGAGAGAGATAGAAACATCGATGAGAGAGAACATCAATTGGCCTCCTTCTGCATGCCCCCCCACTGGGGATTGGGCCCACAACCTGGGCATGTGCCCTGACTGGGAATCGAACTGGCAACCTCTTGGTGCATGGGTCAACGCTCAACCACTGAGCCACACCAGTCGGGCAAGTGTGCTCTTTTTTAAAGAGGTAGAGTCTTACAATCAAATCTTGTGCTGGTTGTTATTTACAATAGCTAAGATCTGGAAACAGCCCAAGTGCTCATCAGTAGATGAGTGGATAAAAAAGCTGTGGTACATATACACAATGGAATACTATGCAGCTGTATAAAAGAAGGAGATCGTACCCTTTGTGACAGCATGGATAGACGTGGAAATTATTATGCTAAGTGAAGTAAGCCAGTTAGAGAAAGACAAATATCACATGATCTCACTGACATGTGGAATCTAATGAACAAAATAAACTGATGAACAAAATAGGTCCAGAGGCATGGATACATGAAACAGAATGACCGATCTCAGTGGGAAGGGGGATGAGGGGATGGGAAAAGACTAGTTAAAGAACATATATGCATAACCCATGGACACAGACAATAGTGTGGGGAAGGCCTGGGGTGAGGCAGGGGCTGGGTGGAGTCAGGCAAGGTTGGGGGAAAGTGGGCGACATCTGTAATACTGCCAAAAATTAAAAAAAAAAAGTCTTGTGCTGGTGTCACTTTGGGATATGGTCTTGATCCTGTATTTGTAGTGGGTTTCAAGACAATCTTTTTTTTTTTCAATCCTCACCCGAGGACATTTTCCCATTTATCTTCAGATAGAGTGGGAGGGAGGGAGAAAGAGGGAGAGAGAGAGAAACATCAATGCGAGAGGGACACATTGACTGGTTGCTTCCCGCATGACCTGGGCCGGGGCTGGGGACGAACCACAACCGAGGTACGTGCCCTTGACTGGGACTGAACCCGCGACTCTTCGGTCCGCGGGCCGGCACTCTAACCGCTGAGCCAAACCAGCCAGGGCTCAAGAAAATCTTTGAAGTTTGAATCACAGTGGACTCTGTTGCAGTTCTTAAAAGTTTATACTGTATTTCTAAGAAGTTCTTTGAGGACAGTTAACAGTATGTATGTATATAGGTTATCTTTTTGAAAACTGTTCAGTACAAATTGTATCATATTATAAAATGGACACAAATCTTCAAAATAAGTTTACAGTTCATATAGCATTGATAATCTTTGGGTGAACACTTAGTGATCACTTAAAAAACTTGACAGCTGGTGGGGAGAGATAAACCACAGAACTTATACGCATGTATGCATAACCAATGGACATGGACAACAAAGTTGGGGACAGGGTGGGGAGGGAGGGGAAGGAGGGTGTCAATGGGGGAAAAAGGAGAAACATCTATGACAAAAATAAATAAATAAAATTAATTAAAAAAAACTTGACAGCTGATGGTAGAAAATTGCTTTAATGAATTAAGTATCTGAGATTATTGTTTGAAAACAAATGATCCCATGATTTTTAAAAAGAAAAAAAGTGTGGGCATTTAATAGGAAATGTTATTCAGCAAAATACATCATCTGAGGTATAATTCTGTACTTTCACAATCAGAGGTTGCACAAAACACATTAAAAAATGCCAAAACCACAGTATTTACAATGTGGTTTTACCTCACTTAGCACAATTGATTACAGATGCCTCTCCACTTAGGATGGGGTTACATCTCAATGAAAGTCACCAAGAGTTGAAAATATTGTAGGTTAAAAATGCATTTGCTGGAGACTTGACTTGGGGTGGTGAACACACAATATAGTGCACAGATGATGTGTTGAAGAATTGTGCACCTGAAATCTGTATAATTTTGTTAACCAGTGTCACCCCAATAAATTCAATAAAAAGGAAAAAATTGCATTTAATACATCTACCTTACTGAACATTACTGCTTAGCCTAGCCTACTTTATTATTTTTTTTAAAATTAACTTTATTTTGACTAGATACTGGTCTTTTTTTTTTTAATCCTCACCCGAGGATATTTTTCTATTTATCTTCAGATAGAGTGGGAGTGAGAGAAAGGGAGAGAGAGAGAAACATCGACATGAGAGAGACGCACTGACTTGCCTCCAGCACGACCCGGACTGGGGCCAGGGATGAACCGCAGCCGAGGTACAGGCCCTTGATCGGAATCGAACTCATGGCTCATTGGTCCAAGGGCGGACGCTCTACCCCTGAGCCAAACTGGCCAGGGCAGCCTAGCCTACTTTAAACGTGCTCAGTATCCAAGTGTCGCTAGCAACACGGCCCATCGGAGCACCGGCTGCTGCCCCTGTGATCGTGGGACACCCTGGGAGCTGTGGCCTGCTGCTGCCCAGCGTCGCGAGGGAGTATCGGACCGCATATCCCACCTCGAAACTCAGAACTCGTAGGCTTTCTACTGAACGAGCATCACTTTTGCACCACCATTAAGTTGAAAATTGTAAGTCAAACCATCTTAAGTCAGGGATTGTTTGTACTGACACACTTGAAACAAAGCATATCATTATTGACTTTCATTATAACTTCAGAAATATTTTATTTAAACTTCAGATTCATTTTCAGTTAATGATAAGAGATAACATCTTAAGTTTCTCTGGTATGTACTTAGGGCCCCTGAAGTAAATCAGCGCTTAAATGCTCATTTTTCCAAGGGATCTTTCTATAATTAAAATAGGGTTTTTTTTGGTATTATAAACACTTTTGCTATTCTTAACAGTTAACATTTATTGCTCAATTTGTATGTGTCTAGTTGTGAAACTCTCTACATAGATGATCTCCAGCCCTCAGTACAAGCTTATGAGGAAGATCCTGTTATTATAATACTCATTGTACAGATGACGAAACTGACCCTTAAAGAAGTTAAGAAACTGCCCAGCCATTGTGGCTCAGTGGTTGAGCGTTGACCCATGCACCAAGAGGTCGCCAGTTCGATTCCCGGTCAGGGCACATGCCCAGGTTGTGGGCCAGATCCCCAGTGGGGGGCGTGCAGGAGACGGCCAATCGATGTCCTCTCTCATCGATGTTTCTATCTCTCTCTCCCTCCCCCTTAATCTTTCTAAAATCAATAAAGAAAAAAATTAAATAAAAAAAAAAGTTAGGACACTTGCTCAGGGTCACCAAGCTGACGATGGAGCCAGAACCTGGACTCGAGTATGACACCACAGATTGTTCCTAAACTACCAGACGACATGGCCCTTATTTTTTCCTAATTTGTAAACTTATATAGTTTTGCTTTTTAAGTGGCGATAAAGTCTCTAAATCTTTATCAAAATCAATGGGAGGAAAAAAGCACATACACCTTACAGGTAGCAACATCAAAGAACTTGCTGAATGAATGAATGTAAGCTCTTTGAGGGCAGGGAGCTTTTGTTCCCTTTGTTCACTGTTGCATTCCCTGTGCCTGGCATGGAGCCTGCCACATAGCAGGTGTCCACTAAATATGTGTTGAATGAATGAACCAACGACATCCACTTTTGAGGACACCATGAGGCCAGTCCTCCTGCATGACAGTGGAACCCCTCTCTGAAGTTTATTAACTCTGTTAGAGCAGGTTATACATATCATTTTTGTTAGTCTCTAAAACAAAATATATTTTGCATACTGTAGGTTATACACTGAAAGGGTCCCCTAAACACACACACCTGACTCAGGACTTGACTGAAATCCTAGAGAGAATCAGCTCAAAGTGAAAGCTTTTGAACAATTACATGAAACTAAATTCCTCCTCCTTGGCTTAGATTCTCAACCTCCAGGTTCACAGCTAATTTATTTTATTTTTTTTAACAGTGCAGACTTCCTTTATTTGAAAGAATTTGCACTGATAATGCAAATCATTTCATTTGAGTCTCACATCAATCACATGAAATAGACACAATTATAGTCCTCATTTTACACCAAAAAAGTGAATGTGAAAGTTCAGTGATATGCCCCAAATCACGGACTTTGTATTAGATGGAACCAGGCTTTGAACCCAGATATTAGGTCTGCAGAGTCCATGTGTTTAACCACAAAGCTCTGCGGACCCTTGCCATCCCATCCCATAACGGCAGGCCCATTACACAATGCACTTGCAGATTACAAGTTCACATCTGATTTTAGATCCAGTATCGAAAAGGGGAAATTGTCCCCAGGAGGTCTTTCATCTGTGCCCACTGACATGGACAAGGTTAGCTGAAACATGGATGGCAGAGGCTTGCTGCTTTTCACCGTGGGCGTTCAGATGGCCCTGAGCCAGGGCAGCAACGAAGGAAGGGATCCCTGGACCACAGCCCCACTTACAAACCATCACCTTAGGGAGGTGACAGCATCTGCTGCCTGATTTTTAAAAAATGTTTTATATCTAACCTGGAAACAGGAACTTGGATTTTGCCCTCTGTAACCATATTTCCTGTGCTATAATCAACATGTAGCACATCCAGAGAACACACATGGCTAACACAGTCTTCCCAGTGTGGCACGTACCTGATTGCAGACTCTGGTCGTCAGTATTCAATCTTCAGCTGGGGCTCCACGTGGCTTATTCTGTACTTGGAGCTCTAACGGGATTTATAACTGAGCCAACCTTATAGATTGAGAACCATGTACAGTTTATTGGATTGGTAACTATGAATACCATGCAGTGGCTTTCTATATGAAATTCCATTTCTTCCCTAAAGATTGGTTGAAATCCTTTGCCAAATGGCATCATAACCAGAAATGCAATTTTTTTTATCCTCACCCGAGGACATAAATATATATTTTTTTGTATGTATCTTGAGATAGAGCGGGAGGGAGAGAGGGAGGAAGAGAGAGAGAAAGAAACATCGATGTGAGACACATCGAGTGGTCACCACCCACGTGACCCCAACTGGGGCTGGGGACAAACTGCAACTGAGGTACGTGCCCTTAGCGGGAACCAAACCCGGGCCTCTCTGGTCCACGGGCCGATGCTCTAACCACTGAGCCAAACCAGCCAGGGCCAGAAATGCTATTTTTATTATGATTATTTTTTTCCTACAAATAAGATTTATTCAAGGGTCTTAGAGTTTGCAAACTGGAAACACAGCTAGGTTAAAACCTAAAAGTGTTCCAAAGAAGAAAGAAAAGTTAGAAGTTCTTACAGCAAAATGCATATTTTTAGAATTATATCAGTCCTGCATTCTTAGCCCTAGGATTGGTCCAGGATGGCGACCAGTCAGTCAGATGTCAGGCGGTCAGGCTGATGGATGCCAGGTGCTCTGGAAGATGAGCACCAGGAGGTCTGGTCACGTCCTGTGGTCTGGATAATGGATGTCAGGTGGATGTAAACGTGAGTCCTTCAGGAAGTAATCAGGTGGCCTGCATACCGAGTCCTCCAGGGGATAATTAGAGGGTTATCTGGAGGTCCAGATGCATATCCAGGCATTGACGCAGGACAGGAAAGTTCAAAAAAGTTTATGTCTCCAGGTAAGTTTCAACAAGAAAGGAGTCTTTTCTCATGCCTCAGCTTTCATGGTGTTAATACTTTTGGTAGCTTGGTTAAAGCGACTCCATTGGATATATTCTTTATGTTCACCTTTCCTCAGGACTGTCTGATTCCTTTCGGCCATTCTGTCAGCAGGGGGGACACCAGTGGTGGCCTTTTGGAATTTGACTGCACTGAGGGTTCTCTTCTTGTGAATGTGTTCAGGCCGTGCCTTTTCTGTGCGTTCTTCTGTAGAGGACAGTCAATTTATCTGCCGAGGACTAATCTTGGAAAGGAATGCCTGCTTGCATTTTGCATTAAGAAACTGGCAAATCTTTCGGTCCATCCTGGTGTAGGGCCTCCCTGGTCCAGGGTAGATCTTATACCCATGAAAACTGCAGAGCTCAACCCTTGTGTCTGAGGGTTTCAATCTAAGAAGCCGTATCAGACAAATTCCATACACTCGTGGAGCCTCGAGAACTCCAATCTGGTTGTTACGAGGATGAGATACAAGCTGCCTAGTTTCCAATCCTGGCTCGACCACTTGCCAGCTTTGAGATTTTATGTGAGTTACTTCACCTCTTTACACTCCAGGTTCTTCATCTGGGTTGCAGGTTTGATACCCGGTAGGTTCCATCATCAGAAATGCTATTTTTAATAGAAACACATTCATTTTATTTAAATTTAATAGAATAAAAAAATATCTGAAGCAAATCTAAAGGATCAATTTTGAAAAATCAGTATTAGTCAGGGTTCTCCAGAGAAACAGAACCAATAGATATACAGTGGTCCCTCGGTGTCCTCAGGCGACTGGTTCCAGGATGCTCAAGTCCCCTGTATAAAAGGGCACAGTATTTGCATATAACTTACACATATCCTCCTATCTCCTTTAAATCATCTCTAGATTACTTATAACACCTAAAACAATGTAAATGCTATATAATTACTTGTTATACTGTATTGCTTAGGGAATAACGAACGACAAGATAAAAAGGTCTGTACATGTTCAGTACAGACGCAACCACGTTGGCCTAACTACATCGTGCACTTCAGCAACACGATCTTCTTTGTTTCTGAGCATTTTCAATCTGCAGTTGGTTGAGTCCTCAGATAAGGAGCCCGTGGACACAGAGGGCTGACTTTATATTGATATATAAGGGGAGATTTATTATAGAAATCAGCTCACATGGTTATAGCCTCTATAATATAGAGGCTGAGAAGTCCCACCATCTGCTATCTGCAAGCTGGAGGACCAAAAAAGAAATGGTGTAGTTCACTCTGAGTCCAAAGGCCTGAGAAGGCATTCCTCTGCCCAGTCAAGTTGACACATAAGATTAAGCATCACAATAAGAATTTGCTTTTTTCACCCTGGCCAGTTTGGCTCAGAGGTTAGAACGTCGGCCTGAGGGCCAAAGGGTCATGGGTTCCATTCCCAGTCAAGGGCACATACCTGGGTTGCAAGTCCAATCCTCGGCCCCTGTCAAGGTCGTGTGGGAGGCAACCAGTCGATGTGTCTCTCTCATATTGATGTTTCTCCCTCCCACCCTTCCACTCTATCTAAAAATCAATGGAAAAATATCCTTGGGTGAAGATTAAGAACAACAAAAAAGAATTTGTTTTTTTCACCACCAGTAATATATATATATGTGTGTGTGCGTGTGTGCGTGTGTGCGTGTGTGTGTGTGTGTGTGTGTGTGTATTTTACCAATCCCTCTAAAGTTAACAAAAAAGCAGCCTGGCTGGCGGTTAGGTCAGTTGGTTAGAGCATCATCCTGATACACCAAAGTTGTGGGTTTGATCCCTGGTCAGGGCACATACAAGAAGCAACCAATGAATGCATAAATAAGTGGAACAACAAATCAACGTCTGCTGAGCATTCAAGGAAGCCTTTGCTTTTCTGAGTCGCTCTCTTCCAGGCTTAGTCCGGTGGTCAGCATGGCCTGTGGAAATCAACCAGAACTTGCCTGCCCTAAAAACATGAAGAAATTCCAGGACATTAGCAAGGGAAAAAGAAAAGAGGATAGCTTGACTGCCTCTCAGAGAAAACAAAGGGACTCTGAGATCACACAACAAACGCAGAAAGCAGCTAATGAGAAGAAGTCTATGCAGGCAAGAGAAAAATGACGACTGACAACTGGGAAAACCTGGGTGCTACTGCCAGCTAGGTGTATCATAAGCTCTATGATCAAGATTCTGTAGCGGGAACAGTCATTACATATATTACAACAAATCCTTATAAAAACTATTTTAAACGTTACCTTTACAAAATAATTGACCTCTCTCTCTCTCTCTCTCTCTCTCTCTCTTTCTCACTTTAAAAGTAATAAAATAAATAAAGTTAAAAAAGCACTTACAAAAACCATGAAAAGGTTTGAATTGTTGTTTGATTTTTTTACTACTATGTTTCAGTTTAAATATTTTTGACTCCTTTTTAGGAAAGATAAAGACTATACCTATCTCCCTCTCCCCAGTTCTTGGTTTCGCTTAATTGTATTATTATTCTTTTTAAAATTTATTTTTATTGTTGAAGGTATGACAGATGTCCTACATTAATTGTATTATTATTCTTATATTGTCCAGGTTAATACTGTTCATGATCTGTTCTGTGACAATGATTCTGAAAGTTATTTAGTATTGGCTTTGTACTTAGTATTTTTATATTTAAATATTTGAAATTGGTTTTATATTTAAGTGTTTACCATAATTCTTCATTCTTAAATTCTCTATTTTTATTATCTCTTAATTAGCAGGCTCTCATGTCAAGTGGTTTTCTCAATAAGGACTTATAGGAGTTGTGTTTTCTAAGTTTACGTATTCATGTTTGAGATGGTGTGTCCTTATACTTGAAAGCTTTCTTTAGTGGGTATAACTTATTTTCCTTAAAGCTATAAAGTTGTCTGCCGCCCCCCCCCCCTTTGGCAATAGATGTTGCTATGGAAAAATTGGAGGCTATGCCCTCACTCCCACCCCTTTAGGCAATTTGTTGTTTTGTTTCTTGTTTGCATGCTTGCAAAATTCTATCCTTGAAGCTGTCTTTATCCTTGGGTTTATCCAGCTTGGTGTTACGCATTCGGTCTCAAATTTTTCTACAACATATGATTCTAGAAAATTATATATATTTTTTGCAAACTGTATTTTTACTTTTAAGGATACTCTTTTTTATTGAGATATAATTCATATACCACAAAATTCATTCCTTTAAAGTATGCAGTTCAGTGGTTTTTATGTTTTTTAATT
The DNA here is from genome assembly GCA_030848825.1 of Tadarida brasiliensis. NCBI lineage: Eukaryota > Metazoa > Chordata > Mammalia > Chiroptera > Molossidae > Tadarida > Tadarida brasiliensis. Next base: position 204,929,796 of record CM061257.1, on the reverse strand, counting down.
AAATTTATTGGGGTGGCATTGCTTAAAGTGGCTTTTAGTATACTCACAAAGTTGTTCAAGCATCACCACTAATTCTAGACATTTTTCATCATCCCAAAAAGAAACCCATAACTATTAGTGGTCACTTCCTCTTCCCCATTCCCCCCAGGCCCTGGCAACCACCAATCTACTTTCTGTCTCTATGTATTTGCTCCTTCTGGCATTTCATAGATAAAATCATGCATTTGACCTTTTTCACTTAGTATGATGTTTTCAAGGTTTATCCATGTTATAGGATATATTAGTGCTTCATTTTTATAGCTGAATAATATCCCAGTATATGTATGTATCACACCTTGTTTATCCACTCATCAGTTTTTGGACATTTGGGTTGTTTCCACTTTTTGGTTATTATAAATAATGGTGCTATGAACATTCATGTACAAGTTTTTGTGTGGACATAAGTTTTCATTACTCTTGGGTTTATACCTGCTTTGGAATTGCTGGGTCATATGGGAACTCTATGTTTAACCTTTTAAGGAACTACCAGACTGTTTCTAAAGCAGCTGTACTATTTTATACTCCTACCAGTGTGTTAGTATTCTGATTTCTTCACATTTTCAGAAATACTTATTATCTATCTTTTTTAATAATTTTTTTCCTTTATTGATTTTAGAGAGAGAGGAAGGGAGAGAGAGAGAGAGAGAGAGAGATAGAAACATCGATTGGCCACCTCCTGCATGCCCTGCACTGGGGATCAGGTCCACAACCTGGGCATGTGCCCTGACCGGGAATCGAACCGGCGACCTCTTGGTGCATGGGTCGACGCTCAACCACTGAGCCACACCGGCCGGCTTATCTATCTTTTTTAATATAGCCATCCTAGTGGGTGTGAGGTAGCATTCACTCACATCCTGATTTACATTTCCCTGATGGCTAATGATGTTGAGCATCTTTTCATATGATCATTGGCCGTGTGTGTGTGTGTGTGTGTGTGTGTGTGTGTGTGTGTGTGTGTATATATATTTTTTTAATCTTCACCCGAGGACATTTTTGCACTCATCTTCAGATAGAGCGAGAGGGAGAGAGGAAGAGAGAGAAAGAAACATCAATGTGAGAGAGACACATCGATTGACTGACACCCACACGACCCCAACAAGGGCTGGGGACAAACTGCAACCGAGGTACATGCCCTTGGGAACCGAACCCGGGTCTCTCTGGACCATGGGCTGACGCTCTAACTGCTGAGCCAAACCAGCCAGGGCTATTTAGAGAAATGTCTATTCAAATTAGATTATTGGTCTATTTATTATTTATTTATTTTATATATTTCTCTTTTTAAAGTAATAAACTGATGTGCTTTTTTTAAAAAAAAAAACAGCACTCATAGAATAATGAATACTTGGTTGATTTAATGACAATGTCTTTATATATGAAATCAAATTGGTCTCTAAAAAAATCCTCTGAGAGTCAGTATATCCTCTGCAAGTAGCTAAATTCATTTTCAGATCAGGACTTTTCAATGCTTCAGTTTCATCCCATATTGCAACTTCAATTTTTGAAATATCATATTCCCTCATCGTATCAAACTCAAGCCATGGCTGACTCCACTTCTGAGCTTCTTTCATTTGCTCTTCAGTTAAATAAAGATCAAATCTGATTCCTTTAATATTACTTTGGATGCTCCCAGTGTTTGGACCAGGGCTTAGGCTTCATTTTTACTTTCAGCTGATGAATGGAACTTCTTGGCTAGATTCTTGCACTATTGGCTTCATATTAATGTAAAAAATGCTGTATTCAGGAAGGGCATCTTGTAAGAATAGCAAGCTGTCATCCAGTCATTTCTTTAATTTGACCATTTGGATCTCCTGGATTCTAGAATCATAAAGTTCTAAGCAAATCTCAACACTCTGTCCTTCAATAGTATTCCTAAGGATAAAAGTAGCTCCAAGTCCTGCTTCTGATCTCTGGATGCAAATCCCCAGGAACTGGCTGTTTTTTCCATTGGCACTTGGGTCAGCCATAGTAACGTGAAGAATACGTCCAACATAAAACTCTAGAATGTGGAGTACTTTTCTCACTTCTTAACATTTCTTTCTATTTGAAATTTCAGAGGATTTGTTCTTCCTCTTGGAGGAATGACTTGAGGACTCAAGAACTTGGTTTCCAGGCATGGAGTGGGGGTCACTTGTCCACGATGACTGGTTGTGGAGGCGGCTGGAATGCGCAAGGCTGGGAAGGTCCAGTGCTCTGCTGCTGGCCTTGTCCATGTGGGGCAGGCTGGCCCCGAGGCCCCTCTGTGCCCTGGCTCCCACGCCTTGCTCCACTTACTGTCGGTCTATTTATTGTTCAGTTGTAAGAGTTCTTTTTATACTCTAGATACTAATCCATATCAGATACATGATTTGCAAATATTTTCTCCCATTCTGTGGGTTGTCTTTTTTTTTTTTTTTTGATAGTATCCTTTGAAGCACAAAAGTTTTTTATTTTGGTGAAGTCTAATTTATCTCTTTTTTTTCTTTTGTTGCTTCCATTTTTGGTGTTATTCCAAGAAATCTATTTGCCTAATCCAAAGTCATGAAGATTTATGCCTATGTTTTCTTCTGAAGCTTTTAATTCTTGCTCTTACATTTAGGTCTTGGATCTATTTGAGTTCATTTTTGTATGTGGTGTGAGATAGTGATCCAACTTCTTTCTTTTACATGTAGGGATCCAGTCCTAGTCCCATTTGTTGAAAAGAGTTTTCTTTATCCCATTGAATTGTCTTGGTACCTTGTTGTAAAGCAATTGAACATAAATATAGAGGCTCATTTCTGGTAGAGAAATATGCTTACATTTTATCTTGAATACATCCTCTCACTTGTTGAGTTCTCTACCTCAGGAACCCTAATTGTTCTTATGCTAGATCATCTTCATCTTCTCTAATAGCTTTCACCTTTCTTTTTTTCTTCTTCTTCTTTTGTCTCTCGGTCCCTTCCTCCCACTCTATCTGATAATAAGTCACCTTCCTTTTATTGTACATTCATTCTTGTGCTTTATACTTCATGTCAGTAATTGGATTTTCAACAGTGTCTATTTTATACATGGTTCTAATTAATTCTATAATAATAAGGACCCTCAATTTATTTCCTTAGATCTCCAACTCCTCTTGAAGTTCTATTGTTTTAGTATCTTGCTTTTTGCCTTATTGAATTCATGTTTTTATTAACTTGTTCTGTAGCAGGAAGCATTTGTGAGGAATTTTGTTTGGTTCCATGAACTTTGGTTTCTTCTCAGTTGCATTCTTTGTCTTTACATTTTCTACATGCTGTATTATTTCCCCCTTAGTTTAGCTTAGTTTGGATGTTGTATGTTTGCACAATCGCTAGGCTGTTTCTCTGCCTTCTGTCCATGCCTGATATTACTGAGGGTGGCTTCTTTGTGTTTCCCATTATAGCAGACGCCCATTTGTTTTCCTGACTCTGCTACAGTCTGCGGCTTGAGGAGTCTCCATCTCTTCTTCTTTAAGAAATTGTGAAGGATGGGACAGCGTTCAGCTGTGGAAAAGTGTACTCTCCATTAGCACCTGTCTTGTTAGCATTCTCTCATCCTTCTGAGATGGTATGTAACATCCTCCACCAGTGATGTGCGACTATTTGGGGCACATCTATTCTTCCCTTGTGTCTTTAGGTAGTTTTCTTAACTCAGCGTGGAGCCCTTGAGCCTTCCCTTCCATCTCAGAGAGTCAGCTAAGTGTTCACATTCTCTCATCTTCTCTCTAAAAATTCTTCCATTTCTCCTCAGCCAGAGGAGAAGGAAGTTAAGGGCCTCCATTCAGTTTGCTACATCTGGGGCACTTAGTGAGACATCCAAGGATTCCATTGACTCCACAGTCCTGCTTCTGGAAGTTAGGAGTGGGATAAGAATACTTTTCTTGTGTATCTTTGCAGCTTGATCCAGAATCTCCTCCAAAGTTTGAATTTCAAATATAGAACCTCCATCAAGTGCACTTAAAGAAATTTTCTTTTTTCCAATTACCATTGCAAATGCTTAATGTTAGTTTACCAGTTACCCTTGACAAGTGACTCCATATCTCTGTAGCCCTGCAGTATTCAATCTTTGTGCTGTGTATTTCACTCACCTCTTTCCATGTTCTGTTACTACCCTAGAAATGGAAGAATTAAAAAAAAAATTCTTGATTTTTTGGTAGAAAGCAACTCTCAGGTTGGGTCAAAGGTGAAAATGGGTCACACACTGGTTAGAAACATAGATGCTGTCACAATTCTTGGCAGTGAATGCTTATAGCTTTAGTGTTGAACCATTTTATGCTAATAAATTCTGTGGAACACATCCCTTTTATTTTAGTTGATTCCTCTTTTTTCTCTTGTTTCTACTTATAGCTACCCAACTACCTACATTTCACTGTCAAACTGTTTATTAATGTTGGCAATTTTAAAGCTTCCTTATATTACCTTTGGGCATTTAGCTAGAAGGCATTGCCTCCATTTAGAAGTGAATATGTTCTAGAACAAATCCAGAGACTTCATATAGATAATTGGCAACAAATGTGCTGATGCCTCAGTGGCAGTGTTTATAAGAAATGTTAATTTTGCCCTGGCCGGTTTGGCTCAGCGGTTAGAGCGTCAGCCTGCGGTCCAGAGAGACCCAGGTTCAGTTCCCGCTAAGGGCACGTACCTTGGTTGCAGTTTGTTCCCAGCCCTGGTTGGTCGTGCGGGTGGCGGCCACTGGATGTGTCCCTTTCACGTCGATGTTTCTCTCTCTCTCTCCCTCCCACTCTATCTGAACAAAAAAAAAAAAAAAAAAAAGAAATGTTAATTTTTAGGGTAAATTCCATTAGAAATTGTCTTTGGGAAATATGACATTAGTTAGTGTTTACAAATGTTTTTAAAAGAAGGCAAAAGACACACACACACGCACACACACACACACACCCCTCACTTGGTATCTTTGTTTTCATTTGTTAAATATAAGGTCATCCTTTAATGTTGTCTTCAACTAAGTTTGAAACAGTGGACAGTGGGCAGTGCAGTTAAAGGGAAAATATGTTCCAAGACCTTGCCAATGGGGGAAAAAACTTACAATAATTATTAGAGGAGGGCCCAGCCGGTGTGGCTCACTGGTTGAGCATCGACCCATGCACCAAGAGGTCACCGGTTCGATTCCCGGTCAGGGCACATGCCCAGGTTGTGGGCCTGATCCCCAGCAGAGGGCATGCAGGAGGCGGCCAATCCATGTTCTCTCTCATCGATGTTTTTATCTCTCTCTCCCTCTCCCTTCCTCTCTTTCTAAAATCAATAAAGAAAAAAATATATATATTAGGGGAGTGATGAAGAGACTTGATCTATGTAATTTGCTATTTAATGTATATAGAAATTCAATAGCTACCTTTAAAAAGCCCACTTATATGAATATTTCTTCTATTTTAGATTAAAGATGCCTAGGAGGCCAATTTCCATATTTCTTTCCCAAATGTTTACAACAGACCTATGCCTGGAACAGACATTTAATAAATACTAATTATAATGACTGAGCAACTTTATTAGTATAGAATAATTCCAGGTATTTCCCTCCTGGTTTGTCGGTTTTTTTTTTTTTTTCAGGGCTTATTTTATTTTATTTTTTATTGTTGAAAGTCTTACAGATGTCTCCTCTTTCCCCCCACATTGACTCCCTCCTCCCCCCTCCCACCCCCTCCTGCTTTCCCCAAACTAATGTCTGTGTCCATTGGTTGTGCATATATGCAGATAAGTTCTTTGGTTCATCTCTCCGCCCCCCATTCCTCTGAGGTTTGTCAGTCTGTTCCCTACTTTCATGTGATCCTAAGCCTTTTTTTAAAAAAATGTTTTTATTGATGTTAAAAAAAAATCCTCACCTGAGGGTATTTTTCTATTTATCTTCAATAGAGTGGGAGGGAGAGAGAAGGAGAGAAAGGGAGAGAGAGAGAAACATCCATGTGGACTGGTTGCCTCCCCCACGACCCTGACCAGGGCCAGAGACGAACCGCAACTCTAGTACCTGCCCTTGACAGGAATCGAACCCGTGACTCATTGGTCCACGGGCTGACGCTGTACCGCTGAACCAAACCGGTCAGGGAGATAATTTGATACATATTTAAAAACTCACCTTTGGCATCATGAAATAATCCCTCCAGTGAGAAAAAAGTCACTTTTAAAAATCTTAAAACAGTCAAAGCAGATGTCACTGGTTAAGAGTCCAATTGACCAATAATAACGTTTCACAATTTGTATCAGCATCAGGGGAAAGGAGCTTGGCTTCGCCTGCCAGCAAATCAATTTCTCCAGGGTCAAAGTTCTCCAGGGTCAAAAACCATCTTCCTAGACACAGACCCACGGAAGGGCCACTTGGTGTAACACTCCCTCTGAAACCGGGCAGAGGGTGCGCTGCACATATTTTAAACTATCGAACGCAAGAGTTTCAAGTCACACTATTCTCTTGCCCTGAAAGCATTCGAGGTGACTTCCTTACCCACAGTTTAGCCCAGTCTCTTCGCCCACGAGGCCACCTGTTTGCTCATCTTTCACGGGGCGAGGGGACTGGAGCACTTCTGGTGCAGTACCCTCTTTACCCTAAAAAGAGAGGTTGACGGGGCCTTTAGACCGTGCTCCCCCGCCGAGCTTCCAGCTCCAGACACCTGTCTCCTTTCAGATTCCCTTCGTCCCGAAACAACTCGCGCAGACCCACCCAAACTCTGGGCGGCCGCCGCGGGAGCTCGGGTGCGCAGCGCCGCCCAGACCCGCGGCCGCCGCAGCCGCCCCTCGGACCCCTCCGCGCGGCTCTCACCGCCGACCCCTCCCGGCGGCGGGCCGGGGGCGGGGCGAGGCCGTGACGCGAGGCGGCACCCACCAATGGGAACGCCCCGGGGAGCCGGCCGAGCCGCTGGCCGATAAAAATGAGCCCCGGGCTGTCTCTGTCACATTGCCACCCACCGCTCGCCTACCTTCCTCCGCTTTCTCTGGCTACAGCCCGTTGCCCGCGGCCTCCCGCGAAGTTTAGTCGCAGCCCCTGAAGCGTCCCCAGGTCCCTCCCGAGCGGCAGCGGCGGGACCATGGAGAAGGGCCCGGTGCGAGCGCCGGCGAAGCCGCGGGACCCCAGGTGCAGCAATGGGTGCCTGGAGGGGGAGCCGCCGCGGCCCGGGCCGAGCCGACCGGCCGAGAAGTCGCCGCGGCCGGAGACCAGGAGAGCCCAGCTGGGGGACGGCTGGAAGGGTGACCGGCCCCGCAGCGAGGAGGACAACGAGCTGAACCTCCCCAACCTGGCTGCCGCCTACTCGTCTATCCTGCGCTCGCTGGGTGAAGACCCCCAGCGGCAGGGGCTGCTCAAGACGCCCTGGAGGGCGGCCACGGCCATGCAGTTCTTCACCAAGGGCTACCAGGAGACCATCTCAGGTCAGTGAGCCCTCCGGTGGCGCGGGCGCGGCGCTCGGACCTGCCGGGCACCAGGGAGGAGGTTGCGGGAAGCGCGCGGGCCCCGGGAAGTCCCGAGTTGCCTCACTCTGGGCAGAGGGGAGCCCAGTGCTGTCATCTTCTGAACCCCGCCCTCGGCCCTGGCCCGGCTCCCGCCGAGGCTGGGGCCCTGCGTGGGACGCTTTTCGGGCGCTGTGGGGGTCAGCGGCCTCTCCACCTGCGGACCCGCTGAAGCCGCCCTCCAGAGGTCCCCCTGCTCCCAGCATACAACCCTCAGGTGGGCGAGACCGCGGTCACTGAGTTACCCAGGGCGGGATGCTTGAGGCATGTGCTGGATCCCCGATAAGGATCACCTGGGCGATGGTGGAAGTGATGGCTTCCTAGGTCAGCCCTGCTCTTGAGGTCTCAGTTTTGGTAGGTCTGGGGTGAAGCCATGGTTTTGTGTGCTTGGAGTGCCAGGGGTGGTCATCCTTCACCGCAAATTCGGGGGACCTGCGCTCTCACTGATTTGCCAGGCACCTGAGTCTTTGGAAAGTTGTAATTCTCTTTGGTCCACATCAAGTTCATTCTAGCTCAGGACTCTTGCAGAATTTGGTACAGTTCTGGGCACAGACTTCCTGGAGTTTGAGATGTAAGGTGTCTGAGGCTAGTTTGCTGCTTAAAGCCTTCTTTCTCTATTCTCCCCCAAAGCAATAAACTGATGGGATGTCCCCTGAACTCTGGGACACAGAGTTGAGTCCCTCTATCATCTGCTCCCCCGCCTCCCACTCCTCCCCCCATACACTCCAAATAAGGCAGGTTGACCCCGGGCTATCACTCAGGTCCGCTTTCACCCAGGACAAGGGAAAGCAGGGTGGAGGTGGAGAGGGAATGGGAAATGGCTGAGGACTTTGCTGCCTATTAGCTGGGTGAGTGGTGTTGGTCTTCAGTTGAGAGAGAGGGAGGGAGGGAGAGAGAGAGAGAGAGGGAGAAAGAGAGGAGAAGAGAGAGATTGAGAGACAGAGAGACAGAGATTGAGAGAGAGAGAGAGACAGAGATTGAGAGAGAGAGAGAACAAAAAGCTTCTGACTTATACAGCTGGGACCAAAGGATATTCTGTAGTTCACAAGTTTACATTATCTTTGGTGCTTCATGGTGACATTTATTTCTTTGGCCTAAGAAGCCTTCTGCCTTAACAATTGCTCAAAGAATAACAGTGCTGCTTTGCAAGGTAACCTCCCTGCCACTGTTATTCCCCTGATGGAGTATCAGGCAACTCCCTGAATAGATCCTGGGAAGAACACAGTTATTTTTGCCTCGTGTTCCACACCCCAAAGGAAGGGTGGCAAGTCAGAGTGTGAGAGGGGTGGGGCCCAAAAAGGAAATGATACTACATCCTACAGCCAAGAAATGTGTCCAAGTTCACTTTTTCACCCCTTGAAGGTAAAAGTTTAGAGCTTCAAAAGCAGAATTTCAAAATACAAAGACTGACGAATAGACATTCTTTATTTGATGAATATGTTATCATTTGGTGAAGTTCCACAACATAATGAAGAGACATCTTCATAGATGAGGCTTGCTCATTCTGCCTCTTGTGGACACTGAAAGCCATATCCTCACTGCACTGGTCAGGCTTTGGGACTCTTGGCCCTAACAGAATTCACAGGAGAGAAGGATTTCTGACCCCAAGACAGGTCACAGATTTTGCCTAAAGTGGCTTACAAGGTTTTCCTAAGAAATGGTTAGCAGAAGTTTGTCTCATAAGCCATAGGACTAACAACTCTAAAGAACACTTCATTCTGCCTTAGAAAACTGCTCTAGTCAAGTGTTACTTTAGTATTTAAAACATCTGTGGACCTAGAGACAGAAAGCAGATTAGGGGTTGCCAAGGCCTGGGGAGGAGGGTGGAACGGTATGAGTTTTCGTTTGGGGTGTTACATGTTCTGGGATTAGACAGTGATGATGGTTGCACAACGTGCAGAGGTGGTGATGGGTGCAATACCACTGAACTGTACCTTTAAACGGTTAAAATGAGGAGTTTTATTTACAGTCTACCATAATAAAAAAAGTCCACGGACCATTTAAGAATTATTAATGGCCATTAACTGAATACTTTTTATGCTCTAAGTGCTTTATGTGGATAGTCTTGGTTAATCCTCAATTTTGAGGTAACATTGTTCTTTTATACCCATGACAGGGAAACTGAGGCAGAGAGGTTGACAGCTTTATGGTAGAGCTGGTGATTGAATCCAGGCAGCCTGAAGGCAGAACTCTTAGCCACTTCCTTATGTTGCTACTTAGAGAGATGTATCCGTGTATTTTATCTACTAAGTATTTCAAACTGTGAGTTGTGACCTAATAGCTGGGTCACCAGCATTAAAAAAAAAAAAAAAAAAAGGTGGATTAAAATGAAAAAGATTAGTGCATCACATGCAGTAAGGGTAGATGTTTTGAGGAACTTCTGTGTGGGTTTTATAGGTATGGCTTTTCTGCTGCGTACTGGCCCCAGATGTAAAATGTGTTTCTTACTGTGGGCTGTGATTAAAAGTTTGAAACCTCTACCTACAGGATCACACTTAAGGATTTAATATAGATTTCTTAGAGGTATGTAGTTAAAGAGAAGACAGAGCCCTGGCCGGTTTGGCTCAGTGGTTGGAGCGTCGTCGGCCCGCGGACCAGAGAGTCCCAGGTTCGGTTCCCGCTAAGGACATGTACCTCGGTTGCAGTTTGTCCCCGGCCCCAGTTGGGGTCGTGTGGATGGCAACCACTCCATGTGTCTCTCTCATGTCGATGTTTCTCTCTCTCTTCCCCCCTCTCTCCCTCCCGCTGTATCTGAAGATAAATACAAAAATGTCCTCGGGTGAGGATAAAAAAAAAAATTGGTACTTTACATTTCCCAAATGATTACTATTTTTTTCAGTTCCTACTGAGTGGATTAATACTAACTTCTGGTGTTCTGGGGAATTTGTTGGTTCTCCCTGCACTGCAGCTTTTCTTCAAAGGTGCCTGGTACACCTTCCCCTTACTTCCCACTGTGTACTTTATCACGGGTGTATTCAACTCTCTTGGTTACTGTTCACCACAGGGCTGTAGCCTGTAGGCTGGGAGGGAGGGCTGGAAGAAACACAGTCACCTCTCCCAGAAACTGGCTATCTTTTGAATCTAGCATCACAGGGTGACTTTGGACCAGCTCATCTTCCTCCCCCCCAACCCCCCCGAGACTTTATGAGTTTATTTGAGCCAAATTGATGACAATTGTTGGGAAGCAAAATTTCAACGAACTGAGAAAATGCTCCAAAGAATGGCAGTTCTGCAGCTTATTTTATACATTAGAACCAAAGGAAGAGACATAAAGAGGGTTACATGACATCCATTGGTGGTAGATTAAGGGGGAAGAAAAAACAAAGTGAGGAAATCTCTGGCACTGGATAAAAATTAAAATGAGGAGACATATACTTCTTTTACATTGGTGAGTATAGGACAGTAAATAATTAATATTTACAGCACATAGAGATGGTATTCTGGGAACAAGGTGACAATGAGGGGTTCTGTGGTCTTGTGCTCTGGTGCAGTGGGTGTGCCCTGAGAGGTTTGGAAAAGATTACTCATTTCAAAGATGTGACATCACAGATGCAAAAGGACAATAGACATGCTAGCTTTAGGTAAAGATTGACCTTTGTCAAGGAAGCTACAGGCCTAGGATGTGGTTACCCACTTTGACCCACTTTTAGTTAGCAATATTTATGTTCAGACCATCCTATGTGGTTGCTTTCAGTTTCTGAGTTTGTCTGTTTTGTTTTTTTTTAACCTTATCCGAGGACCTTTTTGTATTTATCTTCAGATAGAGCGGGAGGGAGAGAGGGAGGAAGAGAGAGAGAGAGAGAAACATCCACTGGCTGCCACCCACACGACCCCAACCAGGGCCGGGGACAAACCACAACCAAAGTACGTGCCCTTAGCGGGAACCAAACCCTGGTTTCTCTGGTCCGCGGGCTGACGCTAACCGCTGAGCCAAACCGGCCAGCGCTCAGTTTCTGAGTTTTTAAGGCCCACCATACAGGCCTCCTTTGAGCTTGTCAGGTTTAGTATGTTGCCCCCTTTTAATCCACATTTTCACCTTTTGGTCACAAATCAGTCTGAAGGATGCATGAATGACTAACCGCTTGGTTGGATGACATCCTGTGGTGCTAGGAAGGCTCATTCTTAGGAAGTCTTACTGTTATCATTTGTCTTGCTGAAATGGTGGACCTTTGGGGATGGGGCAAGACTGCAACCTTGGATGAAAGTCAAGGCTGAATTTTTCTCAAAAGGGAAAGGCAGGTAAATGGGAGGTAGTCACGAGCCAGCTCATCTTACTCTGTTGCTGATCCATTTCAGTTTAACCAGCCTTTCACCTACTGGTTTTAGTAGCCATTGGTGATTGCCTAGATTCAGTACTTATCAGCAGTTGTAAAATAATGACTTTTGGCTCTTTAATTCTTTCTGAATTTATTAACTGGAGTTCTATAAAAACAGGTATACAGGAACTCTTTATCTTTAGGCTTTCTTTGCAGCTATTTGATAAGTTTAAAATTATTTAAAATAAAGCTTAAACTATACAAGGTTTTTAATTTCTTTAATACTAACTCTGCAGTGAAGATCTACCTAATTTAGACTCAATTTAGAAGCCATAAAAGAACATTATTGTAACTTTTACTCTATAAAAACTAAGAATTTTCACATATCAAATACCAACACAAATGAAGTCAAATGGCAAACTGGGAAGAAATATTTCCATGCATCATAGATAACAGGATTATAAAAGAGATGCTAGAAATTAATGTGAGAGAAAGGCCAGAAACACCAATAAGAAATTGGCAAGACAGGTAATCAGACAGACAGATCATGGGAAGTAAATATGAACCACTCTGAAACACATGGAAAGATGCTTGACCTCACCCTCAATAAGAAGTGCACACAGACCCACCCAAGCTACATGCTTTTCCTTTTATAGATTGGCAAAAGTCCATAAATTTGGTACTGCATCAAGTTATTGGAGTTATAGGGAAACAAATATTTATGTTGAGTGTAACTATCTTTATAGAGGATAATTTGGCAACATCTATCAAATACAGATGTGTATTTCCTACTTGAAAATCCTGCCTATGGGAATTTGTCTTATATGGATACTTGCATATATGAAACTATGTGTGCTCAGGGTTAGTTACTGCAGCCTTGAATGGAAGCAACCTGAATGTCTAGTCCCTTGGAATGACTAAGTGATGCAGAGGAGTTATACATATTTTGTAGGAAAAAAGTGAGGTGGGGGGACAAAAATATTTACATTGACCTTAAGAACTGTTACATATTACTAGGGATGTGAACTGAGCAGATGGCAGACAACAGCAGAAGCAAGACTTTTCACTGTATTTTCAATTGTTGAAATATGTGCATGTATTTTCAAATAGATAAATTAAAAGTATTGTGACAAAATTGTTTCAAATCTAGGAGTGAAAGAAATACAAATCTTCCTAATGATGAGCCAGCAAGAAAAATCTGGTTACTGAAAACCTTTACCCTGAAATTAGAGAAAGATAGTTTTATATATATATATAAAGTTTATATATATATAAAGTTTATATATATATATATATATATATATATATATGTTTTCAAGGTTGATCTTCATTATAATATTTTTTTAAAAATATGTTTTTATTGATTTTTTTAGAGAGAGAGAGAGAGGAACATCAACATGAGAGAGAAACATCAGTCGGCTGCCTCCTGCACGCCCCCTACTGGGGACCGAGCCCGCAATCAGTGTATGTGCCCTGACCAGGAATCGAACTGGGACCTCTCAGTCCATGGGGTGACGCTCAGTCCACTGAGCTACACTGGTTAGGTTTCATTGTAATCTTTATTGCATATAGAAGGAGCCTGAATTTGAATGTGACCTTGTCACTTAACTATCTGTATAATTACTGGCATGTCTCTAAACTTGTCATCTTTCCCTTTTTGTAAAGGGTGGTAATACCTGCTTTGCCTGGGCTCTTCTCTTATAAGGAGTAAAAAGGTATGCAAAAAGAACCTAATGCTTCATATATACCTTCCTTTATAGTGAGGAAGAGCTATGTGATTGGATTAATTGCAAAGTGTTTTAAGAATGTGAGACACTTTGGAGCCCTGAGCCAGGTAGAAAGTCCAGTTGCTGTGGGGATGCCATACTGTGAGGAAGCTGTGCCACACGGAGAGGCCACATGTGGGTGTTCTGGCTGATGGCTGAGGTTCCACCCAACAGCTAGAATCAAGCACTAGACATGTGAGTGAAAAGACTCCTCCAGGTGATTTCAGCCCGCAGCTGACTAGTCATCCCCACTGAGGCCCCAGACGTGGAGTAGAGGCCAGGCATATCCTCTGTGTCCTGTCTGAGTTCCTAACCCACAGAATCCAAGGACATAATAAAAAAGTTGTATACCACTAAATGCTGGGGTGTTTTGTTATGCACTAAAAGCTACCAGACAGATTTTGAAATAAAGGTGGTTGGAATTGGCATGTGTGAAGAGGGAAAGGGAGTGATTTAAAAAGACCAAGAGATGGCATGATGGTTTAAGGTTAGAGATTCACATTTGTGAATTATCAGTATAAAGCTGATGGTGATGCTAGGAGAGTGCCTGAGCTCCTCAGACAAGTGAGAGGAGGAGATAGGTGGCCTAGACTTTAGGAGATGTCTGCATTCAGATAGTAAGAAGAGTGAGAGAAGAAGCAGCAGAGACAGCCCTAAAAGGAGACATTAGACGCAGGAGATCCAAGAGTGTAAGTGTTGGCAAAAATGGTTTTAAAAGGAACAAGGAGCAAGGAACAAAAGGAAGAGGTCGTGAGACATAGTAGACTTGAGCCAGAATGCCTGGCTTCAGATCCTGTGTCTTGCCAACTGTTCCTCAATTGCCTCATCTGCAAAATGGGGCCATTAATAGTACTCATGCATTTTATAGGGTTATTGTGAGGATTTTTTATCCTCACCTGAGATTAAATGAGTTCATACACATAAAGTGCTAAGAGAAATGCCCAGCGTATATGAAGTGCTGTAGACATTTGTATGTGTTAGCAGTGAGTACTGAGATCTGATTTGAAGGTGATGTTTGTGGTTTCAACAGCTTAATGTGGTCACAAGTCAGATTGTAGGCTCTTAGGGAGTAATTTGACAAATTATAGGAAACAAAAAATTTTGAGGTATTTTTTTCCTGACTGTCAGTATCAAGTGAGTTTCCCCTTGGTGTGTATCAGGGTGGCAACATGCTGGGTGCTGGTGAATGAACGCCTTGGGTGTTGAAGAGAAGAACATGGGAACAAGCCTCTGGGAAGGCTGGCCAGGTTGTATATGCGTGACCTCATGTGGTCCTCCTGTCAACGTATTTTAAAGAGGTGGAAACTGAGGAGGCTCAGGTTAAGGCAGTTGCCAGAGGTCACAGCTCGGGTGTGTGTGACTACAGCATTCATGTTCTCACTGACATCATGTCGCCTAAGGTTTTAAGTGCCTATGTTAGAATTTCATAGGAAGAACCTCTCTCTCAAAAAAAACCCAAAAAATCAATAAACATATTCTCGGGTGAGGAATTAAAAAAAATTTAGCTCAGTTACATTCAACTGTAAGGTAGATTAATAACTAACAAAACTTTCCCAAACTCTTTGAGGGAGATGTTTGAAAACCAAAATTATATAGATATATATATAAAATATGTATTGTCTAAGCACATTTAATTATGTTGTGGTCATTTATACTTTATACTTTATAAATGCTAGTCTGTTTTAATGGTTTTACTGTTTGGAAACTTTTCAGTTCTATTTTAAATATATATATATATATTTTTTATCCTCACCTGAGGACATTTTTGCATTTATCTTAAGATACAGCGGGAGGGAGAGAGAGAGAGAAACGTCGACGTGAGAGAGACACATCGAGTGGTCGCCACCCACACGACCCTCACCGGGGCTGGGGACAAACTGCAACCAAGGTACGTGCCCTTAGCGGGAACTGAACCCGGGACTCTCCGGTCTGTGGGCCGACGCTCTAACCACTGAGCCAAACTGGCCAGGGCTTCAGTTCTACTTTAAATGTGTTTTTAGGGCTTGTGCTTTTTTTAAATTGCAGTTATAAATTCTTAATATTTCCTTTCATTTAAAGTAATTTTATCTGTAACTACAATGGTATATAAATTTCAGAGATACACATTTATTTTAACTTCTTTTTGCACAATTAGGCAAACATAGTACAACATAATTATGTTCCATCTGTGCTAACATCTGAATTGTGTTCCCTACTATATATTTGCAACTATGTTGAAGTGCATATACTTGAATGTTGTATTTTTTTTTGTTTGCTTTTTATTGTGGTAAAATGCACATAACAGAAAATTTACCATTTTTAAGTGTATAGTTTATTGGCATTAAATTCATTCACATTGTTGTGCCACCCACCCTATCCATCTCCAGAATGGTTCATTCATCATCCCAAACCGAAACTCATCAATCAATAACTCCCTATTCCCCCTTCCTCCCCGCTCTTCATAACCACTATTCTACTTTCTGTGTTCATTTGACTATTCTAGGTACCTCATCTGAGTGGAAACATACCATATGTGTCCATTATGACTGCTTTATTTCACTTAGCATAATGTCTTCAAAGTTTATCATGAACATCCTTTTTGAAGTTAGAAGAGATCTGATTGGTCCTTGTTGAGCCAGTAAATCATTTTGTAGAATGTTGTATATTCTTACATTTACATCTCTTGTGTTTTTATTTTCTTATTTTAAGAAATTCTTAGAATTGAAGATGTACTGTGTGTGTGTTTATCAAACAACAGCTCTATGAATGACCCTGTGCCAACTGGTAAAGGGGGTGCAAAACCTGTGGCCAGGCCTTGGCCCTCAAGGAGCCCGGGGTCTGTGCTAGCAGGGACCAGACGTCTCTGGCAGAGAGTCTTGAAACCACAGTTAACAATGGAGAAGGTAATTTTTGAATTGAACCCAGAAAGAAAAAAATTTTTTCAAACAGAAATAGTCCATGTTGGTTTAGAGAAGATGATGGTCTAAGTGTTCTGGAATGAAAAGAACAAACTAATATTCATAATTTTATGTACCATAAAGTTAAAATTAAATGGAGCTTGCCCTGGCCAGTGTGGCTCAGTTGGTTGAGGGGAGTCCCATGCACCGAAAGGTCACCAGTTCCATTCCCGGTCAGGGGTGCATTCGGGAGGCAGCCGATCCATGTTTTGTTTTTGTTTTTTCTCTCTCTCCCCCTCGTGCCCTTCCTCTCTAGAGTCAATAAAAACATGTTTTAAAAAATAAATGGAGCTTTCAGAGCAGTTAGGTTTATCTTAAACTTTTAAAACCAGCATGGATGGCATTAGGGCTGGCTCCTTTCTCTGATGTTTTAAAACCAATCCTGGCCATTTAGCCTTTCTAATGAGCTTTACTTGAACACACATTGCTGATTAGTCTAGCCTTTATAATCTGGTCATTGGTTTTATCTGTGGATCTTTTTTCTTATTAATCCCCTTGGTTACTCTTGCTCTAAGTCCTAACTCTTGTACTTCCCTAGTATCTTTAGACTGTCTTATCTTCTCTTGTTCTCACTTAATTATCTCTCACCTGAAGTACAGTAACTTCACAACTGGCTGCCTTGCCTCCTAGCTTATCCTGCTCCAGTCCTTACTGCCAATGTGATTTTTATTTATGTATCCTCACCCGAGGACATTTTTGCATTTATCTTCAGATAGAACAGGAAGGGGGGGGGGAGAGAGAGAGAGAAACATTGATGTGAGAGAGACACATCGATTGGTTGCCACCCACACAACCCCAACCAGAGCTGGGGACTAACTGCAACGAAGTTACGTGCCCTTGGTGGGAACTGAACCTGGGACTCTCTGGTCCGCGAGCCAATGCTCTAACCGCTGAGCCAAACTGGCCAGGGCTGTCAATGTGATTTTACTAAAATAAAACAGGTCCTTCTGAAAACACGTGACTGATTCTCCCATCTTTCCTTGCCGGGGCTGTGAGGCTTTATGATGTTCCAGCCTCCTGCTTGCGTTTGTTCCCTAATTTCCCATCACCACCTCCTCACTGGGGCAGTTTAGTATGGTAGTTGAGTGCATAGTGTGTCTTGGAAAACCGCTCTCTCATTTCCACGCTGGAGCTGGAGACTGAAGCAGAAGTCCTGCATGAGGCTTGTTCTTCTGCAATATTTGGCCTTTATTATTTGCTCTCTTCCTCTAATCTTTCTTTACTATCTTTTTGGGTTTGCGTTGCTAACCTAGAGGGACTCCTCCCTTCCCCCCGATTTATTGATAGCTATTGCCTGTCTAGAGTTTTGTGAACAAGCAACCAGGTTTAGGTGAGGAAATTGGCTCTTGCTGAGTTCTGAGTTGAATATTTTTGAGGTCTGGTTGGTCCAAATGCTATTTCAGTGAAGTACTTTGCCAAGAGCACATGGCTCTTACTGTGAGGCATGATGCGTTTTATGTACATGTGTTAGTTCTTATTTGTTCTAAGTGGGAATCAGTGCCCAGTTCAACAGAGGCCATGGCCCAACATCCCAAACAAGGCATTTCTTCCTAAAATAGCTTGAAATACAATGATACCTATTGTACAGTTTATGCAGTTGTATTAGGATGTTCATGAGCAGTGATGAAGGCACTGAGTGCTGGAGTTCAACGGAGAGGCTGTAAACTCAGTAAGGACCTAGGCAAATTCCAGGTTACTTTAAGGCAGAGCTGCTATAGATCATACCTTTCTAACTGACCACCCCTTCAACATATGAGTGCTTCTGCTAATGCACAGGTCACCATGGAGGTGTGCCACTCTGAATGCCCCTCAGAAACAATTTGCCTTTCAGCCGTAAGGAGCAGTTAGCTGACAGCCTCCAGCTGTGAGTACCTTCAGGATTTGCCTCAATGGAAGCCATGCTTATCTCTGCTGTTGTGGCTTTCATTTTAATATCCATCTCTTTCTTTCTATTCCTCCTTCATCACAATACATGGAGCTTTTTGTGGGTGGGGCCCAAAGATTCATCCTGGTATAATGGGAAGAACAGCTAGTCTGGAGTAGTCACAGCATCCCCACTAACTAGTTTGTGACTAGTTTATAACTGGTTTATGACAAGTCACTTCAAGACTTGTATGGATCTGGCCTACAGGGAGAGGCGGTTGGGCTAGGAGTTGAATTGTCACGCTGCGGTCTCTGTAGTGTGGGCATGCTGGCCAGTTTGTCTCATTGCCACACTGTAGACTTTCAGCAGCTGACAGGTGAGGTCCTAGCAAAGACCTCAGACTTTTTTCCTTGACAGAAGGGCTGCTTTCCTTTGAAACAGTCAAGCCACTCAAATAGTTTCTATGGTAACAGGTCTCTTGTTTTTCCTGTGATACAGATTTTTGAAAAGGTTCTTCATTTGTATGCCCTTTAGGGTCTGTGGTCTTCTCTGATTTGATTAGACAAAGCCTTTATTTAAAGACTTCCCCCTCAGGAATGTTGTGGACCCGTCTACTAGAAGAATAAGGAGTTGCTAGACCTACTAGCATGTGAGGTGGTAATGTATAAATAAGGCCTCACATCCACTAGAAGAGGACTTGTTGGATTAGTTGGTAGAACAGTAATACCAAGAAAACGAATATTCTTTGTTAGGATCATGACATTTTATTTCATTTTTACTTCTATTATGTAAAAATTTCAAACACAAAATAGACAAAATCATATAATGGACAGCTCTATACTTACTACATAGATTCAAAATTAACATTTTGCCATATTGGCATGTTTTATTCTTTTACTGAGAGAGAGCAAATCAGAAACATGTATTTAGAAGTGAAATGTCACCCTAGAAATTGTTTTTTCCCCTTAACCACTTACACTATGCTTAGTAAAATTAACTATTAATTCCTTCAAATCCTTTAATGCCTAATCTATAGTCAAACTTCCCCAGTTGTCCCATATGTCTTCTACTCATGATTTGTTCAAACCAGGACCCACTCAGACCCATTTATTTGCACTTGATTGTTAGGTTTTAATCTAGAAGCGTTCCTGTGACCGTCCCCTCCCACCCACTACATGACACTGATTACCAGAGATTGTCGGTTGTCCTTTAAAATGATCCATCTTTGGGATTTGTCTGATTGTTTTCTTCTTGTTCCCATTTAACTTGTTTCTCTAACCCTCGTGTTCCTGGAAATTGGAAATTAGGTCTAAAGACTTGATTAAATTCAGGGGAAACGTTTTTAGTAGGAATGCTGTTTTCTTCAAGCAGTATCACAGCCAGGAGACACAAAATGTCTAGATGTTGAAGATTGAAAGACTCTAGTCGCTTGAGAAGTGATTCTTGACTGGTTTCCTAGGATAAACTTCTAGAGAGAAGTTCCTTTAAAAAAAAGAAAAAAGGACCTTTTTATTACTTTGAAGATTTAATGGGATTCTTTTTTCCCTTGAAACTGTTCCAGTTTGTTTTCAAAAGGTAAAGGTCAAAGTAGCATTGCATTACTGAAGTGTTCCTCATACAACCCAATAAATAGTTGATAAAACAGTATTTTGCAACTGATGTGCAGACACTCTGGGCTCTAGTAGCCTCTGGGTACCAGGCTGCTCTTTCTACCGGCTCTCCTGGGCCCTCTCCTCTCTTAACCCCCACGTTGATAACTAATTTTACTTTGTTTTAACAAATCAGATCTCTCTTCATTTCCTTTGCTGTCATTGACTTTAGGACTTGTTACCTCATGGCTCATGGTGACCTGAAGTAACTCCAGGTTTCCTCACTCTGGACTCTCCCCTGTAGTCCATTTTTCTGGTAGGTCAGGTTCAGACTTCTGGCAGCTGGTGTGATTGGAACTCTGACCTGAAAGTCAGAGGACAGGGGACACAGTTCAGCTCTTGTACTAACTAGTTGGCTGTTCCTCAGCAGAACTTAATGTTTCCAAATAGAGCATCAGTTTCCTCACCTGTAAAATGGGAATGATAGCTGTTTTGACTAATGCAGAGTGTGGCTGGGCTTGAAGGAGGTCATGAACTAAAGGTAATATTTAATTTGGAAAATGCTTTAAAATAGAAGAGAATCTGGTTTCTACCTGATATTGTTTCCCACTTCTGTATTGTATCTCATATGGTACCTCTTTTCCTTACCTCCTTTAGAAAACCCTCTCTTCCTCTCCTCCTATTATTCCTTAAGCCTGGGTCAAATCTTTACCTTCAATATAGCCACATTGTTTCTCTCAGCCCATAATTTTTCCTTTATATAAACTACTGCTTTTGTAGTTTAGGTTCTAGTCATTCTCCAAATATTTTTACACATAGGCTTCTTATTTCCTAAGATCTTAAGTTTCTTGAGGTCACAGTTTGATATATTTGTGTCCAGCTCAGGAACTAGTACAGGATCTCCTATGAAAACTTGATTATGTCACCCTTGAAACTGATTTCTAGTGAGTTGGCTGTAGGACCAACTGGTTTCTTAAATGGCTTTTTTAGGATATGGGTACAACTTTTTTTTTTTTTTTTTTAAACTTAGAATTAATGTATTTCCTTACATGAGGAGCATTTTAAACAAATTTGACAGGTGTCAATCAACTCTTGTTCAGATTGGGCACATATCAAATCTAGCATTTTGGTAGTTTTATTTGGAAGTAAACTTTCAACTATTAATGCAAATTTCAAGATACTATACAAAACATCTGCATGAACTTTTTTCATCTTGCTTTTGAGTTGTTCACAAACATTTCTACGGAATCCAACACACAACAAAGAAATGGTACATCTTTTTGTTTCAATTTACATGCAGTGGAAAAACAAGAATATATATGCTTTTTTTTTTTTTTTTTTTTTACAAAGTTTAACTAATAGACACTAGGCAGATTGACAGTTTAAGTCTACAGGTGAGAAATTATCTAATAAAAATAATCAGAATTTGTTTAGCCTCAGTCACTTCCATAACCAAGTATTATTCTGGCTAATAAAACTTGCTGCTGACCTTGCCTGTGCCCGCTGGGAGCCAGGGGTTCTCCATGCAGCCAGCATTCAGTGAGACGTGCCACAAACCCACAGAATGGACTTGGGCAGAGCTAGGTGGCCAGGCTCGGACTGGGGCTGAAGCTTCTGGCTCTGCTCCTACCCACGCAGACTTATTCAAATCAAACAATTGCTGTGATGCCTTCAAGTAACCCCTCCCTGCAATACCTCAGCCACCCCAAGTCCAGTGAACACCACCACCAGGGCTAGTGGCGGTGCTCTGCAGTCAACAGCCAGTCTCTTCGTGATCTCATTCTCTTCTCTGCATCTCTG
This sequence comes from Tadarida brasiliensis, assembly GCA_030848825.1. Classification (NCBI taxonomy): domain Eukaryota; kingdom Metazoa; phylum Chordata; class Mammalia; order Chiroptera; family Molossidae; genus Tadarida; species Tadarida brasiliensis. Next base: position 204,908,122 of record CM061257.1, on the reverse strand, counting down.
CTGTTAAGAGATCTGGGCCAGGAAATGTCTATACTTCTCTGTCTTCTAAACCCAATCCAAATGGCCTCTAGACATCCAGGGTAACAAGGAAAAAACAGGTCTTCATTGAATCTGCTAATTCCACACCTAATTTTATTGATACAGAAAATGTTGAGGCTCGAGGATCCCGAATTTTATTGGTTTGAAGAACATGTGCAGGGTTTGACTAGATGATGAATGCCAATATCAAATCTGCTGGAGTTTCATGTCCAAGATGAAGAGAGACACATCCAAAGCTAGTTCAGAGATGGTTTTCTTTTCTTTTAATCCTCACTGGAGGACATTTTTCCATTTTTGTTCAGATAGAGTGGGAGGGAGAGAGAGGAAGAGAGAGAGCGAGAAACATCAACGTGAAAAGGGCACATCGAGTGGCTGCCTCCCGCACGACCCCAACCAGGGCCGGGGACGAATTGCAATAAAGGTACATGCCCCTGACCTGAACCGAACCTGAGACTCACTGGTCAGCAGGCCAACGCTCTAACCACTGAGCCAAACCGGCCAGGGCCAGAGATGGTTTTTTTAAATGTGGCTTAAGGAGTAAGGGCACATAAAGCTCTACCTTGAAAATCAAGACATTTTACCTTATCTAGAGATAACGGATGGGGTTTGGAACAGTCATTAAAGTTATAAGACCATAAAACGGGTAGTACAGAAAGCTTCCATGGTTCTATTTATACGTACATTCCCAAGTGTTCCTGTAAATTCTCAATGTATGGTTTCACAGTGCTGATTTAATTAATGCCCGTGTAACTCTACATAAAGTTTTACATTGTTAAACTATCACTGTTCTCTTGGAAACTGAACTCTTTCCTCCGAGGCTCTGGATTTGACATTGAGTTTGACTTTTTGTGTAGTAATTGATATGTGCCAGGGCAATGAGGGGTTGGAATGTACCCCAAATCCAAGCCTAATGCGTAAATTTTGCTTATATACTTATCATCTATTCCTATTTAACGAGAGCACCAGATTTATTGAGCTAAACTAATTCCAAATAGCAGAAGTACACTGACCTCAACTAATTTCAAAATGCTTTTTGTTTCTGCATATCTTAAATACTTTTTACAATTTAAAAAGTGATCTGTCTTAAAGGTAAATTTCATGAATCTTAAAATTGAAAAGGCAATGTGTGAAGGAGCCAGAATTGTAGATCAGGTATTTGGGAAGTGAAGACTGGAAGCTTACTTATATTAAATCCAGAAAAACATTTATATTCTTTCTGTACATACTTTATTAGTTTAAATTTTTTTTTTTGATTTTAGAGAGAGAAGAAGGGAGAGAGAGCAAGAGAGAAAAACATTGATGTGAGAGAGAAACATATTCACCAATGATACATTTGATAAGAGGTTAATATCCAAAATTTATAAAGAGCTTATAAAACTCAACACCAAAAAACCCCAAGTAATCCAATTAACAAATGGGCAAAAGATCTGAATAGACACTTCTCCAAAGAGGACATACAGATGGCCAACAGACACATGAAAAGATGCTCAATGTCACTACTTATCAGAGAAACTAAAATTAAAACCACAATGAGATATTACCTCACACCTGTCAGAATGGCTATCATCAATAAATCAACAAACAACAAGTGCTGACAAGAATGTGGAGAAAAGGGAACCCTCATGCACTGCTGGTAGGAATGAAGACTGGTGCAGCCACTGTGGAAAATAGTATGGAGTTTCCTTAAAAAATTAAAAACGAAAATGCTTTCTGACCCAGTGATTCCACTTCTGGGAATATATCTGAAGAAACCTGAAACGCTGATTTAAAGAATATATGCACCCCTGTGTTCATTGCAGCATTATTTACGATAGCCAAGATTTGGAAGCAGCCCAAGTGCCCATCAGTAGATGAGTGGATAAAAAAGCTGTGCTACATTTACACAACTACTCAGCCATATAAAAGAAGGACATTTTACCTTTTGGGACAGCATGGATAAGCCTGGAGAGTATTGTGGTGAGTGAAATAAGTCAGCCAGATGAAGACAAAAACTATATGATTTCACTTATCTGTGGAATCTAATGAACAAAAGAAACTAACAAACAAAATAGAAACAGACTCATAGATAAAGAACAGACTGACAGCTGTCAGAGGGGCGGGAGTAGGGAGCTGGGTGAAAAAGGTGAAGGGATTAAGCAAAGAAACAAAAAAAATAACCTCATAGACACAAACAACAGTATGGTGATTACCAGAGGGAAAGGTAGAGTGGGGAGGTAGAAGAGGGTAAAGGGGGATAAATGGTGATGGAAGGAGACTTGACTTGGGGTGGTGAACACACAATACAGTATACAGATGCTGCCTTATAGGTTTGGACACCTGAAACCTGTATAATTTTATTAATCAATGTTGCCCCAATAAATTAAATTAAATATTTTTTAAAAAGTCAGAGATAGGGCCCTGGCTGGTGTGGCTCAGTGGTTAGAGTGTCAGCCCTTGGACCAAAGGGTTGCGGATTCGATTCCCGGTCTAGAACATGTAGCTGGCCCTGGCTGGCTTGGCTCAGCTGTTGGAGCGTCAGCCTGCGGACCAGAGAGTCCCGGGTTTGGTTCCCGCTAGGGGCACATACCAAAAAAAAAAAAGAACATGTAGCTGGGTTGCAGGTTCAATCCCTGGCCCTGGTCACAGCATGTGCAGGATGCAACAGATTGATGTGTCTCTCTCACATCGATGTTTCTCTCTCTCTCTCTCTGTCTCTTTCCCTCCCTCCCCATCCTTCCCTTTCACTCTTTCTAAAAATCAATGGAAAAAATATCCTCAGTGAGGATTAAAAAAAAAAGGTTATATTAAAAAAAAAAAGTCAGAGAGAAGGAAGTCAGAGATTTGAAGCTCAGAAAAACAAAACAAGTCTGGCTGGTGTGGCTCAGTGGTTGAGCGTCGACCCATGCACCAAGAGGTCGCTGGTTCCATTCCCAGTCAGGGCACATGCCCAGGTTGTGGGCCCGATCCCCAGTAGGGGGCATGCAGGAGGTGGCCAATTGATGTTCTCTCTCATCGATGTTTCTATCTCTTTCTCACTTCCTCTCCCTCTATATATCAATAAAGGAAAAAACAAAACCCCCCAAAAACCTGTGGCACTGGCCGGGTGGCTCAGTTGGTTGGAGCATCGTCCCATATACCAAAAAGATCAGGGATTCAATTCCTAGTCAGGGCACATATCTAGTTTGCGGTTTGATCCCCAGTTTGGGCTCGTACAGTTTGGGCTCGTACGGGAGGCAGCAGATTGATGATTGATGTTTCTCTCTCACACTGATGTTCCCTCTCTCTCTCTCTGCTTCTCTCTCTCCCCCCTCTCTGTCCTTTTCCCTTTCTCTGTCTCTCTCAAATCAATAAACAGATCCTTGAATGAGGATTAAAACAACAACAAAATACACCTGCGAGTCAAAATAGCTACATTTGGAACAATTTCTGTTATTGGTCAATATTTTTAGACAGAACCTGATCCTAAGCCTAATGTGGGCTTGATTCTGGAAAGTAAATATTTTCACAACTGCCTTGATGCACAGAAACCTTTTTAAAAACGGACACTCCCTAAAGTCTTTTGTTTGCATGCTCACACAGTGATGCTTAGATGTTCCAGTATCTAATGTAGTCACACTAGTCTTGATAACCAAAGTCATTTTTTCCCGTCTTTAGAAACCTACCCAGGAACACTATACCCAGCAGATCTCAAACTACTTTGTGTGTGTGAATGAACATTCTCTTTGTTTCATCCCTGAATGCTGTACATCTATTTTGGATTTTATGTTGTGTTTGTGTATTTATGCTTTGATTCATAGTAACTTCTCTTGTTATGGAATTGGTTTGCATTGAACACAAACTGTAAATAAAAAGAAATGGCTGAAAAAACAAACAAACAAACAAACAATGAACACTTGCTGCCACCAGGCTTCTGGTATTCACTTATCCCATTGCTCAGTTTGCAGTACTGCCCCCCACCATGATTGCTCACAATTACTAACACAGAAACTGTTGCAAAGTAGGGGCTACAGCTTTCTTATGTGAGGTCCTCCCTCTTTACTTTCCCCTGGTTCGTTTCTGCTGCCTGCTCTGGTGAAGTTGGCTCCAGCCTCCCCCTCTCGTCTCCCTCTTGTCACTCCTTCCCTCCAACCTCAGTCTCTGTTCTAAGCCTTGTCTTTTCAGTTGTTGTGCAGCTCACAGTGGTCTGCAGGAGTTGTCACCCTCTGACTTGGTGACTGTAGGGATGGTTTACGGTGGGGAACTATATTGTCCACTGTTTGGCCTTGTTAAACAGCCACATCGATGTGAGAGAGACCCATCGAATGGTTGCCTTCCACATGACCATGACCAGGGCCAGGGATGGAACCACAGCCCAGGTATGTGCCTTTGACTGGAACTGAACCTGAGACTCATTGGTCCACAGGCCAAAGCTCTAACTGCTGAGTAAACTGGCCAGGGCAGTATGCATCTTTTTAAAAAACTGATTTCTTGAATAAATACTTTGTTTCCTTCCTTAGATAGTCTAAGGCTCTGATTCTGGTCTACCACAAATGTTCAGAGCAGTAAACTAAGACCAGAATGAGAGTTCTTTGGCTTGAATAAGTTTGAGAGTTAATAATGTGTATGATTGTCAGCCTTCAGTTTTACCAATGAATAAATCTGAATAGTTTAAAACAGGTGTTTTTCCCTACCTCAGTATGGCCTCTAGCCATTCATTACTATACACATCTCAAAGGCTGACCCGTGGGGGTGGGTGGGTAACTGTTGAGATTTGATATCGATTTTCAACACCTCGAGTTGTGCAAGCCAGGGACCTAGGAGTTCTGTTAAACTTCTTTCCAAAACCATCCAATTACCCTGAGACCCCTCTAGCCCAGGTCACAGTCTGCACAAAGCTCGAATGAGAACTCAGGTGTCTGACCTCTCTTAACTTATTCCTTACACTTTAGCATTCTACTTCTTGTACCATTGTGTGTGGTTCCCTAAGAACCAGTTAAATAATGATCTGGGAAGAGAGATTATATGTGCTTTCATTTTTTCATTTCAGCATTTCATTATCTTATAAATAAACTACAATGAACATTAATGCTGTAACCAGGAAAACAGTGTTATTTAATACATATAACTTCATATGCAAAAACTTGTCCCTTACCAGTAGATGTCATGTTGATGACAAGGCCAACTGAGAGGGTGGGAGTAGCTCACCAGTACTGTATTTGCTGAATGGCACATGCACATCACTGCTATTCTGAGGACAGCTGGTACCTTTATTTCAATAGTCTTGAGCTACATATTTTTTCCAGCTTTATTGAGACATAATTGACATGCAGCATTGTTTAAGTTTAAGGTGTATGATGCCTTGATTTGATACACTTACATGTCGCAAAATGATACCAGCACAGCATTAGCTAACACCTCCATCACTTTACATAATTACCATTTCTTTTTTGTGGTGAGACCATTTAAGATCTACTCTCAGCAACTTTTAAGTATATAATACAGTATTGTTAACTATAATAAAAAAGCTGTGCATTAAATCCCCAGAATTGAGCCTTCTAATTGGAAGTTTGTATTCTTTGACCACATCTCCTCATCTCCCCCACCCTCCCAGCCCCTTGTAACCACCACTCTACTCTGTTTCTATGAGTTTGGCTTTTCATTACTTATTTATTTTTTCTTTATTGATTTTAGAGAGAGAGGAAGGGAGAGGGAGAGAGAGACAGAAATATCAATGAGCGAGAACATTGATTGGCTGCCTCCTGCATGCCCCCCACTGGGGATTGGGCCCACAATCTGGGCATGTGCCCTGACCAGGAATCAAGCCGGCGAACTCTTGGTGCATGGGTCAACGCTCAACCACTGAGCCACACTGGCTAGGCATGAGTTTGGCTTTTTTAGATTCTACATGTAAGTGAAATCATGTAGTCAGTCTTTCTCTGTCTGGCTTATTTCATTTAGCATAATACCCTCAAGGTTCATCCATGTTGTTTTATCTACATTTTAATTATTTAAAATCAACATGGGAATTTATCTGCCAAGGATAACAGGAATGAAAGTTTCCAAAGTAACCAAACTTTTACCTTTTTGCAATGCCTTGGATCTTTCCTGCTGACAGACTTGCAGTTTATGAAGAAGTTCGTGAAACTCACCAAAGCTGGGCTGCAGCTCTGTCTACTCCAGCAGATGGTGGGAACAGCTGTCTGAACTCTTCATAGCTTCTGCCATTATGTTAGTCTGTGCAATGTTTGAGATAGTGATTTTCTTTCCTCTTTTAATTTGTTTTAACATTGCTGTTGCTCTAACTCTTAAGACAAAATTTTCCAATCGGGAGGTAGAAAGCAAAAAGTTTTAAGACCACCCTCAGGGCAGAAGCCTTTGTATTTGCAGACTGCAATATAGGGAGGTTTCTGAAGGAGTTTGCGCCTGCCATGAAGCACTGTGTCTTTGCTGTGACATTCCTCCTCCAGCCCCAGTCCCTCCGTGCAAAGGTAACCTGAGTTTCTTGCTTTTTTATTTTCCAGAAAAAAACACCAGCGTGTGTATGAACACCTCAATTAAAACTTTTTAATTAATTAAATGTCTCAAATATTCAAGAAAACATATAAAGAACTAGTTTAATCAACATTCATCCAGTTTTAACAAATCTTAATATGTTGCTATAATTGCTTTTATTTTTAAAATGTTTTTTCTTTATTGATTTTAGAGAGAAAGGAAGGGAGAGGGAGAGAGAGATAGAAACATTGATGAGAGAGACCATCAATTGGCCACCTCCTGCATGCCCTTCACTGGGAATTGGGCCCACAACCTGGGCATGTGTCCTGACCAGGAATCGAACTGGCAACCTCTTGGTGCATGGGTTGATACTCAACTACTGAGCCACACCGGCCAGGCTGCTATAATTGCTTTTAAAAAATACAGACACTGTTACCTTCCATCTGCAGAGTTAACCACTATCCTGAATATGATCTCTAGCTCTCATGCTTATTTTAATATTTTTATTTTATGTGTATATCCACAAACAACATGTAGTATTGTTTCTACTTCACTTAAGTGGATCATAATGTATATATCTGTTACTGCTTTTGATACTTGCTCTGTTTATTGGACATTGTTTCAGGAAATTATAAATGCAACTCAGATTCATTTACTTTCACTGCTGGTTCATATTTTATTGTATTACCCAAATACATATTTTATTATAGTACCCAAACTGTAATTATTTTTCTGATGTACATCTAAAGTATTAGTATTTGTTTTTATTAATAATGCTGCAATAAGAATTCTCAGATTCCCTTGGCCACACAAGTTTCTTTGGAATCTCTTCTTTAAATCTATTTTAAGGAAGTAATCACAGGGTAAAGACTGACATATTAATTGGATAAAACGAAAGATCTGTGTTTAACTCTGGCTCTGTGCTGCGTGGCATACAGGACACTGTGTGGGAACTCCAAAGCCTTAAGCTACACTGTTTACTTCCAAGGTTGGGAGAAATTAGCACACATAACAGTGGTACCAGGAGGTGGAATGAAATAAGTTCTGCATGCTGGTAGGTGCAGCTCTTGGGCCAGGGATTCAGACCTTTCTCCAATAATCAGGGTGGGCTTATCTTTATTAGCAGCTTGAGTTGATTTAATTCAACCCAAGAGCAAAGAGGCTTGATGCCTTTTTAGGTCTTGCTTTCCATGTCTTGTTCTCTTAATTCGAAAATCAGCAGGCATACTCCATTCTCTTTCCTACGCCTTAGGATGGATGCCCGTTCAATGTTCCAAGTCTTCTTCCATTGTCTCAACACTGTCCTCCTAGGAAGAAGCATCAGCTGTGAAATTCTGGCTCCCTTGGAAATCTCTCATTTTTGGTGCTGATCACCAAACACCCTAGATAGTGCTAATTCCTATTACTACTCATTCAAAAGAAACTCCATTAGATACAATTTTCCTTTTGTGAGGAATGTCCCAGGAGTGTCCTTTTACCTCCCCCTCCCCAGCAGAAACCTGTTTCCTTATATTGTGTTTGGTAGGAGCATCTTGAAGGTGTGAAGATTCTGTGTAGCAGCACAAACCATGAAATATGTCAAAACAGAGTCTCTCAAAGTATGGTTCCTGGACCAGGAGCATCTTCTAACAAGGAGAACTTGTTAGAAATTCTCAGGCCCACCCACACCTACTACATCAGATGCTCTGTGAGTAGGGTCCAGTGATTTGTGTTTTAATAAGCCCAACTGGGGGAGTCTGAGAACCCATGTTTCAAAGGGTGCTTAAATAGGGTCTGGGGTCATACTATGGGCCTGCCTTACTGTACTTTCAGGAAGGGACTAAATACTTGAGAGATGGCTGCCCAGTTGGGTTATTTGTTGTCATTAATGACACAAGAAATGTATTCTATGCTGTGTGTGTGTGTGTGGGGGGGTGCACTGTTATAGACAAAACTTTAATTCTTGGAGGCTGCTTTGGTTTCCTTTATTGGTTACAACCTACAGTAGGAAATAGAATGCCATAAATTCTTGTTTCCAGGGTTACCTTCTTGCTGCTGATAACAGGCAGGAAATTAAAACAATCTGTGATAGTGTTTTGTTCTTATTAGTCACAGATGGTAGCTTTCAGATATGTTGAAGCAAAACATAAATAAATATAGCGGAGGAACTTTATTATTGTTGAAGAAGAATGGTTTGGCTAGGTCAAGTTTATAGTCTGGGTTCATTTCAATGAAATGGGATGTAAGCAACCTTAGTGTTCCATTACCACACAAAGCAGTAGGACATATGAGGGTCACTAGTTTTGTTCTTTTTTATTTAGTTTTGAGTATATAAAACATTTACATGATTTCAAAGTCAAAACTATAACAAATTATAGTCAAAGATGTCTCATTTCCATCCATATCTCTTCTTTCCTGTTCTGTTAGTCCTTTATGGGTAATCATTTTTATTCACTTTTTGATTTATTCTTTTAGTGTTTATTTTTTATTTATTTATTTTGTATTTAGTAAGAGTTTATTGTGCATATAAGAACAGTTTGTGAACTAGGAGCTTCCAACGCCCAAACTAATAGGAGGCTCTCAGGTATGACATTTCAGGATGCCTTTTTTTTTTTATTATTATTAATTTATTTTTGTTACAGATGTTTCTCCTTTTCCCCCCCATTGACTCCCTCCTCCCCACCCCTCCCACCCTGTCCTCAGCTTTGTTGTCTATGTCCGTTGGTTATGCATACATGCATATAAGTTCTGTGGTTTATCCCCCCCCCACCCCTTCTGAGGACTGTCAGTCTGTGCCCTACTTCCATGACTCTGGGTCTACTTTGTTCATCAGTTTGTTTAGTTCATTATATTCCACAAATAAGTGAGATCATGTGATATCTGTCTTTCTCTGCTTGGCTTGTTTCGCTTAGCATAATACTTTCCAGGTCCCTCCATGTTGTCTCAAAGGATAAGAGATCTTTCTTTCTTACAGCTGCATAGTACTCCATTGTGTATATGTACCACAGCTTTTTTATCCATTCATCCACTGATGGACACTTGGGCTGTTTCCAGATCTTAGCTATTGTAAATAGTGCTGCTATGAATAGTGTTTATTTTTTAAGACAACAATATGTATGTGTATATGTTCATATCTTCCCTGCTTTTCACTTTCTTTATGCAAAAGGTTGCATGTCATACTACAGTTTTTAAATTTTTATTTTTAAAAGTTAGCTCTATTAAGGTATAATGTAAATTCAATAAAATTCACCAACTTTATGTGTGCAATTTGAGCTTTGACAAATACAGACAATAGTATAGCCACCAGTGCGGTGAAGTTATAGATTGCTTCCAACACTCTAAAAAGTTTCTTTTTACTCTTTTGTAGCCAATCCTCAGTCCCACCTTTCTGGTCACTGGTAAACCATCTGTCTGCTTGCCATTGTATCTGCCTTTCCCAGAATCTCATACATAATTTTTGTGTGTGTATGTATGTGGCTTCTTTCACTTGGTTGGAGACTCAACCGTGTTAGTACATGTATTGGTAGTTATTCTGAGTAGTGCTCCATTGTTTATACATTTCTAACGGATAAATATTGCCTATTGTTGTTTTTTTTTTTTAGTTTTTATTTTGAAATAATTTTAGACTTAGAAAACAATTACAAAGATAGTACAGAAAGTTTCTATATGCCCTTTCCCAGCTTGCTCTAATGTTATGAACACTTAAGAAATGAATACTGGTACAGATATTATTGCCTAAACTACAGTGTTTATTAGGATATTAGATTTTTCATTGCATTGATCTCCTCTAATTTGCGACAGTTTGTCAGTCTTTCCATGTCCTCTTTAAAGAGTACTTATTTGTAGACTGTCCCTCCATCTGTCTGGCGATTAGACTGCAGTGACAGATTTTTGGGAACAATACCACACAGGTGATGTGCCCTTCTCATATTATATCACGAGCTGCATAGTATCAAATATGTCTTATTACTGGTGAAGTTAGCCTTGATCACTTGGTTAAATTATGGTCTGTCAGGTTTCTCCACTGTAAAGTTACTATTTTTCCTTTTCTGTTCTGTTTTTTATTTTTTTATTTTACTTTATTTTTATCCTTACCTGAGTGTGTGTGTGTGTGTGTGTGTGTGTGTGTGTGTATTTTTTTTGTATTTATCTTCAGATAGAGCGAGAGGGAGGAAGAGAGAGAGAGAAACATCGAAGTGAGAGACATGTCCATTGGTTGCCACCCGCACAACCCCAGCCGGGGCCGGGGGCGAACTGTAACCGAGGCACGTGCCCTTAGTGGAAATCGAACCCGGGACTCCCTGGTCCGCGGGCCGACCCTCTAATCGCTAGCCAAACCAGCCAGGGATGTACTGTTTTTTATAATCAAATTATTGCTTTTTAAATTCTGATGTACATCACTGTGCATGGGACACATAGTTTAGCAACACCCTCAATCTTAATTGCAATTGTAATAACAACTACCACTTACTGCATAAGTGTAAACACATGTGGATTATCTCATTTAATCCTTAGGATACCACTGTGAAGTAGTACTTTTTTCATGCCCATTTTTTTTTTTTATCCTCACCCAAGGACATTCTTTCATTTTTTGTTCAGACAGAGTGGGAGGGAGAGAGAGGAAGAGAGAGAGAGAGAGAAACATCGACGTGAAAGGGACACATCGAGTGGCTGTCACCTGCACGACCAACCAGGGCCGGGGACAAACGCAACCGAGGTACATGTCCTTAGCGGGAACCGAACCCAGGTCTCCCTGGACCGCAGGCCAACGCTCTAACCGCTGAGCCAAACCGTCCAGGTCTTTCATGCCCATTTTACAGAGAAGACTGAGGTGCCTTGCCCAAGGTCTACGAGCTAGTAAGTGATGGGACTGGATGCTCACTTAGCCTAACTCGAGGGCTAGCTTTTCACATGGGCCATATGGTTGTTATCAGAGCTTAGAATGGGGATGCTCTCATTCTTTGCCAGAGAAAACAAATGAGTGCATCCTACATTTGACAATTCTCTTTTGTTCTTTCTTTAAGAAATATTTTTGTTTGTTTTTATTTTCAGGAAGATTCCTTGTGTAACTAAGATTTTAGTAAGCTATACATGGCAATAATATTATAATAAAATCCTGGAGAAATCTGGGATACTCTGGGGAACACTAAGGATCTTTTTTTTTTTTTTTTAATCCTCACCCGAGGACATTTTTCCATTTTTTGTTCAGATAGAGTGGGAGGGAGAGAGAGGAAGAGAGAGAGAGAAACATCGACGTGAAAGGGACACATCGAGTGGCTGCCACCCGCACGACCAACCAGGGCCGGGACGAACTGCAACCGAAGTACATGCCCTTAGCGGGAACCGAACCCGGGTCTCTCTGGACTGCAGGCCGACGCTCTAACCGCTGAGTCAAACCGGCCAGGGCTAAGGATCTATTTTTAGACTTCTTTCAGAAATATGACTGAAGGTTAGGGCTGAGTATTCAGAATAAAAAACTGCTTTTGGAGAAGGAGTATTTTACCTAAAGAAAGGCGCTGAACCATCTCCTCGATGGATTTTATCAGCCTCTCCTAACGGGGGTGTCGTGTTTGTCTGTGTGTGTCCAAACCCCACATGTTCACGTTCATTAACCACACTAATGACTTTTCTACTACACAGTCAAATGTGTCTCTGAATAGCCTGACTCCCGGGATGCTAACTGTGGTTAAATGATGACTCAATATCTGTGCACCTCTATTCTAGTAGCAGTGGAACCAAAGGCCAGGCTGTGTGGGTGGACGTTTGCACATCTTCCCTGTGACTCACTCCGCAGCCTGCCTTTCCAAGGGGAAGTAGCTGTAGGTGGCTGCAAAGCTGGGCTCAGCTCCTCTTTTCCCTGACTCATCGTACTATATAGACTGGGTATCCCCAAGTCCTTGAAATCACACAGCTAGGTGTCTTGAATGTGTTCAGTCTCCCAAGCTATCCAGATATCAGCGCAATTTTTAAAAATAAAGATTGTTTTTGTTTCTAAATGTCTGTTGTATGTCTGGCCATATGTGCCAGAGTCCACAGGTTAAACAAAACACCGCTCATCACCCAGAGCCTGCCTGGGCAGGCATGCACGTAAAAACCGTAGCATTTATTCCCCGAGGAAGGAAGGAAGGCAGTTATTTAGAATAAGCCTGATGCTTGCATACAGTAACTACAAATTGTATGACTAGAACATTATTTGAGGGATTAATAAGAGAGGTGAAGTTTATAGGTGTCTGGATCTGGCCTCAGAAGTCAGAAGGCTAAGGATTATTTTCCCCCCAAAATATGATTTTCTGCACACCTATTATAGAGAAAGTGTTAGATACAAGAAAATGTAAGGAAGAAAGTGAAAGCATCCTATTTTTATCACCAGAAATAGCCACTCTTTTGTTTTGCATAACCCCCCATGCTGCAAATATATTTGCAATCCTGCATTTTTTTAATGTAATACTATATCATAAGGATTTTCCCCATCATTTAAAGAAAAAGACTTTGCTAGCTTGATGGGAGAAAAATAACTAGTTTTTATTAGCATTCCCTTAATATTTTAGTTAGGATTAATATAATCGTCAGTTTATTTACCCATAGAGATGGTTAGTTTTTTCACTCTGTATCTTTTCATAAATTTGGAAATGTTACTAAAGCAAGCCTCTGATTTCAGATGTCCTAAACGATGCTATATTTGATGAAGATCACGATGAAATGGTGATTGTGAAGGACATAGATATGTTTTCCATGTGTGAACATCATCTAGTTCCATTTATTGGAAAGGTAAGATTTTCTCTTTTGTTTTCTAACAATTTAAAAAAACACAATGAAAGTTTTAAAATTAGGATAATTATATTTAAAATTATCACCTAATCCCAAATAGTCCAGATATTTAGAGTTACATAAAAACCTTTACTCTTCACCAACCTGACTAATCTAATAGTTTGAAATTAAAAATAAAAGCAGAGTAGCAGAAGACCCTCAGGGAAAGGATTTTATTGCAAATGCCATGTTAATAAGGTTAAAGTAATGAGATCAAAGTCTCTTTTTTTTTTCTAGGTAGCTGCTGCAGGCTCTGAAAACCTTTGTCCTTTATTTAGACTAAATAATGTTTGATCCAAGATAGACTTTTATTTTATTTAAAAAAAAAGGTTTTTTTTTTTTCCTTTATTGATTTTAGAGAGAGAGGAAGTGAGAGGGAGAGAGAGAAACATCGATGAGAGAGAACATTGATTGGCCACCTCCTGCATGCCCCCCACTGGGGATCGGACCCACAACCTAGGCATGTGCCCTGACCGGGAATCGAACCAGCGACCCCTTGGTGCATGGGTTGATGCTCACCCACTGAGCCACACCAGCCAGACTATTTTATTTTTTAAATTAATTTATTATTATTTTTTTTAATCCTCACCAGAGGATATTTTTCCATTTATCTTCAGATAGAGAGGGAGGAGGGAGGGAAGGAGGAAGGGAAAGAGGGAGAGAACGAGAGCGAGAGCGAGAGCGAGAGAGAGAGAGAGAGAGAGAGAGAGAGAGAGATTGATTGGTTGCCTCCCACATGACCCAACCAGGGCCAGGTTCGAACCACAATGAACCACAACTGAGGTACATGCCCGTGCCATTGACCAGAATCTAACCCGCAACTCTTTGGTCCACGGGCTGACACTCTAACCGCTGAGCCAAATCAGCCAGGGCCGATAGACTTTAAAAAAAATAATTTTACTTATTGATTTTGAGAGAGAGAGAGAGAGAGAAAACACATTGATTTGTTTTTCCACTTATTTATGCATTAATTGGTTGATTCTTGTATGTGCCCTGACCTGAGTTTGAACATGAAACTGTGGTGTATCTGAATGGTGCTCTAACCAATTGAACTATCCTGCCAGGACCAAGATAGACTTTTGTATAATATGACATGAGCTATTATGATTGCAGAATTTCTCATAGCAGAGGTTACAGTACGAGTGGATTTAATTTGTTTCCAACCCATTTTATGTTAGGAAAAATGTGTATAATGCAAACTAGATAATGTTATATAGCTTGTAGTTAAACATACCTTTGAGAACATGTGCATTTAGGACCTAGAGTTGTCCATTCTCTTTCCCTCCCCCATATCATTTTATTTTATTTTGACTTTTTATTAATAATTTCAAAGAGAAGATTTATAGGAAATAGCACTGTGAATATCTATATACCCATCACCTAAATTTAATATTTTTGTTAAATATTTTATATTTTTATTTCTTATAGAAGTAAAACATAGAAAAATGCACAGAACATATTGGTATTCTGTACTACCCCACAGATCAAAAACTAGAATGTTATTAGTATCCTGGGAATTTACTTTGTGGCCCTTTCTAATCCCTAACCCATCCCTTGTCCACACATGTAGGTTAGTTTTGCTTGTTTTCCAACTACAGTCACGTGCTTCATAAGGACTTTTTGGTTAATTAACGATTCCATAAGATTATAGTGGACCTGAAAAATTCCTATAGCTTAGTGATACCTTATCTCTAGAAACTCTTATCAATGCGGAAGACAAGGACTTAAATCTGCTTAACAGCCTTATCCTTGTTACTGTGCTTTTCCTAGTAACCTCCCATAACTGACTCTACTTCCCCTAACATCTTTGTCTTCAGAAGATGGTATTTAAGGTGGTGGCTCTGGCCATTTTGCTGAGTTACTCAGTTTTCCTGAGTGTCTCTCATGTATACAGGTTATTAAACTTTGTTTTTCTCCTGTTAATCTGTCTTTGATTACAGGGATATCTCAGCCAAGAACCCAGAAGGATAGAGGGAAAATATTTTCCTCCCCCACAGAGAAATAGGCTATCTAGCGCATAGCCTAGGTGTGTAGTAGGATATACCATCTAGGTTTCTGTAAGCGCACTGGGACATTCACAACAACGCTGCCTAAGGACACATTTCTCAGAACTTATCTCTGTTAAGGGGCACATGACTAGACATATAAATGGAAAGAATCCATAGCATGCACTCTTTGCGTCTGGCTTCTTTTGCTCCACATTGTAAGAATCATTGATGTTATTGCCTATTGTTGTAGTTTGTTTAGTTTTGTTGTTATATATTATTCCATTATTCATACATACCAACTACACTTTATTTATTCTCTTCTTGGTGGATGTTTGTGTTGTTGATTTTTCCCTCTGGGTTTTTATTTGTTTGTTTATTTGGTTAGAAATAAACGATAAAGATTTATTCAAGGGTCTTAAGTTTAAAAACTTGGAACACAGCTAGGCAAAAACCAAGAAGTGTTCCGAAGAAGAAAAAAGTTCAGAGTTCTTACAGTAAAAGTCATATCCTCGAGAATAATCAATCCTGCATTCTTAGCCTCCAGATTGGTCCAGGATGGTGATCAGTTATATGTCAGGCAGACTGTATGATGAACCAGGTGGTCTGGAGGATGGGTGCCAGGAGGTCTCCTCACATCCTGAGTCCTGTAGTGGGTAGTGAGAAGGTTATTTGTGGGTTTGATGTATGTCTGGCATTGATGCACAATAAACTGGTGTATACCTAGGTATTGATGCAGGAGTGGAAATGTTACTGGTGGAAGTGGGGAGGGGTCTTTGTTCCCACCTTTTGCTTGTGGGAGTAGAATTCTTGCAATATCCTGAGAAAAAGAATTTTTTGGGACTTGCATGGGAGGAGGAGATATTATAGAAAGCTTTATTTCTTTCCTTTTCTTTTTTTTTAATCCTCACCCGAGGATATTTTTCTATTTATATTCAGACAGAGCGGGAGGGAGAGAGAGGGAGAGAAAGGGAGAGAGAAACATCGATGTGAAAGGGACACATCGACTGGTTGCCTCCTGCTCCACCCCAACCAGGGCCAGGGACGAACTGCAACCAAGGTACGTGTCCTTGGCCAGAATCAAACCCGAGACTCATTGGTCCACAGGCCTAAACTCTACCACTGAGCCAAACTGGCCAGGGCAGAAAGCTTTATTTCTATGGAATTACATCCCTGAGTTTCCAAGGTCCCATTTGCCTCACTCAGTCCACCCAAGAAGAAGTCCTATTTTGCCTGTAGGAGGGCCAAAATCAGAGCCGGTGTCCTGAGTGTCCATTCCATATTGGAGCAGTGTCCAATCCAGTCCATCAGTCCACTGCATGTGGGCTCTGCAGGGCCACATGGCTATGGAAGAAACACAGGTGAATGCAAGGAAGCAGGAATGAGAGAGCCAAGAGAGAGCAAACTCCTTTTTTAGGGAATTATGTATTCCCAAATTTGTATGGGCTTGCAGTGGCCCCACTCATTCTGGCCACTCCATGGTTCCCCAGGCTAGATTGACAGGCAAGTACTTTCTCTATATCACCCCAGCTTTACTGTGCATGTGTCTATCTCCCTTTTGCAGGGAATGGGCCAGTGGTTCCCTGGGGAGTGCAAAGTTGCAGCTTCCTGGTGAAGCTGCCCAAACAACATAAACACAATTAATAGTTATTCTAAATAGCATCTAATAACTAATCCATATTTACATTTTTCTAGTTGTGTCAACTGTCTTACTGTTGGTTTGTTTAAACCAGAATCCAAATGAGGGTCATGAATTTACATTGCATTTGGTTATGCCTCTTAATTCTCTTATTCTGAAATAGGGCCCTGCTCCCAATACCCCTATCCCCACTGACATTCTCTTTTTTAAGAGTGGGCCAGTTGTCCTGTATAGTATGTCCCCTTCTGCATTTGTTCCATTCAACCTCTGGATTTCCTATAAACTAGATTATATCTAATACTTCCTAAGATTAAGGCTAAACATTTTTGACAAAAGTAGTTCATAGAGGGGCTGAGGACTCCTTATTCCATCACATCATGAGGTGTGCACTGTCTGGCAATCCCACAGTTAATGATGCAGGGCTCCGGATTTTTAAGAATGAGGAAACCTTTGAGTTCATCACTACCATTTATTTATTTATTTATTTATTTATTTATTTTAGATAAAGAGAAAGGGAGATAGAAACATTGATCTGTTCCACTTATTTATGCAATCACTGGTTGATTTATTTATTTATTTATTATTTATTTATTTATCCTCACCTGAGAACATTTTTGCATTTATCTTCAGATAGAGCAGGAGGGAGAGAGGAAGGAAGAGAGAGAGAGAAACATCGATCTGAGAGAGAGACACATCGAGTGGTTGCCACCCACACAACCCCAACTGGGCTGGGGACAAACTGCAACTGAGGTACGTGCCCTTAGCGGGAACTGAACCCCAGACTCTCTGGTCCGCAGGCCGACGCTCTAACTGCTGAGCTAAACTGGCCAGGGCTCACTACCTTTTATTGTAAGTGAGAAAATAAGGCCCAGAAAGAAAGCCTATGACTTGTCCAAGAGGGAGTTAATGACTGGGCTGAGGCCAGACCCAGGAGCTTGACCCTCTATTCAGCCTCTCACCACTTCTTTAGGGGTCTCAGACCTAATTCCAACCTGGTTGGGTTGGGGGTCCCACACCAACAAAACAATTCTGGGCAGCTAGCAGGGTCTCCAAGAATTCAACTCAATTCTCATACTGTTTACCTGGTGGTAGACAGCATCAAACACCACTGCCTCCCCCCCGCCCCACCCCGGCCTCTGGCCCCACCCTGCCAACACACACACTTCAGAAGCCAGCTGAAAGCCCAGGTTCAGATCTATGCTTCTGACCAAATGGTTGCAGATTAGAGGTTCCAGCAACCCCCTCCTTGGGTTTGATTAATCTGCTAGAATGGCTCACAGTACTCAAAGGAACATGTTATTTCCCAGGTCGCTGGCTTATTGTGAACAGATGTAACTCAGGAATAGCCGGATGTAAGAGATGCATAGGACACGCATGTAGAAGGGGCACAGAACTTCCATGCCCTCTAAAGGCATGCTGCCCTCCCGAATGTCCGTGTGTTCAGCAACCAGGAAGCGATCTAAACTCCATCCTCTTAGGTTTTTATGAAGGCTTCATTGTATAGTCACGATTGATTAAATCATTGGCCATTATCAATAAATCCAGCCTGCAGCCTCTCTCCCCTCTGGGGTGGTGTATGTGGAGGCTCCATGGGCAACCAGGCCCCATTCTTAGGTGCTGTCCAAGCCACCTCATTAACATAACAAAAGACCCCCCCCCCCCCCAATCCTTGGGAAATTCCAAGGAGTTTGGGAGCTGTGAGTCAGGACTTGTGGATGAAGATCAAATATATATATTTAACAAATCACAATCTCTCACCACTATACCCTATTATCTTCGGCTATGAGCACCCCAGTGTTTATGTTTTTGCTAACTCTGTTTTAAATATATTAGTCAGTGGTGATTTTCTAAAATGGACATTTAAATAACTTAAGATCTTTAGGAAGGCCAAAAATAGTACAAACAATATACAAATTATATCTCTGCATGTAAGTATAAACATTTCAAGTGGTACAGAGGCCTTGGTTCTATGGGAAAGTTTTAACTCTAATTTTTCTTTGAAATACCTAACGTTCAGGTGCTACTTGACTTTCTCCTTCTGCTGACCAGGAAGGTGATGTGCTGGTATTCTCAAATTCCCAAAGCATAGTGCTAGTAGATGAAAATTCACTAATTATTACTAGGTCAACTATTCACATGTATGGTAGTTAGCTGAACAAAGGCAACAAATGCTGGCTCACCATGATGCAAATAGGTCTATAATTTCCTATTAGGTTAATTGATTGCCTACAAGTGACCTTTTACTTGTAGCCTTTTTGGAGAACTAATGTTTTTTTTCATACTTGATGCATGACTCAAAGAGAAGTAACATTTATGTATTAGATATTATAGAAATGACTTTGCCTTGTAGTAAGTTCTATAAGAACATAGGTGTTAGGATCCTGTTCTTGCAGAGTCACACTTACACCTGTGTTCTTCTCCTGTCGGGAAGATGGTACTCTCCAGCAGCTTAGAAATGAGGCCACCATGCCTGACAAAGGGCGTGGAACCCCTCTTTCTATAACGGGGGGGGGGATTTTAAGGCTACAGTGATGTGTGGAATGGCAATCTTTACAGTTATCGCTTCAACCATTTAAAGGATGCTTTCGTGGCTACATTTGAATGTTGCTGCAGGATAATTTGTACTTTTTTGATATATTGCCCTTCCGTTGAGGAAAGACTTTAAGAATTGTAGCAAGAGTATAACGTCACCAGGAAATACCATGACCGCACTTCAAATTTGTTGTTTTATTGATAGAGTCATTCTTATGTGTTTTCTTTTTACTGCATTTATGTAATTTTTAAATGCTTATGTAAGTGCTTCATTTTTTAAGTATTAAGTCTTCTAGATGTCTTAAAGATATATTTTTATTGTGTTGAATTACACAAAAGTATTCTGTGTTATGTTTCCTTGCTTCCTTGTTTTGTCATGAGGAAGCACTGTATTTTCACTGAGCTCATGATTTCTGTCTCTTCTCTGAAGGTCCATATCGGTTACCTTCCTAACAAGCAAGTCCTTGGCCTCAGCAAACTTGCAAGGTAAGTATGACTGTGCAGTGATTAGGAAAACAGGTTTATAGGACCTGGCCCGACATAGTGAGAACCTTATGAGGCTTTCTTTCTTGACCAGTATAGATCTAACATGGAAGTCACATTGCAACTTAAAATTTATTGCCCCAGAGAAAGACTTAGAGGACTTAGAGAGGGCCTGAAACACAAATGTCCTTTTCCCCACTCCCCCATTGCCTCTGTCCCCTGTCTCCTAGCCTTTCATCCACTGGCACATCCTTGAAGTTCTAGCTCACACCTTTCTCTGTAGAGCCTTTCCTGACTGGAGAGGACCCGAGCCCCTGTCCTTTAAGGGCGGTTTAGCTAACAGTGAGGGGTGGGAGAGGAAACCTGGGCAGGGGTCTAACTGCACTTCACTGTTTTCAGACTTTTAATCAAACCGCCACTGTTTGGTGTCTCAACCTTGCCTTCCACTGTACCTGGGCACCTTGAGGCATCTCTCTGGGGTCTGGCAGGGCCAGTCAGTTCACTTCTGGTTTCTTTGCCTCTGCAGACAACCAGTCAGTGCCTTCCTTCACTTTCTCAGCTCTGTTCCAAGATGATGCTTACTCCCTTGTCCCCTATATTCCTCCTTTCTGCTACGGTCTTCTTTTCTATTCTTTATCCTGTGTTCATTCCTTTAAAAAAAAATTCCTTTGCTATTATTTTTATTTGGGTTTTAGGAAGGAGAGTATGGTAATCTATGTTTAACTGACAATCAACTTGAGGGTCAGTGTTCATAGATCTCTGATAGGCCCAGCCACCAATATTTTAATGCCCCTTTTTGTAATTTCTCTGTATAGAATTAGTGAGTCCTGGGGAAATCCTGAGGGGTGTGTGTGTGTGTGTGTGTGTGTGTGTGTGTGTGTTGAGAAAGAGTTAAGAATAAAATGAAGAAATAGGTAATGGTCCTGGCCGGTGTGGCTCAGTTGGTTTAGTGTTGTCCCATGGACCAAGAGGTCACTGATTTGATTCCCAGTAGGGGGCATGCAGGAGGCAGCTGACTGATGTTTCTCTCTCTCTAAGACATCAATACAAACATATTAAAAGAAAAAAAAAGAAATAGGTAATGTCAAGTGCCCCCCCACCCCACACTTTTTACAATAAACCAAGCTAAGTTTTAATAATGTGATTGAGGTTATAGTGGCCATATCAATATTGGAGTAAATGAATCTTTGTGATCAAGTGACTATTCTGTGGTTCTGATGTGTTTCTTTTGTTGTTGTTGTTAATTCTCACCCCAGGATATTTTTCCATTGATTTTTAGAGAGAGTGGAAGGGAGGGAGGGAGAGAGAGAGAGAGAGAAACATCGATGTGAGAGAGACATATTGATTGGTTACCTTCCACATGACCCCAATCAGGGCTGGAGATCAAATCTGCAACCCAGGTACCTGCCCTTTGACCAGGAATGGAACCTGAGACCCTTAGGTCTGCAGGCTGAAGTTCTAACTGCTGAGCCAAACTGTCCAAGGCTCTGATGTGTTTCAGCTTCTTCTCCACCTAGACTCTGAGATTTGCCACAATCTTGAAATGGTTCAGATCTTTTTCAATTTCATGCCGGAATCTGTAAAAACCACCCAGCAGTATGACAGCTGCTCTTCACAGCTGTTCTTTCTACTTTCTTTTTACTCATTTCCTCTAGGGATTAAGGAGAAAGTAAGTAGAAGAGAAAAATTTAACTTCCCTAGCATCTGACTTTATTCTCGGTCAGCAATCTTGCCACCAGACAGAGCTCCTTGGCACCATAAAAGGACGTGATTATATCAGCTGTAATTGCGTCACTGCCATAAGGCTCTTAGCACAAATCCAGAAACACCTTGCCACCTTTCAGTGATCTGTACCCAGTGGCAGTGGCTGAAAGAGGGTATTGGTAGTGTTGGCGTAGTTAACCCTATTATAATTTCTATTGCCAACCCTACATCTTCCCCTTCTAGGTATTCTGGCATTGCTGATGCCAGTCACAGACTGTCCATACGTGAAAGGGGTGTAGTGGGTAGTTTCCATGTTATAAAACAGCTTTGGCAGACTGTGTAGGCCTTGGTCTTAGGTAAGCACTTCTCTAGAAGACCACAGACCATGTAACACTTTATGGAAATGGATTCTAGAGTGATCCAGTGAGATCTTGGAATAAATGGTAACGAGGGTAGAAGGAATAACCTTTGGTTATTTCCTTTCCTGGTGAAAGGAAAAGATCTCAAATAATTAAGCTTTTATGAAACAATACAAAGGAGTTGATTATTAGCCTGGAGATTTGTCCTTAAATTAATAGGATTAAAACTTAAGAAAGAAAAAAAAGGAACACTAAACCAAAGGACCGAGTGTATGTTACTTTCAGAAATGTAAAAATTTTGAAAAAGGGGTCTATTGAATGGAAAAGAGGGCTAAGACTTTATCCAACTGCTTGTTCCTTGTAAGAAGTAGGGATATTTAGGGAATGACGAGGAGTAAAGCAAGATGAATGCCTTTGAGAAACTTCACTGTTCATTTTAATTTTGTGTGTGAAGTTTGTTATATAAACGAATGACCTTTCAGTGCCACAGAAGTCAAATATCAAACAGTAAAGCCTTAAGTAACAAGAAAATGCCAGAAGGGAGTTGGCCTGGTTTAACTCCAGTAGAATTCTAGAGTAAACTTACTTTGAATAGAAATTCCTATTGTTGCTGAAAAACCAACTGAACATATATTAGTTTTCCTGCCTTAGAACAACTAAGTGAACACAACTAAATCTTAAATTTCGAATTGCAGTGCCTCATGGTAGCCATGGTTAGTCTATTTATTGAACATCTACTGTGAAAGGACACTGTGCCAGAGAGAAGTAGGACATAGCCTCTGCCTTCAAGGAGGGTGAGAGTATGAGGCAGCAGTTGCCACGGAAATGCCTGGTTTGGAGCTCCCAGTTCAAAGGTGCCAAGGTGGCTGTGGCCTGGCAGCGTTGAAGAGACCCAGAGGTGGAGGGCTGAGCAGAATTGTAACTGGAAGAGAAGTTCCTCTAGGTATAGTTAATGCATAAGCAAAGGCAAATAAGAGGGTAGGAGCAAGGCATATTCCAGTGGATAGGGAGCTGATTTGATTGATAGAAATGAGATTTAGCCCGGCTGGTGTGGCCCAGTGGATTGAGCATCATCCCATGAACTGAGAGGTTCTGGTTTGATTCCTGGTCAGGGCACATGCCTGGGTTGCGGGCTAGATCTCCAGTAGGGGGCGTGCAGGAGGCAGCTGATCAGTGTTTCTCTCTCACATCAAGGTTTCTATCTCTCTCTTCCTCTCTCTCTAAAATCAATAAAGAAAAAAAATAATTTTTAATGTATATTTTTCTTTATTGACTTTAGAGAGAGAGGAAGGGAGAGGGAGAGAGAAATAGAAACATGGGTAAGAGAGAACATCAATTGGCTGCCTCCTGCACGGCCCCCACTGGGGATCAGCTTGTAACCTGGGCATGTGCCCTGACCGCCCTGACCGGGAATCGAACAAGTGAGCTCTTGGTGCATGGGTCGACGCTCAACCACCGAGTCACACTGGCCGGGCCCTTGTAAATCTTTTAGTCCACAAAGTCCAAGTTCCTTTTAATGGTTACATAATATTTCTTTGACTGATTAATATAATTCATTTAACCAGTCTTTGATATAGACAAGTATAGTTTACAGTTTGAAGATATTGTCAAAAAAGAAAGAAAAATGCTTTAGTGAACATATTTTTATATATTTGTGTACTTTGAGTCTACCTGTAAGCTACATTAGAAGTAAAATTTGCTGGGTTACAGGGAGCTGAAGTTTTTACATTACTAAATTGCTCTCCAAAAAAAGATTATGTTAATTGATACTCTAATAACAAAGAGTGTGTCTTTCTCCACACTTTTGCCAACACTGGGTTTCATCACACTTTTCAATCTTTGTCAAGCGTGTGAGTGAAAAAATGGTACCTATTGTTTTAATTTGCATTTCTTTAATAGAGTGAGGCTGAATCTTTTCAGAAACTTTATACACTTAGCCTTTGCTAATTTTTTCATTGGGTTGCTTGCCTTTTTATTACTGATTTGTATGAGCTCTCTGAATGTTGAAGCAGTTAGGTCAGATGCTGCAAATAATTTTTCCAGGCTTGTCATTTGTCTTTTGATTTTGTTTTACAGTATTATTTTTCCATAAAGAAGTTGAAAACTTTTATGTAGTCATAAACTCACGTTTCCTGGATTACTTTTGTATTTAAATCTTTGCTCCATCTGGAATGCATTTTGGGGCAAGAAGTGAGGGGGACCCATTCCTGCTGCAGCTCCTTGACCTCCTGCCACACCCCTGCTTCCCTCCCATTACCATGCTGCCTTCTTGCTCTCTTTGCTGCCACTCTCTGTTGGGTTTTTTAAAATGTTCCTCCTGAATTATATGTTAAACCCCTAACTCCCCTTTGCCTCTAATCTCTTCAGGTCCTTAAATTTGCTCTCATCTGCTGCTAGGGTGTTCTTTCTAAAGTGTGGGTTTGATGCTGCTGCTCTTTCATAGTGCCCCATAGCTTTAAAGTTCAAGTTCAAACTCCTCACTTAGCTGACAAGTCCAGCTGTGATCCAGCTCCATCTCCTACTGCATGTTTGCTCTTTGCTCTAGCTGCACCTGAGAATTTGCAGCCTGGTGTCAAGTCAAGTTAGATGCAGGCATCGAAAATACTCTTAAGATTTGCAAGGGTGAAGTTATACCATCCATGGGTTCTTGTTGCAAAAGCGTCACCAGATTACTTGCCCAGTAGCCAGAGGAGGAGGAGGAAGAGAGAAAGCATAATACAAAAGAGAAAACAAAGGACCTAGCACAGAGGTTATAAGACCAGTAAGTGGACTATTTAAATAAGATGTCCATTGGGTTAAATTCTGTATCCAGCTATGTATGTCCCCTTTATTTAAAAAAATCATAAAAGTTCAAAATAAAAGTGAAGGCAAAATATATCAAAGGGGACAAAGCAGGTTTTCTTATTTTGATAAAATTTGCATAATAAAAGTGGTCATGAATCTTTATATGTCAAATAGGTTCAAAACAGAAAACAGGAACTGGCTGAAATTAATAGAGAATCTGTCATACCTGAAAGAAGTGAGTGAGAACACAAATTACCTCTCAGTTTTTGATTGAGATGGACAAAAAGCATATACAAAGAAGTGTAATAGAATTTTGGCCAAATGGCAAGCTTAAACTTAAAAAAAAAAAAAATTGCAGAGGTGATTGTGTAACAAGAAAAATAGAAATTAATATAAAATTATTTTTAAAACCAGCTATTTAGAAGCTAAAGTTCTTTTAAATTCCTTTAACATTATGGAAAAACCATAGTTATGCAAACACTGTATATCAATGTATGCAATCCAAAGTACAAAGCTGTATTTTGGAATACCAATCCTCCTCAAACTCTTTCAAAAAAATAGAAGAGGAGAGAGAGAACACTTCCATACTCACTTTTTGAGACCCGCATTACCCTGACACCAAATCAGACAAGGACCCTACAAGAAAAGAAAATCAAAGGCCTGTATCCTTGATGAACACAGATGCAAAAATCCTCAACAAAATATTAACAAATCAAATTCAACAATACATTAAAAGGATCATATACTATGATCAAGTGAGATTTCTTCCAGAGATGCAAGGATGGTTCAACATTGGCAAATCCACCAATGTGATACACCACATTAACAAAATGAAGGGTGAAAATCATATGATCACCTCAGTAGATGTAGAAATGCATTTGACAAAATTCAACATCCATTCATGATAAAAAAAAAAGTCACTCAAAATGGATTGAAGACTTTAACATTAAAACCTGAAACCATAAAATTTCTAGAAGAAAACATAGGGGTAAACCCCTGATGTCAGTCTTGGTGATTTTGTTTTTTGGATTTGACAACAAAAGCAAAACCAACAAGAGGAAAAATAAACAAGTTGGACTACATCAGTAAAAACTTGTGCACGGCAAAGTTTTATATCTGATAAGGGTTAATTCTAAAATATATAAAGAACTCATACAACTCAATAGCAAAGAAACAAACAATTAAATTTTAAAAATTGCCCTGGCCAGTTTTCTCAGCGGTTAGAGTATCGGCCCGTGGACCAGAGAGTCCCGGGTTCAGTTCCCACTAAGGGTACGTACCTTGGTTGCAGTTTATCCCCGGCTCCAGTTGGGGTTGTGTGGGTGGCAGCCTGTCTATGTGTCTCTCTCACATCGATGTTTCTCTCCCTCTCTTCCCCCCTCTCTCCCTCCCACTCTATCTGAAGATAAATGCAATAATGTCCTCCGGTGAGGATTAAAAAAATAAATAAATAAATAAATAAATAAATAAATAAATAAATAAATAAATAAATGAATGAATAAATAAATAAATAAATAAATAAATAAATAAATAAAAAATGGGCAGAGGAACTGAATAGACATTTCTCCAAAGAAGATATACAAGTGGCCAACACATACACAAAAAGGTACTCAATGTTACCAATCATCAGGGAAATAAAAATCAAAACCACAATGGGCTATCCCCTCACACCTGTTAGAATGGCCATTCATCAAAAAGACAGAAAGATTAGTGTTAATAAGGCTGTGGAGAAAAGGGAACCCTTGTGTACTGTTTGTGGAAAGATAAATTGGTACAGCCACTATAGAAAACTGTATGGAAGTTTCTCAAAAAGTTAAAAATAGAACTTCCATATGATCCAGCAATCCCACTTCTGGGTGTATATCGAAAGGAAATAAAGACAGGATACTGAAGAGATATCTGTGATTCATTGTTCTCACCAAAATAAACAAACAAATAATTGATGGATGTAGGTAGGGGAATCCTTTTACAATGTATATGTGTATGAAATCACCATGATGTACACTTCAAATATTGTACAACTTTTATGTTGATCATACCTCAAAGCTGACTTTTTAAAAAAGCTGTCTTTGGAGGTAAATTTATAGCCTTTGGAGGTAAATTTAAAGTGCTTTCATTATTAAATAAGAAACACCGACAACAAATAAAGTAAGCATTTAATATATATTTTAAAGAAAACGGGAACAAATGGGGAAAAGATGAGACAAAATAAAAATTATTAATATAGAAAACTCAATAGGAAGCATAAATCTAAATGTTGAAAACTTTGCATTATAGATTGCTTGGAAGTCTGATTGAGAGGGTAAATACCTATATCTTGGAATGAGAGGCTATGTAATTTAAAAACATACTTTAAAAACGTTAAATCTTTCGCCCAGCCAGTGTGGCTCAGTGGTTGAGCGTCGACCCATGCACCAAGAGGTCACTGGTTTGATTCCCAGTCAGGGCACATGCCCAGGTTGTGGGCCTGATCCCCAGTGGGGGGCATGCAGGAGGTGGCCAGTTGATATTCTCTCTCATCGATGTTTCTCTCTCTTCCTCTCCCTCTCCCTTCCTCTCTCTCTAAAATCAATAAAGAAAATAAAATAAAAACTTTAAATCTTTCAGAATAAGTTTTAAAAAAAGATGGAGAGAGAGGGAATGAATCAAGAGTTAGAAAACCTGGACTAGTAAGCATTAGAAAAAGTCAAATTAATGTCAGCAGTGGGGTGGAATGGGAAGGGGCTGGACCCTGTCAATCTAATAGGCATTCTTTCAAACTTTCAAGTAACCACTAATTCCCATGTTGTATAAATAATTTAAGAGCATTGAAAAACCTGAAAAGCTCTACAAACAATTTGATAAAGTTGCCTATCCTTGATAAAACTAGCATTTTAAAAATTATAGGCTAATCTCACTTATGAATGAATGTAGTTTTAAAAATCCAAAAAAAATTTTTTAATCCTATTTTAACAGGCTACAAGAATTGTTTTCATCATGACCCAAGATGGTTTATTCCAAGATTACAAAAACGGTTTAGACTAAAATTGAGAACTACTGATTTTGGCAGTATGGTAAACTAGATTGTAATGATATCCCTCTTGGTATAGCAAACTAAGATGTAATGTGTATGAACATTTCACACTCTGGGCAAAATATAAGGCAATTCCAGTGAGAATCCACAGGAATTAGCCAAAATTGGAGCCAAAGTCAGGGTTCTGTCCTTCTTATTCACCCCAAATTGGGGTAGATACTTGTTAGCCTTATTCTGGGGAGAGCTTGAAAAAGAGTCCATAGGCATCTATTCATAGGGGTTTGGTGTCAGAATTCACATGACTTGTGTGGTGCTCAAAAAACAAACAAACAAACCCCCACGCCAATAATTTAATTTAAAATGTCACCACGGAGGTAGCCTTCCAATGCCTAGCAGAAACAAGTGCACATTCTCTGATGCACTTTTTATCCAGGCTTCACAGAATTCCTGCAAATGATGTTTCAAGGAGCATGAGTTCACCAAAAGTAAAAGAAAGCAAGCCACTATGGGTCAGAGTCAGCTGAAACAAATGGTTGAAGAGGGCAGATTCTGGAGTGAACAGATTCAGAAGATACAAGTATGTTAGAAAGTAAGAGTACTGAAAGTTTGACAAAGCATTAATTAGCCAGGCAGATTGCAAAAAAGACCAAATATAACTTCTTTAAAGAAAGTGATAATTGAATCCAAAGCCCAATACACTCACATTAAATAGCAGTTTAGCCACAGCCCAAACTAATCACTGAACTGGAAGAAAAGTCTGAAGAAATCGCACAGAATGCAACACCTGGAGAGACAGGTGGAAAATGTTAATGAGAATGTAAGAGATGTGGAAGACTGAGAAGGTCCAATATGCCCTTAATTGAAATTCCAGGAGATGACAGAGGCAATGCGGTAGGTGCAATGTTAGAGAAGATAATAGCTGAAAATGTTTCCAAGCACATGTAAAATATCAGCCGTCAGATTCAGGAAGCCTACTAAATCCCAAACAGGACAAATGAAATTAAATCTCCACCTAGATACAATATGGAAACCTGCAGAGTACACATACTCAAATATCATAAAAGCAGCCACAGAGAAAAATACTACCTACAAGGTAACAGCACTTAGACTGACAATTGGTTTGCCAATGGCAATATTGAAAGGCCGACAAATATCAGTGTCAAACTAGAATTCTGTTCCCAACAAATACCTCCCAACAAATTATCTTCAAGAATGAGGGTGCAAAATGTACATATTTTTTAATTCAGGGAAGCTATACAACTTTTCTTAATGCTGAGAAGACAGAAATTCAACACTTACTTTGTACTTGAAAAGAAAATGAACAAACTGGGAATAAGAAATAATAAACTCTCTGAGCATAGGGATCCTGTTCACCACATACTCATATACATAGTGGGCACCCAATGATATGTATGAAAGACCCTCCTTTCGCATGACAGCGGCTATCTACCAGAAACAGGCAACATGGGGGATAGTAAAATGTCGAAGGCATTCCTATTAAAGCATGGAGCAAAAGATGGATGCCCAATATCAACACTGTTGTCTAATGTTGTACCTGACATTTTACTTGAGAAAAAGAAATGATAACTATGAGAAGGAAGACATTACTAATTTTTAAATCGATGGCATCTCTTATATAACAGAAATTAATCACCTGGAAAATGATCAGAAGTAATATATATATAAAATTTGACCCAGTAAGAGTAAGACATATTTTCTGTCTAGGAGTTGAACTATCATTTCTCAGGTTTTTGTTCAAAATAAAAATATATATATATATTGGAATTCCTTCAATGTTGTTTACCTGCTGGGAACACGGAAGAATCAGAATGGCTCCTGCCTTCAGGCTGAATGGTGAATAGGGCAGTTGACCATTTATTGACTTTATTGGCTGTAACAGGTATAAATGAGCAAGTTGTCAGTTCTATCTGAAGGTCATATTGGTGGGAAGAGCTTTAAAATGCCTCATAGCGAGGTGATCCTTGAGTCCAAATTCACGACTAAAAGGTCAAAGTTTAAAGAAAAGGTCCTAGGAAGGTGTCTGGGGGGAGAAAGGCAAAACATCTGTAACAAAAATAAATTAATAAATTGCAAAAATAAAGGAAGAGAAAGAGAGAAAGAAAGAAAAGGTCCTTAATGTAAATATTCTAAAATTGGTGATTCACAGCTCTGGCCAGATAGCTTAGTTGGTTAGAGCATCATCCTGATACATCAAGGTTTTGGGTTTGATCCTGGGTCAGGGCACATACAAGGAGCAACCAGTGAATGCATAAATAAGTGGAGCAACAAATCGATGTTTCTCTCTCTCTCAAAATCAATAATAAAAAAGAAAATGGGTGATTCACGTGACCATCTTTACATTTCATAACTAGAGTGAAAGATGTTGAAAGGAGAAAAATCATCACTTGACAGATTGTGTTATAAGCTCGGTAAGCTTTTATTTTGGGAGGGGGTTAATCATATTGATTGATGATTTGGACCTATTATGTAAAGAGATGTCTGAAGAAGTCTGTTCAGTTCTAATCTGATTATTCTAATAGGTTTAGTCGGTACGGTAGCTGACAGTGGTCTGGCTATTAATTAACAAACAGTCTTTTTATTTTTAACTTGAACTTTAAGCTCTGATTAAACAATATGATTAA
This sequence comes from Tadarida brasiliensis, assembly GCA_030848825.1. NCBI lineage: Eukaryota > Metazoa > Chordata > Mammalia > Chiroptera > Molossidae > Tadarida > Tadarida brasiliensis. The sequence continues at coordinate 204,877,706 of CM061257.1, read as the reverse complement.
TTAGAGCACTTGAGACTTGGCTTAGAATTGATGACTTGGGAGCTTTAAGATTACTCATCTCTAATTGTGTTTTCTGTAAGTGAACTATACACTCTTAATTCTCTCTCTCTTTGGGGGCGTCGGGAAGCACCGCTGTGTCACAGCTGGCCTCCTTTAGACCTTCCCTCTTCCCGTTTCCCTGTAGTTTTTATACCTTTCTATCCTGTAGGCACTAATCTCCTGCCCACACCCTACAGTGGTTTCAATAAACTCCTTTTAGTCTTATGAGGAAGCCTTAGCAATTTCACTTTAAAAAATTTATGATGAACTAAAACAAACCTTTCTTTTTTAGGATTGTAGAAATCTATAGTAGAAGATTACAAGGTAAATTTTAAAACTATCTTTTTGCAGAAAAAAATTTTTCTTAAGGAAAAAGCATTTTTTTGTTGTTCTTATTATATGTATAATACATATGACAGAAAATTAAAACCTCATGGGAATATAAAACAGAAAATGTCTGCTGTACACATTTGTTCACATTTTTATGCATATACGAACATTTTAAAATCAATTTATTTTTATTACATTTCAAAATGGGCTCATATGATACATAATGGGCTTCACTTATCTTCCCCCCTATTTTTTCTCCCTTACATCTTAAACATATCCCCCCCACAGGCATGTCAGAATCGCATTTGTTTTGCCCGCCATTCAGCATTCTGGCTGTGCTGCTGCTTGATTTAATCAATCCCTGCTCTGATAGACATGTGGGAATGTTGCAAGCTTTCAAATGGATGTAATGCCGCAGCGAATGTATACATGTTAAAGGATTACTTGTGTATTCAGCACAGGAACTGCATTACTGAGGTTAAATCACTGGTGTTCAACATTGCCCTAAGTACAATGCGATAATCAGGCGGTAACCCCTTTGTTAATCCTGTTGCTGAGCTATTTTTTCTTTTGCTGTGCTCTGCCTCTGTGGAGGTGCTTGTTATCAACATTCTGTCGGTCTCACTGCACACCTGAGAGACAGCTGCTGTTCTAATCCATTCCCTCCAGTGGTGCCGGAGGCCCAGGGCTTCCTGAGCTCTCTCAGTACCTGCACTGCAGGCCAGGGGGTTGAACAGGGGCCTCCCGTGGCCCAGGCAGCAGACAAAGCCAGCCGGTGGAAGCTGGTGTATCTTGGCTTTTAAATCTCACAGAAGTCTGCTTCTTAACATTTTTGTATATTCGAGAGACAGCAAAAACTTTCAGCAGTTTGTGTCAGGTACTTAAACCGAGCTCCGTGTCACATCCACAGTTCAAGAGCGCCTTACGAAACAAATTGCCGTAGCAATCACGGAAGCCTTGCGACCTGCTGGAGTTGGGGTGGTGGTTGAAGCAACGTAAGTCTGTATTTGCCTTTAAGAATGTCATAGAGGTGTGTGAAAATGATATTCATTTCGTTGACTGTGTTGCCTATGGGAACCAGGGCATGGGAGACTATTTTTTGTGGGGGTGGGGGTTGGGGGGTTTGTGGAAGAGCAGCGAGTCATAAGCTTGGGGTAGTGATTCCCACAAGCAACAGTGTTGTGTGTCTTGATTTCTTCTTTAGCTCTGTTGCTCCAAGCAGAGTTTTTCTAATATTTTGACACATATCTAAAAAATAGAGAGAACTAAGAATGGGTACAAAGGGCACCAGAAGACACTTCTTCAAGTTAGAACTCACTATGAGAATTGCACACAGCTTGTGGGCAAAGTTCTCGTCCATTCTCCCGGCGTGGCATGGACTCTGTACTGTGTCCAGCTTCACCCGGCCGCTTAGACTCACTCTGGCTGTCGTCCTGGATTCCGGCTGGTGAGTCCAGCCTACTTCACTGTTTGTCCGAATACCTCTGAACATCTGAAGATGGAGCAAGTGAGAACTCTGGATTTCTTTCTATGTCGAAGTTGTATCTCCATAGACCACTCGTATTATTTTCACCCAGGAAGAACATTCCATTTCCCCTCTCCTGTTGGGTGCCTTAAGGACTCGACCACTGAGAAGAATAAAAGCTATAAGACTAAAAAACTAAAAAAAAAATTTTTTTTAGATGAAATTTGTCTAAGTGACACACTTGGTCATTGTGAACTCAGTTTAATCAGATTTAATTTTTTTGGCCTGTTTTTTTATTTAAAAAATCAAACCAGTGACCGTCTGTTCACCCTTTGTTGGCTTGTTTTGTAGGCACATGTGTATGGTCATGCGAGGGGTACAGAAAATGAACAGCAAGACGGTGACCAGCACGATGTTGGGTGTGTTCCGGGAAGATCCAAAGACTCGGGAAGAGTTCCTCACTCTGATTAGGACCTGAACTTTCCGTGTGTGCCCTGTGCTCTGCAGATCACGCCTCTCGCAGCATTGGTTGTCTGGTCTCTGGTCTTCATTGTTCGTACAATTCCATTCTCAATCGTCACAAACGTGAAACTTACTCCTTGTCATTAATTGTGTTTAATAATTATTTATTGCAAGTCAAATAAAAATAATTTTAATAAAGGGGCGAGCCCTCTACTTTCTTCTTGCCACCGTTTGGTGGTAACATTCAAGCACACTGCCAATAGCATGAAGTTATATGCACACTACCACTGCCGCTCAGATCCGGAGGATGCTGGCAGGCAGAAGAACTCGTGTGTCTTGTTCCGATAGTCTGGTTATTTGGTTCATAAGTGTAGGAGTGTTGGGAATGGGAGAAAACTATGGCCAATATACTGCTTTTTCCACTCCCCAAACAAAAATGGTGTAGTGCTTACAATATGTTATCACAGTGTGCAGCACTGCTCTGCAGATCCCGTCCACCAGGCTCCACTTTAATCATGTTTCTTAAACCACCAGTGACACTTTACTTTTTATATATTTATTTAATTGTCTAGTTGTAATGTTAGCCACCAAGGCAAGGTGGTGCAATACGTGTTTTTTTTGTTGTTTGTTTTGTTTTGTTTTTTTTACCATGAGTTGAAAAGGCACATTTCTACCCTCTATTCTTTTTAGAATTCATGTATAGGGAATCAGTTCCTGGAGCTGTTTACGAGTGTATTCTCACGTCAACATGCAGGGATTGAGACATTTAACTCTCTGTGCCTTGATGAGAATATCACACCATTTGGAGTGTAGATACCTTTGCCTTTATTTAAAAGCCATTATTTTATAAGACTTAGTAGTGACACTGCAAATAACTAGTCCTCAAAGTTCTACCTTTTGAAGTTTCTTGGGAGTTTACTTTGTGTGTTTCTTGCAGATGCCTCAAAACTTTTTTTTTTTTTAATCTTCTAAATAGTTTTTCTAAATATTCCAGAAACTTTTGAGTGTTCATCACGTTCAGGTCCACAGAACCATAGCTTCCATGAACATGAGAATGCAGAATGAACTAACTGTGGACCGCATTCTGAGCTGTGCCCAGTGTCTAAGGACAACTGTAGTGTCGGTGTCTGTGAAAATGCACCATCGTCTTCTGGAATCACTGGGAAATACCGGAAACCCCCATCCTGGTTTCCCTCGTGGCCCGTGAGGATCTTGTCTTCAGCATAACTGTTCAAGGGGTTCATGTGTTTTAGTCCAGGAAGCTGTTGCCTTATTAATGATTATCTTAAAGTTTCCTCTACTGGGGCAGTGTGGGCCAAATGGAAACAAAATAACTCAACTCCCCAGCAAAAACACAAACACAATTAATTATTCCACGGAGAAGCCTCTTATTGGGCTAATCTAATGCTCCTCAAATTTATCCCATTACCTTAAGAAGAATTAACTACAGTGCTTGCTTTAACTTTGCTGGTCCTATCTCTGCCACTGTGATGCGCTTTGTTTGGCTTATGATGAGACAAAATGGCAGAGATTGAAAAAAAAAAAATGCCATACTTCTGTTTCCTATATTTTTCTATATTTGGAGTTTCTAAAGTACAGTGGTGGTTGATTTTGAGTTTTGTTTTTTTAAATCAAAGCTAATATAAACATTATCCTGCTTAATATTTAGACCTTTAGAGGTAGAATTAAGCACTCAACTCATGTTTGGTATTTAAAGTAAAAACAGGTGTGACTTGGAGGACCAAAGAAATTGTTAGCTATACGTTTATCTTTCTGAGATCAATTGTATTCCTTTTTTTAATGACTCTTTGCTCTAACATTCCCTAGAAGTGTTATCATAAAGGTCTAATGTATCCACAGGCTGTCTTATTGGTAAATACAAAGTAATTACCTTGTCTGTTTTACTATGGTCTGTAGTACTTTAAAATAACCTTTTCATGTCCATGACTTTGAGTCCATTTTGGGGACTTTTAACACTGTTCAATTAAACTGTCTGAGGTTTATGTATGTATGTGTATGTTCCTGATGTTAATTCTATTTAAATTATTAAAGTGTTACAACTTTGTTCTTGTGAAAGTAGTTTCTTTTTAAACCACTAGTAGAGATAATAGCAATTACTTCGATTGTTTTCATTATATTCTGTTTTAGCAAAGGTACCTTCCATAAGGGCCTCTTGCAGGCATGAAGCTATGAGACTATAAATCCCAGTGGCAGTACAAGTTAGCCCCAGGCTCTCTGTTTCCCTTCAGTACTTGGTTTGGGTGTTACTGCCCTCACCCTCCTGCAATAATGGGAAGGGGAGATCTGGGATGAGAGTGAGGACGCTGAGCGGTCTCCATGTCCCTGCTGTTTTAAGCTTCAGTGTGAGTCACGCAGCCTCCTGAGCTCTGGCACTGCCCTGTGTGGGAGTAGCCGGGGAAGGAGCGCTGGGGCCGGGCCAGGCTGTGCAGGGGGTGGAAGAAAGTTTCCTCCTCCTTCTAGAGAAGAGCCCATCCTGGGCAGAACTTAAGTTGGTGCAAAGATTTTGCTGCCTCTTTTCTGTCTGTGCCTGGTGACCATCAGACCTTCTTTCCTGGTGGTGTCCTCCCTTCCCTGTTCCCTGCTCCGCCCGGGCAGAGGCCCCTGCCCTCACTGGTCAGCGTGCCTGGTGCTGGTGCACTGGAGTGGCCTGCTGTCCCTCGCAGGACCCCACAGAATGTGGGGTAGAAAATCTCCTTACCCAAACTAGGCACGCTTACTGAAATAAAACATTCCTAAAACCACAACTCACAGATGTCAGTAAAACAACGAGCTTCTCAATGAAGCCCAAGTTGCTGCTCCTGAGTTTTTTATTTTTATCCTCACCCCAGGACACTTTTGCATGTATCTTCAGATAGAGCGGGAGGGACACAGGGAGGAAGAGAGAGAGAGAAACATCAATGTGAGAGAGACACATCGACTAGTTGCCACCAACACGACCCCAACCAGGGCCGGGCACAAACTGCAACCAAGGTACGTGCCCTTAGCGGGAACCGAACCCGGAACTCTCTGATCCGCGGGCCGACGCTCTAACCGCTGAGCCAAACCAGCCAGGGCTGCTCCTGAATTTTTTCACTGAAGATTGATTGGCTGGGTTCCTTGTTTTGTCACTCAGTGGCAGAGCGGTGCAGACCCCAGAGGTTTTGGAGAAGGCTGCCTGTCAACAGAACAGCTGGGTTCATGATGGGCCGGGCCTCCTGCGGAAGGTGAGGGACAGAGAGTCTTAAGACATGAGTTCAAGGTGACGTGTTAGTTCCCTAAAGCCCCCCACCCCTCCCAGAGGCACTTGCTTTATGTTTTTTTTTTTTAATTTTATTGTTGAATGTATTACAGATGTTCCTCATTTTTCCCCCATTGCCCCCCTCCTCCCCATTTCCACCCCCCTCCTGCTTTTCCCCACACTGTTGTCTGTGTCCATTAGTTATGCATATATACATATAAGTTCTTTGGTTTATTTCTTCCCACCCCCCAACCCCCCTTCCCTTTGAGGTTTGTCAGTCTAACAACGAATTTATACTTTTTAATCCCTTCACCTTTTTCACCCCTCTCCCCAGCCCCTACCCATCTGGTAACCAACAAAAGTTCTCTGTATCTATGAGAATGTTTCTGTTCTTCTTGTTCATTTTGTTTGTAGATTCAATTGTTGATAGATATGTATTTATTGCCATTTTGTTTGTTCATATTTTTTTATCTTTTTCTTCAAGAAGACCCTTCAACATTTCATATAATAATGGTTTGGTGGTGATGAACTGCTTTAGCTTTTCCTTGTCTGGGAAACTCTTTATATGGCCATCGATTCTAAATGACAGCTTTGCAGGATAGAGTAATCTTGGTTGTAGGTTCTTTCTTTTCATCACTCTAAATATTTCTTGCCACTCCCTTCTGGCCTGCAAAGTTTCTTTTGAGAAATCTGCTGACAGTCTTATGGGAACTCCCTTGTAGGTAACAAACTGCTTTTCTCTTGCTGCTTTTAAGATTCTCTCTTTGTCTTGAACCTTTTGCATTTTGATGATGATGTGTCTTGGTGTGGGCCTCTTGGGGTTCATCTTGTTTGGGACTCTCTGTGCTTCCTGGACTTGTATGTCTGTTTCCTTCACCAAGTTAGGGAAGTTTTCTGCCATTATTGTTTCAAATAGGTTTTCGATTTCTTGTTCTCTCTCTTCTCCTTCTGGCACCCCCAAGATGCGAATGTTGGCACGCTTGAAGTTGTCCCAGAGGCTCCTTACACTATCCTCATTTCTTTGGATTCTTTTTTCTTTTTGCTGTTCTGATTGGGTGTTTTTTGCTTCCTTATATTCCAAATCCATGGTTTGCTTCTTGGCTTTACCTACTCTACTATTGATTCCCTGTAAATTATTCTTTATTTCAGTTAGTGCCTCCTTCATTTCTGACTGGTCCTTTTTTATGCTCTTGAGGCCCTCTCTAAGTTCACTGAGGTTCTCACTAAGTCCATTGAGCATCCTTATAAGCAGTATTTTGAACTCAGCATCTGTTAGGTTGCTTAACTCCATTTCACTTAGTTCTTTTCCTGGAGTTTTGTTCTGTTCTTTCATTTGGGACCTGTTTCTTTGTCTCCTCATTTTGGCTGCCTCCCTCTGTTTGTTCCAATGTATTACTTAGCGAGAGGTGTGGGGCTAGCTGAAACCAGATGCTGCTTGTTTGAATGATTTCAGGAAAAGCTGAAGCAGGCTCCAAGACAGGCCAATCCTATGGTCAAGCAACTGGCAACAGCTTGGGTGGGCCTGAAAGTTGGGTGGGGCGGGGCCTCAGGGAATCACCAGGGCGGGGCCAACAGTGTGAGCCAGGTTGCTGGAGTCCCAGATATGGCGGCGTCTGCCGGCTCAGGAAGGGCTCACCAAAGGAACAAAAGCCTCTGATAGCACGTCTGTCCAGGAGAAAGCTGCCTCTCCAGCCCTCGCTCCAATGCCAAACAGCTCAGTTCTTCCCCACATGACTCTGGTGCCTTTCAGGCTCCCTCCCGCACGCTGGAGCCCGGAGGGTGGGAGTCCGAGTAAGTCCGTGCGCGGGCCCTTTAAGAGGAGCTGCCGGGGCTCCAGCCGCCTCAGCCTCAGTTCCCGCTGGTTTTTCCAGCCAGAAGTGATGGGGACTTCTCTTCCTGGCACTGGGACCCTGAGCTGGGCACCTGGTGTGGGACGGGGACCCCTCAGCCCTCTGGGAGGACCTTCCCAGCCGAGGTATCCCAATTTTTATCTGCCACACGTGGGTGTGGGACCAGCCCGTCGCGCCTCCGCCCCTCCTACCAGTCTCCATGCGGCTTCTTCTTTAATTTCGTAGTTGTAGGACTGCCATTCAGCTTGATTTCAGGCGGTTTTGAATGATGGTTGTTCTGTAATTTAGTTGTAACTTTGATGTGGTTGTGGGAGGACGCGAGACCGCGTTTACCTACGCCGCCATCTTGCGCCCTTGCTTTATGTTTATCTTAGTCTTTGTTATGGAAAAATAAAACATACCGCGGTAGACCGTACATGAGTACATGAACCTCCACGTACCTATCACCCAGCTTCAGTAAGCCTCAACTCCTGGCCATCTTGATTCCTTCACACCTCCCATCCCCACTGGATTATTTCAAAGCAAATCTCAGATATCATTTTTAAAAATTGTTTATTTCTTTTTTATTTAAATTAATTTATTTACCAATTACAATTCACATAAAATATATTGTTTTCAGGTGTACAACATAGTGATTATGTAGATATTTATATTCCTTATGGAGTGATCACTCCAATAAGCCAGACCACATTTCATCCATAAATATTTCAGATTATCTAAATGAAGAGAAATCATGTAAAAAAAAGTACCATTCATTATACACACACAAAATCAGTGCTTCTATGTTAAACATCCAGTCAACATTCAATTTTCCCCTATTGTCTCATACATTCTATTTTTTATAGTTTATTTGAATCAAGGTACAAATGAGTTCCATATATTGCAATTGGTCGGTCTGCTTTTACTTTTAATTGTGGTAAAAAGCACATAACATAAAGGTTACCGTCTTACCCATTTTTACAGTACAGCACAGTAGTACCTATATGCACATTGTTGTGCAACAGATTCTAAAACTGACGACACTGAAGCCCTACAACTCCCCTCTGTCCCTTCCTCCCAGCCCCTGGTAACCAGTACTCCACTTTGTTTCTGAGTTTGACTACTTTAGGTACCTCATACACCTAGAATAATGCAGTGTTTGTCTTTTTGTAACTGGTTGTTTCCACTTAGCTTAATGTCCTCAAGATTCATCCATGTTGTAAGCATATAACAGGATTTCCTTCTTTTTGAACGTTGACTAATATTTCAGGGTTTGTATAGACTACATTGTCTTCATCCATTCATCTGCTGATGGACATTTAGATTGCTCCCACATCTTGGCTATTGTGAATAATAATGTAATGAACATGGGTGTGCAAATTATCTCCTCAAGACCCTGTTTTCAATTATTTTGGATATATATGCAAAAGTGAGATTACTGAATTGTATGGTAATTCTTTAAAAAAATTTTTTTGGGAACCTCTGTACTGGCTTCCATTGCTGCTGTACCATTTTACATGGCTACCAGCAGTGTACAAGGGTCCCAATTTCTCTATAGTTTTGCCAAATTTGTTTTCCATTTTTTTATAATGGCCATTCCGATGGATATGAAGTAATATCTCGTTATAGTTTTGATTTGCATTTCCTTGACTATTAGTGATGTTGAGCATCTTTTCATATGAATGTTGAACATTTATATGTTTTCTTTGGAGAAATGTCTATTCAAGTCCTTTGCTCATTTTTATTTATTTTTAATCCTCACCCGAGGATATATTTTTTTTCCTATTTATCTTCAGATAGAGTGCGAGGGAGGCGGAGAAAGAGAGAGAGAGACATAGAGAGAGAAACATCGATGTGAGAGAGACACATCGACTGGTTGCCTCCCACACGATCCCGACCAGGGCCAGGGATGAACCACAACCAAGGTTGACCGGAATCGAACCTGCGACTCTTTGGTCTGCTGAGCCAAACCAGCCCGGGCTCCTTTGCTCATATTTAAACCAGGTTATTTGGGGTTTCTTTTTTTTTGGTTGTTGTTGTTGAGTTGTAGGAGTTCTTTATATATTAACCCCTTGTCGAATAAATGGTTTGCAAATATTTTCTCCTGTTTTGTAGGTTACCTTTCACACTGTTGAGTCTTTCCTTTGAGGCAAACAGTCTCATTTGTCTATTTTTGCTTTTGTTACCTGTGTTTTGCTGTCATATCCGGGAAATCATTGTGCATTCCAAGATCATAAAGCTTTCCCTTATGTTTTCTTCTAGGAGTTTTATAGTTTCAGTTTTTACATTTAGGCCTTTAATCCATGTTAATTTTTGTATATGGTGTAAGGCAAGGGTCTAGCTTCATTTTTTTGCATTCTTACAGTTTTTCCAGCACCATTTGTTGAGGGGACTATCCTTTCCCCATTGTATCACCCTGGCACCTTTGTCCGTGATCATTTGATCATGTATGCAAGGATCTGTGTCTGGGCTCTCATTCTGCTCCACTCATCGGTCAATGCATCTGTCTTTATGCCAGTACTACACCATTTTGATTATTGTGGCTTTATAACACGTTTTGAAATCAGGAAGTCTGAGGTCTCCAGCTTCATTTTTCTTTCTCAAGATTGTTTTGGCTCTTCAAGGTCCTTTGCAATTATATATGAAGTTTTGACTTTTCTCCTGTTTCTGCAAACAATACCATTGGGATTTTTTTTTTTATTTTTTATCCTCACCTGAGGACACTTTTTCATTTTTTGTTCAGATAGAGTGGGAGGGAGAGAGAGGAAGAGAGAGAGAGAGAAACATCGACGTGAAAGGGACACATCGAGTGCCACCCGCACAACCAACCAGGGTCGGGGACAAACTGCAACCGAGGTACATGCCCTTAGCGGGAACCGAACCCGGGTCTCTCTGGACCGCAGGCCGACGCTCTAACCGCTGAGCCAAACCGGCCAGGGCCCATTGGGATTTTGATAGAGATTGCATTGACTGTGTAGATCGGTTTGTGTAGTACGGACATTTAAACAATATTAAGTCTTCCAATTCATGAATATGGGCTATCTTTGCTTTAATTTATGTCTTTAATTTCTTTTATCAATATTTTGTAGTTTTCAATGTACAAGTCTTTCACCTCCCTGGTTAAGTTTATTCCTAAGTATTTTATTCTTTTTTTAAAAAAAATAGACTATTATTATTATTATTATTATTATTATTATTATTATTATTTTAGTCAATCCTCACCTGAATTCCATTGATTTTTTTTTTTTTTTTTTTTTTTTAGATAGAATGGAAGGGAGGGAGGGAGAAAGAGAAAAAAACATTGATGTGAGAGAGACACATCAGTTGGGTGCCCCCCACATGGCCCTGGGTCCAGGGATCGAAACTGTAACCCAGGCACATGCCCTTGACCAGGAATCAAACTCGAGACCGTTCAGTCTGCAGGCTGATTCTCAAACTGCTGAGCCAAACCAGCCAGGGCAAAAATAGACTATTTTTAGAGAAGTAAAATTGAGTGGACCTTACAGAGATTTCCCATATACCTCCTGTTCCCACTCATGCATAGCCTCCCTTGTTACCAACATCCCTCCTCAGGGTGGAACATTTGTTACAATTTATTAAGTTACAGTAACACATCATTATCACCCAAAGTCCATAGTTTATATTAGGGTTCACTCTTGGTGCTGCACATTCTATGGGTTTGGACAAACGTATAATGACACGTATCCACCATTATAGTGTCATTTAGAGTAGTTTCCCTGCCCTAAGCGTCCTCTGTGCTCCACCAATTCATCACCCGTTTTATTCTTTTTGACACTATTGCAAATGGAATTGTTTTCTTAATTTCTTCTTTGAATTGTTCATTGGTTGATAGGTTTTTTAAGTCTTTTAAAGCTATGAAGTCACCTCTCATCCTCTCTTCCCCACCTTTTCCTTACAATTATTTGGTCATTTGTGTTTGGAGAAGCCCTATGTTTACCCTAAGAAACATCAACTGCCTGAATGTCTGTGGCTGTCTGAATGAAGTGGAACTTCAGCTAGCAGAGGAAAAAATGCTTCTTCTCTGTTGCGACACTTGTCCGTGTCCTTAAACTCCTACTCCTGAGGCAGCCCAGGTTGGCCTGGTACTGCTGGGCCTTCACCTGGAACACAGCTCCTTTGTTCTGTAACTCAGTCACGCTCGCCCTCCCAGGTATGGAAGAGTTCACCCCCTCCCTTTTTTTTTTTTTTGCAGTGGGTGGAGGGCTGTGAGAGTTCTGTCCTTTCTGGACAATCTTCAGTTTTAAAACTTCTGCCACGTGACTTCATTGGCTTCAGGGTGGTGGGTTCCTTGACTGCCAAGGTTTTAGTTAAGTTCGAAAGGTTATTATAGACTGGAAATAGTGAATCACACGGGACATGGCATCACCGTGAGGGCCTTTCCCTGGGGAATTCCAAGGCTTAGGTTGAATGGTAGAAGTGCCTGGGTATCTGACTTCTTCAGTTCCATTTCCTTGGCCCTCTGAGTAAGAATGCCAGGCTCTGGCTGACCTGGGGAGGGGAGGGAAGTGACACACCACGTATTGTATTGAAGCTGCTTCTTTTATCCTCTCCCTAATGGTGTTGACTTGCTTTCAAGTCCTTTTGGGAGAACTCCTAACATGTGGGTTGCACAGCCCTAATACGTCCGTCCACGTTTCCTGTTATTTCTACATTCTCCTGTTTGGTTTGAGCAATGTGTCCACAACGCTGACCTTCTGAGAAATCCTTTAACTTCTAGAACTGACTGTGCTGCCCAGAGACGTGGTTTGACGGTTGGTCAGCACTGAGGAGGCTGAGGGAGTCCTGTGATGAAATAACTGGCCCTGTATGAAAACATCCTCTGAGGCTGTCGCACTTATGCCTTGTTGATTTTCTCCCCACTTTAGGATGAGTTTCTTCTCCTTCCTCCTTTTTTGGGATCTTTCCACGTTTGAAAATGTGCTGAACAAGTAGACAAATCAGATATTTTTCTTTCCAATTTGTCTTTTTGTGGGATTTCCCATTATATGTGTGATGATACTGATTTTTACAGTCATATTCTATCTTGACTGGTAAATTTCTTTATGGAGATTTTTCTCCTTGCAGAGCCATTTCATGTCTAAAACCGAGGGAATAGGAAGCAGAAAAGCCAGTAAATAAAAATCAGTTTAAACGACTAGCAGGGACCACAGAGTTATTTCATATTGGTTATTTGGAAAGTACCTTTAACCAAGGACAACTAATCCCAGAGCAAAATTTCTCACTCCTCATTTCTGGGAATTTCTGAAAGGTAGCTAGTTTGCCTGTGAGCAAGGAACATATGAACTTGAAGTCTCCATCAAATCTTCTCTGACCTTCTTTTGCTCAGCAGTTGTCAAAACCACCCCATAATGAAGGGGTTGGAGGAGGGTGGCCTCTTATGTCAATGCTTGAATGTTTTGTTAACATAATTTCCATATAAATTTAATATTTAAAAATAATTATAAAATAAAAAGTGTCATGTGCACTCAAAGTATAGGTAGGTCAACAATGAGTTCTCATGGCCTTTTGAAACTAGAATACTGTAAAATATAAAATATTTCGAGTCTCGAAAACTGATCATTTATGTTTTCTGCATTTTAGTGTTTTGGGAGATGGAAGAGAAATCTAGATTTAATGGTGTGTGTGTGTGTGTGTGTGTGTGTGTGTGTGTGTTTGTACTCAAAGTTAAATCTGGGAAACTTGTTATAAGGTACTCCTTTTTTATGGGTTATATTAAACTTTTAATAGTACTTTACACAAGTATTATTTTCTCAACAGCTCTCCTAAGTAAAGAACATTTCCCTTTTATCAGTGAACATGATGGGGCTCAGGGAGTATTAAATGACTTGCATCATGGCCACTGGGTTCAAGAGCTGAGATTCTTGCCTCTCCATCTGTTGGTCTTTCTGTTAACCAATGGGCCCAGGCCATTGATCACCTCTAGCTGGTTAATCTTTTCCAGTTGACGCTGTAATCCCAGCTCCCCCCTTTTGAATTGGACTCAGACTTTTGAAGATGCATGCAGTCTGCTTTGCCCTTTGGACTCCAAAGTGCTGCTGGGAGTAACTTTAAGACAGGAGTGTGAATTGGCCACCTGTAGTTCCATCTGGTCACAATCTTAAAGGCTCACTTTAAAAAAAATTATTGTTTAAATGGGTAGTACAAAATTCAAACAGCAACAGCTCCAAAGGATATGAAGGAAAAGCTTACCTTCACCTCTGCCCTTGCGTGAGCCAGACAGCTGCTAGCATCAGGGGTATTTGATGGTAATTGCAATGCTACAACCCTTCTGTCCCCCATCCTGGCTGACTAGATGTTCTTCTTAATGGTAGGATGTGCAACTCTAAAGTGGTGAGGGTTTCTGTAACTATCTGGACGTAAGGTCCATTATCATTATTATGTCCAGTGTTCTTTTTAAGTCAATGTTAGATACTTTCTTGGAAAATGTTTTAGCAAAATTTCTACCAAAAAATGTGTCTGCCTTGGAAAAGAAAAGTGCTCTGGCCAGCTGAGTGTCTAAAGCAGAGGCTCGCCCTGGCCGGTTTGACTCAACAGTTAGAGCGTCGGCCCTCAGACCAGAGAGTCCCGGGTTCGGTTCCCGCTAAGGGCACATACCTCAGTTGCAGTCTGTCCCCGACCCCAGTTGGGGTCGTGTGGGTGGCAGCCACTCGATGTGTCTCTTTCACATCGATGTTTCTCTCTCTCTTCCTCCCTCTCTCCCTCTCACTCTGTCTGAAGATAAATGCAAAAATGTCCTCGGGTGAGGATAAAAAAGTAAATAAATAAAACAGAGGCTCTTCTCAAATTTGGTTTTCTTTCACTTTCACCTTTTTTGAACAGGTAATACATTCATTTACATAAAATATGAAAAGCATGAAAGGATTTACAGTGAAAAGTTTCTCTCTGTCCCCAGCCACCCAGTCCCCTTCCCCAAAGTCACTGTTGTACCACCTTCTTACATATACTTCCAAAAATACTTGATATATACAAGAAAATTCATAGTCACGCAAAATTATTTATATAATATATGTAATTATATCTATTTGCTTATTTAAATCGGGGATTCTTGACTAGATATGCCCATCAGAATCACATGGGAAACTTTTAGACAATGAATGTGCCTACACCCTGTGAAGACCTATTCAGTATTGTAATCGCCCTTGGTTATTGTGGTGGGGTCCCCTAGCTGAGAACCACTAGCCTGAGATACAACCATTCAGACCTGTGAAACCCATCAGGCAGCCACTGGGCCCAAGCCCAGGTGATCGGGGCAGGAGAGCAGCTGCATGAATCACTCTGTGAGCAATCGCTTCCACTTCCACTGTTCAGGGTGTCTGCAGCCACTCAGTTGATAAGTCTAAAGGTAAATTGCCTCTTATAAGGGACTGTCTCCAGATTAATATAATCAGTGCTGCAATTACCTGTGTATAAATAACTTAGCTCTTCTGGTCTGATTTTTCTAAGCATGCCCTATTCCTCCTCTCCCTGATTTTTCTAGTTGTTCTTTATAGAAAACAGAGAATACAGTAAGCTGTAAAGAAACAGACTAGGTACCCAGAATTACATAGCCCATAGATAACTACTGTTAACCTTTGTTTTATTTTACTTTTTAAATTGTGCATATGTTATTTGCATAATTTAAGATATGCCAAGGTTGTGGCTTCGATCCACAATCAGGGCACATACAAGAATCAACCAATGAATGCATAAATAAGTGGAACAACAAATTGATGTTTCTCTCTCTCTCTCTCTCTCTCTCTCTCTCTCTCTCTCTTTCTCTCCCTCCCTTCCTCCCACTGTCTGATGATAAATAAAAAAGTATCCTCGAGTGAGGAATAAAAAAAAAAATCTACAATGATTACTTATTATCATACCCATTCTCACTGACCTCTTCTCAGATTGTCTCAAATATTTTTCTTTTTTTTTTTTAGAAGATGGTCCCATAAGATTATAACGGAGCTAAAACGTTTCTATTGCCTTGTGATGTCACCGTATAACACACTACTCACATGTTTATGGTGATGCTGGTGTAAACAAACCTATTGTGCTGCCTTTGTATAAAAGTACAACCATACAATTATGTACAGAACATAGTATTTCATAGTAATAATAAACATAAGTTACTGCTCAATGTATTTACTATACTAAACCTTTTAGCATTATTTTATTTTTTAAATTTATTTTATTTTATTTTTGTTACAAATGTTTTTTCTTTTTCCCCCATTGACACCCTCCTCCCAATCCTGCCCCTCCCCCAGCATTGTTGTCTATGTCCATGGTTATGCATATAAGCATATAAATTCTGTGGTTTATCTCTTCCCTCCCTTCCCCTGCCCCCCGTCCTCCTCTTCTGAGGTTTGTCAGTCTGTACCCTACTTCTGTGTCTCTGGGTCTATTTTGTTTATCAGCTTGTTTTGTTCATTATAGTCCACAAATAAGTGAGATCATGAGATATTTGTCTTTCTCTGATTGGCTTGTTTCGCTTAGAATAATACTTTCCAGATCCCTCCATGTCATCTCAAAGGATAAGAGGTCTTTCTTTCTTACAGCTGCATAGTATTCCGTTGTGTATATGTACCACAGATTTTTTATCCACTCATCTATTGATGGACACTTGGGCTCTTTCCAGATCTTAGTGATTGTAAATAGTGCTGCTATGAACATGGGGGTACATATATTCTTTCTGATTGGTGTTTCAGGCTTCTTAGGGTATATTGATAGAAGTGGGATCACTGGATCAAATAGCAGTTCAATTTTTAATTTTTTGAGGTAACACCATATTGTTTTCCACAGTGGCTACACTAGTCTGCATTCCCACCAGAAGTGTACTAGAGTCCCCTTTTCTCCACACCCTGGCCAGCACTTGTTTGATGATTTGTTGATGGCAGCCATTCTGACAGGTGTGAGGTGATACCTCATTATTGTTTTAATTTGCATCTCTCTGATGATTAGTGATGTTGAGCATTTCTTCACATGTCTCTTGGCCATTTGTATGTCCTGTTTGGAGAGGTGTCTATTTAGGTCCTCTGTCCATTTTTTAGTTGGGTTCTTTGTCTTCTGTTTGTTGAGTTGTATGAGTACTCTATATATCTTGGAAATTAACCCCTTATTTGGTATATCGTTGTCAATTATGCTCTCCCATATAGTGGGTTCCCTTTCCATTTTGATGGTTGTTTCTTTTGCTGTGCAGATGCTTTTTAGTTTGATGTAGTCCCATGTGTTCATTTTCTCCTTTGTTTCTCTTGCCTTAGGAATTGTATCAGTGAAAATTCTGCTGCGTGTGGTGTCTGAAATTTTGTTGCCTACATTTTCTTCTAGGATTTTTATGGATTTGCAAGTCACATTTAAGTATTTTATCCATTTTGAGTTTATTCCTGTGTATGGTGTAAGTTGGTGGTCTAGCTTCATTTTTTTGCATATAGCTGTCCAATTTTCCCAGCACCATTTATTGAAGAGGCAGTCTTGACTTCACTGCATGCTCTTGCCACCTTTGTCAAATATTAATTGAGCATATTGTCTTGGATCAATTTCTGGGTTCTCTGTTCTGTTCCACTGATCTATATGCTTGTTCTTGTGCCAGTACCAGGTTGTTTTGATTACAATGGCTTTGTAGTATAACCTGATATCCGGTATTGTGATCCCTCCTACTTTGTTCTTCTTTTTCAAGATTGCTGTGGCTATTCAAGGTCTTTTTTGGTTCCATATAAACTTTTGAAGTTTTTATTCTAGTTCTGTGAAATATGTCATTGGTATTTTGATGGGGATTGCATTGAATCTATAGATTGCTTTGGGTAGTATGGACATTTTAATGATGTTAATTCTAATCCATGAACATGGTATATGCTGCCACTTTTTTATATCTTCCTCTATTTCTTTTTTCAATTACCTGTAGTTTTGTGCAAAGAGGTCCTTTACTTCTTTGGTTAAGTTTATTCCTAGGTATCTTAATTTTTTTTTTGCCGCAATGGTAAGTGGGATTTTTTTTAGTTTCTCTTTCTGTGAGTTCATTGTTGGTGTATAAGAATGTCGTTGATTTCTTGACGTTAATTTTGTATCCTGCTACTTTGCTAAGTTCATTTATTAAATCTAGTAGATTTTTGATGGAGTCTTTAGGGTTTTCTATGTACAATATTACATCATCTGCAAATACTGACAGTTTCATGTCCTCCTTTCCAATTTGGATGCTTTTTATTCTTTCTTCATGTCTAAGTGCTGTGGCTAAGACTTCCAGTACTATGTTAAATAAGAGTGGCTAAAGTGGGCATCCCTGTCTTGTTCCTGTTCTTAAGAGAAATGCTTTTAGTATTTGCCCATTGAGTATGATATTGGCTGTAGGTTTTTCATATATGGCCTTTATTATGTCAAGATATGATCCCTCTATTCCCACATTGCTGAGCATTTTTATCAGAAATGGGTGTTGGATTTTTGTCAAATACTTTTCAGTATCTATTGTTATGATCATATGGTTTTTATCTTTCATTTTGTTTATGTATTGTATTACCTTTATTGATTTGCGAATATTATACCAGCCTTGCATCCCTGGGATGAATCCCACTTGGTCATGGTGAATAATATTTTGTTAAGGATTTTGGCATCTATGTTCATCAGGGATATTGGCCTGTAGTTTTCTTTCTTTGTAGTATCTTTGTCCGGTTTTAGAATTAGGATTATGCTGGCCTCATAAAATGAGTTTGGAAGCCTTCCATCTTCTTGGATTTTTTGGAATAGTTTGAGGAGAATGGGTGTTAGATCTTCTTTGAATGTTTGGTAAGACTCCCCCGTGAAGCTGTTCGGGCCTGGGCTTTTGTTTGTGGGGAGTTTCTTGATTACATCTTCAATTACCTTAGTTGCTATTGGTCTGTTCAAGTTTTCTATCTCTTCCTGGTTCAGTTTTGGGAGACTGTGTGTTTCTAGAAATTTGTCCATTTTGCCTAGATTGTCCAATTTGTTGGCATATAATTGTTCATAGTATGTTTTAATGATCCTTTGTATTTCTGTGGTGTCAGTTGTTACTTCTCCTCTTTCATTTCTGATTTTGTTTCTTTGGGTCCTCTCTTTTTGTTTCTTGGTGAGTCTGGCTAAGGGTCCATCAGTCTTGTTTATCTTTTCAAAGAACCAGCACTTTGTTTCATTGATTTTTTGAATTTTTTTTTTAGTTTCTATGTCATTTATTTCTGCTCTGACCTTTATTATTTCTTTCCTTCTACTTGCTCTTGGTTTTTCTTTTTGTTTACTTTCTAGTTCTTTACATTGTAGGGTTAGAAATTCAATTAGGAATTTTTCTTGTTTCTTGAGGTAGGCCTATAGTGCTAATGTATTCCCTTAGCCTTTTTTTTGTCTGTGAAACTCTTTATGTCACCTTCAATTTTGAATGATAGCCTTGCTGGATAGAGTAGTCTTGGATTCAGACCCTTGCCTTTCATTACTTTGTATACTTCATGCCACTCCCTTCTGGCCTGCAGTGTTTCTTTTGAGAAATCAGCTGACAGTCTAATGGGAGCTCCCTTGTAGGTAACTTTCTGTCTCTCTCTTGTTTCCTTTAAGATTCTTTCTTTGTCTTTAATGTTCGCCATTTTAATTATGATGTGTCTAGCTGTGGGTTTTTTGGGTTCATCTTTCTTGGGACTCTCTGTGTTTCCTGGACTTGTGTGACTTTTTCCTTCATGAAATTAGGGAATTCTTTTGTCATTATTTCTTCAAACAGGTTCTCTATTCCTTTCTCTGATTCTTCTCCTTCTGGTACTGCTATGATGCAAATGTTGTTATCTTGGTATCTTAGGCTGATAGATCTTGTACATTTGTTGAAATGGTTACATGACATTTCATGGTAGAAACATCATACTGTATTGCCCTGGCCGGTTTGGCTCAGCAGTTAGAGTGTCGGACTGCGGTCCAGAGAGATCTGGGTTCAGTTCCCGCTAAGGGCATGTACCTCGGTTGCAGTTTGTCCCCGGCCCTGGTTGGTTGTGCGGGTGGCAGCCACTTGATGTGAACCTTTCACGTTGATGTTTCTCTCTCTCTCTCTCTTCCCTCTCCCTCCCACTCTATCTGAACAAAAAATAAAAAAATGTCCTCGGGTGAGGATAAAAAATAAAGAAAGAAACGTCATACTGTATTGATCATTTTCACAATGATGGACTTTTTGGTTGTTTACAGTTTTTTATTATTATAAATAATGCTATAGTAAACATCTCTGTTTCCCAAGGACAGGGTTTTAGATATGGATTTACTGGGACAAAAAAGCTACCCCCTCTTTCTTTCTTCCCCTCCCCTAAGGAACAAAAATGGATGGTCTCAGATGAGCTCTTCTCCCTTCCTCAACCCCTGCAATGTATAGATATCCTCTTAGATGTAACTGTCTTATAGCTAAAAATTTTATAGCACACACATTAATTTCTTCTTTAACTAGGAGTAACTTTGCACCTCATTTATCTTGGCATGTCCACATTTTAAAAAATGTTTAAAAAAACAAAATTTTATTGAGACAATTGTAGGTTTACATGAAGTTGTAAGAAACACTACACAGAGATCCCTTGTATACTTTGCTGGGTTTCCCCCAATGCTAAATTTAGCAAAACTTTCATATGATATCACAACCAGGATATTGACATTGATACAATTCACTAATTTTACACAGATGTCCCCAGTTTTACTTGTACTTGTGTGTTGTGTGTGTGTATTGTTTTATACAATTTTATTACCTGTGTGGGTTAGTGTATCTACCACCACAGTCAAAATATTGAAGTTTCAACACCACAAGGATCTATTGTATTGCCTTATTATAACCACACACCCCGCTCTTCACATTTTAAAAAGTCTCCTGATATTTCAATTCACTTCCTGGCAAGGTATTACCAGAATTGAATAACATCCTAAAATGTAATGTGTTACTAGGTGGACAATATTTTCACTGTCCTATCCCTATGTGAAAGTAGTTTAATACATTTATTATCAAATTTGGTCTAAAAGAGTATTGAAAATACTCTCCTAGAAACTGTGGGGCAGACGTTTCTTTAATTTCTCTGATTGTCCAATACTTCAAAACATTATTTTCAGCAAAAATCAAATCACCGAAGCTACCAAATGCAGTAAGCACACAGACTTCTGCTTTAAAAGGCTGGCACCAACTTTATAGAAACACTACTCATGGGGTTGAGGCAATAGCATTTTGCCTCATGGGGGTTTCTGGCTAAGGGTAGACTGGAAGACTTGCTAAAATTTTTTCTAAAAGGAATTTTATCTAAATGAAAGGATACTTATGCTTTCTAAGCCCAGTTTCATGAAAAATTTTCTTCACTGGTGGTAATCACTACGAGGAGGGACCCTCTCAGTCTCTCTCTCTGAGAAATGAGCATATTCTTTCTGCTTGTTACAAGTTAGGGTCATCCAAGTCACTGTGGCATGCTGGCTCCTTTTGTGGGGTTGGAATTCTTACTGGTATCCAGTGAATAAGTGGGGATCTACTTTTCCTTATAAGCTATCATTCTGCTAAAGGCAGAGCATTGCTGACCTTGGAATTGAGATTATAAACAACGATAAAGGGATGAACTTGGAATAGAGGGGATGTAAACAAGAGTGTGAGGAACAGAGTGATAGATGACAGGTAGAGTTAGAAGGGATTGTCCTCAGATAAGTTTAGCATGGGGAGGGAGGCTATTGGGTCAGAAATGCAATTAATAAATCATTCCCCAGTTAGCGTGGAAAAAATAATTCATGTGATGCATAGAACATGCAATTTAATTTAGCTATGTAGTCATGCACATTTTAGATATAAAAGTCATTTGTGGAGTGTAAGCAAAGAAGATCAGATTCTGAAAGACCTTATATGTGTTTGCCATTTAAAACAATGATAAACGTGCCCTGGCTGGTGTAGCTCAGTTGGTTGAGTGTCATCCCATGCACCAAAAGGTCGCTGGTTTGATTCCCGGTCAGGGCACATGCCCAGGTTGCAGGTTCAATCACGTTGGGGAGGGAGGCGTGGGGGAGGCCTGGTGGAGGCAGCTAATGGATATTTCTCTCTGTCTCTCCCTCTCTCTCTAAAATTAATAAAAACATGTATTTTTTTTAAAAAAAAAGATGAATATATATCTCCTTTGCCCAACAATTCTGCTTTTGGGTTTATCCTCTATATATGTGTGAAAATGACATCTGTGTCCAGGTTATTCATTGCAGCATTGTCTATAATAAGAAAGCTCTTGTTTATAAGTCAGCTCTAAACCCAAAGTATGTGCATTGACTACATGTGATTTGGGTTGTGATTTTTTGAGCTCTTCCACCCACAAGTATCAGATTCTGATCCACAGTCCATGTTTATCTCTTGGTCTCACACGAAACAAAGTTCTGAGGTTGGCAGGACGCTTGGTTGATTCTTGTTGGGAACACTTCAAGGGCTCAGCTAGCATCTCATTGTAAGAGGAGCATGTGGACTGGGGGGCAAGGAATTCTTCATTCTCTTAAACGTTAAAGATTGGAGTAGGGAGGCTTGGGGGAACTCGTTATTTGATAGAGTCTGTAAGCAGACGAAGGGAGGCCTGCAGAGCTGTCGTCCTTATCCCTTTTCCCTTAGAACTTAAAACCAGAGGCCCAAACTCTTCCTTCTGTAAAAGCCACATGAGATATTATGACTGGGAAGGGAGGTTCAGACCTCAGTTCCTGTAATTCTGAACAGACTGTTTATTTTTAAAGCAATGTCTGTGTTTCATAATTTGTTTTATAGATGTGTAATTGCTCTGATCATTTGCAGTGTACTGAGTTTGGGGAAGATCATTATTGAAGATCTAGAACTTTTGATAGTATTGGGACACACAGTTCCCCTTCTTAGCTTTTAAGTACATGGAACAAAACAAAATGAAGTATAAGTTTGACATAGAACCATGGAACACTATCTGTCCCTGTTTGACAAATATTTACATAGTCATGTCAGCACTGGTTACTGAGTTCACTAAAAATTGTGAGATAACCTCTGTTTTGGGAGGCAGGAGTATGAGTTAAATTCTCATCTGTCATGACACAGCTTGGATAACAGCTAAGTTGATCAATCAAGAAAGAGCAATTAAGCACAGTTTTTAGTTAAGTAAGTACAAGGAGAAATAGCTAAATTACTTTTAAGGAGTTGTCTCCTTAAGTGGGGAGGTGGAGGAGGACTCTTGCTTAAATTAAGAGCTTTCTGTCACTATTTGATAAAAATATGTCTATATTTTTATCTACATATATGGGGCCAGGAAAATAAGGGTAAGCATAGTATCTGTAATGATTACTTGAAATATCCTTGAATGTTACAACTAAAGTAATGTTTGGAAGAAACGAAAGGATAAAAGTGAAGTATGTGAATTCTTGAATGAAATAAAACAATCATTGTTCTCACCTAACCTTATTTGGCTTGAATTTTTGCATTTAATTTCTCTGTAATTCATAGGCCTTCTAGACTTCTAGATCATGGGCTGCCAAACTTTTCCTGCAAAGGGCTGATGGTAAATATTTTAGGCTTGTCTGGTCACACAGTTGTTGTTGCAACTATAATTGACCCTTGAACAACCCAGGGGTTAGGGTGCCAACCACGAGAAATAAAAAATTTGTATGTGACTTTTGACTCCTGCAAACCTTAACTAGAGTTGTCCCTCGGTATCTATGGGGGATTGGTTCTAGGACCCCCTTGGATACCCAAATCCGCAGATACTCAAGTTCCTTGTATAAATCGGCCTAGAACCGCGCACGTAGGCAGCCCTCTGCATTTGTGGATCCCAACCACAGAGTGAAAATACTGGTTTTCAATCCATAGTTGGTTAAGTCCACGAATGAGATACAAAGGGCCACCTGTATATTTATTTATTATTATTATTTTTTTATCCTCACCCGAGGACATTTTTGCATTTATCTTGAGATAGAGTGGGAAGGAGAGAGGGAGGAAGAGAGAAAGAGAAACATCCACTGGCTGCCACCCATACAACCCCAACCGGGCCGGGGACAAGCTGCAACCGAGGTACGTGCCCCTAGTGGGAACCGAACCCAGGTCTCTCTGGACCGCAGGCCGATGCTCTAACCACTGAGCAAAACCAGCCAGGGCTATTTATTTATTTTTAAAAATATGTTTTCATTGATTTTAGAGAGAGAAGAAGGGAGAGGGAAAAAGAGAAACATCGATGAGAGAGAAACATCGATCAGCTGCCTCCTGTACGTCCCTTACTGGGGATTAAGCCTGAAACCTGGGCATGTGCCCTGACTGGGAATCTAACCAGCAACCACTCAGTGCATGGGATGATGCTCAACCAACTGAGCCACACCGGCCAAGGCTGTATATTTGTTGTTGTTGTTTACATTTTTTTTCTTTATTGATTTTAGAGAGAGAGGAAGTGAGAGATAGAAACATCAATGAGAGAGAACATTGATTGACCGCCTCCTGCATGCCCCCCACTGGAGATCAGGCCCACAACCTGGGCATGTGTCCTGACTGGGAATTGAACCGGTGACCTCCTGGTGTATGGGTTGACATTCAACCACTGAGCCACACCAGCCAGACTGTATATTTGTTTTTTTAAAATCCACATATAAATGGACCCACACAGTCCAAACTCATGTGTTTAAGGGTCAACTGTACTCAATTCTGCCATTATAATGTGAATGTCACCATAGACAAAATGTAAATGAACGAGTGGGTGTGATCCAATGCAGTGCAACTATTTATGGACATTGAAGTTTGAATCTTGTATAATTGTTATGTGTCATGAAATATTTATTTTATTTTATTTTAATCATTAAAAAATGTGAAAAACTTTCTTAGCTTGTGAGCCTTACAAAAGCAGTGGGCGGGCAGGATGAGGTCAGTAAGTCATAATCTGTGGACCCGTGCTCTCGATTGCATCCATCTGTGGGGTTCTATGCCCTGCATAGTAAAAGATGTGGCCGTGGGGGCTGCAGAGAGGAGTTTACATGGAGTGGGTAAGCGTCAGTTCCCCAGGATTCACAGCTATGGAAATGGTCTCGGAGAGGGCTTTAAAGTCATCGTGAGCTCTAAAGAGTTAAATTCTGTAGAAACTCCCACCATTCTCATTTATTTTCACTGTCTAATTATAGAAACATCACTATGAATGAAGCTATATTTCAGCGAGTTGGAGATTTCATTACCAGAGATAGAAATAATGAGGTCTTAGCTGCAGAGACTTGGGTTCTCTCTGGTCCAGGAGAGCTGGATTGGGACCTCGGCTCCAGCAGCTGCCGAGGAGCTGGGACAGGATCACTGAAGCCCCACCCTCTGCCCTGCCCAGGAACTGATCCTGAAGCTGTGGAGAGCTGGTAGAGGATTTGAAGCAGGAAAGTGTGGGTTGGGGTCAGAGTTGGAGGATGGGACAGCACAGGGGCTGTTGCATCAGTTCTGGGAGGATATGAGGCCTGAACTAGATTAGTGGCAGTGGAGGCTGAGAGAGGGCACAGCAGAGAGACTGAGGAGGTAGGCCCTGAAGAGACTGTCTGTGAATGGCTGAAGACAAACAGTGCAGGACAATCCCCAGGTTAGGAACTTGGGCATCTGGGGATCACAGCAGTGCTGATCACTGAGTTCATGATAATAAAAGAAATGGGCATTTGGGGGTTCTTAGCGGGGAAAGGTGGGCAGTGGAACCTCCAGCTAGACATGTTCATTGAGGGTCCCTGTGGGACACCCAAGTACAGATGTTTAGTAATTAAAGTTTAGGAGTGAGGTCTGGGCTGGAGGCAGAGATGTGAAAGTGAAGTTGCTGTTCGAGTTGTGCTTGGAGCTGAGGTCAGCCAGAGAGAGGGCACAGAGTGAGGAGACTGGAGAAATGGGAATTCCCCCAAGACTATCTACAATAAGGACTCAGAGAACTATGAGAGATGGGTGTGCCCAATATCAAGGATGGGATTTCCAGAAGGAGAGAATATGAAAAAATCAATGTGGATTTGTATACAAATATGTATCCATGGGGATTTTTATTCTGGAGTTGTCCATGATATGAAAAAGTTGAAATAACTTAAATATCCAATGACAGGGACTAAATCACAGCATGACCGTATGACAGAATACCCTGCAGCTGTTAAAATATGAAAAATTTATATATATAAAAAATTGATGGCAAATGTATAAAAATATTTGAGTAATAGAAAATAGTATTTTAGTATTCATCAATTATTTGTTTAGCAGTCATTTACATATTTTTACTTGTCTCCTCCCCCCCAATTCTATGCAATGAGCACGTATTACATTGGTAAGCAAACTCTTCTGAGAAGCAGGACAGTGCTGGAGAAGAGCCCACTGGACTTCGTAACATCATTAACCTGGTGAAGCCAAAGCTGCTTGAGATGGGAATGGGGAGGAGGCAGGAGAAATGGCAAGTCTAGAGTCCTCTGGAAGGGGTGGCTCTCAGGGGAAAGAGACAAAGGAGGCCATAGCTGCAGTGGCTGAGAAGCTGAGGGAATTCCTTTCTCAGATGGTAGAGCCTTGACCAAGTTCATATATTTAAAAAAAAAACCTCCGACTCTAGGGAGAGGGTATTATTGACAGGGCAGGGACTCAAGGAGAAGGAAGAGGGTCTAGGGCTCATTCCAAGGCTGACTGGTGGGCAGGATATGGGAAAGAGGATGGACAGAATGAGAAGTTCACTGATGTGTGGGTGTGGGTAATGGGTCAAGGATGGAGCAAGATGGCTATTGGAGCATTTTCAGGTGAGATAACTTCCTGTCTGGGATTTGCTTTCAAATTCTCTGTTGGGATGGGATGGGGGTAGGGATAGGAGGAAAGGGTTGGTTTAGATGAAAAAGATCAGTGAATTGTGGATATTTTTTGAAGCTGGGTAAAGGAGGCTCACTATACGATTCTGAATACTTCTGTGAACTTTCAAAAATTACCAAGATTAAATAACAGAGGACCCTATTCTTACTTGAGAACACCACCTGAGTCTGATCTGCACCCTCTTACCTGCAACTGTGAACCCAACGGCACTGATCACCTACCACCACATCCCAAACAGTACACTGGCTTCCCAGCTGCCTTATCCTTGTCCCAGCCCCTCTGGGAAGGGCTCAGGGCAAGTCCCCGCTGCAAATGGATGGCTGTTTCTGCAGCAAGGGGTCAGTAATCAGACCAGTCACCCTGGAAAAAGAATAAAATTTTCAGTACAGAACCCCCAAATAATCCTGGGCCAACAGCATCAAACCTTTCAGTAAACAGTTAGTGGGCTACGGCTCTTCCCTCTCCTCCCCCGGGGAGTGTTGCCCAGAGGGTGTGTGGGCTGTGGGCCTCAGGGCTTGAACTCACAGTGGAACAATAATTTGGGAAACAATAATCAAACTTGTGTTTTGCTCAGGTGTCTGAGACCCAGCCCCAGGAGCTGGGCATCACTCTCGGAGACTTCCACTCTCCCATGGGATTCTGGTACCCAGAATAAAAACTTCAGGTCTTTTTTCTTGAGTTGGTGCCGAACATGATGAATGTTCGGTAAATGCCAGATTATCACCATCATCCCTGGACCGCCTAGACTAGAACTTCCAAACATCATGAAGTTGTAGGGCTGATGTAACCTCAGACCCGATTCCCTCTAAGGCACTCGTTTTGTAGATGAAGGAACTGGGGGAGCTTGAATGACGTGTCCCAGGTCACATAGCTGTTACTGGCAGGTTTGATGACAAACCTTTCTCCCTGAACATTCCAGAGTGAGGATCTAAATCTGCCTGTAACCCTTTCAAAGCCTGGGCCAAGTGGAGGGTGATATGATGAAAGAAACATTGTCCAGGATCCAAAGGCAGCTTAAAAGCAGCTCTGGTCCATTGCGTAGCCTTCTTTAACACTGTCACAAGGACCCCATTCCATAAATCACAGAGACAATGGTAAAACCTCCTCTCACCCACTCTTCCAGGAGAAAGGACCCTCCCTGTTTGGGAGGGGGAGGCTGCAGGAAGTCACCTGGCAACTGCAGGCTTGTTTTGGCAGCCTGGCACAAGAGGCCAGGCTGTGGACACTCCCATGATAATATCCTGTCACATCCTCAGAAAGGTAGCTGGGGATGAGAGGGTAGTGATGATGGGCGGGACATATGCCTAAAGTGGGAACTTTCCAACAGTCAAGGAGAGCATTGACTGGAGAGTTCTGGGACAGTGATGAAAAGATGTTGAGAGAGTGAGCCTCTGGGATACAGAGAAGGTAATCAAACGGAGATGCCACGTGCCAGGTTCCTCAGCAAATGACAAATGGTCCGTGCATCTCCCTCCCCTGACTCAGAACTGGGCTATCACTCTGCACGCGCTCCTAGATCCTTTCCATCAGCTTCCGAGCTGCTAGATGAAGCTTTTCCCCTCCACACAGGTGTATGTCTGGTTGGCTTCTTGGCTAGGCTACCTTCCTGAGTGAGCTTCAGCTTTGGGGAGGGTCATCCTGGCATCCTAGCTGAACTTCTTGTTGAGCTGGGGTGTTTAGTGGCCAAGGAAGGACAAATATTCAGGACATCACCTGTGGCCAGTCAGGGCCCTGCCCCAGAGGGAGGTGCATCTGGATCCGGTGCGGGGCTGGCTGACCAGGGGCTGGGTTCACCGAGGTCTATGGACGGGACTTGTGACAAATCGCTGCAGCTCTGTCCAGACTTTCCGGAGGATCTGGATGGAGTTGGAACCATTCAGCCTATATTTCTCTGATCCTTTCTATGTGAAAGAAATATTAAGGATTAAATCGTATTTACTTTCCTGGGATATAGGCGCTTTCAAATAAATACAGAAATAAAAATAAGGCCAACAATTCTGTAGCTAAATGAGTAGAGCGCTTTTATCCAGTCTTGTAATTAAGGATTAAAATGTTCTACTCTCACACAAAACCTGCCATATCTTATCAAGACTAATTATAAAATTTGCCTCCATCATGGCTAAGCCGTTGCTCCTTCCATCCCGGACAAGATGCTCACAGATCACAAGTCCCTATCCACACAGCAGGTGTGGTTTTCAGCAGGTAATCAATCTGGCATCTTACTGAGTTTGTGGTGGAGGTGATACTAGCTAGTGGGGAGGCCTCCTGTCCCCCACGTGCACACAGAATGGAGACAAGGCCAAGGTGTGTACAGTGATCTGAGAACAGAGCTATCATAAGGGCCCATTGTGTCGACCATTCATTTCTTCATTCATTCAACACATATTTAATGCATTTCCGTATGTGCCAGGAATGGTTCTAGACACCCGGGGTAGAGCCGAGGAGAAAACAAATTCCCTACTTCTATGGCAGGTGCATTCTAGTGGGAAGAGAGAGAACACAAACACATGTATGGCATGTTGGAGTGATAAGTGATAAGGGCAAGGGGAGGGACAGTGATGGGGAGATTGCTAATTTGGATAAGTGGTCCAAGATCTTTTTAACTAGCTGGCGATTGAACTGGGCAAAGAGAGGGGTGAGAGCCAAGAGGACACCTGCGGGGAGAGACTCCAAGGCAGCATGAGTGCCAGGCGCTGAGGCGAGAGCACACTGAGTGTCCGAGCCACAGCAAGGAGGGAGCAGTGTGTCTGCAGTGCAGGGGGTGCGGGAGAGAAGGTGGGAGGTGGGGCCCTTTGGGGCTCGACTTGGAGTGAGGCAGGAGCCACTGGAGGGCGCTGAGCAGAAAAGTGGCAGGATCTGACTTCAACCAGGCGGGTCTGGTTGCGAATGGAGTAAGGGGGAAGCTGGGCGTAGCAGGTGGCCCGTGATATTAAGGTAAGAAATGATGGGGGGTGGACCACATGGCCATGGTGGGGTGTGAGAAGTGGAGGGATTATGGATACATTTTAAGCAGAGCCGACAGGATCTGTTCACAGATGGCACGTGAGGTGTGAGAGAAGGGAAGGGGCCAAGGGTGACCTTAGGCCGTCAGCCTGAGCCACTGGAAGAGAGGAGCTACCACGGGGGCTCTCGGAAGGAAACAGCAGAGGGATGACCAAAGGGCTGGGACACCAGTGGCTCCCGGAAGCACAGATAAAACCTGGAGTGTATTTACTGGTGAATATGCCTACTTGTTGGTGGGCCCTGAACCTGGCCGGCAGATATATTTAGTTTGGTTCTCACAGTATTTGTTCAACAACTGAATGTTTAAAACTCATGGCATTTTACATAAAAATCTGGATTTCTTGTTCTTTTAGAACAGTGGAAAACTTGGCAACCCAGGTCACAGCTGGCTGGCCCTCAGTGACAGCTAGCCTCCTCAGAAGGGTGTGCCCTGCTCAGCGGGCAGTCCCGCCCCTTTGCTCTACTGTCTCATGGCTGCTGCTCCCCTCCCCGCCCTGGCTCCTCATTTGAAAATAGGAATAACAGTAACACCTGCCTCCTGGGGTTGTTAGGAAAAATAACGGACATCACTCATGTAAAGCAACTAGACTAGAGTAAAAAATGTTTGCTACTGTTGCTGTTGTTATTATCACCTGTCCACCTGGTCTTGCAGGGCTTTGAGTTTGCAGGTCTGAAATGTGGATTTCAGAAAGCTGGAAAATGATTCTAACAAGGGTGGAGAGGTGAGTGAAGCTTCCCTTAATAAATGATGGCACCACACCAGACAGAACGCGCGAAGGCCACACAGCCCCCACACACTTAGAAAATTGCGTCCGCCTGGGTGGTATCAGCTCCACCGATCAGGGTTCGTTTCTCTTCTTCCGCAGGGCTCGGCACAGTGGCCTGGATCACCCAGTGACTCATCTAATAGCCCTGCGTGTTTGCCCAGCTTGCGGCACCACAAATTACATTTGCAGCCTCCTTATCAGGCAAGCGAGGAAATTAAACCTAAAACGGCTGTGGTGTTGCTAAGTAATATGACTGTGTACACAGACACCCGAGGCCGAGACCATCACGGCCCCATTAAAGCATCATTTCACTGTGGCTAATAAGGTTTGAAACCTTCAAAGGAAACCCACTGTTCTTTTTTAAGGTCAGAAAATGGGGTAACTTGGTTATAACAAGAGATAGAATTTCCCTTCCCAGATGCTAGGGGTGTGTGTGTGTGAGTGTGTATATGCCTGTGTTAGTATACAAGTCTGTGTGTGTGTGTGTGTGTGTGTGTGTGCATATACCTGTGTTTGTATACAGGTCTGTGTGTGTGTGTGTGTGTGTGTGTGTGTGCATATGCCTGTGTTTGTATACAGGTCTGTGTATGTGTGTGTGTGCATATGCCTGTGTTTGTATACAGGTCTGTGTGTGTGTGTGTGCATATGCCTGTGTTTGTATACAGGTCTGTGTGTGTGTGTGTGCATATGCCTGTGTTTGTATACAGGTCTGTGTGTGTGTGTGTGCATATGCCTGTGTTTGTATACGGGTCTGTGTGTGTGTGTGTGTGTGTGTGTGTGTGTGCATATGCCTGTGTTTGTATATGGGTCTGTGTGTGTGTGTGTGTGTGTGTGTGTGTGTGTGTGCATATGCCTGTGTTTGTATATGGGTCTATGTGTGGTGTGTGTGTGTGTGTGTGTGTGTGTGTGTGCATATGCCTGTGTTTGTATATGGGTCTATGTGTGGTGTGTGCGTGTGTGTGTGCATATACCTGTGTTTGTATACAGGTCTGTGTGTGCATATGCCTGTGTTTGTATATGGGTCTATGTGGGAAATCTAGTCTTGTGACCAACAGAAGCAGCAGGGAGGGGAGATCTTGCCCTCCTGGAGCCCTCTGCCCCAGGCCTGGTCAGACGCACCTCTGTGTCCGGTCCTGGCCCCCAGGCGGGGTGTTGCAGGACTGTTGTCTTCACTCTGCCTGGGGGTCTTCTTCGGGGGATGTGGCAGGAGGTAACGGGTGCATTTCCGATGATGTCTCCCATAGAAAAGTTTCTTCTTTGGGGGGCTTTTCTTGTTGTATAACAGGGCCCTAGTGCCACAGTGGGGCTCCCGGCCCCGGGATGCTTGGGTAGCTGAGTTGGACGAGGAAGTGCACTTCCTTTTCCTGTTTCTCTCCTGTCAGACCATCCGTGTCCATTCCAGGGTTTGGCTCTGTGGATGCACCAAGGTTGGAGCTGGAGGCACAGCTCCAGAGAGGGAGGCCACAGCTTGTGCAGGCAGGGACCTAGCGTGTGTCGTCACCCAGGGAGCTCTTCTGTAGCCCATGCTGGGTGGCGAGGCACGGTCACTGTGTTGGGCTCCTGTGGCTTGACACACGGGCCCCCTGAGGCCATGTGTCCTCCCTAGCTCCCCTCTCTGAAAGGACTCCCCCATCTTTTCTGATCTGGGCTCCCGGGAGGGTACGTGTGTGTGGGAAGGGGAGGTGAGATCCCTCATCTTTAGTCGGTATCTTTAATCATATCTTTTCCACAGTGCTGAGGATTATTTTCCATATCACTTTGGTTGGTGAGAAGAGTGTGGGACACATAGGCCACCTGGAGGGAGGTGCCCGCAGCGCGGTGGATGTGTGTCCTGCCCGGGCCTGCGGTCAGGCTGAGCTCCGTCCTCAGGCAGCTCTGGACAATCCGGCCTGTCTAGTCCTGCTCTTCACTAAGCAAAAGAATATGGAAGAGAATTCCTGTCATTCATTGTGTGGTATGAGACATGGCTGTGCCTAGAGGAGACGAAGACTTTCAGCTTGGGGATGTCCCCAGATCAAACCTTCCATAAGAGTGCACTCTTTCCCTTTTGTTGGCCCGCGGAAGGCTCGGGCCCACCTCCTGGGGAAGAGCTGTGCTCCGCTAGACTGACCTGTGGGGCCACCTGGGCTGGCACTGGTCTGCCTGCGTTTCTGACATCCTCACATACGGCACCAGCAACACTGACCAAGCAGGGGTCAGGCTTTAGTCATCTTTTGTTTTAACAGAGAGTTGAGTTTAGCTATTGACATTTAGTCACTAACCAGCAACACACCCCATTTTGTAGTGCTTTGCAAGCCTCGTGTAGCTGTGAGCTGGGCTTTGTTTCTTGTAAGTGTGGCGTGGTTCTTGGGTCTTCTTGGTTCGTTTTCATATAACTAGTTTCACCACGTGTTTTCGCTATTAATTGGTGGCTTACTAAGTTAAATCGAGAGCTGCATGCTTTCTGTCCCCTCTCCCACTGCTTTCAGTGAAGGAAATGCTGGCAACATTTAAACTGCCCATTTCATTTCTCTGAAGAGCCTTCGCTTGCTTGGTTGCATATGTGCATTTTCTTGGATGGTTCCTTTATGACTCCTGTTGGTTCTGCTGCTGGAAAGACTTCCCAAGTGTGAGGTGGCTGCAAGCTGAGTGTCTCCATGGCTTTGCGTACTTTCTTTTGGGTGACTGGTGGGTTGCTAAGCACATATATAATCTGCATGTCTAGATACTTACCCATTTCCAAGACCACCAACTCCAGCTGAATTTCCTGGGCTGGTATAGAGACGGGGGTGGGGGTGGGGGAGCAGAAGGCACCCCTCCCGCTACAGGATTGAGTCATGTTAGTGGAGCAGCCTCGTGTTCTTGGGACAGTCCTGCTACATCCAGAATCGTTTCCATCTCTACCTCTGTCAGATGTCCTGGCTGAGTCTAGGGGACCCACTCTTCCTTCCTTTCCTTCAAAGTGAGGACTGGTAAGACCCCTGGAGATGCGGGTGCACCTTTAACAGTGATAGCCTTTTACAAAATTCGGATCATAAACTATTGCAGATTCATGGTGGAAAATGCTAAAAGTATAGCAGAACACTATAAAGATGACAGGAATCACCCATAACCCACCGTTAACCCAAAGATAACCACTACTAACCCTTTGAACTGTCAATTTCAGGATTTAGACACACCTGTTTACATATGCGTATATGTATAAATTTAAAAAATAAGATCATACTATTTTGTAAGTTGCTTTTCTCATTTCACATGGTCTTATAAACATGTTCCTGTGTCATTAAATTATCCTACATCATCATTTGATTGCCCTTTCAGTTGATTCCAATATTTTCATTTTGCCATTATAATCATTGCTGTAGTGAACATCCGGCGGTTTCCTCTGTATGTCAAAGTTTAGCACATTTTTAAAAGACTTGGATTAACACTGTCAAATGATTCTCCTGAAAGTGTGTACATATTTCTGACCAGCTGTGTATGGATGCCTTTTAAAAAAATCCTCACCAGAAGATATTTTTCCATTGATTTTTAGATAGAGTGGGAGGGGGGAAGGGGAGAGAGAGAGGGTGATAGAGAGAGACATCGATGTGAGAGAATCACATCGATTGGTTGCCTCCCGCATGACCCTGACCGGGCCCAGGATCGAACCTGCAACTGAGGTACATGCCCTCGACTGGGAATCGAACCCGTGATTCTTCCGACTGCAGGCCGTCTCTCTAACCACTGAACCAAACCAGCCAGGGCTGGATGCCTTTTATTGAGATTTAAAATATATCTGTCAATTTGATAGGTGAAAAATGAGCATCTTGTGTTAATTTGAATGTCTTGGCTAACGGGAGGTTAAACGTTCTCCTGGTGGGTAATTGGCTGGCAGGGCCATCCTGTGCTCCCTGCTTTCCGGCGATGGAGTTGAAGTGTCATTCGTTATGACTTACGAAGATGAAGTTGGAGTGCGCTGCCAGGGAGCTGCGGGCAGTTAAAGTAGTTGCTATTAGCCTCAGAGCTTAAAGTCCATCTTCCTAAGTGTCTGTTTTCAGTCATCCCTGAATGGGCTTTCCAATCTGAGGGCATTGCTCCCCCAGGCCTCCTGCAGGGCAGACTGGATGGAGCGTGACCTGGGACACGAGAGGCTGGGTGGCTTCATGCAGACAGGGCGCCTGGCTCACTAATGGATTGATTTCCTACACCTCCAGCCTTTCCCCTTCCCTCCCCTTGTTCGTGCAGATAACCACGTATTGAATATCTTTCATTGTGTTCAGTGGTGGCTGTTCCCTTAAATGATGGGGTAACTGGAACGTTTGATGCTAGTGTGGATGCTCTGAGTCTGAGGTTGGTGGGTTATCTGCCGGGGAGGGAGTTTAGGACCAGCTGTGACTGGGTGCCAGCCTTCTGTTGTTTCCAGGCATGTAGACCACAGCTGAGGAGAGGGGAGAGCGGGGAAGCCGGGTCTGGGAGGTGGTCATTATGGCCACAAGGTAGGCTTGGGATCAGATTTGTATCCTCTGTAACGCGTAGCATGCGACGTGTTGGGAGAAGCAGCGAGCCTGGGGTGCTGTGGCTGGGCTTTGAGGAAAAGTCGATGATCTGTGCTCCTTTCGTGACACAAAAATGACTCACTGCAACTCATTCCAGTTAGAAGGGTTGGGTCTGGAAGACAAAATCATGGAGCGTTTTGCCAGTTTCAGTGACCGAGTTTATGAGGAGAAAAGCAATGGCCCTGAGGAAGTCAGGGGACGCTGGCGTCCCTGCAGCCAGAGCCAGTCCTGTGGAGGCGGGGCAGGAATGGCCCCTCCGTCATCCCCAGCTGGCAGGTGCTCCCCGAAGAGCCTCGAGGTGTGACAGAAATTGCACCGTTACCTGGAATGTGGGAAAGAGTGGAGAGATTTTATGGATAATTTCTTGTCCTCGGAATCCAACATGGTCGTAAATAAGCTGAGAGAGACAACCAGCAGGAGAATTCAACATGAATGCTTGTCATTTCTGAGGTGCTAGACACGGAGAGGGGTTCAAAGTGCATCTTTCACTTTGAGTTTTGACTGAAGTAATTTGGCCAAAGCTAACTGTAGTCAGTTGACAAAAAAGGTCCTGCAAGCCCTGGCCGGTTTGGCTCAGTGGTTGGAGCGTCGGCCTGCAGACCAGAGAGTCCTGGGTTCGGTTCCCGCTAAGGGCGCGTACAAAAAAAAAAAAAAAAAAGGTCCTGCAAGGTGACGTATGCCACAGGGATAAAGACTTTCACAATGGGAAAAGCAGGTCTGGCATAGGTGAGCTCTGAACTCGCTTTTAAAAAATTCTGTCCCAAGGATATGTGGGTATGTTTATTGGTTTGAGAGAGAGAGAGAAACATCAATGTGAGAGAGAAACATTGATGGGTTGCCTCCCGTATTCGCACTGACTAGGGATCGAACCTGCAACCCGCGTTTGTGGCCTGACCAGGAATCGAACCTGTGACCTTTTGGTGTATGGGATGACACTGTAACCAACTGACTGGCCAGGGCTCCATACTCTTTTGAGGTGATAATCCTGGGCACCCCGCAGGTCTCTGGGAGTGCGAGGCTGGGAAGATCTGAGCGTGGTGACAGGGATATACGCCAGCCCTCCTGGTGGTGAGGGACTTGGGGTCTTCGGGTGCTGATTGCGGAGGCGGGGACTTGGGAGGGGTCGGTGGCGCGCACTGTTGGCTGCCACGGAGAGAACTGCCTCTTGGAAGAATCTGGAGACGTTTATTTCATTGAACCTAGCGCTCTGACAGCATTTATTATTAATCACAGTGAACGGCTTTGTGTTTCTCATAGCGCTTTCTTGTAGATCTGACTTGATCTTTAGAATACAAAATATTTTCCACAGGTTTTTTGAATTTCAATTTTTTAGTCAATATTTGAACAATTGCTGAGCCTCATGGAAGGGGCTTTTTTATAACAGGTGTGTGTTTTATAAGCCGTGGCGGCCCCTGTTTGAGGAGCTGGGCACGAGCCTCAGTCCCGATGGGGGTGCAGCGGGGGCACGGGTGGGCTGCAGACAGCAGAGTGAAGGTCACAGAGTCAGACCACAGTAGATCCCACGGGGGGCCCAGCTCCCACTCCACCTTGTTTCTGTCTCAGGATCTGTGTGTAATCGTAGCAGGCAGTTAGGCGTAAGCAGAGCAGGAGCGATGGGCCAGGTGCAGAGGGTCACCAGGGCTGAGAGCCCTGGGTGCCTAGCAAGGGGCAAAACTATAAGCCTTGGCATGACCACGCCCTTAAGCATTGACCCTGGAAGATGACATCTAGGCTTCAGCTGTGTTTCAGCTCCAGCCCGAGAGAAGCAGCAAAATCAGACGGAGTGACGGAGTGACGCCACAGCTGACCTCAGGACCAGCTGCACTGACTAATGAGCCCCCAGTGCCAACCAATCACTGGAGACCACAAGGGGGCACACCTGGAAAGCTGATGAATATTCTATTGCGATCCGCCCCTGAGACCTCAGATAAAAGCCCTCAGAGGGGAGGACCCAGCGTGGCTTTCTCTACAGAGCACACCTCTCCTTCCCCAGGGTTCGTTCTCTCTCTCTCTCTCTCTCTCTCTCTCTTTCTAAATAAACTTTCTCTTATAGTTCGAATCCTGGCTCTGAATTCTTTCTTAGCCAGAACTCAAGAACTAAGGTTAACAGCTGGTACTGTTTTTCTACCACCAACGTAACTAGGGTGGGTGACTCTTACCTGAGAGCTGTTGTCTTTGCTGCATGATTTTTGGCAGGTTATTGAAGCTCTCCAGGCCTTAGTTCTTGTTTGTAAAATAAAATAATAATAAGGGTATATTAAAAGGTCTGAGCAGGCAGGAGATCACATCCACAACGCAAGGCCAATGGAGAGCAAAATGATTTTATTGCATGCACCTGGGTACAGGAGGCTGCGCTGAAAAGGGGTCAGCCTTGAATCACAGTTGGGGTGTAGGCTACATACTCTACTTCTAGCTTCCGGCAGTTCCTGCTGATGTAGTCTGCCTGGCCCATTGTCCACTTTGCAGTTGGACTGGCCTGGTTTCACATCCTGCATCTGCTGGGTGATTCATTGCCTTGTGCATGGTCCCCTGTAGTCAACAGGAGGCTGAGCAAAGGTCATGCAAGCAACGCATTTTTCACAGTTTCTGCCTTTTGCAAACTTTTACCTTTACCCTTTAAAGCGTTACTAACCCTTTCATTCCCATCTGATAATGATGATAAAAAGGAAAAAGGGGCGAAGTTTCTCTTTGTCTACTTCATGCAGGTGTGGGGTCGTTGTGGACTCCTAAAAAGAATTTGTTAGATAACTTCTTGGGGAATGGGGTGATAGGGTCCTTTTACCTGTGCTAGAACAAATTGTCCAACTGTCTGGTTGACTAAAATTTGCAGTCGATTTTGTACAAACCCAGTAATCAGGCGTAAGAGGCAGGGTCCGAAAAGCAATCATAAGAAGGCTAATACTAGGGGCCCTATGAAGGGGAGTAGCCAGGTTAGTTTAGGCAAGGCTGCTTCTATGCTTGTCCAGATAGACTGGGCTAGGTGATCCTGACTGAATTCCTTTAGCCACTGGGCATTATCTAGAATTCGTTGTGTCCTCTCCTCGACCTGGCTGGTCAAATCAACATAGAAGCAACAAGATGTATTTGCTATCATGCATACACATTCTTCTTTGGCTAGTAAATAGTCTAGTGCAGTGTGGTTATCTATTACCATGCAGGCAAGAGAGTCAAAGGGATTTTGAAAGAAGTTTGAAATTTTCACCTGTATCTCTACCTATAATTGCCATGGTGGCAGTTATGTTTTTTGCTGTTACGGCATTATAAGTAATTCCTCCCACGAGGCCCCCAGTGGTAACTGCAGCTATGACTCCTGCTATGAGGAGTTTGACTTCACTTTTTCCCCTGTGATGGCTTCTGGGCTCAGGGCCTGATGAGGTTGAATTAGGGATGAGGGAATGGATTAAGGTATTGGCTGGGGTGACATATCCTACTGCCCATAAGCCACCCTGTTTTTCTGGGTTTAGGCATTGAATAGGAATTCTTCTCCTGGGGGCAGAAATGTTATGCGCACCTGAAAACATCATTCCTGCTGGTAAGCAAAGCAGTCCAGTCATATTTGGGCCTAGGGAGGTGTTCCCACAGTAAGTCTCAAGTGATTAAACCATGATAGAGGGAGGAGAGGGCTAGTGCTACTAGCAGAACTGTACCCTGGATAGTGACTAATTTCCTTGGTATGATTTTCTTGGTATTGCATCAAGTCCGTACCCCTCGTAAGGTGATAGTGAGAGATATTATACATAGTACCTGCTCGGCATATTTGCTTGAGTATAGCGTGTCTAGGGTTGGAGGTGTTAAAGACTGTCACGTAGCCATTATATTGGAAGCGACCGAAAGGTGTTTGGGTGCTGCCCATCCCTGCTAAATAAGGTGGGTGCAAGAATGCCTGTCCCCTGGGTTGAGAGAAAGCCCCTGTCAGCTGGATGGAAGCATGTGAACGTAGGACATGGAGGCATGCTTAGAGCCAGTGTAGGTGTCTGCCCTCTGGCCCTTTGCTAGGGTTAGAGCTCTCATTAAGGCGATTCGTTCTGCTTTTTGAGAGGTTGTGCCTCCCAAGAGGGGACCGGCCTCAATAACCTCTTTCGGCTCCAGGGTTACAATTGTATAACCAGCATAGGAGGCCCCTGCTTGCTGTCAGCGCTGCCATCCATGACCCAGGTATGATCTGCCTTCGGAAGGGGGCTGTCCTTGATGTGGGGAAGGGAGATAGACAGGAGTCTAAAATGTCTAAACAGCAGTGTGTCTCTTCTTTTCCTCCTTTGGATGGTAAAGGAAGTAAAGTCGCTGGATCAAAGGGAGAGGTAGATGCTACTGAGACCTGAGGCGTTTGGAGGAAAAGGGTGTGTAGCTGCTGAATGCGGGAAGGTGACATTGAATTTTGTAAATGTCGCTGAGATAGCATATCCTTTAAATTATGAGAGGAATGGCCAGTGACTGGGTTATGAAAGGTCATCTTTAGGCTGTCTAGGGTGAGGACTGCAGCTGCTAAAGCCCCACGGCCTGGGGGCCATCCCAGGCGGGTGTTATCTAGCTGTGTGGGAAGGTGTGCTGCAGACGGGAGGGCGGGCCCCTTCCACTGCCCTAGGAGTCCAATTGTCACTCCTTGTTCTTCATCTGTGTGTAAAATAAATGGCTTGGTTAAGTCTGGCAGAGTGAGGGCAGGAGCCTGGGTAAGGGCTTGCTGTAATTTCTGAAAAGGAGCCTTAATGGGAGTGACAGGATTTAAAGGTTCACGGTGCCCTTTGGCAGCCTGATAGAGAGGTTTAGCTAAAAGTGCGAAATTAGGAATCCACAGCCTGAAGTAACTCGCTAAGCCTAAAGGTGAAAGAAAGTCTTGTTTAGTCTCTGGAACTGGGGTTTCCGAGATGAGGGAGATTCGGCCTGCAGGGATTCCTCTGGAATGGGGAGTGAGAGTGAGCCCTAAGTAGATTACTCGAGGAGTTGTAAGTTGAGATTTTTAGGGGAAACCCGGTATCCTTTTTTCTGCAAGGAAATTCAATAAACAGAATTTTCAGAATCCTCTCTGGTGGGACTACAAAGGAGAAGGTCCTCTACATGCTGAAGAAGAGTGGACCCTTTTATGTCTAATTGCCGCAAGTCACTGGCTATGGCCTGCCCAAAGAGGTGGGGACCGTCCCGAAATCCTTGAGGGAGAACGGTCCAGGTTAGCTGTTGGGACTGCCTGGGGTCTGGGTCAGTCCTGGTGAAAGCAAAAAAGTTTTGAGAATCTGGATGTAGCCTGGCCAGTGTGGCTCAGTGGATTGAGCGTCATCCCATGGACTGAGAATCTAGATAGAAGGGAATAGTAAAAAAAAAAAAAAAAAAAAGGGCATCTTTAAGGTCTAGGACTGTAAAGAACTGTGTGTTAGCCGGGATTTGGAGAGAAGGGTATATGGGTTAGGAACAACTGGGTGTATCGGCCGTACGGCCTGATTTATAATGCGAAGGTCCTGTACCAGATAGTGACATCCATCGGGCTTGCGTACAGGCAAAATGGGAGTATTATAGGGAGAACTGGTAGGGTGGAGTAAATTTTCTTTAGGGGTCAAGTTAAGACAGGTTTCAGTCCTTTTTGGGCTTCTGGGATAGGGTATTGTTTCTGGGGCGGGAAAAATGAGGGATCTTTGAGAGATATCTTGATTGGCGTATGGTGCTTAGCTACAGAAGGGAAGGATGTGTCCCACACTATGGGGTTCGGGAGGTAATGGTAGGGGGGTTATGTTAGGAGAGGAGGCCGATTCTTGGAGGAGGCAAACTAAAGAATGAGAGTGGTTGGTGGGGAGAGGAGTAAAGGTTACAGTAGCATGGAGTTTAGGTAGAATGTCCCGCCCTAACAAGGGAGTGGGGCAGGCTGGTAACACTAAAGAAGAGTGGAGAAAGATATAAGGGCCTACAGAACAAGTGAGTGTAAGGGTTGGCCTGGGTTGCGATATTAGGCCATCAATTCTCACAACTGAAACCCCAGAGCGTTGAAGAGGTCCCCTGAACTCGGGGAGGGCAGAGTAGGTTGCCCCGGTATCAATTAAAAATGAAATTGGCTACCTGCTACCATCAGAGTTACCCGAGGTTCGGAGTTTGAGATGACAGTCGGGGTGTCCTTTCCTGGGCACCTTCAGTTTTCAGCCGCAAGGCCAATCAGATCAAGGCCTGGATTGCCCGTTCCGCCAGCCCGGGGAAGGGATGAGGTCTGACTCTGCGCAGCCTGTCCTCAGTCCGACTTCCAGTGGGGCCCTCCACATTGAGGGCATGGCTTAGGCGGTGGTCGAGGATTGGGGCATTGCCTCACCCAATGGCCAGTCTGACTGCATTTAAAGCAGGGACCCAGGGGTCCACTCTGCTGATTCTGGTGGGTGCCCTTCTTCTGTCCCCTGAAGGGGGTTTGCTGACCCCTTTGATTAGTGGGGCCTCTGATGGCAGAGGCAAGCATTTGGAATTCTGCTATTCTTTGCTGTTTAGCCTCTTCATTGCGATTATTAAAAACCTTAAAGGCTAGCCCTGGCCAGTTTGGCTCAGCAGTTAGAGAGTCAGCCCACAGACCAATGAGTCGTGGGTTCGGTTCCGGTCAAGGGCACGTACCTTGGTTGCCATTCGTCCCCGGCCCTGGTTGGGTCACATGGGAGGCAGCCACTCCATGTGTCCCTTTCACGTCGATGTTTCTCTCTCTCTCTCACTCGCTCTCCCTCCCACTCTATCTGAACAAAAAAAAAAAAAAAAAAGGAAAAATGTCCTTGGGTGAGAATAAAAAAAAACAAAAAACAGAAAAAACACCTCAAAGGCTAGATTTAGAAATTCCCGTTGAGGGGTTTGAGGGCCATCTTCAAGTTTTTATAACTTTCTTCTAATGTCTGGAGCCAACTGAGAGATAAATCTCAGGTTTAAAATGGCAGTCTCACCCAGCTGGTGTGGCTCAGTGGTTGAGTGTTGACCCATGCACCAAGAGGTCACTGGTTCAATTCCCAGTCAGGGCACATGCCAAGGCTGTGGGCCAAATCCCTCGTGGGGAGCATGCAGGAGGCGGCCAATCGATGTTCTCTCTCATCGATGTTTCTATCTCTCTCTCCTTCTCCCTTCCTCTCTCTCAAATCAATAAAGAAAAATTATTAAATTTTTAAAAATTCATAAAGTGGCAGACTCTTCTGGGCTAGTGGGATCTAAGTTAGTCACAGCCTGTGTAAGGCGGGATAGAAAGGTTACAGGGTTCTCATTCCTTTCCTGGGTTATTTCAGACAGTTTTTCATAATTAACCTCCTTGTGTGAGGCTTTAAGTCCCTCAATGAGCATATTACCATATGGTCCCTGGCTTTCCTACCTGCCCCATTGTCCTGATAATTCCACCTAGGGTCCTGGCTAAGGACTGCTTCGGCCCTACGGGTTAGTGGGGCCTGTCGTCTCAGATTATCGGCATGGCCCTGGGCGTTAACCCAGACTCAACTGTTATCTTCTGGATTAAGGGTGGAGGAGAGAGTAACATGAATATCATCCCAAGTTAGATCATAGGACTGGGTAAGTTACTCGAATAAGTGAGTATAATTGGTGGGGTCCTCAGTAAAGGATCCTAGTCTTTTATTTATTTGGGACAAATCTGAGAGAGAGAAGGGGACATGAACTCTGACAATCCCTTCAGCTCCCGCTGCTTCCCTCAGGGGACATTCTAAAACGGGGGCCGAGGTAGGGGACAGATAGGGACCAAAGATGGTTCCCGGTCACGTGTGTGAGGGAGTCATTTGCGGGGGTAGAAGAGTCGGAGCTGGTGTAGGAGGCTCAGGGTCGGGTGGGGGCCCCACAGAAGGGGCTGGAGGAGGAGGCCCTGCCGGAGGGGCTGAGGGAGGAGGTGGTGGAGTGAGATCGCTGGGTCAAAGGAGGAAACAGGAGAAGTTAGTGTGCCATCTTCAGAGGGAGGTTTGGGAGGATTAAAGTGGAGCAGGAAGATTTGGGAGGGAGAGCAAGAATCGCATAAAGAGGGGTGTGATCTGAGTGCAAAGGGGCCTGGATGTAAGGAACTTCAGACCATTTTCCTGGCCTTTGACAGAAATTGTCTAGGTCGGTGAGAATGTCAAAAGTGCCGTTCTCAGGCTATTGTGACCCACTGTCTAATTTGAATTGAGGCCACGCAGTGTTGCAGTAAAAAAGGAGCCGCTTGGGACGGAAGCCCTGAGCGAGCCCTAGGGTCTGTAGATTTTTTAGGAGACATCCTAGGGGTGTTGTATGAGGGATGGAAGATCAAGCGTTTCCCATGTTGCAGTGTGACATGTCGTGGCCTAGTGGTCTGACAGATACACTAGTGGAAGAAGAAGGCATCCCCCCTTCTCCCCTAGAGTAGAGAGACGTGCAACTCACCTATATCAGGCATCCCTAGATGTATGGTGAGCTGAGGGAACCTGGTTCCCGAGGAGTGTGTCCCAACCAGTGCTGGATTTCAGGAGGGACGATCACACAGATGTGACCGAGAGACCTGGCTCTCTTATGTCCCGGATGGGGGATATTGTAACAGGACAGCCCGGAGAATCAGACTGGTAGGCAAAAACATTCACCAGCGAATTAGCAAAAGATTTTACTGCATGCAACTGGGTGCAGGTGGGCTGAGCCGAAGAGGGGTCAGCCTCAAATAACAGTTGGGGTGTAGGTTATATACTCTACTTGTAGCTT
Source organism: Tadarida brasiliensis (assembly GCA_030848825.1). Taxonomy (NCBI): domain Eukaryota; kingdom Metazoa; phylum Chordata; class Mammalia; order Chiroptera; family Molossidae; genus Tadarida; species Tadarida brasiliensis. The sequence continues at coordinate 204,834,671 of CM061257.1, read as the reverse complement.
CCTGCAGTTCCTGCTGATGTACTCTGCCTGGCCCACGGTCCACTTTGCAGTTGGACTGGCCTGGTATCTCATCCTGCATCTGCTGGGTGATCCATTGTCTTGCGCACGGTCCCCTGTAGTCAACAGAAGGCTGAGCAAAGGTCATGCAAATAATACATTTTTCTTTTTTTTATCCTCACCCAAGGATATTTTTCCATTTTTTGCCCAGATAGAGTAGGCGGGAGAGAGGAAGAGAGAAAGAGAGAGAGAGAGAGAGAGAGAGAGAGAGAGAAACATCGATGTGAAAGGGTCACATCGAGTGGCTGCCTCCCACATGACCCAACCAGGACCAGGGACAAACTGCAACCGAGGTACGTGCCCTTAGCAGGAACCGAACCCAGGTCTCTCTGAACCGCAGGTCGACGCTCTAACCGCTGAGCCAAACCAGCCAGGGCACATTTTTCTTTTTTAATCCTCACCTGAGGATATTTTTTCATTTGTTTTCAGATAGAGTGGGAGGGAGAGAGAGAGAGAGAGAAACATGATGTGAGAGAGACACATTGACTGGCTGCCTCCTGCATGACCCAACCAGGGCTAGGGACAAACCGCAACCAAGGTACGTGCCCTTAACCAGAATCGAACTTGAGACTCTTTGGTCCGGGGGCCGACTCTCTAACTGCTGAGCCAAACCGGCCAGGGCAAGCAACACATTTTTCAGTTTCCGCCTTTTGCAAGCTTTTATCTTGACCCTTTAAAACATTACTAACCCTTTCATATATATCTCAAGGAATTGTGTGAATATTAACTGAGTTAATACCTTTAAAAAAAAAAAAAGAGCACTCAGTACATATTAACTAGTTTGCTGACAACAGTAGCGATGACCATGAATTTGGATTTCACAGGTGGAGGCAGCCTAGGATAGTGCGACAGCTTCCCTGTCTCCCAACAAATCTCAACTTGACATCTTCATGGCCTTGCTGGGGACATGGTGAAGGGCATAAGGGGGAAGGGCTATTTTTCTATCTACTTCTAAAAGGGATTGATGAAAAATAACCTTTGAGTTTGAGATAAGAGGTCAAAGTGGGAAACTTGCCCTTGAGAAATGGATTAATCTCTTCAACTCCATGATTCTCACATGAGACGCCCGTGAATGGAAGGAGTGAATGCTGTCCTCTAACTCTTGGCCTTGCCACTTATCAGCTGTGTAAGCTTGAGCCAGTTACTTAACCTCTCTGAGCTTCAGTTTCTTTATATGTAAAATGTGTGGAGGAGGAACAAACTTTCCTCTACTCTCAAGGTTTTTTTTGGCTGGTCTAATAATCAAATAGACATGAGATAGATTAGTAAGAGAAAATAACCACGTTTAATACATATATATGTATGGGAACCCTACATACATCAGAGAGTCAGAGTCCCCATAGGTTCAAAGATAGAAAAGAGGAATTGAGATGCATAAGACATTCTGAGCCAGGGATGAGGTCCTGAGGGTCATTGTGTTGGCAGTGGGAGACTGGCATCAGGTGTTAGACCAGTGGGGTCAGACCGGACCTTGGTTCAGCAGCCTTGATACTTTAATTCTGGCTAAGAAAGAATTCAGAGCTAAGACTCAAACTATAAGAGAAAGTTTATTTAGAGAGTCACAGAGGTAGAAGAATTGAGCAGTAGAAGAAATGGGCTCAGGAAATAAGTTACAGAGGCAAAAGAAGGGCCCTTAGAGCTTAGGAGAGAGGGTAAATGTAACCAGGCTGGGGAGAAGAAGAGGGGGAGGGAAAAGGCACAGGTGTGCTCCCTGTCTTCTGTCCTAAGGGCCTATAAGGGTAGGAATTTTAGGGGCGGCCCCAGGGGAGAATCTCAATAGAATATTCATCAGCTTTCCAGGTGTGTCCTTTCAGGGTTGTGGTCTCTACTGATTGGCCAGCTCTAGAGCTGGTCATTAGTCAGTGTGGCTGGTGGTGGTGCTTGTCTGGTTTTGCTGCTTTTCTGGAGCTGGAGCTGAAACACAGCTGAGGCCTAGATGTATTTGACGTGAGTCAGAACCTCACTGTCCTGGGGGCTTAATGCTTAAAAGGCTATTCTTCAGTCCTCTTGTTTGTTCCCCCTCTTAGGGGGTCTAACCCACATGGCTAGCAACACGCCAGGGGAGGGAAGGTCAGGGGAGGGTCCAGACCGAAGGACCAGCAATATGCTGGGGGAGGAAAGGTTACCCTGGGGGTGAGGTCCTTGTTTTCCCAGTTTTGCCTGTTGCTAGGCACCGGGGTTTTCAGCTCTGGTGACCTGTACCTGGCTATCATCCTTACTCTGCTCATGTCTAACTGACTACCACAATTGCAGGATGATAAGCAGAACAGTAATTTAGTGAGTAGAAGTTTACCTGCCCTATAGACAGGTCGAAAAGTTATCTCTGGGCCCTGACTAGGTAGCTCAGTTGGTTAGAGCATCATCCCGATACACCAAGGTTGCAGGTTCAATCCCATCAGGGAAGCAACCAATGAATGCATAAATAAGTGGAACAACAAACTGATGTTCCTTTCTCTCTACCTTCCTCTCTCTTTCTCTCTCCTTCCTCTCTCTAAAATCAATAAATAAAAATTTTAAAAAGTTATCTCTGATAATCTGTTATTATGGGCAAGGCCCCTGATTCAAGTTCTTCTAGGCCAGCGGTTCTCAACCTGTGGGTCGAGACCCCTTTGGGCGTCGAAGGACCCTTTCACCGCTCCTCTATCTGTCTCCAGGTGGGTCCGCCCACATGCACATACGCCCACATGCACATACGCCCACATACAACATGAGGAGCTGTATTAAAGGGTCTCGGCATTAGGAAGGTTGAGAACCACTGTTCTAGGCAGTTCAAGGAAGGCGCAGAAGTTTCTCTGAGCTGTGGCTAGTCAGTCACCTTTAGCTCGAAGTAATCTGCATACTATGGAGGCACGTCTTGGAGTGGCTCTTTCTGAACTGCCAGAATGGGAATAACCCTTTATAGGGTTGAAATGACTAAATCAGATGTTCTGCAGAGTTAAGTTCTTGGAACCTGGTGAGGGCTCATTAAAAGCCTATTACCATGCTATTGTTGTATTTATTATAAAAGCTTATAATTACAAGTTACCTTACAGTTAATGATTTATAACTCAGGGAACAGATTACTGTCACAGCAGGGCTTGTCCTGGGGTGGTCCTCTCCCTCACCTTGAAAGTGGTTAACACTCAGAGGAATTCCCCGACCTTGGCTGGACCTAACCCTCTGTGCTTGATGGCTGTCCCTGTGGAGATGTCCTGGTTGCACAGGGCTGGGTCCAGCTCCTCCTGTCTCTGCACGAGTCTGCAGCCCCGGGGACAGGGAGAGGCCGTGACTGCCATGGGAGGACCAGGGCAGGGCTTCTGAGGGCTTTGGAGGTGTCTGTACTCAGATGTTTCTCATCATTGATTCCTTCCGCTGGGCAAATCCCTAGGAATAGAATGGCAGGATTATATGGTAGGCATACGTTTAATTTTTAAAAGAAACTGCCAGTTGTTTTCCAATGTGGCTGTACCAGTTTACACTGTATCTGAGCACAGAGTTGGTCCACTGGGCACCACGGACCCTGGGGTGCAGTGAAAGTGGGGTTATTACAAAATGGAGAACAGGCAGCTTGTGCTGGAAAAACCCAGACTCCCCGATGGTTTACCGACAGTCTGGTTTCATGGGACGTGACCAGGGGGTTGTTCCACTCTAGGGCCCAGGAGCTGAAACACAACACAGGGCATGGTGTCCTCTTCAGCTTAACAAACCCACCCCTGTGACCGCTGGCCAGGGCCTGGCCGCCTCTGGCTGCCCCAGGGAGTAATAATAGGCAAGGGGGGGTGGGCGAGGCACTGGACACACTGCGAGGAGACCGGACTGAGTGCTGGGCCACGTGTTAGATCAAAACCAGACATTCCATGGACCCTCGGTTTCACCTTCTCACCAATTCCAGTTGTACCATCTCCCAGCCACATTTTTTTATTCATCCCCATATATCAAAGTCGGTGTCTTTCAAACTTGAAAAAAATCTACAGTATGTTAAAAAAAAATTTTTTTTTCTTTATTGATTTTAGAGAGAGAAGGGAGAGGGAAAGAGAGATGGAAACATCAATGAGAGAGAGCATTGATTGGCCGCCTCCTGCCTGCCCCCCACTGGGGATTGGGCCCACAACCTGGACATGTGCCCTGACCAGGAATCGAACCAGCAACCTCTTGGTGCGTGGGTCGACGCTTAGCCACTGAGCCACACCGGCCAGGCCTATGTATTTTTTAAGAAGCAGAACCATAAGACATAAACGTGGTCATACTTAGACCCCCAATAAATAAAGCAGGTAGAAAGATAGATGCTTTGGTTGAAGGGTTGGGGGTGTGTGGAGCCTGGAGCCCCGAGGCACTTCCGCCGGCTCCAGGGCCCAGGGAGCAGAATGGAGTCCTCGCTCTATCTAGGACAAACATGGGTTAGGCTCAGTCAGATTTCATTTTCAGTTGCGTTCTGGGCCTGCAGGTCGTCCCTGTGCCAGCGAGCTGACCGCCTTCTGCAGGCCGAGCGCTCGGGCGGCGGGCGCGCCCCCAGAGCCGGGCCACCGGAAAGATGCTTCTTGCCCGATGGAAAAGGTCTTTCGGGACCTGGGTGCTCCCTTCCCACCACGTGGCCTGTCAGTCAAACCTACTCCCTCCAAGACAAACAGCAGAAGCTGTGTGACTCCAGACACCAGGAACAAAGAAACAAATTGGGAACACTGGGCGTGAAAAAGATTTTAATAAAGATTGAGCTGGCTCCGTGCGTCGATTCTGCCACTCTTCTTATTGTGATCTTGACAGTGATGCAGGGCGAAATGAGCAGGCTGAGCCGGAGGCGATTCCTCTTCCTGCGCGGATGGCGACAGCCTGGATGGCGGCTGACGGCAGACACAGGTGCCTTTCAGGGGTGCCCGGGGCGCCTCCCGCCCTCCTGGGCCTCCCACCTGCCCCCAGGGCCCCGAAGCTGAGGTTTCTGGGTGTGCCTGAGGGAGCCCGATGGACACCAATGCCTGGGCCCTTCACCTGGAGGAGCTGTCTTCACCAGGCTCCCTGCACACTTCCTCCTCCTCCTCCTAACTTCCATCGTGGGAAGTTGAAAACATACCACAATCGGTGGAAGAGTGTCGTGAACCTGTGTACCCACAGCCCAGCTTCAACAGTTACCAGCGGGGACTCGGGTTTCTTCTCCACCCCCACTCACACCCTGCATATTATTTTGAATCAAATCCCAGATGTCCTATGATTTCATCCATAGACAAGTCAGTATGCACGGCTGAGATAAGGGCTTTTGTAATTTTAAAGACATAACCACACTATCATAATCCCACCTAAAAAAATCGAGCAAAGGCTGCTGGGGGGTTCTTAGGCAGAGTCAAGGTGAGGTCACTTTCTGTGGCAGCAGGAGCCGCACCAGTCGTGTTGGAGGAGGGTGCGCATTTCAAACAGTTTTCAATTATAATTTACATCCAATATTTTGTATTAGTTTCAGGTGTACGGCATAGTGGTTACACAAGCCTGTACTTTACAAAGTGTTCCCCTGATATTCCCAGTACGCACCTGGCACCATACACAATTATTGCAGTATTATTGACTATTCCCTATGCTGTACTGTGCATCCCTGGGACCATTTGTCCTTCTCAATCCCTGTACTTTTTCCACCCAGCCCCCCCATCCCCTCGGGCAACCATCAGTCTGCTCTCTATGAGTCTGTTTCTGTTTTGTTTGTTTATCTTGTTCTTTAGATTCCACATATAAGAGAAATGATATTTGTCTTTCTCCAGCTGACTTCTCTCCCTCAGAGGGTGTGCGTTTGAAAAGATAGCGGCAGCAGCTCTACTGAAAATCCACACTCACGAGAGAAACCAGCGCAAAGTCGGCTGACGATTCTGTTGCAAGTGGCCCCTGGGTCTTAGGCCCAGGAACCTGGGCATCTTGTACTAGAAGCCTTTTATTTGTTTTTCAAATGAATTTTGTGCTTTCACCTAAAGGCCAGTGGGAAGCGCTGCTGAGTTCCCTAGAACAACCCCTGGGGCTCCCCGAGGCCGCGCAGGAGGAGAGTCCTGATTCATCTCCGCAGGAAGGAAGTGTGGACGGGCATGCTGTGGGGTGACGCTCAGGGAATCGCTTTGTTGTTCAGTTTTGCTCAGGCCATGTGTTCGCGGCTCCCGACTGCGCCCCTGGGTCGGGCAGGCCACGCTCACCTGCTGTTCTCACGGCCTCGTTCCCTGCGGGCCTGGCAGGTGCACAGCAGCAGTTGGTATGTTTTCTGATACAGTTACTTTAGCTGTAATAATAAATAATACTTGGTATTGGCCAATAAGTGGAGACAGCACACTAGTACTTTGTAACATAAAAAGTCTTATTTAAACTGTTCAGTAGAACTCAGTGAGCCTCATAGGCTTGAGGAAACCAACTCCCCGGCCCAGGTTTCCAATGTGCAGCCAGAACACCTGGCTTTGACTTGCGGCTGTGCACTTTAGGTGCTGTGTCGTTTCCTTGCGTGCGGTGTAAAGATGACAGCCCATGCCCCACTCAGCTCGTAGGGGTGTTTGCCTGAGAGGAGGACAGTAGACGCTGTACTTGGTACGGTGCTGGCTCCTTCGAGGGTGTGGTGGTGCCGGTCCTGCGGCTTCCCCTGCCTGGCTGTGCTCACTGCCCACCAGGACTCACCTCCAATCACTGCTCACGGCTTCTTCCAGGTGCCGAGCAGGGGCCAGCTGGGCCTCCCTGACCCTCCAAGCCCCACGGCTGCTGGGCAATGCAGACCCTGCTGGGACTCTTGTCCCACTCGTCCCCCTTCCAGAACCCTCTACAGTACGTGGCGGGGATCTCCCTGGCTGATGTCTTCTGTCCCTTGCTGTGGAGGTGCTATTGCCCACACAGGCCGGTCCCCTCAGAAGTGAAATGCTTTGGCCGTGGCTCACCAGGTGTCCCGTGGTTCCATTGGGGACAGGGAGAGAGGAAAGGGAGCTTGCCTGGGAGGAGGCTGTACGAGGGGCAGTGAGATGCCAGGGTGTTCCCTTGCTGTTTGTCCTCAGAGGTGAATGCTGCTCAGTGACCAGCAAGAGGGGCTCCTCCATGTGGCCCCCAGGGCAGTGGGGCAGAGTCTCAAAGGCTCCCTGATAACGGAGTCCCTTCCTCTCAGGAGAGGCCAGATTGTGTTCCCTTCTCAGGAGGGGCTGGCGGCTGTGAAGGCCTGGGGACAGAGGCCACTTCTCTGCCTTCTTTCAGATGCCTGGGGAGGCCAAGAAGTGTTCCCCAAGGGCCTAGTCTGTCCAGAAGCTGCTGCTTACTGGCTGGCTGGACACGCAACCCCCACAGCCGGGAAGACTCTCCTCCCTGCCAAGGCCCCTGCTCCCAAGTTGTTCACAAGAGCTCCCTGGGGTGACTCCTGCAAAGGTGTCTGGTCCCTGCCTGGTGAATCCTAGTCTTGACGTTGGGGTAGTCGTTGGAGAAATGCCGTGGGGAAGAGGGCTGTGGAATCAGCAGGTTCCATTCTCTGCCAGTGTGGGTGGGGCTCAGTGGGTACCATCATAATAGATGAAAGTTTGATGATATCTCTCAAAATCACAAACGCCCGTCCATATCCTTTGATCCAGCAATTCCACTTGAGCAAAGGAACATATGTACAAGGAGGCTCACTGCAGTGTATCTGTAATAGCAGGAGATTGGCAACAGCTCAGTGCCCATCTGTGGTGGGCAAGTTAAATGACCTGTGGTTACTCCGTACAATAGTCTCTCCAAAGGAATGAGCAGCTCCGTGCGTGGACTGCTGCACAGTGACCACAGTGGTGTTACTGAGTGAACGAGGCAAGATTGCAACATGCTCCCTTCTGGTATCCTACTCTTTGTGCTTTTAAAAAAGACCCCTTTCATGTGCACAGACTGTGCATGAACAGGTTACATGAAACCGAAAACCAAGGTTGTCCCTAAGGTGGTGACTGAGGGAGACAGCGGTGGGAGGGAGACGTGTTTTTACTGTAAACGCCTTTGTAAAACTTGAGTTTTGTACCCTTTGTAGGTGTTTAAAATAATAAAGTATATTAAAATAAAATCTCTAGCATTTATGGCTGTGTGATTTTGGGCAAATCACCTGCTCTAAGTCTCAGCTGTGAAATCAGAATCTGGATTTAGGGCAGTGTTGTAAGAAGGAGGAGAGCTGATGGATGAGAAGTGTCTTGCACAGGATGTGGACATAAGGGGATTCAGCGAGTGGAGCTTCCGCGATTGTTGATGTTGATGCTTAAGTTGTTACCCTCTGGACACCAAGGCAGGAGAACAGTCACACACACACACACACACACACACACACACACACACACACACACACACACACACACTCCCAGGCACAGCAAACTTGAGTTGATGAGAGTTGTGCTGCTCGGGATCTGCCTCCCCAGAACAATCGTAGGAGTAGCGGGGACGACACTGTCCACCAGAGGGCGTCAGCTGCTGCATTGCTCCCCTCTCATTTCTGGAATCTCTTCTTGGGCTTCCAGAATGTGACAGGCGATTTGCCAGGGAAGATGTTTAAGGTGACCTTTTCCTCCTTGTTATGGCCACTGAATACATTGTAAATATAAAGCCTGGGGGACTCTTAGTCACCAAATGTGGCATAATAACCCCGAGGATCAGTGTATTTGTGTGCGCGCGTGTGTGTGCATATGTGGGCTTGCATGGTGGACATGTGCACATATATGAGTGCGTGTATTCAGTGTGTGTGGTATGCATGTGCATGCATTAGCATTCGTAGTGTACTGAGCTGCCCCAGGCATCTCTGCTCCCCGTGGTCAGGCTATAGGACCCTAACCTTTCCTTTGCAGAGTGCTTTACTTTCCTGAGTCCCTCCATCCCACCCTGACCACTGCCTCTCATGGGTCCTGTTTCGCTATCATGCCTCATCTCCTGTGGCTTTAATCACAACTTCTCTCAGGACAGGAGAAGGGAGAAATTCCCAAGAGAACTCCATGTTCCAGGTTCAAATGCTCTTCCCTGCAGGATGGCATCTCCCAACCCTTTCTGGCCAGGGCACCTAACAGGCTGTGTCTGTGCCCTCTGCCCCCACCTCCCCACTCACAGCAGACACAGTGGGGGGCTAGGGGACATTTTTTCTCAGCAGCCTCTCTGTGACATCATCACAGGAGCTCATGGCTCCTGACTCTTGGATGCCTACAGCAACAGTTGTGGATTCTGAAGGGAGTGGAGAAATGGTCTGTCTATAGGGTGCCTGGGTTTGCATTGCTTCTAGGCTGGGGAGAGTGCTGGAAACTGCCCCGAGTTCTGACTTCGTAGCTAATGACTCCTGCCATCGGCTGATGAGGTGTGGACTGGACGGCACTTGAGGTTTGTAATAATGATGACACTAATACAGCCACTAACACTCAAGATAACCTCTCATGTGTCAGGCACTATTCCAGGTGCTTTGTACACATCCACTCACTGTGCATTTGATACCCCACTAGGCATTACCCCTATTTCACAGATGGGGACGCTGAGGCACAGAGGGGGGCTAGGACACATAGCTGGTAAGTGGCATAGCCGGGAACTGAACTCAGGAACTGGGGCTCTGAAGCCCCAGGGTTTTGAAGCCAGCTTATTTAGGCTGGCACCACTTCAGGCTACCTAGTCGGGGAGAATCTCCAATTTAAAGGTGAAGGAAGCAGCAGATGCTGTGGGTTCGAGGTCAGGAGGAGAGGGGAGCAGCCCCCTCATGCCTCCGTGGCTGCAGGGCGAGTTAGAGCCAAGCTTCCTCCCTGGTGGAGGTGGGTGGAGGTGGGTGGGAGGCGCCGCAGGCACTTCTGCTGCTCTAGCACCTGTTCCTTCTCATTTATTTTTTGAGTCAGTCCTTCAAACGGTCAAGTTTGCTGGCTTCCTGCTGGCTCTCCACTGAACCCAGCCTTTGAATGGGAGACTGAGGCAGAGCAGCCTCAACCGTTCCCTGCAGGTGAGAACAGTTGCTCATGAAAGCACCTTTCAGAGCAGTAAATCCCTTGCTCGGAGGCTTTGAACCTGGAGTGAGCCACAGGCTGCAGCCCAGCTGGACTGAATGATGAAAGCAGTTGGCCTGCTCAGAGTGCAGTGGGAGCTGACTGAGGAAGAGAGGCTGCCAGGGTGGGCTGGGCCCGGTTCTGAGACCCCTGTGATCCCACAGCATGTGCAGGTGGGACAGGAGACCACCCGCCATCCAGGACACCACCTTGTCTGATGACACCACAGCAAGCTCCTCCAGACTTTGAGGGTCCGAAGAGAGGCAGTGAACCCAGATAAAGTGACCAGAGTTTGCTATGTAATGGGACCAGGTTCCCCAACAGTGAGGATGGACATTGGCCGGACAGGACCCAAAGACCTACCTACCTGGGCACAGACAGGGGAGGGTTGCACTTCCCAGCTCCCTTTGAAGTTAGATGTGGCCGTGCGACTTGCTGGGGCTAATGACATGTGAGCTCACTTGTGGGGAAGCCACATCCTTTCCCTGTAGTTGGTGGCAGCTGTGCCAGCCTGGGTTCCAGTGATCCGTACGGAGCAGAGGCCCTAGCTGACCTGGGATGGACGTGCAGCTCAGTGAGAAATCAGTCTGTGGTTTTAAGCCAGTGAACGGTTGAGGGTGTCTGTTAATGCAGCATAATCTAATTTATGCTGACAGATACCTGGATAATCAGATTGATGAACTCTGGCTAATGGATCACTCAGCTTATGTGTTAGGCATCCCAAGCAACAAAATTCATGAACCTAATTGAAGTACACATAATTTGCCAAATGGAAGTCTTTGTGGTAGGCATTGCAAACACCATTGCAAGCCAGCAGGGGGAGACATTTTGGAAGTGGCCCTGAGCCTGCTGAAACCCCATTGCTCATTCCACCTGGCTTAGACGATCGATCCCAGGAGGTAGAGTACCCAAGGACTGTGATGGGGTAGGTGCTTGTCCTTAGTTCTCTAATGAGTTGATGGAAAAGATGCCTTTTATCCTCGTCTATCAAAGAGGCAGAAGCCCATAACATCATAAACCACTTCAGTAGAAGAGGAAAGCAAGTCACCTTAATGTGTGATTCTCACACTCAGACGCACATTAGAATCACCTGGGAGCTTAAACTCCTCATGCCCAGGCCATGCCGCAGACCAGCCAGCATCAGCAGCCTGGCTGAGAACCACAGCTACGAGGGCCCCTCTTCCTCCATTAGGGACATATTTTAGCCAATGTCTTGAGAAGATCGTTTTTTGTAGAATTCTACTGCCTGCGTGTAACTGCCTATAACCTTGTATCTCAGGTTGCGACAGATGTTGGGAAGAAAAGGTCCGGAGACCCAGCAGCCTCCTCAGGGAGAGTGCCCATGGTGGGGTCTCAGGGCCCAAGACATCCAGCCACCGTCCCCTCCCAGTAGGATTGGGGGGTAGACGGACTTGAGTTTGAGCCCCTGCCCCACCCCTCCCTGTAACAGTTCTGTGACCTCGGACAAGTTGCTTGATACTCTCAAGCCTCAGTTTCCCCATTTGCAAAGTAGGGATAATCTTAATGCCAACCTTACTCATTTAACACAATAGTCTCTGCATCATGGCTAATTATTTATTGTATCTCCCAGGTGACTTGTGTTAAATGATGACACAGATCAAGTAGCATAACCACTTCATCTGCTGCCCCTACCCCCAGCCCACTCCTTCCCTGTGAATAGGACCCCAGCTTCCCAACTGCCCAGGCCAGAAAGTTGGGAGGCATTCTGGACTCTTCAGTCTCTCCCTCAATCCCCACATCCCATCCAGTGTCACTCATGACGGTGCTGCCCCGAACAACCTCGCAGATCTGGCCAGTTCTCCCTGTGCCTCCTGTCACTCCCTCACGTAGGTGGGTTGTCTGGACAGATGCAGTAGCCCCTGGTGGGTCTTCCCAGCTCCACTTTGCCTCTCCTCTAATTCATTTCACAAAATGAAGATGAAGTGACCTTTCTAAACTATCTCCCTGCCAGATAGTAAAGCAAAAATTAAAGTTATAATAATTAAAACAGCAGGGGTGCTGGTGCACGAATAGACGAACATCACTGGAAAGAAGAAGAGAAAGTCCAGTAATAACCCTAAAACACACGGAGGAAATTGGAAAATTACAGAAGTGGCATTTCAAACCAGTGGCGGAAAGAGAGGTTATTCAATAAATAGCACAGGCACGACTGGGTAGCCTTCTCGCATGGAAATAAAACTGGATCCATACCTCAAACTTTACCCAAGGAATGTTTCAAAGATACAAATATAAAAAAATTTACTGAATCCATAAAAGTACTAGAAAAAAACCCTAATAGATATCAAAGTGAAGAGGGCCTTTTAAAATAGGATTCAAAATCCAGAAATCCAAAAAAAAAAATCAAGAAACTTAACTACATTAAAAAAAAATCTCAATGGCAGGAATTACCATAGGCAAAATCAAAAGACAAACTGGAAAAAAATATTTGTAACTCATATCACAGCATGAAGATTAATTTCCACAACATACAAAGAGCCTCTACAAATTAGAAAAAGACCAATAACCCAATAGTAAAATGGGTAAATATATGAACAGAGAGTTTAAAGGAAATTATCAATGACTATCAAACATAGACAAATATGCTCAATCTCACTCAAATAGAGAAATGCAAATGAAAAGGACACATTATTTTTCAATTATGAGATTGAAAAACATTAGAAATCGGTGATATAGGAATTGCTGAAAGGGTAGAAAACAAAGCATTGCTGCCAGAAGTATAAATCTGTGGAAGGCAACTTGGGAAAACGTGGCAAAGTGACAAATATAGCTGTGATGGTTAGTTTCCCTTGTCAACTTGGCGAGACTAAGTACCCAGTTGTTTAGCCAACCCTGAATCCAGGTGTTGCTGTGAAGGCGTTTATAGATGTGGTTGACACCTACAACCAGGGGACGTTAAGTGAAAAGCTCCCTTGACGATGTAGGTGGGCCTCACCCGATCAGTTGAAGGGCTTAAGAGTAAAAAACGGAGGTTTCTGGGGGAAAGGAGAAATTCTGTTTCAAGACTGAAGCACCAACTTCTGCCTGAGTTTCCAGCCTGCTGGCCTGTCCTCCAGATGTCAGACTTGCCAGCCCCCACACTTGAGTAATCCCTTAGAATGTCTCTCTCTCATATACAGGGGTGGGCAAAAGTCGGTTTACAGTGTTGAGTATGTGAGAGAGCCACCAGACTGCAAGAATGTGTAATAATGAAGGCCAGCGATTTGAGCACGTATGGGACTGTACACTGTCCTACTGTGACATTCTTTTGAGTTAATAAAGCTGTTGTAATAGTCATAAACCTTTTTCGGCATGAACAACTGTAGACCTACTTTTGCCCACCCATGTGTCTAGTTGATGGTTCCACTGGAGAACGTGACTGAGACAATACCCTGCGCTCCAGCGACCCCACGTGCCCGCCGTGGGCCCCTGGCGCACAGGCAGCCTTGTGTGTGACAGGACGGCGCAGGCAGCCTGAGTGTCCAGAGCGAGGCTGGCTCTGGGGTCACGCTAGTCCTGAGTGGAGCACCGCGTAGCCGTCCACAAAGTATGAGGCAACGATATAGAACGGGTTCCAAAACGGAGTTCAGTGAAAAAAAAAAAAAAATACCACACAAAGAAGAGCAATGTGCTCTTTTGTGTGTGAAAATATATCGGTGTTTGTAAGTGCATAAAACATCTCTTGATGGGAACACCAGAAACTAGCCCTGAAAGCCTCCAGGGAGGGGCGCTGGGTGACTGGGTCATGAGATAGAAGGGGGACACTTCACTTTATGCCCTTTTGTGTCACAGAACAAAAAGCCTTACGTCTGATCATACTGCTGGCAGGCAGGGCCGCTATGGTCCTAGGGTAGCGTCCTTTATGACCTTGTGGCTGCCTCCATCTATCCCCACCCCTGACCCCCACCACTCCCCATTCTGGCATTCTCCAGCCCTGTCCTATATCTACTTACTCCCACTCCTCAAACTCACATGCTCTCTCAGGCCCCAAATCTGGACCACCCCTGACTCGGTCAGCACCTCTCCCAGAGCTCCTGCTTGTCCCCGGTGTGGCTCCTTTTCTTTGGAGGGACCCGGGCAGCTTGGCTCTGCTGGAAGGCCCGCGGCAGTCCCTGTGCTCTCTCCTGCCCCCATGGACACCTGCCCCCAGGGCCCCTGTCACTCAGGCTAAGAGACTGAAAAGACTCTGCCCCAGGGTCCCTGTGGGGCAGCTCAGGTTTTCTCAGGTGGACAGAGGGAAAGAGACCTGCCTGTGACTGGGCTTCACCTACCGTTTCCGGAATGAACTCGGCACTGTGTGCTGCAAGATGTCCCGTCTCACACATGCGGCTGGTCAGCACCCACCTCGGGAAGTCCTGCAGTATGAGGAGGACAGCAAACCTGCCCCTGCCCTTCATCTCTTCTGGGGAGAGGGTTGGATCTGAACACTTGGGGAGCACACCTGGATGAACGCAGCGGACTTCAGGCGGAGGAGAGCGAGGGGGGCAGGTTGGGACAGGAAGCAACCCAGACCTGAGCAGGTAGGCTGTGTGCTCTCGAATTTGGCGATGGATGAGGGAAATGATGTCTGTCGAGTACGCATTTTATTTCTCTCGCCCACAATTTGCTGTCTTTGTACAGATTCCATCTTGGATGGGTAACAGGGTCACGGGTCAATGCCAGAAGGGGCTGGCCAGGGACAGGTACGGGAAGTCCACGTTCAGCCCTTTCCCAGTGAACAGATCTGGGCTAAGCAGGAGAGAAAGCAAAGCGGTGAGGTCTGAGCGGACAGGTTTGACTCTGGGGCTTTGTAGGCTCGTCTGACTTCACTCGGCGCCTGTTAGGATTTTATGACTTGGAACACTGGAAGCCTGTCCCAAGGACCTCGGTGCGAGCAGGACACCCAGTCCCGACTGTGGTCCCACAGCGGGGTTTCACCGGAACCTCTCGAGTTCCGCGGGTCTGGTGGGACCATTTCACTCACCAGGGTTCCGATTTTGTTTCTCCTGGATTGGACTTAAAAAATAAATAAATAAAACCTCAGAAAACCGTGGAACACACTATTTAAAAACATGCTCTCTGAGTCAGCATAAATACAAAGCTGTCTTTGTGTAGTCTGAGCTTTATAAGGTTGCCAAAAGTTTCTCCGTCGGTTTTCAACATTGAAGCAGAAACCACTTAAGAGTGAAAAAATATTCCATGGAGGAAATTCTCAGACGTGGAAGTCCCAGGTTTGCATCACAGGACTCGGTGTCTGCACGGCGCCCGGGCAGGCGGCGGCAGCGCTGGGCCAGGGCCGGGGGTCCGCGCGTAACTGACATGGCAGCCGCAATCTTGCCAGTTTCCCATTTCCCCAGTCACCCACATTTCCTCCTTCCCGTATCTGTGTCCCAAATGTGTGGACAGACACACACACGGAGGACACCCTGTGTTCTCAGTCCACCGGGACCGGAAACTGAGCGTGGGGAGTGTGACGGCCACGCGCAGGGGTCGCTGTGGAGACACGGCTCTTTCCCTGGACCCCTCTCCCCCCTCCCACCCCAGTCCCATCACCTTCCGGACCCTCCTCTTTCTTCCCTTCTGACAAGTCTCTTTCTCAACAAGTCTCTTTCTCAACACTTTTCTTTTTCTCTCTGTAGAAATGACAAGTGAACAAAGCACGTGCCATTGTTGGGCCAACTTCTGGGCACTGCTCAGACCAGACGGTCACTTCTCCGCCCACGCTGGGCACCGCTGGCCTGGGTTCCCACCGTCCCACCCGAGGGCGAGCTCCCGGGGGAGCGTGCAGGCTGCCCCACAGCTCAGGGAGCTAGAACCCCATAGCAATTTGTCAGAAGTTTGTTGAATCTAGCACAATGTTGGGGGCTTATACTTGTTTCTTTTACTTTTATTGTATTTAAAAGAGAGTTGGACTCTGTGGGTTGGGAATAAACAGCTACCTCCGCAAGTGGGACTCACAGGTGTGGGAAGCAGAGTGAGCTGCTGTTGCGGATCCAGAGGCCGTGTGCCCAGAGGCCGGTGCTTTCCAGGGGACGGTGTCTGTGAGGTGGGCACGGGAGTGTGATGTGCTGGCATCGCCCAGAGGGGAAGGGGAAGGGACAAGTACGGCCACCCTGTGCTTCCGGAGGCCAGCTCCACTGAACTGCTCCACGCCTGTCCAGGGGAGGATTAGGTTCTGGTTCTGGGTGAGATTTTCACTGCCCCAAACCCTCCCCTCAAACTCTGGGGACAATAGGTCGTGGGCTAATTGGGAGTCAGGGCCACCAGTAGACGTCGTGGCTGTTGACGGGACGAAGCCAAGATGCTTTCATGAGTTTGGATTCTCCTCTTTCTCATTAGGGTGCAGAGCATGAGTGGAGAGAAGCCACCTGTGCCCCTTCTGGACTCCTGGCTCAAACCCACCGCAGCCTCTTCCGAGCCAGAATGCACACAGGTGTTAACCATCCCTGTTTAATGAATGGCATTCCATCTCTTTTGAGGAGGATAGGATTGTTAGGGGGACACTAAAATCTGTCCCAGGCGAGGAAGCTCTTCTCCAGCAGTGAACGTTGGCTCGCGGGCAGAGCCACAGCTTCGTGGATTCAAGCTGCCCAGCCCATGCCAGGCACCGTGCCAAGCCCTACAGTTCCCTCTGCTCGACCACCACAACTGTCATTTACCCTCATTCCACACATTTCAACAGCGAGGCTGGACTTTTGTACACTCTCCCTCCTTCCCTTCAGCATACTTTGTCACACACAGAGATCTAACTCATTTGGGTTCTAAGAATTTAACTTTAGGAAGAATTTCATCTAACATCTCAGCGTATGAGGCATTTGTTTGTGTTCTGAGGGACCACTCTGAATTTCACATCTCTTGAGCAGCTTGAGCCTAGTGAGAAGGGAGTCGCCATGTGGTTGCCTTGGGTTACTAGGCTTTGATGGCAATAACCTCTATAGCCTCTGTTTTATTTTGTCTTTAACTTTATTATTATCTGCATTAGAGGCTTACATAAACCTTGAGTAAAAACAGACCAAAAAAACCAAACTCAAGGCTCAGAGAGGTTAAGTACCTTGCCCAACATCACACAGCCACAGAATGCTGGAGCCAAAATTCAAACCCGGGTTAGTCTCTTTAGCCATATGCTTAACTGACATTATTTAGAATTTATATTAATATATTTTATATATCATAGTGGGATTAGAAGTATTAAAGTGAGATTTATACTATGTGTACCCCAAGGCTCCCAGGAGGTTGCTGTTTCTTTAAGCCGTAAACAAGGAGTAAAATATGATTTCAAAGGCATTGCAGGTGGCGAGCAAGTTATAAACAATATTGTCTACAGGGTTAGAGTTTGTATTTAGAAACATGCCCCTTAGTCAGGGGATGCATTTATTGGCTGCTCTGGGCACAGATCAAACAGCATAAATGTTTATACCTCTCTCCCTACCTTTGTGTTAAAAAAAAAAAAAAAAAGCAGCTCATAGATGAAGACATAGTTTGGGTAGAATGGTCAGGTGGGAATAGAGTACAGGAATGTCATGCTCATTCTTCCTTGCTGGCTTATTTCTAAGATTCAGTTCTTGTTTCTAATCAATCATATTGACAACAAAACAAAATAAACAACAGCAACAAAAAATGACACATACACACCAGTGTTACAAAACCTTGTATTAATCATTTCCCTTCACTTTCAATATAACGTTGATATGAAATATAGCCATGATTCTTAGTTACATGGGAGGAAATGAGTAATAAATACATTGTAGCAAGTTTAAACCACAAGGGTGTTTCACTGGTAACAACATTTGAAAACTGTACACTTGCAAAGAACAGCATCTTCAAACATTAGTATATCTGTATATCAGTAAAGCTTTTACATGTAACAAACATGCTATTTCCATATATGACAAATTTTAAAAATATGCATTGCTTGGCAACATGAACTAGGCAAAAATAGTTCTTTGTTCACTAACTTTATACAGGAAAACAGGACGAAAGGCATGCATGTACAATAGAGATGCCTGCACGGGGCATGCAACAGAAGAAAGCTTTTTAAAAGTCAGCTTACATTAGGCATAAATACATGAGGGTTATATATTAATAAGGGAGGAAGTCTTCTGTTTGACACTATTAACATTCCTGTTTTCTTCCTATTCCTCCCAGAGGAATACACATTCACCTTTAAGTAAAGATAAAGGAATTACAAAAAAATAAAACTCACTTTGCAAACATCTCAGATGACTTGTAAAAAAAAAATTCAACATTAGTGTTATCACAGCCACATGTGCAAATTATCCTTCTGCAGGTCCTTCTTGTAACAGGCACACCCGAGCGCCTCAGGCAGGCTGCTTCTCGGCACCCAGGCAGGAGGGCCTGCCGCAGACCTCTCCAGAGGGACGACAAGCCTGGGGTCTGCTTCTCCTCCCCTGGCTGCCCTCTGGTTGCATGCCTATGCATTCAGCCCAGCTCAGCCCAGGCTCTGGGTGAGATCCTAATCCCAGCTGGGGGTGCACATCTACAAACCTTGCCTGGCAGTAGCTACAAGAAGTGCAGAAGAACAAGAGACCCAGAGAAGGCTCCCATTCCGGAAAAGGCAACCAATGACACCTCAAAAGAAAACCTCGTTTCCCTCAGTGTCTCTTCAAACAATGGGAGATGGGGGCCCAGCTGTCGCTCCAATCCCGAGTACCAAAGAGGGACCGTCAATACCCAGGATTTGAGAGCTCGGTGCAAACAGCTGCTTTCTTCAGGCAGACCCAGCAACATCCATTTTGCTTGCTGGCCCTCGGTTAAAAAGTGAAACTCAAAAAGCATGTGGAAAACAAAACATATCAGCAGCAATGTTTCATTTCTTGTACACAGTTCATGTGTGTCTTCTTATTGTTTCTGGTAAGAAACCACTATGAATAAAAAGCACCAATAAAACGTCATACATGATAACAATATTGTAGAACATCACTGTCCCTGGGACAGTGTAGAGATGCCCAACACACACTGCTTAAATCAGAACAAGTGGGGAAAGACATGTGAAATAGATTTTACTCTGAGATCTGTAATGTATACTATTAATATAAAACAGTCGCATTTGGGGGTCAATGGTAAATACAAAAAAAGGCACTGCCGCGTTCTGACTAAATATCCGACTTCACAGCCGATGCGTGCAACTGTTTGATTCTTTTATAAATAAAATTCTTTTGCTTTAGGATTTTAAAAATGAGCTGTATACCTGCAGTCAACACAGGACTCAAAACAAGGTGAGGACAGGCTCCTAAAACTGATCAGAACACTCAACTTAAAAAAAAAAAATTGAAACACTAAAAGCAAAACACAACTAAGTTAGAGCTATACACAATCAATGAAAAATAAGCTTTTTTTTTTTTTTTTTAAAAGAATTATGTTGTTATTAATAACAGACTTTATCATGGTTACCAGCCATAGCAAGTTAACAAGTAACATATCCAAAATAATATCTCTAATAATCAGATAACCATTGTTTCTATATTCAGTGAAGGAATACACAGAAATTCAGATTTGCAAATACTTTAAGGTCTTCCTTTGAAAGGAGTCATGCTAATGTGACTGTATTCACAATCTGTTTTCTGAACAACTGCAGTCTTGATGGATATGTGTTTTGCACAGATTTGAAAGTTTTCTCACTTCTCCACGAGACGTGTGGTACCACCGCTTTTCTCCTCTTTAACTTTCTTAACATCCAGAAACCACTTCCGCAAACCCTCTGGTCTTACCTTTGGCCTTCAACATTTCTGACCTATTTTTCCTGCCTCACATGTGATCGTCCATCCCAACACATTCCCCAAGCAGCACGAGGCTTATTTAGAAAAGGGATGTGGAGGATGAATGTTAATGGCACTTGGTTAAAAAAAAAAAAAAAAATCAATGAAAAAATGCCGCCTCTCTCTGCACATGGATTTGCATCTTTAGGATATAGTCACCCAAGGAGAGCTCTTCTTAAAAATAAATGTAGTGCATGATTTTGTAGGTTCAAACCTTCTTTTGCTGGCTAAAGGCTCTCTGCATTTAAGATATCCTCACCCTTTTAGACCTTAAAGGGACTTTAAAAACCTTATCACGACATCCGAGGCCACTCAAGGCCGCGTTGGGTGTACATTTTAATCTTGAAGATTAAAGAACGTTGTTTGGATTTCATTAAGGCCTTTTAAATCTGTATTCATTTCGTTAACTGTTTTTTTTTTTGTTGTTTTGTTTTTTTTAAATAACCATAAGCAAGTGCAGTGATTTTCATGGTCTGATCTTTTCAATTTTGACCGACATCACTAAAAAGAAAGGCACCAGATTCACCCATTTAACAAACAGGCCTCATACCATCTCCCCGATCTCGCCCCTGGCTGAGTGCTGACCCTGTCATCTACACACCCGATTTCCCAGTGCTCAGCACAGCTCTCTCATTCCCTCTCCTGCCCTCCATTGCATGGAGTTCTGAAACGGACTCTTGCCCTTAAGACACGGAACAATTACTCCGTGATGGCGTAGTTTCTTCACCCCTCACTGTGTGAGGAGTGGCTTCACTTCCCTTCTGTGTGGAGGTACATCAGCCCACAACACAGCAAGTCCCTGATGAATGCCAAGTGGACAGAGCGTCGCTTCCATCACACAGCTGACCATTCCCACACCTTTCACAGCCCACCTGGACGGTGGGGCCGGGCCGGGGCCACACACCTGCTCAGCTCCCTCTGCTACTTGCGGACTGACCGTCTCTACACTGCTGGTGGGCCCTGCTCTCCTCCAGCTCCGCGGGGAACCAGCCAAGAGGGTGCAGAGCCCAGGCTCAGGGTCCCGGGAGGACCGCACCGGCAGCGGCGTTTTGAGCTCATTATCTGGGTATTAAGGCCACTTGCAAGGAAAAAAATGTCCATCCTTGCCTCTCCTCCTCCAGTGGAACTTGTCCCACCTGTGTGTAGTCAGTGACAGGATGAAAGCCCATGGCAGGGTGGGGAGAGGTCTCAGGTGAAGAGCAAATCCAGCACAGGGAGGGGCTGCGGGCTCTCAGAACCTCTGGGGCACCCCGAACCCTGACGGAGCACAGGGTGAGGTCCTCCTTGAGCCCTCTGAGCACTGCCCGGCCCAGCTACACCTTGTCCTTCAAACCCACCTGCAGGCCCCCCACCCACCGTGAGAGCCAGACACCTCGGGCCCACGTGAACATCCGG
The DNA here is from genome assembly GCA_030848825.1 of Tadarida brasiliensis. Classification (NCBI taxonomy): domain Eukaryota; kingdom Metazoa; phylum Chordata; class Mammalia; order Chiroptera; family Molossidae; genus Tadarida; species Tadarida brasiliensis. Next base: position 204,813,541 of record CM061257.1, on the reverse strand, counting down.
CTCCCCGAGAAGCAGAGCCCCACAACCCTTTTAAAAGACAACCCTGCTGCTAGTATAAAAATAGAGGGGGAAAATGAATCCATATCAACAAATCCTTTACAAAAAACCATAGTATGAAGAGAGTTCTATCCAAACTCTTTACACATCATGTACCCTTTAAAACTGTTATGTAAACAATACACAAATCAAAGTTTATCTGAAAATTTGTTGGAGGGACTCTCCCTTCTTGCCCCCGTTGCCATGTAGCCCTCTCTGGTGGCTTGATTCCCAGCAGGGGCCTCAGGGGAATCCAATGGGGGGGCATAAGAGCCGAGCGCCGCTTGTGTTGGTGACAGGCGGCCGTGACTTCCTCCTGGGGCCAGGCGGTGAAGGCAGGCCACCTGAGAGGCTCCGGGGCTGGGCTTCTGCCTCCCACCTGCGGCTCTCCTCTCTCTTCCATGGCAGTACTCTGTCCTTTTCCCCTTCCATCCCGGAAGCCACTTGCATTCCCTCCGCACCCCTCCCCCCAGCCCCATGTTTCCCTAGAGACCCCACCCACCCCCCACACCAAGCCACCCAATGACAGAAACAAATGACAGAATAACCTATCCCAGGTCTACTGATATGTTTACAAGGATGACCTACGCTCTCACAAAATCAAAATGGGAGAGGGACCGGGGGAAAAGAAGGCTGCCAAGTATCTTGGAGGGTTCTGCGCGACCCTGAAGACGGCTGGCACTGGACCCGCAGTGGTGGACATCACGGCCAGCGCGGTCTCTCATCCTCAGTGTCAGATTGTGGAGGTCCGGTCAACTCCATCTGGAGAGAGTACACAGGGGCACCGGTGAGCAGAGCAGTTCCGCTCAGGTCCACCCAGCCCCACACCGGGCGTGTGGGGACTCCCAGGCTCCGAGGACAGGTAGGGCTACATTCATTCATTCATTCATTCATTCATTCATTCATTCATTCATTCACTCACTCACATAGCACCCACTCAACATCTGGGAAATAGCTATTTTGCCAGTAACCATAATGAGCCGGGAGCCAAGACATAGAGACTGAACCCTTGCCCTCAGGTGCTCACATCCTAGTCGGAACACAGACACGCAAACCCACAAGGACGCATGAGGGACAGACAAGGGCTATAATGGCACAGCAGAAACACGAGAGGAGGAGTGTTTGAGTCACCCTCGGAAATCAGGCGCGGTTTCCCGAAGATAGAAAACGCCTTTCGTAGATGGTGCTGAAGGAGAAGGGAGGAGGAGGAGGCAGGCGAGGAAGAGGGTGGGGAGGGCACACAGCTCATGTGGAGGCGAGATGTCGGTCATCGAATGGCGCTGGGGGCAGGCTGGAGGGTTAGGATGAAGGACGGGGGATGGAGGAGTGGCAGGAGATGAGGCCAGTCAGTCGGGGGGGTGGGCTCACCTCCCTCTCTTTGGGAGCATCTCCCTCCCATCCTAAAGCTCTGCTGAATGACTGGGAATGAGGTGGCCACGACTCTGACCCCTGGTCACAGCTGAGCAGACTTGGGGGACACATGTGACCCAAACTGATCCAGATTCTCTGTCTCAGGAATCTGATCAGGGGCAGAGACACCACAGCTGGAGGTGGTGGGATGGGAACTGAAAGACCGGGGAGGCGGGAGGGTGCTGAGGCCACCCAGGACGAGCCGCGTCTGTGGTGTGGAGAATTGGCAAAACCAGGCTACAAAGAGGGCGGTGGGGAGGCTAGAGCTGGGAAGCCATGGGTGGGACAGACGCAGAGGGATCCAAGGGCTGCCTGACCCCTTGGTTTTCTGCTTACACGTGGGACTAGAGGAGAGTCCCCAGAATCAGAGCGTGAGGGTTGTGTGCAGTATGAACAGGAGCCTGGACACCGGTGACCAGGGAATTATGAGCAGTGGCGTTACCAGTTGTGATTTTAGAATGGTTTTCCTGGCAAGGCTGGTGGCAGGGGGGCCAGTTCAGAGGCCCCTACAATGGTCACGCCAGAGCTGACGGGCTTATCAGTGAGCAGAGAGAGGGGCATGGCTTCGCCCTCAGAGGCGGCGGCAACGACTGTGCTCAGTGACCAGGCGGGGATGCAGGGCGCCTGCCTGCTCTTGTTCATATCCAAACGTTAGCAGAGGGGTCCCGGTCTAAGCCTTGAAGTAACAAACCTGGCTACCAGATGGAGCATGTAGATTCACTGGGCAGAGCTCAGGTGTGCGAGGGGAGTGGCAGCATGCCGCAGGGACAGCTGGGGACCTAGTGATACGGAGGAGAGCTGAGACCACTGCGGGGGTCTCCTGGCCTCCTCACGGGCAAGGCCTGGCTGGTGTCTTGCCAGCAGGGACTTGGGAGTAGAAAGGGTTCTTAATAGAAATTTTGATTGTGATCATTGCAGGTTCACATGTAAGAAACAGTACCCGTTTCCTCAATGGTAATATTTGCAAAACTTTAGTATAATATCACCAAGATACTGGCATTGACACAATGTACACATCTTATTTAGATTTCCCCCGTTTCCCTTGTACTCGTGTGTCTGTGTATAAAGTTCCATACAAATTTTAGAGAGATTTTAACGAAGGGAAGCAGATGCCCCCTAAGGTCATCTGTGAGATCAGATCACCAATCTTAGAGGCCCTCAGATATGAATTTATACTCAGTAACCTCTCCCCACCCTCTGTGGGTGTCACCCTGAGCCCTGTGTGGCTCTGCAGTGGTAACGGGTCATGAGAGAACAGCAGGTGTGTGTGTGCACACGCACATGTGCGTGGGGTGGGCGTGCAGAGGACACGCCCCATCTGTAGCAGTGCAGTGCTCACTGGCCCCTCAGTATCGCCAGCCCTTCACAGTTGTGGAAGTGGGGAGCTGGAAACCTGAAAGTCTCAGCTAACCAACCCCAAGGCACATTTTCATGGCATTCTGACCATATACCTCATCTTCCAAAGGTGATGGTATTCATAGGCGGGGAGACGACCAACAGGTAAATTCAGACTCACCCTTTACCATTTGGAAACGGTGCACCGCACAACTCCAGGGGGTGCTATTCATGTGAACCATCACAGATTTTATAGTAATTATGACAAATTTCAAATAACACAGAACAGCGTCTTGAGAAAGTAAAACTCTTTTCGAACTTGCATGAAGTCTCCCTGCCAGCTAGAAGTGGGGCTGTGAGACCCAAGGAGAAGTAAGGAGAGAAGGAGAGAGGTGAGAAGGGATGGCAGGGGGTCATGTGATGCTCGAACCCTGAACATCGGAGTGAACGGTGCGTTCCTCTGTATGGTACAGTTCACTGCAGACTCCGTTCTGCTGGGCGGAGCCTCACCCTCGTGTCCTGAGCACTCCTGCCCACGTAACCCCAGGCTCGGCACCGAGACTCCTGACCACCTGGGCCACCAGTCAGGAGCTAGCCCCAAAGAGCCAGCTTGAGCCTGGCAGAACCAGGCTGGCAGAATCAAACCCCTGCTCAGGGGTTCCTCATGGGTGATGTAGGAGGGGCTTAGGGGAGGGAAAAGAAGAGATGAGAAGCGAACGCCAAAGAGAAAAGGGGCTTAAGACTGGCACCAGGAAGGCAGCTGATGGGGGAGACTGAGAGCAGAGAGGTCAGCACAGAAGGCTGGGCTCGAGCCGCAGGCCTGCGTCCCTTGGACCAGCCGCACTGGAATGGCCGTGCTGCTTTGCGGTGTCCCAGAAACTTGACCATCTTCCCCGCCGTTCCTGAGACGTTCTTGAGACGCAAGCTTAGTCTCTTCTCCTCTCCCTACTTATTCATCTTCCTGTAAAATGACTTGATTCATTGTCATTCTGTCCCCAGCAAGGTCATCTCCCTGGCACCTGGAAGGGGTGGGCCAGCAGAGAGGCGCTGTCATAGCAGGAGGGCACGCCGCCCCTGTGCCCAGCTGGGCCACCCTGAACTTACTCTGCATTCTCTGCTCAGGGAACCGCTTACACGGCTTCCCACCAGAGGACCACTGAGAAAAACAGCAACGACAAGGCTTAGGAGATTAATCAGACGAGAACATTAGCAAAAACATATTTGTTCAGAAAGGTTTTCTGTAAAAAAAAAGAATGGGCTGAAAAATGAAGTCTTTGGAATAAAAGCCTCCCTTTAATAAAGGCCATTTGGCATTCTTGTTACTAATGATGATAATGTTAGTAGTTAGCAGTTTGATAAGAGCGTCCAACCTGCCAATTATCTGAGAGCGATCAAGCCCCGGAGGCCAGTCTCCTTGCTGACTAAAGGCAGGAATCCCCACTGGCAGTCAGGTGGGAGGGTGCTGGGCTGTCTGCAGGGGCTGAGCGTGGCCTGATGACTCGGGGAGGGGGTGGGGTTCCCTTTTTGAAAAAAATTGAGATATAATTCACAGAGCACAGTTACCCCCTTTAAAAGTGTCCCGTTCAGTGATTTTAGTCTATTCAGAGTTGTGCAACCATCACCACTATCCAATTCCAGAATGTTTTTGTCACCTCAAAACAGAAATCTGCTGCCCCTTAGCGGCTACCCCCACCCCACCCCCTCAGGCCCCTGACAACCACTGGTCTGTACTTTTTGTCTCTACAGATGTGTCTGTTCCGGACAGTTCATGAATTCATAAACGGACCCATGTGCTGTGTGACTGGCTTCTCTCATTTAGCCTGTTTGCCAGGTTTACTGGTTACAGCGTGTATCAGTACTTCGTTCTTCTTTTTTTGTTTTTAATCCTCACCTGAGGACATTTTTCCATTTTTGTTCAGATAGAGTGGGAGGGAGGGAGAGAGACAGAGAGAAAGAGAAACATCGATGTGATCAAGCCACATCGAATCACAACCAAGGTCCGTGCCCTTGGCCGGAATTGAACCCGCGACTCATTGGTCCGCGGGCTGATGCTCTGTACCGCTGAGCCAAACCGGCCAGGGCAGTACTTCGTTCTTTTTTAAGGTTAAACTGTCTCGTTATACGACACTGAGTTCATCTATACTCATCCGCTGATGGACTGTTGGGTTGTTTCTCACTACTCGTTAGGGGCTGACGGTGTGGGGCTAACGGTGTGTGCTGGTCCAGTCTCCTCAGTGAGCTGGAAAAGAGGTGCCTCATCCCAGAGGGACCAGGGAGGCACCAATGATGCTGCGAAGTTTCTAGGATCTGAATGGCCAAGGAAGACAGCAGTGTTTGCACATGGAGTTCCTGGAACCCCGGGGAGGTCACAGAAGGAGCTGTGTCCCAAGAGGCGCTTGGCCACCTCCCTCTGGCACTGAGCGGAGACTCCTCGGGTCTGCGGACAGCTCACACGGGCTCTCCACTCTGCTCCGCGCAGAGCATTTTATCCGCCTCATATTTGGTTTCAGGGTAAGACTGTGTTTGCAGAGACTAAAAACTGAACCCTGGTGAGAAGGACAAAACTGTGCAGTAGAGCTGATGGCAGCCTCTCCCCCCACCACTGCCAGACAGCACAAGCTTTGGCTCCAGGGGTGCTGCTGGCCCATTTCTGGGGCGGCCGAGTGCGTCTGGACTGAGGACTGTTGGGAAGGGTCACGGAGGCCTCCCTGGATCTCCATGACTCAGAGCCGCCCCGGACGTTGGCAGGAAGGAGTGGACATCTCTCCCCTGCCTGCCAAACATCCCCAGGGGGGCAGCGAGTCCAGGCTGGAGAAAGGCGCCCGTTTAGTACCAGGAGGGCACTGAAGGCCACTGGGGTTGTTGTGACGACGTGGGGTTTCAGACCAAACAGACGGTGGGATGACCCGGCTGCTTCAGCGCTTCATGGGGCCACAGCCCCGCACACCACAGGCACATCCAACAGACCACCCTGTCACACTGCAAGGGACTCCTCAGACTGCTCTGGGCTCCAGGCATTGTGGAAGCCATTTGGAAAAGGGAGATATAAAAACAAGCAGGGATTTTTGTTTCAAAAATTCTGTGTTTAGAGCACGTTGAGATATGCTTGGACCAGACTGGGGGAGTCTAGTGCCGAGAAGGAGAGAGTCCCGTGCTGTGGGGCGAGCTCCCACTCAAAGCCACGCGTGGCGTTCCGGACTCCTCCAGCTCCCTGCATTTGGCTGGGACAACGGCTGCGGTGGGACTCCAGTGTGCACGGCGGGGTGCAGCCTCTGGGAAAGAGGGACAAGCTCTGTCTCCAGGTCCCCTTGACTCACCGCCCAGCAAAGGAGGAGCAGGGCACTCGGGCCACTGGGTGTGGTGTGGCGTGGCTTGATGACGGTCCAATAGCCCCTGAGGCCTCTCTCCCTATCTCCTGCCTTCCCCTTCTTGTGCTCCTCCCATCCCCCCAAGCTCCTGCCCAGTGTAGGCAGCAGTTCTCCGGCAGGAACAGTAACACCAAGGAGGACCACACTCACCTCCCAGGGCGTGCTCGGTCATACTGAGGCACAAGGACTCCAGCCTGTTATTGATATCAGGTTCAGTCACGGGAAGCTGGAATTCTGCAGGGGACAAAAGGTTGTGTTGGTGACAGGGGTTCCAAGAACAAAGAGGAAGTATGCACAGTGCCACCTGGCTCCACCTGGCGGAGTGAGGGTCTGCTGAGCCTCCCTGGGAGGACTTGGGGGGACTGTCAGGCCAGCACAGAAGGCAAGTTACACTTGCGTTCAACCAACCTCTGAGATCAGACTCACAGAGTCCACCGTGAACGCAGGTGGCTGGAAGGAAACTGGTGACTAAGAATAGCTGGTCATAGGCATAGTCTGTCAGTCCTCTACTCAGAACCGTCCAGCACCTTCCCATCAAAGGCAACCCAACCCCTGCCATGGCCTGCAAGGCTCCTTGTGAGCTCCTGCCCTTGAACAGCTCTCCCCTCCTTCAGTGCACCCCAGGGCCTTTGCACTGCCGTTCCCTCTGCCCAGAATGTTGGGCCCTAGATGTCTCCACGGCTCTTCCTCTCCCTGCCATGATGTTTCTGGCTCTACTGTCTCCTTAGAAAGGACTTTCTGTTCACTGTATGTGAACTGGTCTTTTCTGCCCCCATCCCTTTCCTCTGCTTTATTTCCCTTCATAGCTGTCGCAGCATCTGACATGTGTATTTATGTGCTGCTTCCCCCAGTTGAAAGCTCACTGCATTGGAGCAGGACTTGGCCTCTGCGCCCTGTGCCTAGACCAGGCCTGGCGCACAGGGTACTGCTCCGGCTCGAGGAGAAGGAGATGGAAACCACAGCATGGAAGGCGCCTCTCCTGAGTCTGAGACTGTGCCGGGTGCCGCATTCCCACGTGGGGCTCAGAGAGGCTGAGCTACCCATCAAGGTTAGTCAGCAAGCACGGGGCGGGGCCAAGAACCCATGCGTCTGACCCAGAGCCTTGGCTGAGGCGTCGCTCTGCGGGCTCCGCTGCCCAGGACAGTGCTGCGTGCATTCTGACACAAAGCCCCTTCACCACCCGACCCTCCCTGTCTCCCCAGGCTCCAGCCCCTCCTCCAGGGAGAAGCAGCCCCTGAGGTCCTCCTCCTCTGTCCTAGTGGGGCCCTCACTGTCAGCCTCTCCCTGGTCCCTTTTCCTGTGGAGCTCTTGAATGTCCTTCACTAGCTTGGAAGTGCCTTTCAGACAGTGACAATACTTTCATAGTTCTCTGCATCTCCCATAATACCACGGCATGGCTTTCTGCACACCTCGCACATGTCTAAGAAGTGATAAGAAATGGAGCAAGAAATAGGAACTCTGACAGCTAAGAACTGAAATCCTGTGGCGGGGAGGAAGAAAAAGGATCAGCGGTGGGATATGCTCTGAGTCCCTGGGGAGTGTCGGCACTACCAGGCCTCCAGGTGCGACCCTGGAAGCCCTTCTCTTCTTTGGGCCTCCGCTCTTCCACCTATAAAAGAATCCCGTGTCCTCGCTCCTTCGCATCTCCACCAGGGGGCGCTCCGGGCCGGGGTCGGGGATTACAAAGGACTTGGTGGTTTGGTGGGATAGGAAGTGGAAACCAATGGCTAAACCAAAGTATCTGTTTTCCTTGGTTAGCTGTACATTTAAATATTCTTTGCAATCTGGGTTCCCCATTACCAGCTCATTCAGAGGCAGATGTCGTTTCCTTTACTTAAACTTCTCAAAGAGGAGCTTGGCAAAATGGATCAATATCGAAAGCACCGGGGAACACGTAGGGTTCTTTCTGAAACGAGCTCCAGCATCAGTGGGTCTGAAGGGCGATTGTGCCAGATCGTGATCGGACAGAGGCCAATCTGGCTTCCAGAGGAACTGAGAGGGAGAATGCAAGGGTCTCCCCAGCCCCACTCACTCGCGGCTCTCAGAGTAGGGTCAGGGCAATTAGACAATCCAGGGGGAAGAGTATTTTAGTATTTTCATCCATTCATGTGAAAATCATATGCATGCAAAAATTAGCAGCCTTCAGGGTGTGAAATCTATAAAAGAGAAACACCATTTTATATATAGCCAGTTAGCAAATACGAAAAAAAAAAAAAAAAACCCTCAGCAATTATAGCCATCCATATGCTCATTGTAAAATTTAGTTTACTCTCCAGCACTTCCCTTTAAACAAACACTGTGGAGAGATTTGGATAAATAAAGATGCTCGACATTTGGAGAGAAGTGTTTCAGCTGCAGGATGTCTTGCCAACACGCAGCAAAATGCCATTTTCCAAGCCTGGGATCGCGTGTTCCAACGGGGGGCTGAGAAGTGCGGGGCTCTACGCTCCAGAGTCTCCAAACCCTGGTGGCTGCTCTTTTAGGCTGAAAGTTGGCGTGCCTGCCCTTTATCCTCCAGCTCCTCCCTCTGGTGCCCTGGGGAGTCATGACCCCCACCACTCTCAGAATGCCTTTGAAAAATTCTAAGTCTTGGGAGGAACACATATGTTCATACCCCCGAGTTTCCGAATAGTGTGCCTTTCTAATTGTGCATTTGATGAAAACAGATCCGTGGCATCTCCTTGTACATACAAGACGGAGGAAGACCAGCCAGGTGGGTAACAGCTTCCATCTCAGGCGAGGAGCCCTCAGCCACACGTGCTTTGGTGGGCAGAGCTCTCAAAACCCTAGAGCAGCATCCGGGCAGCTCCTGCTCCACAGGCCCACAGTGGCCATCAGGCCAGCTCTGGCCATGGCTCCAGCTACCCCTGAGGGCTCACCACAATCATCCTGGGCCCCCAGCTGTGATGGACCGGGCAGCCGTGGCTTCCAGTCGTCTGAAAGGCGACCAGGACGGACTGTCTCTGTAACTGAGTCTTCTCTGCTGCTGCCCAGAGCAGGCCTGTCCTGCAGCTCAGATGCCCGCTCTGAGCACCGGAAATTCTTCCGCTCACCTGCAGACCATTCCAGACTCATGGAGGCTCCCAGTTCTGAGATGCCCAGGGTCTAGGCTGACTTGGGATTTTTTCCTTGTGCTTTTTCAGAAAAGCAGAGCCTAGTGCTCAGGCGCAGGGTCAAGAAGAGTCTAGAAGGGACTGGGGCTGTCCATTTCTGATGAGATGCGGCTGCAAGCCCAGCTGGGGGAGACCAGGTGGCTTTTCCGGGGCAAAAGCAGGACATTCCTGCTGATTGTCACATCAGTGGCACCCAAGGGGCAGTTCAGCCTCTCTCGAGGTACTGAGGTGGAGGCAGGACGCTAACTTCTTTAGGACTTCAGACTAAGAGACAGGTCGGGCATTTCAGGAAAAAATCTTTAGAATCCCACTTTGCCAATGAGAGCTGAGGCGATTCTGTTGACTAACTAGAAAGGCTTTGGAAGTCTGGTGAAGCGAGAAGCAGGGTCACTGGAAGGAGAGCAATCAGGAAAGACAGGTTGGTGAGTAAGGGACAGAGTATGGAAAGGGGACCGGGACCACTGTGGTGGGGCAGGTAAGGAAGAAAGGGAGACAGGCCGGGAACCCAGGAGAAAGGCTCCTCTGGGTTCATGATGGTAACAAAAGGCAGAGATCAGTGTGGGCGGGGAATGGAGTCAAGGTGGCAGGCAAGCCAGTCATCAGAGAGGTCTTGGCGGGTGAGAGAGGAACATGAGCAATGAATGAATTGCATCCCTGAATCTGTTGTGGGGACTGAGCTTCTCTCTGGTGGCTTCACGGCTAAACTTGCAGAGGAAGTGCTGTGGAAATCCTTTGCGACCCACCGTTTCACCAAAACTGACGAGTACAACATGGTGCACGACAGTATTGTACCATCTTGCCTCAAGTTGGTCCCTTTGAATTTGACTCTCAGATGCAGGGGGCACGGGCCCAGCTGGGTTCTGGGCTGTGACAGACCTGACTCACCAACCTCCCTGAGCAGGGCCGTCTGCTTTGCTCACTAGAAGGCAGGGAACACCCATTTATTAGTACTTTAAGTGGGTCCCTGTTATGGCCTCTGCCTGCGCATGGCAGCCCCTTGCCTTCCCCTCCTGGGCCCAGTGCTCTGAGGCCCTCCCGCTCTGCACTCTTTCGAAAGGCAGTTCTCTGAATCGGGAGAACTCACTCACACGAAGGAGGAAATGCATGGGAACAGCTCCCAGGTATGCAGCATTCTAACAGAGGAATTCCAAGCATGAGCTGGTGCACAGGGGTATGCAAACAGGTATGTCTCTCACGAAATGCTGCCACAGGAGGTGCTGCCTTATCCATCTCACATCTGGGTGGCCCAGCACCAAGGGCCGTTTGCTTATGGTTCTGTGCAAGGGAATGATGAGATCCCCAGAATGCAGCCAGCCTGCCCTTCCCCTTGCCTGTCCTTTGGAGCCTGCTGCCGGCCGGCCGCTGCACCCTTTCTCTCTGGGCCTCCAGGTGCCGAGGAGCCTGGCTTCCCAGCATTGCTCCAGGGCTGGATCTCCAGGGTGGCTGAGTCAGGCCAGCAGGAATCGATCTGCTTCCAAGATGAGGCATCATTCTGCCAGCAGTTTCCAAACTAGTTTTCCAGTGAAACACCCTACCTCTCTGAGGATCATGAGTACTCTCACGGGGTCCCACGCTGGTTCTGAGCTCCAGTCACCTCCCTGGTGAGTCCATCAGACCCTGTCCACCTGGCTCTGAGGAGAAGACCAGCTCAGGCTTGTCCTGGGAAACATCTAGAACCTGTCCGTGTGGCAATAAAGTGAAAAACCACCCGGCATGGCTTCCAAGGGGCAGACTGTGGATCAGGACAGAAGAACACATCTTACAAATCCGAGCAAGGTGGCTGATCCATTGATGCAGAGCTTGGGGCTGGCTCTAGCCTCCAGCCTTTACTGTATTCTTTGGAGATATTTAAAGTCTTCCATCATCTTAATGAACTTATTTTAAGTTAATAGAGTAAATAGAAGCTCCTTTAGAATGCATTGTAGGCTTCAAGATTTGCCCAGAAGGTTAAAAACGGAAGCCTTGAAGACATGGCCAGGAAGAAACCACTGTACTGTAACAGTCCTCCGAGTATTGTTACGGGGAGGTCACATGTCTCTATTCCATTCTGTGCTCAATATCACTACTGCTGTGTAAATACGAAAGCTACTTTCTGCCTTCCTGATTCATGCCGCCTGATATAGTACTTTTAGTCTATCCTACCCCCGGCCACCACCCCTACACACCTGTCTGTCTGGAGGGTAAAGGCCCACCTGCACAGGAGACCCAGTGCCTGGCCCATTGCTGAGACCCTGTCTGCAGGGTGAGCCTCGGTCTGGGCCTGGCTGTGTCAGGGACAGGGGCTGCCCTGTGGAGGATGCATGCCTCCTCGGGAAGAAGGAAGAGTTCTGACGGTGACTTGTGGTCTTGAAAACCAGGGTCCGATCTGCACAGGCAGGAATGCGCTGGAGCCCTAGACACACTGAGAGGAGTGTCCATGCCCATGGCAGGAACTTTCTGCAGCCTCTGCTCCCTCCAGTGAGGGATCCTGGTCATGGCTGCACCCTGCCTCGCTCTTCCTGACCACATCCCCAGAAGGGCCGCTCGGCCTGGGCAGGATTCAGGAGTGGCCACTGCCGAGCGCTCACCGGTGTTTTTGCAATCGGGAAGTGCGGAGCAGCCCTGTCTGCCTGCCTTGGCCATCATCAGAAACGCTGCGCTTCACTGGGGCCTTGCTAGAAGGGTTTGCAATGCTTGGGTGAGAGGCTAATTAAAAACAACAAACAACAACCCTAAGGGTTCCAGAGTCTAAGTCCAGTATGAAAAGAATATTATTTAGAGACTTGCAGTTAACTCCCAGGAAAACGGAAAACAAACTGTTGTAAGTAGATGCCCCTGAGAGAGGAAGTATGGGCCTGGAGGGGCAGGTAAGGGGACGGTCAGTTTTCCTTGCAGTCCTTCTATATTATTGATTCTTCAACTATGGAAACAAGAGACTCCATGGGAAGAGGGTGGAAATGACCTTAGGGTCACAGCTGCCCTGAGCACGAGTAGCTGCCCAGCACGGCTGTACAGCAGTGGAGGGGAACAGGTGCCGACCGAGGATCGAATCAATGGCCCTGAACAGTCCTCCCAGGAATGGGAGGCTGGGCTTCCCAGTTAAGCCAGGAACAGAGGAAGACTGAGGACTTGGAAGAGAGCTGCGGGGAAGGAGAAAGAGGTCGGAAACCACAGAGAAGGCTTCGTGCGAGTTAGGGTTGGAGGAGAGCGGTCAGCTACGCCGGGACTCCCGTGAGGCTGCAGCCCCGGGACTGAGGTCAGGGTGGCATATTCATTCAAGGTCACAGACCTCCTCATGCTCAGGGTGCCTTCAAGTCTCATCCAGAGTCTCTGTTATTGGGAATGGATTATACGTAATTCTGCATGATAACAGAGGCTGCGACTAAACAACCCAGGGAGAAGGCCTTCACAGCCCCCGAATTTTATCAAGTATTGCTTCCTGGGAAGCAAAATAGCAACAAGTATCAAAACAGAGAAAAGGAGCTTTAAAACAAAAGTGTGCAAATACGAAGAGTTGTAGAAGCAACTTTAAACAAGCATCTGGACCATATGGGTGCCCCCTTCTTCCCGGCACACCTTAGCCATGGAGCCCCCTCCTCCTCTCTCATCAAGGGCCTCCCCGCCGCCTCCACGCACACTCTTGCCTGGCCCCCTGCTCAAGGCCGCCCCTGGATTCTCCACTGAGAGTGGCCGGGCTCTGAGCTCCCTGGCCTTGGATTTAGAGTCCCCACCATCGGGCACCCTCCTTCCAGCTCCCTTGGTCTTACCCGCTGCTACTTCAGCCCAGCACTGACTTTCAGGGCTCACTGTGGCCCTTGGTACCGCTGCAGTGAGATTTCACACTGTTTCTCCTGCCTGCAAGGCCGCCCTCCTCTTTCCACCTCGCCACCCTCTGTCCTCTGCAGCTCGGCTCCAAGTATGAGAAGCTCCCTTGCCCCCCCCACACCACAGTGACCTGTCCCCTCCTTAAACTCCTAAGGGACTTATGCACAGAGCGCATCTGCTGCCGAGGGCGGGCGTTTTCCTGCAGGAACACACGTCTGGTTTGCCCACCTGGAGGGTCATGGAGGTAGGTGCTGTGGTGGCTTGTGCGGCTCTGCATTCTCTGTGGGGCCTAAGGTCACTGTCTGCACAGAGAAAGGGTGCCAGGGTGTGCTGGCTTACATGATTCTGGCTGCCCTGGTTCAGGGGGCGTGTGAAAGGTGGACTGGACTGAGCTGCACCGAGTTGCTCTTTGACCAAGTAAAGGAAAGACAGCTGGTCCAGCAGCCATGTTTGCAAGGCCCTCCCAAGCCAGCGCAGGCCCCTCAGCACCAACACTGTCAAGTCTGATCTTAGCCTGTCTTACTCTGCACCGCCTGCTCCCATGACACCTGGAACCCTCCCATCTCCCCCCAAAAGCCCTCCAGGGGTATCTCTGGTTTCATCAATCTAGAACTATGGCTAGTATCAAAAATATCCCCATCAGATTGCAACAACTCTGGGGCTCCTTGCGCTGGCTCCCAGCCAACCAGCCGCTATTCATGCTGGCAAGGCACAGTTTAAAAAAAGAAAGGCTTCTATAAGCTCACAAGTATGCGTGGTGACAGTCGAGGCTAAGCACTTTCCAGCTGGGTTCACAGGGGCATCTATTTTGGCGTCCTGGCCTCCGCTGTGTCAGGGGAGAGGGAGTGAGCGCCGGGCCTACCTGGCTGCTGGAACATCAGCATGTTCTGGGGAGACGTGTGCACGGGCAGCGAGCGGGTCCTCTGCACTGAGCTGTGGGTGCGGCTGGGCATGCTGTTGCTGCCCCCGGGGTTGGCAAACCAGAGGTTCTAGTGAGAAACACAAAAGGGGGACCGTTAGTCCAGAAACCCTGGGGTGCGGGGTGGGGAGCAGGGCCCCGGTCAGAATTCAGGAGATGGTGACTCCGGGGAGAATTCTCTAACTTCTGGAAGAGGGCCCGCGGGCCAGCGCTGCCCGTCTGCTTATTTATAGAGAGAGAATTTAGATTCATTCCCTTTCACTCGCACGCCTCCCTCCCCCACCCCCTCAGCCCCAGGGCCGCTCTAACCCCTGGTTGAATCTGGACACCGCTCTCCCTCACCGGCTCCACTCTTTATCCCTTCTGTTGCCTTTGCTTTTCCTCTCACGGGGAGAGTTCCTGAAAGGGGGGGAGTTGTATAAATGTTTGCAACCAAGAGCCAGACTATTTCAGGGCTCTCATTTGATTTTTTGAGATTCTTACAATTTACTACGAAGCGAGGGGGAAGAGCCTCTCAGTTGGCAATGAGCGGGCACAACTCAGCCTGCGTTCATCATTACGTGGTGTCTTCCTCTGGGACCGATCTGGGGGCTGCCCACAGGGAGGACAGTGGGGCTTTCTCCTGCTCCGTGCTGCTTCCTGGGGAGGGAATCCCACCTGGCTTTCCCGGAGCGGTTTTCCTATTTTTAAACCAATCTGTGGTCCCTAAATTTCTCATGATAGCCCAGAACCTCAGACCCACTCATGTCCCTCCAATCCAAGCCCCAACCTACATGGCCCCACAAAGCTGGGGCACACAGATGAGAGGCACTGGGCAGGGTGGGGGTACAGAGCAGAGGGGCGAGGAGCTGAGGGACAGAGGTAGGCTCTAAGTCACACAGCGAGGGCCTCTGGGCAGCCTGGCCTCATCGGGCTGAGAGCATTTCAACTCTCCCTCTGACAGCCTCTCTCAGGCTCCTTCCTGTGTTCCCCACCACAGCTGGGACCCTGACCAAGGAGCTCTTTGCCATGAACAGAAAGTCTAAGAAAACTCCTTAGAGGCTCGGGCTTCTCTGGAACCCAGATTTGGGAAGTGGTGAGGTCTGGTAGGGCAAGTCAAGGGTCAAGGCAAATAATAAACAGGTCTTAAATTTCTTTCTAAAGGCCCCCAAGGTTAACGTGGTCCCAGGGGCATCCTAAGCAATCCTCCGTGAGGTCAGGGGCAGCCGTGGCCTTGATCTACCTCCCCGAGGAACAATGTAAATGACTCTGGTCATTGCAGAGGACAGGGACAACTGTCTCTCAGGTTAGCCCCTCTTGGTCTCTCCCCAAGGAAACATCCTGAAGCCTCGGGGACTGAGCTTGGCTGCCCACCCTCCTCTCCGGTGCAGAACCAACCTGTCTTCCTTGTTTCATGATGGTGGGGTTGGCCGTGGGGTTGCGCTGGGTGGAGCTGACGAACCCACTGGTGCCTAAGAGGCCAAGGCGGGCAGTGGGGACGTTCCGAGAAGGGATCTGGTACTGGCGGGGGTTCCGTCTGCCCATGCCGCTGCCCACAGAGCCAGCCGTCGGGAGGGAGTTGGACTGCCCAAAGCCGCGACTGTGGGCGGACAGAGAACATAGAGGTGAGTCCCCCTTACCCCTCTCACCCCAGGCTGCCAGTGGGATGCCCCCTGGGGGTCTGCTCACATTTTGATAGTTATGAAGCCTATGGGGTCCCAGGGGCTCTGAACCAGGAAAGGGCTAGGATTAAAATGACAGCTAACATCCGAGAGCGAATATGACCACATTTTTACACTGATTCTTCAATCCTCATGACAACCGAATGAAGTAGGCGCTCTACCCACTGTATTTACAGCTGGAGAAGTCAAACAGCTCGATAGTTTCGCGAAGGCCGCACAGCCAGCAGGGGGCAGTGCTGGCAGCCCAGAAGTTTCACCGGCACTCTCTTGGGCCTCCTTCCAAGCTGCGTCACAGGGCCCAGAGCGCACACATGCCTGTCAAGAGGCCACACAGCAAGAAAGCGGCACAGCCGGGCTCCGTGTTCCTTCCATCAAACCAGTATCTTTCTTGATGTCTGTGTGGCCAACTTGGACAGAGCGGCCTGAGAGCCCCACAGGATATCAGCTCCATGAGAAAAAGGATGGTGTCTGTCCTCACCAAGCATGTTCGTCTGTGACTGAGTCAGCTCCTGGCACAGTAAACGGGTTGAATGAATGAAAGAATGAACGAGCCTCAGCCATCATGATGCCTCTCCAAATGGAAGAGCTGACCCCACGTCTGGGGCTCCGACTCCAGGGTAGAGAGTAGGCATATGAGAGCAGAGATGGTGATGTCTGCAAGTGCTCTGGACCCAGGACACTGACTGCTCCCTCCTGCACAGGCCCTCCCTGCAGAAACATCAGAGGTGTGTTTCCCCTGGATCCACGCAACGAGGCTGCTGGAGACCCTGGCATTGCCCTTGGACGCTGTGCTCCCATTGCTCCTGTGACCTCATCTCCAAAGAACTTGTCCTCTCTAACACGCCTCAGGTTCTGGGAGGGTACAGAGCAGCCAGCAGGGTTTCAGGAACCAGCACATTCTTTCCAAGAAGAGTCAGCTTTAGTCATTCACTGATGTTTAGGTCGAAATGCTTTACCTCCAATGGCCACAAGATGGAACAGACTTGCTTTCCCAACCATACAGGGGAGGTCTGTACCAAGCCTGTGAGGAGACTCCGGGAGACAGGGCTGACGTAGTTTAACCAGTTGAGGATGATGGGGTGGGGGTGGGGGGCCTGTACAACAGTCATTTCCTGAGAGTTTGTGTGCACAGGGGGAGGGGCATCTAAGCCATCAGCACAGTTGATCTCAGAAAATGTGTCTCTTCTCCCCAGCATCCCTCTTTTCCCAGGGAGAGAGAGGGGGCAGGGAAGAGAATTCCACGGTGAGCTGACCGCAACTGATTTCTGGGCTTGTGTCTTTCCACTGCCAGGCTTTGTGGCCCAGGAAAGGGTTCCCAGTTCTGTCACAGGCTCATGGCTCGTGGTGAGAAGGGGGCACTCGTGGGGTCTAGGTTTCTGCTGATCTCATCCTTTCTCCCTTTCGTCCCTTCTTTCTTCTTGTACTAAGGTTTAAACTGTTTGATTTGAAAGAAGAAATCTGAGCCAGGAGGGGTAGGAGCAATTTCACGTGATCTCAGAGACCTCCTTGGGAAGGAAGGACAATCTGACGGAGTGACAGGTGGAGAGGAAGCGCTGTTGTTTTTTTAAACTATGAAAACTAGGCCTTTGGTTTCTGGAGTCAGAATTTTGGCCACCTGGTAGATGATTCAGTATTCTGCTAAGACTTTTCCTTATTTAGAGCGAATGGCTTTTTTTTTTTTTTTTGCTCGTTTTCCTTTTCTGTTGGGTTTTTAAAAAGTTATTTCATATGCAAAATACAGTAGTCAATGAATGATGCTAAAATGGTTTGTGCTTCCAGGAAGGCAGAGTGTATCTTAAGCAATATGATGTGGGCAGAAGGTTCTGTGATGGGACTTTGTCACCGGGGAAGTGAGGGCTCCCTGGGTGGCATGTGGTGGCAAAGCCCAGAACATTTTGAGGACAGAATGTGTGGGGATGGGGAGAATTTGGCTAGGCCCTCTTTCTAATGACGGTGGGGCCCTGCGGTGGCATCCTTAATTGGTTATTATAAAGCCACCACTGGCAACCAGAGTGAATGCTTAGGTTACTTAAGATCACTGGGCTTAATGAAATAATCATGCGTTCTGGGAGAGAACCAAGAGACAAAGGTACATTTTCATTTTTCATTCTCTTCCTCTGCCCATCTGTCTCTCTCGCACTCTCTCTGCCTTCCTGAATCTAACCAATTGATTTCATTACCTTGAAATGCGTGAAAAGACTGAATAAGAACCAATTAATTTGGGATTTGGGATCATTGAAGCAGGGGCTGGGCTGTAGTTACCTTTGTATTATTGGAGAAATACGTCTTCAAAGCAAATTAATAGCATAAAGAGATCCCAGAGGTAATACTTAGGAGAACAAATTATTTTCTAGAGCCTTAGTAACCTCCAATTGAGCATCTACAATTGATGATTGAATTCATTCTTATCTCATCAATAAAAAGAGGTCTACTGGGACTCCAATCTGGCAAACCTTAGGTTAGCCCAATACAGGCTTTAGATAGTAACACTCTAGAGAGGTCAAGCTTGATGGGACTCTGATGCACACCAAGGACCAGGCCGGGCAGACAGAGGCGGGGATGAAACTTTTGGGAGGAGCAGCAAATAACTTAAAAACCTCTATTTCATCATCAACCTCTAAAATCCTTCTTCCTCTTGGAACTTGTCTCCCAAAGGGCTGGCGCTGTAAGAGGGTCTGGAAGCGCCCCCTCTCACTCGGGAGAACTATTGCTGCCCTTACAGGAAGAGAGCGAGCCTGGGAAAGGGGCAGCCCCGGGCGGGCGGGAAGGCTGAAGAGCAGGCCTGGCCTTTCATCTGGGAGCAGAGGTGATCCAGCCCAACCCACCAGGGAGGGGGAAACCAAGGGTATTGCTTGACCTGCCCATCTTTTCTGCACAGGAGCCAAAGACCATGAGAGCTTCCTGGCATCCACAGTGCTTAAGAGCTCTGACCCTGGAGCTGCCCTGACTGGACCAAATCCTGGATGCCACTGCCCACCGACTCCTTTGTAAAATGGGGTTAATAGTAGCTCCTCTACGCCCTGGCCGGTTTGGCTCAGCGGTTACAGCGTTGGCCTGCGTCCGGGAGAGTCCCGGGTTCGGTTCCCCCTAAGGGCAGGTACTTCGGTTGTCGTTTGTCCCGGCCCCGGTTGGGGTTGTGTGGGTGGCAGTCAGTCGATGTGTCTCTCTCACTTCGATGTTTCTCTCTCTCTCTCTCCCTCCCGCTCTATCTCAAGATAAATGCAAAGGTGTCCTCGGGTGAGGATAAAAAAAAAAAAAAAAAAAAGTAGCTCCTCTACCTTATATGGCTGTTGCAAGGATTAAATGCATTAACATTCTTAAAGTACTTGGAAACGACATGGCACATAGTAAGTGCTAAATGTTTGTTTAATAAATAACAGTGTTGTATATGCTAGAATATGATTATTTATTTTTTGTTAATCCTCACCTGAGGATATTCTTCCACTGATTTTTAGAAGGAAGGGCGGAGGGAGGGAGGAAGAGAAAGAGCGATGTCAGAGAGACACATCGATTGGTTGCCTCCCTCCAGGGCCAGAGATAGAACCTGCAACCCAGGTACGTGCCCTTGACCAGAATTGAACCTGCAACCCTTTGGTCTGTGGGCCGACACTCTAACTGCTGAGCCAAACCAGCCAGGGCTATGGTAATTTATTTTTTACATTAATCTTTAATAAAGACTTTTCACAAATTTCAACTGGCCTCAACTCCCTTGGATAATATAAAACAGTGATGTTTTAAGGCATACTTATGCAAATAAATGCCCAAAATTTTAACAACACAGACAGAGCTTCTTTATAGGCACTGAGAAATGGTTCAGAACTTTTTAAGTGCGAGCAAAAAAATTATTATTTATCTGCTCATGTTCAAAAATGTAAAATAAATAGAATGTTGATTTTTAGGATGTTTGCATCATCCTTCCCTTGTCTCCCCCAAACTCCCTGTCATTGTTCAAGGCTTCATCCACCCCTCCCCTTAATTCCTCCCCCAGGTTGTCACTGTAATTCACCTTTAATATGCAATTGGATTCCTCAATTTAAAGCCAGATTAAGGTAATGGGGTCTAAAGTACAACGAGGCTTATTTTTAACTGCAGCCAAGAAGCTGAAGTACTATGAAAAATCAAGAATGGTACTGCTCCGCTCTGAGATTGCAGCTCAGACCAAAATAGACTAGCACTGGGCTCTTCACCCTGCCACCAACTATAATTAGCTTGTCTGCAGCTAGGAGAGAGAAAAAAATTACACTACCACTTAAGGTGCTGATAGAACAATCCATTTTTGTCCTTTCAGAGACCCCTTTTGGGGATAAACTGCCAAGTGTTCTGCTGGTATTCATTAAATCATAGCCCTCTCTGCATCCGGACCAACACCGTCATTTTGACAATGTAAATTGAGTTACAAAAGATCGCATTCAGCTCTTCCTCTGGGAATGCTGTCTCTACAGCCTTTCCCAACCCCACCTGTTTAAGGAATGCGATTTGGAACTCACCACAGGGCACCCTGGTGAACAAGGAATGCCCTGCCTGGTCTTGCTCCCGGAACCCAAGCAGGCAACGGGGCACCTGGGAATCACCATGCAGCACGAACAATGAAGCCCCAACGTACTTTCTCTGCTGTCGATATCCTGATATGTCTAGAAGGGTTTTCCGAGGGAAAGACCGAAAGAGCTTCTGCACCTGCTGTTTCCATGACAACAATCTTTTTTTCTGCGTCTCTGTAAATGCCTGCGAAAACAAACAGGACTTTTTAATGGGTGACGCAGCCTGGCATCAGAGGGAGAAACAAGCAATTAATAGGGGGAAACATCGGCGTCTGCAGTTGCCTTTTTCCCGTTTCCAACCTGGTTCAAACAGTAGTCAGTTTCGTTGGCGAGCTGCGTGCACTGAAAATTCTAGTTATTTGGCATTGGAGGTGCCCGGTAAGGTGCATGCATTATGCTTCTGATAACCCTTGTTTTTGGTTGCATTTCTGGCCGATCCATACCCACATTCCCTTTCCTCTGACTCCACTCCGGACTCTATTAACCAAGAATAAATTGAAAAATTGATTGCTGAATACTCTGGTTTTGCAGGCCCCCGGCATTTTCATAGTCAATGGAAATGCTAAACCACTTCAAAAATCAATCTGCTTGATGGTGTGTGGACACCCTGAGTGGTCAACTGGGCTTCAGAAAATGGAGCACAGTCTCTGCGTTTCAGGGCTTGGCTGAGGAATCTCCAGTTAAGGGATCCCACGCCCTACCAGAACCCCAGTGCGCTCGTCCTAACCTGAACTGTCTAAAGTTCAGGAAGATGGGTGGATCTGAAGACTTCTCAAGCATTTTCTAGTACCAATGGTGTCTGGGGATGTTTCGCCTCCTGCCCTGTAGTACGCTGTCATCTATATCATGTGTCCTCTTGTGTGCACCATGGCCCAGGGGAGGACGCTCAGGGGTTATGTGTCTCCAGGGTAGAGACTCTCAAATTCATGGTCTATTAGGTCTCCCCAAAGAGATGGTTAAAATGCAGATTCCTGGGCCCCCTTCCCCACACCCAGAGCCTGCCAGTAGACCTGGAGGGGAGTCAAGGGGGTCTGTGTTTGCAGCCGGGGCCCTGGAAACTCTGCTGCAGGCAGAACTCGGACGTGCAGTGTTCTCGGTGGGGAGGACCACGCACACAGTATAGGAACCCGTCAAGCATGTAGAGCTGTGGCCACACGCTGTGGAGATCCATCGGGTCTGACAGATCAGCATTAACAATGATGGAGATAACACGCCTAAGTAGTTTTGTCAATAAGGCATGAAATTTAAGTAGCAATAAACTATTACTTAGAATAACAGACTACATGACTATTTTCCATGAAGGAAACAGATTCCTGAAACAGAGAGAAAAAAAATGACAGCTTAATTTTCTCCTGATGACATTTAATCTTTAAGGCCCTAAACACAGGAGAGCTACATGAACAAGATATTAGTCATCTTGTAGAAAAGTTATTGACTTGCAAACCCCTTCCTCCTGGATGGCCCTAGCCAGACACCATTAAGGGTATTCATCAAAGAGGGATACCAACCAAGGGACCTGGGCCCCTTGGAGAGAGGTGCAGACGCCCTCTCTAAGGTGAGTGGCAGGATGGTCTCATGGCTAAAGGGTGAGCACGTGGTTCTCCTCTGTGGCCCCTCGCATTTGTTGGTGACGCTCGGTGAGTGTCCAGCTACACGAGAGGACCTCTGAAAACCACGACAGGCAAACATTTCTGCTGGACTCATGAAGAGATGCACAGGTTTTGCTGTGACCAGCTCATTCGGCCAGATGTCCCCGGTCAATTTGAGCTGAGGAGCGTCCAGCCCAGCGGTCCGAGGAAGGCTCTGGATGCTTGGGGCAGGGCGTGGATCCCTACACACCCATATGCAAATTCCTCTACCCGAGACTGTTCCTTCTAAAACCGAGGATGACACCGTCTCCCTCAAAGGGACTCTGCAAGGATGAAATGAGATGACACACGAAACACGGCTCACAGCTCCCCTAACCAGAGTTTTCCAGTGGCATGGACCAGCCACTTGGCGGTGGGCACACGAGTGTTGGACACAGTTGGTGTCAACAGTCCCCTTTAGCCCCAACATGACATCCAGGTCTCAAAACTAGGGAGAGTCCTGAGCTGGTCTGGATCCAGCCGGAAGGACAGCCCAAGTTTCAAGTGACAAAGGAGTCAATGTTTCTCTCTACAGATGCACATGTAAAGTGTTTCCTAGGACACCAGTCCATACATGACATCTCCCATGTTGGCAAAGAGCACCCAAAAGGATGGAGATGTAGACTCCTCCACAGAGAGCCCGCTCATTCACTTGACACGGGGCTCGTTCAGGTCCGGGTTGCAGACAAAAGCAGGCCCCGCAGTGCCCAGTGAGTGACCCGCTCCTCCTCTGTCCTGGGAGCTGCCGCTGGGAGGTGTGGAGGAGCTCGGCCGGGCTGGCTCGGGTGGGCCCTGAAGGCTGGTCCCCGGTGGCGTGCCTCCGCCATCAGCTGGGGTGGCTGACACCACACCTCAGCCCCTCCACTGGCAGCTCTGGGCTGGGCTGGAGGGGAAGGAACGTCCCAGACTACAGACTGCCCAGACACAGCCACTGCCCAGTCTTCCGTCCCTGTCAGGCCCAGACCCATACGTCTGTCTGGAGGAAGACGTGTCCTACAGCTTTTGTGGCTGGATTAAAAGCCTCATCAAGGGGACAAGAGCTCAGCTTCCTAGAACCTTCTCAAGACTGCGAGGAGAAGCCTGGGATTGCAATCCATGAGCCAAAGTGACTGGTCTCGGATACAAGATCCAGAATTGTCCCGTCCTTCCTTTTCCTGCTGCAGGGAGTCAGTCCCTTCGCCCTGGGGAGGAAGGAAGGTACCTTGGACGACACCCTCCCCTTCCAGGTGGCAGACAGCAGCCCCGGGCTGTGAAAGCAGCCCTGTCCTCCAGTCCAGCTCACCTTCGGAGGGCTGGACTGCGCCTCATTGGGGGGGGGGGGGTGCGTTCTGCACACACAGAATAACCCGAGGCTGTGGAAAACTCTTCAGACGGGTTTCCTCTTTCTCGAACTAAAATAATAAAAAGTCTTGAACAACACTTTCCCTTCCAAAGCTGAGTGCAGGCGCCTCCATCCTGCCCTGAATTCAGGCAGGCGGACGGCCTGAGCCCCCATCGGCCGTGACCCCCGTCACCGAGAGGCCCCTCCAGGGCCACGGGAGCTTCTTGCTGGCAGATGAGTCTGCACAGTGTCATCCTGGCACTGAGTCCCTCGGGCAGCCGGGGAGAAACAGGGGGAAGACATAGAAAGAAGAGCCGTGATGCCCAGGGAGGGCCTGCACGAGGCAGGGCAGTGACAAGCACTGGCCACAGCTGCGGGGCTGGTGCACACTGATTAGGAAGCTGAGCACCGTCCAGCAGAGGCGGCCAGAGGACGCGTCATTTTGTCCCATGGCTCAGCAGACTCGATCCTGTCCCATGAAAGCTCCATCCCAAAAGCGAGTAGGGGAGAGGAGGAAGGGATCTTGTTTGCTCTTTCAGAAGTTTAAAGGCTCCCTTGATCAGGCCTTCTCGAAATCCCCCCCAAAGGTCCTCTGTAAGGAGACACAGAACCCTCCACGCCTGCTCCCTCCGCCTGGGGCCCTCTCCTGCCTCCTCACTGAGTCTGGAGACTCTGCTTACTGCTCAGCCCTCTAGGGGAACGCCTGCCGGCCAGGGTAGGTGCCTCCACTCCTCTGGGCTCTGGGGCACACTGGGGGCCTCATCAGAGGCTTTATCATCAAGTCCGTGATGACCTGTTTTCCCTTCACCCCACTCACTACCCGCACACTGTACGCTGCCTAGCCAGGGCCAGGGGCAGGGCGCTTAATACATATCTATGGAATGAAAAAGCTACAAGATTCATCACTGTGCTCTTGTCTTCTTTCTGTTGGTCAAAACAAGTGCAAGGTCAGGACAGGAAACAGAGAAGGTTGAGTTGGGGGCTGGGGAGAGGCACACAAAGGAACTGCTGCCACTGTGCGAGTTTAGGGGGTCCCAAAACTGGGGGCCCCTGTGCTCCCAGGGTTCTGCTGCCACCGTGGCCAAGGCAAGGAGACTTGGAGGCCTTTACTATCTTATTCTCATGTCAAAGTCCCACAAAAAAAGACCTCAGTGCCTTAGGTTTATCCAGTCCTAAGTTTCCCAACTTAGGCCTAGACTTCGTCTTTGCAACTCTTTGGCAGAGAGTCCCCAAAGAAGCCACTGGAGTCTGGGATTTGAGGCACAACCGCCTGTCCTGTGCCGCTCAGGCAGCCACGGCCAGTCCCTGCCGTGCTCGGGGGTGAAGACCCAGCTGGCTGTGAGCGGCTGCCTCGGTCACTCTTCACAAGGACATCCAGCTAAACACAGTTCCTACACACGGACACAGTATTTGTTCTGCACACTCTTTCTCCGTCCCTCCCTCAAGTCTCCTTGAGCCAAAAGGCAAAATGTTGCAACACAAAGCTTTTCAAAGACCGGACGACATCAAGGGCTAGGCAGCAGGGCAGCGAGGCCACCTCCCCAGGCTTGACCACTGGCCCCTCTCAGGCTGTCACCCCCACTCACAGCTCGGTCTAGACGACTCTGGACACCTAAGTTATACACGTGCTCTGTTTAGGTCTGAGGCCACCACAGCCGAGTTCTGCCCGAGCCATTGTGACATCGACCCCACAAACACGAGTTGTTGCAGACCCGAAGGATCGCGTCACAGAAACGCCGAGAACCATTTCTAAGCGACGAGAAATAAGCTTTGTGAAACCTGTCAGCACTCACCTCGTGAATTAGACACTTGTCTATGAGCTGTAAATAGGAACTTATATTTTCCTCATCGGGTCTGGAGACCAAGAGCTGCGTGCACACTGTGAATTAAAAAAAAAAAAAAGAAGACGATGAATTAGAAGAATGCACACCCATCCCAATCTCGAGATCTGCCTCTGATTTCCTTTCAGGACCAGTATTTTGAGCGGTATGTGTGCCTGTGTCTTCACGTAAGGCTCACATGAAAGGCCGGGAGGCTCCTCATTCCACTGAAGTCAAAGGCTTGGTCACCACGGGAGCCCTCACCTCTCGAAGCCCCTCGATTAATTCCAGGCATACCATTCTACATTGAGCCTCCTGCAACCCAGCCCCAGACAGACACTCTGGGAGAGGAAGAACGCAGCGGTGTCCCGAGCTCCGTCTTTGAAAGGGGCTCCTTTGAGAGGGAGTTCAAAGGCATCAGAGACCGCGGACGTTAGCAGAGCAGTCTCCGTGACTTTATGAATGAACCGTGCACCTCATTTGGAGGAATCAAGCTGGCACATCCTTTAGGACGGGAGGTGTGTGGGCGTGCACTCAATCACTGAGGGTTATTTCTCAAAGGGATCCACGCATTTATACATACACAGGTTCACCTACACACTCAGGTAAGTGCTGACAAAGACAGAGCTGAGTTCTCTGTGGGGAGAGTACACACCGTTGGGTTTCTCATGGCCACGTTAATGAAGCCCATTCTGTTCTCACCCTGGACATCTTATGCTCTGATTTTTTTTTCTTTATTTATTCCAGAGAGAGAGGAAGGGAGAGGGAGAGAGAGAGATAGAAACATCGATGAGAGAGAACATCGATTGGCTGCCTCCTGCACGCCCCCCACTGGGATCAGGCCCACAACCTGGGCATGTGCCCTGACCGGGAATCGGACCACTGATCTCTTGGTGCATGGGTCGACGCTCAACCACTGAGCCACACTGGCCAGGCCTATGCTCTGATTTTGATGGGAATGCTTAGAAGGCCACAAGGAGATGGCTGGACAAAAGACATTAGAAGTGAAAATGCCTCGCACTTGGTAGATCACACTTGAAACCTGGGCATCGTGATATTTTCTCTCCTTAGTTCTGCATAAGCATCTGTCACCGACCCCCATTTATATCGTCTTTGCATGCAGATTTTCAGTATAGCATTGCTTGTAACAATGGAAACTTGGAAAGCACTTCAATGTCCATCCATTGGGGCCCTGTTAAATAAAGCACGGGTTGTGTACTCTGCGGAATGGTCCACAACCTTTAAAAAAGAATGAGTTGGTGCTACTGTATCAATAGAAATATTAAAAATATATAACGTAAAAAAAAAGCTGCAGAAAAACATGTAAATAAGACCTGCTCGTGTGTAGAAAAGGACACTCGTGGGCCTGTGTAGGATTATAATCTCTGGGGGATATTCCGAACCTGTTTACAGTGGTCGCCTCTGGGGAGGAAGCGGGCAGGGCCTGGGGAGGGAGGGCTCTTTTTCACTGCCTACCATTTTGTTTAGTTCTGATTGTTTATGTTGAGTATGAGATTATTTTAAAATTTATTTAGAAGCATTTAAATTTTATTTAAAAAGCCGCGGCAGAGGAGTGCAGGCCTCCTGAGGGCAGAGCCCAGGGTACACCTCGCCACAGGGCCGGGGGAGGCACCTGACCCTCAGGTGACCTTCATCCACAGGCTCGGGTCACCTGTTCTAAGCGCCCACTAGGAGGTCGGGGGAGAGCAAGGAGGTGCGGGGAGGAGGCCGAGGCCCCGTCCTGGCCATCAAGCTACTGGCATTTTGGCTCCAAGAGATGTTACAGGTCATCTCCTCCGAACCAGATTTTCAACGACTTCAGTCTTTTTTCGAACGTGTGCCACGGGGAGCTTCTCCGTGCACCTATGAGGCCAGGTGTCCACATCTTCTGGTAAAAACTTAGTTCTTTAAAATGGTCTGAGATATTGGACAATAAAAGAGAAAAAATTATCTCCCCTCCCTGACAGTAAAGTACAGGCATTCACTACACGTTTTAAATAAGCAAGATTTCTTGTGCCGTACCCGCTGAGCACAAGTTGCTGTAGTGTTGGACGTTGACAAGGACATGTGCGCCAAGATGTCAGCCACGGGGAAGGCACGGGGCAGTCCAGGTAGGAAGGGTGCTCTTACCAGAGGACCGTGCAATCCTGTGCTGCCCTACACACACACACACACACACACACACACACACACACACACACACACACACAGTGTGGCCCTGGTACCTTGCGTGGTCTGTGGTAAGGGCTTACGTTAGCCCAGTGATTTTCAACCAGTGTGCCATGGCACAGAATTTTTGAAACATGCAGTACCTGACTATTTTGTCAGGGGCACTGACCTCTTTTTTCTTAGATTGTCAAATACAACAAATGACCACAGACAACACAACAATAGCCGTCTGGTATGAATGAATCAAAATTAGACCTATTTTTTTTTTTGTCATATTGGCAAAAAAGATATTTTTTGGTGTGCTGCAGAATTTCAGTAATTACTGTGTGACACGAGATGAAAAAGGTTGAAAGTCACTGCTTTAGCCTGAGGGCCCAAGGCCCAGTGAGCGCTCTACCAGGAGGGCCCAGCAGCCTGGTCTGGGGAGTGGGAGAGAAAGGGTACAAGGCTAAGGAAGAGGCCTTTGAGGGTCAGAGAGATCTGAGTTCAGATCCAGATCAGAGCCACATTTCTCTCATCTGCACAACGGGCTAATGACACGACCTGGCAGGCAGTGATCAGCACCCAGGGAGCCCCGCAGGGACTGCTAGCTCTGCTTCGTGGTGTTGGGAGAAGAGAAGAGAAGAGAAGAGAAGAGAAGAGAAGAGAAGAGAAGAGAAGAGAAGAGAAGAGAAGAGAAGAGAAGAGAAGAGAAGAGAAGAGAAGAGAAGAGAAGAGAAGGGGGTGGGGAAATCAGACTCTACCTTTTCCCATGACACGCGTGAACTGCCCGGGGAGATCCCCCTCTGGCAGGGGGGCGACAGCCAACTCCCCATCACAGCTGCTCAGATGGTGCGGCTGGAGCCCGCCGCTGGCCCCGCCTGAGGTGGTGGCTGCGGCGCCGGGGGCCGCAGCACTGTCCTTGCAGTCGGGGTTCTGGCTCTCGGGGCCCATGAGTGAAGGCGGGTGCGGGGCCGGGGGCTCCCGGCGGCGAGCCTCGGGGGTGGCGCTCGGGGAGCTGTAGGCCTTGATCGGGGTCAGGATCATCTGGTGCAGCTCCTGCAGTGGGACGCGCAGGCTGCCCCCCTCGATGATGTCCTGGACGGGCAGAGGGAGAAGACCTCCATTAGGGTGGGGGATGGGGTGGCCCTCCTCCAGTGCCTCCACGGCTCCCAGACAGGACTCATGGCTGCTGTCCCCTTCATCATAACATTCTTTGGAAAGCAACCAGTTTAATTTTATCATTCTAATATTAGCCCAGGGAGAAAACTTGGTATATACAGATATGTATAGTGAGGAAAATATACATCACCTGAAAACCCCGCTATCTAGAGATGGTCGCTAAAGTGATTGGGGCCCATGTCCTCCCCTGGCTTCTCCAGAGCCTCTCTATAAAACGCACTTCCATAGCTTGCGCTCATATACTGCAGAAGCTGTCTAACCAAGTTGGGTCGTACGGTGGCTTCCTGTCCCGTGTTTCATGGGTTTTAAATTAAGGAACCCGATCGATCATTCACACCTTTGTTCAGCCCCCGACACAGGAAACACAGGGAAGTGGTTACAAGCACAGATTCTAGGATGGATGTCTGGCTTTGAATTCTGACAGTGCTGTGTGACCTTGGGTAAATGACTTCCCCTCTCTGCGCCCCAGTGTCCCTGTGTATAAAACGAAGGTAACAATAGTACCAGCTTCCTCAGGTGGTTGTGATGATACAGTGTGTGTAAAGCTGCAGGTCAGTGTCTGTTGTCGTGTCATGTGCTTCTTCGTTAAACAGTAAGTATGTGTTGAGGGCTCCCATGTGCCCGGCTCTGTGCTAGGCGTGGGGATATGGCAGGAACCGCCTTGAAGATTCGTTCAGGGAGTTTAGATCCCACCATGAGATGAACAGTCACGGTGCTCGGGACTGAGGTGCAGGCCAAGGCCACTGCTGTGAGGGGGGCTCTCTGAGGGGAGACATTGGAGCAGGACCCCAAAGGAGCGTGGGCATGAGGGTCCTGAGGAAGAGTGCTCCAGGCAGAGGGCACCGCGAGGGCAAAGGCACGCGGTGGGAGCACGCCCGGAGTGTGTGAGGAACAGCAAGGAGGCCTGAGGGGGAGCAGGGGGTGTGGGTGAGAGTGAGGGCTGGGAAATGGGAGCCGAGGAGCCAAGGGGCCTGAGTGTGGAGGCCTGCAGGCTGGGGCAGGGACGCGAGGATTTCTTCTAAATGAATGGGAAATCAGGGAAGGCTTGTAGCAGGGGCATGCCATATTTTAGAAGAATCATTCTCGAGAGAAATACGCGTAAGATATATGTATGTTATAATGTATATCATTGCGTATAATATATGAACGACTTTATAAATTAGATCCTTCTGCATATACAGTTTGATATATTGGGCATTATTTATTAGAAAAAGGAATGAAAGTTGATTCTGACAGGCATTCAACTATGTGCCAGATACTCACAGAGGTGCGGAACAGGCTCAGACACTCGTAGTTGGAGGTCGGGGAGGGGGGTGTCTTCCCTGGCACGGTGGGTGGGCCCAGCCCTCTGCCCCAGGGCTGCCCAGCCCTCTGCCCCAGGGCTGCCCAGCGCTT
Source organism: Tadarida brasiliensis (assembly GCA_030848825.1). Lineage (NCBI taxonomy): Eukaryota > Metazoa > Chordata > Mammalia > Chiroptera > Molossidae > Tadarida > Tadarida brasiliensis. Next base: position 204,783,863 of record CM061257.1, on the reverse strand, counting down.
AGGCAGCAAACCTCGCCCTGGGATCCCGGAAGGACACTGACAATCAGTGCCCTGATTACTAATGAAGATTTAATCGTCTGAGAGCCCAGAATAGCAAGGACATCATTTTAAAAGCATGAGTACCAATGCATTCCTGGGATCCTCTCTTACCAAGAAAAATTGCTTGATGATGTCAAGGAACACAAGCGTGTGGAATGTGATCATTTCTGTACTCAGACTTTCTGATCAATCAATTAGTAAGAGGAAACCTGAGGACAGCCGCCTTGGACAGACATGTTCCAGTTCTGGGCCCTGCTCCATCACTGGCGGGAACCTGCTTTGTTCGGGGAGTTGGGAGCGGAGCCTGAATTGTGCCTCAGCCTAGTTGGCACCCAGGTTTTCTGAGGGAAGGGAAATGCTAAGTCGCCACCAGAAGTGTCTCAATCCTGGCCAGGGCCACAGTCCGGCCTTCTTTGGGGAGAGAGTACATTTTTCTTTCTGAACCGGGAGGATAGGGCCCTGGTGAGCTCAGCCCGCAGCCTGTGCTGGCGAGCCTGAGCGTGAGTTGGGGTGCTCCCGATCATTCCCCGTTTTCCTGCTGCGCAGACTGGACCAGCTCTTTCCCAGAATCTGATACTGCACGACTGGTTCTTTGACTTCGGGCTTGGTTATCTGGTTCAGGGCAGGGCACAGGAGGCGAGCTAGCTGACCCATGCCAGGAGAGCACCTGCTGCCTTTTCTGACCCAACTATGTGTCACCTGGACCCCTGCCTCGAGGTCCTCCAGTTCCTGCCAACTGCCAAGCAGCACCTGGGGCATGGGGGGGTTCTGATCCCCTTGTCCAGTCCCTGACCGAGGAGGGGAAGGGACAGGAGAGGGGGTGAGGCTTCCCCGTGAAGGCAGAAGGGCATCGCATACATCTTGCTGTGCCATCCCACGGGGCACCCACCATGGAGGCAAATGTCTGAGACACTGTCAACTGCCACCAAACCCTTGCTTGCTCTCGTCATGTGGCAAGAAGGCTTCTGTAGTTACTCGGTGATGGGGAAGGAGATCTGGGTTATGTTAAGAGCTAAACTCCTTCAAACAGGAAACATATGCAGTACTTGCCACAAGTTCAAATCCTATCTTATTCTACTGGGGTCAACCACACCAAAAAGGAAACCGTAAACATAATGAATAGTGTTGGACACTTTTGGAAAATATTACTTAACCAGGAATCACGCAGAATTTTGTTTAGTTTTCCCCCCTAGACTTCAAGACACTGACTCAAGGATAACGCCTAACTGCCAGCTTCCACGGGATGGCGCGAAGACCACCAGGTCTACTCCTGCCTGGTCAGCATGGATTCCAGAGCTCAGCGATGATCGCCCAGGTTGAGAAGGAGAGTAGGAAACCGCCCAAATGGGACTCAGTCCAGCGCCCTCGGCTAGCTGTTGGAATTAATTCTCCATGTTGACAAAAACAGGGACTCAACCCAAGTCTCTATTGATCCTGATGCCATAAATATAATCCTGTTATAAACAAAAAGGCAAAACGAAGCTGTGTGTTCCCTAATGGCCGAGCTGAGGCGCCTGTGAGGACAGGTAGCAGGAAGCCTGGCCCACCACTGCTCGGCTGTCCGCCAGCCGGCACAGCTCAGGGCGGACCAGCGGGAAGGAAGCAGCCTGCGGACCGTCCAGCCTTCCCGGCCTGGCTCTTTGGGGTCTTTGAGGGAGACTGGATGAGCCTTTCACGGTGCGTTTAACAACGAGATGCAAATCATCTGGGAGACAGCTTCAGCGGCCAGCGGCCTGGACACGTATGCAACTGTCCGTGGCTCCATCCTTGTCTTTGCGTGAGAAGAACTGGACTTCCACACAGTAGACAGGACTCCTGCGTCTACTTAAGTCCATTCTCTCTCCTTTCCACTCACCAAGCATCAGCTGAGCCTGCCCTGGAGTGAGGCGCTGTTAAGCACTGGGGATCTAACCACAGGTGCGGCAGAATCCTTGTCCTACGAAGCCTGTAGTTGCTGGGACCCATTCAGTGAGTGTACTGCCAGGACAGGGAGGAGGCAACAAGAAAGCGCGCGCGCGTGTGTGTGCGTGTGTGTGTGTGTGCGTGCACACATGTGTGTGTCTCCTTTCTCCACGCCAGGTTCCCAGGCTCAGAGTATGGTTCAGCTTCACAGTTTGGGACTCAGCTGAAAAGGATGGTGAATAAAAAAGCATGTGGAAACATTTTCATTATTAAAGATAAATGTTGAGCCCAGACTGCGGGGCTCAGTGGACTGAGCGATGTTCCACGGACTGAGAGGTCCTGGTTTGATTCCCGGTCAGGACATATGCCCGGGTTTCGGGCTCGATCCCCAGTGGGGGACATGCAGGAGGCAGTCGATCATTGTTTCTCTCTCACATGGATGTTTCTATCTCTCTCTTCCTTCCTCTCTCTCGCTCTTTCTCAAAAAAAAAAAAAATCAGTAAACATATTTAAAGATAAATGTTGAAAAATCTTCCCCAGTGACCATTCTAATCTTTTCCCTTTTCCGTCAAATACCTTGAGAAGTCCACACGTCTTTACCCTACAGCCTCACCACCCTTCACACGCCCCGGTTCATGGGTTTCACTTCGGTCTCCTCCCAGACCCCTGAAACCCTTCTCAACTTGGCCACTGGTGACCCCGCGATGGCCGATTCCTGGGGCAGTGCTCAGTCCTCATCGTGTGAGACACGCAGGGCGCCCGATGAGATTCCCTCCTTCAGACCCTCTCTGACCCTCTGGCCGGGCTCAGGCATCTGGTTCCTCCATATCTCCTGGTGCTCCTCCGGGTCTGTCCTCAGCTCTGAACACCCAACACACTTCTGGGGGTACCGACTACCATTTACACACAGACCAGCCACCACGGAGTCTTTCAAACCCTTGTGAACTCTAGACTGTTCTTCTGGCCACTGACTTGCCATTCCTGCCTGCTGTCCTCAGATTCAGTCTGTCAAACTGAACTCCATTCTCCCACGCTAGGAACTCCTCCTGTATTTTTTTGTTCCCAAATGGCACAGCACCCAGGCCCAAGCCCCTACCAACACCGGGACTCCTGCTAAAGGACCTTCCTGATCCTTCACCCTCACCGGCCCACCGAGACTGGCTGTGGACTCCTAACACACTGTCCCGGTCCAGGCTGCTCTCCTCGCCACTGCAAGTGGCCTGTTTCAGTCCAGGATGACGTCCCCGCCAGCCTCGGTGATGACCTGTCCCGATCACACTATGCTGTGAGAGCTGGCTACACGTCTATCCGTCGCAGTGCAGTCCCGAGCCCCCAAGGCCAGGAACCATGTATCACTCACGATTGGCCTCCAGTGGACGGGGTAAATCCAGTCCAAGGCAGCTGCCTACCAGTGTTCAGTAACTGCGAGGGACAGCTGCGGACGCAGGGCTGGTCTGCAGGGACCACTGACTGTGAACTAGCCACGGGCGGGGCTTAGCCATCTCCTTGGGAATCTCCGGGTTCTGTGTGAGGTAAGAATGCTGTAGGAGGCCAGGGCATGGCGACCACTCTGCCAGCAGCCTGATCTGCTGAGGTCTGGAAGGCCAGAGAAATGGCTGGCTCTGTCTGTCACTGGTGGCCGGAGTGGCAGTAGCTTATGGACAAGCCCTGCCCTTGGAGAGCAGGAGAGACCCAGGTCCCAGAGAAGAGGGAGAACAGAGCCAGGGGCTGTCCTTGGTGGATGCTGAGGAGATGTTCACCTCCACCTCCAGGCCCCCAGCTCCCGAGGGGACAAACAGGTGTCTGAACTTGGGTGTTCTGAAGCAAGCTCAACGTGATAGCCTGACAGACGAGCTGTCCTCCTCAAAGAAGTCAGACCAATAAACTATTTCTTGCTTTCCTCCCACCCAAGAGCTCCCAGACTTTGTATTACACCTGTCACCTTTTCCACATCCCCATTCCAGTGAACCAGGGAGCAAGTATTTTTGTGGAGTCAATATTATTCTGGGTGTGAAATCTGGGACACAGAAGATGTCACTGACTTATCGAAGGTTAGATGGGCAGTCAGGGGCATGTCGAGGCCACCCGTGCTACCTTGCTGCCCTGTGTGTCTACACACCGATCCGGCCCGAGGCCGCAGGGAGGATAGCTTCCAGCAGTCCCATCTCCGTGTGTGTGTGTGTGTGTGTGTGTGTGTGTGCGCGCGCGCATGTGTGTGTGTTTCCTCAGTGATGGGATTGGAATGAGTTCCTGAAGGATGCTCCAGAAATAAGGGGGGTAAAATCACTCTGTCACCATAACGCTTAGCAATCTAATCCTTATGCAAAATGTTTTCCTTGCTCCCTAACAGATAAGGCAAAAACTGGCCTTTTAAATGCTCCCCAAAAGAGAATGGTTTCTCGTATTAAAAACGGTAACAATCACTCTGGTGGACGAGCTGCCTGATAAAGCAGTCGGCATAACGTTACGAACAACAACAGTAACCTCGAGTTCAGGTGGGTGGGTCCCTCATTGGTGATGGACCTTCATCACGGACGTGCGTGTGGGTAGCCCCTGTGGACCCATCCAGAGGTTTTAAAAGCAACCTTCCTTATAAAGCATAAGTGCATATTCTATAAATATATATTCCTTTATATTTTATGTACCACGCATTAACTATAACTATATATGGCATGTAGAATTATATACACATTTTGTGAATAAGTTTAAAAAAAAACAAAAAACCTCCCACTGCATTAAAATGTTTATGTGCTCACAAAACTTGCTTTAGCCCTACCTACCTCGACTTTGCTCCCTTCCAAAGGCACTGGGATAACTGAGGAGGTTACCACCCGGGCTCTGCAGCAGCAGGTAACTGCGGACCTTCCCACCCTCTGCTCACCGCCTCCCAGCAACAGTGCACAGACTCCCGACCCTGGGCAGAGGCACAGGGGCTCCCTGGGTGGAACCAGGCCTGCTCTCCTTTGGACCTTAGATGAAGTCATAAAGTCACCAAGTCCTAAAAATGACATCGTTACCAGAGTGATGTCTGGATACAAAGATAGGACGAGAATGTGTTTAGGCAGCAGACAAAGAGGGACAGTAGCAGCTGATAACTGCTTTTACCACTGGAATAAAGTCTTTTTCAGCATTTGGCATTTTTGAGATGGTTCCTATCAGAGTCACGGGGACCCATTCTGTTGTCAAGTTAAAGTGTGAAATTATTCTCTGGAGAGCCAGCCATGCCCATCTGCCAAGTGATTTCGATCCCCTCTAGCGTTGGAAACCTGGAGCACACTGGCTGGTGTTGGCCTCTCTGGGACAGCCTTTCTCGAAACCAGGCCCCTCCCGGGGCGGAGAGCAGAAGGAAGCAGATCTGAACGGTCCCTGCACTGTTCTGTCAGGATTTCAGCCTCTGAGTGTGGGGCGAACCCTTCTCTACTCTCTACAAATGCACAAAAGGCAGAGGGGAATGTACACAAAAGAACTCATTTGACAGCCCGAATAACCAGGAAGCATCACTTCACAGCCCTTTCATTTTTCCTAACTTTGGTAATGAAACAGCATGACACACTCTCAGAGGTCTGCCAATGACACTTTTCAGCTGAGAAATGTCCATTTTCCCGTGATGGAGGTAGGCATGTTCTCTCGGCCGGGAATAACTTACCCTTTCCAAAGACTTCAGGAGGTTTTGTCTTTCTTTGAGCTTCTGAATACTGATGACAATTTTGTGTCTTGCACCTTTGGTAACATTCTGTAATTAAATAAGTTATATTTTAAAAACATGTTTAAGAATCAGCTTAGAGACTCAGGCTGTTTAGTACTTCTCTGTTTCGTGTCTTCACGTTTGCAGACTCGCAGACATCTCTTTGTCTTTCTCGTTAGTACCTGTTGTTATAAACCTCTTCTTACTAAATATTCTAACTCCGTCTGGCTACACTCGTGCCTGTGTCTTTTGGTGTAACCTTTAGAAGTGGGAGAGCTGGAACAGCCAACCACCCCACCCAGCATGAAGTTTCTTCATAGTCTTAACAGATCATTGTTAAGTCATACACTTCCCTGGGTTTCATCATCCCAGTCCCCGCCAGGTTCCTCGAAGGTTCCAGCGCCACAGAGACACCATGGTTTTCTCAAATCTTCCCTATGTTTCCCTTCTCGAGAAGACACGAGTCCAGTACAGGTCACACCTGGTGTCCCAACACACAGGCGAGTCTTGTCAGGCCACAGCCCCTCTTCGGTCTCCACAAGGAAAACTTAAACCCACAATTCAGTTGTCACTTCAGGTAAATGATTAGAGGATTCACGGGGCTGAGCCTGAGTATTTGGCTTAACACTTGTTAACTACACATACTGCAAGTTTCCAAATTTCCAAATGGGAGGTCCTTTCTGAACTTAGGTCGCCAGTACAAACTCCCTGCTACTATTCACAGAATTCCTCTCAGGAAAGGAAAAGACGGGAACACCAGCGCCATGTCCTTTCCTTAGAAAAATTCGGTTGTCAAGTGACGACTCACTCTCAAGATGAAGCACCAGGGGCACGGTTCTGTTTAGCCTTGACTTTGGGTTGGAGTGAATGAAATTACTCCGAAAAGTTTGTGCTGGCCTAGGGCAGTGCCCTCTGTGTCAACGATTTCTCGGTTTTTGGTTTTGTTTTTTTTCTCAAGTCGAACAACTGATGACTTAGAGTTTTGTCTCAACGATGACCCAAAGACAGAAATGCTCTTAGAAGCCGTTCTCATCAACTCCTGAGATCTCAAGGAGAAAGCGAGACGAAATGAGTAGCGGGAGAAGTGTTAGGAAGTTGAAATTGGTGCCTTCATTCTGAGAGTGTGCAGTGACTTTGGGTTTCGTCTTGCATCTCAATACTGGTACTGAGCCAGGCCAGCAGAGGTTAGCTGAGGGTACCGAGTGCCTGGGATCTGCTGGGCGGTGTGAGTCCAGACCAACTGTGCCCCGTGCCCCAAACGGTACAATCTCTTCCTGCAGGGGAAATACTATTAGCCTGTCCAGGGCATTAATTCTTTGAAATCACTGCTCAAAGGAAACTGAAGTCAATTTAAAACATGCAAATAGCATTTTAAACAAGGGAAACAAAGACATCAGTCAGATCTGTTTACTCGAGCACAGCGTGGTAGGAAACACGCTCTGTGTCGGGGTTCTGTTGACTGGCCTGGCCTCTGGCAACCACACTTGGGGGAAGACGCCGTAGAAGGAGGGAGGAACTCTGTTCTTTGTGGGACACAGAAGGGAAATGACATCTGAGACCTGGGGTAATCCCACCTCAGTAACTGTCCCTTGTTATTGACAGTGCTTAGAGGGAAAAATATGGTACAACTTAGTCCGCTCTCAGCTAAGACCAGTCTGAACATGTTTTCGTCCAAGTGTTGGGAAAGGCTTGAGGCACGACCTGGTGCTTCTACTAAGGAATTACTAGAACTTAGCTGATCTGTAACCAGACTGGACAACAGACAACCATCGTCCGTCACCCCACACATGGCCTGGTCGGGCAGAGGGAAGGAGGAAAGGGCAGCAAGAGCAGGACAGAGGGTCTCTGAGGGTCAAATGTTCCCCGCTCGGAGATGCCACCGATTCCTCCCCAGCACCCTTGAACTCGTGCGTGCACCTCGGCCATGCCTCATTCACAACCCTCCACCTCACCCTCCTTTGCCCGGTGGCTGTCTGCTTGTCTTCCGTTGCCCACCGGACCCTGATGGCAAGAACCCAGCCTCACTCCCCACGCAGCGCTGGCCAGCACCTGGCCATTCCTCAAAGGGACAGGCTACTGGGTGGGTAGAGGTTTGGGTCCAAATAAGGGGTGCCGGGACTTGGGCGCCGTCTCGGGGGACGGCCAGCAGCACGTACCTGCGCCTCCAGTTGGCACTCCGTGAGGGCCATCATCTCCTCGTAGGTCATCTGGGAGAAGAGCGCAGCGTACTTGTGCAGGCGGAGGCTCTTCAGCCAGGCTGGGACATCTGCAGTGTGACAGGTGGGAGGGAGCAGGGGGCCCGAGAGGGGTGACAGGAGGCGCAGGAACAGAGAGAGAGAGGGTGATGGTCAGAGGGAGGAAAGAAAAGAAAAAAACCTTTATGTTACTACTTGGTGAATTGTGGCAGCAAATTATGGGCTTAGAAGTCTGGGTCTAGCCCTGACCTTGTGGGTCTAGCCCCGTGGGCTCCCTCATTCCACTTTAGACCATGGGGTTGCTGACCTGGGGTCCAGGGGCTTCGGGGCATATAGGAATTCCCTAAAATTATATCCCAACTTGTGAATATATGGGCCGTTTTCTGGCAGAGAAACCTCCATAGCTTCCGTAAGATTTCCAAAAGGGTTCATGACCCGAAAAGTGGGAACGAACCGCTGCTTAGCCAGACTAAACTGACGTAAAATGTAAAAAGTACACAGGACGAGTCTTAGTCCTTAAGGTAAGTTCTCTCTAGGTTCAGTGCGGATCTCCACATGCGATTTCTGCCACTTCTCCAATGAGAGGAAAACCAGGTAGCTCTAGGCCCCCGCCCCCACCCCCACCCCCACAGGTGGAGCTGCTGTCATTCTTGGCCCGATCTTTCTCCTTCCTTCGTATACTCTCGTGGGAATGGGGCATCCTGGACTCCAAAACTATCACTCTAGTGTGTGTACGCCTCTGTTGACCATTTCCCCGGGCTATGGAATGCATCTGGATGTCTCTGACATTTTCCTTGAATGTCAACCACATACAGATCAGGATTTGAAAGGTCCCAAGATTGTCTAGATCACAGGATAATGGAATTTCAAAACACATCCAAAATGAGCCCCAACTTTAGGGTTCTAGAGTTAGGAAAATTAAATAGTAACTATATTGAAAATCCACAGGAGAATTATTACCTTGCTAAGTACAACCAAAACAAATGGAGATGTCTCTAGAATGATCTTCCCCCACCCCTGACTCATTCTATAGATGGCAAAACGTAGTCATTAATTCTAGATCACAGGGTATGTTGAGATGGGGACTAGGAGAAGCAGGTCTCCTGAGCCCCCGCTTTTTCCTACATTGTATCTATCAACCTCATGTACCATGAGGACCAAACAGCCCAGCAGTGGGAGAGCTGACTAAACAGTGACTGCAAAGCCCTCTGAAATGCTGAAGCACTGGTAAAGGTCGTTCCTGCTTTCCGTACAGTATCATCCCTTCCGAATCATGTTGGTTGCAGAATACCTTCGTGTTGCTAAGTGCTTTACTCTGGGGCACTGACAGAGACCACAAACACTCCGAAATAAGTGGAAACCTTCCAATTTTTCAATGTTTATAGCAGATAATTGGGGTTGATTAAAGAGGCCTGGCCTACTCTGAAATCAGGCCCTGCCTCCTAGGTGAATCAAACCCAGGCGTAGGGAATGTGAGCCTGGGCCGACTTCCTAAAACTCAAACAGGGGAGGTGGTCTGGTGGGGTTACTTCTTGATTTGAAGTAATGTGAAGACCAAAGAAGAAGAATTTCTGGAGAAATGGAATTGGGTGTCCAATGGCATTTTAAGAGCAGATCAGTCGTCTCAGGCAAGAAATCACTTGATTCTGTGCCCAGAGCCCTTCATTCTAATGTGACAAATGGAGTCCCTCTGGGACCATCATTAACGGCAAAGAGACAGGTCTTCCTCACGCACAACACTAACCCCTTACATCCTCCTTAACTCAAACTGTGACCAGATCAAGAGTCCAGGACATGCCAGCCCGGAAGGTGCTTTCCCTCTTGCGACATCCTGGAGCTATTTTACCAGATTTTATTCTCCGCTGTGCTTTTGTTGTTGTCGTCAAAACAAAGCTCACGCTTCTGCAGAGTGAGCAGCAAATATCTACAGCTCCAGCTTTCGGGCCAGAGACATGTTACCGCTTTGTTACTAGGTTTCATGTTTACTACTTACATCACTGAAAAGCCCCAAGCCGCTGCTCAGAAAACTCAGTGATCATGATTCAGAGGAGTCTGGGTAACCCAATGCCACACTTGGGCCAATGCATCACAAAAGAGTATGGAGCAACCTCATGGGCCAAACTGTCACCGGACGCCCTATCGCTTAATCATGCAAAATCCACCGACGACTGAGCAAACAGAATCCTGGGCTACTAAACCATGTTGCAAACTGGGTGCTTTATACACCAAGGGGACAGTATAATGCTTTGAGTCGGGGAGAGTGGGGTGCAAGTCTCAGTTCCATCAGTGCTAGTTCCTTTCTATAAAAGTATGTGACAGCCAGAATCCCCCTCGATAGAGGAAAGGAAGAGCCTGCCTCCCTCATTTCATCAAAACGCAGGTCCCTGGGAGTTGCTTTCCTAGAACAGGTTCCTACACGTGTCAGAGCATGGAGCACTAGGCCTTCCTGAAGCCTTATTTCTGGCTATGCTCGTGGGAAATGGAAGCTCCCCGTGGCTCTGCAGTCTCGGAAGCCGGCGCAGGTTCACTCTGCGTGCACAGCAAGCGTCTGGGTGCCTCGCTCAGTGCTGTGCTCTCCCTTCCTGTAGCGAGAACTGGTGAACAAAGAAGAGGAAATCCTAGTTCTCAAGAACATAGCCTACTAACCTTCACTCCCTGGTTGGCGGCGAGGCACCTTCCTTTGCCAAGGATTAAAACAAAACACCATTAAAAAGGAAACAGACCAGAGAACGCAGTGCCTTCCCTGTTTGACTCCTCCCAAGCCAGGAATTTCAATGACTTGGATGCTAGATTCTGGAAGATGTTGGCCAGAAATGAATTTTAACTGAAAGCTCAGGTCCTTTCCCATGGTCCAGATGCCACATGGCTGGATGCAAAGCTGAGAACCACCTCAGACCTTCCTTTTTCATTCTGCAAAGCTGTGGCTATGGTTGGTAACCACAGGCAAGCAGGGAGGAGGCAGGGGTGTTTCCTGGAGGAGCTGACCTGTGGCTGAAGGTGAGCATGCCCCCTGGGCTCCCACCTCTGGCTGGCACACCGCCATTTAGCTTCATTTGGGCTGCTTCTGATGGACATGCCAGTGGGGGTCCCAGACTAGAAAGTCACTCTCTTATGCAGGGTGAGAGATAAAGATGTTTTGCTGTGTGCTGGGATGACTTCCTTGCCAGGCGTGGGCATCCTGATATTTGCACACTCAACATCTATTGAATGCCTACTGAGGGGGTCAGGCTCTGTGAAGACATGTCCTTGCCATCAAGGAACTTTTAATCTAGAGAGAGGAAATTATAATAGCTCACAGGACAAGTGCTAAGTCTACTCAGAGTTCTAGGGGCGGCATGGAACTTTGCTTCACAGTAGCAGCAAAACTGAAGTCACTGGGCAGACCACACTGAGGAATCCACTGCAGGAATAGAAACTGTATATAAACAAAGCACACAGCCAAGAGAGCATCAGGGGGTTCAAGCAAATGCTTGGGTGAACGACAGAGAACGGCTAGACACCAGGTGGGGCAGATAGCCAGGGGTCAGGTGACTGAGACCTGTAATGCCGAAACAAGGAGAATAGCCTTCATCTTGTGGGTGATGCGAAGTTGCCGAGCAGCAGAGACTCGGTCAGGTGAGTATGTTAGAAGGATGATGACTGAATGGAGAGGCTGGACTGGAGGACTGTGAGGGTGGAGTCCAGGAGAGGAGCCCAAGCCCTTGGAGATGGCTTGGGAGGGCAGTGGCGGAGGAGAAGGAAAGGAAGTGAACTGACAGGCCTTGAAGGTCAGGGACTGAGAGAGAGAAAAGAGCCTAATGAAGACGGCTCCTCTGGTTCAGGTTTGGTGAGACAAAAAACTCAGGGGAGCAGCAGGTTTGGGGTGAGAAGAGAGAGATGGTGAATTCCACTTTAGATCAGTCGAGTACCATTGCCTTTGGGTCATCCAGGTGGAGAAGTCAACTGCTCAAGATCTCTGAAGAGAGGTCTGAGTCAGAGAACCATTCTCCTTGTCAGGAGCTCAATGTGGTTATTTTAGCCGTGAAAGTTGTAGAGATCACTCAGGGAAAGAGCATGAAGTGAGAATAGGGGGGAGCCAGGCGAGCCCTGGGAGGGCCAGGCTTTCAGGGGAAGGTGTGGGAAGGGGAGCCCAAGAAGACACTGAGAGGGCCAAAGGGTAGGAGGTTTCTGAGAGAAAGCACCATCATCCATGTGCAGACACTGGGCCCCTGTGCCACAGTGTCCATCCTTTATGAAGCTCCTTCCAGATCTTTCTGTGGTCCATAGCGGTTTATCGTCTCATGGCTATTTTTGATAATAGTGCTACACCCATCTTGTACATGCTCTGTATTTACCTGCTGGTTTCCAATTATGCTGACTTCTACCTCCCTTCTAGAGTTTGGATGACTCAGCACAGAGGTTTGGTGGTGTGCACAACAGCTCACAAAGAAGCTGGGCTCCGGCTAGAACTCAGGCTGCTTTCCTCAAACGCCTGCTGTGGGCATGGCTGCAAACACAGCCAGGTCGACAGGCCCCACGGCACCTGCCTCACCAACACGGAAGCCCCGCAAGAGAGAATGACAGGATCAATATCGCAGAAAGGCCCAATATGGGAAGCAAAGTATAGGGCAAGGAGTGAGGCGTCCCTGGGAGAGAGAAACATGAATAGCCTTGTTTTCCATAAGAAGCTTCACCTGTGGTGGTCCTGGTACCTGCAGATGGAAGAGAAACTCCCATTAGAGAGCCAGGCTGATCTCAGACAACTCTTCTCCGAGATAAGACTGCAGCCTTGGTCTTTGAGGGGAAGAAGAGGGAAGCGCCAATGGAGGGGTCAGTAGGGAGCTCTTCCGTGTGGAAAACATTCCTTTCTAAAATGAAGAGCAGAAGTCTGGCAACGCCATCAAGGTTACTGAAGACTGTCTTTATTTTTGGCCAGAGCAGAATGAGGAGCCCAATTCTGTCCCAGTCTGAGCAAAGGAAGGAGGGTGCCCTGATCTCGGTCCCCGCAGAGCTGTGAGCGTGCTCCCTGATCCTGGAACATGTCCACGGTGGCCTCTGGGAGGGGTTCCGTGCTCATGGGAGCGTGTGTAGATCTTGGAAGGCACAGAGATGGCCTCTTTTGGGGCAAAATACCCACTTAGAAGGGTTACATACAGACAGGGAGTACACTTCTCCTCGTGGCTTCCATGAGCTATGACATTCCTAGGTGACGCTCTACACACAGCTGCTTCATTAAATAGCGGTTGGTTCCATGTCTAAAGCTGCCCTCTGCGTACCGGCAGGGTCCTTACAGCACGTCACATCCGTGGTCAGGCATGCTGCCTACAAGTCTCAGGACCTTTAAAACTGGGGAGGATCTCGGGGATTTGCTTTCCAAAGACATCAGGGCTTCAGCCTACCTGAGAAGAGGTAGCATAAGTCTGAGCGCTTTAGGACCTATCCGTGCAGGTCATATGTTAGCACTGAGAATAAAGAAAGTAAAGCAAATTTACTAAATCCTGGCCTCTAAGTTACAAGAATTCAAGCCTAGAAAGTCAACATTCCGAGACTGTTCCCATGACAGCCATGCTGAGTGCCCAGCCACACGGGAGCAGCCACACTCCCACTCCGTCCCTCCCCTTTCTGACCCCGAGAAACGCTGTGTTCACAGCCTTTCTCACAAAGGCTCCTGACAGTGCCCCTTTTCTTAAGAACATCGCAATAACGTTTCTAATCTCATTCTGGGACAGGCAGAGGTTCAAAGGTCTACGTTTGAAAAACAACTCAAAACCCCGAACTGGCTACTTCAGAACAGGCAACCTATGTCCTTCGCTATGGAGAAAACGGCTTCATCTAAAGACTCCTCAGAAAAGGCACACAGCCTATTTTCACAGTCACTGGTCTGCTCCACTCTTAATTGCTGTGTTTCCATCAAGGTTACCTTTATCATGTCTGAATCCAAACCCTGTAACAGTCTCAGTTAACTCTATATTTTTGTACTAACGTAAGACCACACATCATGGGTATACCCAGTTAATTTGTAATGGTGAGGCTGACGCTCATATCAAGAGAAACAGACCTCCAATATCTACCCCTCTCACACTGACAGCTGCAATGAGAGAGTCTCAATACCGGTGAGCACGATGTTTCGACTGCACAGGTGAGGAGAGAAGCCACGGCTCTTAAACGGCTGGGCCAGCAGAGAGCACGGTCCATGTGGTCCTGGCGGGCACACCTCCACTGGAAGGTCCTACAGGTTCCCACATTCACCCTGCCCCATACTCTCCCCCCAAACTCTTCTCCTATATGCTCTTTGCTACAGATGACACCCTGGGCTATGCAGACGTCCCAGGCAGAGACCTGGGCATCACCCTAGATCCCTCCCGCTCTGTGGCTGTCGACATTCCATTAGTGTACCTGCATTTCCCCAGGATCCCGTGAGCACACTCCGCTGTCTGCACTCTCACTGCCAGTTGCTTTAGTCCAGTTTCATTTTCCTCCTCAATTACTGAAATTTCTTCCACCTCTCAGCTGGCCTCCAAATCTGGACTCCCCTGTTCCCTTCTCACTTTGATTTATCCTCCACCCTGCTGCTAGGGTCCTATTTCTAGTATGCAAATCTAAGCAGGTCATTCTGCGGCTGAAGTTCCTTCAACAGCTTCTACCAACATCAGGACACAAGCCAAAATCCTTCATGAAGCCCGGCATCTGGATTTGCCCTCTCCAGACCCCTGTCCCATGTGTCCTTAACACTTAAGCCGCAGGACCTGCTTGGCCAAGCTGCCTCATGCTCTCACACTTGCTGTTCCCTCTGCGTAGTAGAACGCCCTTCCCTCACCTTCTACGTTTGGCTAACTTGTGGTCGTGCTCTGGGACTCAGCTCCAGGCCTCTCCTCCTCTGGAACTTTCCTGGACTTCCCCTGACTTGACTTAGGGCCCTCCTTGGTACCAGCCCTAACTCAGGGCAAGTCTCCAGGACAAGACGTTTTCACAGCTGTGCACCTGCATCAGGTACCCGTTTGTTTCTCATGCGATAGTGAGTCCCTCGAGGCAGGAACGATCTCTCTCGCCTCTGCCTCCCCAGTAGCTAGCCCAAAGCCTCCCTCGGCAGGTGCTCAAAAAGTCAACTGGCTTGAATGAGGACAAAATGGAAGCCTGTTACTCAATCTTTCTCCCCTTCTCCCTGCTCCCATATAACGTGGCCACATCACCCATCAACAGCCCTGGCCTTTGGATAAGTCTTTAGTTGTTGAGTTTCCACATTTCTGTGGACACAATGTTCATACGAGGGCAAATGTGCTTATTCTACCAACGGATTCTCTTCCATATCTTCTCTCCTTTCTAGAAAATTGTGGAGATGTCTTCTTCCCCCTCTTGGCCACCTGGAGGCTTTAGGCTTTGCATGAGAGAAGAGGTAAGAGAGAAGCTTCCACGCATGTGACGCTGAGGAAAGGGGGATACTGTAAGTGAGTTCAGACTCAGAATCAAGAATCGTTCCCCTGGGATAAGTGACGTTTCACAAAGAATAAGGACAACTGGATTTGGAAACCACAACCGGCATGTTTAGTCCAAACATGTATAAGCAGCAGCCTCCACAGGGATGTCAGACGGAGACACTGTGCACTGCCGTCCAGGATCTCACTCCTGCCCATTAATTTCTAGTTGAGTAGCTGATCCCATTCTTCCCTTGGCCTGAGATAGCCGTGTGAGATCCCTGCCCCGAGGGCCAGCTAATCTGTGCTTTGGAGCTGACTTAAACCTTCAGGGTGGATATTTACTATAAAAGGAAAAACCAATCAAAGCAGGCAGATGATGTTAATCCTCTGAGAGCAGGAGCATGGTCTACTTGGGAGAGAATTCAGTGAGAATCCCTGGCAGGGAGCGCTGAGGCAGAGACAAAAAAAAGGGCGAGATCGATGTTTGTGAAAAAATAAAAAGAGCAAGAATGCTGGGCCGTGAGCTTTATTTCACACTTTTGACCCGAGAGGCACATTCCTAAGGGACAATTCATAGCCAAATCTGGCCACTCTGTCCAGATAAAAAGGGAGAAGGGGATGAACGCGGTGTTTCAGCAAGGTATGCTCAACTCTGGCAACAACGATGAATTCACACTAAATTAAACTCAATTATGGTGACTTTTTATTCTTTCCCCTAGGTGTGGGGTGAGGGCTGACATGCCTTCCCTGGAGATCTGGAACGCCTCCAAATTCTACTATAGATTCCTTGTTGTTCTCGTAAACGGGGCGTTTAAAAATGAGAGAAATAGCAATTAGATGATGGCATCCCAAGGTGCGGCAGTGTGAACGGGCTGACCGCCTGCCACAGGGCTTGGTCACAAGCAAGAAAGAGACGCAAATCCGAGAGGCAGTGCTGGTTCTTTTTAAAAGCACTTCATCAGATTTCATATTTCATTTCTCAGAAAGTAGGAATTAATTTGGAAATTTAAGCCAGCATCTTCTCTGGGATCTGGGAATCAAATGACACACTCCTGGGACAGGCTTGTTAGGGCTGCTTCTCCTGGGAGGCCATCCCCCGCGGCGGCCACCCCACGAAGACCCGGCAAGGCAGGGCTGGGGGAGGGGCACTCGCGGTTCACAAACACTGGCCCCATCTCTGCTGTTTTGGGACGTGGATGTTTCCACTGCAAATACGCTTTCCCCACAAATAGACTCCTTCATTGTCTCTCACGTTCCTTCATTCCAATATGTTTTGCCCTTTAGTTTGCTAAGGGCTTTATACTTTAAACCCCAATCCAATCCTTTGGGAGAACAGTTCAATAGGTCAGCAGAAGGTGGACACACACAGAAGAGAGTCATCCAGTCACCAAATAGCCTGTTTTCTGGCCACACCCCTAGGCCAATAAAGAAAATCTTGGATATAAGATCGTGTCTGTGTCATTTCCTGATGGAAGATGCTCCGAGGAGTCAATTCTCATCAATTCTAAAGGAAGGAATTGAAGAAGCTCATACAGTTTACGGGATAGTCCTTGAACTTTGGAATATTTTGGCTTTTATTCTAAAACAGGGATAGGACATTTACTCAATTTTTCTTTCATTGATTTCTTTAAAAACGTGCTCTCTTTACTCATTTCTCACCTCAAAATGCCAGCACGCCATGAGCACACCTCTGCCTACTTTGAGAGAATGTCTAAGGTGTGCATAGGCTTCCAAACAGAAAAAGAAAGAAAGAAAAAGGAAGGGGAAGTAAAAGGCAGAAAGGAAGAAAACACCCCCCCACTCCAGACAGAGGGGTGGGCCCAGCATTCTTCTCCAGGAGAGGTCCGTGTCCTGGTGCATGGCCTTCTCGCTGGACCTTCCTTAGCCTTCAGTACAAAGGCAAGGCCTCCTTCCCACAGTTATCAGTTAGAACCACACACACAACTTCTTGGAAACACGCCCTCCAGACACTCCACTTCGCCTGGAGAAATCTAGTCCCGAGCAACGGCTGCCTCTGCCTCCTTTGGTCCCTCAGGTACTTCGATGCCCCAGTGACAGAGGCCCTGCTGGCGTATCCAGAGCATGGCTGAGCCTCACCTGCTGCCCATCACCTGGGGCGCAGCTGCTTGAACATGTAACCATGTAGCATGAACTCAGAAATGGGTTTTGCTAAGTCTCCAATATTATGACACATTTCCCTGAAAACTGTGAGAGAGAGAGAGAGAGAGAGAGAGAGAGAGAGAGAGAGAGAGAGAGAGAGAGAACACACATCCCCTTCATGCCCAAATGAGCCATTGTTTTCACTGACAGTAAACACCTTTAAAGGCACACTGGTATCCCCAGAGGAAAGCATCAGGACATCCCACGTGCTCTGGGCACTCAGCACAGGGCCCACCAGGGGTGGGGTGGGGCGGGGAGCACGCAGGCTGGGCAGCTTGAGCGGAAGGGTCACGGTGGCCACAGGGAAGTGGCTTCACATCTGCTTCACTCCACTTTCAGCCTGGTGCTCTCTCACAACTGGCACCTTTCTGGGCACTTGTGGGTATCTTCCTGTGCCAGGCTTCCGTGGCAGGGAGGGGACTCAGCACAGAGCCTCCTACGTCAACACTGACTCTTTTCAAGGGAAAGACCAGAAACAGCAAAACCCCAGGACTACTAATGCCAGCAAAGGGAGTGCTCTCACAGCCGCCCCTCAGCACCAGAGCCCCAGAAACATGACTCGTTATTGTTTCTCCATCCAAAATTGTTCTTCGTGTGTCTCTGACGAGCATCTTTTCCCAAGGACTTCCCAGCCCTTAAATAACTGGTGTCTAGAAATACAGAACGCACGAATCCTCTTTGAACCTATCATGGGTAATTTGGAAATCTCTGTCTCCTGATGAGTACCTTTAGAAGAGGCTAGATTTACAGGGCAATGCAGGAGCATTTATTTATGCTGCACAAAAGGTCTTTATCATCTGTATGCAAACCTGTTATCAGGCTTAAAAAAGGCTGTCAGCGATTCCCAGTGATATTTTCATATCCCTTCAACAGCTGCAGAGAAAAGGGTTGAAAGGTTCCTTTGGATATCAAAGGAAAAGGGAGAGAGAAAGGAAGCACTACTACAGTTCTGCATTAAGAGAGGTTTAAAAAAAGATCCTGTGGTTTGTTTTGCTAAATTATTGACGGTTCCCTGGCCACGGCAACACATGGCCAAGAAGGTAGAAGGCTGGAGACGCTCAGCATCTTTACAAATAGGGCCGACTGAGCAACATACGTGCAAACCGTAGATCCTGTCGGTGTTGGCTGTGACTCATTTGATTGTCTACAAGACATTGCATTAAAAAAATAAATTAATTAAAGAGAGCGCTGACCTCTTTTGCTCTGGTTCTTGCTTCCCAGGTTTTGGCAAGAAACCCTGGAAGGGGAATCTGAGCCCTTTCCTCCATGGTCAACCCTGGAGCTCTGCAATGGGTGGTCCAATGCATGAGCCTGGGAAGAGGGGTGAGCTCCTTCTCTCTTGCTGACTCCCTCTCTTTTTACCCTTCTGACTCCAAATAAAGGGAGGGACTCTGTTCCCAGTGGTTTCTCATTCAGTCACTCACCTTTCATACCACTACCTTCTTCTTGGAATGTGTTACGAGCAGTGGTCTGATCTTCTAAGTGTTCACTCCCACCACTTCCTGAAGAGGCTACACTGCTTTGTGGAGACAGGGGGGCATGATCGGATGGGAGGCACTGGGGTCCTCTAGCTCGCAAGTCCTCATGAGACATCCATCCATGTCCTAGAGGCTGGTTTGGCACATTCATGGGTGGGGTAAGGGACACAGATCGTTTCAAAGGGCTGTGGTGTGCCTGGCCTGAGAGAACTGGAAAATAAAAATAAAATGAAATAGGTTATTGCCCCCCCTTTAGCCTGGGCCGAAGAAGAACCCACAATACCCCTGAGAGAAGCAGCTAGCTGTCTCACAACTCCAGCAGTGGTCACAGAGTACGAATACAGGCCTGGCCTGGTCCTTCCCTTTGGGGTGCATACAAAGGAACCTGCCTGGACCTCTTGGTGGGTTGGGTCTCTCCAAAGAGTCTGTACCTACAGTGCCCCACATCTGTGACCTTGTCCTCTGTGGGCTGGGATCTGGTTTTAGTTCTAACTCTAGAAATCAGGATTCGGATCAGTAGGCCCATAAATCAGCAGAGACTTGACAGCCTGGCAAAGTGGCCATCTGCCAAGAGTGCAAAAAATATGTGCTGGACAATTTTTTAAAACACACAAAAACTGACATTACGCATGTCGCTAGGGTAGACTTGCTGGCCAGCAGGGATCTCTGCTGGGCTGAACTAGAAGAAGGTGGACTAGTCCTTCCAACCAGGGATCAGGGGGACTATCACCTCTCAAGGGGGCGTAGGTTCAGCGAGGGCCCCAGTACTAACAGATCTCAGGGAATGGAACACGGGCAGCTGTGTGTGAAAGGGTCGATTCTTTCCCGTGGCTCCACAGGTTAATGCCAAACTTTATATTGAAAACACGTCCAGGTAACAAGGCTTTCATTCAGAAGCCAGTGGGGTGAGCGCCGTGAGCTGGGACTGCTTTTCACCAATACGTCCAGCCCTTCCGCACAGTGGGCAACATCTGCGTGGCCCCCATTTTTAATTCTTTTTCCAGAAAACTAGAAAAAAGCAACACAACTCGCGTAACTCGCCAAATTAAATTGAGGTCATTCAAGGGAGGGATCTGACCAAAACCAACGCCGAGGGAGCCGGCGTTACCCTGGGTTGGTTTTTCTGGGTGTGTAAAGTGACAACTTCACAAAAGAAGTCTATTCAGAACATGCTCTCAGCTCCGCTTCCTGACAGACCCCGTTTATTTTGACTGCTGCGGTGCCACATGGAATCCAGCCACATGCATTTTCAAACATTTTTCAGGGAAGCCATTCAGTTCCATCTCGGGCTCTGTCCCCTCCAGTGAGGAATTTGCTCTCCCAAGTCTGGACTCGCATGTCTTTGTGGGTGTGAATCTGGCGTGTTTTTTGGGAAGTAGACCTGACATCCCAGGCAAGAAGTTCTGCTTTTTGTTCAATTGCATTTCCGGTGGGGCAGCACCCACAGAAAGACCTGGCTGGCAGACCTTGCCCCCACTTAAAAAGATAAACACCAGAGCCCAAAAGGTGGGGTGTTCTCAAAAAGTGTGTCTGGGGCAGTAGAGGTGTGGGTTGGTTCTCGTGGTCAGCTGACACTGCCCAGGCCCTGAGAGCAACGGGCTCACCCGCTGCCGATTGTCAATGTTTCCGTTTGGCCTTGTGTGGCCAAGGGGCAGCCCTGCGTATGGAAGTGGCACCAGCAGGAGGGCTAGAAACTTCTTCATTAACAAAAAAAAAAAAAAAAAAGGGAGGGGAGCTGCCAAGTTTAGTATTTGTAATCTGAAAAATTTCTAATTTGGGTAGAGTCTGTCAAAGGCAAGGAATGATCATCTAATGTAAAAATATGCAAAGGGAACATTAAAATAAAAATTTTTTGACCCTAACAGGCTGAAACAGCTTGCATTTCCACTAAATAGACCAGGAAAGAAACTATTTAAAAAGGCTCCCTGGAAAATGCATTGCTACCTGGTTGGTTCAGAATTAGCAAGGGGGCGGGGGGTGGTGCGGAGGGGAGCAGCAGCAAAAATGAAGAGAGAAGCCAATAGGAAGAAAAGCCAGACATCCAGAAAATCCATTTCATGCCTGTCTAAGTATTTACATAAAATTGGGTAGACTTTTTTAGGGCTACCCGAGTGCTGGGACGTTTCAGCTTAGACGTCTTTGTTTTCTGTTATCTCTGCAATCATTTCAGAATATCTGGTGGATGCTCTGAATGGTGCCAGCCAGGTGTGCCCCAAGTGGATATGGGGGCTCCTCTTCACAGCCAGGATTGGAGTGAGCCCGAAACCACAGAAACAGGCCTTGCCAAAGAGAGAAACACAGCTGGGAGCTGGCGGAACCCTTAGCACCTAGCCTGGTTAGAAGGCATCACTGACTCCATCTCCATGGGTACTAACACTGCTAAGATCCTTAGGTGCTAAGAACAATACCACACATACGTAGCGGAATGCCATTATTGGATGGAGCCAATTTGCTTCTTTCAAAACTAAATTTAAAGTCCATGTCACCTTCCCACTGATGGGCATCTTTGGGGAAGCTGTGAGACCACTGGCTACTGAGAATGGAACTCGCTGTTTACCTAATTTAACGGGACTTACAGGGATTTATTGTTTGAAACCTACACCCATATTTCCTCACACACTCCTGAGCTTAACAGAAGTCCCAGGGCATATGGTATGAACTTGGCCTCTGCCTCTCATAAAACATCCATTAGGCTTCAGGTGCCAGGGCTTTGCCCAGGGATTTTCTACGAAAGGCCCCTCCCTGTCTAAATCATAAAGACTCCCACAGTTGGCACCAAACTCAGAAATGTCTCCTTAGGGCCACCCTGCCATAGCAACCCAGCAAATTGTCTCACACTAAACCTCTGACCTTCAGAGAGGGCCCTGGATTTAGGGACAGGCTGGACCTACACCTCAATCGAAGCAAAGTCTTGCTGGGCAAATGCCTGGTTTACTTAAAGAGAACCGAGGCCCCAAGGCAATACAGGCTTGTCTACCTGTGGGAAGGGGACTGAAGTGGGCGACCTGCCAACAGTGCCCTTTCGGGGTGAAGACTAATCTTCAGGGAGGGGGAAGAGTGACCTCAAAGCCAGCTTCAACATTGCATTGTGTGCTGGAGTACTTTGGCCTCAAGTGGCAGAGGAAATAGCAAATGCGACAGCGGGAAGAACGCAAGGAGACAGGCCACCCGATCGTGGAATTAAAGAGGTGGCCGACGGCACAGGACTGATGGCTGCCCCCTGCTCCGTTTTTTTTTTTTTAAACCAGAAGAACTCATCTGAAGTAGTGATGAACAGAGGGAGAATTGATATTCAGGCAAAAATAAATCCTTTTTCCTAGGAGAAGGGAGGAGAGAGAGTGAAGAGAGACTTCGGAGAAGCCTTTCAGGGTTGATTCGCTGCCCCAGAGTGACTCCAGCAAGAGGCAGACCTTCTGAATGTTCTCGCGTGCTGGGGGCCGAGCAGCGGACAACCGCTAACGCTTCATTCCCATCTAAGCTGCCCCCAAGTCATGTTGAAATGATGCAGAATGAAGCACACCTTGAAAATAAAATCTCAATCTAGACCGGTAACTGGAAAATTCCAGTAGAACTGAGGTCCCGGATCTCTATTGCATTTGTGACTCGATAATGGTGAGAGTGAAGGGCCAGCGTGTCCCAGGGTGGATTCATCATGTTGGAAATCACACTAAAAATTACGCAGGGAGGCATCATCGTGCCTCTTTTGCTCTGGAAAACCTGAAGCTAAAACTTAACATTGTGTACAGTATAGATTCAATGTTGCTTATCTTTTTAGAAACCTCTACAAGAAAGTTCAGGTATGTACACATGTATATACACATATATATGTCAGTAGAAAACTAATTTTGGGGACCCCTATAAATTCAGGTGAAATAATAATAAACATTGAGTAAGTCTAATTTAAATATGAAAAAGCAGCTAAAAACAATGTGTGATGTCAGTACAGAAGGTCTCATAATCTGGCAATAATGTCTGTCATCCATCAGGGCCAGCCAACCTCTCCGACCTCATCACACCTTAGGATTTCTCTTTCATCTCCAAGCATCTTTCATATGACTCCTTGCGACACCTTTTTAGGGGAAAATCTGATGCCTGGCTCTGGTTTCTGTTCTTTAAGTATCTTCTTGAGAGCCTGGACATCTATTTATTTCCCATTTCCTTTGACCAACTTTGACTTCTGTCTCAATTTGCAATTAGTGAAATAAGATTTAAGAAAAAGCTTTTCAGGATATTTAGTGCTCTTTTAAGAAAATGAGGTATAACTACATTTTTTTCTGCCTTCTAAGATGACAAATAACAGGGTTTGTGGAAAGAGAAAGGCCTGGGAAACTGGCCCAAGTACGCCTTCGGTTCACCGTCAGGTTAAGTGTTATACCTCACTGTCAGGAAGGGAAGTGATCCCTGTAAGCGAACAGTCCAGAGAGCTGCCGCTTGACTCTGACACCAGACTCCCTCCTAACAAACTTTAATGGAGAGCTTTTAAAGACACATTACGTAGTTTTCTGCTCTCTTTAAATGTATACATTGAATGCAATGTATGCTTTAAAAATTATTGTTGTGAGCACAGATTCATAACATTTTAGAGCTAGAAAGACGACATAGTTCAGTAATTCCCAAGTTGCAAGCTGTGAGCCCCTGGGAGAATCCCTATGTGCACCCAGCCTTGTTCGTAAATAAAATACTGTGCTATCAATGGTTTTTATGTGTATGCAAAGAGTATTAGAATTAATAAAGTATAAATTTAAATGTTGCTGAATTTATACCTCTTTTTTGTCATTTTTTAAATCAGCAGATTCGAAGTACAAGTATTGTTTTATGAAGACTACAATTGTTTTATTTGTTAAAAATTGAGTCATGAACTCAATAAACAAATAGAGATGACTGCTGCTCTCTGCTATCTGTTGAGTGAAGCTTCCATAGGCAATATCGGTGCCCTCAGGACCTCGTGGGCTTAAAGTCCTCTGTATGCCTTTCATAGTTATTCTGTCTCCTCAGATTCAGTCAACCATTATTTCTCATTGCCAACATTGTACGTTTCCATCTATTTCCAGGCTTTACGTTTTTTCTAGAGTCTAGAATCTAGCTGGCTGAAACTGATTTTTTCTTTTTTTTCTTTTTCCGAAATAAGGACATTATTCCCATACTCCTAATGTCATCCTTTCACCAAACCAAATAACCTGTCTCCTCAACCCAAGCCTGGGTTCTGCACCCTCCTCAGGACCTCATGAGGCTCAGCCACATAGACATAATTTGCAATTTTAATTTTTTTTCTTCCTAAGCTAGTCTCCCCATTTCTAACCTGAGAAGCTGTCCTTCTCACAGAAAAATCTGTGCTTTGTTAATTTTTCAAATCTAGATGCTCATGCGATAAAACTCAATCCAATTGTTAGCACAACTAAACTTTTCAAAAAGAACTCGTTCCAATTTAGGCATTTTAGAAAGTAGAATGAGGAGACTAAGCATTTGCATATGATTTTAAAATAGTACTTCAGAATTTCTTTCCTGAATTAAAAGGTCCTGGCAAATTTCCTGCTCTGGTGATATATGCTGTGTGTGTCCACATACTAAGAAAAAACACGAGGAATATTCTTGTATGTTGCTAATGGTGTATTTTAACAATATTTTCTAGGCCTACTCCCAAAAGAAATTCAGAAGTATCAGTAGAACTTTTGCTTAATACACCAATCTAAGGGCTCACAACATATAATTCTTAAGTTTTGCTGCAGGATATGGTTTGATAGTTGTCAAGTTTAAAGGAGGAAAACACTCAACCCATTGTCAGCTGCAAAATAGCTGCTATTGTTTCAAAGTTATTGGGAAGTGTTTCTGTTCATGCCCTTGGGTTAAGGCTTGCTCAATAAGCATCTTTCAGGTGCCATCCCAAGAATCTCTTCGGAGAGCACCGATTTCAGAGCATCGAAGGAACTGCTGCTAAAGGCTTTCCATGTTCAAAGAGTCGAGTTCTGCTAACACCACTTGCATGAATATTCCAGGTGTTTGCTTAAAAAAAGAAAAAAGCCGAGATTTTAGCAAGGCTCAGTGGTGAAATGACATTAGACTCTGATTCCTCTTCTTTAGCTGGTTTTGTGGAACCACAACCAGTAACCTGAGGCCCTGTGGTGGGAATCTTCGGGGAAGAAAAGATTAATAGGAGTGTAAGAATACATTTAAAAAAAAAAAGAACCCCAAAACACAAAACCAGAGTATTTGATCAGTGACATCATGCAAAAAAAGACAAAATAACACCAGTCGCATTTATGGCCAAGTACAGATTTTGTGTAATGTGGGGGGGTGGGGGGTGGGGGGGAGAGGAGAGTATTAATTACTAAAGTTAAAATTAACATGCTCTGCCCTCATTGCTTCAGGAAGTAGATTAAAAGCAAATCTGGAAGGTTATATGCCTCAACTCTGCATGCTTGATCTCTGCTTCTTGTCCAAAGGTTTGGAAAACCACTGCTCAGAACATCTGGACACCAGAAGACAATCCCCCCACACAGCTTCAGCCTCCACCTCATTCTGGGGGAAGAACAGAGAACATGCTACGAAGCCAAGATGTGGCTGGTGGACGGGGTGTTCCCGACAAGCCGAAGAGGAAGCCACACTCTCTGGGAAGAGAAAGCGTACGCCTGCCTGGGCAGCAAAGCCAAACAAATGGAGACTCTGGAGAGGAGAAAGCCGCGCAGACAGCACAACAGGGTTGACAAATACACACAACTCAATCTCTTCTCCCCATGACATCTCATCTCCATACAGTACTGACGTGAAAGCATTCTGGTGCAAGGAAAAGTGCCTGAGAGGCTTTCCCCATAAGCTGAGTCCTGCTCGCTCGTGTCAGCTCTTATTACCCTAAGGACGGCTCAGCCTTTGGGCAGAGCAAAGATGTATGTTTCTGCCTTCACATTATCACTTAAACATTTGGGCTTTTAAGAAGCAAATTAGAATGTTTCTGGCAGACTTTTATAGCTGCATTAATCTTCGGTACATTTCATTTGTCCTCTCTTGTCAGTTTCTATAATGGCAAAACTGGGTGTCATCCCGTAGAAAACCTATTTTAGATAACTGCTGTTTGACGTTACATTGTCATTATTTATGAAATAAGTTAGACGAGAAGCCAATATATATACATTTTATAGAAAACAGCAGAATTTTGCTCACACGTTTAACTTTAACTCAAGCAGCCCTAAAAGGAAACTGCCCCAATCCTCTCATTCCATTCTATCAAAACCAATGACATCAACTAGGGAAGTAATTCGACACCACAGAAGCAGATGTTTAAGCCAATTCAGGGAACTGCTGGATCAGCCCAGCCATTTCTGAAGTTCCTGTGCATTGGGTTAACGTCTACTTTCCTGCTTTGTGTTTCTTCTCATGTGTGTAGTTACAGCTAGATTTACTTAACCCTTAGGTTTGTCCATGGAATTTCTGCTCACATAGAGAGTTGAACTGATGTCCAGAAATGAGCTTAGATAAAGCTGCAGAATTTGAATCATTTTGTTTATGACACCAAGTAAAGAAAATAATTGAGTCAAGCAAGTGGCCAGGAGTGGATTTAAGTGGATATTTCCTTTATCGTTTCCAATGTATCTGTAAAAAAAAAGAAAATGCTCCAGTCACTCAGTTTAAGGAAGAGAGATGGTGGAGAAACTCAGAAAGATAGATGTTTGATGACAAAACTTCCCTCCTACCCATTTCTAAAAAAACAACTCTCAAATTGTAACTTAGGACCTCAGCTCACATGCCTATCCAGGAAGCACTTCTTAGGTTTACAAAACGCAAGGTCCACCTGTGTTTAACAACACCCAGGCTGCTAACTGAGCATGGGTACCAGCAAATCAGTCCAAGTTTGAAACTGCACATAGCCAGGGTTCCATGATTGAGCAACCAAGCCACCCTCAGAGCATCAGTCTCAAGGCCACGGCCAGAGTCACCGGACAAATCATCAGGGTGTCCGTTTACATCTTGACACCATTAGTAACACTAATGGTGTTCAAAGGAGAAGTGGGTCAATCACTTGAAGGGGGCTAACAAAGAGTATTTTAAAATCTTGTCTACTAACTCCCGTCTTGAGCTGAACTCCAGGCAGTCTTCAAAGAGGCTGGAGCTTAAAGGT
This sequence comes from Tadarida brasiliensis, assembly GCA_030848825.1. Classification (NCBI taxonomy): domain Eukaryota; kingdom Metazoa; phylum Chordata; class Mammalia; order Chiroptera; family Molossidae; genus Tadarida; species Tadarida brasiliensis. Next base: position 204,756,900 of record CM061257.1, on the reverse strand, counting down.
TCCGAGATCAGAGGGCAAAGTGGTTCCCAAAGGCAATGGCACCGAGTAGGCAAGGACCGGCATCACTACAAGACATCAGGGTCTCAACTTAGCACCAGCCAAACGCATGACTGGTGCCAGGATTTCTCTGAGCGTGACACTCTGAACCTTTGCCTCGACCAAGCAACATATGCTTTTCTTTCTAGTGTTAGGAGAAGGGTTATAACTAATTAGAAATATATTATGTAGTCCTGACTAATTCTTAACTTGGTTCTTTGATAGAAGAATGAGAACTGGAGAGTCTCAGCACTGTGGCCAGCAGGGCAATTGACTGATGAGCGAATTGGTTCTTGTTTTCATTAAAGCATTCAATCTAAATGTCAACTGTAACAATACACATTAATGACCATTTCAAAAAACACACAATTTGAGCTTACATTGCTAATTAGAGGATTTTGTTGTTGTTGTTGTTATTGTTAATTAAGAGCAACCGGGTGGTTTAGGGTCTCCTGGCTTCTTAATTATATTTGATTGAATCACCATATGATTGAAGACAAGCCATTGAAGCTTCACACACCCCCATTCCCGCTTTCGCTTCAATTCCAGCCTCTTCTCGAATTCTAAACTGTCACAACCTGACCCTGTGGGTGTTGGAACACGGTGAGATTGGTACTGTGTTTGTAAAATTGATTTACTGTGGTCTGTAATTACACATAACGATTTGAATGTTTGACTTGGCACTGCATTTTTCATTTAAACCATACTGTTCTTCTCTACCCCAGAGAAAGAGCGTTTCCGTAATTGCTCTCAACTCATCTACTGGGGTATTATAAATCAGCCCTGGAATGAAAGACTTCCAGAGACACTGCAAGCATGAGGTTCCTGGCATAATTCAGCCCCCAGCACTGGTCTAGTTTAAGAACAGACTCAAACAGCATGAATGTCTTATTGGATATGAGGTGGCAGGGCTATCAGAAGCCTTCAGATGCCAGCAGCAAAGAGAACAGGCCGCTGGACTATCAGGAGGGCTGGGCCGAGCTCGCAAGGCCAGCTCAGACCCACAGGTCAGCACCCTGGGCTCCCCATCTACTTCTGGGTCCTCCTGCGACTGCCACCCAGACTGCAGACGGTGTGTGTTCCTCTGTTACAGTCATATATACCCTTGATCCTTATTATTCACAGATTCTGTATCTGCAAATCCACCTCTTTGTTCAAATGTATCTGTAACTTCAAAATCAACACTGGCAGCATTTTCATGGTCGTTCATGCACATACTCAGAGCGGCAAAAAATTTGAGTCCTCGCTGAGGTCCAACAGACAGACATTGGTCTGCTTTGCTGTTTCAGTTCTCACACTATAAACAAGTGTCTTTTTCCAGGTCTTTTTAGTTCTCTGTTTGTCTAACTTTGGTGTTTCTCATTGGTGAATCTGCTATTTAAAATGGCATGGTGCTGCCCTGGCCAGTGTGGCTCAGTTGGCTGGAGTGTTGTGCCATACACCAAAAGGTTTCGGGCTTGCTTCCCGGTCAGGGCACGTGCCTAGGTTGCGGGTTTGGTCCCCCAGCGGGGCACGTACAATGCTTCTCTCCCCACCCCCTTCCTTTCTTTCTCTAAAATCAATAAGTATATTCTCGGGTGAGAATTAAAAAAATAGCCCAGGCTGGTTTGGCTCAGTTGTAGAGCATCAGCCTGCTGACCAATGAGTTGTAGGTTCAGTTCCAGCCAAGGGCACGTACCTCAGCTGCAGTTCATCCCTGGCCCTGGTCGGGGTCGTGTGGGAGGCAACCACTCAATGCGTCCCTCTCACGTTGATGTTTCTCTCTCTCACTTTCTCTCCCTCTCACTCTCTCCCACTCTATCTGAAAATAAACAGAAAAGCATCCTCGGGTGAGGATTAAAAAAATAAATATATAAAAATAAAATAAAATAAAATGGCATAGAGCTGAGGTGCTGGCTAGTGTTCCTAAGTGCAAGGAGGCTGTGATGTGTTTCACAGAGAAAATGGATGTGTTAGATCAACTCTGCTCATGCATGAGTTACAGTGCTGTTGGCCCTGAGTTAATGGTAATGAATCCAACCATACATATGAAATAAAATGTCTTTAAACAGACACACACATAAAACAAAGTTATGTATTAATCACTTGATGAAAAAGTTGTGAGTCTTGCAGGAACCTAACCCTGCATTTCCCCTAGGAGCAATGATTCAATATTTGCGAATTTAGTGTTCACAGTGACTTCCCAGAACGTAACTATTGCAAATAATGGGAATCGACCACATGTATATATTGATACAAACTCTTTATTCCACTTCCCATCCTGTGACATTTTGTCACGTTTGCCACATTTTTGTCTTAGGCTACTGGGTTTCAACCTTGGCCGCATGTTCAACCTCCTTGGAGCCTTTAAAAAATCCTGATGCCCAGGCTCCACCCTAGACCAAGTAATTGGAAATCCCTATAGTGGGGTTGGGGTTGAGCATCTGTAATTTTAGATGCACCTGGGTGGTTTTAATGGCTAATCAGGGCTGAGAACCACTGTCTTAGGCTGCTTCTTTTCTTTAAAAAAAAAAATTTTTTTTTATTGATTTTTAGAGAGAGAAACATCAATGTGAGAGCAAAGCATTGGATCGGCTGCCTCCTGCACACCCCCAGTGGGTATTGAGCCTGCAACCCAGGCATATGCCCTGACCAGGAATCAAACCAGCAACCTTTCTTTTGGTGCAAAGGTTGCCCAGCCAACTGAGCCACACCAGCCAGGGCTTAGGCTACTTCTTGCTTCAGTGATCCTCCAAATTCTGTCCCACATCCTGGACATCTCCCCAGTTTGTCTGCTGCTTCTGCCTGGTCTTAAGAACATGCTCTCAAAGATTAGAGGCATCTTATTTATTTTTCAAGTGGCCTTTAAAAGACAACATACAAACCACGGCTTCTCCCACTAATATCTTGTTTGCTTTGGGTTCACAGGCAGAATTCTGCTTAGACTCTTCAGCCCAGGATTTTATCACTCTTGACCTGCCCTCCAGGCAAAATAAATCATATTTTGGTACCAGAATTCCAACCCAACTAATACCTGGGCAGAAATTTCTAAAGACTTCCTAGACAAATGTTTGGCCTTTGGGGCAATTGAGTCTAGCCTCTTGCTGTTGGCCATTCACTCTTGCTGAGCAGAAAGGGTGAGTCAGCCCTCTCTGACTGCATCGGCTTCAGAAAGCTCTGAGCACATGTTCTCTTAGTCTGGAAACTAGGTGGGTGATAGCATAACTGATCCATAAACAGCAAAAACGTGTGCTCTAGGTTCATGGACCAGCAGCACCGGCATCATCTGGGAGCTTGTTAGAAAGGCTGGACTCTCAGGTCTCACCCCAGATCTACTGACTCGGGATCTGCACTGTACGATCCCAGGAATGTGTGTGCACGTTCAAGGTTAAGTGCACCAGCTACACACCCAGCTCCAACTTGCTGGCTGGACACGTATTCTCTTGATGTTGGGGTCGGCGTCAACCACAACAGAAGCAGCCTACTGAAGTGAGAAGAATTTGGGATTTGGGTTGGAAGTCATATAACCTTTCAGTGCCTCAGTTTCCCCTATTAGTAGATATCAAAGGGCTACATCAAGGGATTTGGGAAAATATCAAATTATTTAACGTGTGTGAAAATGTTTTTACAAACTGTAAAGTGCTATAGAAATATTAGTCATTAGTTGTCGGTGTAAAAATAACCCAATATAAACTAACTCAATGGAAAAATCAACTCAAAGTACGAGCCAATCTAAGGACATTCATGGAGCATTTTCAGCATAGTACCTGTGGTATGGAAAATATCTCTGCTTACTTGATAGTGTTTCACAGATTTACAAGATGAATTTTCCACCATTTTCATACCAAAGAGAGTGGCTTCCATGAGTTTTCAGAATCCTTAACTACACTGACACACTGTCCTCTCCTCAATCGGAATAACCTCCCTTTGATTCAGACTCAACAATCTGGTCTTCCACCCAACCCACATACCCACCCCGTATTTCATTTATTTATTTATTTTATTCTCACCCGAGGACATTTTTCCATTTTTTTTGTTCAGATAGAGTGAGAGGGAGAGAGAGAGAGAGAAACATCGACGTGAGAAACATCGACGTGAAAAGGTCACATCGAGTGGCTGCCTCCCGCACGACCCAACCAGGGCCGGGGACAAACTGCAACCGAGGCACGTGCCCCTAGCGGGAACCGAACCCAGGTCTCTCTGGACCACAGGATGACGCTCTAACCGCTGAGCCAAACCAGCCAGGGCCCCACACCATATTTTAAGTGCTCACAGTTCATTTCTATTTTCTGAAGGGTCAGGGTATGCAAAACACCTTCCTTTTCATGAAATTTCAGTGTTCAGAACTTCTCATGAGACCTTCTCTTTGTCCTGACCTTGGTAAGCAACACTGACAGCCTGAAGTCCTCACTGAAGATTCTAAGTGCCTCTGTGATAATCAGAAGTCTAAGCCACGAACCTACTGCAGGTGGGGGACACTGGGTTCTTCACATGCAAAGCAAGGAGTTGGAATGGATGAATTCATTCATTCACTCATTCATTCATCTGACATTTGTGGAGTGCCCACCATGTGCCACACTCTAAAAGCTGAGGGCATAATGTTAAAAAAGCCATTACAGCCCAGTGGACGATCTCTCAGCCCCTCCCCGAGCCAATCTTCTGTGATGCTATTTATTAGCATCTTTATACAGTGCCATTCTCTTTTGGGCAATATCTTTTCCCCACATTATTTATTTCTCCATATTTTTTTAAAAGTCTGCCTTGTAACACCAATGGAACAGCCAGCCAGGGTGTCAGGGTACAGGCGCTGCCAGCGGCTCACCGCAGGCTACATTCTGGAAAAGGGAAGGCACTGAATTAGCTCATTCCTCCCCCTTCCTGGCTCAGCCCAGTGCTCTCATTTCTCCTGCACATGTCGGGCTCTCATGAAAGTGTGGCTGAATGACTGAATGCGCTGACTCCTTATTCTATTTCCTTCTTGACCTGCCTGGGGCTGGGGATAATGTACTGTTATTTCCCCAGATGCAAACCAAAAGACCCATCCTTAAGGACTACCTTTCCTGGTCCTTCAACCTCTGAAGAGAAGGCCATGGGCGACTGAGCACAATATCCTCAGCTACCATTTGCCAATGCTGAGTAAGTAGCAGTACTCGGTCAGATATGTATGCATATTGCTCCATATACTCCTCATCTAACGACTTCTAAGGCAGAGTCTGACATTATTCTACCCCAACACACACACATTTCACAGATAGGAGGCTGAGGGGCAGAAGTAAGGGACTTGTCAAAGATCAGAAGACAGCTAGGAAGGGGCAAGAGAGAGCCATGTTCAAAGTCTGAGGTTCTTTAACTTTCAAGCCTGCATTCTTAAGCCCAATATGGCTTCTCATGGCAGAAAGAACTCTGAGCTTAGACTTTCAGCTCTGACACTGAACTCTCAATATCCATAACCCTGAGCAAGTCCATTGGCTCCTCCAGGTCTCAGTGTGCTTGTCTGGAAAATAGTTACAACAATGGTAGTACCTCTTCTACCTCCCTCCCAGGGTTGCTGTGGGATCACATGCTGCCTGCATCATCCATCCATCCATCCATCCATCCATCCATCCATCCATCCATCCATCCATTCAACCATCCATCCATCCTTCCATCCTTCCATCCATCCATCTATTCATCCATCCAATTTTGCTAAGCACCTGCCCTCTGCTGGGCACTGGGAAGGATGATGAAGGCCCACTAAGATGATGTATGAAAGATACTTTAGAAATGAAAAAAATAAGAGTTGTTATCTTCTTAGAGAAAGATAGAAGGCTGGGGGCAGAGAGTAAGGGACTTGTCAAAGATCAGACAGCTAGGAAGGGGCAAGAGAGAGCCAGGTTCGACCACATGGAGTTTACGCTAACCTCCTTATTCATTCACTCATTCAACAATGAGCATCTCTAGGGCATTGTGCTAGTCACTGGAGCTCCAGATGCCAAAAAATGTATAATAAAAGCCAGGACTGCACAGATGCAAACAGTGTCTTTCATCATTTACTAAGCCATCACCGTGTATCATTTAGAAGCACACAGCAGCTAGAAGCTGGAAGGCAGTGTTAATATTCTAAGTAACACTTCACATGAAAGTAAAGAATTGCTGAAGGAAGTTCAAATTTTAGGTGATTTCAATTTCAATTAATTTGTCACAGTATCTCAAGGACGAGTAAGTGCTTTTGAGGAGGTGGTAATGGACCAGGACCAAGATGCCTCTCTGAATCCTCGCCCTCCATTTCAGGATGACAGTATTGGGGAAAATATATGAAAGTAAAAAAAAGCTCTTCTCTCTTGCATCTATGGTAAATATGCATGTTGATTCCTTGCAAGTTGGCTGTTCCACGCACTAATTTAAAATCCAGGCTCTGAGTAGCATGAAGATTCTCTGTCACTGAATTTGAAATCACCTGCTCGACCACATGGAAAGCATCTCTTTTCCATTCGGGCTTTCCCCAGATGGCTCACAAGCTTATGGTTTTGGTCTTGTGTGGGTGTTCGGAGGGCAGAACCAGGCAAGCACCTGCATAAAAAGCCAAACCAGAATCTTTTCTTTTTAAATTAGAAGCTGGAAGAGCAACAGACTTAAGAGAAACAACCTAGCTTTTTTTTTTTTTCTTCCTTCAAAGAGGTAAGATAACCATGATATTTCCCTAAAAGAAAAGCTGTGTTTCAAGAATGGTTCCTCCTGAAATGAACACTGACTCCCAGGAGCTTTTCATTCCTGAATCAAGCCCTCAAGAGAATTGGCAGAGAGCAATGCCAATGTTTTATTGAAAAGTACATAGATGCTGCTGTTGTTTAGGTGCCATATGGAGTTGGTCCTGATGGAATTTTAATGATGGTGCTACCTTCTTGGGCTCTGCCTCCAAAAATATTATTTTCGGAAGACTGGAAGGTGGAACACTGCAATTTGCTTTCCTCATTTGTTTACTCCCTCATTATCTTAGAATTCCAGAGCTTTAAAGCTGGAAGGAACTTAAAAATTTTTTTTTCTTTATTGATTTTAGAGAGAGAGGAAGGGAGAGGGAGAGAGAGAAACATCAGTGAGAGAGAACACTGATTGGCTGCCTCCTGCATGCCCCCTACTGGGGATTGTGCCCACAACCTGGGCATGTGCCCTGACCGGGAATCAAACCAGCGACCTCTTGGTGCATGGGTTGATGCTCAACCACTGAGCACACCAGCCGGGCGGTACTTTAAAAATATGATTTAGGAATTATCTAATCTACCCCCTTGGTATTTTGTCTCTCTATCAGAGACCTGAAGAGATACAGCAATTGTCCAAGGTTACTCAACAAAGTTGATATTGAAGCTAAGACTAGAACCTCAATGTTTTTGGTCTTCATGATTCATATTATATCAATGGTCACTAGTCTTCATATAAATGTCATTGATAGAGAGGAGGTAGAATAATATATCTGTGATATAAAACAGATAATCCCACATTTTATACCAGAGTAATACATTGCAGGGCCTAAATGTTGAGGTCCATAGATTTGTACAACATTGTAAACAGTGTAACTATCAGGAAAAGTTCCATCTTGAAGCGGGAGTTGTATAGGAGGTAAAGATATTTCAGATACTCCCCATTAAAGATATTAGTTTAACAGACAGATTTATCCCCATTTAAAATCAATGGCTATCAGTAGCATAAAATTTGGTTTCACTACCTAATCCTCAAAGATTAAGATAATGAAGAGTTATTTATCAGGCTATAGACATTGTACAAAGAGATCTACGTTACATGTCATTCATTCATTTATTCATTCAACAAATATTTATTCGACGTCTAACAATATGTTAGGCAGTATTTTGGTCAATGGAAGACTGCAGTGAACAAAACCACATCCTTGACCTCTTGGAATTTATATTCAAATGGGGAGTTAGGTAATCAACAAGTAAATTAAAATGGACTTTCAATTTATGCAGATGTTACTCGATTCCTTCAGGAAACTCACTAAAATGACAGCAAAGGCATAAACTCACAAGAAAAAGGATGCAGGAGAGAGATGACAGGAGATAACAGTGGGTATCAGCACACCACTGAAGTCAACAAAATTTTGGAAACGGGAAAACAGAAGGACATGAGATAACTAAGTAGACCAAAGAAAGGTAGCGTGCATTCCCAGAGCATGGGAATCATGACAGTTCACACTGCAGAACTCCCAAGAAGTTCAGGACTCAGAGACCAGGTACCTCTGAGGGCAGAGGTGTAGAGAGGGGCCGAAAATAGGAGGCTTGGTAGAAAGTATGTCTAAGATACAGGGAGACCCTTAGATTCTCTCTCCCACCCTACAAAACCAGGTGAGTCTCATCTTGGCACCTTTCTCCGAATAGCACTAGAACCCTGGAAACCAGGCCTATATCTTCCAGCAGGAGAGAAGGATTCCTTTTAGGGGAAATGGACACTCCATTAAAAAACAGATTGTAGCTGGTGATATGTGTGAGTCCCCAACAAAGAATTAAGTAGGCCAGGTCCCTACTTAATCTCTCTGTGATGAAATTCACACACACAAGGTTCTAGTGCCTTCCTCTTAAATGAAGAACTCTTGTTTGAGAGACAGAGTCCAAAACAGAGAGAGAAAAAAACTTCCAAAGAAGGGAGCAGAAAAAGACACCAAAATCAACTGTAATATCTTCAGAGATGTTAGAAAACATTTTTCACCCATGAAACAAGAACTGAATGCAACACAAAAAGGATCATTCAAAGAACAAGAAAGAATTCTTGCAATTTGAAAATGTCACAGCAGAGATTAAAAATTATATAGTCAGTTTGGAAGATAAAGTTATAGAAGAAATCACCCAGAAAATAGAACAAAAAGACTGAAAGCAGGAGAGAAAAGGTTAAGGAAATTAGAGGATCAATAAAAAAGACTCATCGTACAATTAAAAGGAGTTCCTGGAAAAGAAAAGACAGAAAATAAATGAGTGAAAATTATTTTTTAAATTGGAGAAAATTACCTCGAACTGAAGGAGCACACATTTTTAGACTAGGAGGGAAAGCTGAGGGTAACAGGAGCAGCCAGGAGTAGGAAGATAAAAGGATCCAGGAAGGATGTCTTCAACAAGAGATTGTACTTAGACCCAGAGAGGACTTTCACAATCAATCATAGGTGATGATTATTACTCTTTTTTAATATGAGGAAATCAAGGCCAGAGAGGTTAAGGCATTTACCCAAGGTCACACAGCCAGTAATCAATGGGATTCAAACCTAGGTTGGTATGACTCCACAAAGCATGTGCTTTGAACTGCAACCTGATATTATCTGAGACCTTTCTAGACTGATTCTACCATCAAGAGCATTAGTGACCCTACCAGATCTGTGCTACCAGCACATGTTCCTGAACTAGCCAGAGTATAACAAAGGATGGAAGGTTGAGAAGTGTGGGGTCAATTACACGACTCTCCCTTCAATCCGAGAAACCAGGCTGCACCCATTGCTAGATTTGGGAGGTGCATCCAAGTTGGGGCAATCGTGGAAAATCAGACATATCTTTGAACTACAGGACTTGAGGTAAAGCAAACATCTCCAGCACCAAAGACTCCAACTCTACTCTGTGATGGGCTTAGAGACAGGATTTCCAGTGGAATCCTCACAACCATCATGGACTTGAGGTAGACATTTCACTCAGGTTCCAACTGGACAGACTTGACATTGGGATTCTATAGATTCTTTAGGTTGAAGAGAAATCTAGGTGTCAAGCAGTTTTCCCCTAGCATTCCGACAGCTGAGCCAAAGGTCCATTCAGATCTTTGCCAGGCTGGAAGATTCAAAGGGGCTGAGTCTGCACTGATTGATTAAAAAGAGGGAGAGGCAGACTTTCCCAAAGTCTAGATTCATTTATTTATTTATTTATTTATTTATTTATTTATTTATTTATTTTCCTCACCCAAGGACATTTTTATATTTATCTTCAGATAGAGTGGGGGAGAGAGAGAGAGAGAGAGAGAGAGAGAGAGAGAGAGAGAGAGAGAGAGAGAGAGAGAGAGAGAGATTGATGTGAGAGAGACACACCAACTGGTTGCCACCCACACAACCCCAACCGGGGCCGAGGACAAACTGTAACCGAGGTACGTGCCCTTAGCGGGAACCGAACCTGGGTCTCTCTGATCAATGGGCAGATGCTCTAACCGCTGAGCCAAACCGGCCAGGGCCCAAAGTCTGAATTCTTAAGTGCACCACCTTAGCAATTGCTTCCCTTCTCTCAGTCCGTACCACTGAGGGTGGCACAGTGGTCTCACATGGTCAACATCTCCGGAAGTAAACCATTTGCCCAATATGATGACGTGCTGGCAAAAGTATCTCCTGGGTCAAGGAATGTCAGCAGGCTTTTTTTGCTTGAATCACACTGGTTTGAGAGTTTGACTCCTGCGTGTATAAAGCTTCTTGTTCCTAAGTCATTACAGAGGCAGTCAAAGATGAAAAGCCTTGGTCAAGGATAGAAACATATCTTTTTTTTCTTGGCCACTTTGTGACTATTTTTCAGTGTGAAGACCCAAGAAGTAAACATGAAATCCTTTAAGAAAAAGCACTTATTTCTTGTGTTGACCTTTCTAAAAAGTTTGTTCATGCAACTGCAAAAGGATGGAAGGCAGCTCACATGCAGACATGGAGACGTGAATGAGGAGATGGTCACGAGTGTGACCCCGGCATTGAGCTACCCCAGTCAAGTGCTTAAAGAGCTTTTCTCTGAGCAACTGCTTCTGCAGCACCCCATAATTAGCCTGCTCTCCGAACTGCATACAGATGGAGTGGCTGGAGAAGAGGAGCAAGAGAATAACTCTAGAAGCAAATACAAATTATGCAGCTGTCTAGCCAGAGAGAGAAAATCGCCAACAGAAAATTAGGAAAAGAACTGGGACCATACAGAACTTTAAATCCTTTTGCACAAATCTCATAGGCTTGAAAAGAAAGCCTCAAGCAATACACCAAGCAAGATGTCCTGTTGCTTGCAGGACATCGACCTTCTCTGGGTACTGACAATACTCATTCCTGAACAGCAGGGAGCTATGCAGCAAGGCTTGCTTTGAATTTAGGATCTGCAGCTCAGATGCAGATTTAGGGACTGGCTGGTCTCAGTCACATTGTCGGCCTCATAATCAAAGCAGAGGCATTCTTGGGAATCAAAAACTCTCCGACTTTGGAGTGAAGCACACAATGCTTTGAGATGCCAGGTGAATTTGGAGCTCCATTGCCTAAAGTTAACAAACATACAAATGTAGTCATTTTTTACCCAAAGATGCCATTATGGTACTTGCAGTAAGCTCTGACTTTTAGAAAATATTGAATCGAGATATTAAAATTATCCTTCTAAGCCCAGTAGAGTTACTAACAGTATCACAGGCACAGAATAATTCCTTGGATAACGACGAACATATGGGAATAATTCCCTTTCTCACAACCTATCTCCTTGAGGCCTAATGACTATTCCAAAATTCTTCCAACCGTCCCAGCATGCTGCAGGCTGGAACATTCTCCCAGTGCAGCCAGTGGACGCGACCCGGCATTATTCTAGCCAAGCTCTTGCATCAACATCCCTCCTCATCAAGCTCTCTCTCCAGCTCCTGGGCGGGTTCAGGAAGACTTCACTCTGCGTTTACAAACAGCCGGAGGTGGGAATGAGGGCCGCCACCTGCTCTGCCCACCCAAAGCCACATAAATGTGACGTGTTAAAAACAGCAAGCCAAAACCAAGACAGTCACCTACAGAATTCCCATTTACGAATCAGAGAGCCATTATACCCATTGCAAAATAACATCACCTGATGACATCCTTTCAATATTTGTTCTTTTAAAATACTTTATAGATTAACTTTGATGGAGAATCTCCGGAGCTGAGGTCCTTAACCTGATTTTTAAGAGTTCCTGCCAATGAAGATTATTTAAAAACCAAGACAATTTTATACCCACAATCATAGTTTTCGTCAATGGAAAAATCATTTGATTCCAAAAAAGGTCATTTCCGGCAACGTTCTGAGAATACAGCACTGTGTAAAGGAGGCTTGTATATGGCATATGTCCTCTCTGGGTGCTTCCCACCTCGAGACTAGTGATAGATGAGGAGAGTGCGCTCAGTTCCGTGCGCCTGCCACGGCCACCCCTTTTCCACGGAGAAAGCTGGGTGCATCAGCTATTCATTGATGCAAGACTGCCTCTCAGGAAACTGGGACTGAGAGATACACATCTAACTTGATTTTAACTTGGATATAGGAAAACTTGTGTGTTGTTTTAATCCAAAATGGGTAGTAGCTTTTGAGAGAGGGCCCCAAAGCTGCACATGCCTGCTCCGACTGTAGAAATGTTTGACGCAGTGGTATGGGAATACGACCCGTAAGCTGCCGCATGTTTTCAGATCTCTTAAAACAAAGAACCTTCAAACAGTCCTCTTTTCTTCCCAAAGAGTCCCATCATGAGAGCGGCTCTCAAGGGGCTGGCGATGTCGGCACCAGGAAACTGAACCTGCTGACCCCTCTTTTTCCCCCTATGTTTAAGCTCAGAAAGAATAGAAGAATCCACATTTGGATTCCACGTGCCCTGGAGTTTCATCATCACCAAGATCTTCACCTGTAATCTTTGCCATTTTTCTTTTTTTTCTAAATGGCACAGACCAAGGAATTCATGAGAGTACCCTTCTTATTAATACTCCTCCAAGGTATATTATGACTCTGACTTTTCTTTTAGAATGTATTTTTTCTCTTTTATTTTTAATAGGTAATATATGGCATTAACATGGTACTCACTCCAAAAGATAGAGTGAAAGTGATTCCCCCCAATCCCTGCCAGCCAGACTTCTTGGATCCACATTCCAGGCATCAGTCACTGGTGTTTGCATTCTTTTAAAAATGAGGGGGACCAAAATCATATAACATTCTTACTGAGTGTGTGGTTAGTGCTGAGAATAGCAGGAGGATCTCCTCCTGGTTTTGGCAGGTGCCAATTCCCTTGGACCAGCCTAGCGTATTGCTTGGCATTTCATTCTCCATCCGCTCACCCCAGTATAACAGCACAGAATACTCATCACCAGTGCACTGCGAGCTGGAGATTTTCCTACCTTGGAAGCATAGAATGAAAGGCCTAAAAAGGTTCTTGAGGGGTCATCCAATGTCATTTGTTTGTGTGTTTCTGCTCCCACCAGCTGACTTGCAGGTGTACCAAGAGTTAGTTGAATTTGTTCCCAAGCCTATTTGTGCCAGTGCACTTATCATGGTAACTATGTAATATTAAAAAGTATAACAGCAATGATGACATATGAATTATTAAAAAGTTAATTGCACATAAACTTTGTTACAAGCTTTAGATATATTCATTGTTTTTCTTAAAAATCTACCATTGAATTCAGTGTGAAAGAACTACAAGCTAAATTTTAAAAAGAAAAAAAAAACAATTTAGAAAGATTCTGTACTCTGATGGTTTTTGCAAATGTCTTCAAATTCCTGCTCCATTTTAAAGAAATCACAGACAAAAATGCATCAAGGATGTGACTTATGCAGTAAAGACAAAGAACAGTCACAGTCAGGAGCCCAAAGAAAGGGTCATAACTCTACAAAAGACAGTACTTATGCTTGAAGTTGAAATCATATAAGGTCTTATGCCTTTTAAAAAATAATTCCCTGCTTGAAATGGCTATTGCAATATACACATTAACTACCCATCCTGATCATGTCAATTAAGAGGACTTCTACTGCAATTAATTCGAATTTTATAGATGAAGAAAGAGGTTTAGAGGTCAAGTAATCTGTCCATTGTCACACACCTAGTTACTGGTGAAGCTGGAATTTAAAACCAAGTCATCTGACTTCAAAACCATGTTTTTGATCTTGACCAAGACTGCCTCATCATTTATACCGCAAACTTGAGTATCTACAACACCACGTATAGCCTTAGAATTCCCTTTGCGTTGCAGTGTCTCACTGTGCGAAGGAGAAAGCTAAAGTATAAAATAATCTGATCTAAACCTCTTAGCTTCCTACGGGTTTTGCTGGGCTTTTCCGAAAGGATGCATCTCGGAAATGTTGGCTGTGAAACAAATCTCTGAAGCGAACCCTGTGCTCGCATGTCTCTGCTCTCTAATTCTGGTCATGGAATTTGTCAGTGGAAACGATCCAAATTTTTGGTGAAGAATGATCACCCCAGAGTGTGCTGGGAATTTCAGCCTTTCTCCAATCCACAAACATCCTTCATAGCATTTTCCAGATTCTGGAACCCCCTGCCTACCTCGCTTCCCTATCTCCACACCCTCTCTAACTTGGCTTACACCTGAGATTTCTTAATACCGTATTTTACCTAATAGAACCTTGAGGACTGGGGCGGGGGTGGGGGAATGGCAGGAATAATATTTACAGCTTTAAGAGTTAGAAAATATATCCTAAATTGACAGTAATTGCTGCCACTAAGATTTACCTCACCTGAAACCATGAAATTTAGGGTTTAATTTGCTTGCTATTAAAGACATCAAAGATAATATATATACACATTCATAATACCACTTTCCTCCATGTAACCTGAGTTGGTCCCTGAAAATCTTAAAAGTGAGACAAGTAAAAAGTAAGTAAATGCAAGATTAGATTATCCCTTGTCCAGTTTTTGTGGAGCAGGCACTGTTAGACTGTGATACTAAACCCTGCAAAATAACAGAAATCATAAGACAACAGGGCTCAAAGTCTTAAAGAAGCCATCCTGTCCATCTCCTCCTTGTTCCGCCCCTCTTCCAGGCTCGTCCAATGCAAGCTATTTATTCCAGCCAAAACCTATTCAATTTTTGAATATAGCAGAGAACTGGAAACACTGCTGCCTTCCTCTGTAGCTCATCTAGTATTTAATAACCCTTGCTGTCATTAGTCTAAAAAAATCCTCCTGGAGAGGGGACGGATGGTTCAGCCTCATGACCTCAAATGCATGTAGCCCATGCAGGCCTTGGACTCTTCCCAAGCAGTGGGATCGACCAACTCACAATAAACTAGCAGACTTCTTGCTTATGACAGAGTTTGTCTGACTGTTCTTCCCCAAGCCCCAGAAACAAACACTAGGCATGGTGAGGAAAAGCACAGTCCTGTGAGACCACTGGACTGGTGGAAACAGGAGAGGGATGAGGCAGTGGCGATATTGGCTTCTCCAAGACACCGCTGAGCCATCCTCACAATGTCGTGTCAGGAAGGCCAGTGGCATACTTAAAAAAAGTTTCCCCCAAAGGAGAAGGAAGCTGAAGCTAAAAATATATCATGCCAGCTGTTATAAATGCTTTTCCAAGGAAGCAAAGCAACTAGAGTTACCTCTTTGAAGAGCAAGTGAGGGGTTAAGGAAATAATGGAATTTTTCAGTTACATCTCAGGTTGGCTAGATTTTAGGGTTGGGGGGGGGTGGAAGAAATTTTCCACTGAGAAAGTCTGCTGGTAAAAGACAAAATAATTCCATGAAAATTTAAAAGGAACTCCAAATGATACCAGGGTCTCCAAAGGCTTAGGATGGGGATGATCTACACAGCCTGCGAGATGGGATCAGAGTCTCCTCTTCAGTTTCCAAGGGGCCCGGGCAAAGCCGTCTTTCTTCGCAGGCCTGCCTAATGTTGTATGGCCTCTCTCTTCCCTCGAATCTCCGTGCTCTGAGGTTCTTTGCAGTCTGACCACAATACATCTAAAGAGGCTGGTGGAATTGAAAGAAAATGTGAAGGGCAGAGAAAAAGGGAAGGACTTTTTGAGCCCAACAGGTATCTCTGAGAACTGGCCTGGGCTGCCTCGGGATGGTCGATGGGCTGGGAGGGTTTTTCCAGCTTCAGACCAGGGGTTCCCAAAGGAGACCACATGGCCCCCACGCCTCACCTCGCCTGCTGAAGTGGTGTAGTTTCCAGTGTGGGCTCCTGGGGCTGAGCAGCCATCCTTTCCTTAAATGGACAGACCCCTCCACCCCCCAGAAAGGCCAAGAAACAAGGACCAAAGCTCAAGAAATACCCAGGCTCTGGAGGCCCCTGTAGTTTTTGTTTTTTAACTTTTAAGTTTGAAATAATCATAGATTTATAAGGAATTTAAAAAATAATACATCCAGAGGTCTCAGTACCCATCCCCCAAGGTGACATTTTACATGACTATAGTGTATTATCAAAACCAGGAAACTGACCTTAACACAATACAATTAAACAAGATGACAGACCTTTCTCAGATCTCAGCAGTTTTTTTGTTGTTGTTGTTTTTTATCCTTACCTGAGGACATTTTTTTTTTTTTTTGCATTTATTTTCAGATAGAGCAGGAGGGAGAGAGAGAGAAGCATCGATGTGAGAGACGGGGCTGGGGACAAACAAACTGCAACCGAGGTACGTGCCCTTAGCGGGAACCGAACCCGGGTCTCTCAGGTCCGCGGGCCGAAGCTCTAACCGCTGAGCCAAACTGGCCAGGGCAACAGCAGTGTTTGTACACACTAACTTTGTTGGTATGAGTTTGTGTGTAACTCTATGGGCATATTATCACATGTATAAATTCATATACCTACCTCCACAATCAAGATCACACAGTATGTATCTGTTAGTATTGAGACCAAATTGGTAAAATAAGTCACAAAAAAAGCAAGAGTAACAATAAATGTCACTAGGAGGATCATGACAGAAGGCTACATGACCAATATTATCACCAACTATTCTATGAATTCCCAAAGACATTTTTCTCGTTTATTCTGGGAACTCATTAACTTCATGCACATCTGCCTAGCGAGCCCGGGAATGTATTAGGTCCCTAGCACTCAGCAAACGTTCACGGCGGGGTGGGCAGGCAGGCTTGGGCTCACACGCCATCTCTCATTGCATTACTGTGGCTGCCTCGAGGGGCGCATCGGGAGGATCTGGAGGCCACGTCGGGCTTGGCAAGAGACAGATACTATCTAACAGACACTCGGCCTTGGGAGAGTGGCAGCTGAATGCATGCCAGGGATTTGCCATCTCCCAAATTTCTGTGTTCTAGGCGCTGGGCAGGAAGGATAAAGACACAACCCCTGTCCCCAAGGAGTTTGTAATCAGGAAGGGGAGGTGAACAAGTCAACCGAAAAGTGAGATGCAGACTGCGGAGGCCTGACATGGACGTGTACGGGTCACTGCACAGCGAGCACAGGAACGGCTCCTCTGCCTCAGGGAGTCACACGGGGCAGCAGTTGGCAGCGCTTAGATCTGTGTGCTGTGAGAACACCGATGCTAGAGGGTGGCAGGTCCATGTGGGGGCAAATCCAGGGTCTGAGAAAAACAAGGGTCTTCCAGCTACTCATTGAGTTGGTCTCTGAGGACGGGATTAGGAGGGAGAGGCACCTAACCTTGAGTTCAGAGACAGACTCTGGAGCCTGACCGTCTGGGTTCATCTACTTTGTCAATCCTTCAAGTTACTTAGCTGCTCTGTGCTTCAGTTTGCTCATCTGTCAAATGGGGATAACAATAATACCCATATCATGGGGTTATAAGGATGAAATGAGTTAATGTTTACGTAAAGGGGTTTGAACCGCACCCAGCATATAGTGAACACTATGTAGTTGTATACTATGGCTGTTCATTGACTTTTTAAGATCTATGGTACCAAATTCTTTAATGTATTGTTTTTATCATCAGAAAAATCGATTGACATTAATAAAAGAAATACTAAGGTTCCAGGCTGTACCATAAGACTGTAGAAGGGAGCTGATCAAATAGAGTATTTTGGAATAATTTTTGTTACCCAAAGTTTCTGAGTTATTGCTAGCAAAGGTCAGCATATTTTCAAACCCAAATGTAAAGAATGCTAACAAAAAAATCAAGTAGTGCAATGACTTGAATAGAAACAAGTTTCTTTCCGGGTCCTAGTCTGCTAGCGAAGAGTAGAAAATGGTTATAGAAAGGCAGCTGGGGGTAAGGATGGTGGCACTGACCCCCACACAGGGGATGCTGTGGGCCCTTAAGAAAACCAGGAGAGACCTGTTCTTTTCCTGAATGGTTTACTTCTTCAGTAACAGACAGGAAGCAAACCTAGAGATACTAAGCCAGGTTCTATGCACCTTGTGTTTGGAGTTGCTTGTGATGGCTGAGACAAAGTTCACCAAGGCTTGTGTATGGTTTGTGACAGCCAGTTTGTGACTTTGGTCCTTTTTGGTCCCCCAGGCTTATGGGCTTCTGATGAACAATCTGCACATTCTTTTTTTTTTTTTTTTATTCCTCACCTGAGGATATTTTTCTATTTATCTTCAGATAGAGTGGGAGGGAGGGAGAGACAGAGAGACAGGGAGAAACATCAATGTGATAGAGACACATTGACTGGTTGCCCCCCGCATGACCCGACCAGGGCTGGGGATGAACCACAACCGAGGTATGTGCCCTTGACCGGAATCAAACCCGGGACTCATTGGTCCGCGGGCCGACACTTAACCGCTGAGCCAAACCAGCCAGGGCACAATCTGCACGTTCCTGGTCATCAGACTCCTGAGTAGTGAGGTATGGAAAATACATTCTTCCCTCTCTTCCGATGCTATTCAATATGTTGCTTAATAGACTTCTCAATCTGTCCCAACCCATTCTTCTCTTATCTCATGGAAGAGAAGGCCCAGCTCAAAGGTCCTAATAGATGTCACTTGATGTAACTTCTGTCTAAATGGATGAAAATAGGTTGATCCTTGTTATATTAGGGCTTAGGTTTTTGCCCCTTACTCTATCTTATTTTAATTCCTTCCTTCAAAAACTCTGTGTGGCTCCATCATCTATTTTTAATGTCTTCTAAACATCATTTTTCTCCACCTCAATGTTCTAGCACCTTCTCAATGTCAATATATACCCAGAATCAAACTTGTAGCTAGTTTCTTTCCCTATCTTGCCTGTTATCTCTTTGGAATTACAACTTTCTCCATCCCTTAAATGTCTACCATGTGTGAAGCACTCCCTACTTATATCTAATATCCCTCCTTCATCAATTCTTGGTCCTCATCTTATTTGACCTATCAGTAGAATTTATTCAGTTGATCACTCTTTTCTCCGTGAAAGATACACACACTCTTGATGTGTTTTTCCAACTTCAATGGTTTCTCCTTAGTGGTCTTTTGCTGCTCCCTTCTCTGTTTCCAGCCTTCCTGTTGAAGTGCCCAGGGTTGGTCCTTTGTCTTCTTCTCTATCTACATCTCTATGTTGGTAATCTCAATTAGTTTTATAGTTTTAAATACCACCCATGTGCTAGTAACTCCCAAATGTCTATCTTGGATCAGTCCTCTCTCCCAAACTACATACTCATAAATCCAACTGCCTACTAGACATCTGATTGTCTAACAGACATGCAAACTCATCATCTATGACTTTGAACTCCCAATTTTACCCTGAAACCTATTCAATAAATAGGGACTTCCCTATCTCAATTAATGGCAACACCATCCTTCCAGTTGTATAAGCAAAAACCCATGGAGCCATTCTTGAATTTTCTCCCTCACCCCCCTCATTTATTCTGTCAGGAAATCTTGCTGGCTGTACTTTCAAAATATATCTAGATTCTGAGCCTGTCTCCCCCTGCACCTTTCTACTGCTGCTATCTTGGTCTGAGTCATCAGTGTCTTGGGTAGAGTATTGCAATGGCCTCTTAACTGTTCTTTGTGTTTTTGTCCTTGCCCTGATATAATCTATTCTTAATACAGCAGCCAAAGTCATCCCTTTAAAATGTGAGTCAGATCACATCACTCAACTGCCAAAAATCCTCCAAAGGCTTCCTGGTTTATTGAGAGCAAAAGTCAAAGTCCTTGCAATGACCTACAGGCCCTGTCGGATCTGTCCCTCCCTGTTACTTCTGTAACCCCCACCTCTGCCTGTCTCACTCACTCCCTTTCAGCCACTGGCCTTCTTGCTTTTCCCCACACAGGCTGGCACTCCTCTATCTTGGGGATCTCTGCACTAGCTTTTTCTCTGCCTGGACTGCTCCTCCCCCAGACACCTCTTGGCTAACCACCTCGCCTCCTTCAAGTCTTTGCTCGCATATCACCTTCTCAATGAGGTCTACTCTGATCACCCTACTTAATACTAGAACCACCTCACCAGGTAGGGTCTGATCTTCCTGGTCCTACCCTTTTTCTTATTTCTATGTCACTTAATCTCTAACTCACGTGTATACTATAATTTATATACACTGGACTGCAAGCTCCACGAGGGAGGGCAAGTTTGTCTCGTCCACTGCAGGTCCTGAGTAGGCGAGGCATATACTGGTGCTCAATGAACGTTCTCTAAGTGAATGAATGAACAAATACGTGAATCAATAATGCATGTCCAAACCAATACTGAATCCTAATCCTAATCATTCCACCTAGGAACATTCCTAGTATCCACTCCTCTGCTCCACAGTGAATGCTACTTATATTACTGTACAACTGAGGCTTTGAATCTCACTGACTCTGCACTCATCACTCGCTCTCTGTCTGTCAGCAGACCGGTACCCCTTCCAATGTTGCTCCTGTCACTCCCATGCTCATGTTGGCATGCGTGGCCTCTTTCGGGCTCTCAGATCCCTTCCCTTGGTCTACTTTTACTGTCTTTACTCACTGTCCTTTCCTTCATGAACCTCGCACTCCTTCTCACACTACAACCCGCCTGCACTGTAACCACCACTGCTCTGTCACAGTGCAGAGTCCCACTCTCACTGCCCTCCCCTCTCCTCCTCTCTGAATGTGCACCCGAGTGCACCGCCCACTTCCTCCGCAAGGCTCTCCTGACCCTCCCGTTCACAAGGATTTCTCCATTCCCTACATTCACAGTGCTTAGAGTATGGACCCCCCTCCCCCTAGTCAGCGGAAACAACCTTCTCCTGCCTTGTGGCAGATCTTAGAGTTTCTTTTTAACTACATTTTTATATAACTCATGGATTGTTATATAAAATTTCT
Source organism: Tadarida brasiliensis (assembly GCA_030848825.1). Classification (NCBI taxonomy): domain Eukaryota; kingdom Metazoa; phylum Chordata; class Mammalia; order Chiroptera; family Molossidae; genus Tadarida; species Tadarida brasiliensis. The sequence goes on along the minus strand of CM061257.1, from coordinate 204,736,010 downwards.
GTGGATAAAAGTCTGGAGAAAAGGGAACATTTAATATTTAATTATGAGGCTGATGGATATGTCTTCTCTCTCCACTTATATTATAGGCTCCCTGGAGGGGAATTACTTTCCTTAAGCTTCCTTATCTCCCCGTGGACTCGAACACAGTGCTAAGCATCTAGTAGATGGGATGCAAGGGTTTGCAGGGCAGTGGAATGATTCAGAATTCACACAGGGACGAGGCCACGAATGCTAAGGCATTTTGCTGGAGCACAGTGACCAAAGGAATGAAATGTTAGTGGAGGCAACCAAGGTTAAAAAGAAAAACTGTGTAAGGGGGTGGTTAGTTTCTTTTCATTACATTTCATGAATGTGGCTGAAATTTGAAGCACTAATTGATTTTAGTTCTTTACTTATAATCAGGTTGTTTTGTGCAGGTATTTCTTCCCCTTTGAAACAAGGAAGAAATGCAGCTCTCTGTGCAGTAGAAGAGGTCCCGAAGCCTAAGTCTGAGCCCTTTTCTATCGCAGTGAAATGGCCAATGGCCCCCTAGACCGCTCTGTAGCTCCGCTCGGGCTCAGGACCTGCGTTTTCATCAGGTGACCTCAGAAGATGCAAATGAGGACACGGTGTCTGTGTGTCAGTGTTTGCACTTTGCTCCTCATTGTCTTTCCTAGTCTCTCTCTTTTACTCACTCGCAGACACTTAGTGCTTACTGTTGTCAGCTCTGGCCAGGGCTGGGCATTTACATGCATAATCTCATTCACCCTCACCATAGCCCTGAAGGTAGATATTCTGGATGTTCCCACTTTCAGCTAGGGACCTTGCTCAGAGAGGTTAAGTAACTTGGCCAACTTATAGTGAACAAATTTTAGACCTGAGATTTCAACCCAGGAGAGCTTTCACACCAAAGTCCTGGTTTTTACCCACTTTGACAAGCTGCCTCCCAAGTGCGCATGAGTGAATGAATGACCCAAAGGTTTGCCGTTTTGACAAACACAATTTAACCTCTGTAGACAATGCAGAGGGAAAAAAGCAATGACATTAATGTTTTGTTAAAGAGTAATACTACTGCAATCAATACAAGTGTTGACATGGGCTAAGTGTGAATGAAACTTTACGGAGGAGAGATCTGAGTTCTTATCTTCTTTGCTTTGGATCAGGGCTCCAAACCCTTTCTTCTTCCTGTGACATGCAATCTAGTTATCTTGTTAAACCTCCAAGTCCTTTTCTGCTCAAGTACTACACAGGGACCCAAAGACCTGGGAGACCATGACATCTCTGCATTTCCTCCTCTTTTTGAGGCTGGGTGGCCACAATGAAACATATTAGTACCTGGTAACTACAATTTGATATCATCTCTGAGGTACTGATCTCGTCAAGACCCAACCCTGTGTGTGTAAGTGTTAAATCAGTAGAGACAGAAATGTGGTGACCCATGACAAATTTCAAGGCAAATGACATCCAACTCAACCATTACAACACAAAAGACCAAGTCTGCAGAGGGTAAGGGGCTCAGATCGAGTCTCTCCCGCTATCAGAGAGCTTTGTAACAATCACTAGGTTCTGTCGCCGACCCAGGAAACTTGGGCCAAGAAGCGCTGTCATCCCAGCAGCACTGTCTGCTCTAACAGTCCCAGCCATTGCTCGTCACACAGAGGCTGGTGAAACCATTCCCCAGATCACTAGTCTGTGAAAAAAACTGTCACCAGAACCTCCTATACAATAAATGAATGTTGCAACATCACCTAGTTCTCAAAATGTGCAAGTTATTGATATCTAAATGTAAAAACAGAAGAAAGAATGTAAAATCTCATGTTGTAGCATCATCAATGCAGTATCCTAAATATTTCCTTGGTTGCTTCCCTAAAGTACTGTTTCAATTAACGTAGTTATAATGCAACACTCCTCCGGATTTGAGAAAGCCATTTAAAAGGCCCATTAGCCAAAAGATGCAAGTGGAGGTAGAGGCCAAGAAGCTGCCACTGCCGATTCTTAATACTCTCCTATCTTTCAGGTGGGGGTTCCCGCATGTTGACAGGCATGGAAGTTCTAACCGCAAAAGCTTCCCCCCCGAGAAAGTCCTCTCAGCACTGAGATTGTATTCACAGACACGTGCAAACTAGCATCACGGAATTCTGTTCAATGACCAGCCCCTCCTGCAAGCTGCTACTTTATAGAAGCACCAATAGCATTTTGAGAAGACTCTGGCCTTAGTCCCAGCTGTTGGCAGGGTATTTTGCTTTCGTGGTCAAAAGAGCAGGAAGTTGTCCTTTGCTTCCCCCCACCCCCGCCTTGCAAAGCAGGTCCTGACCCTCTTCTCCTAAGGGGTTAGACTGAGCGAGAGAGGCGGCCACAGCATTCACCCCAGGCCACAGCGCAGAGCAGCATTCTCAGTTAGCAAACCTGCTCCCCGGTCCAGGAGGAAAAGTGCCCCCAACAACTGGGGATAACACCAGGAAATGCAAGGGAGGGAACATTCCAGGCTGAAATTTTAAAAAAAGAAAAAGGGAAACAAAAGAGAAAATGCACCAAGCCCACACGGCTGTCTGGTTAACCATGGGTTAGAATGAGGTTTGGAAAATCACACATGACAGCATCTTGGCAAATCCAAAGACCCCGGGGTGAAAGACACCTGCGTGAAAGGCATTTCTGTTCGTGGAAACAGGAAGTTTCCTTCTTTCACTGCTTATGCTCTCTTATTTTTAAAATTTTAAAAAAATCTATTTGTAACCCAAATTTGGATCATCAATCATTTTTACAAGCCCAGCATTTCATCCTTCCAGAGTCAAAAGAGCAACAGAGATGGGGTACAAAGACCCCTTTCCCACAGCCAATTCTAATCAGCCCTTCTCTCCCGGGGTTACCGGCGCTCAGAGCAGACATTCCCAGCAGAACATGCCACACACAGCAAGTCGCCAAACCAGACTGTGCTAAAGGGCCTCCAGGGGACTTACTTGTACTTGTGCTGGTTCCGATGGTATTGATTGTGGTGGGGACGGATGAGGAGGAGTAGAGAGGCACATGGCCATTCTCACACCCCAGACTTTTGTCCTGCCAGTTGGAGGCATTGATGCAAATCCCAGAATCCCGAGAGTTCTGCCACCCATTGAGTTTGTCGTCGGAGTTCTGTCTTTGGTGATAGTAGTGCGTCTGCCCATAATCCACAGAGTCCGAGCGGCCCCGGTTCTGGCCACCAAAGCTGGTTGATGTGCGGTCCTCCAAGTGATTCAGCCACATGGCCAAAGCGCTGCGGTCTTCCAAGGAGGTGGCCGGATGTATCAAAGCATAGGACAGCAGCTGCCTGCTCTCCTCGATGTGCTGGTTGTGTTCAATAGAGTGCGCCAGGATTTTGGGCAGCAGTTTCATATACTCTACTTTTGCGTCGAGGTTTCCTGGCTTCAGCAAAGGCAGGTGAGTTAACAGGAGGGAAATCACTTTATCCTTGGATTCCTGTTGCCATTGGTTAATGATTCCTGGAAAGAAAAATATACAGGGCAAATAAGTAAACACAGGCACAGTGACACAGAACACCACACTGAAGAGAATGCCTGTGGATTCGCGTGGCAATCTATGCACCCTGGCTAAATTTTCTCAGATCAGCCCATGCATCGGATTGGACAACTGACCTCATGTTGTCAGGGACAGTGACTTCAGTGAAATATGGAACAAATGTTCTTAGATGTCCAGATCCTCAATCTAATTCTCATTTAGGTCTCCAAGGGGCTACAACTACAGAATTACAGCCCTGGGTTTTTTGTTTTTTTTTTTTAATCCTCACCCGAGGACACTTTTCCATTTTTTGTTCAGATAGAGTGGGAGGGAGAGAGAGGAAGAGAGAGAGAGAGAAACATCGACGTCAAAGGGACACACTGAGTGGCTACCTCCCGCACAACCCAACCAGGGCTGGGGACAAACTGCAGCCGAGGTACGTGCCCTTAGCAGGAACCGAACCCGGGTCTCTATGGACCGCAGGCTGATGCTCTAACCGCTGAGCCAAACCGGCGAGGGCACAGCCCTGGGTTTTTTTTTGTTGTTGTTTTTTCTTAGCTAAGTCTAGGCACACCCTCAGATGGACAGGGGAGGAGGAGATAAGTAATAAGAAAATCTCTATTAAAAAAGCAAGTATAATCAAGCGTTCATATATTGGAGACCTTGAGGCTAAGGCTGCTTCCTACCCCCACCCCCACCTCCAGACATCTGTGGGAAGGTGGTTTAAACCTTGGTAAAGGCATTTGAGTGAAGTTGGTAAAGCTTCTTAGATGGGGAAATCTGTCAAGGACCCCTCATCCTTGTGAAGCAAGCCTGCACCGTGCCCAGCAAGCAACAAGGAGCTCAAATCTCGAATGAGCAACGGACCCAGGCTCCACCTCTGCTCACACATGGAAGCCAGCTCTTTGTGTGCACGAGATCTGTTTGGTTACTTTTATCATGGTAAAATAGACATAATATCATGTTTATCATTTTAGCCATTTTTAAGAGAACAGTTCAGTGGCATTAAGTCCATTCACAATGTTGAGCAACCTTCGCCACCATTCATCTCCAGGCCTTCCTCATCCTCCCAACAGAAACTCGGTGCTCATTAGACAGTAATTCCCCATGCCCGCCTCGCCCCAGCCCCTGGCAGCCACCATCCTACTTTCTGTCTCTGTGACTTTGCCTACCTAAGTACCTCATATAAGTGGAATCACACAGCATTTGTCCTTCTGTGGCTGGTTTACTTTGTATGTCTTCAAGGTTCAGCCACGTGAACATGTTTTTAAAACACTCCAAAGGATCCCTCTTATTCCTTCTGATCAAAACACAAACTTGTTGCCTTTAGGTAAACATGGGCAAACAATGCACTCTGCCTTGATTGGCCTTTGAGAAGTAGCTTATTCCGGGCACTGGTAGTTAGTTATCCACAGGACCTGGGGTCACAGGAAAGAAAGCTCCCTTCTAGAAAAGTCATTCCTGACACCTGGAGACCTCAACTCTGGCCTACAGAAGACAGGCAGTCTGCTGACTGTCACACAGTGTCTGCAGGGTCAAAGGGCGTTCTGGAACTCAGCAGAAGGGCTCCACAATTCCTGTAAGGCACAAACGTACCAGAATACGCTCCAGAGGCATCACTGACCATAAACTGCAAATGCATCAGCCGTGTAGCCTCTCAGGACTACAGGGTTATACTCAGAGAAAAGTACTGGGCAAGGTAATGTAATGAAAAAATGTGGGCTTTGGAGTCAGGCAAACCTGGGCACGAATCCCAGATCTGCCACTTAATTTGCAGTGGAACCTTGGTCAATTAATTACTAAACGTCTCTGAGCCTCAACTCCCTCATCAGTCAAGAGCGTTACCAAGAGCATCTGCCCTCCTTGTGTTGTAGGATGAAATGAGGTAATGTATCCAAAAAAAAAACCATTCAAGCGCTTGATGGTGGAAATAATTCCTTCTACTTGTCTCTGCATTAGTCAGGCCCACATGAGAGCAATATTGGGTGGGGCTGGAAAAGGGGGACAAAGTCAAAACGTGAAAGAAAATGGGGTTATTGAGCTTACAATTGAACAATATGAAGAGATACTTGACTCCTTTCCAGTGGAGACCTCATAAGGACATGAACAATTAACTATCTGAAGTGGAAGTCTTCAACTTGAAGCAGGAGAGATTAAGATGGGATGTGGAGAAGAACCAAGTGCCAGAATGACTAAAGACCCAGAGGAGTCACCAAGAAAGGCTCTATAGTCTGCCCTGGGGGCACGAAGAATAGAACTACGTGGTCTACAGAAGTGGACAGAAATAGAATATGGACTATGGAATTCCACATGAGGAATTTAAATTTGTCTAGTATTCAAAGTACAAAAAAAGGTGGAATTAATTTTAATGATATATGTTATTTAATCCAATATATAAAATATTGTTATGTCAACGTGTCATTAATCTAGAATGACGGATGGAACATTTTCCACTCTTTGCTTTGTAAGTCTGTGAAATCCAGCGTGTATTTTGCCACCAGCAGCACATCTCAGCGTGGACAGCCGCAGCTGAAGCGCTCAGCAGCTATGTGGGGCTGGTGCTACCGAACTGGCTACCACAGCACTCGAGACGTTCAGATGGGGAGGCGGGTGGGAGGGCACAGATGACCTCGGCAGGTCCCTCCCAGCTCCCGGACTCTATATTTAGCTAACTGCCACCTGACACAAGACAACCCTCGTGCATTCCACTAGGTATAGCCTCCCTTTTAAAGTAGCTTCAGGAGATGAAAAAAGCACCAATTCTAACTTTCTCATCAATACGTTTTCAGCAAACACCCGGCTGTTATAAATCATGAATAGGCTTGGGATGAAGACAACATCTATTCATTAAGCCCAAGTTGCTCAAGAAGCACTGGCAAGAAGCAAAAGGGCCTGAGAGGAAGACGAATCTATGTCCGATGCCAACACAGATCAGATGTGGCCAGTGTACACCCTGGAGAAATGTATGTTTAAAAATAAAATTTGGGAACAACCTTGAATAAAAATGCACGAGGCGAAGGAACTCCCTAGCTTTCTGCTAGGTCACTTCCCTGTTTGGATATTGTACTCTCCTGCAAAAGGTCAGTCTAAAAAAAAAATCAGGAACAACAACAAAACGTAAATAGGACTCAGAGTACAAACTAAACGTGTTACGGCCATGCAAGCCTCTCTGCCAGGCATTAACCTGGGCTCCAGAGCAGCAACAAGCATAGCGAGGAGGAAGGGAAAACGAGAGGCCGCTGGCCCCGGTCCCTTCCAGGCCTGCAGTGGTTCTTTCTCTATCCTTGCAACAGCTCCTGGATGGTGTGGGCCTGTGACATGGCCAGGAAGACAACTATGACGTTTGTTTACCTGCCACTGGGAACACGGACACAGGACTGCCTTCTGAGGGCTAGCGACACCTACTGGATCAAACTGTTTCTGCTACTGCCTCAGTGGCCAGACGGACGGCTAACATCACTGAAGGTTTTCTGTGTGCCAGGCACTCTTCTAAGTGCTGTCATATAATTACTCCTTAATACTCACAAGGAGCTTATGAGGTAGGTCCTGTTACAGCCTTATCTTACAGATGAGGACACACAGAGGCCAGAGAGCTCAAGGAACTTATCCCGGTTCCCCTGGCTAGTAAGGTGGCAGAATGGGAGTATGCAAATTAGCATAAAGACGCATAAAGGTTATCCTGCTAGAAGAGCTTGGACACAAGCTAAATACATTAATATTTATATTGTGTATAATTATATAATACATAAAATATATAATTACACATAAAATTAGTTTGTGTGTATTATATTTGTAAATATAATAAGTATATAAAGAGTACATGGATTAGAAGAGTTATAGACAGCTATGGAAATGTAGAAAAAAAGGAATTACAGAGACAATGTAGGTGATACCTACTGTGGTTTTACAATGTCCACAATTTCCTTGACACTCCTCTCCAAAAGGTGGAGCCTAATTGATTCCCTTCCCTTTGAGTGGACCTGGTGAGTCACGTCCAGCAAATAGAAAGTAGCCGGACAGTGTGTGACTTCTTGAATCAGATACTAACAGGCATTGTAGCTTTTGCCTTGCTCTCTCGTGGGTTACTCACTCTGGGGGAAGCCAGCTGCCATGCTGTGTGGACACTCAGGCAACCCAACAGGGAGGGAGCTCTTGGTGGTGGTGAACCGGGACCTCCTGCCACCAGCCAGCACCAGCCTGCCAGCCACATGAGGGACCATCATGGAAGCAGCACTCCCGGCTCCAGAGTTCAGCCTCCAGGTGACTGCACTCCAGAAAACATTTTGAGGGACCCTTAGCCAGAACCACTTATATTCCTGATCCACAGACTGCGTGTGGATCAGGAATATGTTTATTGCTGTTTTAAGCTGCTGAGTGTTGGCTACTTTGTTCTGTGGCTAAAGATAACTAACACACCTATCCAAGTGCCCCCAAGGAAAAGGGATGTTCTAGGCATTTGGCTTTGAGTAATTCAGTCCTTCGGGGAAAGTCATTCCCTCTGTGAGACGAACTCATGAAGCTAACCCATTGCCACTTAGCCTCACACAGCCTCCCTCATCCTGATTACACACTCCCCAAACCACCTTGGGACTATGACTTCGCTTCCCAGGTACCCTCAGGGAGAGAATGAACTGGTCATACAGACTAGAGATATTTCTAGATTCTGTGATGATGATTTTTCAGGACAACTTAATACATGGTTTCTGATTATGATTGGCTTCTTATGGTGGCCTTGCTGTGCTGATTATATGGACTTTGAGTACATCTGGTCTCTCTGATGAAGGCTCCTCCTGGCAAATTAATAAGCCAGCATTGCAGGCTCTACTTCCTTGCTTTCTAGTTAGTGCTGAATCAGTCTCTCGGGGTGAGCATCCCCAGGGCACTGACGACAGTGAGCATCTCCACCTTCAAACAGAAGCCAGGTCCTCCATGTGAGGACTTGGTACATAATGGCTCAGTCCTGCCCAGCTGCCCACTGGCCTTCTTTGTGGCATCCACATCACCTTCCAGAGAGAAAAGAGCTTTTACTGAAATGGGCATTCAATGGATTCTCTTTACTGGAGAAGACCCAGGAATCCTCAAATTTTTCAATTAATTGATCACTTCTGCGAGGCACTTTCTATTATTATCTACCCCAACATCTTTCTATTCAGCAGACAGTCTGGAAAAATGGGAGTCTAAGAACAGCAAGGTTCAGCGATGCCAACTCACCTCTATTACTTTCTCTGAATACTTGATTATTTTTCTGCATAAAGAGCAGAGATGTAAGAGTTTGCCGGATATTTTATGAGGGTAAAAGTTAATGATTTATAATTTGCAAACCAGTGACATAGGAGTAGTAAAAAAAAATGTCTTAGAAGAGCTATAATTAAAGACCATGAGGACTAGAAAACTGTCCCAGTGATTCTTGGAGTGACAAATAGTGTGTTTAAACACCAAGTCTGGCATTATTACTACACAATGGTACCACACAATGGTATGTCAATGTTCAGGGGCTCCAGTTGTTAGCAAATTACCCTTAAATTGTTATTTCACTATACCCTTGTTTTCAGTTTAATAACATTTACCATCTCACAAGTGTATTTAGGCAATTTGCTCATGTGAGAAATGTCTGGACATTAAGTACACACATACAAGAAGTATGTATTAAATAAATGTGCTAAAAGGAGGGAATACTCATGGGTCTTAAATGGTCAAATGGTCTTTGGAAGAATTTGTATTACAAACTCAATCCTAGACATATCACGTAATAAAGGCTTCTGAACAGTGCGACTCGGCCAGTGGTAACACCTCACACATGTATTTGGTAAGCTCACAGGGCACCTGAAAAAAAAATCAGCGGGGAAAAATGGCAAATGCCCACGGCAAATGGTGGGATTCTTGTGTTGGCACCTGCACTTGCCTATTGTCTCCTAAGGTACTTTCTTGAGTTAGAATGACTAGAGAAACAGCCCCAGCACTTGGTGGAGCCCTGTAAGAGATGTGGATCAGACTGGTGATGGGGGACCCAGATAACACGGAGTGACAGAGCTCCTATAGCTGCATGTGGTGTTTAGAGCAGATACAAAGGAGTAAGAAGATAGGAACCTTCTCCCTATTTTCAAGGACGGTGACTGACTGCTGGCTTCCAAGATGGGCCCCTGGCTTTCATGCCCTTGTGTACTCTCCTCCCACAATGAATCCGAGCGGTCCACGTGGTCGACAGAGTGTGGCGGTGGGGTTCTGAGATTAGGTCATAAAAGGCATTGTGGTTTGCATCTCGCTCTCTTGGTTCACTTGTTCTGGGGAAAGCTGGCCACAGCAATTATGAAGACACTCAGGCAGCCCCAGGAGAGGCCCCTGTGGGGAGGAACTCAGCCTTGTAATAGCCAATACCAACTGCCAGCTATGTGAGTGAGCCTCCCAGAAGGGGAATCTCCAGCTCTAGTCAGTATCTTGACTACAACTCTGTGAAAGACCTTAAGCCAGAACTACCTAGCTAGGTTGTTCTAAATTTCTGACCCTCAGGAAACTAAGAGAAATGTTATTATGTGAAGCCATTAAGTTTTGCAGTAGTTTGTTACACAGCAATAGTTCACTTGGTAAAAATAACTGAAAATGCTACTGCCCCTCAATTCACTAGAAAAGGCAGGGATCTATGTAGTGGACTCCATGGCCCATTATAACCACCAGAGCTTTCTCGGAGAGCTCGAAGGTCCATCAGGTGCTGGCCATTCACTGGCACCTGACCATCCTCCAAGGGCAAGAACCAGGCAACTCTGGTCCCAACAGACACCTAATGACCCACTTACTGCTCCAGAGGGATCTGGTCACATCTCCAATGAGGACTTTCCATCTTAGTTGTTTTTTTCCTGTAGTACTGGCATGGCTGAGTGACCAAGGAGGGCTCTTTTGCTCCTGAAGGACCCCAGGCCAACAGTGAACTAGTCCTGAGACCTCAGCTAAGGGCTCCAGTTAGGGTGGGGATTCACCTTCCGGCTTCTAACCTTCTCCTGGTTATGACCAACTCTTATAGGTCTGAGGCTGCCCATTCCCAGCAGGCACATAAAACAGGCCAGCTCCCTTACCTACTTGCCTCAGTTCTGACCTCTGGCCTTGCTTCCCACATTTGCACCTCTAGCCTGGGTCTCATTCTGAGCCTCAGACTCATATACACTGACTGCATCCTCCACCTCTCTACTCAGGTGATCTCAGAGTTAACATGTCCAAAACTGAACTCATGCTCTCCTTCACTAGATCTGCTCCTTTGTTCTTCTTCTCTCTCTCAGCAAATGACTCTGCCATCCCTTCAGTAGCTCAGGTCAAAACCTTGGAGTGTCCTTGACAATCCTTTCTCTCATATCCCATATTAAACTGTCAGCAAATCCTGTCTGCCCAATCTCCAAAATATATCCAGAATCTACCTCTCACCAAGCTTCTGCATTCCACCCACTCCCAACAGTCTATTATCAGTGTAACAATCAGATGATCTTTTTATACTAGAAGATAAGTCGTGTCATTTCTCTGAGCAACATTCCATTGGTTTCCCATCTTAAACTGAGTAAGAGCCATACAACAGTCTATCAGGCCCTCTATGATCTGGACCCCCATCCCTGCTCTGTCCCTCATTCATTTCAGTCCATCCTGACTTCCTTGATGTTCCTTTAACATCCTGGGCATGTGGCTTCCTCCCAACCTTTTGCATTTGCTGTTTCTTCTGGCTGGACTGCTTTTCCCCAAAATCCACATTTAGCTCCCCTCAGTCTGTCTGCGCATGTTACCTTCTTGGTGAGGCCTCCTCTGTCTACACTGTTTTAAAATGCCACATCATCCCCTCGCCCTATACTCCCTTATTCCACCCCCCACCCCCCACTTTATTTTTCTCTGTAGTACTTGTCATGTGACCTGCTGTGGATTATTTATTTTCTGTCTTTCTCTACTAGACCATAAGCTCTATGAAGGCAGTAGAGTTGTCTCCATTTTTCCACGCATTGACATTTCTTTATTAATCACATTTTTAGTGGCTATATAAAATCATGCCAGGCATTTTGTTTAACAGTGGTTTATGAGACTTTAGGATTTCTTACTCCAAATCTTAGGCACTTCCTAGAAATTTCCTTTAAATGAAGACCAATGGACTGGGTGACCTGGAAACAATAGTGGGTATCAACTGTCACCCAAAACTGTTCAGTCACTTCTTTCTTGTTTAACTCTGCAGAATTCTGATTATTTTTAGCTTTAACGCCAAATAAAAAACAAGAACATATAAAGGAGGAGAATAAAATGATTAGCTCAATTTTCAAAATCTTTACGACATCCCCCTTTTTCAATATTCTGTTTAGGATGGAAAATTTCCCTGTGTGCCAGAAAATAAAAGCATAATGGGTACTTTTCCTGATGGTAACTGACACCAATTAAAGTAATCTACATGATAAAGATTTCTGAGGCTGAGACAGCAGAATTAACTGTATTTAATACACTCTTTTGCAAACATCTGTTGAAGAAAGAAAACCAATGCCAACAGGCCCGTTAAGACAGTTGTATGTCCAAATGTTTTTAGCCAGAAGTGATTATGTTCTAATGAAACCTCCTAGAAACGGGTATCCTAAGGGTCATATAAATTAGAGATGAAGAGAATGTTACCTTACTCCTGACAAATGCAAGACAAATCCTTGCAAACCACATTCGGTTAGTTTTTTATACCAAAAACCCCTCAGAGGAGAAGCTACAAATGTTCCGAAAGCAGGAAGGCCTCCCGCTCACTAACCTTCAGTGCCGCTCGCGCACGCCCAGGCCACGGCCGGCAAACCCCACAGACCACAGTGACTCTCCCGTAGCCTTTCAAAATAATGAATTAGCAATCCTCTCGCCGACCTCGCAGAGAAAAACATGCTTTGTACTACTACAGTAGGTCCTCATTTAACATCGTCGCTAGGTTCTTGGAAACTGCGACTTTAATCAAAATGACATACAATGAAACCAATTTTACCATAAGCTAATTGACATTAACAAGAGTTAAGTTCCGACAGCATATTTCTGGTCACAAATATATCACTAAACTTCTAAATTAAGACCCAAAATGCCTGTCATATGAAACACTGAAATAAATATGAGCTATACGTACATTTAAGAAACATTAATAAAAATAAGTAAGATAATTCTTTCTCAACCTGCTTATTCTAGTTCAAGGTCATGGTCAGCTGGAGCCTATCCCAGGAGCTGGGGTGCCAGGCGGGCACCGACCCTGGACAGGCTGCCCTTCCGTCATAGGGTCACTACACTCACACCCACCCACTCACACGCACCCACACTCCCTCCGGCTGGGACAACCAGACACACCAGCTCACCTACGTGTGCATCTCTGGGATGTGGGAGTACCCAGAGTAAACCCACGCAGACATGGGGAGAATGTGCGAACTCCACGCACACAGTGGCCCCAGCCGGAAGTCGATTTTTGTTTTCTCATTAACATTCTAACAAATCAATGTGGAACAAAGCGATGTTATTCGGGGACCAGCTACACACTCGACTCAGGCCTTGTTCCCCGAGAGGCACTAGCAGTGAGCGCCCAGCACGCCGTGGTCCACGCAGCCTGATCGCAGGAATATCTGTTAACGACCTCCAAGACCCAAATCCTTGGCAATGTCCGGGTGGAGTCAACAAAGGAGTGTCTTGGAGGAATATAAACAGGTCAAATCACAAACGAATGGTCTGTGTTCAATCCAACAGACCAAAGTGAACAACAGCCACTTCGCATAATAGTTTTATAAACCTCACGAAGTCTGGGAAGGGTCAGAGTGAACAAGCTTTGCCCCTGACAACAGGGAGCCCTTCATTCTATGTCTTTACATGAGCCTGAACTGTTAAGTCACTGGGTCCCACACTTTCTTTCTTTCTTTCTTTTTTTAAATATATTTTTATTGATATTTTTTTGAGACAAAGGAAGGGAGAGAGAGAGAGAAACATCGATGTGAAAGAGACACACCGATCGGCCGCTTCCTGCACTGGGGATCAAGCCCGCAACCTGGGCATGTGCCCTGACCGGGAATCGAACTGGGACCTCTCAGTCCATGGGATGATGCTCAATCCACTGAGCCACACCGACTGGGCACTGGGTCCCACACTTTCTAAAATAATGAGGACGTTGCTCAGCAACTTATAGACAAGATTTCCCGTCTCGAGGAATAAGAATATGTGTGAGTGTAAGAGCCCTGTGATGTGTGTGATTATGTTAGTAACATCACCAAGGAACGGCACATATACAGTCCCAAAATATAAATGTTAGAAAAGTGGATTGTAAAATGTATGTATGTATCACTCACTGAGGTATGAAATCTGAAATACATGTGCAGGCTATTCTACAGAGGAGAGAACAAACAGTTTTGTGGAGGCAGGACATTCGGATCTGTGGTCACAAGTTAACTGTCACTATGTTTGAAAAGAAGGGCCTGGTCAACTGCACAAGGGCAGAGTTGGGTGACCTGCCCTAGGACACAGCCAACCCTGCTCTCTCACCCTCATTAGACACAGCCCTGCAGAGGGAGTTAGAGGCACACCTCCCCTCCTGGTTCTCTTGAGCTATCAGCCAATTCTAGGAACTTACGAAAAAGTATGCAGAAAAGCAGCTTATTATCACCTGTTACTTGTGCACCAAACTTGCTTTCAGGTTAGTAGGTCTGTGGACATAATCAGAATAAGATTTTTCAGATTTTTTGAGAAGGGGAGCTACTTTTTAGTATCTGAAGTCTTCCAGGGCAGTGGGGTAAGGAGGAGAAAAGTTAGAAAGGATGATGGTAAAGGACAAAGTTATCCAATCTGGAATGAGAGTGGCCAAGGCCATGTCCCTCCTTCTGGGCATCCCACCGTGAAATTAAATAGACCTGAGGTCAGTGGCTGGACCAGAATCAGGAGGACTAGCCAGATGAGGACCCTTTCTCTAGCAGACTTTGTGGGGATGTTGCAGGCGGAGACAAGAGCTCAGAGCTACTGTGCCTGTCGCTCGTCCTTCCTGAATCTCAAGCATTCTAGCTAGAACTCTAAACCAAAGGAAGATACAAAAACAGCAAGAGGACTTGGGCCGCGCTGATCCAGAGCTGGGAGTGATGGCGGTGACCTGCTGTGCTCTAATCTGGCTTTACAGCACCACCTTTGGAGGTGGATATATTCATTCATCCATTAGATATTTGTCTTTGGTCTCTTATCAAGGCACATGGCTAGGATCTGTCCTTTTGGATGGGGTGTGCAGGGTCAGAAATAGCCATAGGAAAAGTTTTGTATCCCATAGAAATGTCTGTAAAACAAAGAATTTGGAGAAAATCAAACTAGAGGGGTAGAGAAATAATTTGAGAAGGTCTCCAGCCCTGGCTGGTTTGGCTCAGCGGTTAGAGCGTCGGCTCGTGGACCAGAGAGTCCCGGGTTTGGTTGCCACTAAGGGCACGTGCCTCGGTTGCAGTTTATCCACCCCCCCCGCCCCGGCCCCAGTTGGGGTTGTGTGGGTGGCAACCACTCGATGTGTCTCTCTCACATCAATGTTTCTCTCTCTCTCCCTCCCTCTCTCTCTCCCGCTCTATCTGAAGATAAATGCAAAAATGTCCTGGGGTGAGGATAAAAATAAATAAATAAATAAATAAATAAATAAATAAATAAATAAATAAAAGGAAGGTCTCCACGTAGCCCAGCTGGTGTGGCTCAGTGGTTGAGCGTTGACCCATACACCAAGAGGTCGCCGGTTCAATTCCCGGTCAGGGCACATGCCCAGGTTGTGGGCCTAATCCCCAGTGGGGGGGCATGCAGGAAGCAGCCAATCGATGTTCTCTCTCATCGATGTTTCTATCTCTCTCTTCCTCTCCCTTCCTCTCTCTAAAATCAATAAAGAAAAAAAAATTTTTTAAAAAAAGGTCCCCATGTATAGAACCGACAGGCAGCTCTGTAAGGAGTAGACCCATTCTCTAAAGTAACCCGGAACCTACAGCAGACCTCCAGCCAGCAGCCAACATGTTATGTACTAGAAAAACACAAAGAGCTTCATCGATTATCACCATACTCATGGAGTCTTAACCTTTGACTGTTTAAATCTTAAAAGAGATCGTTACTTACCGTTACACATTGTCTGCTGTAGATACACCTCCATATATCCGAACCCTCTCCCTCCCGCCCCCACACCATCACCCATGACATGGTTAAGAACCTACTTCCCTCCTCCACTGCGTTGATCTGCTCTGGCCCTTGCTGCCTTCTCTCTACCACACAGTCTAGCTCGATGACGTACACGCTTGTGCAATGGTGTCTCCCCAGTCAGACCCCACTTTCAGGGCAGGGACAGTGTCTGCACTCATGTGTCCCCTACCTACTTGCCGGTCACATAGGCTGACTGGACCAGCCTGGATACAAGTTCCAGGCACTTTTCTACCATGGCTGATGACACAGCAGAGCTTCATGGGCCTCCGGTTAGGGTGCTGGTGTCAGCAGCACACTCTGGTCCAAGGCGGAGTGGGGAGGGACCTGACAGAAAGTGAGCCCGGGCCTCTCTTTACAGGTGGATGCTCCGTGTCTTCACATCAGCCCCCGCCTCGGCCCTCTCGGGGGCCGTGGCTCTCTCAGACACCCCCTCACCTCCACTCGCACACAGACAGGTGGGGAGCGCAGATGCCTGGAGCCTCGAACCCCAAGACACAGGTTACAAGTACCTACCATGGGCCTGGTTGTCCCTTTCTGAGATATTCACTTCCAAGAACTATAGGAGTATCAGGTGTTTTAAGTGACTTGAGGGGAAGGAAAGGCAGATAATGAAGCATAGTGATTGAGAGCACAGATTCTAGCCCCACTGTCTGGGCTTGAACCCAATCTGCCATTTAGTTAGCACTGTGTCCTTGGGCAGTTCACCTCCCCCCTCCGAACACTTCGGCTTCCTCACCTGGAAAATGGGGTACTTCATAGGACTGCTATGCTATTTGGATTACTTTATCTGTCTAAAGCATGGGGATCATTGTCTGGCCCATGGTAGATACGACATTGCTCGTGACAGCTACCATCATCTAAGGGATCAGGATGGTACGGCAAGGGGCCCTCTCCTGAGGCGGAGGAAAGGGAAGGACAGGAGAGCCAGAAAGGCCCGAGGCACCAGTGCCCAGCGCGTGAGCAGGCCACACACCTGGGAGCCTGGGAGAAAGGCACACTCCGAGACCCCACCCTAGGTTTTCTGAATCAGAAACTATTTGTGTTTACAACCCCTTCCGGTGATTCCGATCCAGACTTAAATTTGAGAACCAGTGGTCCAAGGAACAAAGAGAAAACCGTGGCCTCCAAATCCCAGCTTTCGGATGATCAGCAGGTTGAGGCTGATGTGAAACGCAGGTGGGAAAAATAATTTCCTACCAAGAGAATGGTTAAGAGAAATCAATTCAAAGAGTGGCAGGAACCTATTTTTAAGAGGAAGCTGTTGGACTAAAAAGAAATAATAACCAACACACAAGCAAGCGAAGTATTATACTATTTCTAGGACAGGGCTGATCTCCCAGGTTTTCCAATGATAGCCACGTTAAAAGGAGGGATAACACCTTCTAAAGCTAGACAGGGGAGCCACGACTTGGCCCACTGGGTCTTAAGGGTGCCATGAGAACAAGGGTGTCATGACCAAGCCTGAGGGAGCTGAGGGATGAAATGAAGGCGAGACTTTCCACCTTAAAGCATCCTTCCCATAGACTCACACCCTCACAAACCACCCCTACGCAGTCTCTGGAGGGCTGTGCTGCTCTAAGGAGGAGGGGGGACACGGGTCACAGGAGGCCAGAGGAGCCTGGACCACAGAGCTAGCATTACCTCTAAACGGTTGCTCCGGAGAGCCGTTGGGTGAAGTATCAACTCACAGGTCCGACGATGAACCACGAGACGTGCGGCCACAGGAGCAAAATTCTCTCGATTAGAGGACCATAATATGTTGCTGAGATTGGGGGGGAGGTCACAGACGCTGTACAGGTTATGTGGAGCTGAACACATTACAGTTGAACCAGATGTTAGGTGAAAAGGTGTGAGTTGATGGAATTATCACATAAGGGGTTGCTCCATCTCCTCCCTCTCCACTTTGTCCTCCTTTTCTTCCCTGCTCTGGGGTCCACTGGGCACAGCTCAGCATTATTGAGTGTCCAGCTGGGTATTGTGATGTCAGAGGCATCACCCACAGTGGACATGTTTGAGGAGAGGCCAGCAGCCCAGCCCTGTGTGGAAACACATGGCCCTGATTTGAGTTCCCAGGATACCATGCTCCTTTCATTTACCTGATAACATCTCACACCTCATACATCTTTGGAAACCCTTACCCTCCCCTCCCAAACCCAATATGATGCTCTAGGGAAACTGAGTCACAGAGACAGACACTCACCCAAGGTCATAGGGCGATACCTTGGTACAGCCGTGAACAGGGCCAGAGCTTCCTGGCCACTTGTCCACACCAGTCCAGGGGACCCAGCTGCTTTTTTATAGAAAGTTTCCACACACCTTCTATTCCTAACCTCGATCACAAGCATCGCGGGCTGCATGCTTCAGAGGCACCAGCAGGATTCTCCGAGCCACAGACTTAGTAACCCGCCCCATTTAGGCCATGAGCACAACTTGTTTGTCCTGGACAGTGAATTCTAGATATTCTTTTGGGCTGTTTTGTTTTTATTTCAAACACAGCTAACGAATCAGGGCTTTAGACATCAACAGAGCCGACTTTGATTCTCCAAGAAAAATCAGCTGCTTACTACACAACCCTTCCGGGTCCTCCCCAAGACTCCAGGAAGGTCCCGAGCCTGCAGTTTGGGGGTAGGACGAAGACCGTGCTCCTACTGCCCGTGGTGGAGCAGGACCCACCTTTTTTTGGCTTTCATTTAGCAAGCTTACAGTAACAGTGCTGAGAAAATGAAAGATAATCGAACAAATTGTCTTCTCTTTTTAATATATACCTAAGCATGTAATATATATTTATTCTGAAAGTAATTAAAATGTCTTGACCTTGAGATCTAAAATGGGTAGAGCCTTTGGAAAAAAGGGAAGCAACTCCTTGGAAGAAGGTCTGAAGGTGAAGTGAAGAGCAGATATATAACCTTAGCACATGGCTTGCCCCACTAATCACCGAGCAGATTCCAGCACCTAAATAAAGCCCCAGAAGGCACACATATCGGAAGAACTGGCTCATTTATAAAACAACCGATGGGCTAAGGCAGGGAGCGCTCACCAGCCAATAAGGTGACTTGGTTTCTCAACATGACAGATGTCCGTTTCAACCATGTAGTAAATAAGATAAAACTTCATTGTGGAAGAGCCCTGTCCGTCCCCCATGTGATCAGCCTTTGCTGCTTCCTCATGTGACCGGCCTCCCAATTTAGAGCGTAACCAACTCCCAATGACCTGTAATAACACCATTCCCAAATTAGAGCTCTCAATTTGACTTGGCCTCAGTCCCGCCCTCAAAGCAAAATAAAGCATCCGTTTTCTTTTTTTCACATTCATAATACTCTCCTTTTTGAGTTGCCAACTCAAACCCTGCTCCAGTCCGATTGAGCCCTTCCTCTATTTTTTTTTTTTTTTTTTCTGGTTAGCCAAAGAGCCTGATGGAAAAACACCAGGAGACAAAAACAAAAACAAAATCAGGCAGAAATTCCAACTAAGTGACATTCAGCTGGAAAAGCTATGATTCACATGCAAATAAAAATCTCCCTGAATTCACTGTTACATGACGCAAGCCCCTGGCTTCGACATAAAAAGGGCAGAATGAAATCACCCACAATTAAACTCACTCTGGAATACTGGAATTCTCTGGCTAGGCCTCCCCAGCTAATGATAAGAAAACCCCCAACTGTAACAGAATGAAGCTAATTGTGTTGGATCCCAGGGCATCCCCACCTCAGCTGGCGATCACTCCTGAACACGCCCCAACCCAGCCTTCTCCACCCGCCCTCACCTCTGACCTGGACTCAGCACAACGTACCCTGAGATGGGGCTCTGTCTCCCAGGGGCCAGCCCTCCTTTCTAGGCAGACAAGAGGGGATTGTGCTGAGGACCCTGGACCTCACCTCCACACCTCCATCCCAGGATGCCAGTGTGCAAGAAAAGTTTCCCAAAGAACTCTGGGAAGACACCCCCCCCCCCCCAAGACTGGACAGAGCCTTATATGAGCGTAAGAGCACCATCAACCTCTGACCTCAACTCCAGGCCAGAGACAGTTTAGCGAGTCACCTCTCCTACTGGTAGATAATGCACCAACCCACTTCCCCTTTTTCTTCTCAGGGGAAAGTTGATCAGACACCACTTTCTTTTTTCGTCAGATGGTTCCCTTAGGAGGCACACTCCACCTGCCTGAGAATCACAGAATCTGCAGATGGAAGGGCCTTCAGAGATTTTTTTTCTGGCCCTTCCTTACAGTTGTGGGGGTCCCACCCTACGATTCCTCCTTGATGGTCACCTGGGCTGAGCAACTCTCTAGCCACGGGGAGCCCACTTCCACCACCAAAGAGAAGTATGATTACTGAAGCCCAGATTGGGCTCTCTGCAACTTCTTCCCATTCGACTAAGGTTAGCTTTCCTGAAACCACAAAGAATAAATCTACAAACACGTGTACACCTGTGTTCATAGCAACGTTATTCACAAAAACAAAGTAACCCAAGTGTCCATCAACAGATGAATGGATAAACAAAATGTGGTACATACATACAATGGAATATTATTCAGCCTTTAAAAGGAATGAAATTCTGACACCTGCCACAACATGGATACACCTTGACAACATTACGCTAAGTGAGGGGAGCCAGACACAGAGAGACAAATATTGTATGATTCCACGTATATCAGGAACCTAGAAGAGGCAAATTCAGAGAGACAGAAAGCGGATTAGACGTTACCAGGTGCTGGGGGGATGGGGAAGTTGTTGTTTCATGCGTAGTTTCTGTTTGGGATGATGAAAACGTCTGGAAATGGACGGCAGTGATGGTAGCACAACACTGTGAATATAATTAATGTAAAAGAACTGCACACTTAAAAACGATTAAAATGGCTAATTTTATGTGTTTTTTACTATAATTAAAAACTACCAAAACATCGACTCCCTCTTTCGCAAGATAGCCATCCCCCTAATTCTCTTTTTAAGGCTAAAAATCTCCAGTTCCTTCTACTAATATTTAGATAGGGTGATTTTGAGGCCCCCACAGCTTCCTCGCCACCTCCTCTGGCTCCACTCAATGCCTCTTTGAGAACCTGCTGCCCAGACCTGAACAGCAGACTGTGCTCAGCCACCCCCTCCCCAGCGGCTCCCTCTGAGGCCCCAGCTGAGCCCCCAGCCAAAAGCTGCACAGAGTGGGCCTACTGACTGCCTGTTTTGGCTGCAAGGGCAAAAAGGTCCAGATTCAAAAAACATGCCATATTCCACTCCCACCCCCCGCCGCTGCTTCCCTGGGCCCAGATCCATTTCCCAGACAGCTGTGGGCAGCTGCAGCAGAGAAGTGAAACCAGCAGAGGCAACTGGAGGGACGTTTTGTTGGGGGCGGGGGTGCAGCATCTCAGCTGAGCACACTGGCCTTTCCACAGATTCCCCTGGTTTCCCGTGGGTGTGTGGCAAATGCAAACAAAGCGGGCACAGGAGGCATCTCCCCAGGCACAGCGGATGCCTCGCAGCCACCTACCACCCAGCCTGTGGCCACCGCCATGGGGCTGAGCCGTGCAGGCTGGACCAGCCTTGCTGGGCTCCACCCACCCTCTCACTCACCCCTTTTGGTCCATCTGGAAAAGGTTTGAAAGTTTGAGGCAGGAAAGTTCCCTTTTGCATTTTAAAGGATGTTGAAACGGAGCGGCCTGGGTGTTGGTCTGATTCCACGTGTGTAATCCATTTCCTGAAAGTAAACTGCTCACCCTTTGGAAGTGGACCAGCAATTTCGGGGTATCATTTGAAGTGTCACTAACTGGGTAAATATTTACTGGCATACCATGGAGCTTTTCTAGGAATGTCAGTTAATTTGCTAAATTAGCGACCCTTAGGGCAGCACACTTGAAAACAATTAGTTTTTAACAGGTGAGTAATTTATTCTTAAGATGGGGTTTGGGGGGTTGCTTCTCTGACTAGTTACAATAACCACGTATAAATTAAAACGGGGAATGCCTTTACCATCTCTGCCTTCTAACTTTTCTTGACTCCTGATTTTCTGTTAAGGGTTGACCTTGGTAATCTATACCAATATTTTGCCTGGAATTTGAAATGACAGGATTTGAAAAATCCCTTCTCTGTGAGCCTCAGAGAGTCCATACAGAAGATCACATGTCTCCGCCACTCACTAACAGACTGTGCCCACCTGGATATACCCGGAGACGTGCCCCCCATTCTCCTGTGTGGAACAATTCAGACTTCAATCAGCTGTTCTGAAAACGCCTTTGGTTTTGAAGAATAAAAAGGTGATTTCTTTTGGACTCAAATGATCACGTACAGAATCCTTTCATAAAGACTCAACACCATCTTCTCCTCCTCCTTCATGACACAGGAAATCTGCAGGAAGTAACCTAAATCTTCCAATTAAAAAATATGCAGGCAGGTGAGTGTGTTCAGAGCTGTGCTGGGAAGAATAAGTGAGTGTGTGGTGGGCTCTGAGGTGGGAATAAATCAAGCTGAGAAGTGACTGTCAGTGGGAAGAACCACAGACCTTTATGAGTCTGGCAGAGAAAGGGTCCTTCTGGATTTGCCTCCCTCCAGCACCCTCTCGGCCTCTCCAAGAACAAGGGCTCGGGTGAAGTTCACTTAGAACACAGGTGACCGTGTTGGGCTCAGGCATCACCACCACCCACATGGCTCTTCCTAGACAGAAATGGGAGTTTCCCTGAACCGTGGCGTGGTCCTGTGCCTCTGACTCTGTCCCACCTCACAACCACGAGTGCCAGGGTTTTGGGCCAACCCTACGAGATATCCTGGAATCAGATGCCATCCACCTGCTAGTCCACCCCCATTAGGGGTGTCCCAGAAGGAAGCCGACTGCGACTGGGAGAGATGACGGCCGCTTGCAGTGTTCTGGAGCCCGGGCCGTGAAGGCCAGAGGGTCAGCACACACTCCGCTCCTCCAGAACCAGGCAGGTGCCTCCTGGGTCCGCGGCTCTGCTAGGGAGGGCCACCTTTAACAGCCCTGCGCGGCGGCTAACGATGGGAGAAAACAACGTGCTGGCTGCCGAGAACACAGGGTTGGTTATCCAGGTAGCCGGCAACTTTAACAACAGTGTTTTTCCTTCTTCATTCATTTCCTTCCTTGCCTACGGGCCCACAGCATCGCTGGAACAGAAGTCTCGGAATGCCTGGAAGCAGGGCTGGCCTGCACTGTTGGGAGTGGGAGTTGTGTCTTGGCATAGTTCCTTTTGTGCTTTAATGTGGCACATATTTATTCTCCATTGCACTATCTTTTTTATTTATCATTCGAAGAATTCAGTCACAGCCAGAGCAAAACATCTTGGGAAGTTGCTATGTGCTGAGAAACTCCATCTTAAATACTTTTCGGAATAAGAGTAAATGCTTAAAATATAACCGATGGCCCAGCCGGTGTGGCTCAGTGGTTGAGCGTTGACCCATGTACCAAGAGGTCGCCGGTTCAATTCCTGGTCAGGGCACATGCCCAGGTTGTGGGCCCCATCCCCAGTGGGGGGCATGCAGGAGGCAGCTAATCAATGTTTTCTCTCATCGATGTTTCTATCTCTCTCTCCCTCTCACTTCCTCTCTCTCTAAAATCTATAAAGAAAAAGAAATTAAAAACAAAAACAAGAACATAACCGATGACCAGTAAGCATCAACATCAACAGGGTTGCCGGGAATTGGGAAATGTCAGAAAGATTCACAAGATGAGCCTTCAGTGGGATGTGTGCTGGGAGGGACCCGGTTGAGAGTTAGGGACCCAGAAATGGTCACTTGGCCACCACTGGCACCAGCGCTCAACAGGCCCCTGGGAAACCACCTTATTTTCCTTTCCTGTGGCTCCCACCTGTCCGGGCCTGGCCTGGGAGCTGGAACAGCCACAGAGAAGGGCAATGGAATGAAACCGTTGACAGGAGGCAGACATGGAGCTGAGCAAGCCCCAGCTACTTCTGCTGCTTTCCCAGTCCTGAGAATAAGCACAGCTTACAGACATTCCCTATGATCTCACACCTCGAGATTCTTCCACGCATGTGGCAGACTCCCCAGGACCCTGGACACTGGAGGCCGGATTGTGGAGTAAGAACAGGGCTCCTTCTTCATCCAGGGACTCCTGACCTACACAGCCCTGTATTTCTTTTCTTTTCTTTTTTTAACCCGCACCTGATCATATTTTTCTATTTATCTCCAGACAGAGAAGGCAGAAGGGAGAGAGGGAGAAAGAGAGAAAAATCGATGTGAGAGAGACACAACGACTGACTGCCTCCCGCATGACCCCGACCAGGGCCAGGGCCAAACCGCAACCGAGGTACATGCCCTCAGCCAGAATCAAACCCGAGACTCACTGGTCCGCGGGCTGACACTCTACCACTGATCTACCACTGAGCCAAATGGCCAGGGCACCCACACAGTCCTTTAATGGAGTACCACCTCAGGTGTGTTCATCACATTCACCCCACAGTCCTGTGAGGCCAGCTTGTGACCACACATTGAGTGAACGTCAGGACACCTGTCGTCACTAGCTCTGCATTTCTTCTGAATGAGGGACACTGTATCAGTCGCAAATCTTCCATCATCTGGAGGGCCATCTGGAGGGGGTATGACCCAGCTTTCTTCTACTGCTTGTCATCTGGGAGATTTCCAATTCTCAACTTTGTTTAAACTTCACGAAACCGCTCAACTGGTCTCCCCGCATATTCTTCACTCGGAGCCCCATCAAGAGGTGACTAAAAGCTTTTCCAGAATTACCGGTGTCCCCCAGACATAATGACGACACACACACATAATCACATTTACCTACTTAAGCTCAGGTTTAGTTTCTAACTTATTAGTATATAACATCTGTGAAGTACTTTTTTAAAAAGTCTGCAAAAATCTCTTTCTAAACATCACCACATCTAATTTTGAAAACAAGCATGACTGGGCAGGTGGCGAGAACGCGGAGGCTGGTGGAGGTGAAGGGGCGTGCAGGCTGTCCCAGCTGCCGCCCCCACCAGTGCCCTCGCCGGTGCCCACAGCCCCGTCCCCGGAGGCCCCGCTCAGGCTCCCTGCAAGGAAGTTCTGCACCACACAGCCTGACCGGCTCACTTATGTTTTCTTGGTTCTTCTTACAAATGAATCTAAACCTGGACGGACATTAGAAATTTAATAATAGTTTAGGAGCAAATCCCAGCATGTCTCTAAAGCAATACAGACTCAGATTCTGAAAGCAAATAAGACATTTCTTTATTCTTCTTTCTCTGGCTCCGCTGGCCGGGTGTGAGGGGACTGGGTGTGTCGGTGAGGGGAGAAGAGCTTCCAGAACATACCATTATGATTATCTAACAATAATAACACTCTTACTGGCAATGTCAACTGACAAGATTAAAAGCATGAGGTTTCTTTTATTCTTCATGGCAACAAGCTTCTAGAGTGAAACAAGTAAAAATACAAACTGCTTCATTAGGTCTCAGGGATGCTGGTTACTTTGACTGCGCTTTCTTTAAACCTTAACATTATAAACTGAAGAATGTGCTGAAACGGACGTTTCTGGATCTTGTTTCAACTAAGTCATCTTTCAGTTTTCCAGAGATGAAGATTTAACAGATGTGGCTAAATTTAAGTAACTCAAGTTCAGTTAACTTTCCCTTCAAATAACCATATCAAAAAATAGTCAAACACGCACAAAAAAAGCCTCAGTATCCACATCACAACCCTAAACCTGATCTCTGTTCAGTCTGGAGACATTCACAATCCTAGTCTCTCAGTCACAGACCTGAAAAGTACCTCCTCAACAAGAAGCATTAAAAAATGAGTGACAATTATTTAACACCCAATTTACCGTGCATTGCCTTATTTTTATTTCCTGAAAGTAATTTTTTTCAAACAGAAAATCTGGCAGTTGCATTAACACCAACACTGTTAGTTTCACTTGCTTAGTTCTTATTCTACAACTACATGAAGACTAAGATTTCCGTATAAAGAAATACACGGTGACATCAGACATGCTTGTGAGATTTCTTAGCAGACACAACCGGGGAATGAATGATGGCGGAACACGGAGTGAGCCATCCGTGATCAGAAGGTAAGGGAGTGTGGCCCCAGGGGGACTTGGAATGTACATGATCCATCCTCTCTGGACACACACACCTAACCCACCATCACTTTGCCTCCAAATCCTCCAGGTCACTATCTCATCCTGTTCTCTCTGTCTCAGGTCCCAGACAAGATCCTCTAGTCAAATCTTGAAGGCTATCAAACAGAAGTATTATCCTCCACATATTCTGAAAGGCGGGGCTGGGAAGGATAAGCAAGGGGAACAGTTACCATGCAGAAGCCAGCAATGCAGAAATGGTTTGGTTCTGACTGGCTGGAGTGGCTCAGTCCCCTGTCGGGGCACCAGTGGAGGGCAGCTGATCGATGTTTCTTTCTCACACTGATGTTTCTCTCTCTCCTTTCCTCTCTCCAAGCATGTCCTTGGGTGAGGATTAATAAAACAAAACAGCCCTGGCCAGTGTGGCTCAGTTGGTTGGTTGTCATCCGTGCACCAAAAGGTTGCTGGTTCAATTCCTGGTCAGGGCACATGCCCGGGTTGCAGGCTTGATCCCCAGTGGGGGTGTACAGGAGGCAACCAATCGATGTTTCTACCTCTCTCCCCCATCTTCTCTGTCTAAAAATCAATAAAAATCAATCAATAAAACAAAACAAAACAAAAATGGTTTAGTTCAAAGTTGTCTCCCAACTGCAGATGGAACCTCAGGAACATAGCATAGGTTCTAAGCCTAGGAATGTAATCTCTTGTGCCTCAGTTTCTTCATGAGAAAAAAAGGAAACATAATACCTTTCCATCACCAGCCATCTCCAAAGAAGGATATGGAAAACAATGGCTTGTGCCTCTGAAGACTCAGCACTGGTGTGATGATAAGGCATTCGCTCTGACTGTCCTTGTCTAAAGACCTTGCCTCCTATAAGCTAAGACCTGTACACATGCCCAGGCCGCAGGGGATCTTCTGGAACCCAGCCTTTGCCTGGAATCTTGCATCATCTGGAAAGGGAAGAAAGTTTAAACATTCTTGGTTGCAGATTGGTATTTTTAGCACTTTTAGAACAGATTCGACTGTTTTTCACGGAATTCATTGCTCATAATGTTAGCACTCGTGTTGTAAGAGCACGTCGCAGGGACCTATTGTTAGGGAAGAAGGGTCAGAGTAAAGTGGCTGAGTGATAAGGAATACTGTTCATTCTCTTATTTTGCTGAAAATATCTTCTAAATTGTCTACTTTCCAATTAGCAGTTCCAAAATATCCCTGGTCCAATGGACTATAGAATAAGAATTACCAAAAACCAACTTTAAATATTTGACCTTCTGTCCCAGTCGCCAAGAATGACAGGAAACTGGCTTGTCTGCGAGTTTCCACAGAATCCTACCGGTCTGTCAGACACAAAATTCAAACCCAAGTCAGTAACAGATAAGCGTTTGAAATATCGGTCTACTTTGTTTCCCCCACTTCTTCCTGCTGTCTATTTCTTAGCTGTTTTACTTCTTTTACATCTTACATAATACAGAGAAAGGGGAAAGACACTTAAAAAAGTTTGGGTCAAGCAGAAGGTAAATTAAAAGGTGGGGTGGGTCCGGTGTGTGTATGTGTGTGTACAGACAGGTAGGTAGGTAGGTTGAGAGGTAGAGCGAATGAATGAATAAGAGTTGGCTGCAGGTCATTAGAGTATTTAAAAAGCCATCAGATACTAGTATAAACCCCAGGAGACTAATTCAGTAGACAAAAATACCCTTTTAACCAAACAGTTCCAACATATTCAAGAATTTCCTCCTTTCACCAAAGCCAAATATTTTACTGTGCTTTAAAAGACTAATTGAAACAATATTGTGGTATTCGAGCATGCGTGGGTTATGACTTCATAAGCAGACGCTGGACCTTTGGTGAGAGTTATGCAGGAGCTGTGGAGACTGCTTTGTTCCAGTAACATTCCCTTATCCACTGGGTAAGAACTGGAGCTTGGAACTGTGATTTCCATTACAAAGCCCCTGAAATGCCAGGAATGAGTCATGGCACCGTGCCGGGCGTTGCACTGGTTTTCTCCGTTAACCAGGCACCCAAACTGACAACTTTCCGCAGAAAAGCTGAATGAGTCAGTTTCAGGAATAAAACCACATTAGAATACTATGTGCGTGGAGGAGTCAGGGTAATAGCAATTCTTTTAAAAAATTGTTTTGTTCCTTTAAATAGAAACATTCATAAAATTCATTTCTCCAAAGACAGCAAAGAGCATAAATCCATCCAATTATAAGGATTCGAACACCATGACCAAGTGTTTCGCAAACACTCCAGTGTTGTAAAACTGCTAGGGCCAATGATGGCTTTTCGAGGACAATTCCATAGTCCCTTTAAGCTCTGGATCACTTCCAAACACCTTTCCTCATCCTGACTTTCCTTCAGGTGTCTTCCACCAGCTGGCTTTCTCAGAGAAACAGGAAGCCTCCAGTAGGTGACAAAATGAGGTGGCCGCGTGGCCAGAACTTAGGCAGAGCACAAGGAGAGTTTCAGCAGGCACAGCCAACTCCATGCACAGCCGCTGTCTGGCTTCAGTGCGAAGCCAAATGCACCACACAAAGGCTCCAGACTGTGGGGACCTTTTCCGCGTCCTGTCATGTCCCCTTTTGCCATTCTTGTTATGAAAATTGGAGTCCAAATCTCCTTAGCGCTCTTCTTTCTCAAGAATTGTTTCCTATGTTGAAGAGATGAAGGCTTAGAACATTGTCATCCTGGCCATCGATTAAAATAGTTTTATTGGGGCACATTTTGGGGAACCCTGGCAAGGTGGAAATAACAAAATGACTCAAAATCATCAATGGCTAACATCTTTCTGGAGCTTCTGATCTCATCGGAAGTTTGAAACCTGGACCGTAAGATGATTTTGAAAGCTGATAAGAATCCAGATGAATGGAGAGATCTATGCCAAGGACACTTGTAAAGCCAAAATATGATGTTAATTAATGAGAATGATTACACGGCGCCAGCAGCTCTTCTAACGGGGGCCTGTGGCGCAGTCAGAGCCTCCTCGGCCCAGGGTTATACTCAGTTGTTCCACGTCTTTCCTAGGATTGAGCCACAGGCTTGCTTTTTCCATTTTTGGATTTGGCCTCCATCGCGAAGGCGCGAGTCAGCACACACAGATGAATAGATTCACTGAGCTCGTTTCAGGGAGCCCTACCATGGAAGGTTCTTCCGTAGCTCTCTATATTTAGGGTGAGGTTTGTGCTTGTGCAAGACACTGACTGAAGAACTGAGTTTTTTAAACCTTGCAAGTGAGGAATTTCTACCATGAGACCTTCCCCCTAACAGGCTACTCGCGTGTTCGCTGGGGCTCTGAGGTCCCCATAGTGGTAGTGGCACAGCATTAAAATAGGCCAATTAAGGTGACCTCATTTATATTACAGGGAGACTCCAGCCTCACTTGCATAAATCCAGCGAGCACACATTAAGTTGGGAACCAGGCTGCTGAATACCCTTATCACACACAACTTGATAAAACTTAATTTGAGACGACAACTCCATTGAATTGCTACCAGAAGCAATCACTTTGATTAAATCACAGAGTTCCTAAAACTTACATTTAGTAACCAACTAAAGACTTCGAAGCTCTCCACTGCTTGCTGACACATAGATTCTCATGTTCTTACATTGTGGCTTAATCAGACCTACTCCGAGGCTAAAGAATCAGTTTAAAGTTTCGCCCTCAAGCAAACATGTCAGAAAGATTCCGTGGTTTCCCGGCTATAAAATAAGCTGCTCTCCATGGTAGGGGATTCTCTGCTCTCTTCAAAATCTCTCCCCATCCCATTGGTGTGAGTGTCCACTTGGGGCATGGCTACACTGTCACAGTGACATGAGTGTCAGGGGATTTCCTTCTCCTATTTTTGACATTTAAAGGCATCTGCAGAAAGGTAGCCGCCATCTGTGTCCTCCTGCTAGCAGAGACTGAACACCTGTATGGTAGAAAACAAGTCGGGATCCGTTCAGAGTTGGGATGGGCCTTTGGAGACCAGAATCAATGATCCATCGCACTCTCTTTTCTCAAATTCTTGGGCATGCTGCAGAAGTCAAGTTGCTGCTTCATTCTTGCTTCAGAGACCCTCATGCAGAAATTTATATCCAAAAAGCAACTCAAAGGAGCAGCAAAACACCCTGGCCAGTTCGGCTCAGCGGTTAGAGCGTCGGACCACGGACCAAAGAGTCACAGGTTTGATTCCTGGTCAGGGGCATGTACCTGGGTTGCAGGTTGGATTCCCAGCCCCAGTTGGGGTCAACCGATGTGTCTCTCTCACATCGATGTTTCTCTCTCTCCCTCCTCCCCTTCCATTCTTTCTAAAAATCAATGGAAAAATATCCTCGGGTAAGGATTAACAACAACAAAAAGAACCCAGAAAAAAAGGAGCAGCAAAACTCCTGCCCTTCTGTCCCTAAAACTGGAATAAATTTACTTGGCAAAATCTTTGCTGCCACTGAATATATTTACTTCTTACATAAGACAAACCTGTGGCCAGGCTTCTCGCCCACCCTGCGGGGACCCAGGCCTCTTTCGCATACCCTCTTCTTCCCATAGAAAAGAACGAAATGCCACGCTTTAATATTTTGGCATTTCTTGTTGGATGCAAGTGGGATACTAAAATGGATTTAGGTCCCATGAGGAGAAGTAAATGGATTTTCTTCCCTCCCCATCCCCCTTAATTGCATGTGCCACAAGCATGGCGTTTTAAGACTCCGAGAGCAGGCTGCAGGCCCAGAGAGAGGCATCAGAACACGGGAAGAGTGGCCCCCAGAGTTCAGGTCTGAAAAGAAACCAGCCCAGATCTGTGGGCTGAGGGCTGAAGTTTTAGACTAATGGCCGTGACTGTTTACACAGACAGAAGACAGTTATTTAAGGGTGAAATTTGATCTACCTTTCGCTCAGCCAAAATGATGATCCGAGAGAAGTGTTATGCTATTTCTTCTGAGACTCAGCTGCCAAAGGGCCCTGCAGAGTGGGGGGCGGCCAGGCGGGGCGCTGCTCTCTCCCAAGGGCTGCAGAGCCCCCACCCACACCCCGGGCCCCATGCAGACCTTCCCGCGAGGATGCTGGGCATCCTGACAGCAGGTGGAGGATTCAGTGGGCTTCCAAACGGTTCCTTCTAAGTGGACCGAGAGGGTGAAAGAACCCGTCCAAACTTCAAGCGCTAAGAGCAGCAGGCCGCCGGCTTCCCAACACCGCACGGAACCCGTGGTGGAGAACAAGGCAACCATTATTTCCTCTCTGATCCCGAGAGAGCGTCTGTTGCCTGTATTGTTTTCTAACTTTGGAAGCACCAAATAAGGACGACTTTTGGTTCAAGGTAGGAGGCATGACTGTTTATATGACCTCAGTCTTTCTTACATAATATATTAAACAGGCCCTTTAGGCCGACGTGCGGAAGAGCCAAAGGCTGCCTCTGGACAAACGTGTGCTGCTCCCCCTGGCGCTGGTGCGGCTTGGGACTTGGCTGTTGGACAGATGGGGACAAACCTCACTCTGCAGCGAGGATGTGATGGATCAGTAATGGTTTCCAAGACCGGAATATGATGCTCTGAGGCAGAGCCAATGGAGGAGTAGGGGGAGAGTGCCCTTAGAGCTGAAATCAGCAAATACTTCCCATTATTTACAAATGTGCTGTCGGGAGCTGGCAAGGTAACCTTTGAGAAAGGGCCCCCGGCACCTGTCGGAGATCATTCAGGGCGCCTTCGCCTTCGGGTGAGCCTCACTGCCGGCAGGCCAGCCCGGGCCAGAAGATGGCTCTTCCAGCTGCTAATTAGGTGCCTTTCCCCTCAGCCCCTCCAGGGGAAGGTGCAGAGTGGGTTTCAGAGCCGCAAACTGCTCCTTTCACGGTTCCCACGTTACCGGCAGACGTTCTGCGGTAATGGGTCTTGATCTGGTACATACACAGATTTATTGTATACTCCCTTGTTCCAAAAAGAATTTGAAATGACTAACACGAGATCTTAGGAACGGCCCCCGCATCCCCATATAATACTTATAAAGCAATACTGTCCTCCCGTAATAACTTGGATGATATTTTTTAAATCGAAGGTAGCCCTTACACAGCTAAAGTGGAAAG
This sequence comes from Tadarida brasiliensis, assembly GCA_030848825.1. Taxonomy (NCBI): domain Eukaryota; kingdom Metazoa; phylum Chordata; class Mammalia; order Chiroptera; family Molossidae; genus Tadarida; species Tadarida brasiliensis. The sequence goes on along the minus strand of CM061257.1, from coordinate 204,704,303 downwards.
TACATCAAACCGAAGGCATTCCAACCCTCCAATTTTTCAGTTAACTACAAATCCCAGATGACAGGATGTCCTCTCAGGAGCCCTGTGAACTGCGGGCAGCCTTCCTTAGGTCCTGCCAAAGGCAGCCCGAGGTGCCCAGGGGGTGGCGAGCCAGAGTCCGCGTCCCAACACAGGGCCTCACCCGTAAGTGACTGCGCGCACAGCCTCCTGTGCTGGGTTTGATCATCCTCCCGCCACCAAGCAGTCACGATGACTGCACGCATTGCAAGACTCCAAGAAATAAACCCAAACCCAAAGCAAACAGCTGACTATACCTTAGAGAAAAAAATCTGCAACCTGAAAAGGAAGCAGTAGATGGGGTAATGGTGTGATGTCTCCTCCCCACCCCGATCTCTGCACCCCCCTCCTTTTGCTCCCCCCAGGTTAGCTCCCTGCGGGGGCTCTGGGGCACACCTCCCTGAGGCGTCAGTGCAGGCCTATGTGTTGAGCCCTGATAATCCTAGCTTCGATTTCGTGCCCACTGGCAGCTGGTTCATTGCCATGTTCACTGGAACTGAGACGTACAGACCTACCCTGAGACAGGCTCAGATGCCGGCTTCACACACACAGGCTGAGAGAGTCTAGAAGACTGAGTTCCTTCCACATTTTCAGTGGAGTCAGGTTCCTGGCCTGACACGCCACACTCCTGTCCCACGCGGCCTTTCCCTCTCTCTCACCTTCCCCCCACCCCGCGCCTCAGTGCAGACTCTGCCTTGGCTGCTCTGACCCTCCATCTGGGAGAACGCTGCCCACCTTGCTCGATGGTACATACCTGGACTTTGGCAAATTCATTTAACAAACACTAGCATAGCACTCGCTGTGTACCAGGCACTGTTCTAAGCACGTTACATATCTCTTAATCTTGACGACAACCCTGAGAGGTAGGTTCTATTATTATGCCCATTTTATTTTATTTATTTATTTTTATCCTCTCCCAAGGACATTTTTTTTTTTTTTTTTTTTGCATTTATCTTCAGATAGAGTGGGAGGGAGAGAGGGAGGAAGAGAGAAAGAGAAAGAAACATCGATGTAAGAGAGACACATTGACTGGCTGCCACCCACACGACCCCAACCGGGGCTGGGGACAAACTGCAACCGAGGTAGGTGCCCTTAGTGGGAACCGAACCCAGGCCGATGCTCTAACCACTGAGCCAAACCGGCCAGGGCTATTATGCCCATTTTAAAGATGAGAAAGCAGAGACACAGAGATGAGACCAAGCCTGCTCAAGGAGCCACACGTGTAACTAACAAGGCCAAGGGACACCTGGTGGTCCAACCCAGAATCTGTGTTGTTGATGATGCCAGACTGCCTGTTTCATAAAACCTGCATGTCCCATTTCCAGCTAAAATTCCTAAATTCCATAGCCCTCTACTGGTATCTCTCTTATGGTGCTACCCTTTCCTACCTAACTTTCAGGATGTGTATGGGCATTCCCTCTTTCCTGGTAGATGGTAAAGTCCTTGGGGACAGGACCCACGTCTGATTCAGCTTTGGCCCCATGGCTCACCCCTGAACCCTGCATAAGCTCAGTGAGTGCCTGTCAATATTTACAGGTGGAAGGAAGCAAACAAGGAAGGAAGAAGGAACCCACTCAAGTAATAGACCCCCTGATGGAATGAGGAAACGTCCTTCTTTGTTTTCATCCCCGTGTGGTTGCAATTTTTATGTCTGCTTCTTTTGTTATAGGAGCAATTTCAGCTGCTAGAGTAAGAAAGTCAGGTAGTCGTAAAGACTAAAGCTCTGTCGGACGGGCATGGGAGGCCAGCATAAGTCACATTCACCTTGGTTCTTCCCATACCCGAGCTGCTCGGACAGGCAGCGGGAGTGACAGCGACAGCAACAGCCGTGACAACAACAGAAACTACTCGGTTACTGCACACCAGTGCTGGGCACTTGGTATCCAGGGTTTGCAGGCCCCACAAGCTAGGCCTTCTCATCCTTATTTTACAGATGGGAACTGAGATTGAGAAGGCTCATTCATTTGGCCAAGATCACAAGCTGGTAAAACATGGCGTGGAGGCGAGAACCCAAAGGCGCTTTGCTCAGGGTCTGCCTGGGCTCCATCCACCATACGGCAGTGCCTACGGTCCTGTGGAGCGAAGAAAAGCCAGCCGCCTGGGCCATTCATCCTCTGCCTCCTGGACTCTCTCCGTGGCTTAGTCTTCTAGGTGAAAAGCTACCCTCACGCACAGTTCTTCCAAGAAAACAGATGGAGAGTAACCTGCTTTCACATTGTTCAGGCAGTCCTTAATCACCAGGAACAGACAGGGCAGCGGTACAAAAATGTACCATGAGATCTACAAGAGGATGGTGTGTGTGGGGAGGGGGGCTGGGGAGGCAAGGGATGGGGCCAGACAGATTTGCTTGGACTCAAGTGGCAGAGACAGAACTGAATGTTCTGTTTATTAGAAAGAAGAAATCACTTTTCATTAATCTACAGAGTTGTGTTAGTTGAGCCACAACAAACACTCAATGGGTTCACGACATCACCACAAAGACATTTTAGTGGTCTGGGTGTAATCAACAGTTTTCCTTTGCAGAGGGAAAGCAGTGCTCTTCACCCCACAGGGGCCGGGGGCAGAGGGAACCCCTCAAGGCAGCTCACGCTTAAATATGATTCAGCGAACCTGGAACTGTGTTCTATTTACTCTCGGTTCCTGGTGCAAAGTGTTCCCTAAATGCAACACAATCGTCTTTTCCTGCCTTTTTTTTTTTTTTTTAAAGTTTATTTATTTATTTTTCTTTATTGATTTTTAGAGAGGGAGGGAGAGGGAGAGAGAGATAGAAACATCGATGAGAGAGAACATTGATTGGCCGCCTCCTGCATGCCCCCCACTGGAGATTGGGCCCACAACCTGGGCATGTATCCTGGCCTGGAATCGAACCAGCGACCTCTTGGTGCATGGGTCGACGCTCAACCACTGAGCCACACCGGCCGGGCGTCTTTCCCTGCTCTTAAATGAGAGACCCCCTTCCTCTAACCTGCTCTAAACCTCACACCACACTTAAGACAGACTCTTCTGTGGGAGAGAAAAGTGGTGCTAACATAAGCAGAAATACCAGTAGCTACTCGGGGTTAAAAAACAACCACATTAACTGGATTAAATAAGAGAGCCGTGGCTTCTCAAGAGAAATACCATTAGATATTCTTTATCAGCTTGTTTCAGCCACACCTGACACTGTCGCTCCTGCTTTCCGGCCATGGTGATCTCACATCCACGACTTTCCCCTTGAAGGGAGCAGTCCAGGGAAAGCCCGTGCTCTGGAGGGAGCTTCCGAGGAGAAAGTGGCAACCTCCCCTTCTCTGAGGGACTCCGAGCTGGGGGCATGTGGACTATTTAGCAGTCTCCTGAACAGAGTATAAGAAGAAAACGTGGGCACAGCTTCTAACAGTAATGCAGGCAGCAGCCATAAACCCAGCAGCCAGGCCACTGCTCTGGCTGATCAGTGGTGCTTCTCAATTTAAATGAAAAGAAGACAAAGCAAGGCAGCCTAAGTGAAATTTCCTCAGCTCCGTCATCCTGGGCACTGATTTGAGGTTCACCTTCTTTCTGTACCTCTCCCTGTCTTGTCGATCCTTCCTGGCCCCGCAGCACAACATGGGAGAAGAAGGAAAGCACAGACTCGGGAGCCAGACTCCGTGGGTTCCGGTCCTCATGGTCACTTACTGGCCACTGGCTCTGTGACCTTGGGCAAGTTACTTAACCTCTCTTGCCTCAGTCTCCTCACCTGTAAAAGGGGGCTGAAAAATAATAGTATATCACATAGGGATGTCAGAGGAAGCAAACTAGCAAGGGGATTAAGTTAAAACAGAGGTGCCCCATCAGTGTTAGCTGTTATGATTATTAACATTACTTATTCCTGTCTACCTTTTCTTCGCTTTCTTTCATCAAATATTTACTGAATAAGCGCTAGACTCAAGACTCTCCACTGGATGCTATATGAACTTCATATACAGACAGGATAGCCCTGGCCAGTAGTTCAGTTGGTTGGAATGTCATCCTCTACACCAAAGACTGTGGGTTCAATACCCGGTCAGGGCACATACCTAGGTTGCAGGTTTGATCCTCAGTCGGGGTGTGTATGGGAGGCAACCAATCAATGTTTCTCTCTTTCTTCCTCTCTCTCAATAAACATCTTCAGCTGAGGATTTTTTAAAAAGCAATTAAAAAAATAGAGAGACAGATTATAGTCCTGTCCTCCAAGGAAGGACAGAAGGTAAAAAGCAATAGTAAATATCGAATCATTACATTGCACAACCTGAAACTAATATAATGTTATATCAATGATTCCTCAATTAAAGAATGTTTTTGAGGAGAAAATAATACCAGAACGGTAGTACGGCGGGGTCCATCTGGCGGTGGCCTGCGGGAGGGCCGGGTGGGTGAGAACAGGTGGGAGACAACTGCAGAAGGCAGGCACGGGGACAGGGCGGGAGGGAGGGAGGCCAGCCCCTCACGGAGCAGCTGTCGGGTCTGGGGAGCGCTCGTCACCTCTCTTAGCCCCTGTTCCCTCAAGGTAACAGGAGGATAACACAGCAACGTGTGCACCCGGTGCCTGACACCTGTAAGGACTCGGTGAACATTACCGAGAAAATTAAGTCATGGATGAGAGCAACATGTGAACGAAGAATTACCATTCCCCTGGGAGTCAGCTATTGGTGAAACAATAGCAGGTGAGGGGGGCGGGGCATGGAGGCTTCCCCCACGTCACTGGCCCCCGGAGCGGTTTGGAAGATGACCAAGAGAGAGATCCCCGGAGAATTTCAGGATGTGGGGGAAGGGCGTGCAACTGTCCTCGACTATTCGATCAGGATGACCTGGGGTAACCGGACAGCGCAGTCGCCGGGTCTCACAGAGGTGGAGCCTGGGGAGAGAATAAAGCCAGGGCCCCCTACACACGTCCCCGAGGAAGAGAGGGGAGGTTATTCCCTCAGACCCTCAGCCCAAAGCTGCCAATGGCACTGATCTTAGATAGCATGGCATCCCACAGAAGGACAGTCAGCATTATTGTTTCCATTTTTAAGGTGAGGACATTGGGCTGAGGTCACTTGGTAAGTTGGTAACAGCTGAGCCCTGAGGCTGGGACTTCTCGGACCTGCAAACCTGCCCCTCTCCCAGCTCTCTCGGGGCTGTTTCCACCCCAATCAGCCTGCACAGACGGATCTAAAACTGCACTGCAAAACACAGGAGCATGAAATTGGAAATAAAATAGGTGCTTCTACACCTGTTTCAATCCCGTTTATTTAAAGGAGGTTAGCCTTTGCATGAGAGCTGAGAAGTTGGTTAAAATCTTGATTTATCTCTTGGTTGACTAGTAAAATACTGTCATTCTGCTCAAGTGAAGAAAAGGGCTGTGGAAAAAGTCACACTTACTTAGCTTTTCTTTAAACTTATGCACACCTCCTGGACACTGTCTTCAATCTAGGGCCTTAAGCATCTGTGAGATACCGATTTTGGGCTTACTGGCGTGCTCCATTCCTCCAACATGTGAACATGTGTGTCTGTAGGCCTGGGCCACCGGAGGGGAAATGCCCACTGTCAATAACACATACATTCTCATCTTAAGTAGGAATCATTTGTCCTCAGAATGGGGGGGGGGGGGCTAATGAAAATAAATAAATAAATGAGACAAATGCTAGCAGGAAGTGTCTCCAGCATGGGCAAAAACAGCTACGGCAATAAGCCTACCCTAACGTGGAAGTAGATGAGACTATCAGGCCACCGATCAAGAAGCACACAGGCATTGTGTTAATGATTTCCGCAAAGCATTGTTGTCCCCAGTTATTCTCATGGGTCCCTCCTTCCTTTGATTTTGGGAGTCCCCTCTTCACCTCGGTGGTCCATAATGACGCTTCTGGGTTTCCCACAATTATCTGCTTCTTCTTATGCCCCTAAATGTCAGTCAGTCTTGCTTAGTCATGGTGGTTTCGAGTTCCCTCATCAGACTTGACCTAAGAACCAAAGTCTCCCTTTCACTAGGTTTTCCTGAACAACAGTAGAAGCCATGTGTCTCTGACTTGCTCCTTGAGCTTTTGACTCCACACCCTGCCCAGCTGTGTCTCCTGACGACCAGGACACAAAACCCACGATTACCGTGCTCTAAGTAAGGAAAACAGGTCAGGTTGAGAGAGCTGCTTTCTTCCGTGAGTCTGGGGTGTCAGGTGAGCAGCTCTTCCCATCTGTTCAGTGTTCAGTCGGCATGTTTCGGTTATTCTGGACCCAGAAAATCCTCAGAAACCGGGGTTCATTAGGTTAGGGGCGGAGAGATGGAGATGGGTGATGGTCAGTCAGGAATTAACGAGGACTGAGGAAATCTAACCAATTTCACCAGGAGATGTCTGTGGTCGTCCATCTTTTCTGTCACTTGCTCCAAATTTGGACCTATGCCCTGAGAGGCAAAAGACAAATCCATCCATCTTAAACGTCCACTCAGGTGAAATGCCATTAAATTGCATTATGGTCCAGAACTGCAGAGAGACACATTTTTTTCCTAGTTAATCTGGCGGCCACCAGTTGTGCCCTATTAACTTGGGAGAAGCATCTGGTTTATGCTCCAGAATAAAACACCTCACAATCTATCAAAATAAAACCCCGAAGAGCTGTTCCGGAAACAAAGAACCGTTTATTTGTTGGAGGTGCACGGGTTGACGCTTTCCCATGAAGTCCATGTTCTGGCATTCTTATCTTTGGAGTCTGCGTTCTCTGGGCGAAAGAACCAGACCTGTTTCGTGGCTGTCAGCATTCTACGTTAGCACAAATTAAAGCACAGCCACGTGGCTCTCGGTGGAAAGACCACCACCACCTCACCGTGCAGTGAAAGGCCATTCTTCCTGAGGGTCCTCACACACGTCTGTTAGCACGTCCCGGGCCACAGGCATTCTCAGGCTTCTCCTGCAGCTCGCTGTGCTCTGACACAGGGTCCAGACAGCACAGGGAGAGGAAGGCCTTTCCAAAATGGTTTTAGACCAAAGAGACTAGAAAGATGATCTAAAATGCACTGGATTTTAAGACACTTCGAGTAAGTTTTCTTTCACTATATCCTGATCTTACTTCATGAGAAATAGGTATGTTCCTAAATGACCTAATGTAAGTCACATTTAAATAAATCAAACCTCATTATTTAAAGGAACATTCTCATTCTCTCTCTCTCTCTCTCTCTCTCTCTCTCTCTCTTGTGTGTGTGTGTGTGTGTGTGTGTGTATTGAGTTTACATAAACAAACATATATTTCAAACTTTTTAAAGCCAAAGATCATATCTTTCTTGGAACAAGTACTTTGAAATGTACTGTTGTTCAACTCCAAATGGTTTCTCCCTTACTTATTTCAGAGTTCTTTGAACTAAACTACATTGCTTACGGAGCAAGAAGGAGGGAGAGGTAGAGAGAAAAAGAGAGGTGGGAGAGAGGGGAGAAAGGCAGAGGGGAGAGAGAGGGAGAGACACTGCAGCGCTCGGGAGGCTGGCGCCCACGGTCCTGCCCAGTTTCTCTCGGCCAGTACGTGTCCTTCCCGGTGAGCGCGATGAGGGAGGTGGGCGTCTGCTTCCTCCTCAGCCCGGCTCAGTTCTCTGGCAACGTACACAGTGTGAGTATGTTGACATGCTCAGAAGACATGCATATTTCACACAACATGCTGTCACTACAAAAACACCTCTCTAATCCAAGACGATTGGACTGACAGTCAGTTCATCTAAAAAATAACGGTTAAAGCACGAAATCATAAAAATGATACTCTCATTATATATATATGAGTTGATATTTATGATATATTTTCATAGATATTTAAGTGTATGAGTGTACACTGATTCACAAGCTTGGTGCAGGAGCAATGCCTTGTCTTTAAAGATGGGCCCATTGTCTGGAATTCCCAATTGTCTTTCTTGTATAAATCAGAAATCTGCTATGATTTTCGGGTTCAGTTTCTTTAAAGAAGAGAAAAAAAACAACCCAAAGGCAGCTGAAAATCAATTGACTATGGAATCTGCCTAGATTTTTATGACTCCACCCCCCTCCCAATCTTTTAGAGTTATCTTGTTTATACTTAATTTAGCCACAAGTTTTGTTTTTGAAGCAAATTCATCATTGCCCAATCTTTCCAAGACAACAGTCTAGTTTTCATAGAAACACCTCTCCTTTTCACACTCTTATCAGCTGTTTACTTAATACTCAGTTACGTGCCTAAGTGGGAAAAGTACAAGTGGCATAAACAGGTTTGGGAATAAACAACTCTCAACTGGCTCCCACGTGAACTGACTGGGGAAGGGGAGGCCCGCTGGAGAGCAGCACGCCAGCCATACACATCCGCTACGCTTGCCAGAGGGGACGGGCACAGCTGGAGTGGTGAGTGGATCCACTGAGCTCCTCGGCACCTCCTCTGGGGCTCAACCAAAGAAGTCGCTAATGATCTGTTCCTCTGTTCCAGTGCTGGAGGGGAAAATGACCAGGTTGGACCTAGGGAGGGACTGTAGGTTGGTCTCTAAGCTGGTGCCTTTCTAAGGCTTTGAAGGGTAATTTTCTCTGGTCAATTATTTTTTTTTTAATCCTCACAGGAGGATATTCTTCCATTGATGTTCAGATAGAGGGAAACGGAGGGAGGCAGAGAGAGAGAGAGAGAGAGAAAGAAACATCAATATGAGAGAGAGACATCTATTGGTTGCCTCCCGCACAACCCGGACCAGGGCAACCGCAACCAAGGTACGTGCCCTTGACCAGAATCGAACCCGAGACTCTTTGGTCTATAGCCCGATGCTCTAACCTCTGAGCCAAACTGGCCAGGGCTGTCTGCTCAGTTTTTATCTTATAGTATTGGATAATCCTCCTAGATGTAGTAACACTGCTGTAAACAGGACAGAAAGAAAAACTAGTCATGCTTTTAGCTAAACACAGAGAAAAAGTAAAAGGCAGAATATAAGGGTATATTATAAAAGTATATATAAATATATGGATTTATATTTATATGAATATATTCTATATTTATATATACTTTTTTATATAATATACATTCTGCCTTCTAGTTATATATGTGTATATATGTGCAAAAATATGTATATGCAAGTGTATGTACATATGTCTATGGAATGTACGTGTGTGTGCATGTATACCTATCCGATGGTGCTTCATGAGGTGTGGAGGTTCACACTGTAGTTTAAGATCCTTTGACTAAAAGCTTTCATCCCTAAAATTCCAGCTGGATTGAAAAATCGGCTTGGTTGCCTTGGTTCAGTACTTTAGACCCCCGTCCATCATTTTACTTACGATTGCTAGTATAGAGTTTGGATAAAAATACTTTGGATGAAAAGTATCTGAGGCTGAATTCAGTCTCAGTGTCATGGAGTGAGCGCCCAGAATCGTATGTACCAGCTGATTCCACTTTGCAACGCTTGCGGCTATGAGGGGTGGTATATTTAAAGGGCCTTTATTTAGCGCTTGAGTTTTATTTATTTATGATTTATTATTTGCATCCTGCCGACTTCCATGAAGGATGTGAGGCAGCTTAGCTCTTCGGTTAAGCCCACTTTTAATCAGTTTCAGTCACTTCTCCCTCATCCTGCTGCATCCAACTTCAATGAAGTCGGTTTCCCAGTGTGATCAATTAACTTGGACTCCTGTGGTCCTGGCATTCCTGAGCAACAGAGGCTGAGACTGTGACCTTTGGTTGGCTGCCCAGGGCAGGGAGCTGCCCCAGCAGCACAGGAAATCCTGGCAGAACTTCCCAGGGCATCCCCTTTGGTGTCCAAGACCTCTCCAGGGGATGGCGTGGGTGTGGGGACCCACAAGGTCATCAGCAGCTCCACATCCTGTGTGGAGGGAGCTGGTCTCAAGGTCCCTCCCTGGTGAGGAACTAAAGCACCAGTAAGTGTCCCATCCAGTAGGGGTCTCCACCAATATGTTCAATAATCCCACGCTCGCTCTTCTGCGTGAAGCAACAGAAAGGGCAAAACTTGAACCTCAGCGCCTAAAGCCCTCACACCTGACAGGCCTCTAACTAAATGGGGCAAAGCATCCACAGGTGTCATTTCAATCTGCCACTGATCCCTCTGGGCTGAAGAGGTCAGCGAACTCCACTATGCTTGGTTTTTCCATCTAGACCAGCGATTTCCAACCTTTTTCATCTCATGGCACACATAAACTAATGACTGAAATTCTGTGGCACACCAAAAAATACATTTTTTTGCCCATCTGGCAGAAAAAAAGAAGCATTATATAATTTTGATTCATTCACACCAGATGACTATTGTTGTGTTGGCTATTGTCATTTTTTTTTTTATTTGACAATCTAAGGAAAAAGAGATCAGTGCCCCTGATTAAATAATCAGTTATTGCATGTTTTAAAAAGTCTTGCACACCAGTTGAGAATCGCTGCTCTATCCTATAGGGATGAAAACACGGGTCCCAGGCATGCCTGAAGAACCTCAAGGTGAGACTGCCACAGGTGGCTGGAGTGAGGTCCCTGAGGTTTTGCGCCTGAGAGTCGCTGCTATTCGGACCACCTTCCTGTACTCCCAACCCGTCGCTCCTGGCTTCTCCCTGTGGGAGTGCTGACTGCCTATATCAATGACTTCGAGAATTAGAAAGAACTTTCTCCTTTTCTTTGCAAACAGAGGACACTCTGGTAAAACTTGTGCTGGGGAAAATGAACCTAGAGAGAAGTGAATGACCAAGTGACAACTGCCAGAGCTTATGTCCCTGGCCCATCACTTCCTGGAACAAGTTACCAGCTTCTCCGAAGACTCCTTCCTGCTCCATTAAAATATGGGGAAAATAAAAAGAATGTTTACTTCCTATGTTTCCATGAGGATAAAGGAAATAAGGCAATTTGAGAATGACACAGCACCGTACAAAGAAGAGTTCAGAGAGTGAATTCTAGGAAATCAGATTTGCCAAGACCCTGGGACCAGGGCGGTGAGACTGACAAGGGACCTCTACAGTGGGCCTGGCTCACTTCTCTGTTTCTTTCCCCCAGCCCCATGCATGCCCGTGATGACCCTGGACCCCCTAAACTGCCCCAATGTGCTCTGTTATCTGGGTTCTGAGGGGGTCCAAAGTGGAGCCCTGGGCGATGATGTAGCACAGGTCATTTCCGAAGGAAATTTCCAGAGCCCAGAGTCAGCCGGCACTCAAACAGCTGGGTTCCCTGACTCTTTGTTTTTAGGTGTCACGTTCCACCTCCTGATCCTGAGGTTAGGGGCAGGGGATGTCCATCCGTCTTTGTTTCCCCAAAGGACTAAGTAGAGCATCCCCAGAAATATTTGCTGAAGAATGACAACAGTGATTATTCACGGTCCAGATAAAGGGGGGGCTACAAACCAGCCAACTACCCCCTCCCCCAAAACCTCCACACAAACATTATTGTAAATAGCCCTGATAAGAACGGACCCCACCAGGGAAGATGACAGGTCTCCTGTGAACTGTGAGACTGAGTTCATCTCAAATGCATCACTGGCCCGTGGAACTATTGATCCTCTCAGCCCTCCAGCAGCTGTGCGTGAGCCAGGGTAGCTGGGTGACCCGTGTGCTGAACAAATGCTAGCACTTCCTCCAGGTGCCCAGGATGTAAGGGACAGAGGAAGAGCCATAGGAATGTGGAACTGTAATCCCAAACCTCTCCTCTCCTTATTACAGAGAGCCAGAGACCAACGGGATACTCAGATCCCAAGTTCCACTCACCTCCTTGCCTGGTTCCTCATGTGTGACCTCGGGCCCTCACAAGCACCCTGGAGCCAGGCATTCCCAACTTGCAGACAAGCAAACTGAGCAGAGAACACAACACGACTTGGACAGCTGGTTGCAACACTTTCAGCAGAAAACCTTGACTACAAAGCTAGAAATAGTCCTTCCACCCTACCTCTCTCCTTCTCCTCCGAAAACCTAGCATCTCTCTGATTTCTCGACTGGCAACGAATGAGCAACACCAACAACCCAATCACCTTGTTAATTCTAGCTGCCTTGGAAAGTGAAAATGGAGTTAGGGATAAACCCTGCACTTAAATGAATGGAGATGCAACGAGCAGCGAGGAGGAGTCTTTAATGTATGAATGGATAGTGCTACAAAAGGGAAGTTTTTTGTTTTGTTTTTAATCGTCACCTGAGGATGTTTTTCTACTTATCTTCAGACAGAGTGAGAGGGAGGGAGAGAGAGGAAGAGAGAGAGAAACATCGATGTGAGAGGGACACATCGACTGGTTGCTTCCCGCATGACCCCAACCAGGGCCGGGGAATGAAGTGAAACCGAGGTACGTGCCCTTGACTGGAATCAAACCCACGACTCTTTGGTCGGAGGGCCAGTGCTCTAACTGCCGAGCCAAACCGGCCAGGGCTGGAAGGAAAGTTTTAGCTGATGATCAGTTCCGGTTTCTCATGTCACCACAGATAGGTGGTGGGTGGATTAATTTGCTTTAGTAGCCAGTGTACCTGGAATATTTTATAGTAAAGTATTATAATGGCCAATAGTCACTGTAATTTATCACCATAAATTTAATGAGGAAATTGAAAGATGACCACACTACAGGTGTTAGACATGTCTATAGATTAGATGGAATGCTTGCATTCCTATAAAAGGCCTGCTGAACACCAATTTGGCATTGGCTTCCACTGGAAAATAATTGTTAAGTTCCTCCAGGGGATGGAGGAATGGGAAAAATCAGGTGATTTGTCATCTTGCCCTCTGGGCTTGGCCAAATAGGAGAAAGCACATAAAAAGCTCATCAAAGACTCAGCTTCGCTGTTATTTTAAAGGACACCTGCGCAAGTATCTCAGCATCTCTCGTATCTTAACAGACAGGTTTGTGCTCGGTATATCAAGACAGGGGGGCTTCTCCTACCTCCACCAAATAAGTCAAGTCCAAGGGCAAAGGGAGAAAGACCAGGAAGAGGTGACCCAGGGAAGAGACACCGACAGCACCCACCCCACCAAGAACAAGAGCCTCTCCAAAGGTGCACCCAGGGAAGGAAGCCTGTGACAGCTTCAGAGCCAAGCATCTCTCCACGTGTCAACAGAGAACAGTCAACCAAAACTGCAATCAGAGAGACATGATACGACAATATAGTGAAATGATGAAGAGTAAAAACAGAAACCAAAGTTTATTGAAAAGCTCAATTCTATAGTAAGGAAAGTTGAAGTGTAAAAGTCTAACCGACTCTTCCTGTCTGAATTTTATTCATTTTTCCATGTCCACCACAAAACTAACTTCCTCCGTAATGTTTTTTATTTTATTTTTCAATTACAGTTGACATTCAATATTATTGCATATTTGTTTCAGATGTATCTCTATGATATTAATAATAATAAATATTTGTTGATCATTTATTATATGCCAAACTCTCGTAAGCACTTTACATGTATCAACTCCTTTCCTTATTAAAACAAACCTCTGTGGCCCTGGCCGGTTTGGCTCAGCGGTTAGAGCATCGGCCTGCGGACCAGAGAGTCCCGGGTTCGGTTCCTGCTAAGGGCACATACCTCGGTTGCAGTTTGTCCCCAGCCCCGGTTGGGGTCGTGTGGGTGGCAACCAGTCAATGTGTCTCTCTCACATCAATGTTTCTCTCTCTCTCTTCCCCACTCTCTCCCTCCCGCTCTATCTGAAGATAAATGCAAAAATGTCCTCGGGTGAGGATTAAAAATAAATAAATAAAAAATAAATAAAACAAACCTCTGTGGAAAATTCTATTATTATCTCCATCTCACAGTGAAGCAGAGAGAGGGCAAGTAAATCGCCAGTGTCACACACCTGGTAAAAGGTAAAGCCTGCATTCACACCCGGCCCCTGGGCTCGAGAGCCTCTGCTCTTCACCATGTTTTACTGTCTCTCAATAAAGCGAAGGAAAGAGAGAGAAAACAATGCCAGTGAAAATACAATGGGCTCTGCCTTAAGCTTGCTGGAATAAATTCAGTCAGCCAGTTCCTAGTGGTTTCATTCTGTGTTCCCCAAGGAAAGCGAACAGGATTGCCACCCCAGCATCCATCCCACCTCTCCCCCACTGTGGACTTGACCTGGGATTTGGGCAGACGGATCCATTGATATGGTCTCTGAAAAAGTGTATCTTCTTTCTGTAAACTAATGAGCTGCACTTTTGTTTATGGATTAGCCTCTTGCGAGCCTGGAAGTGTCTTTCCAGAACAGGTGTCAGATCCTAGTCTATAATGAAAAAAAGCCAAAGAAAAACAGTGTCCCTTGAAGTGCAACCTGGAACAGATGTCCAACCTACTGACTTTTCCAAGAGAGAAGAAAAATGAACCTCATGTGCTGAACACTTACTGTGTGTGCACCAGACACTGTGAGCTGCTCTCTGGGCCCTCTCCTCCTGCGCCCGCCTGCTCTCCCTGGGGGCAGGGGCAGGGGCACACCAGCCATGGAGCGAAGGCTGGTGGTTCCCGATCAACGCTGCTTCTGGGACAAAACTTATGTTGGCCTGTGGCTACGGAAGATCTAGACAAGACCATATGAGTTCTTTAGGAGGCAATATGTGTATGGTATAGAGGATTAGATTCTGAGATTATATTCTTCTTACTTTTTGGTGTTGAAATGTCTTTTCTCTTATGAAGGGATTGCAACATCACATGATAATTTTACTATTGCTGTTTTTTGTTTTCTTTTTAAATCCTCACCCAAGGATATTTTTCCATTTATCCTCAGATAGAGTGTGAGGGAGAGAGAGAGAGAAACATTGATGGGAGAGAGACACATCGACCAGCTGCCTCCCGCACGACCCCAACCGGGGCTAGGGACCGAACCTCAACCATGCCCTTGACCGGAATCGCACCCGAGACTCTTTGGTCCGCGGGCGGATGCTCTAACCACTGAGTAAAAGCAGACAGGGCATACTATTGCTGTTTTTAGACGAGATCGGGAGCATTCAGGATGGTACTGCCATAGACAGTATTGCTGTTTTTAATATCTTTACTTCTCAAGATAAAAGCTAACAGCTCTATGTTGGGCTTCCTCAATGAAAACAAAATGTGAAGTCATAAAAATCCCAAAGTGTAGAGTCACTGACATCAACCACAAAGAGAATGCAGAAAACAAACCCCATTGGCTGAAATCAACCCTGTGCTGGGTGTCTTCCTTGCTCAGCTCCTATCTGACTTCCAGTTACCCCTTCAGTCCACAGTGGCTGCTACCAGCAGGAATTCCCTCTCCTTCCTGGCCAAGCTGACACGCTGGGCAGAGTTCAGGACACAGCTTTAAATGTGGTTTCCTGATGAACACAGAGACCCCAGTTAGGCAGGAAGGAGTTTAAGCTTGCATACTATATGTCATAGTCATCCACCGGTTCTTAGGAATGACTACATCAACAGAAATGACCCGGGGCAAACCACCATTCCTGAGAAAATCCCCAACAGCTCAGCCAGAGACTCTTATCACCGCGCTTCATCGTTGGTGCTTTCTTTGGACAAGAAAGTGACACACTTAAGACTCAGTTACTCTAAAATACATTTAAACCAAACAATATTTGAGAAGACTAATGGTGATGGAGAGAAATGAGCACTGAAAGGAACCAGGCACATCTCTGTGACATCCTGGCTAAGAAAGAGGGTGATGAGAAGAGGACCCCAAAACAGGCAGCAGCAGATGGGTAGAGAAATCGTTCTCAGGTCTTCTACTTCCTCGCCTGCAGAATAAGATGCTGTTCCCTCTAAATCCTAAAATTCTCTGGTTCTGTTTATGGTCTGAAGGAAAGGGTGAGGTATCTTTACGTGTCAAGAAGAACGGTGAGAAATTATATTGAAAGAAAACCGGGAAGGAAGAGTGGAAGGCTCCTCAGGGGTCTCGGGGCCCCGATCAGACGCTGATGAAGGACGGGCTGATGGGACGGAGCCGAGGAACATCTCCAGTGGGCTCCTTCCCAGTGGGCTCCTTCCCAGTGGGAGCTCCCAGCCGAGTGGACAGATGAAGTGGGCCATCTTGCTGACAGCGAGAAAGAGAAGGTGAGGGCTGGGACAGGAAGAAAACAGGAGGGCAAAAGGCATAGAAAAGGCAAAGGCCTCAAACAAGTGGAATCCTAGGAGCATCACAGTGAATGGGTCCAACTCTGCGTAGGATTTACAGGGGATGGGAGAGGGGCGGGGAGGAAAGACGAGAAAGCCGAGAAGAGGGAAAAGGCAGAAGAGCAAAGAAAGAAGGGGCGGGAAAGAGAACCAAGACTCTAAAACACATTTTAAATAGAAATAGAATTTCTTAATTCTCCCACCATCCATTCACCAAAAAAGTCACCAGATGTGAGGTTCCATGGCACCCTGCCAAATTAAATAAAGAAAAACCGCACTCTTACAGAGAACAATACAGTATCATTTTCTATAACATAGTGAACACAGAGACAGCCCATCTGTACGCAGATAGGGAAAGAAAAAAAAAACAAAACTCCACAAAGGGTCCATAACCTTTAAAAAATAAAGATTCTGGGCTAAGCTATCCCGAAATAGAACATTTTGATTACAAAATAAAAACTAGGTCAATACGATAATGGACATGATTTAAATGAAAATCACAGTATTTGTAATGGGCTAAAAATGGTATCAATATTACTGCAGAGAAGGAATATAATTAAATGTATTTTTAAACAGCAGCTCCCCACCCCAGCCCTGCAAATCCCAGCCCGGCCACCAGCATCCCAGCACCTCACCGCAGAGGAATGTGCTGGCATGCCACAGGCAGGTCTGAAGAATGCAGAGTTTCCGCACTGCTTTAGAAGATCCCAAATGACACTGGTTAGCTACATTCTTTCGCTTGTAGATCACTGCTATTCATTTATAAAGCAAAGAAAAGGAAAGGTTAGGGATCTGACCACTTCATTCTTTTACCATTTTTACTATGTGGCTGGGAAGCGTGCAAAGGGAGGTAAAACTGCCCCTGTTCTCTTTGGTCCGCTGAAACCAAGAGAGTTCTGGACCAACTTCGAGGTGGATAGAGATCCGAAGAGGTTTAGCACAGGCTACGAATTAAGACAAAGGGCAGAGTGCAAATTTCTGGTTTTCTTTCTACAAACTGTGGTGTGACCTTGTGGGGAAACTCTGACTCTTGAGTGTAATTTATCTTCTAAACCCTCCCAAGGAAAAGGGAGGCAAAGAGGAACAAGATGAATGAGACATAAGGAATAGCATTCTAGATGGTGAATACAATTACCACAGTGAGCATACAAAGGTTACTGTGGCATTTCCTCGGATGTCTATGTAAGAGCCAGACCTAGGAGTCTATTTATGAGGAAATATCAATGGCCTTTCAAACTTGGGATGCCTTCAGGGGTCAAATAAAGATTAAGCAGAATTACTCTGGGATAAATATATTGCCACTTTAGAATACACACACACACACACACACACACACACACACACACACCACATAGTATTCCTTATTAAAGGAGCTTGCATCTATATTTCTATCATGGAAATCTCAGAATAAGATATCAGCATGACTACACATACACATGAACCACTCAGAAGACATTATTCTCAAAATCTTATTGTGGGTAGTGCATATTTACTGGCAAGTTTCCTTAAAAACAATGAACTCTTTAATATGCCTGAATTCCAACACACCAACCATTAGTCACAAGGCAGTTATTCATCCTTAGAAACCATAGCGTTCCTCCCATTAAGAAAACCTGTTAAATGACAACTGAACTTGTCAAACAAAGGAGTAGCAGAGAGCATAGTCATGTAACGTTATAACTCAGGTGATGCTGAATTCCCTGAGTGCAATCGTGTTTGTAAAACGTCCATAAATGAGTACCCACTTCAACCCCCTCCTTTACATTGAGCAAGAGAATAAAAGCTATTTCAATACCAGACACCATGACCATGAGTCCTTCTGAGTCAAGTGAAATAAGTCACTGTCATAGGTCTTGAGGAATTCTAAACCAAGGGAAAGGCCAAAAAGTTAAGGATCATCTGAGCTCATCCTATCACTCTCGGGGTTGATCTTATTTATAGTTCTTTCCTATCACCAGGGCCTCTAAACCCTGAAATGAAAATAGAGAAGCAAAAGTGTGGCAAGGGTCAATGCAACCAGGGGAAAACTTCTGCAAATACCCAGAAAGCATGGTGTTTGGTTTTCTGCTGAAAAGCATTCAGTCAATATCGTTTTTAACTCTGACCTGCCAGGACTTCAGTTTGGAGCTCCTGATAGGAATGAAAGAAAATAACTAAAGGGCGAAGCGAGTGGAAAACAGCGATCGCATGCTCGGCGCGAGCACCTGGCGTGGGCACGCCCCTGCTCTGTGAGTCTGCTGGGGAAATGGATTATTTATAGGAGAAGGGAAGCAAGATGACAAAATACGCTCTTGACAGAGAGGATACAAGCGTATGTTGGGAAAAGCCTGGGGGGAGGAAAAGGCATCAGAGTCCTTTGCACTGTACAGGATGAACTTGGTCTGGCAGTGACTTTGGCGTATTTTGGCTCCTCAGAAGGGAGGAACCGGCTGGGGGTTGGGGAAACTGGTGTTTTTGGAGAAAGAAAAACAGCTGCTTGAGCACGAGTGTCGGAAGGAAGTCCTCTTCCCTAGTGCCAACCCACAAGACACAACTGTGATCCAGTCTCAGGACTACTAGACTGAGACAAAGGGGGACAAGACTGAGTCCCTGCCAATCAATGCCCCCAGACCTTTTGACAATGGGACTATTCCAACAAATGCAAGAAGTGAAAAAGCACGAGCCAATAACACGGGGATCCTCAGCTATGAACAGGATTCATGGAAGGAATGTTAATTTGATCTGTTTAAGCAACTATTAATTACTTATACAGGTCCAGGAACAGGAAGGAGTGCTGAATCAGTAAGTGATGTAAAGGTTATCTATAAACAACAGGTAAACCCTCTATTCCAAGTCTTGTCGCTGATAAAAGTTGTGAGTCAGATTGATTAATTCTCAACTCCTTTCTCTTCTGTCAATTTGTTAGCTGAGGTAAGTGGAAAGACAAGAGACTACTCTCAAATGATTATCCCCTAAGTAAGAATTCTCAACAATCCCTTCCATTGCTCTATTGGCACATTATAAGTCAGTATCTATAATAGGAAATTGTGTGTGTGTGTGTGTGTGTGTGTGTGTTATTTCTTTTTTTCAGGAAACATTCTAAGGGCTGAAAGCCTAAATAGACTGGAAACGAATACCGAATATATCAAGACTGGCCATTTTAATGGGAAAAATATAAAACACACATTTTCATGTAAATGGAAATCCTACATTTGATTACGTGTGACAGATACTCGTAGGCAAATTAGAAAAAGAAGAAAAAGTCCCCCCTTCTAAAATAAACTAATTTTTTCTCAGCATACAATTCTCCTAAATTCTGAGATGTATGCTTGCTTAAAAAAAAAAAACAATTTAAGTCAATCCTTCCTACTCTGTTATCCAACCCTGAGGCATAAAAATTTGATTGAAGAGCCTAAAAGTAATTTTATGCGCAAGGAGCAGGCCACAACTGACATAGCGCGACAAAGTCAGGCTGCAGTTGGACTTGTACCCGATCGCTGTGTTGGCACCCTACTAAACCTCCAGCTCTCCGTCTCCCACTCTTTCTCTCCCTCCCTTCTCCCTTCTCTGAGAACTACACCATAGGCTCCCAGTGGGGGCTGTCCCCCAGTGATCACCACCACACCATGTTAGTCTATTCACAAAACACCTTTTCTGTTTCGACCACATCATAACCAGATGGCAGGTTCCTCCTCTGGGTCAATGCCTCTCTTCCAAAACAGGACCATGTGACTTCCCATTTCCGCAGACCTCTGTCCCACTCTTGAATACTCTGGTCTCTCCGCTTCTCTTTCTCTTCTGGCTCCTCCTTTCCCCTAAAACCCTTAATAGACCACAACTCATCAAATCATGAGACAATTCCAGGATTCCGTGTTCAACAGCCCACGCGACGGCCCCTGAGGCTGTCTAGTAGGCACCTCTGGCTTAATAGCCCCACGACGGAATCCTGGGTTCTGGCAGTCAGGCTGTTCTTTCGGCGTCCCCATGTCAATAAACAATCCAATCCCACTCCCTTGTTTAGGGCAAAAGCTTGGAATCATCCGCAACTCCTCTCCATCTCTCATGTCACACATCTCAGCCAACAACAAATCCTGTGGGCTCTGCCTTGCATATCTAGCTCCGGGATGCAACCCCCCATCTCCACGCCCACCACTGCTCTGCTGCTCCAAGCCCCCACCATCCCTCGGCTGGAACGCTGAAGTAACCTGACAGCTCCGCGGCCACTCGTGCTCTTTCACGCAGGTCTGTTCCCTGCACCGCACTCACTAGTTATTTACAAAGTCCAAAGAAACTCCATTCACCTTCTCAAACTTTCCAGGGGCCTCCCATCATACTAAAATATAATCCAAAGTTTTACACGGACTGTGCAGCTCCTGGTAGCCCCACAGCCGACAAGGCTACTTCTCCAGTGTCATTTCCTACCACACGTTGCCTTGCTCACCCCAGCCCAGTCACACTGACTTTTCTACTATTTTTTAAAAACACAATAACTCTGAATATTATCTGTGTACATGGATTAAATATTATGTCTATGCAAATGTTAAATCTATTTCTCCACCTACCAACCTGCTTCTCTGATACAGCCTCAGGATACACACCTGATCCATAAGGCATCTCAAGTTAGAGGTCCCTGTGCCAACGCAAATCAGACACTGCACAGAAAGAAGAGCTGTTTCCCACCACCAGGCTGGATGTCTTTTTTTTTTTTTTTTTCTTAATTTTTTTTCTTTATTGATTTTAGAAAGAGAGGAGGGGAGAGGGAAACAGAGAGAGAAACATCGATGAGAGAGACCATCGACTGGCCGCCTCCTGCATGTCCCCCCTACCCTGGGGATTTGGCCCACAACCTGGGCATGTGCCCTGACTGGGAATCGAACTGGCGACCTCTTGGTGCATGGGTCGATGCTCAACCACTGAGCTACACCAGCCAGGCATGGATGTCTTGAAGTAGCTGCCATCCCCCACTGGACTATGCCTCACAATCAATGCGCTGCCCAGTCCTGCCACGTTCCCCAGCACAGAAGTCTCAGTCTGCCCTTTCCTCTTCTTCCCTCTATTCAGAGTCTTGTGTCTGTCCTGCTTACTTCATGTCTGAAGTCCCACACCTCCTCCAGCTGTCCCCTAGCTTCCTCATCTTGCTGTAACAAGTGTCCTTCCAGAGGGCTGACAAGGACTTCTTTCTATACCCGAGTTCAGGTCCACACGTGTCAGCCTCCATTCCTGCCTCCTGTCACTTAATCCCTCAAATGCCTTCTGCTGTCCAATATGATAGCCACTAGCCACATGTGGCTATTTCTGTCAATTCATTAAAAGTTAATAAAACTAAAAATTCAGTTCCTCGGCGGCACGAGCCACATTTCAAGTGCTCAGTGGCCACATGTGATCGGGGGCAAATTTACTCCTCAACTCCCACAACAAAATCTCTGAGAACAAATCCCATACCCAACAAGCCCTTTCAACCCAGTGTTTACCAAGACCTCACATTTCGGTGTTAGAGAGCTCCTGAAACATTCTTCCCTGAGACCCCCGCTAACTTCAAGGGAAAGACAAATTACTTAGCCTTTGCTCTAACCCACATAAACGTTCTTTCCTTTCATAAAATCTGTTTTCTGTGCGGAGTAAATATTTACATATTAATATTCAATTTCTATCTTTTCCAAAGTTTGCTCAGCTGTAGGCTTTACCATCCTGCTCAATAAGGTAAACTATTTTAGACTGCATGCTCTTGGGGGCAGGGCCAATATTTGGTGATGCCAAGCATAGAAAGCTCTTTAATCCGTGTGTTCTAATAAGGGTGATAGAGTGGGAAAGCATCAGGCTTTGAAATTACCCTGCGTCTGAGTTCCCGTTCCGCCCCTTTCTAGCCAGGAACCTTGAGCAAGTTATTTAATCCCTCATCATCCTCAGTTTAAGCATCTGTAAAATAGAGAAGATGGTAACTGTCTTCCTCACAGGGTTGTTGTGATAATTAAATGAGATCAGACCTGTAAATCTCTTACCAGTAATGGATACATAATGACCACTCATTCATGTCAGCTGGTGATCATATAGATTATTTTAAATAGTTGTAAACAAAATAATTTTAAATAATATTTGAGGAGGTTAAAAGCAGGATGACAAAAGAAACCCAGAATGTAGTTGCTTGTCTTACAGAGTCAAATGAATGTCTTCGGATACGATGTGATGGATGTTACTTAAATATCAAACCATGGAAAATGTGTATCAGATTAACATAAATTTGAACATTTCCATTCTGCTTTTTGTATAAAAGCTGCATAGAGTTTCCAGCTCTTTGGAAACTTGACTTCAGGGACGGTGGAACCTTGCTTGGCAAGTTGGACAACTTTCCATTAAATACAAGAAGGATGATTTCATTTAAAAGTGAAATGTGGAAAATGGTTAACTGGGTAGGATATAACTAATCATACTAGTCTTTTTAAAAATATGAAAAACATAACAATGAGAGAGAGAAAAAAAGACATAATTCAAAGCACATGTGGACATTTGTTTGCATCGAGTACTTAAAGGTTCGTCACCTCAGTGAACAAATCAGTTGGGCACACACATTCGAGCTCTCTCTCCCAGCCTTCAGGGGCTGAAATTCAGAGGTGGCTGTGTGTTCACTAACCAAAGCCTGCACATTCATTTTGCCAAACCAGCCATCCAGTCTTCTTTTGCTGT
This sequence comes from Tadarida brasiliensis, assembly GCA_030848825.1. Lineage (NCBI taxonomy): Eukaryota > Metazoa > Chordata > Mammalia > Chiroptera > Molossidae > Tadarida > Tadarida brasiliensis. The sequence continues at coordinate 204,681,620 of CM061257.1, read as the reverse complement.
GGCTTGTGGGGTGCTAGGCCAGTGATGGTCAAGGTGGGCCCCCCGGACCAAGAGGAGCAGTAGCACCTGGGAACTTGCAAATTCTTGGGCCCCACCCTGGACCTACTGCATCAGAAACTCTAGAGCTGGGGCCCACCCACGTGTGTTTGAACACGCTCTCCAGATGTCTGTAGGGCCAGAGTCTGGCAAGTACACCTGGGCTGCACCGGGGCCCTCTATTTGGGGCAGCTTCAGCACACAAGCCATTAGGCCTCCTCTTAGGTAGGACCGAAAGTATCTTTAACTTGCTCTCACCTGTATGGAAACCTGATGTGGATTCCACCTCCCTCAGTAAGACTTGGTTCCCTGATGTGAGAAGTAGTGAATTATTAATAATTTGCCAAGCAGAGCCCAGGAAGAGGGGACCCCTGCGGTCCTAGGTACCAACAGGCTGGGTCATGTGGAGCAAACCTGGAACCACGCATTTTGCCTTATCACGTACAGTGGAGTCAAAACCCTACGGCCCCAAATCATGCAGCTTAAACTGGCCTTCCCAGGAAGAGTCTCTGGTCTACAAGGAGCCACGAGGTAACGAAACACAAAGGATGGAGAACGCAGCTAATTGAGGAGAGCCCCTAACACTTATTTAAATTCGTTTTGGAAAACAAAGGAATCACAGAATTATATAACAAAACCCCACCAACTATAGGAAAAACCAACAAAAGGAAAGACACAGGAAACCCTCTCGAGAGGTTTTTCAAAACATAACACTTCTTAACAGTGGAAACTCATTTCGAGGGAAATGGGGAAGTATTCTGGATCTCAAAACTTGAGTCATCATGTGAAAGTACTTTTAAACAAGAATGTCTTCAATGACTTCTGTTGTCATTTTTTAAAAGATCTAAAACAAAAAATGAAAGCTTGCTTGAATGCTTTGGTGCTTCCCAAATGTTGACAGTTACCTCTTCGCAACCCAAACACGTTCTCCAGCAAAGCACCTTGCCCAGTTTTCAGTGGGAGGAAATAAAATTCAATATGCGTAAATTTAAAGTCTTGTGCTTTTCTAAAAACAGGTTTCATCGGAACGTTTTTTAACAAGAGGTACATAGTCACACGTTGCTTTTGTTATTAAGGTAATTTAAAGAAACTAGTGGTCTTTCATACGTTTATGTAAAAGGTAGACTGCACAGTTGTATATGTATAGCCAATTTCTAAAAAAAGAAAACAACAGAAGTTATGTCTGGGCAGTGGGACTGGGGAGAGACAGAGAAATAAGACTTTTACTTTTTCACTTTAAATCCTTGAGTCCTATTCCAATTTATTTTTGTGTATAATCTTGTATCATTCTTTTCACTGGACTAGAGATAAAATAAGTTAACTTAGAAATAATTAATCCATATTATTGGACCACGAATCTTTGGTATCCATTTCACTGAATGGCACCCACTAACTTAGCAGTTTCAGCTACTTGCCCTAGGATTTGAGCATCGGTCACCAGATGATGGTCGGTCAAACTGCAAATGAAGAAACGGAAGCCCAGAGAGGTGGGAGAATCTGCCTGTGCCATCAGACGTATTGACACTGGAGGCAAGGCTTGCCCTCTGTTCTTGGGCTGCTTGGTTTATGCTTTTTTAAAAAAATAACCATCCTATCATGTTGCCCATCACATGTTCTGCGACACCACTCCTGTGTGAATCCAAGATCTGAATCACAATCATGTCAATGCTACAGTGTTGCAAAAACACAGCTCCATTAGAACTAAAGCTGATCACTCATGAAACCCTTTCAGAGGACCTACCTGTAGGAAGGCAGAGTGATGGGCGGCTTGAGATCGGGATTCAGCAGTTTCCTTCCTGAACGTGAGTCTTCCACTAACTGTGTGGCTAACTGCGTGTAACCTCTTTCTACATTCTTTTTTTCACCCGTAATATCACAAATAAAAGCAATATCTATACTCAATCGAACTGTCAGGGTTAAATGAAGTAATATATGTGAAGTACACAGCCAAATGCCTGGTACATGGGAAGTGGTCAATAAAAGTTAGCTATTATCAACCAAAATTTAAATGAAAAAACTAGATACAATTCAGACTCTTCCTCACCAATTCCTGACTGGTTTTAATTTATGACAACCTGGTCTCCTCCCCCAAATTTGATTATGAATGCTTGCCTTTGATTAGATCTGTAATTACAAGTAACCTTAGAAAAGACACACCTCCTTGCCTCTTCTCCCCGCAGCGCGGGCCAAAAAAGCTGATCACATTCCTGTGTGTGAAAACACTGGAATGGCCGTTTCCTACACAAAAGATATACTTTGTTTTTAGCTAACCCTGAATGGTAGCTGATAGTCATCTGTTCTCAAATCTCCGATTCCCAAATGACCTTTGACTCTTTCCCCAGCTCGTTAGTTGCCTGCAATGAGAGCTTGTTCTAAGGGGTCCCCGGGCCTGCCCGTCCCCAGCCTGGGGTACAGCCCCTTCCCCAGGCCTGCCCCTTCAGCAGAGCCCCTCTTTTCTCCTTTCACTGGTGGACAGGCCTCTCTTCTCTAAGCCAAAGTGCAACAACAACAACAGCAAAACACCCTGTGACTAATTTCAAATCCGAGGAGGTAGTTTTCCACTATTCTCTTTGGTGAAGGAGAAAGAAGCCCGTCTAATCCCCGTGACCCCTCAACACAAACGTCCTTTGAAGGCACAGCAGAATGGGCAATGACCGACAATGTAAACATACCTGGGACACCTCCCCACACACACTCCCAGGGCCTAGAACGCAGAACTCCGGCAGCATACCAACCCTGCCTGCGGGCTTACATGGGAACTAAATGATCTGAGCCCACCGTCAAGGCATTTCGAGGATATTTTCACATGCTTACTGGAAATGATAACAACAATCTATTGAGAACTCACCCTGTACGTCCTTGGACCTAGGAGACTTACTAGCTGGAGGCTGGTGCTTCTGTAAAAGGGCAGACGTTTGCCAATGTCTGGTTTGGTGACAAAGTCAAAAGGACAGCTTTGGATTTTGAAACCAAACAATCCCGAGTGGGAGGCCTGCACTTGCTGTCACCAACAACTGGATTGAGAAGGTTCACAGTCAATTCATTTGCATGGATGGAGTCAGAACAACAATGAGACTACTCAGTGGGTCTCACAATGAGGGCAAACAATTCTACAGAGTGTATTCCTTCTCTTCCTTTTCCTATAATTCTTTTTCAAAATCAGATCTGCTGAGCTGGGGGGCAAACGTAAAGTGAGTAGAACAAGGGCTGGGGCTCTTTTTTTTTTTTTTTTTAAATTGAGCTCCAACGAACATATAACATTTTATTAGTTTTAGTTGCACAACATAATGATTTGATATATGTATATACTGGGAAGTGATCACCACAATAAATTTAGTTAACATCCATCACCACCACGTACTTACAATTTTTTTCTTGTTTTGAGAACATTTAAGATCTGTTCTCTTAGCATCTTTCCAATACACAATACAGTATTATTAACTAAGTCACCATGCTATACATTACATCCCTATTAAATCTATAATAAAAACTTATTTATCTACTAACGAAGTTTACCCCTTGTGATCACCTTCACCTCTTCCCCCCACTCTGGCAACCACCAATCTGTTTTCTCTATCTATGTGTTCAGGATTTTTAGGTTCCACATATAAGTGAGATCATATAGTATTTGCCTTTCTCTGTCTGACTTACTTCACTTAGCGTAACGCCCTCAAGTTCCATCCATGTTGTTGCGAATGGCAGGATTTCCTTTCTTACGGCTGAAACACGTTTGCATCGGCCACATCTTCTTTAACGGATGGAGTTCTTGGAGCAGGATTCTAACTCCCCTGCGCTTGCCTGTTGCCTTAATAATGTTCACCAAGTTCCTTGCTGATTCAGTGCTTTATCCTTACCAAACATCTGCCTTCCTATCCAGACATTAAAGGAACTAAAGATGCAGTTGAACCAGTTAATCGCCTTGAGACCTTGGAAGACAGAGAGTTGTTTTCCTTTACAGTACAGGGCTTTCTGACCACAGGAACTCGCTGCTGTGTCATTCAGAGGTTCTGCAGCCAGTGACACTGTGTGATGCATCTCCTAATAGTCATTATTGCTTACAGGCTTACGACACCATGTTAAAAAATGCAGGGGTAGTAGGTTTGGCTAAAGCAGACTTGCTTCCCTTTGATTCAGAATGCTTTTCTCTTTATCTGACTCTCTAACCATTCCCCATTTCTCTTCCTCCTCCCCCATCTCCCAACCAGGAATCAGGAGGCTGGATCATCCATGAAACAGAATCTTTCATCCCTGTTACTTCAGTGACTAACACAGCACCAAGCACACAGCTGTACTGAGTGTCTTCTGGGTGGGTGGGTGGGTGGATGGATGGATGGATGGATGGAAGAACGAACGAATGAATAAACAAACGAACAAATGAACGAACAAATCTGATGCCCACTGCTAATCAACCCAGGTAGAAGAGTAAAGACTAAAGACCTGCCTGGTTTCAGGACCAGAGTCAGGGCCGGATGGATTCAAAAAGGATTCTTCTACAGCCAGCCAATGCCAGACCAATGTGCGGACAGCAGTGTATGTCAGGTTTGCAAAACCAGCTCTTGCTTTTATGCCACCTCTACCCACCCCCACTTCACGGGGGATAGCTGTGCCCTCCTCGCTGAACGGAGTCCCCTGGTGTTGTGCTCCCTCCAGACCACTTTCCCAGCCTACACCGAGCTGCGTCCGTCTCGTCATGTCCTTCGTCCTCTGCCCTCGGTGAATGTCAGAAAAGAACTCTGGTGAATAAGATCAAGCCACGGTGCCGGGAGAAGATGAGCTGGATGCATCTCAGAGAGAGACTTAGAACTAAAGTCCACCTTCCAAGTTAAAACGCACTGACTTACTGATAAACTCTAGATAGAAAAGTAAATGCCACTGCTCTCCCTCACACACAGAAAGGCTCCTCGGGGAAGCTACACTGGACTTGGAGTCAGAAGACTTGGGTTTGAGCCTCGGGTCTGCCTCCTGTGGGCTGGCTGTCCTAAGCCCAACAAGTACACAGTCTCTCTGATCTGAAATGTTATCTATAAAGTGGAGAGCATGGTGCCCCCGTCTCCTAGGGCTGTCCTAGGGATTAAATGCAAGGACATTTATAACACTGCTTTGTCCATTCTAATGCAGCCAATGAAGGAGTTCAGTGAAACAAGGCAGAAAAGAAGGGACAGGAAGACTATTCCTGGAAGATTCGGAATATAAGATAGAAAAGGCAATTGGCACCACATGAATGAGTTTAGAGGAGACTTGGGTTGTGATCTGTAGGACCTAACATATAACCACGGTAGCAAAGTACAAGGGGTCCCGGCCTGTAGACCCAGCGTATTCCTAGAGCGCTGGTGACAACGGAGACGCCGCTGCTGCCTGCACTGGGCGATGGCCACATACCTGGCACTATTCTGAGCCCTTTGTATGTGTTTCTTCAACCTGACAATAACCCTAGGAGGTAAGTAATACTATTATCCCCATTTTACAGATAAGAAAACAAACTAAGGCCCAGAGTTTAATTCATCATGGAGAACAATTCTCTCCAAACACTTACTTTTCTTTTCAACAGACTGTTGAATGAGAGGCTAAAAGCATCAGGAAGTAAAAGCCAAACTCTTGTTCAGCAGGACTGAAAGGGTGAAGCTCAGAGCAGGCGTGGAATGAAGCTATTGCCACTGAGAAGAAACCTGCAAGAATCCTAGTGGGAAAGACCAAAAGGACAATCTTTATCGTGGAAGACAAAACGTAGTCTGTGTGCAAGGGGAAGGCCAGTAGGAAGCAGGGAGAATGTAATTGTTGGGAAATCAACAGAGATCATAGGCGGCATTCTCCTCTCAGCCTGCCCAATGCACCAGGCACGCTCATCAGCAGTGTTCTCATTCTCAGAGGCACGACCTGCTGCTGTGACAATTGAGGGCTGGGGTGAGGGCATGCTGGTGAAACTGCTGCCATCCCCAAAGCCTCGTGCCACCTCTGAGTATTCAGCACCATTCCTGTGAGTAATGACAGGAGGAAACAGCTAACGCTAGCTGTCACCACCAGACTGCTAATGAAAACCAGAAAGTCTGCAAACAAAACTGCCGGCTTCTTCACAATTAAACGACCACCCAGAATAGTATCAATTCGAGAAAGGAGCCCCTTCCACTGGGAACAGGCTTCCCCAGTGGTGAGTTCCAAAAGAGGCCTGTTCTAGAGATGATCAACCAAAATGAGATCAATAAAACCCGACCACATCTTTGCCATTCTGTATTTTCCTTCTTCTAAATCAATAAATAATTGGTTCTGTGTCAACGGGGACCTCTGGATAAGAGATTTCAGAGATGATCTACAAATCTTTATGGTCATGAAACACATTTACAAAACCGAAGGAAAACACAGAAATCCCATGGCACAAAAACTGCCAGGTGCCGTTATGAGAAAGAAAGACACACAGAGAAGCAAAGAGAGGTAGAGAAAGAGGAAGGGAGAAAAGGAGAAAGAGACAGAGGAAGCATTTCTAAGGACAAAGTAGAGGCAATGGTTCTGTTGTTTGTTTGGTTTAATCAGGGGAAAGGCCAGCAGAAGTCTCCCTTCCTTGACTTGCTTGGGGTGACAGGTTTGCATACGGTGATTTGAAGGCACATGGAAAACAAAACACCAAAGTTTTTTTTTAACCAAACACAAACACTTTACTTTTACTGGCCAATTCATGACTTTTTGGCCAAACAGGTCCTATTGAAAATAAACAGACTTGCAAGGATTTGGCATTTTAAAAGAGAGTAGTTTGTCAATAGCAGAATGTTAGACCTCTTTATATCCTCACCAGTGAGCCGTAAGTGTTAGAACTAGTAACTGGTTGCATGGAAGGGTGTGTATGTGTGTGTGATTTATTCAACATCCACTTGACATTGAAAACATCAGATGGAAGCAGTGGGTATGAGTGGCCTGTGTGAAACCCTAACACAAAGGAGGAACAACCTAATAACCCCTTGAACTTGGGGAATCAGGTCTGCACAGAAGTGCTGAGAGACACTGAGCATGAGAAGAGCCTGAAGGGACGGGAACCACGGATCCCACCCTAACAGGCCACCGGGGACGCCCTGCTTCATGCGGCCTGACCGGTGGTGGTTGTGAGGTGTGGCCCCCACTGGTGGGGCTGGCTACCCCCTACCTCCTCCTCCTCGGCGCCTCAGCCCAACCCGGGTGCCTCAGCTGAAACAGAAGGCAGGGTGAGACAGGGGCAGAATGTTTTAGACAAGGGTGCGGCACACAAGTGAGAAGCAAAGATGCTGAGATAGCTCACCGCGCCTCAGCCACCATGATTCTTTCCTTAATCTTCAAGACTGGCGGCTGGAGGAGATCACAGCAGCAACTACAACAGTAATCATAGCTGCCCCTGATCCCGTGCCCCCACGCATCCTTGTGCTAGGAACTTCACACAAAGCATGTTATTTAATCGTCTCAGTAACTCTGCGATGCAGGTTATTCCCCCCATAATAGAGATGAAGAAACAGAGGCTGAGAGAGATTAATTGGCTGAGGTCAGTAAGTATCAAGTGGCACGGTCCACAGATCTGCTAAACCATGTCCCCTCCCTCTATCAGCCAGCTGTGCTCAACTGAGAAAGACAAGTGGGATTTTGTACCCTAAGGTTAATAAACCTAAACTTAGTCTGATTTTTAAAAAATAAATGCCAGCCCTTTCTGGTTTGGCTCATCGGTTAGAGAGTCAGCCTGCTGACTGAGGGGTCACGGGTTTGATTCCCAGTCAAGGGCACGTACCAGGTTTGCAGGTTTGATCCCCAGCCCTGGTCTGGGTCGTGTGGGAGGCAACCCATCAATATGTCCACACATCGATGTTTCTCTCTCTCTCTTTCTCCTTCCCTCCCTTCAACTCTATCTAAAAAATCAATGGAAAAATATCCTCAGGTGAGGATTAACAACAAATAAAAAATAAAATAAATAAATGCCAAAAGGCAAAATATACCCTGTTTAATTTAGGGAAGGAGTTTTTTCAACAGCAGCATTTAAAATAGAACTGTCACGCCCGGCCAGTGTGGCTCAGTGGATTGAGCGTCGTCCCATGGACTGAGAGGTCCAGGTTCAAGTTCCAGTCAGAGCACATGCCCGGGTTGTAGGCTTGATCCCAGTAGGGGGAGTTCAGGAGGCAGCCAATCGATGTTTCTCTCTCACATTGATGTTTCTATCTCTCCCTCCCTTCCTCTCTCTCTAAAAACATATTTAAAAAAATAAAATAAAATAGAACAGTCACGTGTCCATTCTCTTTAGAACACCAGGAGATACTAGATCCAGATAATAAAACTAAAACTTAACTTTTCGATTTCTAGCCTGGCTAGAAATTATTATAAATACTATCCATGATAATAGAAATTAATTTCGGAATTCTATGGTAACTTAGAGTATAACCTATCCTGAAACAACACAATAAGTGACTGGCTTAATCTTCTAGAGAAACTTCTCTTGTTGCTTAAAAAATAGTAACAAAAATTATTTTACTTATAAACAAATCTGCTTTTAACAAGCACAGATGAATATGCTTTTAAGTCAGGGAATTTAACAAACAGCCTTGTTGGTAATTTATTATAACTCCTCTTTTTCTTTCACATTTCTTCTGGTTAAGACACAGAATGTCTATAATACTAAAAGTTTATAATATCCATCACTAAATATTCACCCTCAAAATGCCAGTATTTTAGAACTCTATTTCCCTTGGTTCAAGGTAAAACATTAATGTACACAAAGATTTGTATAGGATTATGAGAGTCAACTCAGCTTGACAAATGGGGCAGATTCCACACACAGCGTCATGGGAAACATCAGGCTAGATGCTCCTAGGACCAGCTGCAGCTCCCTGGTACACTCCCCATGAATCACAGCGATTCACAGTTGCCCTAAGCCTGAGGCATTCGCCAAGTGGCTTGCTTAAGCAAAGACAAGACTTTTCTTCTGCTCCTGGACAATGAAGACTCCATATGTTATGCCATAATCTCCTTGTAGCAAAAATAGTCTTGAGGCCCTGGCCAGTGTGGCTCAGTTGGCTGGGTGTTGTCCTGTGCACTGAAAGGTTGCTGGTTCAATTTCCCGTCAGGGCACGTGCCCAGGTTACAGGCTCGATCCCCGACAGGGGTCGTGCAGGAGGCAGCCGGTTGATGTTCTGCTCTCACATCAATGTTTCTCTCTTTCCCTCTTCCCCTTCCTCTCTCTCTCTAAAAAATATCAATTCAAAAAAATCTTTTTTTTTTTTAAATCCTCACCCAAATATTTTTACATTTATCTTCAGACAGAGTGGGAGGGAGGGAGAGAGAAAGAGAGAGAGAAACATCAATGTGAGAGAGACACATTGAGTGGTTGCCACCTGCACAACCCCAACCGGGGCTGGGGACGAACCGCAACCGAGGTACGTGCCCTTGGCCAGAATCAAACCTGGGACTCCCTTGTCCACAGGCCGATGCTCTAACCGCTGAACGAAACCAGCCAGGGCTAAAAAAATCTTAAAAAAAAAAAAATAGCCTTGGGGATTTATATCACTTCCAGGAAGGAAGGATGTACGAATGGTGACCATTTGGCAAAAAGCTACCCAGGTTGGGTTTTGGTGCAATAACTGACCAGTTTTATTGCCTGAGACTTTCCTTAAACATAAAAGCAATGTATTACCAGAGACGCTATGCAGTCTGGGCACTGTTTGTAGGTGTATGAGGAATTCTTAATAAAAATTTCAGGAATTCGCCCAGCTGGTGTGGCTCAGTGGATTGAGCATCGTCCCATGGACTGAGAGGTCCCTGTTCAATTCCCAGTCAGGGCACCTGCCTGGTTTGTGGGCTCGATCCCCAGTAGGGGGTGTTCAGGAGGCAGCTGATCGATGTTTCTCTCTCTCTCTCTCCCTTCCTTTCTCTCTAAAAAAATCAATAAAAACATATTTTTTAAAAAATTTCAGGAATTCAAGGCATCCTGAGTGATCCATAAAATAATAGGGACAGAAATTTCATGGACTGGGGATCTTCAAAGGACATTTGAACCAATTAAACATAACCAGTGTCCAAAAAGGTCAAGAAGTACATCACTGTGTCAAATTTGAGATGTTATACCTCCAAGCCCAAAGCTACCTCCCACCTCTGCTCATTTCTTTCCTTCTTGAGGAGCCAGAACTGATGGAGGAAGAGGCTTTTCTTCTGAGGATGCTGTTGACAGCGCTGCATCCGCTAGCCGCCCCCCCCCCGTGCTGACACCCGGCCCAGCGCTCCTTCTCCCCTCCACGTGAAAGGAGGGAAGACTCTCACTTGAGCTATCAAGCAGCTTGGGACACTGTTCATCATTTTCTCCTCCTTGATGCTCCTTGAGTCCTTTTCACTTGGCTTCAAGGGCTCCACGCTCTCCTGGCTGTCAGCCAACCTCACTGGTGGCTCCTGTTCCTCTGCTTTTGCCACTTCTATACTTCTCCTGGACTCCTGCTGCTGAGAAGATGCAGTTCTTAGTCCCTGTGTCTTCTCTGTCTGTCCTCGCCCTCCGCGAGCTCACGCAGTCTCGTGCTGTATGGATGGCATCTAAAGCAAACAACTTCCAAACGTACATCCACACCCTTGATCGCACTCTTGAGTTCCCGACTTGTGTATCCAACTGCTTATTCAACATTGGACTTGGAGGTATAACATCTCAAATTTGACATGTCCCCAATAGAAAGCATTTTGCACATATTAAATCATTATTGATAACCACCATATGAGAATGGTAAGATTACTTCTCCTCTTATAAAGGACAGTGAAGTACAGAGAGTTGAGATTACTGCCCAAGGTCATACCTCTCGTGAATGACGAAACCAAGAGGGCTCCAGTATCCTTGAGTCCTCTTTCTCCCTGCCTTCCCTCCTCCCCCACGCTGCCATCAGCAAAGCCTGCAGGTTCCACTGATTCCTCCGACCACTGCAAGCGCTGAAGCACCACGCTCTCGCTTGCTCTCTCACGAGGGTCGGACGGTAGCTCCTAACTAATCTCTCTGCTTCTTTCCACTTATCCCTGACTCTCTACTCCCTACCCTACCACCAGAATTAGACCTCTAATGGTTTCCATTTCTTGAAACACTCCTAAGTGGTGTCTGTAGGAACCTTGCCTTCCTGTCCAACTCAGAGCCAGGCACCCTCCTCCTCCCTCGCCTGGTCTGCGTTCAGGTCCATGAACACACCAGGGCCAATTCTGCCTTGTAGCTTAGCCCCAGCTGCTGTGACTCCAGATCTTTCTGGCTGGATCTATCTCATCATCTGGGATTAAATTTCAATGTCATGTCTATAGAGTGACCTTCCTCGACCACCCAATCTGAAGTAACCCCTGTCTCTACCCCAAATACCCAAACTTACACACTCTAGTTAGGACTGTGGATTAGTACAACCTCTTCAGACAGGCAGTTGGCAATATCTATCAACATATGTAGCCATTTGACCCAGCAATTCTATTTCTAAGAATTCACTCCAAATATAAACTTGTACATATGTGAAATGATATACATTACAGGATTATTTATTGCTGTGTTGCTTCTGATAGCAAAATGCTGACAGTAACCTAAATGTCATCGGTAGGAGCTCCTTAAATAAATTATCATACAAAGTAACAGATAAAATGTAACAGATAAAATAACAACAACCTTATGAGCTAACTACTATTACAGACATACCTTGGAAATATTTGGGTTCCGTTCCAGCCCACCACAATAAAGTGAATATGGCATAGAGTCGTGTGAATTGGTTTCCCAGTACATGTAAAAATTGTTTACATTATACTATAGTTTATTAAGTGTTCAATAACCTGACATCTAAAAAAACAATGTGCACGCCTTAATTAAAAAATACTTTATTGCGCCCTGGCCGGTTTGGCTCAGCAGTTAGAGCGTTGGCCTGCGGTCCAGAGAGACCCGGGTTCGGTTCCCGCTAGGGGCACATACCTCAGTTGCAGTTTGTCCCCGGCCCTGGTTGGTCGTGCGGGTGGCAGCCACTCGATGTGTCCCTTTCACGTCGATGTTTCTCTCTCTTCCTCTCTCTCCCTCCCACTCTATCTGAACAAAAATGGACAAAAGTCCTCGGGTGAGGATAAAAAAAAAATCTATTGCTAAAAAATGCTAACCATCATCTGAGCCTTCAGCAAATCATAATCCTTTTGCTGGTAGAGGCTCCTGCTTCAATGTTGATGAAAAATATCTGCAACGTACGATAAAGCGAAGCACAGTGAAGTGAGGTATACCTGCATTAGCCCTATATTAAGGGAGAAATGTAAAGCACAGAGTTTAGTTAACTAACCCAAGATGCATAGCTAGTAAGTGGTAAAGTAGGGATTCTTGGTCTCTCTAATATAATGCTTCCCCACACACATTCCCATGGTGAAATGCTATGCAGCCATCAAAAGGAATGAAGCATTATGCATGTACTGATATGGACTGATCTCCAAGACATGCTTTTGAGTGAAAAAAAAGTACAGAATAACAGGTAGAGTTTGATCTCTTGGAGGTTTTTTTCTTTTTTAAAGAATGCAAATACATATGTTTGCATATATCCATACAAAGGCTAATAAGAAGCCGCGGAAAATATGTAAAAGACAGTGGCTCTGAAAAGAGAAACTAGGTGGCTAGGGGCACGGGTGGGAGAAGACTTATATTTCACTGCGTACTCTTTCTTGCCTTTTTATTTTTGTTGTGTATGCACAGACATATGCACACTACCTATTCAAAGAACTAAGTAATTAAGAACAGACTGCTAGGTTGATATTTTTCCAAACAAAAAAAATAGTACACCCAAGTTACTCTTTATAATTGCACCTGTCGTATTTTCTTTATGTATCTACTATTAAATGGTATATTTATTAATGCATGGTTATCTTATGACCTAAAATTATTTGGTTCTCCTTTGCAGTGGAAGGAGTGTGGGGGGTGCATGTTTATTGTACTAGGTATATAAGCTCCCTAGACTCATTGCAATGTAAGCTCCATGAAGGCAGGAACTATGCGTGTACACTTCAGTGCCAGAGCCTCAACATTTAGCATATTCTCTCATGTATATAACTTTGAATGAATGATAATTAGTGCCCAAGAGTCTATAGCTTAGGTAATCAGAGTCATATGATAAGAACCTTCTTTACCAAAAATGCATAGAAGTTGTTTTTTTTAAGATTTTTAAATTGATTTTTAGAGAGAGAGAGAGAGAGAAAGAGAGAGAGAGAGAAACGTCAATGTGATAGCAAAACATCAATCAGCTGCCTCCTGCATGCCCCTTACCGGGAATCAGACCCACAACCCTAAGGCAACCTTTCAGTGCACAGGAAAACAGCCAACCAACTGAACCACAGCGGCAAGGGTTTCACAGAAGTTTTTAATCAACAAGTTTCTTAGTATGAAATAGTAAGATCTTCAAAGAATCTACTATACTATTAACACTCAACGTAGAGATTCTAAATTAGCAGTACTCACAAAGATAAGTCCTAGTTCTCACAGGATTTCACTGGGACTCATAAAGGGTGAGAATATGCTGATAATGAGCAAGAAGTGATAAAGTTATGAAAGAAAAAGAAAATAGCTCAAGCCTTAAAAAAACAGAAACATTTAGAAAAGCCAAGCATGCATCTACAAAGCTTCAGCCACTATTTAAGCAATTTTAGGTCATAAAAATCGTTGTTAATTCAGGAAAGAGAAAACTCCCTCTGAGAGTTTTTAAAGCTGCACAATGCTAAGGAGAACATCTGCCCCAGAAACACCTCCGGGAGCCCTTCAGAGATGGCCTATCTGGGTGTGGCTTCATATGCAAAGGAATGAGCTCAGTAACAGACCTAAACCACAAAACCTACAGGAAAAGTATGATCCTGAGACTGTTGTTCATGTTCAAACTAATTAACAAGGCAGAAGAGGAGAGATCATTTGTTAGTGCTGTGAGATGTTTAATCTTGTGTGTCAACTTGACTAGCCAATGGTGTCAAACAGTATTCTGAGCGGTCTATGAGTGTGTTTCTGGATGGGATTAACATTTAAATCAGTAGACTGAGCAAAGCAGATTGCTCTTACTAATGTGGGTGGGCCTCATCCAATCAGCTGAAGGCCTGACTAAAACAAAAGGCTGACCCTTCCCTAACCAAGGGGGAATTCCTCCTGCCTGACTGCTTTCGAGCTAGGATATCAGCTTTTTTCTGCCTTTGGGCTCAAACCAAAACATAAGCTCTTCTGGTTCTGAGGCCTTTGGCTTTGGACTGGAACTATATCATTAGGGCTCTCCTGAATCTCAAGCTTGTCAACTCACCCTGCAGATCTTGGGATTTGTCAACCTCTATAATCATGTGAACCAATTCTTTATAATAAAGATTATATTATAATATTGTATGTGTGTGTGTGTGTGTTCTTTTCCTGGATAACCCCAACTAATACATACTGCTTCCTCTGTTTGGAAACCTGCCAGAGTGAAATACCCCTTGCTTGGTATCACCATCACTAGAAGCCTGAGATGGGAATACAATGTTTTTCCCCACACACACCCCATTCATGAGAATGCATGAACACATTCTCAGCTGGTGGAGAGAGAATTAATAGCCTAAAAGCTAAAGAGTTATATACATATACCTGATATGGAATTAATATCCAGAATATATAAAGAACTACTACAATTCAACAACAACAAAAAAAAACGAAACAACCCTATTACAAATATGGGCAAGGGACTTGAACAGACATTTCTCCAAAGAAGACTTACAAATGGCTGATAAGCACATGAAAATATGCTCAACATCATTAATCATTAGGGAAATGCAAATCAAAACCACCATGAGCTATCATCTCATATCCATTAAGATGGCGAGGATGCGGAGATATTGGAATTCTTGTAGACTGCTGGTGGGAATGCAAAATGATGCAGCTGCTATGGAAAACAGTGTGGCAAGTCCTCAAAAAATTAAAAATAGAATTACCATATGATCTAGCAATTCCACTTCTGGGTATATATGCAAAAGAACTGAAAACAGGACCTTGAAGAGTTATTTGTACACACATGTTCATAGCAGAATTATTCATAATAGCCAAAAATTGGAAGCAACCCAAGTGTCCATCAATAGATGAATACATAAACAAAATGTAGTACATACATACAATGGAATATTATTCAGCCTTAAAAAGGAAGGAAATTCCGATACATGCTACAACATCTAAACCTTGAAGACATGTTAAGTGAAATAAGCCAGACACCAAAAGACTATTGCTGTATAATTCCACTTATATGAGGTACCTAGTATAGTTAACTTCATAGAGACAGACATCAAAATGGTAGCTGCCCAGAGCTAGGGGAGGGGAGAATGTGGAATTTGGAAATTTTGTTTAATAAATATGATGCTTCCATTTTGTTTTGTTTTTTTAATCCTCACCTGAGGATATTTTTCTATTTATCTTCATATAGAGTGGGAGAGAGGGAGAGAGAGAGAAACATCAACACGAGAGGACCACATCGACTAGCTGCCTCCTGCACGACCCCGACCAGGGCTGGGGATGAACCTCAACTGAGGTATGTGCCCTTGACCGGAATCAAACCGGAGAGTCATTGGTCCGCGGGCCAATGCTCTAACCACTGAGCCAAACCGGCCAGGGCCGAAGCTTCAGTTTTATAAGATAAAAAGTGTTCTGCAGATGGATGGTGGTAATGGTCGCACAACAATATGAGTGTACTTAATACCACTGAACTATAAACTTAAAAATGGTTAAGATGGTAAATTTCAGGCTACATGTATTTTACAATTTAAAAACAAAGCTAAAGACTTAGAGATCACCAAGATACACGAGTTAGTTTTTTTCTTTTTAAGTTGCAACAAAATGCAAGTAATATAGGCCCATTATGTAAGAAGTAATGTAAATTGGCATTAGCAGTTACCAATAAGATGGGAAGGGGAGATGAAGCTGAATGGGTACGTTCCCATATCACGCTGTGTGCCTCTGTATTGACTGAACATGGTACAATAAGAACATATTTGTATCTGCTTCTAAAGTCTGCTGTAACAAAGCACCAATGACTGAGTGGCTTAAACAATAGAAATTTATTGTCTCCCAGTTCTGGAGACTGGAGGTCTGAAATCAAGACGACAGCAGGGCCACACTCCCCTGAGACGCAGGGTAGACTCCTCCCTAGCTCCGTGGTGGCCGTCCATCCGTGCTGTCCCTCGGTCTGCAGCTGCATCACTCCAGTCTCCGCCTCTGACATCACATGTTCTCTCCCTGTGTGTCTCTCTTCACTTGGCATTTTCTTCTTATAAGGACACCAGTCATATTAGATTAGGACTCAACTTAATGACCTCATCTCATCTTAGTTACGTCTGCAAAGATCCTTTTTCCAAATAAGGTCACAGTCACAGCCTCTAGTGGTTAGGACTTCAACGTTTTTGAGGGGACACAACTCAACCTATACCATATTTGTATTTTTTTAAAAATACAGTTAAGGTTCCTTGAACACTCTACTTATGAGCCCTCGACGAAAAAGTAAATATCCTTAGAGGCAGCACTGTGAGGATTAAGAGCCCGGATTTAGGAGCCACGCTGCAAAGGTTTGAATCCCAGTCGGCCACTTACAAACTCCATAACCTTGGAGAAGACCGTTAATTTCTCCCTGCCTCAGTTTCCTTGTCTATAAAATCACAGCACCTAACTCAAAGGAGAACTAAATTGTTGTTATGAGTTACAAAGTGCTCATAGTAAGTGTTCAATCAACATGAGCAATTATGTTATGATTATCACCATTTACAGGATGCCGAAGACTCCCCTAGAAAGCAATACTGGGGACACAGAGCCTTTATTTTTGCAGTGCCTACTCAACGCCCTTCTCTACAGTCCTTCCCAACAGTCTCATTCTTGGCTTTCAGAACACCAGCAATTTCATCCGATACAGGGTTACCTTGCTGCACTAAAAATTCTTCATCCATGCAGTTATCCAGCCACCTCCTGGGTGCAGTCCCATCTGCAGTGTGGCAGTCAATCTCTGATGTCTGATTGGGTCTCAGAGCAGTGCCACGGAAACCACCAGGGCAAACCGCCCATCATTTCACGTGCAGCCCACGGAAGGACACAGAGCAGCCCTCGGCCTCAGACCTGCTTTCTGTGAGCAGTGCCCTAAATTTGGATTGTAATCTTGGCCTTACTTGCTGCTATATCTGTATCCAGTTAATCTTACAGGGTTGTGGGGAAGGAGTCATGCTGCTATGGCAACCTAACAACTCTGGGCAGGAGGACAGAAGAAATGGAATTTCAGGATCGAGACCATCAAAGGATGCAGAAACACCCATTTCTGCCTTTGTTTCACAGAAATGAATGTTGATATGCTGCAATAAACAGGCCCTTCTTCTCTTTTTTTGCAAGTTTCCAGCCATTGGCAAAAAGAAAGGCCTGCTTATACAAGTATTCTATTCACATGTCATTTCCTAACAGAATAGAAACTAAAACTCACACTTCATTCAGCAAGTCAGGAAGTCAGCTGATTTCCTTTAAAGCGCTCTCGCTCTCTGCATGAAACAAGCAACTGTCCAGTCCGGATTTCATACATAATATTACTTTTTGACCTGCAGTTTACAAATAAACTAACAGAGGGGCACAAACAGAAGCTGGGCCCTGTCATCTGCCAGTGGTTTAGAGGAGCCAGAGGAGGGCAGAGAAGATGAACGAGCTGCCTTGTAACCCAGAGACCTCACCTGCGACTGTGACCGCTCCCTGCCCGCACCGTCAGGGCGCCGCTCCCACGGCACAGCCGTTTCCATGCCTCGGTTTCCCTGTCTACATTCTGGAGGGGACTCAAAGGAACCGTAAATTATCTAAAAGGTAAATCACAGTCAAACCAACACACGAGCACAAACCACGGATTAAGATTACGTACCTGGGAGGCAGGTACTACACAATCTCAAATGAACCAAAGAGAATTCTGGTAGGCTCGCTAGCCCAGGATAGGACCAGCCAGGAGGCAGCAGGTGTGACTGACAGGCATCCTCTCTGAAAAACTACTCTAGGTTAAACTGAGAACTAACGTCTTAGGAGAATAGCTGAAAATTTTTTTTAAAGGAAAATAAAAGTCAGAAGTGCCCTCGGCCTGATCGTCTTTACTTTCTGGCCTTTTTTACCTCTTTTTCCAAGACATTTTTTCCTGAGCTTGTGTGAGGACAGAGTAAGTAGTGAAGGAGAATTTTTTAACTCAAGGGTCTGAGGTGGGAAAGTAAAAAGGTGAGTTAGTTGGGTTATAATTGTGTAATTTTTCTGAGTTTTTAAGGGAATAGCAATTGCTTAGATTTACACACTAAGGATGCAAACTGGATCTGGGTAAACAGGTCAGAGAAGTGGGATGTGATCAGGGAAAAACAACTCTGGAGCAAGAGTCAGAAGGTTCAAGTCCTTGGCTTGGCTCCACCCGCTTAACCTGCCACACGAGCACAGACAAGTTATTTAAACTCCCTAAACTTTGGTTATTTCAACTATAAAATGAATATAATAATACCTTCCCTGACCTCAATTATTGTATATATATGAAATCATATACATGAAAGCCTTTTATAAACTCTTAAGTACTGCTCTGTGCATGTATTTCTACTAAAATCTGGATTTGTAGGACGTGGGGAATGGATGTTCTCCTGCTTGGTATATGCTTCAACCTCCTTAGGAGTTCTTACATCTGATAGAAAAAAAATGCAACTGAAAACAAAAATGTGCTAACCAAATAGGCACATAGGTTTTTAGACCAATTTCCCAAAACAGGTTTAAGGGAGAGCTACCTGACTTGGAAAATCAAGGTAATCAGCCATCACCAAGCAATCCATGATGCAGCCACGAGGTACAGAACACCCATGGGCAAAGCAGCTCTTCTCCCTAAATGGCACCCCCAGAATGAAAGCATTCACTGTTGTGCAAGAGATAAAAAGTTTTAGTTCATAAAATTTCAGTTGGTAGCATGCCATGTCAATTAGCTTCTTACTCTATGTTCAGAGCATTAGCGCTAAATTAGGACTAATTACCCTCTCAATTGACAATTTAGAGGCTGTTAAAATATAGATTAGCATGAAAGAAATACAGTATCCTGGGGAAAGTGACATTCTGATGGAAAGAAGATCAACTCTAACATCTAACATTTAGTGTGTTAATGACTCTGTATCAGGTGCTAACTACCTTTCCTGACCTCCTGGAACCTGGGTCTGAAAGGACAAGGTACTTAGACCAGCACACACACGCGCACACACACACACACACACACACACACACGTACACGCACACGCACATGCACAGGCACACACCTACCAGTGGAGCTGCGAACCAGTGTAACACACAGTCAATACCAAACCTTGGTCAGGTGTGAAACACAGACTTCGTTTAGCATGAAGTAAAAGAGAGATCAGATTTTAGCGGGATCATTTAGAGGGGCGTTGTACGGAGGGATGAAGAGGGAAGAAAGTGGGAAAGGTAAGGCAAAG
Source organism: Tadarida brasiliensis (assembly GCA_030848825.1). Lineage (NCBI taxonomy): Eukaryota > Metazoa > Chordata > Mammalia > Chiroptera > Molossidae > Tadarida > Tadarida brasiliensis. Next base: position 204,662,168 of record CM061257.1, on the reverse strand, counting down.
GAGACCATTAGTCATGAGCTGAACAAGCCCAATGAACAAAGCTGCACTGGGTGGTTCAGAGAATTTAATTTTTTTAAATTATTTTTTCTTTTTTTTAAATCCTCATCCGAGGACATATTCCCATTTTTGTTCAGATAGAGTGGGAGGGAGAAAGAGGGAGAGAGAGAGAGAGAGAGAGAAACATCGAGGTGAAAGGGACACATTGAGTGGCTGCCTCCCGCATGACCCTAACCAGGGCCAGGGACGAATCGCAACCGAGGTACGTGCCTTTGACCAGAATCAAACCCGCGACTCATTGGTTCACAGGCCGACGCTCTAATCGCTGAGCCAAACAGGCCAGGGCTTTTCAAAAATTATTGTGTGCAATGGCCTGGTAGCTCAGTTGGTTAGAGTGTCGTCCCTATAAGCCAAGGTTGCAGGTTCAATCCCTGGTCAGGGCACTTATAAGAATCAACCAATGGCCCTGGCCACTTTGGCTCATTGGTTAGAGCGTCGGCCCTCCGACCAAAGAGTCACAGGTTCTATTCTGGTCAAGGGCACGTACCTCAGTTGCAGTTGGGTCCCCAGCCCTGGTCAGGGTCATGTGGGAAGCAACCAGTCAATGTGTCTCTCTCACATCGATGTTTCTCTGTCTCTCTCTCTCCCTCCCTCCCATACTATCTGAAGATAAATGGAAAAATATCCTCAGGTGAGGATTAAAAAAAAAAAAGAATCAACCAATGAATGCATAAATAAGTGGAACAACAAATCAATGTTTCTCTTTCTCTCTCTCTCAAATCAGTCAATAAATAAAAATTTTAAAAATTATTGTGTAACAACGTTCTATTCCTTAGGTACTTCTTGCAACTATTTAACTATGGGACTCTTTCTGCAATATGACTTGCAATTATGAGAACAGGTTTTTAAAGAAGTGTGAAGGGATTTAACATTTTGTGTAAACATCACCTGGTGATCAGAAGAGGAACAGTTTGTCAATAAAAAAGCCCCACCTGGGTTCACAAACAAGTCAAAATAGGCTTTTCCAGGTTCTGGAAGGGAAGGTTTTCTTGCTATTTTCACTGCTGAACTTGGGGACAGGCAATTTCAGAATGGCAATGTTTACCTTCCGTTCCCTCCAACCTCACACCGAGGGAAGGGAAGACTAATGACAGTGTAGCGAGGCAGGGTGGTGGGAGTAATTGCTGCGCCAGTTGGAGCGCTGGCCGTCTGGATGTACGCAACAGCAGGAAAGCCCATTACTCCGACTGCTGAAATTATGTCTCAGTGGAGTCAAGTTTACAGAAATATTTATAGAATTAACAAAACATGATCACTGGCAGTTTCTTTGGGTTTCCTAATTTCTGAAAGCCTTTTTTTTTTTTTTTTTGTGGGGGGTGTTGGGGTGGAGGTGGGAAGGAGGAACAAGGGAAGCCAGCTACCAAAAAAAAAGCTAAGTGTGAAAAAAGCAACGATTGGGCTTTCTGCTGTAGTAGTGTAGTGTTCAGAAAAAACATGGGAAACCAAACCCAAGTCATAATTCATCCTAAAGAAGAAACTGACTTCCTATTGCTGTCAACTCCAGATACGTGATCCAAGAACTTCTATTAGCCATCAGAATCCTTACATTTGGAAGGCTCCCAGAAAGGTTGTATTTATTTCTCTGATACTTTAAAAAATTATTGCATATCGTGGCTATATCCTTAATGTTTAGTCATTTATGGTCACTTTGCCCCACAAAACAATCTCTTTCCCCAGGTTGCCCTTTATATTACAAAGTACTTATGGTCCCCATCAGTTGACCTTATTAATTGAGAATAACTGCATTGTCCTATGAATAAAATGATTTGCTTTCTTGGCAATTCTGTCAGTTCTCAGTGTACTGGAAGTCACAAGTGACCCAGAGGAAGAGGGCATTTACTTTCTAGGTCTTAACTGTAGGCTTTTTACCAAACCTTGGTGATCACATCATTTGTACTCTGTTAAATTGATTGTTTCTGGAAGGTCCTGCTAGCATTGTGAAATCGACATCAAAGCAGGTGGACTTAGATCAGTAATGCTTGGGCTGCCGGCTCGGTGAGGGTTTGTGCAATGGGTCAGTGGAAGGGGTTCCGGGGAAGCACAGTACACTCAGTAATGTTTGATGTCCTTTTCCTTCCCACATCGCACATGTAAGTTAGCATGTCATTGGAGAGGACGTGACAGAAATTAAACAAGAGTGGATGAAATCAAACCAGTTCCCCCCAATACCAGCCATTAGACTGTCTCCTCACACCAAGTTCTTATGAAAACTTGATTATGAAGCATCCTTCTCATTTTCTTCCTGGTTGTTAAGTTAGAGAAGAAGGCCCCCTGGGCACCATAGTCCATTTCCTCCCCTGTTTCAGGGACAGTGGGAAGAACAAGAACGTTCCAGGTCAGGAGATTCTACAGGAGGTTTAGCAGTAATAACCAGGACCTCCCATGTTGTTACCCCCAACTGTGTTCATTACATCTCTACATTGATTCCCACCCTTGCCTGAAATTCAGCAAGTCCAAATCCACCTCAACCCTCTCCCTACTCTCCCCCAAAATAGACCCCTACCTTGATTTCTCTATTTCCACCGATGGGATTACCCATCATTTTGCTAGTTGCCAAGGACTAATCCTTCGTAATCATCTTTTACATAGCGCCTCCGTTTTCAACAACGTCCAGGCTATTTCCTCACAGAGTTGTCATCAATATAAATGTTCTCCCATCTACTTGGGGTCTTTAAAAAATGGAAGCGGGCTTTATGATTTGGGAAGTTATACAAGGACTACACTGAGGTCCTGCTGGGAAGCTGGAAACAGGACAAGTGAGAAGGCCTTCTGAGAGAGGACACAGGAGCGAGGCCTGGGGTAGGAGCGAGGACCAGCAACAACTCGGACTGGGACTCCAGGGCAGCCAGGCCATCAGGACCTCTAAGGAAAAGCAGCTGGCCCGCTGTGGGGACCTGGAGCAAGAGAGGTCACTGGGGAAGAGCTGGCAGAGACTTTGAGTGGAGGAAGAGCAGGAACAGAGCAAGCGTCTGCCCGCGCAGCCGGGCAATCCAAGGGAGGAGACAGAAAGCTACCCAACCCAGAGTGTAGCCCTTTCCATTCACCCCACTGCCCTTGTTCTGATCCCAGACTCACCAGAACCTTCTGGTTCCGATTCTCCTCCCCGTCTAGGTCTGCTCACAGGAGAGAGAGCACTGCCCAAGGCAGTCACATTTCTCGCTGTGAATTCTGTGGCTGTTTTCACGCTCGGAGCCCTTGCCGGAATCAGCACGGACTCGGTCGTGCTGGGTGGGGCCTGAGATTCTGGTTAGTAACACACTCCCAGGTGATGCAAATGCTGCTGACCCACAGAGCACACTCGGAGGAGCAAAAATGTCCATACCTGAGCTCATTTGAAGGCATGGCAGACCAATTACTGCGAGTCTCGGGGACTGAGACCAGAGACTAGAAACACTTCAAGCTCCGGGCTGGTCCCATGGCAGCCAAGGCTGAAACCCACTAGATGTTCTCCAGGCCCCAGAGCCTCCCCTCAGCCTGAATCACTGCTCTTTGCTGCCGGGAGCAAAGCAACAAGCCTTGTCTGCAGAGGCCGGGCCACTTCCATTTTATAAAGTTCCTCAATGCCCAGAAAGAATCATTCCAACTGTGGCAGATTTTAAGTGTTTATATTTATCAAGACAATGCCTTTAATGCAAAGTATAACTTCACATATCAGCTCATTGGAAGAGACTATCACAAGTGTCACCTGAGGCCCGTCATTACCCTACATCCCACATCCCTTGATGGGCCCTGACCAGGCTCTGCACTGGGTGCCCAGTTATTTGAAAAAATTTTGCTCTGAGAACTAGATAATAAGAATGCAGGATAGAAAAGAGACATTATAGTTGTTGCTTTCTCGGTAAAACATCAAAACTGATGTAACAAAATAAACCCTAAACAATTAATTTCTAATTTAAACAAAACAAATACTATTAATATATAGAAAAATGCTTTTCTTCCCAATTAACAAGCCATATCATGTCACTACCACAAAACTATTCCCATTCAAAAAATTAGTTTAAGTGAAAATTACAAAGGTTGTGCATAGGTGGTGCATTTTGATACATTAAAAAAAAAAAATGAAATATTTTCCTTCCTCCAGAGAAAAATTCTTAGAAATAGTCATTATTTCATATTTTATGAATGACACAAAAAAAAAGTGAATAAAAATCATTTTTAAAAGGTTAATTGCAAAAGGAGGGTCATCTGTAAAAAAATAAAATAAAATAAGTTAATTTAAAAAAAGGAGCCTAGCCGGTGTGGCTCAGGGGTTGAGCATCAACCCATGCACCAAGAGGTTGCCAGTTCAGGGCACATGCCCAGGTAGTGGGCCCGATCCCCAGTGGGGGGCATGCAGGAGGCGGCCAATTGATGTTCTCTCTCATCAATGTTTCTGTCTCTCTCTCTTTCTCCCTTCCTCTCTCTCTAAAATAAATAAATAAATAAATAAATAAATAAATAAATAAATAAATAAATAATTTTAATTTTAAAAAAGAGATTAATTGCTTCTCCCCACCCCTAAACTGTTCTCCTCTGCTCAACTGACATATCAGAAGTGAGTCCAGTTATATTTGGACACTTTCAAAATCAGAAGATTTCCCTTTTACTCTTAGACGATGCATCAGAAAGCATCAATGTCCTATAAATTTTAGAGGATAGACCTGTTTTCTTTGGGTACAGGAGACTAGAAAGAAACAATCTGATCTGGAATCTAGGAATGCTATGTAGTTCAAAAAGGCATTCTGAAAATAAGCACAAACTGAACAGTCCTCAGGCGTTGTTAGCCATGCGGGCCCTGCTTCAGGACGGCCTTCTTGGGCTCTCTGTGGTGAGTGCTGGCCAGGGATGGCTCTTCTGTGCCTGTGCTGCTTGAGTTCAAGAGCTGCTATTTTAAACATTCAAACAGGAAATCTGGGAGTTGAAACACACCAGACCTTCGCCTAGAGGTCACGCCTTCAAATGAGCTCTCAGATGTCAGCTCTTTCTTTCTCCTTTTGTCACCTGATCTGATATGAAACTTCGGTTGCGCGTAAGGAGAAAGAAATGGAACAATGATTTTTTTTCTAGGTTCAGTTTTTAAATTATAGCTAAGGTTTCTCAGAAAACACCATAGCTTTGGCACATACATACATATTCCTTAAGACTTCTTTCCTACCTGGATGAATTCCAGTTTAAGGAAAAAGAGCTCAGCCCTGGCAGGTTTGGTTTAATTGGTTGAGCATCATCTCATGCACCAAAAGGTCGTCAGAGCCCGGCCGGTGTGGCTCAGTTGTTGAGCATCGAAAGAGGTCACTGGTTCGATGCCCAGTCAGGGCACATGCCCAGGTGGTGGGCCCAATCCCCAGGGAGGCATGCAGGAGGCAAGCAATCGATGTTCTCTCTCATCAGTGTTTCTATCTCTCTCTCCCTCTCCCTTCCTCTCTCTCTAAAATCAATAAAGAAAAAATATTAAAAAACAAAAACAAAAGGTCGCCGGTTTGATCCCGGTAGGTGCCCAGTCCTAGGTTTCCGACTCAATCTCTAGTAGAGGGTGTGCTGGAGGCAGCCAATCGATGTTCTCTCTCACATCAATGTTTCTCTCTCACATCGATGTTTCTTTCTCCCTCTCTCTCTCCCTTCCTCTCTCTGAAATCAATAAAAACATATTTTAAAGAAAAAGAGCGCAGACCTAAAAACAATCAAAATTACTCCACCTAATACTGAGAGAAGCTATCTCTGAACTGGGGAGGTGGGGCCAGTGCCACCTGCGTCTGCACCATTTGCCATCAGCTGCCTCATTGGGGAATCCTCTGGGCAGACCATAGTCACGGGAAGGGGAGGGGACGTCACTACTATTCTATTCACTTGGCAGTTTAGGCAGGGCCGTTTGTTTGCACCAATATGGGGATCAGATTAGCTTTGATGATGATGATGATGACGACGATGACAGCTAAGCCTTACCCAGTGCCTATTTTTGTTTCAGGCACTGTTCTAGTCATCTTTCATTTGCTAGTTCTTTTCATCCTCAGAACAACCCTATGGAATGGGTTGGGTCCCTTTGCAAATGAGTTTAGGCTCTGCAGCTCCTAACTGTGAGACGTAAGGCAAGTTAGTTAAACTCTCAAATTCTTCATGTTAACATCTGAAAAATAAGGATTATGATAATGCCAACCTCATGAGATGATACAGCAAGGCTCTCCGCACAGCCTGGCTCATATGTAGCGCCCACCAAAGGGCAGCCGGCAGTACTGGTTGAATGCCTGGGGCAAGGGTGCTCACCACGCTCTCAACAGCTACATATCACCTCACGTCACGGCTGAGCTGCATTAGGGAGATGCTGGCAGTGGTTCGTGTGGCTCAACTTAAGATCATTCAGATGACAGAAGTTCTCCGCAGATCAATGAAAAAAGTAAAAACATCTCCCAAGTCCAAAGGAGAACAATATTTTAAAAAATTAATGGACTTGCCTGCTTCGTTTTTGTCTTCCAGCTAGAACAAAAAGGTTATCCCTAGCTACAAATATGATCTCCTTCCTGATTTCCTAACGTGTTCTGTATTAAACCTGTTCTAGTCATTTCTCCAAGTATATGTTACATTGGGAAAGAACACCTGTTGTGTAAAATGCACCGAGTGCTAAGATACATCTTATAGACAGAGGGAAAGAACACCTGTTGTGTAAAATGCACCGAGTGCTAAGATACATCTTATAGACATAGCCAAAAAAGAAAAATGTAAATGAGAAGGCAGGGGCTCAAGATTACTCCTTCTTCCCCCTGAGAGATCAAATAATTTTAAATACAATTTAGGATACAGTGAGAAGAAAGTTGTCATCTTCAAAATCCTGATAACAACTATATCTGAATATCAGAAACTGATCTTGGCTAATTAACATTTTGACTTGAAATAATTACCTATTAATTACACCAGTAAGAGGATGATCATTCTTAGCAATTTTTTCATTTATAATTCATTCTATTTTAAATCATTGTTAAGAACTTGTTTGATGGCAGTAGTATTCATGTTGTAAAAGATTCTACAGATCTCTCAACACATATTTAAAGAGACATATTGATCCATAAAGGGGCTCTGTCTTATCTTTCTCTATAAAAACTACATATTTTTTCAAAGATGTGACTTTTTTATAGGACTCTAGCCCTATTATATAGTTAGCCTTAGGAAAAAGTACCTTGCTTTATAGAGATCCAATAAGTAGTAGAGTAAAACATTTGTCTTCCCTGTCTAAGATATCTTTAAGTAATTTTCCAAAGGACAAGTGTTAGCTTTAAAATAAACAAAAGGTGAGGAGGAGAAAAGCATCTTATCAGTGATTGGCTGAGTACCAGGCAAGGCCAGCACCCCTGAGGAAATATACTTCAGAAACTGTACCTGGCTCTCTCCAAACGGGAAAAAGACCTGCCCCAAGAAGGCTCTATTAAATCAAACAAACATTTTAAAATATACTGGAAGATATATTTATCTATTCTAACCTAGGCTTAAATTCTCTTGTTCATTTTCAGGTGTGGAGGGAGGTAAGTTTGAGAAATGCTTGAGTGGAGGTAGTTTGGCTAACCCTGTGATTTCTCAGTGTCAAAAGCCTTATTTGATATTTCTTTGGTGATGGAACCTCGGTAGATACTGTTTAATGTCTCAAAAACGCAGCAGTTACAGCCCTGGCCCGTGTGGCTCAAAAGGTGACAGCTTCAATCACCAGTCGATCTCTCTCTCTCTCCCCCCCTTCCTCTCTCTAAAATCACTAAAGTTCTTTAAAAATAAAAAAGACTTTAAAAATGTATCAGTTACAAAACAGTCACAGGAATGTAAGTACAGCATAGGGAATATAGTCAACAATATTGTAAGAACTATGTATGCTGCCAGGTGGGTACGAGACTTATTGGGGGGATCACTTTGTAAGTTATAAAAAATGTCTAACTACTATGCTGAAATGAATATAACATTGAATGTCTGTAATTTTTTTAAAAAGATCTCAAACTGTAAATTTAGTATTTCTTAGTTTTGAAGCAGCAATGTGTAGGTACATGTATTAACAATTCAGGGAACAGATGGGGTGTGGAGGGGAGGATTTGTAGCACGTGCCAATTTCCTTGGTGTAAATGCACCCAACATGGCTGATTTCAGGCTACCTAGGTGATGTCATTGAAAGTGTAGCTGGAAAGAGCTGTGTACTATTGGAGCTGGTGTGAGCTGGCTCCAGCACAACACTGGAAATAAAGTACTACATCAGCAATACCATATAGCTCTAGGCCAGTTTTAATCTGAGTTGCACTAGAAACCACTTCATCCAAGTTGAAAGCATTTAATTTTTTATTCTTATAACGTCTGTCAGCAAAAGACTAATAATGTTTGGGCACAATCAATTGCAAATCCCTTGAAGAAAAAACAAGGTAAGGAATAGAATGGCTCCTTAAAGAACAAATCCTATCATAGTAATCTCTAATAATTCAGGGCCAAGCCTAAAAGATATCATCCATCGTGATTTCAGGAAGGCTTTGAGTTTTTCCCACGCAATGTAGTCATCAATAAACTTGTGAAAACATAGTTTACATGATTATTAAAATAAGGTACACAACTTTCAAGAAATTTATAAGCTAGGCATAGTTATGAGCCACAGAAAAAAAGAATTGTCCTCAGTACACTGGCTGAATGGAGACCCGGGTTGCTTAAAGCTGTCATCGTAGGGCCTGACAATTAATTCTATAGTTAATGTGTGAGTAGTGACAGAAAAAGAGGTTGGATGACTTCTTAAAATGAATCATGAAATTGAATGACTCATCGGAATGACTGCACGGAGTTACAGTACATGGAATACCAGACATGTTCATTTTCTCAGCGTTAAAGAGGACAAAACGTGAAGCCACCAGAGGACCAGCTAAACCTAAAACATCTTCCTACGCCACTCCCCTCTGAATCGTCAGGTTCTTCCTCACATAGTTGTAACAAACCACTTGAGTAAAGAAGATGGTTTAGTGCTTTCAAGGAAATTACTGACATACTAGTTCATGTTTGCCTGTTCTTATACGCAATTATAATGTAGTGATCATTTATGTACAACAGCACAGCTGTATTTATTTTTTGTTGAAGCAGCCCGTTGTGTTGGGGGGAGTCACAATCTTTTCCTGTTCAGTTGAGAAAGAAACACCCTCTACATTCTATGGAATACATTAGCTCAAAAAAAAATGAATGACCTTTTCATCTCTCCTCCCTTATTCTCATAGAATTGCAACATATCTAAACATCTCCACATTTATTAAGTATTTAATATCAGTATCTTTAAAACTCCTTTGGTTGGTAAATATATATTTGCTATTCATCAGGGTTTTCAATACATTGTTTGCCACATAAGGAAGAGAAGGAAAAATCTTACTCAAAGATGAACTGCCTGGAAACGAATTCCAGTTCTGGCTTCAGCTTTCACTAGCTCACATTCAAAACTCTGCTCTTGCAATTAAAAGGCATTGTCTCTCAATTGCTACCTCATAAAATGAAATTTTACATTTAAAAAAAATTTCAGAATTCTTGAAATGTGTGCTGTTACTTCAGAAAACATAAACAACGGCCAGGTTGGTGACAAGACAGGCATTTCAAGGCTCTGAATTTGTCAAAACAAAGTAATTACATCAATCTAGCAGTAATAAATCGATGGTAAGTTTAATCCTGCAAAAGCTTAACCAAAGGAATTCACCACAGTCAAGTTTCATATTATTAAAATCTGGAATGAGCTAATAAAAGAGATTATGTTGACTCCATCTGGTTATCTAAAGACAGAGCAATTTGCTTTGGATGATTTGGGCTATCACCTCGCCAGGAGCGTGGGGCCTCAGCCGGGAGGGAGCCTTCCCACGCTCAGATCGCATGCTTTGGAGGCTGCTGACACAGCCACTAGAACACGCCACGCAACGACACGGAGCACCAATGGGCAGAAGAAGCTTCCAATGTAATGAGAAAAGCAAATAAAAGTGATACATAAAGATGTGATCTTTTTTGTGGATGTGCGTGTTCATAAAGACTTAAGAAGCTCTAAAGAATCAAAAACAGAACATAGGCAGTGTCCCATAATTCAATAGAGAGTTATGAAAATATTTTCCCCCAGAACATAGGAAAACATAGTGTAACTGAATAGTTTTAAAGAGAATAATAAAGACAGATATGAACTGTGCATGAGCAGAGGGATCAAGGCAATTTATAATCTGTCCTGTGGGAAGGTTTATATTTTCGTTCTCTATGTGAGATACACTTAAACAGAGGCAGCTGACTGTAGTTATCTTCTCTAGAAATAGTGTGTGGTTGTATACAGTCATGTGGGATATACCACAAATTGCATAGCCACTAATAAATACAAGTACATTTCACTTAAAAGAAGATGGAATATAACAAAATTTTATCTTTACATAGGAAATTTCTAATAAGAGAATTTTTGCCCTCACTTCTATTGTATACTTAAATCTGCCTTTTGTGGGGTCAGGAGAGGCTTCTTCTACATAATAAAAGAATGAAGTAAAGCTTTATAAAATATTATACTTTTAAAACTATTACTTTCAGATAAAATATTCTCACTTATTAGTAATACATATTATGATTCCAAGTAAGTCACAAAATAAAAATGATAAACATTAAAATAAGAGTACAGACAGTACCCAACTATAGAATGCTTTGTGTTCTAAAAGCTCATTTATAAATGAGTTGATAAGACTTTGAAACACCTTTTTCAAGAAATGATTCTATAAGAGGTGATTAGGGTCCTCAGTCAACCCACAGATATCTATTTAGCCCACAATGTTCCCAAAACAGTACTTACAATATTCAGTCCTGAAGAACCTTGGCAGAGATTGTGTATTGTTAGGAATAGAACTAAGTGTCATCACTCACTAATTACATAATCTCAAATATTTCCTCAACTGCAAAAAAGGTATGACACCTTCCCTAGTTAGTTCAGAGGCTTGTTCTGACAATTAAATACCGTACAAATATAGAGCACAAATAAACTACATTGTAAACTATAAAAGTGCCTTACTCCTCTCCAGGTAGGCAAGTCTTCATTTGACAGATGGCCCAGAAGCAATGCGGAGGAGGTTTGGTGACTTGTCCAAGATTGCAGTGTTTGCTCATGAGAAGCCAAGAAAAGCCAGGGCACTTGACTTCTGGTTATTTCTCTCTGCATTAGATGTGGTATCTAACATACTCTTCAGGTAGTTCATCTTTATCGAACACACTCTGGGCAGAGTACCAAAGAAAAGTGACAGTAATAACAGTAATAATGGTACATTTCTAGATGGCAAAGCTGAACTCAAGAGAACAAGGTCCCAACCCTGACCTCACCTCTGACTCTAGGACTTTACTAAAGGATCACAGCACAGAGTCACTTTCCATCACAAGCTGTAAAGCTCTGTGTCCCTTAGGCAAAAACTGCTTGTTTTTATTAAAGTATCGTTAGCAATTTAAAACATTTTATGAAAAAAGAATAAACAGTAACTAAATGTCTCCCTCGTATTTATACGAGGTTTACATTAGGTTTTACATTTACGGGTACATTATTTACGGGTACATTACATTTACATTTACTGGTACGTCAGGGAAAGAAGGAAGAGAAATGTACTGACCACTGACACGGAGGGCGTCAGAGCCAGACCGGAGCTTTTTAACAGTCCCTTTTGTTATCAATATCTGGCATTATGGTATGCATTCATGTCGTTAAAGAACTGAATGTGTACATTATCCAAACAAATTACTTTAAAGCTGTGGTTCTCAAACTTTTTAGTCTGAGGGTCCATTCCACTCCTAAAAATTATTGAGAACCCAAAAGAACTTGTATGTGGCATCTATCTATCCAGATTAACCAAATTAAAAATTAAAGAGACTTTTAAAATATTTATTCAGTCTATGTTAACATAAATGATGTATTTTTATGAAGAATAACAATTTTCCAAAACAAAAGCTTTAGTGAGAAGAGCCCCAGGTTTTACATTTTTGCAAATCTCTTTAACGTCTGTCTTAATGGAGGTCAGCCAAAGTCTCATACCTCCTCTCGCAGTCAGTCTGCGGTGATATGCTCTTTCAGCTAAAGTATATATAAAGAAAATCCAACCTCACGGAAACAAAGTTGGAAAAGAAATAGCCTTTTCAGAAAATTGCAATATCCTTCGATATACACTAAAACTCGACAACTGATTGTTTCTTTAAAGGTTACTTGCAACTCGGAATCTGAATCCTTGCTGACAAACTTGTACTCTGTATAGTGATGAGATAATGGGGAAAAAATGGCAAATCATCTCTTAGTATTGTCGTAAAAATACATTTGATCTTGCAGATCCTCTGAAAGGGTCTTAGGGAACTTTGGGTTGCCCAGACCACACTTTGAGAACCTCTGCTTTAAAGATACAAATCATTTTATGATGTACAGTTGGTAGTATGAGAGAGATACTATGTGAAACTTAAGGAGCAGGGTGAAGTAACCTTACAAAGGAGTGGGAGAAAGATCAAGTGCAAACAAACCATTCACCCATGGTCCATCTTCATTTGGACATGGGAACCGAAAATCAAGCATTATGACACAGGAGCATAGAGAAATGGTCCCAGCTGGACTCCTAGCAATAACAGTTGCACCATAATGACCCAAATATTTCAGACAGGGTGACTTTTTCAACAATATGTGCAAACCCCTGGGTATATTGTAAAGACATTTTTTATTGCACTGTGACTGGTAACAACCAGCCCTCGCCCTTTAAACCAGCCTCGCATGCACACACATTGAGCCTACCTACCAGAGAGGCAACCAGGGTCATCCAGTTTGGGTCATGGTAATACCTGCTGCCTGCTTCGCTTCATCCCAGTTTGCTCCCACTGCCCTTGGATGTCCACCCGGTCCTGACCCAGGCCTCCTGCTCCTGTTTGCATCCCTGCTCTTGTTAGAATTGGCGAGCATGTGTGCTTTTCTTGGCTTTTACTCTTTATGAGGATTGTGGCTCCTTCGGCTACTGCCTGCCTCCGGTGGTCCCCCCCTCCACCCTCTGTGCCAGTTTCAGCCCCTCACACTCAGGTCCTGACACCACCAGGGAGAGGAGGTGGGTGCAGAAAACGGACGCCTTTCAGTCTTCTTGTACAAATTTTTCTTTTTGTCTGTTTTGTCGCATAGCATGACAGAGAACATGGAAATAAGTCATTTTCATGCTATTAGCACACTTAGGAAACAGGCTCCCACAGTAATTAAACTAATGAAGATGCCCCTAGACTGAAGAAACAGCAATTAGAGTTGACTACTGAATAGGCATTAGGGGAAATAAAGACATTCACATTCAAAGAAAGATAAGAATTTTAAATAAGAGGTAAAAATTAATAGCAGCCCCAACTCCACTGAGCAGGAAAGAGCTACTAATGACTCAAAGAAGACAGAGATATGCAGATCAGTCCATCATATTGAAGTGAATACAATAATGATGGCATCCTAGCCTGATAATATGGACATTATGTGATAGGCTAAAGGAGGTGGAAAAATTAGAAGAAACTGGCTAACTAGATGCAAGCTAAGCATATAAAACAATTTTTTTCCCAGGTAAATTTTAGCTGTTATTTTCCAAACATAAATAACATAGCCCAGCCAGTGTGGCTCAGTGGTTGAGCATCGACCCATGCACCAAGAGGTCACCAGTTCGATTCCTGGTCAGGACACATGCCCAGGTTGTGGGCCCAATCCCCAGTGGGGGGCATGCAGGAGGCAGCCAATCTATGTTCTCTCTCATCGAAGTTTCTATCTCTCTCTCCCTCTCCTTTCCTCTCTCTCTAAAAGAAATAAAGGGAAAAATTTTTTAAAAACAAAAAACAAATAAATAACCAACTTTTAGACAACTTGGTTAAAAGTTGGTTATTTATTTATGTTATTTATGTTTGGAAAATAACATAAATAACCAACTTTTAAATTAATGATTTAAGCCTGTGTTATTCAGAAATGTAATTTGGAAACCAATCAAAACCCTGCTCCAGTGGTCAAGGTACCCACTTCCCCCCTCCTAGCTACCTCAGCAGAAGGGTCTGCACATCAAGGTCAACCAAGGGAAGGTCCGGTCTCAGGGTTTCTAGCCACAGATGGAACAGATCTGTCTACACTCTTGTTACCTATGACAACAGTTATCACTGGTTTATTTCCCATCGACCTGTCTCGTTTTAACCTCAGAGGAACCCAGAGGGGAAAAGGTTAGCCTAAGGAAGGGTTTCTTCGAATGCCTCCTCTAAAGCTATAATTTATATGTAAAGGTTGCTGGGGTCTGGGGCTACCCAGGGAATTTTTGCCCAGTCTGCAAGGCAACGGGTATTTTGAGCACTGCTCACTCACCACGCAGAATGGAGAGCTCTGTGGCACCTCGAAGGCCGCTTGTCGGGTAAAGAAGGAATACGCTCATGATTGTTGATGCTGTCACTATTAATCAGTGGGGCTTCCTGGGTAAAAAGGGAAGTGAGCTATGACATTATTAACTCTTCTTCATTAATTCTTCTTTGAATTTTTTAGTTTCTTTTCTTTTAAGACCCATATGCCCAGCCTAGATTCAAAGGCTTCCTTTTATAAACTAAAGCTCACTATCTTTCTATGCCATTACTATAGATAGCCTTGAGTAATCACAATTAATAAGATTTTTAAAAAAGATTTTTTCTTGATTGACTTTAGAGAGAGAGGAAGGGAGAGGGAGAGAGAGATAGAAACATCGATGAGAACATCGATTGGCTGCCTCCTGCATGCCCCCCATGGGGATTGAGCCCACAACTTGGGCACGGCCCTGACCGGGAATCGAACCAGCAACCTCTTAGTGAATGGGTCGACGCTCAACCCGTGAGCCACACCAGCTGGGCAATAAGATTTTTAATGTACAAATTAAATGTGCTATAAATTCTAGCTATAATCATGCTGGGTTTTAATCATTATTATTAGGTGAAGCATTAGAAAAAAATTAAACCTATCATGGACCCAAACAGATTCTCATTTTAATTCTACAGTTTGGGACTTATCTGCTGTTGAGAGAGTGAGAGAGAGGGAAAGGGATGGGGGTGGGGGGGGGAGAGAGAGAGAGAGTGCGCGCCAAAAACTTTCTCTTTTTCCATCTGGCTACAAGTGCTTTTCCTGGCTTATTTTTTCCACACTCACCCCTAAAAAATGCACTGGAGCTGAGCTATTGTAAGATTGAGTCAGAGTTAAACTATTATATCACTGACTATCAGCTATTTCACAGGAGAATTGAACTGTCTGACTTTTTTAAAATATCAGAATGGACTTTTATAGTAGTAAGATGTTATCAACAGTGACGGTTACATGCAACTTACTCAAAAATAATCGAAAGCTTCGGAAATTAACCTTATCACAGAAAACATTTAGCTGTAAGCAATACCCAGCTGTAAAGGCACAGAACCAAAAATCAGAAAAATGTGCTCAAAAATAAATACTTTTCAGATGCAGAAAAGAGAGAATAGTAAGAGCTAGTGTCAGCCTGAGGCAGTGCCAGGCCGAGCTAGCTGGTAAGTTCTCCGGTAAAGAAAACGCTTTTCTGGAATGACTATAATGGGTACTCTGTGAGCCCTGGGGCCTGGACTTGCTTTTCTATAGATGACTTTGTTCTTTCTTTACATTGTAAAGTTCAGTTTATATTTTTGTAGAAATACATTGTCATCATTTCAAATGAAGATGCTGATTCGGCCACATTTCCATTTCTTTCTACTCTGAAGAAATTCGCCCTAGCTTGTTTGGAAGAGAAAATGCTACCAAGACTCGTTTCCTTTTGAAATTCTTATTAAATATGCAGAACAAAATGCAAGTGATCTAGTTCTGGAAGGGACGGGCCATGCTTACAGTTAAAAACAGAAACCAGGTTGCAGAAAGATCAAAAGACAAAAGGAATTCACTAACGAGTTGGAAGTCAGAAACACTCACACACAGGGCAATCACCATTGGAGATGCTCTAACTTCATATCAGCAATCCCACAACAGGAGAACCTTTCAAAGATCCTAAAGGAGAGCAAATAAATGCCTTCCTGGGAGAAGAAAACCACAAAGAGATGGTGATTTTACTTTTATCTCAAAAACTAAAGAATGCCTTAGATCCTGCAAGCAAGTTTAAACACTCCAACAAGGTATTCTGAATGATTCTGCCAACTACTGCTGTCACTCGGACTCAGGAAGGACTTAACAACTAACTTTGCTTTTTTTGAGAATTTTCACTTAAAACAATCAGGCGGCAGAGACAAGAAGTACAGCGTGGCCAAGAGGAACCTGTAATGAAGTACTCGTCAGTTACAGCTACTTCTTGCAAACCTGTGTCCTTTTAAATTCACCGTTCTCTCCAGATGCTGGTTTTTAGTCATAAATTAGCCCTCCACAAAGGCATTCGGGTGCCATAAAGTACATTATTCTCCAGGGGCGAACCATCAGGAGCAGACAGATCCTACCTTTGGCGACCACAGCGGACTGTATTGGTTTTCTGTAGGCTGCTGTAACAAATTACCATAAACGTAACGGTTTAAAACAACACACATTTATGATTTTATAGTCTAGAACAGCGGTTCTCAACCTGTAGGCCGCAACCCCCTTGGGGGTTGAATGACAGGGGTCGCCTAAGACATAACAGCAGCAAAATTACAGTTATGAAGTAGCAACGAAAATAATTTTATGGTTGGGGGTCGCCACAACATGAGGAACTGTATTAAAGGGTCGCGGCATTAGGAAGGTTGAGAACTGCTGGTCTAGAGGTTAAAGTCCAAAATGGGCGTCACTGGGCTAAAACCAAGGTGTGGGCAGGGCTGCATTCCTTCTGGAGGCTCCACGGGAGAATCTCACCCATGCCTTTGCCAGCTTCTAGAGGCTGCCCGCATTCCTCGTGGCATCACCACTGGCCAGGCTACACCCGGGCCTCGAAGCCCACGGCGACCTCCTCACCAGGCAGGAAGGGTTACACAGCCCAGAGAGAGTCTGCTTCTAAAGCAGACTTGGGTCCTCTGTCTCCTTGGATAGCACCAAAGACAGTGTTGGCAAATAAGTGAAGTTGTGCTGACCACCCATACACCTGCCATTTCCACAGTGAAGGAAATAGCTAAGCCCTAGTATAGATTCCCTTCGGCCACCAACTGAAGGACTAACAAGAGGGGGAGGGTACCGAAAACACGGAGCCAAGAACCGTGCAGCTTGCTGAATTAAGAACTTTCTGAGTCACTGAATCTCCCCAGACTTGGAAAACTAAACCTTTAAAGCAGGCATTATGAAAAGACATTTCACAGAAAACCCCAAAGAAATGTGCTGAGTGAATGCTGACAGTCTGGTGATGACTTCTGGAACACGGAGACCAAACAGGTCCAGTGCCCTTCATCTTTCGAGGTGACTGCCTGCCGCAGAGAAGCAGCCGCACACCCGGACCGTGCAGGGCACACGCCCTCCCCTGGCGCAGCTCTGCCTCCCACAGAGGGACTTCTTAGAAGCAGGCACATGCCACAGATTAAGCAGCACCAAGCAACATTTTGCAAACAGCTTGTAAACATGAACGTCATACGAATCTGCGATGGCCAACCAGGACGGCAAAGTGCTCTCCAACCTTGAGCTCTCACTATTGGAAACCACATGAAGTGAGCCTGTGGCGTGGAAGCAGCAAAAGCATTCACAAGTACACACGCGCGTGCGCACGCATACACACTCGAACACACATGCACGCACCAGAGCTAAGGCATGTGGAGGTCTGAGCTCTTTTCCTTACAGCAGAAAGGACTTGCTTCATATTTCCTAAAAAGGTGGAGCTGGTCTGTAAACTTATTTTTACAATTTCCTTAACCTCCTAGTACTTAGGAGAGTCCTAAGGTAAACATGAGCACCTAATAAATACCTACTGAAATAAGTTCATTACTGTTGTATTCTAAGTTAAGCTCTAGTCTTTCTCCACCAAAGTAATCAAAGGAATGAGTTGCTTTTAACTATTTTACAAGGTTGTAAAGACATGGATTTCACAGTGGAAAATGATGATTCTGTAACATAGGTTTTTAAAGTTTTATGTGTGTGTGTGTGTGTGTGTGTGCTCAATGCCCCAATCTATTTTAACAAAATACAGTTTATTCTCAAAGATGTTTATGGAAACATTAATTATAATAGTCAAATACCAAACAATGGAACAATATAAAAATTATTAGAGCCATTAAAATATTTATGAAGATAGTAAAATGACAGTACTCATATAATCATTATATTATCATTTTAAGTGTAAAAGGATGTAAAATTGTTTATATAGTATGACGATGATCACAGTGATATTAAAAGCAGCAGAGAAGAAAACAACAAAATATTAATAAAATTCATTTTTTGAGAATGGGATAAAGCGTTTTCCTGTTTTATTTCTATACATTTTCCAACTGCTTCAAAGCAAAAATTGTTGCTTGTATAAAAAGTGAATTATTTTCTAAAATATTAAAATATGTAAGCAGTCCCAGACTTAGAGAAATGCTCAACACGGACTCTCCTCTTTCTGTCAATCAGCTAGACTTTCCCAAGTATTTACTATATGCCAGGCACTGGACCAAGTATTTTACAGTCATTGCTTCTTAATCCTAAGCACCACCCTAAGAGGAGGGCAATGCTATTATCCCTGTTTTACGGATGAGGAAACAGGCACACAGAGGTTAAGTAAACTTGCCCAAGATCACAGTCCTAGTTAAGTAGCTGAGTGTAATGTGAACCCAAATGATCTGCCCCGGAGCTCATCCTCTTAACCACTGTGCAATGCTCTCTCTGCAAGACTCTAGGAGAAATGCTGATTAAAGTAATGCAACCCTGGCAGGTGCCAGCACTTCTGTGGGCCTCAGTTTCCTCATTTACAATAGTACCTACTCAGTGGAGTTATTGGGAAATGATACATGAAGACAAAATGCTTTACAACGCTGGATACACAGTAAGCCCTCAATGTCAGATCTGGTCATTTCTAAGAGAACCAGTACCTCTGGCCATGAGCCCAAACTTTCAGCAGGACGGGCATTCCCCAGGGTCTGCTGAGAATGGTCATATCAGGCATCTGCACCACTGTGAGGTTCCCTGTCCATTCTTAAAGAATGCAATTTAGTGGATACTCAGTGTCCGTCACTCTCATGTCTTCAAAACTCCAGTTTTCACCAAAGCACATATTTTTGAAATGTATGCATCCAATCTTGGCTCTTGGGAATTGCAGATGGCAACAACAACAACAAAATCCACGTCAGAAATGCCTCTCTCATGTACCTAGGAAATAATGCCACCTTCTCTGGATTTAATGTTGATGAATTAAAGATAGTTTCCTATAGTTATGCTCCGCTGACCTTCCACTTTCTCCAGGGCCTGGGTGGATTTTCAGCTTACAGGCACCTTGCCTTTTCCGTGGCGGAAGCTCAAGCCGACAGCTGCTCAACCTGTGCTCGGGAAGCTCCCACTGCTGTAACTGCCTTGTGAACAGGAAAATTAAAATCATGAGCAATGCTTGTTCTTAAGCAGGATAATTAGCTTGTTAAAGATGAGTTTCTAGGTGGAAAATTGAACTGGTCTGAAGTCCAGTATCAGACAGATTGGAAATCTAAAAAGAGTTCAGACGCGAGATAAAAATGGCTAAGCCACTCCTGCTTGATACTCACTGATATTCGTGCTCACAAGTAGAACACTGTGGCGCACAAATCTGATACTTTAAAGAGGCCAGAGATGCACATTCACAGAAAGCTTCAAAGACACTGGCAACGTTCGAGTTCTTAGGCTGCGTGGTAGGCACAAGAGTGTTCAACATCTTATTAATCTTTAACGGTACATGAAATGCGATATACTCTTTTGTATGTGTGGTAGATTTCATAACTTGAAAAAAAGATCAGAAGTGCAACGGGAACTCAAACTTTAAAGGTGCATATTAGATAGAACATAAATTTAAACCAGGGAGTCCTTTTTTCTCTTCATTTACGATTTATAAACAACGTTTATAAGAGTTCATAAACTTCGGACTACAAAAGATTGGAGACCATCTAATCTAATGGGTTTCCAATAAGGTCCCAGAAATAAAATTCCATCTTGCACAGATAACCATAAACTCCTTATTCAGAACTGGGAGTTTTCCTAGCACTGGATGCTCACTTTGAATGTCCTAAGAATGGCCCTAAGTCTCTCTGTATTTGACATCACCCCTGGTTCTTCCTTTCCTTCTTGATTCAAGAGCTTCTTTCCCACACCTGAACTGCTTCTATAAAGATACAGATTTAATTTGTGCATCTTCAATAAATTCAGAGAGAAATGTATAATGTGCCTAAAAGGGACATATTCTGTTTAAAAGGCATGTGTTAGCTAAAGAAATAAAAAACACCAGTTTGAAAATATATCTGCACCCCTGTGTTCATTGCAGCATTATTAACAATAGCCAAGTTATGGAAACAATCTAGGTGTCATCGACAGATGAGTGAGTCAAGAAGGTATGGTATACACATATGCACCAACACACAATGGAATATTACTCAGCAATAAAAAAAGAAAGAAATCTTGCCATTTTCAACAAGGACCTACAAGATATTATGCTAAGTGAAATAAGTTAGAGAAAGACAAATACCATGTGATTTCACTTACACATGGAATTTAAAAACAAATGAACAAACAAATCAAATCAAAAACAGACTCGTAGACACAAAGAACAAACTGATGATTGCCAGAGGGGAAGGGAGTGGGAGGCAGGGTGAAAAGGTGAAAGGAAATAAGAGATACAAACTTCTGGTTATAAAATAAATAAGCCATGGAGATGTAGTGTACAGCACAGGGGATAAAGTCAATAATACTGTAATAACTTGGCATGATGACAGGTGGTTATTCGACTTAGTGTGGTGATCACCTCGTAAGGTATATAAATGTCAAACTGCTATGTTATACACCTGAAACTAATATACTACTGTATGCCAACCATACTTTAATTAAAAAATTAAATAAACAAGAAGCATTGTGGCAATCCACCTTTCTTGCTGGAACAGTTACTAAGCAGGGATAACTCAGCACCCTGAAATACTAAAAACTAGAACAGCCACGCAAAGAGCAAATGGCCAATCATCCTTTAAACAGCTATGGTTAGCAAAGGCCAGCTCAGGAATGAAGCATTCAATTAAGTAATAGTGTGTGGGGACAGGGGTATATGGGAAATCTTTGTACCTTCCCCTCAATTTTCCTGTGAATCTTAAACTGATCAAAAATTGTTAAAAGAAAAAATAAAAACTAATTTTTTAAAAAGTAGAACAAGAAATTCTTTAAAATAAAATAATAAAAGTAGAAAAGTCCCCCCCCCTTTAAAAAAAAAAAAGCCTTCTAGGATGTAGAATGGACCAAGTTGTAGAAGAACCGCAAGTGTCCCTGGGAATGGCTAATCCACACACACCAGTCCTTGAATGGTGTCACAGCTTACTCACAGAATAGTACTGAAAACAGGGCTCCCTTGCTCAATCATGCAGTTGGCTATAGGCCAAATGCCTGTACAACCATTAAAAACAAATCAATTTCACAGGCTAATGGGCATGATGGGAGTCAGAGCTATGTACACTGGACTCCAGACAGAGTTGGGTACCACCAGCTTTGTAAAGGCTAGCACTAATCAGTTTCTGCTTGAAGCAAGAGGTGGCTATTGTTGAATCACCAGAGAGCTCATTCATGTCAGAGTTAAAAACTCATATTCATACAATTGCCTAAATTGTACCTATTCTGCAGTGTTTTCAGGCTTAATTATATCCGGGCTAATGAAAAGTAAGATACAAAGAGAACAATGACATTTAAAATAGTAATGGTACTTCTTCAGATGAATGCCCACGTGGGCTTGGTGGGTCCTATGATAGTCCTATCTTTAATTTTCTGAGGCGCCTCCATGCTGTTTTCCACGGTGGCTGCACCAGGTGCAATCCCACCAACAGCACACAGGCTTCCCTTCTCCGGGTCCTCCCCAACACTTGTTTGTTTATTTACTGATGATAGCCACTCTGATAGGTGTGAGGTTATATCTCATTGTGGTTTTAATTTGCATTTTTTTAATCCTCACCTGAGGACATTTTTTTGCATTTATCTTCAGATAAAGCAGGAGGGAGAGAGGGAGGAAGACAGAGAAACATCAATGTGAGAGAGACACATCGACTGGTTGCCACCCACACAAACCCAACGAGGGTAGGGGACAAACTGCAACCAAGGTACATGCCCCTAGCAGGAACTGAACCCGGGTCTCTCTGGTACGCAGGCTGACGCTCTAACCGCTGAGCCAAACCGGCCAGGGCGGGCATCTGAGTGAGGTGAACATCTCTATATAAGTAGCTGGGGACCTATACCAGTGTTCCTCAAACTCTAGTGTGCAAATGAATCACCAGGGGGTCTTTTTAAACGCAGATTCAGGTGAGGGGAAGGGCTAAGCTTCTGCATTTCAAACAAGATCAAAGGTGATATCCAAGCTGCTGGTCCCCAGTGTGCACTTGAAGTAACAAGGACCCAGACATGTAGCCTGACAGACACCGTACACTGAGAGAAAGCAAGAAAGTGGCTGTCTTGAGTCCCCAAACTGTCCTAATTCTAGCTCCTCGGAGGCTGGGAAGGTTCCTGTCCATGGGAATCTCACGTCACTCCCACAAGAACATACTTGTATACTTGCAGTTAACCCCATTTCCTCAAGCTAGCTTGCTGGGTTCTGTTCCATGCGACCAGAAGAAGCTCGACCAGAATAGACACCAAGGGAAGCATCTTCACCTCTGAAAGACCCCCATCTGCGCCATTCTGGTTTAAAAGGAGTGGTGGTAGTAGTGTCTTTTAGCAATAAGCAAATGCATTATTCTAGGTTTAAAATAAAGCAGCAGCAAATAGATGTGCTTCCCCTTTGAACAGTGATTTTCCAGACCTGGATGGATGGTCTCAGTAAAGAGGCCACTGATTCCATGGTTACCTAAGCTATGGCCACCAGTCCCACACCCCTTCTACACCACAAGCTGTCTCTGGGTCCAGCTAAGACTCAATGAGAGAAGAAGAGAGGAAGTCTCTGGTACCACCTGGATCCTAGGATCCTGCTGTCTCTGTCTTGCTTTCCCCTTTGTTTTTATATCATTTTCCTTGATAGTCTTTCCACCATTATTGCCAAATGCCTTCGGAATTTTCTTTTTACTCCAATGACCCAGAATCATCACCTTATCCTTAAGTCACTCCAGCTAGACTGTGGCTTTACAAGCCCAGTATCAATATCAGTTCTTATGGATACTGACATAAGAGTGTCTGAGAGGTCAGCACCTTTTCCCCAAGTCGTCAGCCTTGGTTTCTGCCTCAAACAGCAACTCCAAACCCAGACATGAGATTCAACTACAAAGTGCTTTATAAATTCTACCACTGACAATCCACTATTTAACCTCAACCAAGTCCACTAATCAATTACACTAGCTCTTTCTTACACTGTATCTAAAACAAGTGATGTCTCTTTGATTTACAAGAAAATGAAAATATTTTTACAGTAGGCTTTATAACTTTATACTTTAAACTATAAAAATGTTGCTGGGTTTCTGTTAAGGATCATATTCCTTTTTTGCTCATATTCCTGCATTTCATTCCCATCCAAATATGAATGACTCAAAAAGGATAAAGGAGAAGTCCAGAGGGAAGCAGGAGACTAACACCAAAGATAGATCAATAATGTGACTGTGACAATAATACCATCGATACCATTTTATTTATAAATCTGAGCCCTGCCTACTTCCATAGAGGATTTAAAATTGCTTAAAATAAACACATGTACAGGATCATTGAAATAAAGAAAAGAAGAGCTAATCCACCTGGAAGACAGGGGAGATAACTACCAGGAAATAGAGATGAAAGTTATTGTAACAAAGCACTAATTTTGGCTCTGAGCTTAAGAAACCAAAGCTAAAACGGAAACATGATAGGTTACCAATTCTCAATTTCGTAAACGTGGAAGCAGATGGATTTGTTAGGAGAGACCGTCCATATTCTACTGCTGAGCTCAAAGAGGAATTTATGGCACAGTCCCTCCATAAAATAAACTGAGAAATAAGAAATGGAGATTGCTGCTGAAGCCAGGTGGCCATTTCTTCCTTCAACTGTTGGTAGAAGGCAAAGCCCAGATGCTGAAACGCAGCCCAGAAAAGGCATATCTGTGCACAGCTGAATTAACACAGTCCAAGCAAGCTGTTTTCTGGTGCGACTGTGATAAAACGGCAGCTCCTGGAGAACCCGGAGTAACCGGTGACCTGCCTGCCCTGCAAATTGTCTTCCTCAAGGAAGAATTAAGGTTGCTGGTGGGTCATTTTCAGCACTGCGGGTAGGTACTGTTGGCTGATGTTCTGCTAGCAAAACAAAGGAACCCGCCTTGAAATCTCACCAGGAATGGGGCTCTACAATGGCTCCTACAGGCAAGAGCCATGTTATTTTTCAGTAGCAATCGTTTAATAAGCTTTACATGCTAAGCAACCCAAAGTCCTGGACAACAGAAAGCATTTTAGTCTAGAAAGCTAAGGGCAAGGGGTTATCTGGTGGCTAACGCAGTCACAAAAACACCGCAGCCCGGTCTCAGCAGAATAATGATTCTGAGAGAAGTTATATCCTGTTGACAGTTCACCAGATTCCAAGCAGCTGGGTCAATGGAAGTACTGGATAAACATTAATAAAGATTTTTTAGGAACAAAACATAAAAAGAGAAACAAAACCATTAACAACCATAAAACCCTGGAAAACGTCTTCCAAAGATCCTCATTTCAGTTGTGGGACATTTAATGCTGAAATATTGTTTCATAAGTAGCTGCCTCACCAGACTGCCCGGGTTTATGACTGATGTGCACAAATGGGGGCCTGGCTTCCCTTTGCTCTGGCAGAATCCAGGCATCTAGCTTGCCTAAGAACAGAAAAGACATTTCTAGTTATAATTTTAAAAGAAGAAAAGGCCAGGACACAGCTCTGCTTCCTGGATTTTAAAATTGAAATCTGATCTGCCAAAAGGTTATTAGTCACTCCAGTCTGGCATTAGGAAATGATGTGGTACAAGGTTTGGAGTAGAATTAAAAGTAGGATTGATGCTCTGGGAGTCTGCAGGAACATGTCTCTTCTCTCCAAGATCCAAGACTACAAGTCCATAAATTCTCCTGAAATTTCTATAGAGAACTCCCAGTGTTTTAAGAAGAAAAGAGGCACAGAGTTTTAAGGAGAGGTCCACCTGAATAACTGATCTGTAATCTGAGGAGTGATCAGAAGGAGCTATACCTGAAAATTTTAGGAAAAGTATTACTATTGTCATTATGATAGTGCATTTGCATATTGCTTTATCCTTAACAAGTACTCTATATTTTCACCTATGGTATTTAATTCTTATTCATTTATTTATTGAGGCAACATTGGTTAATAACGTAACATAAATTTCAAGTATACAACATTATAATGCATCATCTGTATACTCTATTGGGTGCTCACCACCAAAAGTCTAGTTTCCTTCCATTACCATATAGTTGACCCCCTCAAGCCAATTCACCCTCCTCCCATTCCCCATTCCCTGTGGTAACCACCATTCCATTGTTTGTATCCATAAGTCTGTTTTTGTTTGTTTAGTTTGTTCATCTGTTGCTTTTTGTTTTATATCCCCCGTATGAATGGAATCATACGTGTTTTGTCCTTCCTATCGGACTTATTCCACTTGGTATAATACCCTCAAGATTCATCCATGCTGTTGCAATGGCAATATTTCATCTTTTTATGGCTAAGTAGTATTCCACTGTGTGTTCACATCTTCTTTATCCATTCATCCACTGATGGACACTTAGGTTGTTTACATATCTCGATAAGGTACATGTATCTTTTTGAATTAGTGTTTTTGTCTTGACACAATCCAAGCAGTAGAGTATTTGTTTTTGTTTTTTTTTAATTTTCTCATAGTGCAGAGAAAAAAATTTTTCATGCAAAATTTGTGGGCTCCAACTATCCTAACTATAGTTTAATAAAACAAGGTAAGGTGCTTAGATTATGTTCAATGGATGGCAGTAGCAGATAAAAACGTGGTCTCTTTCTATCATAAACATCTAACAGGTTGCCTTGATGTTAAGTTAAAAATGTCCTTAGTTTAGCCTGGCTGGTGTGGCTCAGTGGTTGAGCATTGACCCATGTTCCAAGAAGTCACTTTTTCGATTCTTAGTCAGGGCACATGCCCAGGTTATGGGCCAAATCCCCAGTGGGGGGCATGCAGGAGGCAGCCAATTGATGTTCTCTCTCATCGATGTTTCTCTCTCTCTCCCTTCCTCTCTCTAAAATCAATAAAGAAAAAACCCATTTTTTTTAAGTGTCCTTATTTCAGTCCACTCCTTTAAATAGTGGCTATTACTCCAGATATATAGGGCAATTTGACAACAGGAATTAAAGGTCTTAAACACAGGCATACTGTTTGGGAATGTCTATCAAAGATGTAAATGTGCATAACCCTAGCAATTCCTCTTCTAGAAATTTATGCTAAAGAAATCAGAACAACTGCACAAAAAATGTAAGTGACAAGATGTTCCTGACAGTGTTGTTTATATTAATAAATTACAAGTTGTCTACTTTCTTCTCTACTTTGTCTTTGTTTGTTTTGCCACGAGCCGGTCTTTCTTTTAAAATCAGAAAAACAAAGCAATTTTTTAAAAAGGGAATGAGAAGAATAATAATTTTGACACAGCAAATCTGTTTTTTCTAAAGAAAAGATTCAGATGAATGTTTTAAAATATGTTTATAAAAGAGTGTATAGCATAGTATTTTAAAATAGTGAGCCCTGGCCAGTTTGGCTCAGTGGTTAGAGCGTCCCGGCTTCGGTTCCGCTAAGGGCACGTACCTCGGTTGCAGTTTGTCCCCGGCCCCTGTTGGGGTTGTGTGGGTGGCAGCCACTCGGTGTGTCTCTCTCACGTCAATGTTTCTCTCTCTCTCTTCTTCCCTCTCTCCCTCCTGCTCTGTCTGAAGATAAATGGAAAAAAATGTCCTCGGGTGAGGATTAAATAAATAAATAAAATAATGAAAAACTGGGAAAACTAAATTTTTTTCTATCATCACAATATCTAACAATTACAATATCATCATAAGATTGACCACCGCATAGCTATTTAAACCATTGATACTTACTTTTATTACTGAATAAAGAAAGCCAATTATAAAACGGGATGTACCTAGTATTCCCTCATTGTGTACATGCACATAACTACATATATGTATTTGCAGAGGAAAAGCTGTAGAAGGCTGTCGCTGTACTGGGATCAGCCTTGGTGAACAGGATAACAGCAGTCATGTGAGGCAAGGACTCTGACTGCCCGAGCTCAAACCCTGACTGTGGCACTTGCTAGCTGTATAATCTCAAGCATTTTAACTTTGTTTGTGCTTCACTTTTCTCCGTTGCAATGGGAAGAACACAGTGCCTGCCCCAGAGGGCCATTATGAGGTAAAGCGCTTGTTGAGCAGGGTGACTGACACACAGTGAGGGCCACACATGTGCTAGTGTCATCACCATCATCCTTGATGCCAGGGTCATCCATGGCTGGTTTGTTTTAACCTGTACCTTCCAAGTTTTCTAGCCTGTGTGGGATTGGTTATGTAATAATTAAAACTGACTGACAGGAGAGACTTGAACAGGTATTTGTACACCTGTGTTCACAGCAGCAT
The DNA here is from genome assembly GCA_030848825.1 of Tadarida brasiliensis. Lineage (NCBI taxonomy): Eukaryota > Metazoa > Chordata > Mammalia > Chiroptera > Molossidae > Tadarida > Tadarida brasiliensis. The sequence goes on along the minus strand of CM061257.1, from coordinate 204,634,507 downwards.
TATTATACACAATTGCCAAGCGGCAGGAACAACCCAAACGTCTGACAGATGAATGAACAAACTGGTCTACACATACAATGGAATAGTATTCTGTCTTAAAAAGAAAGGAAATACGGATACATGCTACAACGTGGATGCACCTTGAAAACATTATGTTAAATGAAATAAGCTAGACAGCAAAGAACAAAGGTTGCTTGATTCCACCCATACGAGGTACCTAGAGTGGTCCAATTCATATCCACATACAGCAGAACGCTGGCTGCCCAGGGCTGGGACGGGAATGGGAAGTAAGTGCTCACTGCATCTGGAGAGGATGGATGGTGGTGGTGGTTGTACAACAATGTAAATGTACTTGATACCACATGCCCGGGTTGTGGGCTTGATCCCCAGTGGGGGGCGTGCAGGAGGCAGCCAATCAATGTTTCTCTCTCACATCGATATTTCTCTCTCTCTCTTCTTTGCTCTCTCTGTAAAAAAAATCAATAAAAAGATATATATTTTTTTTAAAAGATGTTATTTTGAAGGTTTTCCTCCCATTTAAACCCACTAAACACGTTTAGGTGCCCTGCTTAATCCAATTACCTAAATGCCCAATTATCAGACACTAAAAGTCTACATTATGAGGGACATTACACTACCCCTATACTCTTCTTAAGACTGTTCTTGAATCCTTGCATTGTAGATAGAAATATAAAGATTTTAGTCATCATTACTAGATTTGTTAGTTCATGTAATCATTTATTCAGCAAATGTATATCTACATATCTATATCTCTCTAAATATTTAGCACCAACTATGTACCCATTTTGACTCTGGGGCTATGGATAATGCGAGGACCCTAACCTCAGGCAAGTCAACATCTATGTTATTGTGTACAGATAAGACAATGAGCGAATGCTTTAGTGAAGATGTGTTCAAATGTGAGAAGCCCATCAATGAGGGATCTGCTAAGCAGTCCACAGAGCTACAAAGGTGACCTTTGTGTTGGGACATGAAGGATGAGAGACATGTTGTCAGATGGGAGAGGGAGAGATTCCACTTGGATGGGAAAGCATGTGCAGAACACCCAAGAGTGAGAGCAGCAAGTTTACTGAGTATAGCTCATGCCCTCGAGTAGGTGTTTTTAATGAACAAAGTGGGATTCCACATGCAAAAATTCTACTGTCTTCATTATTTAAACACCTGTTATAGTAAGCAATACGATTCATCATTCATGGTTGGGCCTAAACTGGAAATCGTAGACCTTGTAAAATGCATTATTAGTAGTGTTTCTAACATTAGCAATGCACACTCCTGTCACTTAAATTCCAATGCAAAAATTAAGCTCCAACAAGTTGCTGATATGTTAGTATGGCTGAGACTTGTTTAATATTTTAAATTCATTCATGATTTAGTCATCTTGTCATAATGACTATTTTAATGTGTTCCCCAGGGAAAAAGTACAACCACCAATTAAATCTGATTCATCGATAAAAATCTAACCTCTGAATAATAAAAATGTGGGCTCTTACTCCCTCCGTTCCTTAAGCTTTCCCTTCTGCTGCAGTCTTCCATACCTAGCCAGATCTGTCCTGCTGTCTGTACTTATCATTTTACCTTTAACCAGGAGAAGCTGTAAGTGGTAACTGATTACACTAAAAGGTAGCACCTTTGTTCTGTACGTTATGCAGAAAATATATGCTAATATGAGCACAGAGAAAACCAACACGAGCATATACAGCACAGCAAACAGTGGTCGTCTAGTGGGGAGGGATGTGGGTTATGGGAGACTTTTACTTTCTGTGTTATGAACCTCTATTATAAATCTCTGAAAAATCTTTTTTTTTTTTTTTTTTTACGGCAACCATATTTTACTTTGTAAGAGAAGAAACAAGGACATATTCTTAGAGCAGGTAGGCCCATGAGTCATCTTGCTGTATAGGATCTGGTCTAGAAATCTCAGCAGATACTGCAGAAGAAATCCCAACAAAACCAGAGCAACAGTAATCCTCACTCCATTTTCACAGGGAACAAGTAATCCCACTGCCCGTCTGAATCTGCAGAACTCGCTCAGTCTCCCGGCTCACAGTGGGTCAGGTCAAAGGAAACCATCTCTCCCACTGCCTGAGATACCTCTTCAGATGAGAAGCTGCAAGCAGGGCCTCTCCACCTCAAGATGCTGGGGGTTATTTTTAAATACCAAATATATTTATTAAAATATAAACTTAAATCAGCTGGGGAAAAACATGTACATATTAATGGGTCAAGTGCACCTTAGTTTAGATGGTCACTTTCAGCCTGTAAGAAGAGGCCATGTTTCAATCAAAATAAAGCGTTTGTAAAACAGGTTTCCATTGGGCAAAGACTATAATTTACCAGGTATTATTTATCCTGAAACCATTTTCTCGCTCTTTCTTGTACTTGTCCCTTAAATTATCTAGAGAGTAAACACCATCCTTTTACATTGTCAGTTTTCAGGGGTTTGTTATTTTCTCTAAAAAAAAAAATGAATAGAAAAGCATGATTTGTTACTGTAATTCATTTGAGACCCATTCTGGCTAATACAAGAAATATTTGATGAATAGAGAAAACAAAAATGACAATGAAACCAGTCATAGATATGAAATAGAATAAAAATCCCAGAATATAAAAGTAATAATCAGAATTACTTAATCATGAAGAAATTAATTAGGTTCTCCAGGAAGCAAGAATAATAATTAAGACCAGAAGGACAAAAACATAAGCATCTGTAATTATAGGAAACTAGACATCATCTAAATTTTCAATAACAGAAAAATGGTTAAATAAATTATATATCACTCAAAGAATAGAATAGTATGCATCCATTACAAACCACATATTCAGAATGGCAGAATATTGATAATTACTGAAGCTAAATGTTGGGTAACTAGGAGTTTATTATAGTATTCTAATTTTTTGTATGTCTAAAATTTTCCATAAAACATGTTTTACATAAATATATTTTCTAAAACTATTTAGTGACACAGGAAAATGCTCACCCTAAAACATTAAGTGAAATGGGGGGCGGGGCAAAGTACAAACTATAATGCGTACAGGCAACTATAATGAGTACAGGCTTCGGATTTTAACACATATACACAGAGAAGACAGCCTAGAAGGAAATGTTGTCAAATGATAAGCAATGAGTGGCTCTGGGCGGCAGATCCATCGTGATGATTTTCTTCTTTTACTTTTCCGTATCTAAAAATGTCTTAACAATAAATATGTTGTATTTTCGTAATTAGCAGCATGACAGACAGGAAAAGATTCCTCTGTGGGAAAGGAAAGAAGACAGCAGTGCCTAGCCCGTGAGAGTGAGCTGGCTATATACACATAAAGCATTCCTAGGCACTGCATGGGGAAAAAAGACGAAATCAATTTGACCATCTGAAAGGGGCTTACAAGCTATTTGAGGAGATAACTTTAACACAAAAAGATATCTAATGCTACCAGGCTGTAGACAAGTGTTGAATGAAGCGCCCTTACAAGTGCTGCAGTAGTTCAAAACGAAAGACAGGAAGGAAGGAAGGAAGGAAGGAAGGAAGGAAGGAAGGAAGGAAGGAAGGAAGGAAGGAAGGAAGGAAGGGAGGGAGGGAGGGAGGGAGGGAGGGGAAAAAAAGAAAAAGAAAGAAAAGAAAAGTCAGCCCGGTCAGTGTGGCTCAGTGGATTGAGTGTGGTCCCATGGACTGAGAGGTCTAGGTTTGATTCCTGGTCAGGGCACATGCCCGGGTTGCCAGCTTGATCCCCAGTAGGAGGCGTGCAGGAGGCAGCCGATTGATGTTTCTATCTCTCTCTCTAAAAAAAATTAATAAAAACATGTTAAGAAAGAAAGAGAGTCACAGAGCTGCAGTAGTAGAGGAATGAAGACCTCACAAGGCTGCCAGGGAACTGGGCTCCGAGGTGGGATGTGTAGAGGTGGAGATGGAAGGAACCTGGGGGACAAGGGATAGTTTGAGTTGAAGGCACACTTGGAAGAAAACAAAATATGAGACGCAGAGCAAATCACTTTGGCTGAACCAGAGTTCATGTAGAATATTGGTGATAAATATGGCTGTTAAGTTGGGTTAGAGTGACAGTTCTCAACCTCCTCAGACTCCATGCCCCCTTTACAATCCTGTAGTGAAAATCACGGATAATGTTACCTAATCTACATATAACTGTGCTAAATCAATGTTGTGACCAAGTTGCGATATAAAGGACAAATAAAAGGAAAATAATTTATAATGGTATAATATACATTACAATATGTACATTCCAGGCTGCAGTCACTGTAAGTGCATGCAGACTGCTACACCAGTTACAAACCACCAGTAATGGTGCCAATGTGAGAAGCGACCTCCGGTAAAGTCCTGAAGAAAACAAAATACTGACCCCCATCCATTTAAGTTGTGCATAAAACACGTTTTGCTTATAGAGTTGGTTGTAGGCTCTGAAAATTATCAATGGGGTTTTTTCACTTTTGTTGCCTGGTGTACATTTGAAAGTCGTGTGGGATGTGGGGCAATTCTCTGTGGCGGGCAACTGCAGGGCTTCCAGCACCCTTCCCCCGCCCACTAGCTGCCAGCAGCAAAGCACCTCTTACTGTTGCGAAAACGGACATCCCACCATTTCTAAAGTACCTCCTAGAGGCCACAAACGCCTGGGATAGAATCAGTCCGGGAACGCCACTGGCATTCTGGGCAGGACGACTTATCCTGGGCACAACTGTCTCCTGTACCGCAGGATGTCGGGTGTCCCTATCAGCAGGCGCTAAAATCCAGTCATGGGCATAACCAGAAACAGCCCGTCCTCTATTCTGTTCGGGAGCTCCCGCTCCACCGTGGAGAGACACTGACCAAGACCTTGGAAGGTCTGAATGTCAAGCCACTGAAGCAACTGAGGGAAAGAGGTCTGACATAAAGAACTCTAATTTTTAAAACCTTTTCATCTTTCTATGATGCATCTCTCAAAGAACTTAAACTCAGAATCATGTGATTATTAAAGCAGAAAATTAAAACTATAATAAGAGCACCCTTGAGCCCTCACTGACCTTTGACTCTCTCTCAGACCCTAAGGCAGCCTTTGGCTATTTCTGGAAGGAGCAAGCCACTCCAAAGCACGTTACCTGGGAGTCTGGGAAGTACAAAGCTCAAGAGTTGACCGCATCTGGGCTTTCATGCCACTCAAGTGGGAAGGATAAACAGCGTGCGGCATGGGGAGAATGTAACGTCACTCCTTAGAAGACTCAGCACAGCTGACAGAGTGGCTACGACACAGCTAGGAGACAGAGGACAGGAAAGGACTCAGAGACTCTCAGGACAGAGAAAGGGAAGGTAAGCCTAATCAGCGTCTTCCCACCTTTTACTACCTAGGCCCTTTGAAGATGGACATTTTTAAGAACTCTCTGTCTCCTTAACCTGTTTTATTTCTCTTCATAGCACTTATCACCACCTACAGCGCCAGCCACATCACAGGCATGCAAATGCTCAGTGATGTAATTCATTCAATAAGTATGTATTGCATCCCTGCTAAATTCCGTGTTCTGTTTCATTTGGGGTGGGGGGGGCGGCAATCAATAAAACAATGTCATCACCCTTTTTTCATGGACCTTACATTCTACTGAGGGGGTCTGGATGACAATTAGATAGGTAATATAATATGCCATACAGTGATGAACACCATGAATAAAATAAAATAAATTGCCCTGGCTGGTTTGGCTCAGCGGTTAGAGTGTCGGCCTGCGGACCGGAGAGTCCTGGGTTCGGTTCCTGCTAAGGGCACGTACCTTGGTTGCAGTTTGTCCCCGGCCCCGGTTGGGGTCGTGTGGGTGGCAGCCATTTGATGTGTCTCTCTCACATCGATGTTTCTCTCTCTGTCTTCCTCCCTCTCTCCCTCCTGCTCTATCTGAAGATAAATGCAAAAATGGGGGTGAGGATAAAAAATATAAAATAAAATAAATCAGGGTAGAGAGTTTAGAGGGGGTGGGTAGGAGGCCTCTCTGAGGAAACATGTGACCTGAAGTACATGAAGAAGTGAGCCATACCAACACCGAGAGAAAGAGCAACCAGAGGGAACTCCTGCCTTATATGAAAATTGAAGTTAAGATATGTAATATTTTCAACAATGAAGATACATTTTTAAAAAAACAGTACCATGATTAACACAAATCAAAGCAACGGACTTTGCTTTCAAATTAAGGAAGGGGCTATGCCTTGTATATAGCTCGATCTTCAACTTCTAACATGGTGTGTGTTCCTTCTGACAAACAGCGCAGTTCCGAATAGGCACAAAATAAAAATCTGTGAATGAATGAATGACACAAGCCATCCTATTACTTCCTGGAAGGACATACACCCTCCCCATATTGAGAATCACTGGCTCTAACTGACGTTACTATCGCTTGGCTTCTTAAATAGCTTTGCTTAGAGTTGAGTCTTATTAGTTATATTGGTAACATACATTTGATACAGAAAGGACAAGAAAAATATCAACATGGAAAATCCATCCAAAGTATCCATATTACATATGGCTATAAAACTTCAACATACTGGAGTGAAAACACAAGGCTTTTTGACCCAGTAGGTGTCTATGAATCAGAAAACCACCAGCTTTAATAGACCGATAGCAGCCATTGTTTCCACCCCCACCTCTAGGCATTCCTCAGAGATGAGTATGTAAATTACTCCATCTTCAAAAAATTTCACACGTAATGAATCACTTCTCCATTTTAACTCTTGTCCCACCTCCATTTTATACTAAGAGTATAAAACTCCAAAACGAAAACTTTCTAGGATAAAAGTACTTATTTGAGCTCGTTGACATACTGTTCCAACAGACAATGCAAATATGGAAATGTCTTGATTCTTAATGCGTAAGTTGTATAAGTTTTAATAACTTAAAACTATTCTGAGATGATTAAATAAAACCGAGCAGCAACCTCTTTCTTCCTTCTGGAACACTAAATGTTCCCACACAGGGGCAGAAAATAAGCTTTTGATAGAAATAACACTTGCTCTTGATCCAGGTAAGAGATAGGAAGATGGTGGTGGTGTAGCCAGACCTTTCTTGCTCCTCCTCCCAGGGCCAGACTGTTAATAAAACTAAATTGGGGAACACTGACCCAGAATTACCAACCCCTGCAGAGAAGACAGCAGCAGAGGCCAAGCCAACGGGTTTGGACAGTCTCAGAGAGCTTCAGTGTCTTGCTTGGGGGTGAGGCCATCTGCCCCCACTGTCCCGGGAAACTGACTGGTGCTTCTCGCTCATGGGAGAGCTGACAGCAACTCCCGGTTTCCAGCAGATCCCACTGGACTGCATATGAGGACCTCCGCCCAGCCGAGGACAGGGAAATATTCCGGGTCACTCTTACCACTTTCCCTGAAATCTGAACAGCACCTCCCCCTCACAGGAGACCCAGAGGTCTTACACTTCGATTCAACTAAAGCACTTTCAGAAACAGACCTTTCAGTGATTAAGACTGACAACTGGCCAGGAGCCGAAGGTGGGCAGAGGTGGAGCCCGGGGAACCTGGAGAAGTTTGCTGACCCTTTCCTGAGACCCGTACTGCTAACAAACTGGCCTTAGAGTGCAGCTTGGCCCCTCCCATGACCAAGTCCTGTGCAGACGGGCACAAACTGTGGATCTCCTGAAGCTTTGAACAGGTTGCTGAGAGCCAAACATGGACAGTTTCTGACAGTGGCTAGCACCAAAGTACCTTCCGGGAGGCCCAGAAAGGGCAGACAAAACAGTCAGCCTCAGTCAACAGAAGAGCAGGATCCAAAAGGAGCTCTAAACTCTGCTGAGACAAATGCCACTTCATTTATTTGTTTTTGTTTTTGTTTTTTGTATTGTCTTCTTTATTTTTCTTCTTTATTGCTTTATTATTTCTGTCTCTCTTTTTTCTTTCATATCTCTAATTTTTCTCACTCCATTTTTTTCTTTCTCCTGCTTTGTTTTTTTCCCCTTTTCTTATTTTTTGTCTTTCTTCTTTCTTCTCTTTTCCCCTTTTCATAATTTTTTTCTTCTTTTCTTTTATATCATTTTCCTTTCCCTATTCATTCTTATTTCCTTTCTTTCTCTGCTACCCTTTTTTTTTTTATCCTCACCCGAGGACATTTTTGCATTTATCTTCAGATAGAGCGGGAGGGAGACAGGGGAGAAGAGAGAAAGAGAGAAACATCCATGTGAGAGAGACACATCAACTGGTTGTCACCCACACGACCCCAGTTGGGGCCGGGGACAAACTGCAACTGAGGTACGTGCCCTTAGCGAGAACCAAACCCGGGACTCTCTGGTCCGCAGGCCGACGCTCTAACCGCTGAGCCAAACCGGCCAGGGCCCTGCTACCCTTTTATATTCCTTTTTCTTCCCCATTTTTTTTTCCTTCTCATATTTTTTTCTTCTTATCTTTACTTTTCTTTTTTTTTAATCCTCATGTGAGGATATTTTTCCATTTATCTTCTAACAGAGTGGGAGGGAGGGAGAGAGAGAGAGAAACATTGATGTGAGAGAGACACATCGACTGGTTGCCTCCCACACGACCCCAACCAGGGCCAGGGACAAACTGAAACCAAGGTATGTGCCCTTGACCAGAATCGAACCTGTGACTCATTGGTCCACCACGGGCCAATGCTCTAACCGCTGAGCCAAACTAGCCAGGGCTTTACTTTTCTTTTATTATTCTTATTCTCTTTCCTAATTCTTTGTTCTTTTGTGGTTGCTTTTGTCGTTGTTTTAGGGATCTTTTTTATGTTTTTGTTTTCTTTCTTGTTTTGTTTTGTTCTGCCAACACCTGCACAACAGCTGGCATGACGTGGTCAGGGTGAGCCCCACGGTCAACCAGCCTGAGAGGAGATCCCACCCATGAACAGGACAACAACAGTCAAGACCCAATTACAACAGGAGAGCCCACATAACCCACACAATAGATATTACTAGGGCACCCAGCTCAGGAGATCAAAGAAACTGCACCAATGGGTCCCACAGAACACTTATTACATAAGGCCACTCCACAAAGACTGGAAGTCATTGCAGTTTGATCTAATACATAAAAACAAATACAAAGGGACAGCAAAAATTGGGAGACAAAGAAACAATTACCAAATGAAACAAAAGGAAGAATATCAATGGAATTCAAAGTAATGGTTATAAGGCTGCTAAAGAAACTTAATAAGAATTACAAGGAACTTAGTACAATAGCATGAAACAAGAAATAGCAACCATCAACAAGAACCAGGCTGAAATAAAGAATAGCATAGCTGACATCAAGAATACACTGGATGCCCTGGCCAGTTTGGCTCAGCAGTTAGAGTGTTGACCCGCGGTCTGAAGAGAACCAGGTTCAGTTCCCGCTAAGGGCAGGTACATCGGTTGCAGTTTGC